>JAZKJV010005336.1:0-1469484 GCA_037367405.1 Ottelia alismoides | reverse complement strand
CAAAATCGTCGTGAACCTGCTCGATCAAGATTGAGCGGATCAAATGAGGTACTGCAGAGTCTGATGGCTTCCCATTGCAGCAGACTGATCCATTTCCTTGGTAATGAAGGTGGCAACTTTATGCATCCAAAACAAACCGAAACACCCCTGTTGACATAGCATATATCTCTAACTATAATGTCATTTTATTGATACGATAACTATCACTTATTTATGTTATGCATCCTGTGGGAATGCGGAAGGACAGGGCAACAACCTGTCGCTTCACAGCAAGCCAAAAAAAAAGGGTTAAAAACACAATCTAAAACTAGACCCCTCATTCCGTACATAGTAAAAGCAAAAAGGCGTAATTGCCCTCACCTGAAGTTATTGGTGTGTGGGAATCTTAACATGAACTTAAAACTGACGTACTGCTTCCTCATGTTGCCTGCCTCACTTGGCACTTGCTAGCTCGGCGCGGAGGCGCTTTGCAGCCTGGACCGTGTTGGTAAGGGCTGAGCTAACTTCTGTGTATCTGCGGGGCCACAGTCAGGGTTGACCCAAAGTATGTTGGTTTCGAGGACTGAGAGCATCTTGTTAATGCGGTCTGCAATCTCTTCAGTGGAAGGGATCCTGGGGGAGTGGATGTCATAGTCACCAGGGCCGATGCCAGCGCCGTACTTCACACCCTCACGGAAGACAGAGAGGAGCTTCTCATCAGAGCTGGAGTTCTCAATGGTGATGACGTCTGCGTCCATGTCAATGATGGATTATTGGATGATGTCGTTGCAGTTTGAGTAGCACATGTGAGTCTGGATCTGTATCAACAAGAACAGGTATCACGGTATCTAGATTATAGCACATCAATCGGACTTTCTATGGGAAACATATATTACTATCATGGAATACAGACCTCCTTAAGCACGGCAATTTTAGATAAACAAATAATCAGGAGGGACTTATAAAACCAGGTTGTGATTTAATTGTCAAAAGGTCAATGCGCAAATACGAGTACACTAATAGAACTCCACGATTCAAATATGCTGATGGCGATAGTGGTGTTCGAATCTTTAATGAGGCCCTTGTTCATGTAGTTCTAGAACAAGATAAAGGCATCTCTGTTGTGAATTATACAGTGCAAATAATTGGGGATCAAGCTCAGTATAGCAAAGGTGAAGAGATGATGGATTTTCCCTTCTTAGAAGTGATCAAACGGGGATGAAATTTGAAAGAACCTGAGTAGTGTCTTTGACACTGCAGTTGGTTATGTGGAAGAAGTGGACAGCCCAATCAAGGTAGAAGGCCTGTTCCGACTTCCGAAGAAGTAAGCCTTCCCTTAGAGCTGCTTCATCAATCTGGATAACCTGTCCACATAAAAATATATCATCAGATGAGACGATGAATGCAAGTGAAATTCTAGATGCAGTTCCATTAAAATCTAACTGTTGGTAACAGCAATTCTGGCAATCTAAATTTTGGGCGACAAACAATTCCGTTAAAATTTAATTGCTGGTAGCAGCAATTCTGGCGATCTAAATTTGGGCGACAAACAGCATTTTAAAATGTTGCAAAAGGGAGACTGTAACAATGCAAGGAGATCAATTTGGAAATAATAAATAAATAAAAATCTCCCTCTGTATTCTTGATATCTATACCTAGCATCCTTGATAAAAAGAAAAACAAACCTGAATACCAGCTGCTTCAAGATCCTCGACCTCTTTCTTGATGGCAAGAGCAACCTGATAGCAAGTCTCGAACCTAAGCGGAGCTGCTAGCAATAATAAGATTCCATATTTGAAGAGAGACCAGAGAGAGTACTAAATCTAAAGTATGCTAACCTTGGTTGGTCATCTCTAACAAAGGACCAATTGAGAATCGTGACAGGACCAGTCAGCATGCCCTTCATGGGACGAGCTGTCATGCTCTGGGCTGTGGTGGACCAGAAAACAGTCACGGGGTTGGGACGGCTCACATCACCATAGATGATCGGAGGTTTTACACATCGTGACCCATAGGATTGGACCCAGCCATGTGCTGAGAAGGCAAATCCAGAAAGTTCCTCCCCAAAGTATTCAACCATGTCGTTTCTCTAGAAAAAAACTAGCAAATTTCTCTTTTAGGTACAATCCAATCAAAACTTTATGCATCACCTGCTTGGTCTTTTGCATCATCAATGCATAGAAGTGCTACGTTAGGAGCTCACCTCAGGCTCTCCATGGACAAGGACATCAAAGTCAAGCTCTTCCTGCAACTTGACTACTTTGGCAATATACTCTTTGATGGCCTGGGTGTACTCTTCCTCGGAAATCCTGTAATTTCAATTGTAGGATTGGAAAAAATATACACTAAATTCACAGAACAAAATAGAAGCTCTTTTTCGAGTCTATAGTTGGTTGTTTCACACACTTCTTGGCCTTGTGTTCACAGCGCACTCTCCTGAGCTCCACTCTCTGAGGGAATGATGCAATAGTTGTAGGAAGAATAGGAAGGTCCAGTTTCTTTTGACGAGCATCCAATCTAGCACTGACATCAGTTGCCCTTCGGCAAACCCCTCAAAGCCACAGCCTAGACATAGATTCACAGATTAAGCAGTTTAGATGTGCTGAGAGAATCAGATAGGATTTGATCGGAATAGGAAGGGACGCAACCAAACTTTCTGGTACTTACAGCTTTCTGGACTTCCTCGTTTGTCACCCTAGGAGATGATTTCCTCGATGCCTGAGTTGCTGCATTTGCTGAAAAGTATTCCTGAAATGAACAAATGAGAAGATCTCACCAGCCTGCAGATATCTCTGTATAATAAATAAAAAGAACAGGTCTGCGGGAAGTATATGATGAGCATATAAAACAAAAAAATGAGAAACAAAAACCTTCGGAGCTGATAAGATGTACCTCATTCTTCTGACCAGCTAGAGATTTGGCTAGTGCATTGACCTCAATAACCTTCTGAGCCGCAAAGGCAAGCCATGATTTGATTTCACTGTCAAGCTCTGTCTCATTGGCCAAATCAACCGCCGTATGCGTCACCGATCAGGACGTAGAAACCACAAGTTTGTCTAATTTTGCAACCAAGGAACAATAGAGTCATGACCTTATGCTTTAATATCAAATTTTATAGAAAGCAAATGCCCACACCTTTCCCAACAATGCTCTTAAGGGAATGAAGAACGTTCAGAGAACCAGCAAGGTCATTAGCCCAGATGTTCCTTCCGTCAACAATTCCAGCAAAAAGATATTTGTTCGAGGGGAAGCCACTCTTAATGAGGTGAGGGTCTTCTCCCCACGCACAAGATCAAATCCAAACCCATATATGCAATTCAAGGCGGTGATGATCTTGTATATCGCTGTTAGAATCAAACACACAAAGCACACATAAAGATGGAGACACGGATTTACGTGGAAAAGCCTACGGAAAGGGAAAAACCACGGGGGCTCTCAATCCCTAGTTTCCTACATTAGAGATTAGTGCTCTCTTCACTAAGATAATAAACAAATGAGGGATGAGTACAATATATAGAGACGGATGGGTAAACAGTCTCTCATCGAAAGATCCGTTTACCCATATAAGTATAATAACTCAACACCCTCCCTCAAGTTGGGCATACATGTCCACCATACCCAACTTGCCTACATTCAACTCAAATTGTACCATAGGCAGACCCTTTATGAAGAGATCAGCGACCTGATCAGCTGATTTCAGGTAAGGCAGACATAACAATCCATCACCAATCTTCTCACGGATGAAGTGTCCATCAATCTCCAAATGCTTCCTTCTATCATGCATTACATGATTGTTGGCGCAATTTATTGCAGCCTTGTTATCACAAAACATCCGCTTTAGCATACTAACTTTGATTCTCAAGTCATGGAGCAAGATTTTTAGCCATAAAATTTCTGTAATACCATTGGCAAGAGACTGGTATTCCGCTTCAACACTTGATCTTGAAACCACATTCTGCTTCTTACTTCTCCAAATAACCAAATTTTTGCACAAATATACTGCAACCTGAGGTAGATCTTCTATCATCAATGGAGCCAGCCCAATCAGCATCAGTATATCCTTCAATAGTGACCTCATAATTCTTCTTGAACATAAGACCTTTTCTCAGTGATCCTTTTATGTAGCATAGAATTCTATTTACCACATTAACATAAGAGATAGTAGGAGCATACAGGAATTGACTCACCACATTTACATTGTATGTAATATCTGATCTAGTAAGGGTTAGATATATCAACTTTCCCACCAATCTTTGAGATCTACCATTTCCTGCATCATCAAGAAGGTCACCGTCCTCTTTATTCACTTTATGGTTTGCCTCAATGGGATTATTAGTAGGCTTGCATCCCAACATGCCACAATCTTTCAATAAGTCCAGGACTTAGACACATACCTCCTAGATATCGAGCCATCTCAATGCCTAGGAAGTACTTTAACTTCCCCAAGTCTTTCAATTCAAATTCACCTGCAAGTATTTTCTTTATCCTGAAAATTTCTACTTCATCATCTCCTGTAAGGATCATGTCATCGACATACACTAAAAGAATAGATATTTTTTTGTCATTCCTTCTTATAAACAAGGTGTGGTCTCCATTAACTTGGATATATACATTCCTAATCATGACCACACGGAGACGTTCAAACCAAGATCTTAGTGACTGCTTTAATCCATATAAAGATCTTTTTAGTTTGCAGCATTTGTTTTCCTTCTCAAACCCAAATGGCATTTTCATATACACATATTTAAGATCACCATTCAAGAAAGCATTTTTCACATCTAACTGATACATTTTCCAAGAAAAACAGGTTGCTAGACAAATAACAATCCTGGTCATATTCATCTTGACAACATGAGCAAATATCTCCAGGTAGTCAATCCTATATTTATGGTTGTATCCTCTATCAACAAGCCAAGTTTTGAATCTGTCGACGTTCCCATCCGCATCATATTTGATTGTGTATACTCATTTATAATTAACAAGGTGAACGCCTTTAGGAGCATCAACAATATCTTAAGTATTATTTTTAACCAAGGCATCCATTTCTTCCTTCGTAGCATTGATCCGTTTCGGATCTTTTTTGGCTTCATCAAAATCTTTGGGAATATGATGAGCATCGAGAGAGGTAATAAAGATTTATATCTTGAACTCATATTGGTGTAAGCAACAAAGTCCTCCACTGGATAACGAGTAGATCCTCGAACAGTTCTAGTAGATTTTCTCATAGCAATGGGACACTCATCCAGTAGAGGATTGACATTATCAATATGAATATCATGAGGGAGAGGAACACTTGTAGAGCTTTCATGGCCAAAATCACCCATGGAAAGGTTGACATCATGGTCGGAGGAAAGGTTGACATCTTGGTTCGGTATCATCTCTTCTCTAATTTCTACCACTTTATCTGATCCATTTCGTATGCTATTTGTCTGTCCAAATCTGCATGTATTTTCATTGTCTTTGTCTTTATCTTGTCCATTTTTCTCTCCCACATAAATAGTCTCTTGTATATCACCAAGAAAGTAAATCCTATTCTCATTTCTCAACATCTTTACTCACAGACTCCCCTTGAGGAAATCTCTCAGAGAAGTAGGACTCACTCTCAAAGAAAGTAACATCCTTACTTACATGAAGACGACATGCTACGGGGTCATAACATTTGTATCCTTTTTAGTTCCAAAATACCCATGAAAGATGCATTTCGTGGCTCTTGGATCCAACTTAAGCCAAACTGGTCCAGAGTTGTGAAGAAAGCATACACATCCAAAAACCTAACTGAAGGGAGAGGTATCTGGATGGATGATAGAGAAAGGAGTTCTCTTCCCGAATACGACAGAAGATGCCCTATTGATTAGATAAGCAGTAGTCAAGACGGCTTCTCCCCTAAAATTCTTTGGCATATTTCGTTGGAGTAGGAGTGCTCTTGTGACATTCAATAAATGACGATTTTTGTCTTTCAATTATACCATTCTGTTGTGGCGTGTAATTACATGAAGTTTCATGGATGATACCCTTCTCATCAAGAAAAGCATGTAGAGAAATTTCCATGTATTCCTTGTCATTATCAGTCCTGAGCGTTCTTACTCTTGTTACATACTAAGTGCTTACCATTTTTATAAAGTTTTTTACAGTAGCAAGAACTTCACTTCTATGTTTTAAAAGTGACACATAAGTACTCCGTGAAAAATCGTCAATGAAAGTGATGTAGTACATATGGCCACCCATGCTCTTCACACTTGACGGACCCCAAACATCAGAATGCATCAATTCGAATGCATAAGTAGATTTACCAGTAGATGTAGGAAATATAGTTCATGTTTGCTTTGCAAATTGGCAAACCTGACATTGCAAATCATCCTCAGATAATCCAGAGAAAATCTCAAGCATACTTGTGTAGAGAAAAAAAATTGATATGAACAAGACACTCATTCCATTTTTGTAGTAAAGTAGAGTTGTCCTTTTCAAAGTGAGCTTTCATCACTGATGTACGGGCTTGACCCACTCGAGCTGGAAGACGATATAATGCATCCTCAACTAATCTAATTCTAATCTTCTTTGTTGTCTGTAAGTCTTCTAAAACACAAGAATTGTGATAAAAAATCAGCATGCAGTGCAATTCTTTAGTAGTCTTATTGAGTAACAAAAGATTTATTGAGAAATCAGAGACATGAAGTACATCGGTAAGGAGGAAACGATCAATAACAAAAATCGTTCCTTGTCCAGCAACAATAGATGGAGACCTGTCTGCAACTGTAACTTTCTCTCTTCCAAACCATAACTTGTAATCATGAAACATTCTATGATCGCATGTCATGTGATCGGAAGCACCATTGTCGATAATCGACTCAGATTTGGTACCGTTGTCTGTCGATTGCAAGGAGACATGTTCTTTCGTAGATGAATACTTCAAGAAGGACTATAACTCCATGATGGTATCCTTTGTCGGGCCGCGTTCTCTGGATGCTCCAAGCATCATAGGATCATTCACCAACAAATTCGTAGCCTTTAGATTTTGACTATATCTCACAGACATTTAATCATAAACCTTGAGTACAATAGGAGTAGCAGTTCATCACACAGAACTTAAAACACAACAACTATACCAGGCTATAGAGGCAACCACAAGATTCAACAGAGCAAGAAAAATGTATCCCACACTACTCCTAAACTACTTAGATTGGTTATTATCTAAAAACACAGCAGCAACCTTCTTTGTCCAAGGGAAAATATGCACAAATGCAATCCAAAACAACAGTAACCAAGGGATTTGCCACAATGTTTCTACGACAATGGCTTCAAAAATGGGTGACACCCAACTCCACCACATCCACTTCTATGTTGTAGACGCCCAAACGAAGATCTCAACGAGGCTCTTTGTGGCTTTTTATCGAACACTTGGTGGACAACAATATAGAACCCAATTTTCTCCTACAAAAGAGGGGCAGACATTATCCCCAAGAAACGGGCTATACGCCCACAACAACACTTAAGAGCACAAAGCTCAAACCCAGGGTTGTTCCTCCAACAACCACGGAACTTACCTCACAACACCAATGGAGTTCCGATCAATGTCAGACGCCAAAAAACACCAAACCAGCAGCAACAACAGCCTCCTGCCGGTAGATTCAGACCTTTACCACAACTCCACAACATGTAGAGTGGTTGTCGTAACGCAATATGGTGGACCGGCAACGAAAGAAATCAAAAAACCACCGCCAAAAGATAAAAGCCAGCATAATGGAACCAATTTCCAGCACTTCGAGCAGCAAAAAACGCAATCATATGCCTCAACCTAGCTCTGATACCATGTTAGAATCAAACACACAAAAGCACATACAAAGATGGAGACACAGCTTTACGTGGAAAATCCTACAGAGAGGGAAAAATCATGGGGGTTCTCAATCCCGAATCTCCCTCACTAGAGATAAGGGCTCTCTTTACTAAGATAATAAACAAATGAAGAGGGATGAGTACAATATATAGAGGCGGATGGGAAAATGGTCTCTCATATAAAGATCCGTTTACCCATATAAGTATAATAACTCAACAATCGCAAAAGGTAAGTGTATAATATCCACATCAGAAAGAAGAAATTGTTTAAAAACTAAAACCCAACTCAATTACAGGCCTCATCAGGAACATCAGCAAAATATGTCTCAATCAACACATTCAAACCATAAAGATGATTCCAATTCTTTATATGCTTTTGTGTAGGCCTCCAATTGATGAGAGTGAAGATCCAAGATAAGAGTGGGCTCCTCAAACTGAATCCATGAAACACCAGCTTCCTTGAGCTCAGCTATCACCTCCCTGCATGAATATTAGATGACTCAGAGAAATATTAAAAAAAGTAGTAACCACACAATAATCCAAGATTATAAAAGAATTACCTGTAAATAGGGAGAACTTTGTCCAAGAGTGAAAGAGTAGAGAAGGACTTCTCAACACCCTTGGCAGGTTTCGAGAACAACAAGTAGGTAGCTGGTCCAATAAGCATTGGCACAGTATTGACACCAAGCTAAAGAACATATAGGGAGGTAAACTCCTATTAAAAAACAAGTAGAATTTGGCACACTGCCGAAGATATAATGCAAAATTAGGCATATGATATACAACTCCATAGGATGATACCGATCATTAGACATGCTGGAACAAATAAAAATGACATGATATTCATAGGACCCCTAGGCTCTCTTATATAAGAGAAAAGCCCTTGGGTAAATACACACGATAGGTACATGAAGGAAAGAGAATACATAAATAACACCAAAAGATAACAATAATCTCAACACCCCCCTCAAGCTGGAGCATTATGTCTATCATTCTCAGCTTGGAACAACATCTTTGGAAAGGACCTCAAATAAGTGCCATGGTGAATATATTTGCAGTCTGATCTTCAGTAGAAACATGAAAGGTAGTATGAGCTGAATCATGTCTCTTGTATAGTGGCAATCCACTTCTATATGCTTTGTACGCTCATTTAATGCAAGATTATTTGCAATAAATAGTGTTGCCTGATTATCACATAGAAGCTGCATAGGAAGAGGTACATCAACAACAAGATCAGTTAGAACTGACCTGACCCACATCATCTCCGTACATCCTTGAGCCATGGCTCTGTATTCAAATTCTACACTAGATCTTGCAACTACAATATGCTTCTTACTTTTCCATGATACGAGTGACTTGCCAACAAATATAGCAAACCCAGAAGTGGACTTCCTGTCCCTAGGGCATCCTGCGTAATCTGCGTCTGCACACGCTGTGATGTAAGAGATGTGTCTCTGCTGAATAAGAGACCAGTACCTGGTGAAGACTTCAGATATCTCAAAATCATATAAACATCATTCATATACACCTTCCTAGGCTGCTCCATGAACTGACTCACTTGCTAAGAGCAAAGCCTATATCTGGCCTATCTATCTCCTCAGTATCATCATCATATAATCTCATACTTGGATCCATAGGAGTAGTAGCAGGCTTGCACCCTGTCATACCTGTCTCTAATAGAAGATCAATAACAAACCTTCTTTGAGTCATCACAAGACTATGCTGGTTCTTGGCGAATTCTAATCCAAGGAAGTATTTGAGGTTGGCAAGATCCTTGGTCACAAACTGGTGACCTAGGAACTCCTTGGCTGCCTGAATGCCCTGCTCATCATCATCAGTGACAATAATATCATCAACATAGACAAGAATAACTATTGTACCTCTCCGCGTCCTCTTAACAAAAAGTGAGTGGTCCAAGTGGACCGAACAAATCCCTAATGCTCTATCAACTCTGAGAGATTCTGGTATCAAGTTCTAGGACTCTGCTTCAATACCTTCTGAGACTCCTCCTTAGCAGCAAATCTTGGCGTTGCTGCATATAAACTTCCTCATGTAAATCTCCATATAAAAATGTATTCTTCATATCAAGCTGATAAAGAGGCTATTCACGTGAAACAACAACTGATAGGAGAATGCATAATGTTGAGTGTCTGGATACTGGAGAGAAAGTGTCCTGATAATCCACCCCATAAGTCTGGGTGAAACCACGTGCTACAAGCCTTATCTTGTAAAGATCCACACCACCATCCGCTCGCTGCTTCACCATAAATATCCATTTGCACCCCACAATAGATGCACCTAAAGGGGCAGAAACAACACTTTAGGTACCACGAGACTGTAAAGTGGCCATCTCCTCTTCCATGGCAAGTCATCAACTGCTATCCTGTATGGCCTCTTGATATGTTCGTGGTATAGTAATGGCTGAGAGGCTTATAACATACTTCCTGTATTCTTCTAAAAGATGGTCCAAGGAAATATGTGCAGCTAGAGGGTACGTATCATAGTTGCAGTGTGGCTTCCTCAAGGCAATAGGTACATCGAGGTCATCAACCTCTTTGTTATGTACTATCAGATTCTCCTGTATAGTATCATGCGGATCAAGCATATCACCATTGCCATCAGTAGAAACAATGTGTTCACTATATACCTAGGGCGTACTGGATGACTGGGTAGGTACAAGAGCAGAGGGGCGAGTAGAGGACCTGCAAACATAAAACCGAGGTAGGAACTGAGCCATGGTAGACGGAAGTGGAGGAGGAGGTAGAAGAGGAGGTGGTGGAGGAGGTGGAGGTGACTGAGACTCAACATGAGGATTTGTTTGTAGAGATATCGGAGGTGGAAGAATGAAGATATCCTCACCAGAGTCAGCATTAGACAACTTGTCACATGTAGGAGAAAAGTACACAATAGACTCAAAAAATGTGACATCAAAACTCACATAATATTTTCTCCCAACAGGATCAAAACATCTATACCCTTTTGGGTACGAGAATAGCCAACGAATACACATTTGACATCTCTAGAAGAGAGCTTGTCACGATCAGGAGTAAAATTATGGACAAAAACCACATATCCAAAGAATATGAGGGTAAGAGAGAATAAGTCCTTCTCAGAGAGGACATGACACATCTTCTTGTAGAGGAAGGTGGCCATCTTCTGAGTAGATATACTGACCATTATACTCAAAGCTAGTACGAGTAGATATCTGTGGCATCTTCTGTAGAGGAAGGTGGCCAAAGAGAAGATGCCATAGAAACGGGACAAATCCAGAAGGAATAGTAGCAGCCCCTGTACATGGAGGTTGGACAAGTCTGTAAAGTCCCCTCTGCTGACGGCCACATCCAATCACTCTACCCGTAAGTATGTCCTGAAACACAAGAGAAGAAGGATCAAATATGGTATGACAATGTAAATCTTTTGTAATCTAGCTAATAGACATTAGATTCATCTGAAATGTTGGAGCATGTAAGACATTTTGCAGACTTATTGAGGGAGCTAGAACAATCTCCCCCTATCCAACAATGGTTAGATGAACCTCATTGGCAATCACAACTGATCTACCCGGGGGGGATAGACCTGTAAGAAGCAAACTGTGCTCGATCGCCACACATATAATGAGATGCTCCCAAGTCCATGGTCCAGTCAGACAAATCTTAACTGCTACTACTAGTAAGGGCATAAGCAATACATGACGAGCTCGAAGATGCTCTAGCAATATGTGCGACATCTGAAGAACCTGCAGGCCAAGTAGTAGGAGTAGTCATCATTTATCGTAGCCTGTAAACAATATCATCAAAGCGTGCATCATGAGCCGGAGCAGGTGTAGAAGTAGGCTCAGTCTGCTCAGCAACTCGGACGGAGGTTGGATACCCATGCTTTTGATAGCATGTCTCCTCAGAATGACCAGAACGATGGCAATGTGAACAGGGACCTCGCTGACGACCTCCTCCTCGACCACGTGGTCCTCAGCCATGGAACTGTGAAGTATTCCCTCTGCCACGAGAGGCTGCCATAACAGAAGGAGTCTGAGCCACAATGGTAGAGGATGAAGTAATTCTACTCAACCTCTTGTACACTTCCTCCATCAGAGGTATCGTCTCTCTAGCAAGAAGTTGTACGTGTTGCATCGCATTCAGAGTCTAAAGATAACAAAAATACGTTGTCATAGTTGCATTCCGATATGACTGTTGTTGCTCAGTGCTCGTAGTAATAGGCATGAAGCTATGCATACGCTCAAATATGCCTCTAAGATGCGAGAAGTGTGTATGAAGAGGTCAGCCATTCTGCTTGGTCGAGAAGATATCAAACTACAACTGTAAAATTTTGCTCTCATTTTTTGCCTGCCCATATATGGCTGCTAAGATATCCCACATAGCCTTTGTTGTAGTTGATTGACAATATCATTGGCAATCTCCGTGGTCAGCATCCCAAAGAGACAAATGCGAGCATAGGCACCATCTTGATTCCAAGAAGTAACCCCGGTCTTGTCCTCCAGCTCTGGATCCGTCAGAATGTGTTCCCTGTGATGGCACTGCATCAGGGTGTGAAACTGCATAGACCATAACTCGTAATTGGTCCCATCCATCTTTATGATGGGAGTCGTGCCCTTGAAGGTACTGGACGAAAAAACATCACCCTTGTTCTCTAACATGGTAGCAAGAACGCCGAACTCCGGGAAAAAATTTAGGAGTAGACCATTATGAATGAGTCTACACAATCACATATAGAGGATTGGTTGTATTTGTAGACTCATACAACCATCCTCATCTCCCGTTGTCGTAGGCTAGGCCGTGTGGGTGCAAAGGGTAGAGATACACACAGATGCATGTGGATGCACTAGAGATGCATACATATGTACGTCAAATGCACGCACGTGCATGCAGATGCATGTAGGATGAACACAGATATGTGTTGGTGTGAAGATGCAGATGTGCACAAATGCGCGGATGTGCACGGATGCGCGTATGTGTGCAGATGCAGATACGCGGGTGGATGCGTGTGTGTGCAGTTGTTGGAGCCCTGGCGTGCGGTTGTTGGAGCCCTGGCGCGCAGTTGCTAGAGCCCTGGCACGTGGTTACTAGAGCAAGGCACAATGGATGTACACATATGCTATTGTTGCGTAGAGTGCACTGGAGCGCTGGCAGATGTACGCAGATGTGCTGGCGCGCGATTGCTGGAGCAAGGCGCAAGGCGCACATGCGCGTTGGTGGTGCGCGATCGGAGGTCAGGCACGGGCGGGGACTAGGCGCAGAGGCCAGGTGTAGGGGCCAGGCATGGGTGATGCACATGAGGAGGGGGCGAGAGGGGGAGGGCGAGTAGGGTTATGGTTAGGGTGGGATATAAGAACCTCGGTTTAGGACCGTTTCTCGATACCATATTGGAACAAATAAAAATGACCTGATATTCTCTCTTATATAGGAGAAAATCCCTTAGGTAAATAACACGATAGGTACATGAAGAAAAGAGAATACATAAATAGCACCAAAATATAATAATAATCTCAACAGGTCACATGTGAAATGCAAGGGATGTATCTAAATACATACCACTTTTGCTTCCTTGTACTTAGAGAGCTTTGTGAGATGCATAAGAGAATGTGGTGTCTGTTAAGATTTATCCTGTGAAGACTGATTGGTTGAAAACAAGTAGAAAGCATTGTTGATGTGGTTGATCTCCCTCCTGCCTTCTGATTGGCTAAGAGCTCTTGGGCTGGATTGCTGAGGTGTCTGATCCACCTCCTGCATTCTGATTGACTAAGAGGTGTTGAGTTGGATTGCTGAGATGCTTAATCCACATCCTGCATCCTAATTAGCTGAGAGCTGATGGTAGGGATTGCTGAATGCTCGGTATTCTCTTGTTGTAGTATAAAAGGAGCCTTGTGGCATCACATATTGTATTCCAACATCATTCAAGCAATAGTAGAGAGTCTGGTGTGAGCATGTGGAGTAGGCACATTACCGAACCACTATAAATCCCTGTCTTGTGCGATTATGCATGCTTTCTTCTTCGATTGTGGTTCTAGTCGTATGGTGCTTGATCGGATCTATCCCCGACAATTGGTATCAGAGCAAGGTTCGGAGATCAACCTCTACACAGATGGCAGAAGAATCGAAGGTCAAGATCGAGAAGTTCAATGGATCAAACTTCGCATTCTGGAAGATGCAGATTGAAGATGTTCTATATCAGAAGGATATCTATCTTCCGATCGAAGGGAAGAAGCCAGAAGCCATGAAAGATGATGAGTGGAAGGTCCTAGACCGAAAGGCTCTAGGAACGGTAAGGCTCAGCCTTGCTCCATCAGTGGCTTCAAATATCGCAAAGGAGACGACGACGGCGAATCTTTTCAAAGCTCTTGAAAAGATGTACGAGAAGCCATTTGCATCAAATAAGGTGTATTTGATGAAGAAGCTTTTCAATTTAAAGATGAGTGAGAACTCCGTGGTGGCTTCACACTTGAATGATCTGAATAGTATCATCAACCAGTTGGAGTCTGTGAAGATCGTGTTTGATGATGAGGTAAAAGCTCTTTTACTTCTTTCAAGTTTACCTCATAGTTGGAATGCTTTAGTTGTAGCTATTAGCAACTCCTTTGGTTCTGCAAAGTTGAAGTTGGAGGATGTTGCTGGTCTTCTTCTTGAAGAAGAGGCACGACGGAAGACGTCTGGGGAAGAACACTCATCAGGTTCTGCCTTGAATACAGAAGGAAGAAGCAGGAAGAGATACAGGAACCAAAAGCATTCCAGGGGAAAGTCAGTAAGAGGAAGATCCAAATCCAGAGATCCAAAATTTGTGGTCTGCTGGAATTGCAATCAAAGGGGGCATTACAAGTCATAATGCAAGGCCCCAAGAAAGCAGAAAGGAGAAAATGACAAAGGTAAGAACACTGTAAATCTTACTAATGATGAAGACAGCGATGCCTTGATATGTGTTGCAGATGCTCGAAGTGAGTCCTGGATTGTGGACTCGGATGCTTCATTTCATACCACTCCACATAGAGATATCCTCCAAAATTATGTGAAAGGTGATTTTGGAAAGGTATGTCTGGGAGATGATGAATGCTGCAACATAATTGGAAAGGGAGACATTGACATATCCTAACCCAATTGTGGTTTCTTAAGACTGAAGAATGTTAGACATGTACCCAGTCTAACAAGAAATCTCATATCTGTTGGTCAGCTATCAGAAATCGGCGTGGTGACATCATTCGATTCTGATTCGTGGAAGATATCAAAGGGATCATTGATCCTTGCTCGAGGTAAGAAAGAAGGAACCCTGTATATTGCATCAGGTTAATATGACAGGATAAATATTGCATCATCTGGGTGTGATGCTAACACGTGGCATAGACGACTTGGTCACATGAGCGAAAAGGGAATGAAGATCATGCAGAAGAAGGGAAAGTTGATGGGATTGCATACCGTTGATATGGACTTCTGTGAAGATTGTATCTTGAGAAAACAGAAGAAAGTCAGTTTCACAAAGACTGCAAGAGTACGAAAAACTGAAAGACTGGAGCTAGTTCATACAGACGTATGGGGTCCATCTCAGGTACCTTCCCTTTGCCGATCTCATTATTTTATTACTTTCATTGATGATGCAACTAGAAAACTGTGGGTTTATTTTATGAAACATAAATCCAATGTTTTTGAGACCTTCAAAATGTGGAAGGCCTTAGTTGAGACTGAGACAGGTTTAAAGTTGAAATGTCTCAAGTCAGACAATGAGGGAGAATACTGCAGTGACGAGTTTGAATCATATTGTGCCAAGAACGGTATCAAGAGATTGAAGACGGTCCCAAGAAAGCCCAGACTGAATGGTGTTGCTGAACGCATGAACAGGACTCTTCTAGAGCGTGTGAGAAGCATGAGGTTACATGCAGGTCTACCAAAGCGACATTGGGCTGATGCAGTGAATACAACTGCATACTTAATCAATCGAGGTCCGTCTGCTGCTTTAGATGGGGATCTTCCAGAAGAAACGTGGACAGGAAAGGAGGTAACACTTTCTCATTTACGTATCTTTGGATGCATAGCTTATGTTCACATTGAGCAGGAAGATAGAGGAAAGCTTGATCCCAAAGCAAGGAAGTGTATCTTTGTTGGCTATGGTGCAGATAACTATGGATATAGATTGTGGGATTTGGAGAACAAGAAGACAGTTAGAAGCATTGATGTCACTTTCAATGAATCTTCCTTGTACAAGGATGAATTGATAAAAGGAAAGACAACTGAAGAACCAGACTTTGTGGAGTTTGATAAAACTCCTGAACAAAGCACATCACAGCCAAGTGATGAGAATGTTCAACCCATCCTACAGAATAATCCGCAAACTCCGGTGCTACGGAAATCTTCCAGAATTAGCAAACCCACTGCAAGGTATTTACCTTCCTTGAATTATTTATCATTGACTGATAATGGTGAGCCTGAATGCTTTGATGAAGCTATACAAGGTGAGGCAAGGAATCAGTGGGAGTTAGCCATGGATGAGGAGATGAACTCCCTTTCAAGAAGCAAAACGTGGGACTTAGTCCCACTACCGAAGGGAAAGAAGGCTCTATACAACAAGTGGGTGTACAGGGTGAAGGAGGAAGCTGATGGTTCCATTAGATACAAGGCTCGGCTAATGGCGAAGGGATTTCAACAGAAAGCAGGAGTTGATTTCACAGAGATCTTTGCACATGTTGTAAAGGTGTCAACCATAAGAGCAATATTGAGCATTGTTGCAGCTGAAAACCTACATTTGGAGCAGTTGGATGTTAAGACAACATTTCTCCATGGAGATCTTGAGGAGTATATCTATATGCAACAACCAGAGGGCTATGTAGCTACTGGAAAGGAAGACATCGTATGCAAGCTCGGAAAAAGTCTTTATGGCTTGAAGCAGGCACCAAGACAATAGTACAAAAAGTTCGATGATTTCATGACAAATACAGGGTTCTGCAAGTGTCATGCTGACCATTGTTGCTATTTCAAGAAGCTTGGTTTGTCTTACATCATTTTATTGTTGTACGTAGATGACATGCTTGTTGTAGGCTCATGCAAGGAAGAAATAGCAAATATGAAGGCAATGTTGTCTAAGGAGTTTGAAATGAAGGACCTAGGCCCTGCAAAGAAAATCCTTGGAATGCAGATTAGCAGAGACATGAAGAACAAGAAGTTGAGATTGTCTCAATCAGATTACGTCGAGAAGGTACTAGAGAGATTTAATATGAAAAATGCAAAATCTACTCTAATACTTTTAGGGAGCCACTTTAAACTTTCAAAGGAGAAAGAACCTGCTACGAAGGAGGAGCATGAGTACATGTCAAAGGTACCCTACCAGTCTGCTGTTGGTAGTTTGATTTACGTAATGGTTTGCACAAGACCAGACATCTCCCATGCAGTGGGAGTTGTGAGCAGATTCATAGCGAATCCTGGCAAGGAACATTGGGAGGCTGTGAAGTGGATTTTACGTTATTGTAGAGGTACCTCTAACGTGTCATTGTGTTATGGGAATACTTATATTTCCATTCGAGGTTTTGTGGACTCAGATTTTGCAGGAGATATCGATGGCAGGAAAAGCACAACAGGGTATGTCTTTACCCTGGGTAGTGGAGCCATTAGCTGGATCTCTAGGCTCCAGAAGATAGTGACCATCTCGACCACGGAAGCATAATATGTGGCGGCAACAGAAGCTTGCAAGGAAATGATATGGTTGAAAGGTCTGATGAAAGAACTAGATAAAGAATGTGAACATTGTCAATTATCCAGCGACAGTCAAAGTGCAATTCATCTTGTAAAGAATTCCGTCTTTCACTCGAGGACTAAGCACATTAATGTGAAGTACCACTTCATTCGAACGTAGCTAGAAGATGGACAATTTAAGCTGAAGAAGATCCATACATTAGAAAATCCTGCTGATATGTTCACAAAGTCTGTAACAGTGGAGAAGCTGAAGATATATTCAGCTTCTATTGGTCTTCAAGCATAAAAGACAAGAGAAAGCTCACACCAGGACTATTGAAGATGTTGTGTGTACCACAAATCAGTCTTCAAGTGGGAGATTGTTGAGATTTATCCTATGAAGATTGATTGGTTGAAAACATATAGAAAGCATTGCTGATGTGGCTGATCTCCCTCCTGCCTTCTGATTGGCTGAGAGCTCTTAGGCTGGATTGCTGAGGTGTCTGATCCACCTCCTGCATTCTGATTGGCTGAGAGGTGTTGGGTTGGATTGCTGAGATGCTTAATCCACATCCTGCATCCTGATTGGCTGAGAACTGATGGTGGGGATTGTTGAATGCTTGGTATTCTCTTGTTGTAGTATAAAAGGAGCCCTATGGCATCACATATTGTATTCCAACATCATTCAAACAATAGTAGAGAGTCTGGTGTGAGCAAGTGGAGTAGGCACATTGCCGAACCACTATAAATCCCTATCTTGTGCGATTTGTGCGTGCTTTCTTCTTCGATTGTGGTTCTAGTCGTGTGGTGCTTGATCGGATTTGTCCCCAACAGTGTCTGGCCCCAACTCAGGGACAATATAGTGGCTGAGCAAGACAAAATGAAAAAAATTATTGTTGGGCAAAAACTCTCTCATTTACAGGAAAATAAATGAAAATAATAAAATTTAACAGTGATGACTCACTTATTTGTATCAAACCACTTGGTCATCTCCATAGCAGGTGTCACACCCCCAAATTCCGTGATCGAGAATGATCGTGCAGACACGGTAGCGGATGCTCGAGAATGATCGATGGAGCTAACTTTAGGAGAAGTCTAGAGATTCGTGGGTATTACGGAGATTATCCATAGGATTCTGGAGGCTCAATCATTACGTGATAATGGAGAAGCGTCACACAGGACATTAGCTCAGTAGCAGAATGTCGTGGAGCTTGTAGCAGCGTGAGCAGAGCAAGTACAGACTATAGTGCAAGACATGACGGTGGATACATGCAATGGATATGTACGCGAGCGTAGAAGAGCGGCATGCAGTGAAGCAGTACGCATAGAGAAGCAATGCAGTACGATCACATAGCCATACGCACGAAGGTGCACGGTATCGGTATTGATGCAGACGATCCAAGGAGGCATGGAGCGTTGCAGGTGCTGAGTACGAGCATTGTCGAGCATGCTCGATAGTACACATATGAGAGTGGTCTGGAGGCCACGATAGCAAAGTTTTGGAGGACTTCCCCTTAGCATGCAGAACGCTAAGGAAGGGTTTATCGCACGAGGGTGTAGAGGCTGCGGGTTCCTTTGGCACAAGACCGAGTGTTCTGTGGCACTCGGTGAATTATGGCAAAGCTGCATCATCAAGCATTGGAGCGTGAGTGTGCTGATGACTGAGCGGTTGATGTGGCGTCAACCGTGCATGAAGATGAAAGGACAACGACAGAGTCGAAGAGACATGAAGACAAAGAGTTGTTGTGGAACGTGAAGGGTTGCCGAAGAACTCGAAGGGTCTCTTGTGTCTTTACTGTCATTATTGTAAATGTAATAATGAGTGTCCCTTGAGTTACCTTGAGTCTTGTATATAAGGAGCGGTGGTGACTCATTTGTAAACACACAAGTATAGAGTGTCAACACCCCACTCCAGAGCGAGTCTCCCCTTCTAATAAAGAAGAGCTTTGTGCCCGTGCTTGTGTGATCGTGTGGTTGTTTTCTTGAGCGTTTTTGAGCGCGTTCTTGAGCGATCCGAAAGTTTGTGCTTGTGCTTGTGTTGAAGCGTCGGTGCATGAGCAAACAAGAGTTCGAGGAGAGTGGAGCGCGTCTGTGACTGTTCTACTCGAGAAGGCTGGTTAGCTACATGTTAGCTAACGTCGCACAAGTCGAAATCGACAACGAGATTTTGACCCTGTGACAGCAGGCAAGGTGGCATTCCCTCGGGCCATTGAAAAATAAATATCAAACCCAATCTCCCCACCGTTCCATCCATACCTCTTCGGTACAGATCCGAGCATAGTTGTAGTATCTAAAACCTGGTCGTAGTATGAGAATATAATTGATTCCAACATCAGCCATCTGTTTCCAGATGGATGATCTCAGATCTGCAGCTATCTTCTGCAACTCCTCAGAACTGTTTTTTCCATCCCAGAAGGATTCCAGACCAAACTTGAGCTCTCTCTTTGAGCCCATGCGAGGATAGCCAACAATGTGGGATGCCATCGTTCTGGTCCAAACAAAGATATGATTAGCACAACAACTGTATACTGAAAAACTGAACACAATCATATTTCAACAAGATCTATCAAGATTGATAAAACTGGACGAGATCAGTCATTACTCCACCACAAATTATATAAACCATAAAAAGCAAAATAACCATAAAGTTCTTCCAGAAGAAAGAAAAAAGGACTACGACGGCAGGGTTGCAATATAACGAAGATAGTAAAAATTTTCATTTTTTAGGTAGTCAACATTTTAATCACATGTTGGGCAAAGAGCGCAGACATAGAACCATCCACTGAGGACAAGTTCGGTGAACCCAGCTTGATAACGGCATCCCAGGCTAACTGATCTAATGGAAATGAAATAGACAAAAAATCAACCTCATAAGCTTGCCAAGCACTGCTCAATTTGGGCTCCTTCGGTAAGATACAACAGTATATATATTTATTTGAATTATTTATATTATGTATGTATGTGTTCAATTGTGTATATCTTGGTAGAAGAGATAGTTTATACAGGCTTGAATGCTAAGTTGCATTTAATACTTGTCTTGGGCATTCATGTAAGACAAGTCATCCACCTCACCACCAAATATTGCAAAGAAAAACCGTAATGAACCTATGAACAGATGTATGCGCAAATACGTTTGATCTGATTATCAAGAAGGATTGTGCTTATCCTCGTGATCTCATCACCCGGCTTGATCTGCCGCTAAACATGCGTCTAAAATGCTCCTAAAAATGATGCAAGTTTCAATCTTCCCATATGTTGAGATATTTGGATCTCTTATTATCTATTTCTAATTTCTATATTGGAAACCTGAACTAAATTTCTAATTTATATCTTATTATCTATATTGGAAACCTGAACTAAATGAAACAAGTTGGGAAAGACCTCGAGCCTAATTGACCCAGTTGGACTTAACACGCTCAAGCTTGGCTGCATACCACTCAACTTGTTATACTCAATAGATGACTTAACATGCATGTAAGCAACAGCTTCTTTACTTTTAAACATGGAACAAGATACCAGAAAAAAACAGAAGATCCTAAAGTTGCATAACTTAAAAATAGGTGGCAGACTTAAAATGGCCATTTGATAAAATGTGCAGTCCAATCCCAATTCATAATCTTAAACCTTCTTTAAATTTCTTGACAATAGAAGAAAAATGCAGTATTAATTGAAGCAGCCAGCAGTAAGATGGGCCAAATCATGTTTACATGTTTTTTATGTCAAACAAGGAAAACATCAGCCCTCAATTTATATTTTGTCGGTGATGGAAGATAAGGAAAAAAATCTTTTTATGTACCCTCTTCAAGATTGATTGAAAACAACCTCTAAATAAGACACCAGAAGAATAAAATGTAAAGTTTAAAGAACTAAACAAAGCTATGAGACAAACAATATTCCGAAATTATCAAGAGAAGCCGCATGCCAGAGCCAAATCTATAGATGAAAGTCATATAGAGACAACCATATTTGAGCAACTCAACCAGATTTATTTCCCAACTGAAGAACAAGATTTCAATGCACATACCTAAGCCATCACTATAAAAGATCCATTCAGAATGACTTCAAATGAAGCACAGCACCAAAAGAAACCGAGGCACCTCTATTACAAAAAACCCCATGAAAATGTCCACATTTGACACCTCAAGGCAACCAAGAAGAACACAAAGAAAGATAACGGAATGTCATAGAATGACTCCAAAAGAGCCTTCCAGCTATATAGCTCTTCCATTAGGAGGCTTCCAGCTACTACACTTGCACACTTTTCGGTGACTTACTGATGATTTGTCTACATATTACCTTCCAATCTCAAGCAAAACATACTATTAAGCAAAGTCGGGTTAAGATGCTGGGATAAGAAATGAAACATCATACACACCATGTCCTTGCTAGGCCTATAATCTAGTCGAAAGAAGGATGCAAGGAATTATTCTAGTTATATTTGTTTCAGGTTAGCTTTAAGCGATTTCGACTCTCAAGAGCCACGTGTCGATGAGGGATGAGACTAGAATAGGAGACTAAGCTCTTCCTGATAAAATTCCTTATAAGCCTGGCAGCAATGATGCATACTTGAAATCAAACAATTTATATTCCCCCAGAAATCAAAAACACAAATCAATCCAGCATTATCATAGCACTCACCAACCTACAAATAAAAAAAATCACTTTTTACGTGTTAAGATCCTGACGGACCATCAAATGTAAGAAATTCTATGTATGAAACTACCATATATGTGTTGTTAAGAGGATCAATACCATGGCATATACAAAATAATATTTAGCAAGATTAATACGAATCAATGCATTACAGATTAATAAAATTATTATCAAGCATATCCGATTCATATAACAATTTGATATGCACGCAGGAACCAATAAAATCATAGATTAAACATTTTCGTTTCTCAGAATAAAGGAATAGGGCGAGATCTAGGAAAGGTAAAGTAACAAACGTAATGCAGCAAACAAAATGATATAGAAATTACATCAAAAATTAACGAAGCGTCCATGTAATGGACTGTCCTTAGAGAGGATATCGCCCCCACAATACCGGTGCCCAGGATACGACGACACACGGTGTTCGTTTGCGCACACCGACAAGACTGTCCTAGAAACTACCTCTAAGAACTTGCAGTCGAGAAGAACGGATCGTAGATGCGGTGGAAAATGAGCAAGAGCGGCGGCGGCGTGAGAGTTTTTCTTTCGAATTAATAAAACGGCGTCAGGGGGGAGGTATAAAAAGAGCGTCGCGTGCCCTAGCTTGCGGTATCTTTCGATTTTCGAAAACACCCCTCAACAGGCGTGCCTTTTCGAATTCTGAAACAGTGGCTACAACGAGTCATTTTGATCGAGTTCAATTTCCATTTCAGTCGAATTCAAATTAATCCGTGTGATTAATTTAATCGACCTGCCAAATAAATCCGCAGCAAAAGTATAGAGATCCGAGTTGACTCTCCTGAGCCCGAGCCCGAGCCCGAGCCGGAGACGGAGCGTGCATGCGCGCATGTGTGGTCTATTCCTCCTCTCTACTATTGCTACAAGACCATCCTTGAAAGTACATCTGAGAACTTGCAACCGAGAAGAACACATCGCAGATGTGGTGGAAGAATAGAGAGCAAGAGCGGCGGTGGCGTGAGAGTTTTTCTTTCGAATTAATAAAAACGATGTCAGGGGAGAGGTACAAAAAGAGAGTCGTCTGCCCTAGCGCGCGGTACCTTTCAATTTCCGAAAACATCCCTCAACGGGCGTGCCTTTTCGAATTCTGAAACCGCGGCTACAATGAGTCGTTTAGGTCGAGTTGAATTCCTATTTCAGTCGAATCCAAATTAATCTGTGTGATTAATTTAATCAACCTACCAAATGAAATCCGCAACAAAAGTATCGAGATCCGAGTTGACTCTCCCGAGCCCGAGCTCAAGCCGGAGCCAGAGACGGAGCGCGCGCACGTGTGATCCTTCATTCCTCCTCTTTACTATTGCTACAAGACCGTCCTCTAAAGTACCCCCGAGATCACATATGTGGTGGGAGAACAAAGAGCAAGAGCGTCAGTAGCGTGGGAGTTTTTCTTTCGAATTAATAAAAATGGTGTCTGAGGAGAGGTATAAAAAGAGAGTCGCGTGCCCTAGCATGCGGTACCTTTCGATTTCCGAAAACGCCCCTCAACGGGCATGCCTTTTCGAATTCCGAAACCGCATCTACAACGAGTCGTTTGGGTCGAGTTGAATTCCCATTTCAGTCGAATCTAAATTAATCCGTGTAATTAATTTAATCGACCTGCCAAATGAAATCCGTAGCAAAAATATCAAAATCCGAGTTGACTCTCTCGAGCCCGAGCCCGAGCCGAAGCGCGCGTGTACGCGTGTGTAGTCCTCCATTCATCATCTCTATTATTGCTACAAGACCTTGGGGTGTGAACTCATATATAAGCCAACCAAAAGTTTAGAGATACTAGGTATGGTACTAAACTTACACCCAAGCTTTTCCATGTTTCAAATTTGGAAATTCTCAACTTTCCCTCCAATTCATTTGGTTTTCCAATTGAGACCAAATTGAATCCTATTGTTATTGCATAGGTTCCAATTAAAACCTAATTACATTCTTTTAAATACAACAATATGGTAGTTGTCAAACATTATTTTTATTTCTTATTTTATGGCTCATGATTAATTATGAATGCATCATTGGGTGGTTGCTTTTGGTGGTTATCTTAATGGATAGGTAACAATCGTGTATTATAAGTATAGATTGGAATCTCCTCTCCCTCAACTAATGAATGTTTGAGGATCCATTACTCTGGCATATTGGGCAAGAGTTGAGAAGGAGAAGGAAATCTCATCTTTATCACTTCATTTCTGTTGCGATGGCTTCCGGTAACTACTAAGTATCTTAGATCAATCTTTTGAATTAAGTTTTAATAGATCTGTCAATTCGTATCAGAGCAGGGTTTTATGACTAATTGGGTTTTTTTTCCATTGTTGCCATATTGGATGACATTTTTTTAGAAAAATACGTGTCATTTCCATGCCATTTGGAAGCACTGTTACAATCTTGATTTATTAGTGTTTATATCGCCTGGAGGTGTTGCGTGCAGTTGCCTCTGCAAAATAGTTTTCATCGATAAACTGTAGTTAGTTGAAGATGCAGATATTTATGATTAACTTAAACTCAGAGGCTTTAAATTTCACAATGCAGTTTCTTTTCCCGCATGTGTTAAATGTCTTTAATAACACATGTAAATTGTTTTTTTTTTCTGGCTTCCGAGCGCAAGTCCAGATTGCCTTTTTTAAAAAATTTTCTGGATCGTGATCGCAGGATTTCAGGAATTACTCTTTCCTATTTGTTGTACTGTATCAGTATTTGATGTAATCTGAACGTTTTGAGACTGATCGAATTCATACCTTCACGGTATTTTCCCTTTAAGGCGGTTGGCGTATTACAACCAAGTAAAGTTTTTTTGTGTGTTTCATTTATAACATTGGATAGACTTAAATGGTCTGTTACCCAGGAAAGGGAGATATGAGTCGTTTGTGATATGATTTCCAAAATTGGCCCAAATGGCTTCCGTGCGATTGATTTTGTGATGCGTTTTTTTAGATGATTAATATCTTAAAATGGGATTAATCCAGTAGTTGTTTGCAATTCCTGTCTGAAAGTTCAATAAAAAAAGAAGAGAGAGGATTTATTTAAAAAAATTGAGAGACTTCTTTAAAAAAAGAAAAAGAAAAAAAGGTGCGTATAGAAAAAAATGTATGCTTATTTAAAAAATCAGAAAAAAGATTTGAGAAGCCAAAAAAATTGAAATCGGCATTTGTGATGTTTCCCCATTATCTTGTCTTCTCCCAACTTAGTCGATGACATATATTCTGACTAGTATGGGAGAAGGGGGAGTATTATGTAGAGTTACATGTCAGATCCAGATTCCAGATTCGGATTCTCCAGACTAGTCAGATTTCCAAACTCTACAATAGATATTTAGACTCGATGTCAGATTCTGAGTCTTCAGTTTCAGACACACACATGTATGCGGTCTTTTCAGATGTGCATAAGTATGCCATCATTTGTCGTGGTCTCCATTATTCTTGTTTCGGCCAGAGTTTTCATGTGATACACAGGGACTCCAGAGTAGAGGATCATTCCCTATGCCATGTTGGCTAGGGTTTTCATGTGGTACCATAGGGATTCTAGAGTAGAGTACCATTCTTTGTGCCAGATGGGAGAGACCCAGTTCTCCGAAGAGAAGACTTCTTCGGACTCCGTTCTCAAGCGATCGTGAACTCCAATATGAGATCCTTCCGATGTTCCTATGAGAGAGAACCCACTTCGAGGTCTCTATGAGAGAGAGCCATCTTCATAGATCTGTGTATGGATAATTAGCGATGCTCTTTGTTCGGCCCTTTTCAAGGAAGGAGCAGTCGTCCACATGTTGTGACGAAACAGAATACTCCGACGAGGAGACTCATTTCAGTTGCAGTTACTCTGACAGGCGCAATACAAAACACATGCTCTCCTACGAGGAGATTCAGTTGACTCACACTCCAGCACGTTCATCCTCCTCACATGCATGGCATGGGAAGCAACATCCTCGACAACGGCCGATAGTTGTGCGCATTGAGTTGATATTGTTTGTAGTGTCTTGTAGTATGAGTTGAGTTTTCTTTCTGTTTGTCCTAGCTGAGCATTGCATTCTCCAGCTTGAGGGGGAGTGTTGGAGTATTTGATTATGGGCCTTTTATATTGTAGATTGGTAAATGGATCTCTCTAGGATCCATTTACCTCATCTAGAGTTTAGTCCCACATCTACCAGTTTGGAGATGTGGAGACTCAGTGGGGGCTATATATAGACCCCCACACCCATTGTATTTAGATGAGAAAAGCAATAGACTATCAGCCCTTTGAGGCATTCTCCCGTAGTTTCATCCCGCTCCTTAGGGAGTAGGGTTCCATGTAAAAATCCTGGAGTCCCATAAAGTTTTATTCTTTTCTCTGATTTGCTTCCGCATGTTTATTTTCTAATATGTCTCGATTCTAATGCTTGGTTTTTTTGTGCACATGTTGATTTACATCTTTGTGTTATACCGTGTTTAATGATATTGTTTCATATATGACTATTGATCTTGTATTTTTTTGCACTAAGTTTGTTAATACTATTGATTCTTCGGTGCATAAAATTTTTCTCGTAAGAAGACATGAATTGAGCGAAGAAAATACTTTTGATTAACTCCCTTTAATGTCATCCGGGTCAATGTTTATAATTGAATCGGAAGGAGTAGCCACAGCATCTGGACCATTCGTATTGTACATATTGATTCTCGACAACGAGTAATTATTTGTTAGTTATCCAAGAGTAGCCATAACATCAAGGATTACAATGTCAATACTTACATTAAGTGATAGAGTTAACTGGGCATCGAATTGCAACTATATTTTTGGAATAGGAAAATAAATTATTTATTAATTATTCTAATGTCCGTAGGCACGAAATATCTAATGAGTATTCAAAAGTTTATTTGTCTCATTTATTAAGAAAATCAATTGTATATTACAATTCTTTAGCCATAGCAAGTCTTGTAATGATAGCACATTGATTTATCAAAATATTAAATAAGTTAATATTCTGGATTAGGTTTTATATTTGAGTTATTGCTTATTGTGGTAGTCTTATTATGAAATTATTGCAGATAGTTCATCTTTCAAGTCTACTCAGTTCAACATCTTAAAATATGTTCCGATTCTACATGGGAATAATTTTTCAGAATGGAAAGATGATGAATCCATATTTCATCATCTTTATTCATTTATTTTAGCTTAAAATCCCTTATAAAACACATGTATGTATTCATAAATCCATTTTCTTACTAACCTGCATCTTTGTGTAAATATTGTAAATTACTATTATAATCTAAAATAGATAAATAAAGAAATAAAGGAAAAATAAAGGAAAAAAATAAAAGACTGTTTATATGTAATAGATACATGTTGAATCAAACCCCGAGAGAAGGTCAAGCTTAACCTGATCGACAAGAAATAAAGTAGGGGGATATAAGGCCAAAATTCACCAAACAAACCAATCTTCACCACCGGAACTCCAAATTTATCAAACTCACTTTCAGTGTACTCCAAATTAAATTATCTTTAAAATGGAGGTGATTTCATAAAATTGTGAGTCAAGGTGTGAAATGTGGCAAATTAGGGTATTATTGTATATTGTACATATATATACTACATGTATTATTTAATTAATTGTCTCCTTGTACATAATTGTGAATATTGTATTTTTAATTACTTGTGAATATTGTACTTAACGTATAAAAAATACAACTAAAAATTACAAAAATTAAAAATCAATAAAAATAAAATCTTGTATATGTATCGCCATGTATATATTGTACCTATACATATTTAATTAACATAATAAATCAACTCATAAAAATTAAATAAAAATATCATTAAATTCTTGTAAATTATTGTAATTAAATAAAATAATAAATCATGTATATATATACTTCATTAAAAATTCACAATACTATGCACATAGGTATACATACCTGTAAACTACATCTTATATTTATTTTAACCCGTGTAATTATATTATTTAATTATTAGAAATCACCAAAATTAACTTTAAACTATTCTTAACATATTCATTTACATTATTTAATTTAATTAATTCATTTTTTATTTTTAATTGAATTATTTAACTTTTATTAACTGTTTTGTTGTTTTTCGTAATTTGGATGCATTCCAGGCGCTTTCTGATTTGCTGAACTCGGGGACCGTTACTTCATCCCATTTTCCTCACACGCTCGATCACTAGCTCACCCCGATTCCTTCACAAATATTCAAGCTTCTCTCCCACACCATCTCCTCGAATCCAATCATCACTCCACGAACTGCTCGCATTTTAAAATGAAAAACTTGCTGGAGTCATTCCTATAAATAGAGCATCTCCACCTCCGTCGAGCGATCGTTCCGTCTTTGGTTTCCGTTCTTCCCCGATATCGAGTTATGGCGAGAGGGATAGGTGACAGCTTTCTTCTCCCACGATCAGGAGCGTGAAGAACGCAACTGGAGGCGAGATCCATGTCAATGAAGACCTCCCAGCAGAGCACCACCGCGCTTAGCTTCCAGGTCATTCAATGACCCGTCAAGGCATATCTATAGGTGATTTCGTTTTGCATTTCTTCCTTATCATAGAATTAGGTTTAATTTCGTGTTGATTTCACTTAAGTCTCTCATATCAGATTTCTATCTTCACCTGTGATCTCTATATCAGATGAGCTCCGATTGTCAAAACCATCCTCCAACCACGCCAAAACATTCGGCCAGTCTTTCTCCATCTCCCACACTCTCTACACACCTCAAGATCTCCAAAGATCAAGATCTAGGTATCCTTTCCGACCACCTACGTCGGAGACCCCCATTCAATCCCCATTTCTTATATCCTTGACCTAATTTCTTGGTCAGAGCACACCTCCGAGCATGGACTTTCATTTGTAGATCAAAGAAGCTCTAGACTTCATGCACAACACCGAATTCAAAGCTGGAGCAGATCCTCGAAGTGTCATACTTCATCACCTTCCAGATTCTCAGCCTAGAAATTTCACGACGATCCAAAGTGTTCAACTGACGCGGAATTGCAAGAGCTTCGATTTGAAACTGATTTGAAGAGGAGCAAAGCTCAGACAAGGAAGATCCATTCAGATCAAGTTCGTCGGATGTCACCTTATTCCCATTTCTTCCAAGGCACCGCAGGACCACAAGATGAAGAGCGATCCCCCAGTTTAAGTCTCAACTTTCGATCCTTCCCCAAAAGTCGGGCATTGATTTAAGCATGAAGACCTGATCATAGCCCCTCATTCCAGAGCAAATCACAGCCGCCCGATCATGTTCCAAGAGTATTAGAGCCGCTCAATGTGCCGTGTCATTTAAGGGTAATTTTGCACCCTTTCCCCTTTCGTTTATTTAATTTTCAAATAAGTCCCAGAGGGTCACGTATCTATGTTGTAGCTATTTGAACATTTGCGCCTTCATCCCCAATATTTATTTTAATTACGAATAAGTCCAATTTAAACTGTACGTGTCTTTATCATGTGATATGTTGGGAAATTTGCAATAAAAATATCTTACATTTCTGTAACTTTTTGGTCCCCATAATTAATTTATTCACATTTTGGTCCAGTCCAGCGAGGCGCACGTGCTCGCGCGCATGAGTTCTAGAAAGATTACACATTAAGTCTCGGTATTTTATTATTTATTATTATTTAGTTCTCATAATTAAAATAATTGTGTATTAGTCCCTACCAGTATGTTTTATTTTTGTCTATTGAACAATCAAATAAAATTAGCAAAAGGGCTCAAAACATTGCACAAAATTCACATAAGTTCCTGAGTTATTCTCTTGCATCTCCATTTTTTATTTCACATTTTAATCATTTTTATTATTTATTACAATTCAAAATTCTCATAAAAACTCCCTATTTGCTTTTAGAAACTCATAAAAATATAAAAACTATGCCAAAAATTCTAAAAAATCCTATTTGCATATTTTCTGTTGTTTTTATTTCTGACCAATTTTCATGTTTTTATCATCTATAAAAAACATAAAATTGCAAAAGCACCAAAAACATTAAAAATTCATATAAAAGAAAATAAAAATCCAAAAAAAAATAAAAACCCCTTTCTAGAAAATATAAAAAATACCTTTCTATCTGCATATTTTTCATTCATTTTTGACATCACTTGATAATTTAAAAATCTAAAAAGATTCACATTGCATTTTGTTTAACAATTTTAGCATTTTCAATTATTTAAAAATCTAAAAATTTTGGAAAATTCTGGAAAATAATAAAAACATCATAAAAAGTTCAAAAACCCAAAAATAATCTTGTGTTAATTTTTTGTTCATATTTGATATATTTGAAAAGTAAAAAAGAGTGCATTTCCTTATTCATTTAGTTCATCTATTTGATATTTTGTAAAAAATATTTTGCAAAATTAAAAAATATAAAAACAGAAAACCAAATAAATAAATAAAAAATATAATAATAAAAAAAGATTCAAAAACACAAAAATCAATTATAGCATACAAAGAATTCCCTTTATTCTTTCCTTGAGTTTTCTCTGCATAGAATAACCCTCGGGATATTATTGGTGCAAGTTCTTCGCATTTTTAGATTTTTGAAAATAAATGTGATGTCGTTGTAACCCAAAGAATCCCTCAACAAAAAAATTATTTATTCTCAAACTAAATTCACTACAAAAGCGTGGCATGAGAATTTTGCTATTTAATTTACATGTATAACAAACAGGATCTAACTCAGAGAGGCTACAAATCTCGAGGATTATTGTAAAAATCGAAATAAAACCAATTAATAGGAAAAAGGAATCTCAATGTACATTATGCTTTGTTTTTGTAGGATTTTAATTATTATATTATTATTATTTTTATATTTTTTATTTTCTGATTTTTAATTTTTGTTTGTTTTCAATTTTGCAAATTTTTAATTTTCAAAATAACTAATTTTTAAAGAAAATTTATACACAAAAGGAATACAACTTTTTGGATTTTCGAACATGACAAAAATATCTAGAAGAGTCAAATAAAAATATTCTTGTGTTTTGATGATTTTTTACTATTTTTGTAAGTTTTTTCAGAGATTTTTAGATTTTTTTAGGATTCTTAAAATGAATAAAAATAGGGAGTAAAGCAAATAATGAATAAACATGACTATTTTGCAATTTAAAAATATAAAATAAACTCAAAAGTTACTTGATTTATTTTTACTAAAAACCATAATAAATTATATCTACAAACATGAAGTGGAATCATTAATTTGGATTTTCCACAATTTTCTGTGATTTTTTAAGATTTTTAGTATTTTGTATTTTTTTGGAGTTTTAAAAATAGTTAATGCGTGAAATTTGCACATAAAATAAAAGATACAAAAAGCAATTTATTCATTTTTTTGAATTTTTGACACAATATTTGGATTTTTATGATTTTTCCAACTTTCAAACAGGGAAAAAGTGTGAAGTTTTTTATTTTTTAATATTACCAATTAGTAATAAAATACAATGCAAATTTTACAGTATGAAGAGGCACACAACATGAACATAACATGATTTTTGTAGAATTTATTGAGCACAACTGCTATTTAGTTCAACAATAAAAAGGTATGTATATCAGGCTTGGAAATACAAGACTTAAAAGCAAGCTACATTAAAAATTAATAAGAAATAACAAAAGGACTAAAGTCGTAAATTACCCAATGCAGGCGTGCGATGCATGTGCTCTAGAGCTGGGTTCTTTGCGTAATTTCTGAAATTTGGGGGGAGCAGATTTGTAATTTGCCCCCCAAAAATTTGGACATTAAACATGGGCTCTTCTTCATTCTTGCGTTCACAGCAAAAGAAGGGGGATGTGCTGCTCTATGTTTCTTCCTTCGCAAGCAAGAGGCAACAGTGACTTCAAGGGTCGGCACCTAGGCGATCGGTTGCGGGATGGCGTAGGCTTTGAGCGAAGGAGGTGTGTGATGGGTGCGGTGGAGCTGCTCTTCCCAGGAGGAGGTCGCAGATGAACAACGATGGAGGTTGTGGCGCCAGCGGGTCCTCACAGGTAGAGTTCCCTCGGGTGGAGGTGCGGTGCTTCTGGGACAGCAGTGCAGGTGGGCATCAGGGGGTTGCGCGGTGGTCGCGATAGGCGGTTGGAGGGAGTACAAGCGTCTGAATGGATGGGGCCGGCGAGCAGAGCTGCTCCTCCCAAGCGGTGCAGATCGAGGGGAGGAGATGCGGCCTGGGCGTCGGTGGTAGTTCTTGCACAGGAGGCTGTGCAGTTTGAGGATGGATATAGAAACGCCGCTAGCGTGGTGGCTGACGTTGGAGCGGCGTCAGTGGCAGTTCTTGCATAGGTGGTTGTGGGAGCTCCCGCGGTGGATTGAATGGTGGTTTGTGGCGCATATGGGGTCGAGGGTGTTCTGTCCAGGAGGTGGTGGATGGTGAATGGCGGCGGAGTAGAGATCCTTGGAGCGGAGGAGGTGCTAGCCAGGCGGAGATGGAGGGCTGCGGCCGCTGCTCCAATTTTTTGTAAAATAGAAAATGATTTTCCTCTTTTTGTATTTTTTTTCAAAATTCATGTAGCTGAAATAAAATAAAAAGATAATGACTCGAGCACGATGGCTCGGTCCAAAAAAACAAACGGAGATCAGTGGATGAGAAGGTTCCTTTAGAGGTGATTGAGAGAACCGTAACTCCAGTCTTCGTATGTGACCAGAGGTGAGAGATCTTGAATGGAAGAACGTGAATGTGTAGGGATTAAGAGGTGAATGTGGAATCAGGTCGGATCGGAAGTGAATCAAATTGTTTCGAATAATGATTAGCAATCATGAATTAATATCTAAAATTGACAATGAAATTGAAACTAAAAATTAAACCTAAAATTACCTAACAAAAAGATGAGAAATAAAGTGGATCTCACTGTGGGAGCAGATAATGTCATGATGGCCTCAACGAGGACCAACTCATTGTCATCGAACGGCTCGGAAGTTGGGCACCTTTCTACAACAAGAAGGCTCTTGGAGATTAGGCTCCTCTCACCAAAGATTGACCAAATGTGAATGAGGGAAGAGGAGCCAAGTAAATAAGAATAAAAGAATTTGAATTTCAAAATTTGAATTAATAGAAAAAAGGGAAGGATGTTAATGGTAGAATTAATAAAATAAATAATTTTCGGAATTAAATTAATTAAAATAATAATAATAACCAACAACTTAATAAGCCACCTTAATGGTGGGTTAATTAAGGAATTTATTAAATTATATACATATGATATATTATTTACATAAATAAATAAATTAATTAATAAATTTCATCACTTTATTAATTTAAATAATAAATGTTAATTGACGCATGCTTCTGCCATTTTCGATTAAGTAGATCAAAACTCCCACGGATTAAGTCATCCTCAAGAAACTTGGCAATGTCGGTCTCATTGACACAAGTAGGAAGTGAAGGACAATCAAATCTATAACCCTCGTCGAAGGTCAAATACGCACTCACTGTCCTTGGATCTCACTTCTTCTCTTTTGGGTTGTACATTGACGCGGCCATCCTCAAGGGTCAAATTAGGTTTCCTTCCTAGCCACAACTCGGTGCCACGGGGCAGGCCAGACCTATAGATGTCTATCCTTGCTTGGAATACAAGGGGACTGAATTACCCTGGTCAGTGAAACCCCCTTAAGATGATGCGGGAGTGGCTTCTTTCTTTATATAACAGAATCTTGGTGGTATGTTGGATATCTAAATTAGACAACCCAATATTGATCGAGTTGGTGACCCTCTGGGCTGGGCCTCGATGACGAAGGTAAACAGAGCAAGAAAGCTGTGGTGTGGACCATATTCTTCCCCAAGAAGACTTTTGCTTAAGTCTTGAATTCATTCAAGGATATATTCGAAGACATTTTGACCGTCGGGTTTGTGGATTCCGAACAGCTATAGTGACCGAACCTAATAAGATAGAAATTACAACCCATGAAGTGATAAGTACTTGAGCATGTACTTGTAAACCCCATATTTGCCAATAGAAATGTTGGCCTACTTCTACACCCGATATCTCGTATCATCCTTTGAGTGTGTTGATGGAACATGGTATAACATTCATATTGTCCTCCGACATCAATCTAACTTCAGGGGGTTCAGTAGTAGACAGAGTTGCAACTCTTGGACTATCTAAAATGCGCATGCTCGATGACGGATAATTTTGCTCACTAAACTCAAAAAGAAAGAAAAGTCCACCGAGCATCAAAATCATAAGTCTAGGAGCCAAAATCTTTGAGAATCAAAATAAAAGAAAAGTCGAAAAATCAAAACCGGTGAAAAACCACGGTGAGGTCCCCCGAGCACACCGGCGCTCGGCGAAACAGACCCCGATAAGAAGCCAAGTCCAAGTGTCTTTGAGTCCTGTATTTATCACAACAATAAAATGGAAGTAAAGTAAAATGCTAAAAGTCCTACCACTCCTCTACTCCTCTTCTACGCTCTCTTGCGGCTCGATGCAGAAACGAGCTGCCTCCGCGTCGCTCGGGTGCTTCGGCGCTCCTAAGAAAGCCACCCTCGCTCATCGGGCCCTTGCAAGAAATAGAGAAACAGAAGCTGATCAGATCACAGTTAAAAATAAAAATAAAAATAAAGAAAAAGAAATAAAATAAAAATAAAAAGCAATTAAAGAAAAAAAGAAATGCAAATAAGAAGAAAAAGAAAAAGAAAATAAAATCAATACAGAAAACCGACTACTAAGCCATGCTCCCCGACAACGGTGCCATTCTGATGAGCCGCTCAACCGATCGAGGTTAAGTCTCATAAAAGCAGATCAAGGTCATTGCAATCTCAACTGATGAAGCAAGGCTCAATCAAGAAAAATCAGACCACCATAGAAAGAAATCAAATACGAAAACCAAGGCAAGCGGTCTTGCTAATTATTTAACCTGGTATAACTACCAGGGTCGAACACAAGGAGCACGGAATGAATCCTACGAAATAGTCAGGTAATCCAAGAAATAAAGGTATTTTCGGTGGTTTTTATTTTTTTTATTTTTTTTATAATTTTCTATTAAGAAAAGAAGTAAAGAAAAGGCAAAAAGGCACACTCAAACAATTATTTAAAGGCCTAAAATTACTCAAAAATTCAACACAAAAATATTTTTATGTTTTTAAAATATTAAGATGTTTTTGGGTATTTCATGGGGTTTTTCTGATTTTTATATAATTTTCTAAAAATAAAAGAAAGAGGAAAACACCAAGCAATGTGCAGCCTAGATGAAAAGGCACATTAAAAATATCTAAAGTGCCTCTAAAATCTTGGAAACATTTTTCTATGAAAATATAAAAAATCTCCTACAAAAAGTGAAAACACAAAATTTTGATTTTTAATGAATTTTTAAAAATTTTTACAAGGTTTTTAATCTTTTTAAATTTTTAGGTATTTTATAACAGAGAATGAAACAAAAATCACATAGAAATTAAAGCAAGACAGAACAAGCACCACTATTTTTTTGGAATTTTAAAGATATTTTCTATTTTTAATTGATTTTCTAAAATAAACAGAACACTTTTTAGGGTTTTTGATTTTTAGAAAATAGCAAATACAATCAAAATACGTCTCAAAAATTAACAAAAATACCACACAGTAGTAGGAGCTACGTATAATTTTCTTGGAATTTTTGGAGTAGTTTTCTTATTTATTTAATTAAAAACAACACACACATGTTATAGGGACATAAATGCAATTACTTTAAGTTTCAGGACCAAATCAGAATAGGCATTAAAAGTCCGAGGCTGAAAATGCAATTTGTCCAATCAAATTCGCACATGCGTTAAATCCACGTTCACAAGGGTATAAATGCAATGTAAGAAAACATTCATTCAATCAATAACATAGAAAAATTTTAGGGTAAATAGTGCAAATACCCTACTATGCACGTGACCAAGCACGTGTCTTAGACAGGGAGGACTAAAATGCAAATATTTGAAACTACAGGGACTATATTGCAAAAAGGTTCAACTATAACTTTTATTTTACAGAACAAAACATAAAGTGAAATAAATGCAGGTTAAGAAGAGCAATATACCCTCGGTGCACGTGAGTCGCGCGTGGGAAGCCATGTATCGACCGCTGGTGTGAGGAGATCGTGCGGCTCTGCGTGCGTCAGATGTCATATCAAACGGTGTTAGATGGTCGAGAACGTGGTGCATACGAGGCCGTTAGATCTGGCATCTAACGCTCTAACATGTCAGCTGGATGGATGATTAGGATGGAATTTGGAGGGCGACAGTCGATCCAACGACGCAGAACACGTCTGGAAGAAGAACGCCTAGATGAACTTCGCCGGAGCCAAGGACGAGATCCTCAACCCTGATGGAAGATCAACATGCACCAGAGTGATCGTGGGACGATTCCGCGTCAGCTGAACGGCTTGGATGGAATCTCCAGCGGCTGGATAGGCGTGACGGCGATGGACACTTGGAGCTACTCTAGCGAGCAACGACGAGGAAGATCGGGAGGCTCTCAACGCACGAATGGACCTGCAATGAGTAGCTTTGACTCGGAGCTATACTCTAGTCTAGGTTATTAAGACTAAAAACCAAAGAAGTGACGGGGGGAGAGAGTTGGTTTCCGGCGAAGGCGATATGGGAAACCTCAAGCCTAATCTTGACTAGATGGCCAATGATCAGGGTGATCAGTCGTGGAGGAAGATGGAGGGTGAGTGTGTGAGGATATCGGAGCAGTTTGGCGTAGGTGAAGGAGCTCCGACCGGTTGGTCGAAGCTGGCGGAGCGACGGCGGCAGACAACGAAAAGATTCAATCAAATGGTGAACTAGGAAGGATAAGGGGGTTACCTGAAGGTCCGGATGTGTTCTTGAGCTCCAGGCGAAGGTGGTCGTTGGGGTGATGGCCTCGATCTTGATGCGACAGTCAGGGGAGGTCGCTCGCGGTGGAGGACCGACCACAAAGGGGAAGCATCGGCGTCACTGCACCAAATCGATCGCCACGCGACGCTTCAAACAGCTAGCACCACGCTGAAGGTGTCTAGGGTATCGAGAGAGAGCGAGGCACGAGCTACTGACTTGGGGGAGAGTATGAAGAGATCTTATAGTGTTCCCAGGTAGCTGGAGAAATGGGCGAGAATACGTGAATCAAGGAGGATCCGCGCCCTCCTAGGGATCCGCGAGGGTCTTGGATCCTAGGAGGGTCCACGGGAGAGAAATTGGGGTAAGGGCTCGAGTGATCCGCCCGGGAAAAATAGAAGAAATAGGTCCGGCGAAGGCAACCAGGTCGGGTCACGCCAGATAGATGGCGTTGACCCGGGTCAACAATCCGGCGTGGACCAATCAGAAGCGAGCTAGAATAAGGACAAAACCTGCTACAAGGCAAAATAGCAAGGAAAATACAAGATAAATAAATTAAAAATAATAAATGTATTTAAATTAAAAAATGAATAAATGAAAAATGTTTATTACTTTTCAAGGGATTTTTCTGTGATATTTATTTATTTTTTTGGAAAACAAATTACTCTATATACAATATATTGTATTATATACATGTATAATATACCTATGTATTGTATACAATTATTTTTAATTTATTATTTTTACAAAAATACCCAAATTTTATTTTTTATTTATTTACAACATAATTTTTGGAGTGTAAAATAATTTTTGTTTTATTTTTATAATTAATTTACGGGTATAAAATATATAGGAAGAAGACCTATATACATGTATTATGCACAAGTGAGAGAGAGGATTTTATTCTTTTTTTTTATTTTTCTGATTTTTATTTTTTATTTTATAAATACAAGTAAGGAGGTAAAAAGAATATTTTATTTTGATTTTGGCAAAAAAATTATTTATTTACACACATGATATATACATAGTATAGAGTGGACCCTATCTCTCTCTACTTATTTTATTTGGCGATCAGACCAATGCTTGGCCCTATCTTGGGGTTTGGGTCACTCAATATTTATTCTAAATACTTCCTTCTTTTTTTCTTTTTTTTCTTTTTTCTTTTATTTTTGCATAGATACATGCTAATTATGTGCCATTAACACATGCATGCATATTGCTAAGTTATTGTATTTACACCTATTTACATGATGCATTGCCAAGATAATTAGCTAAAATAAAAGAATAAAGATTGATGAATACTTTACCTTTGCTAGTTCCTTAGCAAACACTTATTTGAAAAAGAAGTGAAAAGAGAAAGAAAAAGAAAAAGAAGGAGAATCAAGATTGATTATTAAACTTGTCTTCATTAAATTGAAGTATGGAGCTTAGTCAGATCTTTGGATTATTAGTTTGTCGGAACCTTATTTGGACCTAGGTTTAAAACTCAACATCCTCTGAGTTCCACCAATCTATGGTCAAGACTCCTCAATAATCCAGATCAGAACAAGTCTACATACACAAACTCTAATGACCATGAATCTTTTCTTGTACTCTGTAAATGATATGCAACTCCCCACCTCAGAAATTGCAAAGTAACAACCCCCCTTAACAAGGTAACTCTAATGCCCTTGTCTTGCAACTCTTTCCTCGAGGAGCGGGGTATTCCCTTCTAAGTTCAATTTCAACCGGCTCAAGAAGAGGAGGAAGAAGAGAATGGATCATGATTAGTGTAGCCATGTATCCTTGGGAGCCCAACCAGTGTAGCTAAGTCTCCCTGCTGCAAGCTTCATGAGATGAGAATGGGTAACATAAGCTTTGCTTTATTTGGCTATGTACTCCAATGGGTATTTCATTTTCTATTAGACCCACCACTTTTTTGGAATTTTTCTTTCTTTTGCACATTTTTTTTCGATGTGCATATTTACAACATATCTTCATGGTGCAACATATATACATAAGGAGTTTTTCCTCTTGAGCCAGTAGACTATCCCTCTTTTGAAGCATTATTTCAACCCACAACTCCTGTCTTTAGACCTCAATATCACCAGACCAAGTTGAGACGCACTTCCTTCATTAAAAGAAGATGAGAGGTTCCGCCTAGAAGTACTACCCTCATATGCTACCCCAAGCCAAAGAAGACTGCCTCCTCACCACCTCATCCGTAGAGAGCTATGTGTAAGGTGCTGGTTCAAGTAAAGCCATTGTCTGTGAGAGTCATGTGTGCATTGTTAAGTGTTCTACTTAGGCTCATCAAGATGACATGTGATCATAGCCTAGTGGACTCAAAGAATTAAGTCACTAATGGACATGAAAAGTCTTAACCCTAAGCCCTATAAGGTTCCTCTTAGAATTAGGTGGATTAAGGTCTTAACCAAGCTCTATTTTCCAATTTTATTCCAGGCTAGTTTAAATGTCAATCTATGATTCAGAAAACTGTACAAGTATATACAAAAATCTTTTTATGCAAAGTTTTGAAAATGTGCAAAATTTTTGAAAAATGCTTGAATAAATGCATGGATGCAGGAACTTTTGTAAACTATTTACACACATTTACACACGGGTTTTTGCAAGCTTTTGTTTTTCAAATATTTTACAAAAATTTGTACTATATACATAATTTTAATATCAAAATATTTACACAAATTTTACAAACAAAACATTTTTACAAACATTTGTAAAAATATAATTTTTATAAATAGCTACGTATGTGCAAGAAAGAATTTTATGTACAAGAAAAATTTTAAAATTTTACGGGTTTTAGATAAAGGATTTTAGCCATTTTATTTATTAACACAGTCATACAAAATACGAGTTATGGCTAAAGTATATATGAAATATATACGACACTCCCCTATACTTAGCTCGAACGATGTCCTCAGAGTGGATCAAGAGCGATGAAGAAGACATAATTCGTGCTTAGTATAAGGAAGTGAAAAGAATAACTATACTACAACAACAAATCAAATATTAGAATGAAAGGATCTCGGTGTTTCCCCCTATACTTAGGATCAAGTAATCCTAAGTTTAGTAGATTGTACATAAAGGAAAACCTAAGTGAAAGAATGTACAAGGTCTACCTCCCCTATACTTAGGGTAAAATATCCCTAAGTATAGGCAGCAAAACAGAGGTAAAAAGAATCAAAAGGGCAATCAAAAGTCTGACACCCCCTATACTTAGGGTAAAGTACACCCTAAGTATAGCATAATCATAAGATGCAAATGGGGTGTTGGACTGAAGAATGAGATGATATGGACATCTATATCTATACAAAGCGGAAGATAGTGATAATCAAGCATGGGATGCAATAGATGTAAGTCAAAGACCATATCTCATGCAAAATGAATAGGGACGACGTCAACGACCATTGGCTCATGATCTAGATATGGTTTGAGCCGCTGACCGTTAACACGAAAGGTAGACTCAGATGACATCTCAGATATGTCAATACTCCCATTGTCATGTACCTTTCGGACCAGGTATGGTCGCTTCCACTTTCTCTGCAACTTCCCTAGAAATAATCTCAGCCTAGTATCGAACAACCATACTCTCTGATCTGGCTCAAACTGCTTATGGCTGATATGAGAATCATGCCATTCTTTCACTCTCTCCTTATACTGTAGGCTGCTCGAAAAGGTTGAGTCTCTAAGTTCCTCTAGGGCTGCCAATTCTGCCTTCCTTTAATCTCCTACACTTACTGGATCCAATAATATATCTATGACAACCCAAAGTGACTTGTGCCTAATCAGAACAAGTAAATGGCAGGGCTTGCCATAAACGAGGCGAAGGGGAGATGTACCCAAAGGAGTGTTGAAGGAAGTCCGATATGCCCACAAGATCAAGTCCAAAAGCTGTGACCAATCCTTTCGGTCTGGGCGGACTACCTTCTGCAATATCGTCTTGATCTCCCTGTTCGACACTTCAGTAAGACCATTCGTTTGAGGATGATATGGAGTGGCAACTCGAAGGTCTATGTTGAACTCGCTAGAAAGGGACTTTACCCTATCGTTGACAAATGGGACCCCCCGTCAGATATCAAAATCTAGGTACCCTGAACCATGAAATGATATTCTTCCTCAAAAATCTGCAAACAGTCCTAGCATCTGCGGTTCAGGCGGGGATGGCCTCAACCCAACGACTAACATAATCCACGTCCAATAGAATGTATTCAAATCCCTGACTCATAGGGAATGGACCCATGAAATCGATGCCCCATGCGTCAAAAACCATACAGAAGTGAATGGGCTACATAGGCATCATATCACGTTCTCCACATGTGCCCATCCTCTGATAGTCAGTACACCTCTTCACAAATTCATCAGAATACTTGAGGAGGGTGGGCTACCATAGGCCATATTGGAGCACTTTCTGTGCCGTTCTTCTCCCATAGTGATGTCCTCCTTCCTCAAGCTTGTGGCAATATGTGAGGACGTTATGGTGCTCCTCCTGAGGAATGCACCGACGCCAGACACTATCCCCTCCTTCATGATAAAGGATGAAATCCTCCCAATGGTAGAACTTGGCCTTCGCAAGGAAGGTCTCAAGTTGCTGCCTGGGCCAACCTTGTGTAACTTTCTTGGCAACAAGATAGCTCACAATGTCGACGTACCACGGGAGCGAGGCGATAGCAAGGATCGTCTTATCTAGGAAGGTCTCCGAATTGAGATCAGTCTGCTCAAATTCCTCAAGATGCTCTAATCGGGAGAGATGATCCGCCACCACATTCTTGACTCCAGGTTTATCCTTAATCACAATATCAAACTCCTGGAGTAGAAGGATCCATCTAGTCAGTCTCACTTTGGCATCCTTCTTTGCTATGAGGTACCTAATGGCGGTATGATCAGTAAAGATAGTCACTTTTAATCCAATGATGTACGACCTGAACTTGTCTAAGGCAAAAACTACGGCTAGCATCTCCTTCTCAGTGACGGTGTAATTCCATTGTACGGCATCCAAAATACGGCTAGTGTAGTGAATGGCAAATGGCACTCCATCCCTCCTCTGTCCCAGCACGGCCCCTACAGAAAAATCAGAGGCATCCGTCATGATCTCGAATGGGAGAGACCAATCAGGCGGCTGGAGGACAGGAGCCTCAACAACTAGACTCTTGAGAGTCTCAAATGACACAAGACACTTATCATCTACAATGAACTCGGTGTCTTTGATCAGCAGATCAGTCAATGGTCGGGTAATCCTATTGAAATCATGAATGAATCGTCGGTAGAACCGACGTGCCCCAGAAAAGACCGTAACTGTCGCAAACTGGACGGTGAATTGAGTTTCCTGATGATATCCACCTTGGCCGGATCAATCTCCAAGACCCTGTTGGAGATGATATGACCAAGCACCGTCCCTTGAGTCACCATGAAGTGACTCTTCTCCCAGGATAAAACAAGATGAACCTCGATGCATCGCTGAAGGACGCGGTCTAGGCGGTCAAGGCAAGCATCAAACCCATCGCCATAGACCGAAAAGTCGTCCATGAAGACTGCCAAGCACTCACCCACCATGTCCGAGAAGATGGACAACATGCACCTTTGGAATGTCGCCGGGGCGTTATATAGACCAAAGAGCATCCGTCTGAAAGCATGTCCCAAATGGACAAGTGAATGTAGTCTTGTCCTAGTCTTCGGGCGCAATGGCCACCTGATTGTAGCTGGAATACCCGTCAAGGAAACAGTAATGACTCTTCCTAGCTAGCCTCTCTATAATCTGATCAATAAAAGGTAGCGGGAAATGATCCTTCTTGGTGGCCTAGTTCAATCGTCTGTAGTTGATGAATCCTCATTCATCACTTTTTATTCTTTTATTTTAGTTAAAAATCTTTGCAAAACACCATGTATATGTTTGTAAATATAATAAATTGTCAAGTAACATGCATTGTGTAAATAGCAATAATTAGCATGTTTTTGTGCAAAAATAAAAGAATACAGAAATAAAGAAAAAAGAGGGAAATATTTAGAATAAATATTGAGTGACCCGAACCCAAGGGAGGGCTCAATATAGGCCTCACCACAAAATAAAATAAGTAGAGAGAGATAGGGCCATTCATCATTGTACAAATTCCCCTCTTGGTATACATATTTTATTTTCCAAAAATAAAAATATTTATGTGTTTCTCACATTTTATATATTTCTAAAAATAAGATAAAAATTAGAAAAATAAAAGAAAAATAAAAATAAATAATTTCTCTCTCCTCAGTGTACATATACCATGTATATAATAATAAAAGACCTATTTATTTTACCCTTGTATATAATTAATAAAAATCAAATAAAAATTATTCTATATCCCAAATTTTATGATGTAAATAAATAAAATATAAAATTAGGATAATTGTACAAAAATAAAATAATAAAAATAAAAATAAAAAATACATAGGTATTTATACTTGTATATAATAATATATAATGTATATACCTAATTTATTTTTCAAAAAAATAATAAAAATCACTAAAAAATAATTTGGAAAATATAAAACATTTTTCATTTTGTAAATATTTCCAAATAAAATCATTTTCTATTTTATTTTAAATTTCTAAATATTTTTGAAATGGAATTTTCTCATTGCTCCACGTGGGATGTTGACCCCCGGTCAACTCCCCTGGACCACTCTACTTCACGGACCTCGTCTCGACCCGATTTCTTCCATTTTTTAGACGTGATACGCCTCCCATTTACCGAAACCCTGGGCCCCAATTGCAGCTCCTTGATCCGTGATTCACGCCTGCTCTTCTCTCTAGGGGTCCGTGCATTGGATTGCGTGCCCGACTCCCATCTTTCCGGACCTTCACTGCTATATAGCCTCGCCTTCAGCCGCATTTTCACGCACCTTCGGCCTCCATCTTCGACTCCTAGGACCTCCACCTTCTAGCCTTGAGTGACAGCAAGCCCTAATGGGTGTTGCAGCGAGGAAGGAGACATGTTTGCCCCAGGTCCGGTGCTCATCGTCGCTACGCTCCGCCATCAGCGAGCTCGAGCCTCTGGAGGCATCGCTCCATCGAGGCAAGGATCCCAGGAGGAAGCCAACCTCCCCCACAGACGACCTCGACCACCAGGTAGCCCTTTTAGCTTTTATCTTCGCTTTAATTCCGATATTTAGGTTTAACACCGCTGGCCTTCGCCGGTCGATTCCCGATCATCCGACCTCTCATTTCTCCATCCGACCATGCTATCACCTTCACGAGACCTCTCTACACATTCTACGCCCCTCCGATCATCCTGGTTCGCTCCGGAACCAGGACTTAGGTCTCCTCCACCGTCGCCTCGCCGGAGACCCATGCTTCGCCTCACCCACACACTCCCTTCGCCCGTAATGGGTTGAGGCTGTTTACCCTCGACCCCTCTTGCTTCCTATGCAGGTTTCCAGGCTTAAGAGCTTCATCTGGAGGTTCAAATACCCAGGAACAGGAGTCCCAGGTCCCCGACGTTGTCGGAGCACCCCGGTGGCTCCCGGCCCCATCGGAGTACCCTAGCAGCTGCGGAAGACCACGAGTTTCGAAATTCCCACCTCAGCAGCACCGGAGGAGGTCCATAGCGCGTACGGTAGCCCGACAAACCTCGCTGGGGAGCTGTTCTTCCAGGAACCTCCTTCACCGTCGATCGAGCCCCCTTCGTGCCAGATTAGATCTCGTCCATCCATCTGAGGGAGGCGCTCCACCATTAGATCCATCCTAGGATCAGATCCAGGACGTTGATCGCGAAGAGGTATCCACCACTCAGAGCTGCCAGATCAAGATTGGATTCCTCACAGCCATTGGATCTTAATAAAGGGGTAATATCACTTAGGCCCCTCTTCTTTTCACATTTATAGTGTAGTCCTGCAAATATTTTAGATAGTTGTTTTTATTTTGGGTAATTTGCATATTGGACCCTGTGCCTGTTTTATTTGCATTTTAGTTCCTATGTATGTGGTGCACCTGCTTCGACACGTGATTTGGGGAACATTTGCATATTTCATCCTATAGTTTTGGACTGTTACTGTTTACATTTTTATAAATAGGAATTACAAAAATGCCCTTGTTTTTGTGAATAACGTGTGCGCCTCGTGCCCATCTGGGCTTTTTGCAACTTTGGCCCTGCAGTTTTAATACGTGTTATCAATTGGCCCTGGAAGTAGTTTTCTTTGCACTTAGGTCCCTGTGTGTTGTGCCTTTTTTATTGGTCGAATAAAATATCAAATTAACTCCAAATTTGGTGAAATTTGGACATGGCCCATCCCACTGTGTAAAAATTTCACTAATTGTTTGGGACATTTTTGAGTTATTTTTCTATTTTTAAAATTCAAAAACCCTTGTTTTTGTTACTGTTTGAATTATACAATCAATTAAAAATATTAAAAGCCTCCCAAAAATTCTAAAAAAATTGTTATATATTGGTTTTTGTGTCTATTAGCTTCAATCCAAATTTCATCTGATTTGGACCTATAAAACCCTTAAAAATTGAAAAACTCTAAAAACCTTATAGAAATCATTAAAAATTCTAAAAAATTCAATAAAAATGCAATTTCTTTTTCTGTAGCTTAGTTTTTATTTCTAATTTTCATAAAAATTATTTCCAGATTTTTATAGGCTATTTATCCATTTTTGAACAGCCTTTCAAATGTGGTTGCACACTAGTTTTTGTTTTTGCTTTATTTCATTTTTATAAAATCCATTAAAAATAGAAATTTCTGAGAAAATTACCAAAAACACTGAAAAAGTCATAAAACCAAAAATAATTTTATTATATTTTTCTGAGTTGTTTGGATGTGTTGAATAATTAGTTGAAGTTGCTCTTTTTAGCCTTTGTCTATATTATCTTCGTAATTAAAAATACAAAAAATTTGAAAATCCATAAAATCCACTAAAAATAGTTTCTTTATTTTCTTTTCTTTTCTGACTACTTCGTAGGCCACTTGGCCAATCCCTGCTCCTTAAGTTCGACCTTGGTCGCTATACCAGGTTAAATAAATAGCGAAGACCGCTATTCGATTTGAGTGACTACTTGATTTATTTGGTGGTCTTATCTTCTTGTTGAGTTCGATTCGAGGGATTGAGGTCGCAACGACCCGTGATATTTATCTCCCTTAGTCTCTTGGATTTTTTGGCTCATCAGAATGGCACCGTTGCTGGGGAGCACGGCTTAGTAGTCTTTTTGTTTTCGTTTCGCGGCTTTTTCTACGGCTTTTGATTTTTATTTTGTTTTCTTTTATTTTTAATTTCTTTTATTTTATTTTTGTTTGTTTTTTGTTTTATTTGTTTATTTTTATTTTTGCATATATTTTATTTTATTTTATTTTATTTGCATTTTAATAATAACTTAGACTGATAGACTTTTGTTTATGTTTCTTGTGAGGGCCCGAGGACCGAGACGGCTTTCTTCAGAAAGTTGAAGCAACCGCGGAAGCCAGAGGCGGTTCTTTTCTTCGTAGAGCCGTAGGAGAGCGCGAGGAGGCGAACAGGAGTGTGGGAGTCGTAGATAGTCATAGATTAGTTGTAGTTAGTTTCCTTTCAGCAGACTATTTTTGTTGTAATAATACAGGGACAACCAACCTTTCAGACTTTTGGTAACTATCGGGGTCTGTTTCGCCGAGCATTGGTGTGCTTGGGGGACCTCACCAGTATTTTTCGCCGGTTTTGATTTTTCGCATTTTATTACTGCTTATCTGATTTACACGGATTTAGCCTTAGCCGTAAGATTTTCTGTGCTTGCGACGTAATTAATTAGGACCCCGGCCTAATTAGATTGCATGTTCCTATAGACCGTCTAACTGGACCTAATTAATATTTAATAAAGAAAAAGCTAACCTGGTCACTCGAGGGGTCACGTGCCGCTAGAGGCCGTATACATCGCTGGCATGATCCGTTGTGGTGGATAGCGATCGGCATCAAAGACCAGACTCCGACCCCTCCCGTTGACCCGTTAGCTACCGTTCTCCCCGTGTAGAAATTGCTTCGTCTAAGTCCGTTTTTCTCGTGCATCATGTCTTTATTTTTATGCGCGGATCACCCTGCATGTAGACTGCTGGAGTCAGGTACGTATCTCTTACTCTGCATGCATCATTGATTTCTTCGCGCATCGGCTTTTTCGTCTTCTCCCCCTGTTTTCTGGACTTAATAAAATCAGGAGAACCCGAAAAATTCGTTAGGCGTTGTTTGCTTGAAAAATACATAAAAAGAGAAAACCATAAAATTGGGACTGCTAAAGCAAACTGGACTTAAAATTCACTTCACCAAAAAAATCTTGTATTGGGACAATAACCCCCACATTGGATGGTTTGATTGTACGAGAGAGTGACCTGCACCCTAGGTAGAGCCACATCTGACACCTCTTCTGACTACTGATTCCGAGTTAGTCGTTCTCCAGTGAGGATCACTCCGGTTTCTGGTAAAGCGGGCCGCGATATCCTTAACAGAGTTAGCCGATCGGGTAGCCGGTAAATGGTTCGCGGTTTGTACTGGCTGGGAAAGATCTAGCTTTGGATCGAGACAATCTCCTAGGGGCGTTAGGTTCCCAACAGCTTGCTTAATCGCTCTGTTAGACTGTCTGATCACCAAAATAAAAAATGATAAGATAAAAGATCGAACTCTTACGGTCATCAGCTCGCGTTGCGTTGGTGAATTGGGGGTTTGCGTGTCCATCCTGTTTGTTTTCCAGATCCCATCCGCCTGACTCGTCAGATCGCGATGATGGGTTGGAGGTCTCTTAGGCAGCCTCTGGTTGCACCGCGTACGAGCAGTCTGGCATGTTCATCTAGGTCGGTTCATGAGAGCCGAGACCTGCTCTCCGAACCCGAGTTCGCTTCCATCTTGTCCCCCCCCGACCACCTTTCTTCTGATAGTCTTGAGGTGCCCGAGCAGAGAGAGCAGCAGACAGATTACATTTCGGCACCTGAGCTTGGGTCTTTTGCCTTTGCTGAGATCATGGCTGACAGTAGTGAGGACCGCACTGGTGGACCGAGACCAGAGCAGACCTACGTATTGGACCAGGGTGCGATCAACAACACCTTGATAGCTTCCCTCAAGATGATGCAGTAGCAGATTAAAGATCAGGGAGCATTCATGGTGGAGATGCGCAGGGAGATGGAGAGGATGAGAGCAGAGAGAGCAGCGCAGACCCGATGGAGACAGACCTGAGATTCCAAACCAGCCAGAGGAGCCAGTCCAGCCGGCAGCAGCAGCCAGACCGATGCAGGAATTGCACAACCCCAGATCAATACTTACACACCGGTGGATTGTACTTCTAGTCATTGTGAGGGACTTCAAATTCCCCCCTCAGACAATCCAGCTTCTCCCCCATTTCCATGGGCTTGCGACTGAGGAGCCATACCTTCATTTACAGGAGTTCGAGATGATCTGCAACACCGTCCACGATCGGCAGGTGGACGAGGACACCATTCGGATGATTGCTTTTCCATTCCTCTGTGATGAACCTCAGTTTCATCATCTTTATTTTCTATAATTAACCCCCTTGCTTATTGTTTTGTCAATAAATCCCTGTTAATGTCCTATAATTAACAGAGTCCTAAAAAAATTAAAAACCACAAAAAAAATGACAAAATAAAAATTCATGGTGTTTTTAGACTTAAAAATACCTTCAAAAATATTTCGGGTCCTTGTTTGATCTCTTTTCCAGTTTTGGTCAACATGAAATTTGTAGATCTCGTCAAGATCTACAACTTTCATGTTTTGAGTTTTCTCAAATTCGGCCATCTTGGCCCTCATAAATCAATAATTCTCTCAAATAAATCTGATTGGGCCACGTGGCCCATTCTGGGGGCTCCACGTGGCCCGCTCCTTCTTGCAGGATCCGCCACCAATTCTGGTCGTTAGATTTCCTCCTGAGATCCAACGGCCTCCAGCTCTCCACGCCCGCTGCTCTCTCTCGACCATCTGATCATCTTAGCCCTCAATCCACACCGCTCGTTGGCGCCTTAAACAGAGCGCGCCACGTGGCGCAGTGTAGTCCACTTGATTGCGCCCCGGATCCTCTGATCTGATCCGCTTAATCCATGCCCTATTCCTAACCGCTCGTCAACCTCCATCTCTCATCAACACCGTTCGTCAGCGACGAGCGCACAGCCTGCCACGTGGGGCTTTGAGAACCGTATGATTCCGCCTGGGCCTCTTTGATCTCAGCCGTCTATTCTTCCAGCGAGCCTCAGCCTTTCGATCGCGCTCAGCTTTCCATCACCACCCTCCGATGGCGCCTCGCTCTCGATTCGCCACGTGGCAGCTCCATCTGCCATCGATCGCTCCGTCCCCCGATCCGATCCACACCGTCACTTAGAGCCTAATTGTCAGCCGTTAGATCTCAAGATCCAACGGCCGACAGTCATCGTCAACCTTCCGATAGCCTTCTCTCTCCCACGTTCCACCTCGCACAACCTGCTCCCCCTTCCATTTTTCTCGTCTTCACCTTCCACCATCTCCACTCTCCAATTGCCCCACGCCCTTCCTCCATCACCCATGACCCTCGCGCACTCCTCCATTAACCACCAACCTCTCTCCACGCTCCCCATTTCTTCCTCGAAACCACGTCTCCCACCATCACTTCTGCCGAGCTTCCCCTTCAAATACGCCTCCACCACATCCCTTCGCCGGTGTCCACCTTTACGTGAGGGCTCGCCCAGCCCTCCTCCGTCTCCCTGTGACAGGGGGAGGCGGAGGATCGAGCGACGACGACGCAGTCCCTCCGGTGAGACCCTCCGCCATGAACGGCGGAGCTGTGGCGCCTCCAGGCCCGCCCGAGCTGCATGGAACGGCTGGCCATGTCCAGCGAAGACCCGAGCTTCCACCTTGATGCTCAGCCCAAGCCATCACTCCGCCTACGACCAGGTAAGCCCCTCTGATCTTCCTTTGTCTTTTTATTTGATTTCATCGAATTAATTAGCCCTCTCCGGCCATCCCCACGCTCAGATGACCACTCCATTAGCTTCGCCTCCGTTCCCCCTTTTTCGCGCAAACTTCCGATCATCCTTCCCCTCTTCCGCAACCCTAGTTCACTCCCGACCCATCTCCTCCGCCCTCGCGGCAGAGGAGCTCCGAGCTCTCCACCTTCTCCATCCCCGATGAGCTCCCACCTCATTCCATGCACGCACGCACGCTTTTCTCTCGCTTCGGCTATGCTCTACTAAGCTGCAGGTCTTCGAAGCTTTCAATGGCCGGAGCTCTGCCGGAGCTAACTTCATCGACGCCGTAGCTGTTCTCCGAGCCTCGGCAAGCAACGCCAGAAGCATCTGCATCTTCCCCGAGCTCCGAGCTTCCTCGACGATCATCCATCGAGCTTCGGGGAGGTGCATGGCGACGGAGAACAAGCAGCGGAGGAGGGAGTCCTTCGCCGGAGCCCAGAACGCACCGCCCGCCTTCGGCCGGGGGAGAAGAGCAGCCACCGTTGGATGATCCACCCCCGGTGACCATCCAACGGTCCAGACGAGGCCACGCCATCGACATCAGCCTCCGTTGGATCTTCTAGATCCGACGGCCTACATTCTGCCACGCGTCGACACCTGAGCTCCCCCGAGCCGAGTGACCAAGCCCCAGGCTTGGACACTCCCAAGCCTCCTTCCGAGCCTGGAGAGCACGTGCGGTGCACGTGTGTATCTGGGCATTTTGCAGAGACGCCCTTGAACTTCTCCAAATTTGCAAAAAGGTCCCCGCGCTTATGGTTAATTTACAGGGAAGGCCTCAGAACTTATTTTATTTTCTTTTTAGTCCTTCCCAGGGACCTTTTTGTAGTTATCTTTTTATGTTTTTTTTTCATTTATGCCCTTATCTTTGAACTTGCATATCTTGAGCTACATAGCTCCAATCGAGTTGATTTCAGTTTCGTTTTGAAGCTCTTCTCGTCCTCTTTATTATGGCGTGCTTTAAGTCCAGATTTGACACTATGAACCGTGATGTATTATTTTATTATCTAGGTGTCTTGATTTCTTCATTTATCATGCCCACTTGCTTCATATTTGTAGAGGCTTCTTAATGTTAACTCAGTTTAACTCGCATTTTTTTTCTATGGCTCAAGTGACTATGATTTTTGGGGCATATCATTCGCTTTGCATGATCACTTATTTGCATTATAAAAATTGATAAAAACTGCATGTTTTATGTTTTAATGCATTGTCTTGTTTTGTCTTTGCATATTTTGACCTATATGCCTTTAACTCTACGCTTAGTTAAACACACTTAAATTCGATCAATACGAGAGAGGCTCGTGTCCCTGAGTTCGACCTTGGTTTCTTGCCAAGTAAAATAAATCACGATCACCTCATTTTGATTTATCATCGCATATCTTTAAATGACTTGATCTCTTTGACGACCAGAATCGGCCCGACTGCACCGACATCCCGAGGTGCTAAGAACGCACCCTTAAGGGGCCGATTTTGCGGTTCGTCAAATGGCGCCGTTGCCGGGGACACGGCTCATTTCTTTTATTTTTTGGATTTTTGTGTGTTTAATTTAGTGTTCCTTTTTATAGGCCAAATAATCCCATATTTTGCATATAAAATTTTTCTTTCTTATTTGATATCTAACTATCATTTCTGTGGCAAGGCCCTTGATGGATCAAGGAGGCGAGGAGCAAGACGCACCCCGCTGCGAGGAGCCGCAGGAGCATGCTTGGAGCAAATAAGGAAGAAAAGAAAAAAATGTGTCTCGCATTTTTGTTGCATTATATTTTTAATAATTCGTCTTTTACAGCGGTCTTCAATCGAAGACTTGCGATTGTAATCGAACGATCGTGGTTGTGTGGGGATTGTCCCCACTTGAGTGTCGACCTAGGATAGGCACGCGGCTCTCCGAGTTCACTTTATTTTTACGTGCATGATCGTAGGTAGGACACACTCAAAGATAGACGCACGTAATCTCGCTTCACTTAGCCAAACTTAAATGGATATCAATCACCGCTAATAGATGCATGATTAGGTGCGGCTTTTTCGACTTGCATACATGTCAGATTTGATTTTCAAAACGGCCCCAGTTTTTTCGCGGATTTATCGTCAAATCACTGCATGATTTCTCGCTTAGCCTAGATCGCGTTTTTCTTCATCAAATACATGTTTTTCACGGCTTTCATTTCCTAGATTGATCACCTAGGATTAATGGAAAATGGAATGAACGGTAGACGATGATTTTCTGATTGATGTGCTAACCTTAAATTCAGTGATAATTTAAAATAAAATTGGGACTGTTAATTGCAAGTCAACCTAAAATGGAGTAAAATTCGGTTTTGGGAGAGCAACACCCGCGCATACGCTTTGATTCACATTTTCTTCGCGTAATTATCTAATGTTTTATCACCAATAAAACAGACAAGATAATTAACCAACCTTGGTAGGTTTCATGTGTGAGTTGGTGAAACTAAGGGTTTGTTTGCTTGAATTGAGCCTTTGTTGCAACACACAACCCTAAAACCTTAGTCACTCCATTTCATCTCCAAAGATTCAACAGCTCACTTGTAAATCCATCCCTCTTCTTCGTTCACCTTGGGTCCCTTCCAACATCAAATCCCATCTTTATACTTAGGCTAATCTCAGCCTAAGTATAGGGGGGACCCGAGTCCCCGTGATTTTCTCTACTCTTCCTTTCTTGCCTTTATACTTAGGTTATTTCTAAGCTAAGTATAGGGGGAGCCCCTCTTAGCTCCCGTATATTCTTCTATATTTAAACGGACCTATGTACTTGTAACATCTAGTGCTATGAGGACATAGCAAAGTTTAAGTATAGGGGGGTATACCGTATATACCGTATATTTACTTTAGCTATAATCTGAAAATTTTCAAAAATTAAATTTTTTTGGCTAAGGTAAAAATCATTGGACTAAGAGAACTCAAAGGATTTCGCGGCTTTTCGATATTATGTTACGCTATTTTTATAAAAATATTTTCGAAAATGATTTTTGAAAATGTTTTGAAAATTTTTATTTTGTGTGACATGGTTTCGAAAAGATTTGCCTTCTCTTTTCAAGGAAAGTCGAGTTTAACTTGTGTTTTAATTTTATTAAAATCCATAAAAATCAGAAAAATCCTAAAAATCCTTTAAGAGTCATTGGTGACTACTAAACCCAATTAAGTCAGCCGCATTCAGTGAGGGTTCGCCCTTAGCAGATTGGATGGTTTAGAGGACATCGCGCAAGGCCCCGTCCTCAAGCAACGGGCTTCGGCCTGTACTTACATCCATACTGGCTGAATTGCGGATGCTCAATTGAGCTTAGGAAGTTCTAATATCTCTTGAAGTTAAAAAAAAAGTGTCTTGTTGTTGAATGAAGAAGTTGGATTAGTCCTCTACACTTTCACTTTCACCCAGGATCTGAATTGGTCAAGGAGACTTAGCTTTTAGAAGTCTTTGAGATTTTAGGTTAACCAGCCTTAGCCATCAGGGTCTTAGACTTAATCATCCACATTCCCCTAAGTTTCTAGATTTGCATGTTATATTCCATGCTTAGTCTCAGACAGAAAGAATATGATCAGCACATCACATGCACGACTGCAGTTTTTGATGAGATGAGTTGATTTTTCACCTGAGGGATCGGGATGAGGAAGTCGAGTCTGGATTTGATCTAATGATGCTCGAGGATGGGATAAAATCTTTGGAGGCTTCATGAAACCTGAGTGTCAGCAATATTAGCCAGTATGAGAACTTGATTCTTATACTAATCTCTTGACATTAACCTAAGTGCCTGGGTGTGAAAAAAAATAAATAAATAAATGTTGATCAGTGTGAGCCAACTTTTGGTAAAAGCAGTGGAGCTAGCCACAAATTTTACAAGTCAATGAAATTCAAAGAAAAGCTCTCATTCCACCAAAGTCAAATATTAAAGAGCTTCCACCAAAGGAGAGCGCTCCCAACCATTTCAAAGTGTCCACTTGGACCACCGCTATTAGGACCAGGAGTCGGGCTTGCACCAAAAAAGGGCTCTGCATCGTAAATGCTACAAGTCTGGGTGTCGAAGGTACGATAGGTACTCAAAAGAGACACACCCCGGTGTACTCCCAGGAAAACAAGTGCAGACGGCTCCAACTTCTCTTGACGGACGCACTGATCAACACCAAAAAAATGTGTTGCGTAAAAGGCACTAGAGAGAATCCTTGTTCCAATGAGAGGGAGAGAAGAATTGACACCATCCCATGCCCTCCATTTCTGGCCTGCCATCCACATTTTCTAAGTCTGACAACTAAAGAGACGGTGGACTGAATGCAAGATTTGATTGATTCCCTAGTTTTGAGGATTGGGTCCTTAGGAGATTTTCTCAGACCAAGATTTTGGGTGAAGACTTGACTCTACTCTCGAATTTGCAGTCAACACTAAACTCATATCCTTTAGTTTATATGTACATCAGAGAGAGTCTAGAGAAGTAGAGGAATTGGAAGCCTCTTGATTAAGGCTGGGTTGAACTCTAAAATTTTGGATCTCTGAAGCGGAGTCGACTTGATCAGATTGGATCCTGTATTCACATGCACAAGGGGGTTAATCCAACTTAGTCATCCTTTTTGATGCTCGAGGACGAGCATAGTTTAAGTATAGGGGGGTGATGAACCTCAGTTTCATCATCTTTATTTTCTATAATTAACCCCCTTGCTTATTGTTTTGTCAATAAATCCCTGTTAATGTCCTATAATTAACAGAGTCCTAAAAAAATTAAAAACCACAAAAAAATGACAAAATAAAAATTCGTGGTGTTTTTAGACTTAAAAATACCTTCAAAAATATTTCGGGTCCTTGTTTGATCTCTTTTCCAGTTTTGGTCAACATGAAATTTGTAGATCTCGTCAAGATCTACAACTTTCATGTTTTGAGTTTTCTCAAATTCGGCCATCTTGGCCCTCATAAATCAATAATTCTCTCAAATAAATCTGATTGGGCCACGTGGCCCATTCTGGGGGCTCCACGTGGCCCGCTCCTTCTTGCAGGATCCGCCACCAATTCTGGCCGTTAGATCTCCTCCTGAGATCCAACGGCCTCCAGCTCTCCACGCCCGCTGCTCTCTCTCGACCATCTGATCATCTTAGCCCTCAATCCACACCGCTCGTTGGCGCCTTAAACAGAGCGCGTCACGTGGCGCAGTGTAGTCCACTTGATTGCACCCCGGATCCTCTGATCTGATCCGCTTAATCCATGCCCTATTCCTAACCGCTCGATCAACCTCCATCTCTCATCAACACCGTTCGTTAGCGACGAGCGCACAACCTGCCACATGGGGCTTTGAGAACCGTATGATTCCGCCTGGGCCTCTTTGATCTCAGCCGTCTATTCTTCCAGCGAGCCTCAGCCTTTCGATCGCGCTCAGCTTTCCATCACCACCCTCCGATGGTGCCTCGCTCTCGATTCGCCACGTGGCAGCTCCATCTGCCATCGATCGCTCCGTCCCCCGATCCGATCCACACCGTCACTTAGCGCCTAATTGTCAGCCGTTGGATCTCAAGATCCAACGGCCGACAGTCATCATCAACCTTCCGATAGCCTTCTCTCTCCCACTTTCCACCTCGCGCAACCCGCTCCCCCTTCCATTTTTCTCGTCTTCACCTTCCACCATCTCCACTCTCCAATTGCCCCATGCCCTTCCTCCATCACCCATGACCCTCGCGCACTCCTCCATTAACCACCAACCTCTCTCCACGCTCCCCATTTCCTCCTCGAAACCACGTCGCCCACCATCACTTCTGCCGAGCTTCCCCTTCAAATACGCCTCCACCACATTCCTTCGCCGGTGTCCACCTTTACGCGAGGGCTCGCCCAGCCCTCCTTCGTCTCCCTGTGACAGGGGGAGGCGGAGGATCGAGCGACGACGTAGTCCCTCCGGTGAGACCCTCCGCCATGAACGGCGGAGCTGCGGCGCCTCCAGGCCCGCCCGAGCTGCATGGAACGGCTGGCCATGTCCAGCGAAGACCCGAGCTTCCACCTTGACGCTCAGCCCAAGCCATCACTCCGCCTACGACCAGGTAAGCCCCTCTGATCTTCCTTTGTCTTTTTATTTGATTTCATCGAATTAATTAGCCCTCTCCGGCCATCCCCTCGCTCCGATGACCACTCCATTAGCTTCGCCTCCGTTCCCCCTTTTTCGCGCAAACTTCCGATCATCCTTCCCCTCTTCCGCAACCCTAGTTCACTCCCGACCCATCTCCTCCGCCCTCGCGGCGAAGGAGCTCCGAGCTCTCCACCTTCTCCATCCCCGATGAGCTCTCACCTCATTCCATGCACGCATTCACGCTTTTCTCTCGCTTCGGCTATGCTCTACTAAGCTGCAGGTCTTCGAAGCTTTCAATGGCCGGAGCTCTGCCGGAGCTAACTTCATCGACGTCGTAGCTGTTCTCCGAGCCTCGGCGAGCAACGCCAGAAGCATCTGCATCTTCCCCGAGCTCCGGGCTTCCTCGACGATCATCCATCGAGCTTCGGGGAGGTGCGTGGCGACGGAGAACAAGCGGCGGAGGAGGGAGTCCTTCGCCGGAGCCCAAAACGCACCGCCCGCCTTCAGCCGGTGGAGAAGAGCAGCCACCGTTGGATGGTCCACCCCCGGTGACCATCCAACGGTCCAGACGAGGCCACGCCATCGACATCAGCCTCCGTTGGATCTTCTAGATCCGACGGCCTACATTCCGCCACGCGTCGACACCTGAGCTCCCCCGAGCCGAGTGACCAAGCCCCAGGCTTGGACACTCCCGAGCCTCCTTCCGAGCCTGGAGAGCACGTGCGGTGCACGTGTGTATCTGGGCATTTTGCAGAGACGCCCTTGAACTTCTCCAAATTTGCAAAAAGGTCCCCGCGCTTATGGTTAATTTACAGGGAAGGCCTCAAAACTTATTTTATTTTCTTTTTAATCCTTCCCAGGGACCTTTTTGTAGTTATCTTTTTATGTTTTTTTTCATTTATGCCCTTATCTTTGAACTTGCATATCTTGAGCTACATAGCTCCAATCGAGTTGATTTCAGTTTCGTTTTGAAGCTCTTCTCGTCCTCTTTATTATGGCGTGCTTTAAGTCCAGATTTGACACTATGAACCGTGATGTATTATTTTATTATCTAGGTGTCTTGATTTCTTCATTTATCATGCCCACTTGCTTCATATTTGTAGAGGCTTCTTAATGTTAACTCGGTTTAACTCGCATTTTTTTTCTATGGCTCAAGTGACTATGATTTTTGGGGCATATCATTCGCTTTGCATGATCACTTATTTGCATTATAAAAATTGATAAAAAAAATGCATGTTTTATGTTTTAATGCATTGTCTTGTTTTGTTTTTGCATATTTTGACCTATATGCCTTTAACTCTACGCTTAGTTAAACACACTTAAATCCGATCAATACGAGAGAGGCTCGTGTCCCTGAGTTCGACCTTGGTTTCTTGCCAAGTAAAATAAATCACGATCACCTCATTTTGATTTATCATCACATATCTTTAAATGACTTGATCTCTTTGACGACCAGAATCGGCCCGACTGCACCGACATCCCGAGGTGCTAAGAACGCACCCTTAAGGGTACGATTTTGCGGTTCGTCACTCTGGTAGACAGAGCAGCCAACTAGCTGAAGCATTTGGGGAGATTTGTGACCACATGGGAGCAGCTCCGCACCGAATACTTGAACAAGTACTATCCACTCGGGCGGATGAATGCAGCGAGGGCCCTGATTAGCAACTTCTCCATGCTCCCCAACGAGAAGTTCCATGAGGCATGGGAGAGGTTCAGAGAGCTTACAGATCGATGCCCGCACCACGACATCTCAAAGCTGAACCTAGTTCAGAGCTTCTTTTGCGAGCTGACACCAGAGCTGTAGGGCTTGGTGAATGCTTCTTGTGGCGGTTCCTACTTCGCCAAGGATGATGATCAGGTCTGGGCCATCTACGAGGAGATGGTCGAGAACTATACAGTGATGTCCCAGACCCGACTTTACACTCAGGGACGCCCCCAACCACAGGCCGTGCAGTTTCAAAGGATAGCACGGGTCGATGCCGGGTCCTTCCACTTCGTCAGCGGCAGTCGCACAGGCAGAGTCTACAGCCGCAGACATGGGCATCATCAGCGAGAAGCTGGACCAGATCGAGTTGATTGAAGCAGTACCAGGGCATGACTCAGATCGATCAGATAGCACAAACGCTGAGTGACCTTAAGACATAGATCACGTGTCTCCATGAGGCACAGACGGCTTCTCAGCCCCGTCTCAGGTCACGAGGAGATTCGAGCAGCAGTGGTAGCTCGTCCCAGCACTCCAGTCAGCCTAGACAGGTTCACCATGTCCAGATGGAGTCGTACCGGCTGCCACCGTAGTTCTACCAGCCACCACCATCCCAGGACACTCAGATGGTGGTCTACTAGTCGGATCAGCCCCTGGCAGTACTCCCCTTACCCACCTACGAGTAGGAGCTGTTGATGGATGTCAACGGGATTTGGTATGACCGACCCCATCCCAGTATCTGACGAGACCATCCTGTATTTCGCTGGTCGGTCGGAAGCACCAGTTCCCAGCAACAGCCTCCAGTTCAGGGTGGCCAGTACGACCAGCAGCGAGAGACTCACCAGCAGCCCCAGCCCCCAGTACACCAGCAACCATCCCACACCAGAGAGCAGTATGGTCCTCGTCCCTATCAGCAGGGACAATCTTGGAGGCAATAGCAGCCTTAGCAATAGTATCATCCCCAGTACCCCTCTCACCGTCAGTAGCAGCAGCAGCCTCACTACCAACGAGGCCACCCGTCAGGTTCTCATGGGCTGACCTATGAGAACCCCGCCTTGGATGATTTAGCCCGCCTCATGTCCGAGCAGCATGCCACATTCCGATGGGAGATGGACGAGTTCCGTCAGGAGATGAGGGAGATTGAGAGAGGGAAGACCGCCATCCCAGCCCAGATCGATCCGAATCCAAATAGTCTGAAGAGGAAATCTGAGCAGGTAGAGTTCATAGAGACCACCACTCCTAGTGATTCCCTTGGTGATATTTCTTCATATCTGTTTGATGCTGACTTTGTTACACTTAGGAGCGGTAGGATGCCAACAGGCGGTGCCTCGTCTGAGCGACGACCCCATGCCACATCAGGAGTGCCAGACGAGAAGGAGAGCGGTGCTGATGCCGCTCGTACACATGATGATGACGGTGGTGCTGACGCCACCAAGGATGATGATCTAGCTGACGGTACTGAGGCCGTCGCTTCACCTGATGGAGGAGGTGGTACTGATGCCACCAGACTAGTTGCCGAGCCAGAGCACGATACTGATGCTGCGGGTCCAAATGTCAAGGGTGGTGCTGAGTCCACCATTTCTACTTCTGCTAGTCCTGTTGTCTTTCAGTCAGTTCATGTACCCCAGGACATTCTTGTGAATAAAGGAAAGGGTTTGATATTTTCCGATCCACCTGTGGTGCTTGATGATGTATGTGTGGACTCTACCGTGCTTGAGCAGCCTAGACCCGATCCTAGTCCTTCATCTGAGAAGGACCCAGCCGTCCCCTTTCTCTAAGCACTGCGCTTGGCTAAGGGGCCCAAAAAAGACCCAAAAAAGTCCCACCAGTTAGAGTTCATCCAGCACATGATGGACCGATTTCAGATACAACTGACTCTACAGAAGGCCTTGGAGCACATACCTCTCTTCCAGAGATCATTCAGAGACAGGACCATAGTTCGGAGGAAGAGGCGGAACCATCAGTCAGAGATCCATGTGCTCACTCACGCCACTTGCTTTGTGATCCAGAACCGTTTGCCAGCCAAGAGGCTAGATGCAGGAGCCCCATATGTCAGATGCCATATACAGGAGCAGAGGTTCGATCGTACTCTGTTAGACATCAGGTCTTCGATCAACCTAATTTCGACAGCCCTACTCGACCGCTTCGAGCTAGGCCCTCTACGACAGAGCAGGACGATCCTTCAGTTTGTTGATCGATCTGTCAAGAGGTCGAAGGGGTTGCTGAAGGACGTTGTCGTCACGATTCAGGGCCTGAAATTCCCCATGGAGTTTGTTGTGTTGGACATGGAGATCCTTGAGTCCGTGACCGATACCCCCATCATTTTAGGACGCCCGTTCTTGGCCACATCCAAGGCAGTGTCTGATCATGATAGCGGGAAGGTATACTTTCGCGTCGAGGGCGAGAGTATACAAATAGATACGATCGAGGAGACTAGAGCCAGAGATTCAACTTGCTCCGAGCCACCATCAGATTCAGAGCAGATGACAAAGGTAGGGCGAGACATCCACCAGGACTGCGATTTTGTGATTACAGATGACGAGGCAGTTAGGGCAGACCCAACAACACAGGCTATCCTCTCACCTTCAGAGTTCGTTGATGCACAGATGCCAGTAGAGGAGAGCTTGGAGAGCGCATCCCTGGTCCAAGATACATCTCGGGCAACAGAGCCGATTCCCGATCGTGAGGCAGATATCTTTTGTGATTCTGATACAGATCCCTCGGAGTCAGATGTAGATTGGGCAGAGTTTGATGATTTGATACCTTGTCTGACTTCCACAGAGCCTACATCTAGGGTGGAGACTGATCCCGCACAGAGCAGAGAGATACCAGCCGAGCAGTCTTCTCCAAATTCAGATTGTGAGCGAGAGTTCTCATTCTCCCATGCAGATTTGGCAGCATTAACTCATTCCTTTTAGAGGCCAAATCCACCGGCACCAAGTTGTCCATAGCTGAAGCCTTTACCATCATCGTTGAAGTATAGATTCCTTGCAGGTGAGCATGAGATGTACCCATTCATTATCTCAACAGATTTGACTGGAGAGCAAGAATCCCGTCTGATAGGGGTTCTTGAAAAGAACCACAATGCGATTGGATGGAGTGTAGATGATCACCAGGGGATAAGTCCGGCCATGTGCTCTCACCATATCTATCTCGAAGAGGATGCGAAGCCGTCGTGTGAGTTCCAGCAACGGCTGAACCCAAACCTTCGAGATGTTCTCATGAAGGAGATCTCGAAATGGTGGAGCGCTGATTTTATCTACCCCATCTCCGACTCCAAGTGGGTCAGTCCATTGCATGTGGTGCCCAAGAAGACGTGCATCACTACAGTTGTCAGTGAGTCTGGAGAGGAGATCGCTACCCAGGTACCCACTTCTTGGCGGGTCTGTGTGGACTACAGACAATTGAACCAGGCCACCAAAAAGGATCATTTCCCATTGCCTTTTATTGATCATATTATAAAGAGTCTAGCCGGGAAGAGCCACTACTGTTTCTTGGACGGGGACTCCGGATACAATCAGGTGGCCATTGCGCCTGAGGACCAGGACAAGAATACCTTCACCTGTCCCTTTGGGACATATGCTTTTAGACGGATGCCCTTTGGATTGTGCAACGCTCCGATGACATTCCAGAGGTGCATGTTGTCCATCTTTTCGGACATGGTGGGGGAGTGCTTGGAGGTCTTCATGGATGACTTTTCGGTCTACGGCGACGGATTCGATTCTTGTCTTGACTGCTTAGACCGCATCCTCCAACGATGTATTGAGGTATACCCGGTGCTTTCTTGGGAGAAGAGTCACTTCATAGTGACTTAAGGGATGGTGCTTGGCCATATCATCTCCAATAGGGGCATGGAGGTTGATCCGACCAAGGTGGATGTCATTAGGAAACTCAGTCCACCGTCCAACTTGCGGTAGTTACGATCTTTTCTGGGGCACGTCGGTTTCTACCGACAATTCATTCATGATTTCAACCGGATTGCCTGACCGTTGACTGATCTGCTGATGAAAGACACCAAGTTCATTGTGGATGATAAGTGTCTAGTGTCATTTGAGACTCTCAAGAGTCTAGTTGTAGAGGCTCTTGTCCTTCAGCCGCCTGATTGGTCTCTCCCATTCGAGATCATGACGGATGCCTCCGATTTTCCCGTAGGGGCTGTGCTGGGACAGAGGAGGGATGGAGTACCCTTTGCTATTCACTACGCTAGCCGGACTTTGGATGCCGCTCAAAGGAACTACACCGTCACTGAGAAGGAAATGCTAGCCGTAGTTTTCACCCTGGATAAGTTCAGATCTTACATCATTGGATCTAGAGTGACCATCTTCATTGATCATACCGCCATCAGGTTCCTCATGGTAAAGAAGGATGCCAAAGCCAGATTGACCAGATGGATCCTTCTACTCCAGGAGTTTGATATAGAGATTAAGGACAAGCCTAGAGTCAAGAATGTGGTGGCGGATCATCTCTCCCGATTGGAGTTTCTTGAGGATTCTGAGCAGATAGAGCCTATTTGTGAGACCTTCCCAGATGAGGTGATCCTTGCTATCGCCTCTCTCCTGTGGTATGCCAATATTGTGAACTTTCTTGCTGCCAAGAAAGTTCCACAAGATTGGCCCAGGCAGTAACTTGAGACCTTCCTCGCGAAGGCCAAGTTCTACCATTAGGAGGATCCCATCCTTTATCACGAAGGAGGGGATAGCGTCTGGTGTAGGTGCATTCCTCAGGAGGAGCACCACAGCATCCTCACTTACTGCTATAAGCTTGAGGCAGGAGGACATCACTCTGGGAGGAGAACGGCACAGAAAGTGCTCCAATCCGGCCTATGGTGGCCTACTCTCTTCAAGGACTCTGATGAGTTCATGAAGAGATGTAGTGACTGTCAGAGGATGGGCACTTGTGGACAGCGTGATATGATGCTGATGCAGCCCATTCACTTCTTTGAGGTTTTTGACGCATGGGGCATCGATTTCATGGGTCCATTCCCTAAGAGTCAGGGATACGAGTACATTCTGTTGGCCATGGATTATGTTAATCGTTGGGTTGAGGCCATCCCCACCCGAACCGCAGATGCTAGGACTATTTGCAGATTTTTGAGGAAGAATATCATTTCACGGTTCGGGGTGCCTAGAGTTTTGATATCTGACGGGGGGTCTCATTTCGTCAACGACATGGTAAAGGCCCTTGCTAGCGAGTTCAGCATACACCATCGAGTAGCCACACCGTATCATCCTCAGATCAATGGTCTTGCTGAAGTGTCGAACAGGGAGATCAAGACTATTCTGTAGAAGGTCATCCGCCCTGACCGAAAGGATTGGTCACAACTTTTGGACTCGGTCTTGTGGGCATATCGGACGTCCTTCAAGATGCCTTTGGGTACATATCCCTTTTGCGTGGTTAATGGCAAGCCCTACGATTTACTTGTTGAGCTTAGACATAGGTCACTCTGGGCAGTCACATATATTCTTATGGATCCAGTGAGTGTGGGAGATCAGAGGAGGGCAGAGTTAGCAGCCTTGGAAGAGTTACATGATGCAGCCTTTTCGAGCAACCTTCAGTACAAGGAGAGAGTGAAGGAGTGGCATGATTCTCATATCAGCCACAAGCAGTTTGAGCCAGGACAACGAGTATGGTTGTTCGATGCCAGGTTGAGATTATTTCCAGGGAAGCTACAGAGCAAATGGAAGGGACCCTATCTGGTCAGAAAGGTACACGACAATGGAAGTATTGATATATCTGAGTTGTCTTCTGAGAGTACCTTTCGTGTTAACGGGCAGCGGCTCAAGCCATATCTAGATCATGAGCCGTTGATCGTTGACATTGCCCCGATTCACTTTACGTGAGACGTGGTCTCTTGACTCACATCTATTGCATCTCACGCCTGATTATCACTGTTCTCTCGACTTGTATAGATCTAGTTGTCCATATCGCACTATTCTTCAGTCCAACACCCCATTTGCATCTTCGACGTTGCTATACTTAGGGTGCACTTTACCCTAAGTATAGGGGGGTGTGAGACTTTTGAGTTTCTTTTGATTCATTTCTACCTCTGTTTTGCTGCCTATACTTAGGGATATATTACCCTAAGTATAGGGGAGGTAGATCCTGTACATTATCACTCGGATTTCCCTTTGTGTATAGCCTGCTATACTTAGGATTACTTGATCCTAAGTATAGGGGGAAACCCCCGAGATTCTCTTGCTTTTCTATTCTTTCATTCGTCTTTGTATATAGCCTTCCCTTTCACTTCCCTATACTAAGCACGAGTTATGTCTTCTTCATCGCTCTTGATTCACTCTGAGGACATCGTTCGAGCTAAGTATAGGGGGTATCGTATATATTTCATATATACTTTAGCCATAACTCGTACTTTGTGCGAGTGTGTTAATAAATAAAAATGGCTAAAAACCCAAAAATCCATAAAAATTAAAAAAATTCCTTGTAAATAAAATTCTTTTATTGCACATACATAGCTATTTGTACACAGTTATTTTTGTAAAAATGTTTGTAAAATTCTTTTGTGTAAATAGCTTGTAAATATTTTGATATCAAAATTATGTATATAGTACAAATTTTTTGTAAAATGTTTTGAAAAACAAAAAGTTTGCAAAAACCTTGTGTAAATTTGTGTAAATATTTTGCAAAACTTGCATTCATGCATACATCCATGTTTTCAAAACATTTTTCAAAAATTTTGCACAGTTGTAAAATTGTGTAAATATTGCATCTTTGTAAATATTTGTACAGTTTTTCCTGAATCATAGTTGACATTTAAACTAGTCTGGAATTAAATTGAAAAATGGAGCTTGGTTAAGATCTTAATCCACCTAATTCTAAGAGGAACCTTATATGGCTTAGGGTTGAGACTTTTCAGGTCCATGGTGACTTAATTCTTTGAGTCCACTATGCTTTGATCATATGTTATCTCGATGAGCCTAAGTAGAGCACTTAACAACACACACATGGCTCTTACAGACAATGGCTTTACTTGGACCAGCACTTTACACCGAGCTCTCTACGGATGAGGTGGTGAGGAGGCAGTCTTCTTTGACTTGGGGTAGCATATGAGGGTAGTACTTCTAGGCGGAACCTCTCTTCTTCTTATAGTGAAGGAAGTGCGTCTCAACTTGGTCTGGTCGCCATAAGGTCTAACGACAGGAGTTGTGGGTTGCAATAATGCTTCAAAAGAGGGATAGTCTACTGGCTCAAGAGGAAAAACTCCTTATGTACATATGCTGCACATGTAGATATGTTGTATATATGCACATCGAAAAAAATGCCAAAAGAAAATAACTCCAAAAAAGTGGTGGGTCTGAGAGAAAATGATAATCCCACCGGAGTGTATATAGTACAATAAGCAAATCTTGGTATCCATGTTCCATCTTATGAAGCTTGCAGCAGGGAGACTTATCTACACTGGTTGAGATCCCAGGGATACATGGCTACACTGGCCATGGTCCATTCTCTTCTTCCCCCTCTTCTTGAGCCGGTTGAACTTGAACTTAGAAGGGAATACCTCGCTCCTCGAGGAAAGAGTTACCAGACTAGGGCATTAGAGTTACGTTGTTGGGGAGGGTTGTCATTTTTCTACTTCTGAGGTGGAGAGCTATACCTTACTTACACAGTACAAGAAAAGATTCATGGTCTTCAGGGTTTGTGTATGTAGACTTGTTCTGATCTGGATTGTTGAGGAGTCTTGACTATAGACTAGTGGAACTTAGAGGCTGTTAAGTTTTAAACCTAAGTCCAAATAAGGTTCCGACATATTAATAATCCAAAGATCTGACTAAGCTCCATACTTCAATTTAATGAAGGCAAGTTTAATAATCAACATTGATTCATTTTCCCCTCTTTTTCTTTTTCTTTTCTTTTTCACTTCTTTTTCAAATAAGTGTTTGCTAAGGGACTAGCAAAAGTAAAGTATAGGGGGGTGATGAATCCTCATTCATCACTCTTTATACTTTTATTTTAGCTAAAAATCTTTGCAAAACACCATGTATATGTTTCTAAATATAATAAATTTTCAAGTAGCGTGCGTTGTGTAAATAGCAATAATTAGCATATTTTTTGCAAAAATAAAAGAATACAGAAATAAAGAAAAAGAGGGAAATATTTAGAATAAATATTGAGTGACGTGAACCAAAGGGAGGGTTCAATATGGGCCTCACCGCAAAATAAAATAAGTAGAGAGAGATAGGGCCAGTCATCATTGTACAAATTCCCCTCTTGGTGTATATATTTTATTTTCCAAAAATAAAAATCTTTATGTGTTTCTCACATTTTATATATATTTCTAAAAAATAAGATAAAAATAAAAAAAATAAAAGAAAAATAAAAATAAATAATTTCTCTCTCCTTAGTGTACATATACCATGTATATAATAATAAAAGACCTATTTATTTTACCCTTGTATATAATTAATAAAAATCAAATAAAATTATTTTATATACCAAATTTTATGGTGTAAATAAATAAAATACAAAATTGAGATAATTGTACAAAAATAAAATAATAAAAATAAAAATAAAAATAAAAAATACATAGGTATTTATACATGTATATAATAATGTATAATGTATATACCTAATTTATTTTTCAAATAAATAAATAAATATCACTAAAAAAATTTGGAATATAATAAACATTTTTTATTTTGTAAATATTTTCAACTAAAATCATTATCTATTTTATTTTGAACTTCTAAATACTTTTGAAATGGAATTTTTTCATTGGTCCACGGGGGATGTTGACCCCCGGTCAACTCTCCCCCCTGGACCACTCTGCTTCGCGGACCTCATCTCAACTCGATTTCTCCGATTTTTTTAGACGTGATCCGTCTCCCATTTACCCAAACCCCAGGCCCCGATTGCAGCTCCTTGATCCGTGATTCACGCCTGCTCTTCTCTCTAGGGGTCCATGCATTGGATTGCGTGCCCGACTCCCATCTTCTCGGACCTTCACTACTATATAGCCTCACCTCCAATCACATTTTCACGCACCTTCGGCCTCCATCTTCGACTCCCAAGACCTCCACCTTCTAGCATTGAGTGACAACAAGCCCTAGTAGGTGTTGCAGCGAGGAAGGAGACGTATTTGCCCCAGGTCCGGTGGTCATCGCCACCACGCTCCGCCATCAGCGAGCTCGAGCCTCTGGAGGCGTCGCTCCATCGAGGCAAGGATCCCAGGAGGAAGCCAACCTCCCCCACAGACGACCTTGTCCACCAGGTAGCCCTTTTAGCTTTTATCTTCGCTTTAATTCCGATCTTTAGGTTTAGCGCTGCCGGCCTTCACCGGCCGATTCCCGATCATCCGACCGCTCATTTCCCCATCCGACCATCCTATCACCTTCACGAGACCTCTCTACACACGCGCCTCCGATCATCCCAATTCGCCCCGGAACCAGGACTTAGGTCTCCTCCACCGTCGCCTCGCCGGAGACCCACGCTCCGCCTCATCCACACACTCCCTTCACCCACTAATGGGTCGAGGCAGTTTGCCCTCGACCCCTCTTGCTTCCTGTGCTGGTTTCCAGGCTTAAGAGCCTCATCTGGAGGTTCAAATACCCAGGAATAGGAGTCCCAGGTCCCCGATGTCGCCGAAGCACCCCGGTGGCTCCCGACCCCATTGGAGTACCCTAGCAGCTGCGGAAGACCACGAGCTTCGATTTCCCCACCTCAGCAGCACCGGAGGAGGTCCATAGCACGTACGATAGCCCGATGAACCTCGCCGGGGAGTTGTTCTTCTAGGAGCCTCCTTCATCGTCGATCGAGCCCCCTTCGTGCGAGATTAGATCTCGTCCATCCATCTAAGGGAGGCGCTCCACCGTTAGATCCATCCTTGGATCAGATCCAGGACGTTGATCGTGAAGAGGTATCCACCATACAGAGCCGTCAGATCAAGATTGGATTCCTCATAGCCGTTGGATCTTAATAAAGGGGTAATATCACTTAGGCCCCTCTTCTTTTTGCATTTATAGTGTAATCCTATAAATATTTTAGATAGTCGTTTTTATTTTGGGTAATTTGCATGTAGGACCCTGTGCTTGTTTTATTTGCATTTTAGTCCCTATGTATGTGATGCACGTGCTTCGACACGTGATTTGGGGAACATTTGCATATTTCATCCTATAGTTTTGGACTGTTACTGTTTACATTTTTATAAATAGGAATTACATAAATGCCCTTGTTATTATGAATAACATTTGCTCCTTGTGCCCATCTGGGCTTTTTGCAACTTTGGCCCTGCAGTTGTTATACATGTTATCAATTGGCCCTGGAAGTAGTTTTCTTTGCACTTAGGTCCCTGTGTGCTGTGCCTTTTTTATTGATTGAATAAAATATCAAATTACCTCCAAATTTGGTGAAATTTGGACATGTGGCCCCTGCCACTGTGTAAAAAATTCACTAATTTTTGGGACATTTTGAGTTTTTTTTCTATTTTTAAAAATTCAAAAACCTATGTTTTTGTTACGATTTGGATTATAAAATAAATTAAAAATATTAAAAGCCTCCCAAAAATTCTAAAAACATTGTTGTGTGTTGGTTTTTGTCTTTTAGCTTCAATGAAAATTTCATCTGACTTGGACCTATAAAACCCTTAAAAATTGAAAAACTCTACAAAATCTTATAAAAATCATTTAAAATTCTAAAAAATTCAAAAAATGCAATTTCTTTTCCTGTAGCTTCATTTTTATTTCTAGTTTTATAAGAATTGTTTCCAGATTTTTATAGGCTATTTATCTATTTTTGAATGGCCTTTCAAATCTGGTTGCGTACTAGTTCCTTGTTTTTGCTTTATTTCATTTTTTTAAAATCCACTAAAAATTAGAAAATTCTGAGAAATTTACCAAAAACACTAAAAAATCATAAAACCCAAAAATATTTTTATTATATTTTTCTGAGTTGTTTGGATGTGTTGAATAATTAGTTGAAGTTGCTCTTTTTAGCCTTTGTCTGTTTTGTCTTCATAATTAAACATACAAAAAAATGAAAATCCATAAAATCCACCAAAAATAGTTTCCTTATTTTCTTTGCTTTTCTGACTACTTCGTAGGCCACTTGGCCAATCTGTGCTCCTTGAGTTCGACCCTGGTCGCTATACCAGGTTAAATAAATAGCGAAGACCGCTATTCGATTTGAGTGACTATTTGATTTATTTGGTGGTCTTATCTTCTTGTTGAGTCTGATTCGAGGGATTGAGGTCGCAACGACCCGTGATATTTATCTCCCTTAGTCTCTCGGGTTTTTCGGCTCATCAGTAGTCCACACAGACCCTCCAAGAAGTGGGTATCTGGGTAGCTATCTCCTCTCCAGAATCACTCACAATTGTATTGATGCCCGTCTTCTTGGGCACCACATGTAATGGACTAACCCACTTGGAGTCGGAGATGGGGTAGATAAAATCGATGCTCCACCATTTCGAAATCTCCTTCATGACAACCTCTCGAAGGTTCAGGTTCAGCCGTCGTTGGAACTCACGTGATGGCCTATCGTCCTCTTCGAGATAGATATGGTGGGAGCATAGGGCCGGACTTATCCCCTGGAGATTAGCTATACCCCATCCTATCGCCTTGCAGTTCTTTTCAAGAACCTCCATCAAACGAGATTCTTGCTCTCCAGTCAAATCTGCTAAGATAATGACTGGGTGCATCTCATGCTCACCCGCAATGAATCTATACTTCAGCGATTGTTGCTAGGACTTCAGCTCTAGGCAACTGGGAGCTGGCAAATCTGGCCTCTGAAAAGTCTGAGTGAAGGCAACCAAATCTGCATGGGAGAACTCCCGCTGATCATAAAAAACCTGGTGAAGACTGCTCTGTCGGTGTGTCTGTACTCTGTATCGGATCAGTCTCCACCCTAGCTGTTGGCTTTGTAGGAATCAGGCACGGTATCAACTCATCAAACTCTGCCCAATCGATATCTGACTCCGAGGGATCTGAATCCGAATCACAAGAAATATCAACTGCTTCGCTATCCTGAACGCGGTCTGCATCCTCGAATGTGTCCTCCGCCAAGAGTGTGCTCTCCAAGCTCTCCTCTGTTGGAATCTGGGAATCTGTGGTATCTGAATGTGAGAGGATGGCTCATGAAACGGGATCAGACCAAGCGGCTTCATCATCTGTAATCACAAAATCGCACTCCTGGTGGACGTCTCGCTCTGCCTCTATCGTCTACTCTGAATCACTGAGCTGCTCCGAGCAGGCTGAATCTCGCACTCTAGTCTCGTCGATCGTCTCTATTTGTATACTCTCACCCTCGATGTGAAAGTATAACTTCCCGCTATCATGATCAGACACTGCCTTGGCTGTGGCCAAGAACGGGCGTCCTAGAATGATGGGGGTATCAGTCACAGACTCAAGGATCTCCATGTCCACCACAACGAAGTCCACGGGAAATTTCAGGCCCTGAATTGTGACAACCACGTCCTTCAACAACCCTTTCGGCCTCTTGACAGATCTATCAGCAAACTGAAGAACTGTCCTGCTCTGTCGGAGAGGGCCAAACTCGAATCTGTTGAGTAAGGATGTCGGAAGTAGGTTGATAGAAGAGCCTCTATCTAATAGAGTACGATCGAACCTCTACTCATGGATGTGACATCTGACATAGGGAGCTTCTGCATATGGCCTTTTGGCTGGCAGACTGTTCTGAATGGCAGAGCAGGTGGCACGAGTGAGCACATGATATCTCTACATGGTGGTTCCTCTTCTTCTTGTGAAGGGTAGTCTTCTCTCTAAGGTTCCTATGGAAGAGAGTGATGTGCTCAAGGGCCTCTTGTAGAGTCAGCTGAATCTGAAATCTGTCTATCATCTGCTGGCTGAACTCTAACTGATGAGATCTTTTTGGATTTTCTTTTTTATTCCCCTTGGCTAAGCGGAGTGCTTGAGGAAAGGGGATGGCTAGGCCCTCCTCAGATGGAGGGCTAGGAATGGGTCCCTGCTGTTGAGAAGAAATAGAATCCATACAAACATATGCAGGCATCGTAGATGGACTCGAAAATAAAAAACCCTTTCCTTTATTCTTTTTTTTGGATTTTTCTAAATAGTCTCGAGATACAGAAACAGACGGAAATGCAACAGGAATAGGAGGAGTGGCCTCAGTACCACCCACGACATCTGGACTTGTGGCATCATCATCGCTCTCTAGCTCAGCATCAGAATTTCTGGTGGCATCAGCACCACCTCCTGCATCTGGTGAAGCGACGGCCTCAGTACTATCGGCTAGATCTACATCCTTGGTGGCGTCAACACCACCGTCATCCATATCATCGTGAGCGAAATTAGCACTGCTCTCCTCCTTGTCTGGTGCTCCTGAGTCCTCGTGGTGTTGTCGCTCAGACGAGGCATTGTCGGTTGGCATCCTACCGCTCCTAAGTGTAACAAAGTTAGCATCAAAAGTACATGCAGTAATATCACCTAATGAATCATTAGGAGTGGTAACCTCTGTAAACTGTACCAGGTCAGACTTCCTCTTCAGGTTGTTTGGATTCAACTCGATCCGAGCAGGTATGGCAGCCTTGCCCTTGACTATCTCCCTCATCTCCTAACGGAACTCATCTATCTCCCGCCTGAAAGTGGCCTGCTGCTTAGAAATAAGGTGGGCTAAGTCGTCAAGTGCTGGGTTCTCATATGTTGGCCCATGAGAACTAGCCGGACGGGTTTCCTCTCTGGAAGTAAGGTTGCTGCTGTTGGGACGGATGAGGGGGATACTGATGAGAATACTGCTGAGGTTGTTGCTGCTGCCTCTATGGTTGTTCCTGCTGGTAGGGATGAGGACCCTGCTGGTAGTGCGGCTGTAGTTGTGACTGGTGTGGAAACTGGGCTGCTGCTGCTGGTTGTACTGCCCACCCTGAACTAGAGGTTGTTGCTACAATGAGGCACCTCCGATCGTCCATCGGAATCTGGGATGGTCTCGACAAATCCCAGGCTGAGGTCGGTCATACCAAATCCCGTTGACTTCCATAAACGGCTCCTGCTCGTAAAGGGGTGGGGTAGGACTGCCAAGGCTGATCCGGCTGGTATACCACCATCTAAGTGTCCTAAGACAGTAGTAGCTGGACGTATTGCTGCTGCGGCTGCTGGAACGGCTCTGCCTGAATGTGGTGAACCTATCTATAGTGGGCGGAGGGCTGGGTCGAGCTGCTGCTGCTGGGGTCAGCCCACGACCTGAGACGGGGCTGAGAAGCCGTATATACCTCCTGGAGATACATGATCTGGGTCTTTAGGTCACTCAGCGTCTGTGCCTTCTGATCTATCTGTGACATACCCTGGCACTGCTTCTTCTCAATAATCTCAATGCAGTCCAGCTTCTCGCTGATAATGCCCATATCAGCGGCCGACGACTCTGCATGTGCTGCAACCGCTGAAGATATAGAAGGACCAGCATCGACTCGTGTTTTCCTCTGATAGGACACGACCTGTGGTGTGGGCTTCCCCGTGTAAAGGCGGGTCTGGGACATGACTGTATAGTTCTCTACCATCTCCTCGTAGATGGCCCAGACCTGATCCTCATCCTTTGTGAAATAGAAACCCCCACAGGATGCGTTCACGAGCCCCTACAGCTCTGATGTCATCCCACAAAAAAAAACTCTGAACAAGGTTGCACTTGGATATATCGTGATATGGACATCAGTCAACAAGCTCTCTAAATCGGTCCCATGTTTCATGAAACTGCTTGTTGGGAAGCATGGAGAAGTTATTGATGAGGGCTCGAGCTGCATTCATCCGGTCGAGTGGATAATACTTATTCAAGTACTCGTTCTGGAGCTGTTCCCAAGATGTCACATATCTCCCTAAATGCTTCAGCCAATCGGTTGCTCTATCGACGAGGGAGAATGGAAAGGCCGTCATCTTGATGGTATCCTCGTCCACGAATCTATCGTGGACTGTGTTGTAGATCATCTCGAACTCCTGGAGATGGAGGTGCAGCTCCTCGGTGGCTAGCCCATGAAATCTGGCCAGTAACTTGATATTCTGAGGAGGGAGCTTGAAATCTTCCAGAATAGCAGGCATCTGAATCCAACGGTGCGTTAGAGTTGCACCATGGTTGTGCAACTCTCTCATCAGGCGTGTTGGTCGGACGGGCTCCACTGGCTCCTCTGGATCTTGTCCCTCGCCTCCTCCGAGCTCCGGAATCTCTCCTCCTCCATTGGCTCTGTTCTTCTCTTCTCAGTCCGCTCGCATCTAAGCCATCTCCCTGTGCATGTCGGCCATGAAATCCCCCTGGTCTCTAATCTGACATTGCATGGTCTCCAGGGAGGCTAACATGGTGTTGTTGATGGCACCCTGATCAAGTACGTAAGTGTGAGTCTGGCTGGGTCCATCAGTGCGCTCCTCGCTACTGTCCATGGTCTTTGAAAAGGCAAAATACTCGAACTCAGGTTCCATCAAATGAATATACATCTGTTGCGGTCTCTCCTCTAGCACTGCGAGACTGGTAGAAGGGTGGTCGAGGGGGAATAGGGCGGAGTCAAACTCGGGTTCAGAGAGCGAGTCTGGGCTCTCACGAACCAACCTAGGTGAATGGGGCAGAGTGCTCGATAGTGGTGCAACCAAAGGCTGCCTAAGGGACCTCCGACCCATCATCGTGATGTGGAGTATAAGGCGGGTGAGATCTGGAAAACACACAAGATCAGGAAAACACAAATCCCTAATTCACCTACTCAACGCTGAGCTGACGACTATAAAGGTTCGGTCTTTTATCTTGTTGATTTTATTAGGTGAAAAATCAGTCTATCAGGGCGATTAAGCGAGCTGGTAGGAATCCAACGCTCTCAGGAGACTGTCTCGATCCCAAGGTTAGATCTTTCCCAGCCAGTACAAGTTGCGGACCGTTTACCGGCTACCCGATCAACTTGCTCTATTAAGGATATCGCGGCCCGTTTTACCGGAAATCGGAGCGATCCTCACTGGAGAACGACTAACCTGAAACCAATAGTATGAAAAGAGGTCAGTTATGGATCTAGCCTAGTATACGGGTCACTCTCTTGCTCATCCAAACCAAACAAGGAGAGGATTGCTCTCCCAATATAAATTTTTCGGTGAAGTGTCTTTTATGATCAAGTGTGTTTAGCAGTCCCATTTTATGATTTTTCTTTTTTTAGTTATTTTTCAATAACAAGCAATTCCTAACAAATTTTTCGATTCTCCTGATTATTTTAAGTCCAAAAATAGGGGAGAGAAGTCGAAAAAGCCAATGCACGGTCACAGAAATGTATACCTGATGCCAGCACTCTACATGCAGGGTGATCTGTGCATAAAATAAAGACAAAAATAAAACTACCTATATGATGCAAGAAGAAATCGGCCTTAGATAGAAAATTTCTACACGTGAAGCACAATAGCTAATAGGTCAACAAGAGAGGTAGGAGTATTGTCTTTGATACCGATCAGTGTCCGCCACAATGGATCCTGCCAGCGTTGTATACGGCCTCTAGCGGCACGTGACCTCCAAGTGACCTAGATTAGTTTTTTTTCTTTGTTATTTAATTAATTAAGTCCACTTAATGATCTATAGGTGCATGCAGATAATTAGGGCTAGGACCTTAATTAATTACGTCACAATCAAATATAAAATCCTAAGTCTAGGGCCAAAACCTTCGAGAATCAAAATAAAAGAAAAGTCGAAAAATCAAAACCGATGAAAAACCGCGGTGAGGTCCCCCGAGCACACCGGTGCTCGACGAAACAAACCCTGATAAGAAGCCAAGTCCAAGTGTCTCCGAGTCCTGTATTATTACAATAATAAAATGGAAATAAAGTAAAATGCTAAAATTCTTCCCACTCCTCTGCTCCTCCTCTCCTACACTCTCCCGAGGCTCGATGTAGAAATGAGGTGCCTCCACATCGCTCGGGTGCTTCGACGCTCCTAAGAAAGCCGCCCTTGCTCGTCGGGCCCTTGCAAGAAATAGAGAAATAGAAGCTGGTCAGATCACAGTTAAAAATAAAAATAAAAATGAAGAAAAAGAAATAAACAAAAATAAAAAGCAAAAAAAAAGAAAAGAAAAAGAGAAATGCAAATAAGAAGAAAAAGAAAAACAAAATAAAATCAAAACAGAAAACCGACTACTAAGCCGTAATCCCCAGCAACGGTGCCATTCTCATGAGCCGCTCAGCCAATCGAGGTTAAGTCTTAGAAAAGCAGACCAAGGTCATTGCAACCCCAACCGACAAAGCATGGCTCAATCAAGAAAAATCAGACCACCATAGAAAGAAATCAAACACGAAAACCAAGGCAAGCAGTCTTGCTAAATATTTAACCTGGTATAGCCACCAGGGTCGAACACAAGAAGCATGGAATGAATCCTACGAAGTAGTCAGGTAATCCAAGAAATAAAGGTATTTTTGGTGGTTTTTAAGTTTTATTTTCTTATAATTTTCTATTAAGAAAAGAAGCAAAGAAAAGGCAAAAATGCACACTCAAACAATTATTTAAAGGCCTAAAATTACTCAAAAATTCAACACAAAAATATTTTTATGTTTTTAGAATATCCAATGTTTTTGGGTATTTTATGGGTTTTTTCTGGTTTTTATATAATTTTCTAAAAATAAAAGAAAGAGGAAAACAACAAGCAATGTGGAGCCTAGATGAAAAGGCACATTAAAAATATCAAAAGTGCCTCTAAAATCTTGGCAACATTTTTTTATGAAAATATAAAATAAAATTTGCCTAGAGAAAGTGAAAACACAAAATTTTGATTTTTAATGAATTTTTAACAATTTTTATAAGGTTTTAATCTTTTTTAATTTTTAGGTATTTTATAACAGAGAATGAAACAAAAATCACACAGAAATTAAAGCAAGACAAAACAAGCACCCATTAAAATTTTGAAATTTATAAAGATATTTTTCTATTTTTAATTGATTTTCTAAAATAGACAGGGATACTTTTTAGGGTTTTTGATTTTTAAAAAATAGCAAATAAATCAAAATGCATCTCAAAAATTACCAAAAATACCACACCTTAGCAGGAGCTACGTGTAATTTCCTTGGAATTTTTGGAGTAGTTTTGATATTTATTGAATTAAAAACACACACAGAGGTTATAGGAACCTAAATACAATTACTTTAAGTTTTAGGACCAAATCAGAACATGCATTAAAAGTCCAAGGCTGAAAATGCAATTTATCCAGTCAAATCCACACATGCGCCAAATCCATGTTCACAGGGGTATAAATGCAATTTAAGAAAACATCCATTCAATCAATAACATAGAAAAAGATCAGGGTAAATAGTGCAAATACACCACTATGCACGCGACCAAGCACCTATCTCAGACAGGGAGGACTAAAATGTAAATATCTGAAACTATAGGGACTATATTGCAAAAAGGTTAAATTATAACTTTTATTTTACAGACCAAAGCATAAAGTGAAGTAAATGTAGGGTAAGAAGAGAAATATACCCTCAGTGCACATGAGTTGTGCGTGGGAAGCCACGTGTCGGTCACTGGTGTGAGGAGATCGTGCGGCTCTGCATGCGTCAGATGTCAGATCTGACGGTGTCAGATGGTTGGGAACATGGTGCGTATAGTGTCATTAAATCTGGCATCTAACGGTCTGACATGTCGGCTGGATGGACGATCAGGATGGAATCTGGAGGGCGACGGTCGATCCAATGGTGTAGAACACATCTGTAAGAACAACGTCTGGATGAACTTCGTCAGAGACAAGGACGAGATCCTCAGCCTCGATGGAAGATCAGCAGGCTATGGAGTGATCGTGGGATGATTCCGCGTCAGCTGAACAGCTCGGATGGAAACTCCAGCGGCTGGATAAGCGTGACGACGATGGATACCTGGATCTACTCTGGCGAGCAACGACGAGGATGATCGGACCTGCAACGAGTAGCTCTGACTCGGAGCTATGCTCTGGTCTAGGTTATTAAGACTAAAAACTAAAGAAGCGATGGTGGCGGGAGTTGGTTTCCGCCGAAGGCGATCGGGGAAACCTCGAGCCTAATCTCGACTAGATGGCTGATGATCAGGGTGATCAGGTCGTGGAGGAAGATGGAGGGTGAGCGTACGAGGATATCGGAGCGGTTTGGCATAGGTGACGGAGCTCCGACCGGATGGTCAGAGCTGGTGGAGCGAAGGTGGCGGACAACGAAAAGATTTGATCAAATGGTGAATCATGAAGGATAAGGGGGTTACCTGAAGGTCCGGATGTATTCCTGACTCCAGGCGAAAGTGGTCGTCGGGGTGATGGACTCGACCTCGATGCAGTGGTCAGGGGATGATGCTCGTGGAGGAGGACCGGCCACGAAGGGGGAGCGTCGGTGCCACTGCACCAAATCAATCGCCGGGCGACGCTTCAGACGGCTGTCACCACGCTGAAGGTGTTTAGGGTATCAAGAGGGAGCGAGGCACGAGTTGCCGACCTGGGGGAGCGGATGAAGAGATCTTATAGTGTTCCTAGGTGGCTGGGGAAACGGGCGAGAACACGCGAACTGAGGAGGATCCGCACCCTTCTAGGGATCCGCAAGGGTCTTGGATCCAAGGAGGGTCCACAGGAGAAAAATCGGGGCAAGGGCTCGAGTGATCCACCTGAGAAAAATAGAAGAAACATGTCCGATGAAGGAAACCGGGTCGGGTCACGCCTGAGAGATCGCGTTGACCCGGGTCAACAATCCGACGTGGACCAATCAGAAGTGGGCTGGAATAAGGACAAAACCCGCTACAAGACAAAATAACAAGGAAAATACAAGATAAATAAATTAAAATGAATTTAAATTAAAAAATTAATAAAGTGAAAAATGTTTACTACTTTTCAAGGGATTTTTCTGTGATTTTTATTTATTTTTATGAATAATAAATTACTCTATATACAATATATTGTATTATATAAAGGTATAATATACCTATGTATTCTATACAATTTTTTTAATTTACTATTTTTACAAAAATGCCCAAATTTTATATTTTATTTATTTACAAAATAATTTTTAGAGTATAAAATAATTTTTATTTTTTTATTATTTATTTACAGGTATAAAATAAATAGGGAAGAAGACCTATATACATGTATTATGCACAAGTGAGAGAGAAAGAGAGGATTTTATTCTATTTTTATTTTATTTTTTTGATTTTTATTTTATTTTTATAAATACAAGTAAGGAGGTAAAAAGAATATTTTATTTGATTTTGGCAAAACTAATTATTTATTTACACACATGATATATACATAGTATAGAGTGGACCCTATCTCTCTATACTTATTTTATTTCATGATCATGCCAATGCTTGGCCCTCTCTTGGGGTTTGGGTCACTCAGTATTTATTCTAAATACTTCCTTCTTTTTTTATTCTTTTTTCTTTTTTTTGCATAGATACATGCTAATTATGCACTATTAACACTGCATGTATATTGCTAAGTTATTGTATTTACACCTATTTGCATGATGCATTGCCAAGATAATTAGCTAAAATAAAAGAATAAAGAGCGATGAATAGGGATTCATCACTGATGCACCTACAAGGTTCAGTGAGTGGGATAGGACTGATTTTTCTCTATCTTGTAGACTTTGATTAAATATATGTGCGAAAGCTGTGATGAATGGGGGGTTTATCCGGGGGGGAGATCGAGCTTCAAGAAATAGTGAATGGTCTTATCAATAGACAAATGTATAACTCCCCAGGAATTTCAATTGCGCTTATATCCATCAATGTAGGAATTGGGTTCAAGCTTTCCCCTGTCCCTTTTCATCAATGGCTTCCTGACGTCACGCCACCATACAAACATTGTATATAGGATAAATATGAGGCTCAAACTGAGAAGTGTTGCACCCCCTTGAAATGAGTGCATGTACATGTTTTGTTCTGAAGCAAAGATATCTACGGGGGCCGGTTCGGCCTATTCTGATATTCACGACCAAGAGATACTGGAATCTCTTTCGGATAGGCCATGAAAGGGGAAGGAAGGGTGGAATGCCAACAGTCGTCTGTCTACTCTCTAATTCACCCAACCCAATAGTACCCATTTTGGGAACGTCCAGTGCCAAAGTCACTAAATGGGCAAGTCGTTAATCCCTAAAACGAACTATGTAATATACTTTCCCGAAATCACTCTCATCAACTAGCACTACTTTGTTGTGAACCATTAGGAAGAATTGGTTAGATACATTTACATTCTCTTTTGAATATTTCTTCTAATAGCCCGATTCGACCAGCTTTGCAAGCAGTTTTGCTCTATACATAAAAGAAAATAGCCATATTAGAAAATGAGGAAATTAGACGCCAAAGACAAATTCTATATATAAAAGCAATATTTTGTATAAAAATAAATATGGATAAATATATACAATAAATAAATGTTAAAATTGCAAAAACCACTCCAAAAAATCATCTTTGAAACCGTAACTCCAAAAATTATGAATCCACTGCCATTTTATATATAATTTAATACGATGGAAGTGAGTTTAATTCAATTTGTGTTCATATGGAGCTGGAAATTGGTCTTTCAATTTTCGCTTTACAGCTTTTTCTGAGTGTGGTTATTTTTATTCTATACATGATTTTATTTTATAAGTATTTTTATTATTTAGGAGTCATTTTTATTAACAATTTTTATTAGGAAAATTATTTAATTTGAGATCAATTTATGGACAAATAAAATAGTGTAAGTTTTATACAAATATATACAGAACAAATAAAGAGTATTTATAAAATATATTTTTTTGGATTTTCTGATTGAAGACCCTATCTCCCCCTACATTATTCCTGGTCGATCAGGTCAATCTTAACCTTCTCTCGAGGTTCGGGTTAGCCTGTATTTATTACATATATAAATTCCTTTATTTTCTTTATTTATCCTTTATTTATTTATTTATTTTGAGTTAAAATAGTAATAAAAGTACACTATTTACACAAAAATGTATGTTAGTATGAATATGGATTTAGTATTATATATAGGTATTTTATAAGGGATTTTAAGCTAAAATAAATGAATAAATATGATGAAATGCATATTCATCATCCCCCTATGCTTTACCTTTGGTAGTCTCTTAGCAAACACTTATTTGAAAAAATAAGTGAATAAAACAAAAAAAAGGAAAAATAAATAAATTAAGGCAATATCAAGTATTAAACTTATCTTCATTAAATTGTAGTATGGAGTCAGACCTTTGGATTATTAGTGTGGCAGAACCTTAATGGGAAATGTATTTAAAACCTAACAGCCTCCAAGTTCCATAAGACTCCTATTCAGGTCTCCTCAACAGTCAGGTCAGAACAAGTCTACATACAAAAATTCTTATGACTATGAATCTTTACATGTAATGTGTTAGCGAAATATAGCTCCTCATCTAAAAAGTAACAAAGAAACAACCTCTCTCAACAAGGTAACTCTAGTCCCCCGGTCTAGCAACTCTTTCCTCGAGGAGCGGGGGATATTCCCTTCTAAGTTCAAGTACAACCAGCTCAAGAAGAGGAGATGGAGAAAAGAATGGACGGTAACCAGTGTAGCTACCTATCCTTGGATGCATGACCATTGTAGTCAAGTAATCTAGTTGCAAGCTTATATAAATTTGATTTGAAGCTCTTATTTTTTTATACAAATATATACACTCTGGCATGCATTTTACTTTTTAATCAGGCATGTCCACTTTTGGAGATTCTGCATTTTTTCTCTTCTTTTTTTAAATATATACAAGGTGCAGCATGTACATAAGGAGATTTTCCTCTTGAGCTAGTAGACTATCCCTCTTTTGAAGCATTATTGCAACCCCACAACATCCTATCCTTAGACCTCAATGCTACTTGATCAGGTTGAGATGTACTACCCTCCCTAGAGGAAAACGTATATTCCAACTAGTTGTTACATACCTGTGTGCTACCCTAAGCCAAAAGATTCTGCCTCCTCACTAATCCTCCATTGAAGAGCTACGTGTAGAGTGTTTGTCCAAGATAAGCCATGGTCTAGAAGAATCATGCGTGTGTTGTTAAATATTCTACTTAGACTAATCAAGACAATATGTGAACATAGTCTTATGGACTCAAAGAATTAAGCCGCTAGGACCTGAAAAGTCTTAATTCCATTTCTTATAAAGTTCCTCTGAAATTAAGTGGATTAAGATCCAACTAAGCTCTATTCTTCAAATTTATTCCAGACTTAGTTTAAATGTCAATATTATCTTGAAAAATGTAATGCAAATGCAAGAAATATGTACAAAGTGATTTTCTTAGAGATTTTTTAAGAGAAAAAAGGTTAGTAAATAGATACAAGTATATATACGGATTACACAATTTTTTTAGATGATAAAAACATTTTTTGTTGTTTTTTTGTTGTTTTTTGTTTGTTTTTTTATTTTTTTGTATTTTTTGTTTTTAAATTAAAATGGAAAGTGACCAAAGTATACACACACACACACGGATTTTATGTATTTATATACATATCTAAAAATAATCATATTTCTTATAAATATGAGTTATGTCTAAAGTATATATACAATATATACGACACCTCCTATACTTAGCTCGAGCTATGTCCTCATAGTGATCAAAGAGCTACAAAGGAAGACATTACTCATGCTAAGTATAGTAAAGTGAAAGGAACACTATACAACAATGACTCAATGAATGAATAGAAGTTGGTGATCCCCCTATACTTAGGATTAATTAATCCTAAGTATATAGGACTGTACAAGAGGGAAAAATCGAGGAAAAGAATGACAGACTTAACGGCTCGTCTTGCCCCCTATACTTAGGGTAGAATAGCCCAAAGTATAGAATATCAACAAGTTGGATGACAATCGAGAGATCTGAAGAATAAAAACATGAAAAAGATTATATGAACAACATCACTCCCCATATACTTAGGGTAGAGTATCCCTAAGTATAAGCAATAACATGAGTGATGAACATGATGAATATGAACAACTCAAATCATTCACCTCCCCTGTACTTAGGATAAAGTACATCCTAAGTATAGTACATAGATATAGACAAGAGGTGAATGATAAACGGAAGAAGGAAGGAGCAAATCAAGACAAAACACATATATACAAGGTAGACGAGGTTCCTCTCAACAAGCACTGGAGTTTACGCCCCTAGCTAGCCGCAAAGGCTAGGACAACGAAGTATCAAGGTTCAGGACAACATCTGTAATGCGTATATCGTACTGTCGCTGTTGTCTCAGAGTGAGAACAACAACGTGGTCAACAGTGCAAACGAGGACACCTAGATAGGAAATCAAGAGGGTGTCTACTATTGGGTAAAAGATGTGTAGATAAAATCGGGAGCCAGTAGCATAAAAGAAATCTTTGGCTCATGCTCAAAATGGAGTGAATGGTTGGAGCCGAAAAATGGAACATGGAGAAGGAAGGATCTGTCATGGAATCCTCCACATCAATTACCATCTCGAAATTGTGTGGAAGGTCAAGATCAAGAGACTCAATAAGAAGGCAGATATCTGATGCATGTAATGGAGAGAATTCAGGTAAATCATTGAATATCTCAAAGATCGAATCTTCCTTGTGAGGGTCGTCGAGGAGAGACAACTCAAACTTAGAAGAAAAATCATAAAACTTGGTATCATTATCCGACAGATCGGATGCACAACCAGGGAGTGAAACTGAGTACAGAGAACACACCGCCCGCAGGTAACCCTCAGGAGAAGTGAGAAATCAGGATGATTCGAGTAAGAGAACGAATGTTCATATTCAAATAACATGTTCTCTCTCGAAGTCATAGAAAAATCGTCCAATGGACCAGGATGTGTAAGCTCATAGAAATCTAAGTTCAGATCAAAGAGATCATTGTTCTGCCAAAGTGAAGAGATCTGAGCCGCATCCAAAGGACTGATGCACTCTAAAGGAAGAGAACTTGTGGTTCCCACATGATGAGGAATTAAATCAGAATAGGTTGGGAGGGAGGGATTAAGAAGAACATGGCTGCTAATGATCTAGAGAGGATGATTGATGAATCCATGATTCTCACTCTTTATTCTTTTATTTTAGCTCTTCTTTTTAGCAAAAAAACCTGTAAATACCTGTAAATATAATAACTTAGCTTTTTGCATGCTCCTGTAAATATTGCATAATTAGCATATAATTTTGCAAAAATAAAATAATAAAGGGAAAAGAAAAAGGATGATGTATTTAGATTAAATATAGAGTGATCCAAACCCTAAGAGAAGGTCAAGACTTGACCTGATCGCAAAACAAAATAAGTAGAGAGATATAGGGTTCATTGTGTATTGTATATATCACATATACTTGTACATATTATTTATTTATTTTTGATAATACCAAAATTATTTTATTCTTTTACACCCTTGTATATAGTTCTAATAATATTATAAAAGTAAAAAAAACAGAAAAATAAAAGAAAAATAAAAATAAAATCATCAATCCTTTGTATAAAAGATACATGTAAACATCACATCCACTATTTATTATATACCCTTAATTATTTGTAAAAATAAAATAAAAATTATTTTATACTACTAATATTATGTTGTAAATAAATAAAATATAAAATAAGGATTTTTATGTAAAAATAATAAAATAAAAATACTTGTACATAGTACATAGGTATAATATACCTGTATATACTACTATATATTGTATATACATTAATTTTATTCATAAAAAAGTAAAAACCATAGAGAAATTTTTCAGGAAATAATAAACATTTTTTTATTTTATACACTTTTTATTTAAAATTCGTTTGTTATTTTTATTGAATTTTTCGTTATTTTTGTAAAACCTGATTTTCTATTGGTCCACGTGGGTTTGTTGACCTCGGTCAGCGTCACCCCCAAACTGGGCCGGGTCTCATTCTTCTCATAGGATCTTCTTCTCTGACTTTTCTCGCCTGAACCCGATTGCCTCTTGCCTCGATATCTGTACTCTAGATTCCTCGTACATCCAAGATTCACGCATATCACTAGAATCACCTGGATCCCCCTAGGGTTGCGCTCCATCTCTCGATCTTTACAGACCCCGGGGAATCCTATAAAACCTCTCTTTGGCTCCGCCAGCCCTCCAGCTCATCCCTCGTACCACCTTCCCTAGACCCCTTCAGTGGAGTGACAACAACTCGAGGAACCGTTTAGGATCGTCTGGAGGAGCCTGGAGGCTTGTAGCTTGCTTCATGCCTGAAGCTCCGCTACGAGTAGCCTCCCAGCCCGCCTCAGCTTGGTTGAGGCCAAGACGAGTCCACCCACCTTCGCCTGGAGCTTCTCATCTTGTTGGTAGCCTCAGGTATCATTTCGATCCCATCTTCCCATTTCATCACCGCGTCGTTCGTTGGCTCCGACCACGAGGTATGGAGCTTGTCACCCACGTCTATCTGCTCCGCTCGACGCCTTACCACATCTCGCACCTTCTCATGCAACCTATTCCCCCTAAGGCTCGACCATCGAGTCGAGATTAGGAAGGGTGTCCCTTCCTCGCGTTCGCGGAGACCCAAATCCTCATTCCCCGTAGCTTCTCTTATTTCCTTGCATAATAACCCTGACCCAAGCTCGGTCTTCGAGCCTTGAGTGTATCCTGCAGGTCTGAGGCACTTCGACAACCATTTGGAGCATCCCCCACTCAGGCAGAGCAGCTCCTCGATGTCCACCTTCGTCTTGCTCATCCGCCAACCATCCACTTCATCAGACCCAGCCATTCGACGCGTAACGCTTCCACGATTGCACTGGACCCCTTGGCATCCTCATTGATGCATTGCACCTCCGGTATCGCTCCGGCGAAGTTCGCCTGGGAGGCTTTCGTCCATCATCCTTCCATGACGTTCGATCTGACATAGCTTGGCAGTTTTGATCTGAAGCACTTGTCGTTCCCTTTATTCATAACCGCCAGATGCGCTTAGTAACGACCGATCTTGATCGTACTCATGCGCCATGCTCCTGCGCCGTCAGATCCCTTTGTCAGGGAATATCAGAGCCGTCCACCTCCTCCCTCTCGTGCGAGCGCCACGTGTCGTTAAGGTATATTTCACTTTTTATCATGCATGCTTTAATATTTCATTTTAGTCCAGTAAATAAAAGTTGTAGTGAAGTACATTTTGCAGTGTGGACCTCTTGTTTTTAGATATTTGCATTTTAGTCCCACCGAATCTGAAGCATGTATGTGATCACATGTATTTTGGGATATTCGTAGCTTTCATCTTGGATTTCTTTACTGTTATGGAATGGATGTTAACTTTCAGAAATTGCATGTATACCCCTGTGCGTAGTGTAATGAGCATGTGCGTTATTTAAGTGGGCTTTTTGCAAATCAAACACTAAGTTTTTAAAGAGTGTTATTCATTTGGTCCAGAAACTTAAATTGTTTGCATTTAGGTCCCTGTGAACTGTGCCTAATTACACATCATATTTTTGACTTAATAAATAGTAAATTAATTCGGAAAACCACCTAAAAATTACCATTAATTACTGTTAGTGTGTAATATTTACTATGATTTTATTGGATTAATTTATTAACATTTCTTATTTTTAAAAATTCAAAAACCTTCAAAAATATCCCTGTTTACCTTAGGAAATTTATAAAAATGAGAAAAACACCCTAAAAATTCTATTAAAATTCCTTTGTGTCCCCTTTTTGTGTTTTATATACAGTATTAATTTGCTTTAAAACCCCTTATAAAAACAATGAAAATTACAAAACATCTAAAACCTTATAAAAATCATATAAAATCATAGAAAACTCCAGAAAATCAATTTTTAGTTCCTATTTGTAGGTTTTAATTCTTATTTATCATGAAATTGCTATCTAGGATTTTAGGGCATTTTAAATATTTTTAACTTATAATTTAGTCATGGTTGTGTATTGCTTGCCTTTTTGAGCTTTATTTAATTTTTATAAAATCACAAAAACATTGAAAATTTCCAAAAAAATTACCAAAAACTTTTTAAACCTCTAAAATTCAAAAATACTTTTATTTTAATTTTTTTGAGCATTTTTTATTATTTAGAAAAAAAATCCAAAAAGACCTTTGTACTTGTTTCCTCTTATCTTTGTTTATATTGTTTTCTTATTAAAAATTAAAAAGTTGCAAAATTAAAAACCACTAAAAATTATTTTATTTTGAGAAATTTACTACTTCGTATTACGTTCGTGCTCCTTCTGTTCGACCACGATGTCTATACCAGGTAAATAAAGTAGCGAACCGCTTACGTTTCATGATTGTTTGATTTCTTTTGAGTGGTTATTTCTTCTTGTTTATTACGTTTGGTGATTCGTGTCACAAAGACCCTTGATTACTTGCTTACTTAACCCGAGTGGCCAGTCATGTCATCAGAATGGCACCGTTACTGAGGAGTACGGCTTAGTAGTCATTTTTCATTCTTATGCATTATTTGTTTTTATTTGATATAACTGTTTTCTAGCACCTTTCTGTTTCGCTTTTTGTGCGAGGAACTGCCCGAGGGACGTTTTGGCTTCCTAGTGGAGGAACCTGTACTGGAGGAGGAGCAGAGGATCTAGAGAAAAGTTAAATTATATAGATTAGTTTATTTTTGCAAAACATTTGATTTTTGTAATAATTGTTGACATGAACCTTTGCTTGGACACTTAGACACTTCGGGGTCTATTTCATCGAGTACCGGTGTACTTGAGGGACCTCACCGTGACTTTTTCGTGTTTTGTTTTATCGCTTTTATTTTCTATTGATTCTCGAAGATTTAGCCCTTAGACTTAGGATTTTTGTCGATTGTGACATAATTAACTAAGGCCCCACACATAACTGCTTATCTGTTCCTATAGATTGTAATTGGACCTAGCTAAAAATAAACCAAAAAGTTAACATATTGGTATTAGAGACCATGTGCTGAGAGAGGCCATATACAACGTTGGCAGGACTCATTATGGTGGGCATCGATTGGCATTAGAGACCGAACTCCGGACTCTCTTCCCAATAGTTACCTATTTGTGCTTCACGATTAATAGAAATTGCTAGTCTAAGGATGATTTCCTCGTTGCATCACATAGGTAGTTTTATTTCTGTCTTTACTTTCATGCGTGGATCACCCAGTAGAGTGCTGGAGTCAGGTACACATTTTTATCTCAGCATGCATCATCGTGTTTGATCGCGCATCGGCTTCTTCGACTTCCTCCCCATGTTTTATTGGACTCAAAATAACCAAGGAAATCGAAAAATTCATTAGGTGTTATTTTATTTCAGAAAATACCTAAAAAAGTGAAAACAAAATAAAATTGGGACTGCTAATGCAAACTTGACCCTAAAATACACTTCACTTAAAAATCTTATTTTGGGGAGAGTCACCCCCTCATTGATTGATTTATCTTCAGAGAGAGAGTGACCCGTACACTAGGCTAGAGCCACATCCGAGCTCCTTTCAGACTACTGGTCCCGTACTGATTGTTCTCCAGTGAGGATTTCATCGGGTAGCCGGTAATCGGTCCGGGATTTTCTTAGCAGATTGGGTGGATCGGGTAGCCGGTAAAAGGTCTGTACCCATACTGGCTGGGAAAAATTAGTTGTGAGATTTAGGCCAGTCTCCTGGGAGCATTAGATCCCCAACAACTCGCTTAATTGCTTTGATATCTTGATTTGTCACCCAAATAAAAATTTACCAGATTAACGACCGATCTTTCACGGTCATCAGCTCAAGTGTTGAGTAGGTGAAAAAGGGGTTTGTCTTCTCATTTTATTTGCATCCGGATCTCATCTTCATAAATTCCCAGATCATGATGATAGACAGGAGGTTCCTTAGGTTGCCATTGACAACACCACTTTCGAGCACTCCTCTCCATTCATCTAGGGCAGCTTTAGAGAGCTCAGACCCTCTCTCTGAACTTGAGTTCGCTACCACCCTATTCTCCCTTGACCACCCTTCTTATGGTCCTGAGGTGCTAGAGCAGAGGCCATCATAGTTATATGTTCATTTGATGGCACCTGAGTTGCGATCTTTTACCTTTGTAAAGACCCAAGAGATGGCCAGCAGTGAAGAACGCACCGATGAGAAGCTACAAGGGTCTGTATATGTACTTGACTAGGCCGCCATCAACAACACACTCTTAGCCTCCCTAGAGACCATGCAGCGGCAGGTCATAGATCAGGGAGCATTTATGGCAGAGGTGCACCGAGAGCTGACGCAGATGTGAGCTGATAGAGTAGAGTCGTAGCGACCAGTCAGTAGAGAGATACCAACAGAGGAGGATAAGGATGCCCGGATGACCAGTCAGAGCAGAGGCCATCACGGGTGATGAGGCAGATGCACAACCCTGGTGCAACCCTCTCACCGTTGGATTCAGCTTTCGGAGATCCTGGGCAACTTTAAGATTTGCCCCTAGGACATCTAGTTACTACCCAAGTTCCATGGGCTAGACACTAAGGAGCCGCACCTCCATCTGCATGAGTTGGAGATGATCTACAGCATTGTCCACGACAGATTTGTGGATGAGGACACGATCAAGATGATCGCCATCCCATTCTCCTTAGTTGACTTAGCAACCTATTGACTGAAGCATTTGGGGAGGTATGTTACTACCTGGGAGTAGCTCCAGACCGAGTACTTGAACAAGTATTATCCACTCGGCAGGACCAATGCAACGTGAGACATGATCAACAATTTTACTATTATCCCAAACGAGCAGTTTCACAAGGCTTGGGATCGATTCAGAGAGCTCGTCGACCTTGTGTCCACATCATGAGGTATCCAAGCCCAACCTTGTCCAGAGCTTCTTTTGTGGGCTGATACCGGAGCTGCATGGGCTAGTTAATGACTCATGTGGAGGGTAATATTTTGCCAAGGATGAGGACCAAGTCCAGGCTATCTACGAGGAGATGGTAGAGAACTACATGGTGATGTCCCATACTAGGGTTTACACTCAGGGGAAGACCCTCCCACAGGACGTATCTTACTAGAGGATAGCACGGACCGATGCCTATCCTTCTACTTCGTCAGTAGCAGCACAGGCCGACTCCTCAACCGCTGACATGGGGATCATCAACAAGAAGCTGGACCGCATCGAGATCATTGAGAAGAAGCAGTGCCAGGGCCTTACCCAGATCGATCAGTTGGCACAGACACTGAGTGACCTGAAGACTCAGATCATGTGTCTCTAGGAGGCACAGATGGCTCTACAACCCCGTCTTAGGTCTCAGGCAGATCCTAGTAGCAACAGCTCCAACCAGCCATTTGCCATGAATCGACAGGTCCACCATATTCAGGCAGAGCCAGTCCAGCCGCTGCAGTACTACTTCTCGACACCACCATCTCAGGACACTCAGATGGTGGTCTACCAGTCAGATTAGCCCCTGACAGTTCTTACCCCTCCACCTTTTGAGCAGGAGCCGTTGATGGAAGTCAATGGGATTTGGTATGACTGGTATCGGCAGTAGCCAGAGATCCATCGTGATGACCCAGGTTCCTGATGGTCTACCAGAGGCACCTCGTCCCAATAGCAGCCTCCAACTCAGGTCAGACAGAGCAGCTAGTAACAACATCAACACCATCACTCCCAACAGTACCAACAACACCACTAGCAGGGTCCTCGTCCCTACAATCAGCGACAACAGTGGAGGCAGCCACAACAGCCTCAGCAGTACTTCCAGCCTCCCCCTCACTACCAGCATCAGGCTCAACCTCATTTCCAGTGAGGCAACCCGTCCGGTTCTCATGGACCTGTCTACGAGAACCCAACCCTTGACGACCTCGCCCGCCTGACATTTCCGAGATTGTGCTGTTTAAAATGTGAATTATTATCGTGCGTTAAAAATTATGATTTGTGTCATTTCGTTGTAGGCGGCAATCGGAATCGGTCAAGAAAATAACACAAATATTTATTTATTTTTTAATCGTGTGGTTTTATGTTTATTTTACTTGGGCAAGTCCCAAGGTCGAACACAAGGAGGCAAAAGAACAACCTAGAATTATGTCTACTAAAATTCGTGTGGGTTTTCGAGGCGGTCTTTTTTTGTAATTTTTAATGCAATAAAGGATGCAAAATGCAACTTTGACCTATTTTAGGGACTAAAATGTAAAAGTCAATCAAACGATGTCTGAAAAATATAAAACTTGACCAAGATGAAAATTATGATGAAATGAATGCACAATATTTTTTTTGGAATTTTTGGATGCAAGATAATTTCTTATGATTTTTTAAATGCAAACAAAGTGAATTTCAATATTTAATTATAATAAATATTAAATCAAATTATTTTCAAGAGATAAAATTATCTAAGATCTATCACTAAGTGATGGATCTCAGAAAAATCCTAAACCTCGAAAATGCGAGATTAGTTGCCTACTAAAAATCAAATATTATATTATGAAAAATGATTTTTACAAGGCAAACTATGCATGTAAATGTAATTCTTTTTGGGCACGATGTTGACAACAATTAACTCTACAATCTATGATTTTTTTTGGAATTTTTAGAGCAAAAGTTAATCAATGAAAAATTTTGGAGCACAAAATGGGCAAAGTTCATAATTTTCCACACGAAAATTAATTATTAATTAAACATGAGTCATAAAAATATCCAAAATTATGCCATGATGTGGAGAATTAAGTGAGGAACAAAATGCCTATTTTTTGGTAATTAAATAATGCAACAGAGCGGTCCAAACCTGAGGGGGAATACATGGGTATTTATGCAATATATAGAATAAAATAATGTAAAACAAGGATAATGTTTTAATTACCCGAACGATGGGGGGGAGGGGTTCTGCAAATTTTCCAAGGGAGCACGTGCGGTGCACGTGCTCCTTGGAAGGCTAGACTGATCAACAATATGGAGGAGGACCGGGGCGCCATATGCAATTTACCCACGGGCACGTGCAACGCACGTGACCCGGGATGCTTACGTCGGCTGACTTTGGAGATCCCTCCCGCACGTGGCCCTCACGTGGGAGGGCCTCGAGACTGGCGCCTGACTACTGGTGTCGTTGTCGCGGTAGAGGTAGTTACCCCTTCTGGCTGAGCCCGGCCGTAGCGGGCGGAGCTACGTCAAGTTAAACTCCGGAGGTTGTTGACGAAGGCGAGATGGTCGCAGCAGGAGCACACTGCGATGGAGAACCTCCAGGGGGTTGAACTCCGACAGGGGCAGCTGATGACAAAGGCGTTGGCGAAGTGGGACTTTTAGAGTGGTGTTGAATGTACGACCAAGGCCAAGGTGAGGTCGGGAGGTTGGCGGTTGAAGTTATTGAAGGTAGTTGAATAACGTAGTCGATGAAGACGTTGCTGGGGTTGATGATTGAAGTCGGAGACGAAGTCGTAGGGGCTCGATGACATTCACCGGAGCAAGGTAGCAAAGCCAGGACAGCGCTGCAGCGAGGATGATGGTCCTCGATTCTCGCCGCTTGAAGATGTTTCGCCAGACTGTCACCCCGGCGGTGTCTTGCGACAGCAAAACGACATATAAGGGGAAGACGAGGGGCGGTAATGCTTTTATAAGCCGAGGGGTGGCCGAAGAAGCGGATCGCCGAAGATGGTGATTGTGATTCGATCGAGGATTGGGGTTTTGCGTGATTGGATTGGATTTCGTCGGGGGTTTGTAATTGGGAGGCGGTAGGATCTGACGAAGGTCGGACAGGGTGATTGAGTGGGAGATCCAGGGTGAGATCGGTGATGGGGATCTGAGAAGGCAGACGAGATTCGCAGTAGTCGTCAGTGGCAGAGATCTCGGTGGAATTGGGGGGATGGCGGAGAAAATTTGGGAAAGGGAGAGGAAGGAGAAGAGGCTACCGGCGCCATCCGATCGACCAAGATCGGACGGCCCTGATAGTGCCATGTGGCAGCAGTATGGGAGTAAAGATGCAGCACGTGCGTGGCGCGTGCCTGGGAGGCACGTGCGACGCACGTGCGGGGTCATTTTTTTTATTTTTTTTACTTATTATAAAAGCGAATAAATAATAAATACAAAAATATGGTGACACATGGCGGCTCCAGGAGCTGCCACATGTCAGCCCCACAAAAATCAGAAAATAAACACCTTAAAAATCCAAAATAAATAGCCTACGGCTTCGGATCGAAAAAATTTTTCACGAAAATTGCTCGTCTCGACTACAACTTTCATGAAGACATCAAAACCAAAATCGATCAAATGCACAAAGAGTTTTTTTGGGGGTATCCCATGTACATAGAATACCTAGATTTTTGGGTTTTATAATATCTTTGTCATTTTTAAACCATATAAAAATCCGGAAAAAAATATGGTAAAATCAAAGATAAATATTTACACATTAATCTATTTTTTGGATTTTTATTAATTAAGAAAAAGAAGAAATAAAATAAAATACAAAAATACCAATTTTATATAGGCAGTTAGTGAAGACTCGGACTCAATCTTTGATTTCAATCTTAGTTTGGATTTGAATTTTTGTGCATTTTAATAAAACTTTTATCAAAGAAGACAAATGAAAAAGAAATAAAATTAAATCGATTAATTATGTACATAAAATAATAGGTCAAAATCAACTAAAATACAAAATGTACAAAAGAGGCCCAAACCCAACTTTCACATACGAGCTTCGATTCACTTGAACTTGATCTGGTTTCGAAAGTAATTGAATGTACATTATTTCAAAAGTAAGTAGGATTAGAACGGACACTGGATGGGGGAAGATATGAGGGTTTTAGTCCGGAAATCCTAGAACTAGGGTTTGGGTTTTTCGTCCACTTATTTGGGTTAGTGATTTTTTTTGTATTTTTCGTTATTCTTGTTAGCGATATGTACACAGTGGAGGTGGTTTTGGGTCATTCAGAGTTAGCATGAATTAGCTAAAAATCAGGGAAGTTAGGTTATTTACAGATCAATTTTGGCTGGGATTTTTGGCTTCTTATTTTGTTCAGAAATGAGTGCTAAAATGCAATTCTTATTAAAACATGCATGAATGCTAATTATGCAGAATAAATGAAGAAATGCTGACGATTTTGAGGGATTTGAGCTTAATTAATGAGATTTCAAGTGATGAATCTGAGATTCATCATTCCCCTAAACTTAAACCATGCTCGTCCCTGAGCATCAAAAAGAAATGCCATGAGGTGAAATGAGATTGGGTTCCATACCAAGACCATGAGCTGAAGGTGAGAATGAAACAAGACTTGACCTTTGGATTATTAGTTTAGCGGAACTTCTGTGAGACTTAGAATTTTAAAATCAACAGCCTTCAAGTTCTACACATCATTATCACAGTTTCGGCTCAGAAGTCATCTTAGATCAATCCTCTTCCCAAAGCATACCCTATGAACATTGAACAATCGACTCAAGTGTGTGAAAGGTTTTAGTTCTTCCCATCCAGAATGCCGGACTACCATGCAAACCTCCTCTCTAGTAACTTGTCCTCGAGGAGTCAGGTATTTCCTTCTAAGGTCTATCGCGCTGTATTTACAATCGAATTGGGGGAGAAGTTAGAAGAAGGAGAAAAGAACTGGAGGGTGGCCAGTGTAGTCACCTTTCCTTATGAAGTTGACCAGTGTAGCCGAGTCTCCACCAAGATCTGCAGGTTTTCTTGAAGCTCGGACCTTTTTGGTCAGATATTTATTTGGTAGTGGCTTCTTTGTATTTGAAATTTTTGGTGGTTCTGCTTGGATCTTGTTGTGCCCCTACGGATATAGAATCTTTTTGTTTCCGTACATTTTTTGGGGTCTTAGAAAAAATTGTGCCCAGCCATCCATCCCTTTTCCGAAGCTTTATTTCAACCCATACTCCGGTCTTTAGATTTCCACGCTACCAGAAAAGAAACTCATACAGTCTTCCAACATCCCGTCTGAGTTGAGCTAAGTGCATAGTGCGAGAGTACAAATTAATTACCTATTCCAGAGTTGTACCCAGAATGAAGAGACTAGGTTAGACACTAAGAGTCAAACGTTGCACATTATCATGTGGAACTCAAAGAATTAAGTCAGAGACCTGAAGCTTCTAAAATCCTATTTCTCGGTGAAGTTCCTCTGAAAATTTGGTGGATTAAGTTCAAGCCCAGGTCACTCTCAATTTCTGCTCATAACTCAGTTCAGAACCCAAAGACTTTTCACAGATGCAAATGAATGTGATGCTGAATGAAGTGCTGGTGTGTGAAATGAAGACACAATTTTCTCCTTTTGTGTTTTTTTAATTTTTATGCAAGAGATTTTTTTGAATGCAAAAATGAATAAGAAGCCATTTCTTTTTCAAAAATTTTGGGTTGGATACAGTTAATGTTAGTAGCAACTCTCTTTTTTTCGTTTTCTTCTTTTTTTTCAAATTAATTACCCACCCCGTAAATACATGTAGACTTACGTGAAAGTACGAGATATGGGTAAAATATATACACAGTATATATACAGACCCCCTTATACTTAGAGAGTGTTGTGTCCTCAGAGCACAAGAAAAAGAAGACATAGCTCGGGCTAAGCGTAAGAGAGTGAAAAAAGAAAATAAAAAGAAGAAAGAGATGATACAGGTCCGCCCCCTATACTTAGACTGTGAACATTCTAAGTATAGAAGAAGAGCGAAAGAATGTGGCGGTCGGGGTATGTGAATGAGGAGAGTATATACAGATGGGCATCGGTTCCCCCTATTTTAGGCTCTGGTAAGCCTAAGTATAGAAGAAGGGTGGAAATGAGGCAATCGTGAGAAGGAGTGTGATGAGGGAAATGGTATATACAGATGGCATCGGACCCCCCCCCCATACTTAGGAACTGGCCTAATTAAGTAGAGGAAGAGCTGTACAAGGGGACCGATGTGGTCGGGAGGGAGGGCCAGTCTGCGGGGGGAGATTGTAATGACGAGAAGGAGATGAAGCATATGATTCCCAACTATTATCAGAGTTATCCTCAGAAAAATCATGATGGATCGTAGATGAAGTGTTTGAGTCAGATGAAAGGTATCCATCATCAGAGTTATCCTCAGAGGAATAGTATTTGAAAGTGGGCATACTCCATATATTATGGTCTTTTTTTTTCTTCAATTGTTTCCTCAGAATTCGTTCCTTCTTGGGATCAAGTGGTTTGTCCTCGGATGAATACTCTAAAGCACCAGTCTCAATCGGCTCATACGAAATAATTCCAGTGTATTTTATGAGAGCAGGAGCCTCAGCTTTGGATAAATAATAGTGTGGAACGGGAGTTGTCCAACGGGAATTGAAGTTTGGATCCTTGCGAAGATATCGTTTTAGAGCTGCCGAGCAGACCTCACTCATGTAGATTACCTTTTCCAGACCTGAGGAGGGATCATCAGATGATTCCTCTTTCGGAAGGTCAAAGGTTACTTTCTTTTTCTTATTTCGTGAAGGTGTCGGTCCACTTGAGTATCCAGATGAATAATCATTGGAATTCTTCTCCTTGGTCAGTGTTCGTCCTGTGTGTTTGTTCTTACTCTTCTGAATGTTGGTGCACTCATGCTTTGGGATGATTTGGTCAAGGTATTAAGAGTAGGTTGCCCCGGGGTGCGACCATGCATACGTCCCAGGATCATAGAAGAAACATTCGTCTATTTTGAGATCTGCGGGAATTGAAATATTGGGAAGAGTCTGTGCATGTTTGTTCTCAATTAATTTGATGTTGGAGCATTCCTGTGTCGAGTTGATGTGATCCATGTAGTCAGAATAGGTTGACCCAGGGTGCGACCATGCATAAGTCTCCGGATCATATGATTCATATACTTGATTCTCCATGGTGAGATCAACTGGGAATGAAGCAGGGGGGAGTCTCTAAACCAATAGTCTCATCAACAATCGCTATCTCAGGTGTAGCAGTGGGGAGGTCTCTTCTAATGCTTCATAGTTACGGCTGTCGGAGACTTTGTGGGTTTCCTCAGAAAATCGTGGTTCCTCAAAGACTGGGTCAGATCGAAGTGCTTCCAATATTGTAAAATTGATTTCCTGAGTCTCACAATCAATGATTGCCTTAGCCAATGCTAAGAATGGCTTTCTGAGAATAATTGGAGATTGGGTGAATTCTCTCTAATGCTCAATATCAATGATCGTGAAGTCTACTTTGAGCGGAGCACCTTGGAATGTCATGATGACAGAAATGATTCCTCTCGGTTGTTTTATTGATCGGTCAGTCAATTGAACAATCTCTCGTATCTTCCCGATCGGTCCGAGTTTGAGTTCGTGAAATACAGAGGTCGGGAGGATATTGATCGGTGAATCGTCATCAATCCGGGGATGGGTGAAAATTGTATCTTTAATTCCACAGTCAAATCTGAGAAACCCTTCACTATGCGGCTCTTGGTTTTTCTCCTCAACACCAAGGAGGAGGCCATTGATAAGATATGTCTTTCAGTCTTTGTCCTTATCCTGCCCGACTTTTTAAACATTAATTTTTTTAATACAAATCATTTAAGGTCAGGGAAGTGTTCAATGGCCTGTATAAAGGGAAGTTCAAACATCAATCTTTTTTCCAGTGCTTCCCTTAAAGCAGGATCCAAATTCTTCAGATCTTCTTCAGTCTCATTTTTTATGAATTTTTCTGGATTTTCGATTTTTTTGTTGTTTTTGAATATTCCAATTTTTTTGGTATTTTCTGTGTGGTGTGGTGATGTGGTGTCTTCCGTAGATGAGAAGGGGCTTCGATGTTCCGAGTAAGAGTCAGAGACATAGTCATTCCTAGGGGAGTAATATGAGGAGGTGTCACTGTCAGAATCATCCCTAGGTTTCTGAATATCCTCAAAATTTTCAGCATGAGATCCAATCATTTCCTCATTCATTTTTATGTCCAAGCTCCCAGAGAGTGAAATTAATCGGTCGACAAATTTTTGAAATCTATCCTCCATTAATTCAAATCTCTTATTTATCCTTGAAATATCACTCTCAAAATTCTGTTCATGATCAATCATGGGAGCAGTCGATGTGTGTTCAATAATTTCATCTTCCATTTTCCTGTATGTGCAGAGATGAGAGTTTCTTGGAATATCCGATATATGATCATTATTTTCTGAAATTTTCTCCTCAAAAATTATGGAAGAAGGCTGCTCAGTGGAAGGATTTTGCGGGAATGTGTAGGTCTCTTACTCAACATGCCGTGACTCGGGCATGTAATCCTGCTTTGAGTAGAGTCTACTTCCATGGTCATAATTGATCGTATCCTTAAATATTAGAGTCATACAGGGTGCATATGTGTCGATATCATCCATTTGGTCCTCTGTATGTGTAGGTTGGTCGAAGGAGTGGTAATCAGGTCGGTCAATAGGGATCTAATCGTCGCGGTCAACCCAACACTGATAATCGTTAAGTGCGGGTCTTTCCATCTGGGTTTGGTTTCTTGGCCAGTCATGAGACTCAAAGGTATTTTGATCTTGAAATGGTTCATTAGAGAGAAACCAAGAATAAGACGGTTCAGTCCAAGATGGTAGGTGGTCATTTGTGGTCGGATGATTCGAGTAGGAATTCAATGAGGGGGCTGAATTCATCCGCGGGTTAAAGTCTCCCGCAAATGTTGGAGGATTATCAAAAGAAGAGGATTTAGTTGATTTGGGACAAACTGAGACAAATTCATTTTCATAATATAGATCAGATGGGTGCTTGGACCATTGTCGTGTGTTTGTCAAAGGAGGTTAAGGATGAATCATCATGGTTGATCTCGGTGTGCTTGCACGGGATAGTCAAAAGAAATTTTATCAAATGTATGGCTTTTGATGTTCGAAATTGGTTCACGCACACCATTGCAAACACAAATCAAACCCCAAGTTCACCAACTCACACAATGAAGCCGTAAGAGTTCGGCTATTATCTTTTCAATTTTAATTGGTGATAAGATAATCTTGAAAAATAATTAAACGAGCTGTTAGGTGCCGGAAATTTTCCTAATGACTGGCCCGAATTCTTACGACTAGTTGCACCTACTTTCAACCAGTATGGGAGTAAGTACGGACCATAGAACGGCTACCCATTACTTGAGGACGGAGCCTTACGCAGTGTCCTCTAAACCACCCACTCTGCTAAGGTCGTTTACTGCCTACCCGTAGATCCTCACTGAGAAGTAGCTAATCGTTTTTGTTAAAATCAATAGTCAATATGAAAATCCGATTTTGGGCTCTAGCCTTAAGTGTCGTCTCTCGCTCACTCAGAAAAATAAAAACATTCAAGGATGGGGTTGTTCTCCCGAAAAAATTCTTGATTTTATGGGTTTTTAAAGTCGGTTATATTTAGCAGTCTCAATTTTAATTAGGCAGTCACTGAAGAATTAAATAAGCACAAATGCACATCTACCATCCAATCCCAATTTTCTTTTAAAATTATGTGATGAATCAAGAGGGAGCAGTTCGGGAAAAGTCGATGCACGTGAAAACAATGATGTATGCTCAGTTAGAAGACTTACAGTGATTCCTCGCAATCTCCATGTGGGATGCAATACAGAATTGAAATTTAATATATATGGATGTAAGCCGATGGAAAACCGTACCTAGCAGAAAGTTCTATTAGCGGGGACGAATTGAGTTGAATTTGACTAAATTGAATGATCTAATGTGCGTCTCAATTAAAGTGCAGTGTGGCCTTAGATCCTACGAGCACAATCAAAAATTTAGAATGCTCTGAGAGCCATATGTAAGGGTCTATCCTAATCTCCACTCAAGTCGGGCCCCACCCTCACTGGAGAGTGAAACAGGCCATGATACACCACATGAAAAGTTCAAGGTCTTTTTACACACGTGAGAGTCCAAACGGACACCACTATAAATGAGCAATTAATTACAGAAATTAAAAATTACAGAAAATAAAATCCTAGACTCTACGCTCTCTCACGACTCGACTCGATCTTAAATTAATTACGGTTTTTTCGGAAGTCGGTGAAGATGCATCGGTTCTTGAAAAACCCCTTCACGTATGCCGAGTACCTCGCAAGAAAAATAAGAGAGATGGTGTAGGAGAGTGACTAAAAATAAATCATAAATAAAATAAGAAAAATAAATGCTGAAAATAAAAAAAATAAATGTAGGGAAAAAAGGAATTTACACTGAAAAATTTGGGGGTCAGACTACCTGAATGCGGAAAACCGAACATAAATTTTTAAGACAAAAAACTAACCCATTTGCCTCCCCGGCAACGGTGCCATCTGACTTTTTCGAGATTGCACTGTTTAAAATGTGAAGTATTATCGTGCGTTAAAAAATATGATTTGTGTCGTTTCGTTGTAGGCGGTAATCGGAATCGGTCAAGAAAATAACCATAAATATTTATTCAATTTTTAATCGCGTGGTTTCATGTTTATTTTACTTGGACAAGTCCTAAGGTCAAACGCAAGGAGGTAAAGGAACAACCTAGAATTATGTCTATCAAAATTCCTACGCGGTTTTCGAGGCGGTCTTTTTTTTGTAATTTTTAATGCAATAAAAGATGCAAAATGCAACTTTGGCCTAATTTAGGGACTAAAATGTAAAAGTCAATAAAATTACGTCTGAAAAATATAAAACTTGGCAAAGATGAAAATTATGATGAAATGAATGCAATGTAATTGTTTTGGATTTTTTTGGATACAAGATAAATTTCTTATGAATTTTTAAATGTAAACAAGGTGGATTTCAATATTTAATTATAATAAATATTAAACCTAATTATTTTCAAGAGATAAAATTATCTAAGATCTATCACTAAGTAACAAATCTCAGAAAAATCCAAAACAAATTATCTAAGATCTATCACTAAGTGACGGATCTCAGAAAAATCCAAAACCTCGAAAATGCGAGATTTAATACCTATTAAAAAATCAAATACTGAATTATTGAAAATGATTTTTACAGGGCAAATTATGCAAGCAAATACAATTCTTTTTGGGCACAATATTAACCACAATTAAGTCTATAATTTGTAATTTTTCAGGAATTTTAGAGAAACGGTTAATCAATGACAAATTTCAGAGCATAAAATGGGTAAAGTTCACAATTTTCCACAAAATAATTAATTATTAATTAACCACAAGACATAAAAATATCCACAATATGCCACGATGCAGAGAATTAAGTGAGGAACAAAATGCCTTTTTTGATAATTAAATAATGCAACAGAGCGATCCAAAACTGAGGGGGAATACAGGGGTATTTATGCAATATATAGAATAAAATAATGTAAAGCAAGGATAACGTTTTAATTACCAGAACGATGGGGGGGGGGGTTTCTGCAAATTTTCCAAGGGAGCACGTACGACGCACATGCTCCTTAGATGGCCGGAATGATCAGCAATATGAAGGAGGACCGGGGCGCCTTATGCAATTTACCTACAGGCACGTACAACGCACGTGACCCGGGGTGTTTATGTCGGCTGACGTTGATGATCCCTCCCGCACGTGCTCCTCACGTGGGAGGGCCTCGGGACTGGCGCTCGACCTTCGGTGGCGTTGTCACGGTGGAGGTAGTTACCCCTTCTGGAAGAGCCCGTCCGTAGCGGGCAAAGCTGCGTCAGGTTGAACTTCGAAGGTTGTTGACGAAGGCAAGATGGTCGCAGCAGGAGCGCACTGCGGTGGCGAACCTCCAGGGGGTTGAACTCCGGCAGGGGCAACTGATGACGGAGGCGTTGGTGAAATGGGTATCCTGGAGTGGTGTTGAATGTACGGCCAAGGCGGAGGTGAGGCTGGGAGGTTGGCGGTCGAAGTTGTTGAAGGTAGTTGAATAACGTAGTCGATGAAGATGTTGCTGGGGTTGATGACGATTGAAGTCGAAGACGAAGTTGTAGGGGCTCGACGACGTTCATCGGAGAAAGGAAGCAAAGCTAGGACAACGATGCAGTGAGAACGATGGTCCTCGTACTCGCCGCTTGAAGATGTTTCACCGGTCTGTCACCCCGGTGTGGCTTGCGAGAGCAAAACTACGGATAAGGGAAGATGAGGGGCGCCAGTGCTTTTATAAGCCGAGGGGTGGCCGAAGAAGGGGATCACCGGAGATGGTGATTGGAATTTGATCGAGGATTGGGGTTTTGCATGATTGGATTGGATTTCGTCGGGGGTTTGTAATTGGAAGGCGGCGAGATCTGACGAAGGTCGGACGGGGCGATTGAATGGGAGATCCGGGGTGAGATCGGTGATGAGGATCTGAGAAGGCGAACGAGATTCATGGCGGTCGTTGGCGGCGGAGATCTCGGTGGAATTGGGGGCGACGGCGGAGAAAATTTGGGAAAGGGGGAGGAAGGAGAAGAGGCTACAGGAGCCGTCCTATCGACCAAGATCGGACGGCCCTGATAGCGCCACGTGGCAACAGTATAGGAGTAAAGGTGCGGCACGTGCGACGCACGTGCGGGGTTTTTTGTAATTTGTTTTATAAATGAATAAATAATAAATACGAAAATGGGTGACACGTGGCGGCTCCAGGAGCTGCTACGTGTCAGCCCCACAAAAATCAGAAAATAAAACCCTTAAAAATCCAAAATAAATAGCAAACAACCTCAGATCGAAAAAGTTTCTTCACAAAAATTGCTCGTCTCGACGAGATATACAAATTTCATGAAGATATCAAAACCAAAATCGATCAATGGCACAAAGTGATATTTTTGGGTTATCCCATGTACATAGAATACCTAGATTTTTGGTTTTATATTTTTTTGTCATTTTTAAACCAAATAAAAATCCGGAAAAAAATGGTAAAATCAAAGATAAATATTTACACATTAATCTAATTTTTATGGATTTGTATTAATTAAGAAAAAGAAGAAATAAATAAAATACGAAAAATACCAATTTTGTACAGGTAGTTAGTGAAGACTCGGACTCAATTTGTTTCTTTGATTTCAAGTTCAGTTTGGATTTGGATTTTTGTGTATTTTAATAAAAAATTTATCAAAGAAGACAAATGAAAAAGAAATAAAATCAGTTAATTTTTTACATAAAATAATAGGTCAAAATCAGCTAAAATACAAAATGTACAAAAGAGGCCCAAAATCCAACTTTCACATACGTGCTCCGATTCACTTGAACTTGATTTTGTTTTGAAGCTAATTGAATGTACATTAGTTCAAAAGTGAGTAAATTAAAACGGACACTGGATGGGGAAGATATGAGGGTTTTAGTTCGGAAATCCTAGAACTAGGGTTTGGGTTTTTGGTCCACTTATTTGGGTTAGTGAATTTTTTCTATTCTTCATTTATTCTTGTTAGTGATATGTACACAGTGGAGGTGGTTTTGGGCCATTCAGAGTTAGCATGAATTAGTTAAAAATCAGGGAAGTTAGGCTATTTACAGGTCAATTTTGGCTGGGATTTTTGGCTTCTTAATTTTGTGCAGAAATGAGTGCTAAAATGCAATTCTTATTAAAACATGCGTGAATGCTAATTATGCAGAATAAATGAAGAAATGCTGATGATTTTGAGGGATTTGAGCTTAATTAATGAGATTTAGAGTGGTGAATCTGAAATTCATCACCGCCTACTTTCTGACTAGCAGCATTCTTCCAGTGAGAGATGGACGAGTTCCAGCAGGAGATGAGGGAAATCATCAAGGAAAAGTCCTCCATACCAGCTCAGATCGAACCCAACCCAAAAAACCTGATGAGGAAATCTTAGCAGGTACATTTTATAGAGACTACCACTCCTAGTGATACTTTGGGTGACATTTCTTCCTATGTATTTGATGCTGATTTTGTGACACTTAGGAGTGGTAGGATGCCAGTCGATTGTGCCTCATCTGAGAGACGAACACTTGGAGATTTTGGAGTGCCAGATGAGGATGGTAACGGTGCTGATGTTGCGCATGATGATGATGGTGGCGATGAAGCCACCAAGGATGTTAATCCAACCAACGGTATTAAGGCCATCACAATTCCAGATGCAGACGGTGGTGCTAATGCCACCGTGTTGAGAGACACCAGGCCAGAGAGCAGTGATGATGCCGTTAGATCAGATGTTGTGGGTGGTACTTATGCCACCGGTTTTCCTTTAGTTGTGTTACCTCACTTTGTATTTCATGACATAAAAATACAAAAAATGGAAAAATTGAAAAGAACAAAAATATGAATAAAGGAAAGGTTTTTGTATCTCCTTCGAGTCCACATGTATTGCATGATGATATTGGTATGGATTCTGTTCCTTGACCTGCACAGGAGCCTATTCGTGACCCTCATCTCTCTAGAGAGGGTCCAACCATCCCCTTCCTTCAAGCACTCAGCTTAGCGAAGGGGAATAAACCAGAAAATCCAGAAAAGACACACTAGCTAGAGTTCAGCCAGCAAATAATAGATAGATTTCATATACGACTCACTCTACAGGAGGCACTAGAGCACACCCCTCTCTTCCAGAAGAATTTGAGAGAGAAGACCACCATTCGTAGGAAGAGAAGGAACCACAATGCAGAGATCCATGTGCTTACTTGTGCCACCTGCTTCGCCATTCAGAAACGATTGCCAGCCAAGAGACCTGATGCAGGAGCTCCATATGTCATATGCCATATCCATGAGCAACGGTTCGATCGTACCCTATTAGACAATGACTCTTCAATTAACCTTCTTCCGACAACCCTACTCAACCGATTCGAGTTCGGCCCTCTTTTACAGAGCAGGACAGTCCTTCAGTTTGCTGATAGGTTTGTCAAGGCTGAAGAGGTTATTGAAGGACGTGATCATCACAATTCAGGGCATGAAATTCTCCATGGACTTTGTTATATTGGACATAGAGATCCCTGAATCTGTGACAGATACCCCCATCATACTAGGATTCCCATTCTTGGCCACAACCAAGGCGATGTACGACCACGATAGTGGGAAGGTATACTTTCGCATCTGGGATGAAAGTATACAAACAGAGACGATCGAGGAGACCAGAGCAAGAGATTCAATCGGCTTAGAGAAGTCGAGTAATTCAGAGCAGATGACAGATGCAGAGCGAGATGTCTACCAGGAGTGCAACTTTGTGATTACAGATGATGAGATAGTCTGGTCAGACCATGTATCACGAGCTCATGTCACGCCATCAGACACTGTAGATCTACGTATTGTGGCAGATAAGAGTTCGGAGAGCACACTCTTGGCACCGGGCACATTTGAGGCTGATGATCATGGTCAGGATAGCAAAGCAGAGTATATTTCATGTTCTTCTGATTCAGATCCCTCGGATTCAGGCATTGATTGGGATGACTTTGATGATTATTTGGCATGCCTGATTTCTTCAGAGCCAATAACTAGTACGGAGAGTGAGCCAGCACAAATTACAAAGATACAAGTCAGGCCACCTTTATAAGATTTTCACATGTAGCAAGAGTTCTCCCATGCAGATCTGGTAGCCTTCACTCAGACATTTCAGAAGCCAGATTTGCCAGCTCTAAGTTGTCCAGAACTGAAAACCTTGCCATAGTCGATGAAGTACAGATTCCTTGTGGGTGAGCCAGAGATGTTCCTAGTCATTGTCTCAGCAGATTTCACTGGAGATCAAGAATATATCACTTAATGGGGGTTCTTGAAAGGAACCGCAAGACGATTGGATGGAGCGTAGCTGATCTCCAGGGTATAAGTCCAACATTGTGCTCCCACCATATTTATCTTGAAGTGGACGCCAAGCCATCACGCGAGTTACAGCGATGGCTGAACCCAAATCTTCGAGATGTGGTCATGAATTAGATATCAAAATGGTTGAGTGCTGATTTTATCTATCCCATGTCCAACTCCAAGTGGGTTAGTCCATTACATGTGGTACCCAAGAAGACGGGTATCACTATAGTTATGAGCGAGTCAGGAGAGGAGATAGCTACCCGGGTACCCCACTTCTTAGAGGGTCTGTGTGGACTACAGATGACTTAATCAGGCCACCAAGAAGGATCATTTCCCGCTGCCATTTATTGATCATGTTATCGAGAGGCTAGCTGGGAAGAGTCATTACTACTTCCTTGATAGGTACTTCGGATACATCCAAGTGGCCATAGTGCTTGAAGACCAGGAGAAAATGGCATTCACCTGTCCGTTTGGGACGTATGCTTTCATATGGATGCCTTTTGGTTTATGTAATGCCTTGGCTACAATCCAAAGGTGCATGTTGGCCACCTTTTCAAACATGTTTAGTGATCGTTTGGAGGTCTTCATGAATGACTTTTTGTCTATGGCGATGGGTTCGATGCTTGTCTTGACTGCCTAGACCACGTACTTCAGCGTTGTATAGAGGTCCATCTTGTACTATCTTTGGAGAAGAGTCACTTCACCGTGACTCAGGGGACGGTGCTTGGCCATATCATCTCCAACAGGAGCATGGAGGTCAATCAAGCGAATGTGGATATCATCAAGAAAATCAATCCACCCTCCACCTTACGGCAATTGCGGTCTTTTTTGGGGCATGTTGGTTTCTATCAATGATTCATTTAGGATTTCAGTCGTATTGCCCGACCGCTTACTGATCTGCTGATGAAAGTTACTGAGTTCGTTATAGATGATAAGTATCTAGTGTTATTTGAGACTTTCAAGGGATTAGTTGTTGAGGCTCCTATCCTTCAACCACCCAATTGGTCTCTCCCATTTGAGATCATGATGGATGCTTCTAATTTTGCAGTGGGGGTTGTTCTAGGATAGAGGAGGGATGGATTACCATATGCCATACACTACGCTAGCTGGACTTTATATGCCGCTCAACGGAATATACCATGACTGAGAAGGAGATGCTAGCCGTAGTCTTTGCTTTGGATAAGTTCAGATCATATATTCTTGGATCCTGAGTGACGATATTTATAGATCACACCGCCATCCGATACCTCATGGCAAAGACGGATGCCAAAGCCAGATTGACCAGATGGATCCTTTTACTCTAGGGGTTTTACATTGAGATTAAGGATAAGCCTGGAGTCAAGAATGTGGTAGCTGATCACCTCTCCCATTTAGATAACCTTGAGGATTCTGATTAGATTGCACCTATTACAGAGACCTTCCCAGACGAGGCGATACTTGCTATCACCTCATTCCCATGGTACGCTGACATTGTGAACTATCTTGTCTCCAAGAAAGTTCCACAAGGTTGGCCCCGGCAGCGACTTGAGACTATCCTTGCGAAGGCCAAGTCGTACCATTTGGAGGATCCCATCCTTTATCATGAATGAGGGGATAGCGTCTGGCATCGGTGCATTCCTCAGGAGGAGCACCACAACATCCTCACAGACTGCCAAAAGCTTGAGGCAGGAGGACATCATTTTGGGAGGAGGACAGCACAGAAAGTGCTTCAATCTGGCCTTTGGTGGCCTACCCTCTTCAAGGATTCTGATGAATTCGTGAAGAGGTGTACTGACTGTCAGAGGATGGGCACTTGTAGACATCGTGATATGATGCCGATGCAACCCATTCACTTCTATGATGTTTTTGATGTGTGGGGCATCGATTTCATGAGTCCATTCCCTAAGAGTCAGGGATTTGAGTACATTCCGCTTGCTGTGGATTATGTGAGTCATTAGGTTGAGGCCATCCCATCCCGAAACGCAGATGCTAAGATTGTTTGCAGATTTTTGAGGAAGAATATCATTTCACGGTTCAGGGTACCTAGAGTTTTGATATCTGATGTGGAGACTCATTTTATCAACGACAAGGTAAAGGTCCTTTCTAACGAGTTCAGCATTGACCATCGAGTTGCCACTCCATATCACCCTCAGACCAATGGTCTTGCTGAAGTATCGGACATGGAGATTAAGACTATATTGTATAAGGTCGTCCACCTGAACCGAAAGGATTGGTCACAGATTTTGGACTCGATCTTGTGGGCATATCAGATCTCCTTCAAGACACCTTTGGGTACATCTCCCTTTCGTCTCGTTTATGGCAAGCCACGCCATTTACCTATGGAGATCAAGTACAAGTCACTATGGGCAGTCACTGAGTTATTATTGGATCTCAAGAGTATAGGAGATCAAAGGAAAGCAGAGTTGGTAGCCCTGGAGGAGTTGAGAGATACAGACTTTTCGAGTAGCCTACAGTATAAGGAGAGAGTGAAGATATGGCATGATTCTCATATCAACCATAAACAGTTTGAGTCGAACCAGAGAGTATGGTTATTCGATGCTAGGTTGAGATTATTTCCAAGGAAGTAGCAAAGCAAACAGAAGGAACCATACTTGGTTCAAAAGGTGCTCGACAATGGAAGCATTGATATATCTGAATTGTCATATGAATCCACCTTTTGAGTTAACGATCAGCGCCTGAAGCCATATCTTGATCATGATCCACTGATCGTTAACGTTGCCCCTATTCATTTTGCATGAGATGCGATCTTTGACTCACATCATTTGCATCTCATGGCTGATTATCACTTCTTCCGTAGCTGTATAGATCCAGTTGTCTATATCATTCATTCTTTCTGTCTAATACCTCATTTTCATCTCATGATTATGCTATACTTAGGGTATACCCTACCCTAAGTATGGGGGGGTATCAGACTTGTGATTATTCATTTGATTCTATTTACCTATGTTTTGCTGCCTATACTTAGGGATATTTTACCCTAAGTATAGGGGAGGTAAACCTTGTACATCCTAACCCTTGATTTTCCCCTTGGGTACAGACTTCTATACTTAGGATTATTTGATACTAAGTATAGGGGGATCACCGACCTCTATTCATTACATTCATTCATTCATTATCGTTGTATTTTCACTTACCAATACTCAGGACGAGTTATGTCTTCCTTTCATCGCTCTTTGATCACTCTGAGGACATCATTCGAGCTAAGTATAGGGGGTGTTGTATATATTGTATATATACTTTAGCCATAACTCTTACTTTGTGTGAGTGTTAATAAAATAAAATGGCTAAAAATCATTAACTAAAAATTTTAAAATTATAGAAAATCACAAAAATGTTAGAAAATTTGTTTTTTTTTGAAAATTGTTTTAAAATGGCTAAAAATCACAAAAAATTTAAAATTTTTCTTCTACTTAAATGTTTGTAAATAGCTTTTTGTAAAAATTGTTTTTGTACAAATGTTTGAAAAATTGTTTTGATTGTAAAACCTTTGTAAATATTTTTGTATCAAAATTATGTATATAGTATAAAATTTTTGAAAAATGTTTGAAAAATAAAAGTTTGCAAAAAATTGTTTGTATATGTTTATAAATATTTTGCGAAACTCTCCCTTCTTCCTTGCATTCAAAAATTTTCATAAAAAATTGCATATTTTGAAAAATTGCACAAAAAGAGTTTTGTACATATTTTCTTATTCTTCTAAATCATAGTTGACATTTAAACTAGTCTGGAATTAAACTGGAAAATGGAGTTTGATTAAGACCTTAATCCACCTAACTTCAAAGGAACCTTATAGGATTTGGGGTTAAGACTTTTCATGTCCATGGCGACTTAATTCTTTGAGTCCACTAGGCTATGTTCACATGTCATCTTGATGAGCTTAAGTAGAACACTTAACAACACACATATGTCTCTCAGAGACGATGGCTTGACTTGGACACACACCTTACACGTAGCTCAACATGGATGAGGTGGTGAGGAGGCAGAATTCCTTGGCTTGGGGTAGCATATGAGGGTAGTACTTCTAGGCGAACCTCTCATCTTACTTTTGGGAGGGATGTGCACCTCAATATGGTCTAGTAGCATTGAGGTCTAAAGACAGGAGTCTGTGGGTTGCAATGATGCTTCAAAAGAGGGATAGTCTACTGGCTCAAGAAGAAAAACTCCTTATGTACATGTTGCACCATGTAAATATGTTGTATAGATGCACATAGAAAAAAATGTGCAAAAATATGAAAATCTCCAAAAAAGGGGACATTTCTGATTGAAAATAAAATGCTTGCCGGAGTGTATATAGTGAATAAGCAAAGCTTATGTATTTCACCTTCTTGTCTTATGGAAGCTTGCAGCTGGAGACTTAGCTACACTGGCTTTGCTCCAAGGGATACATGGCTACACTGGTCACAATCCATTCTCTTCTTTCCCCTCTTCTTGAGCTGGTTGAACTTGAACCTAGATAGAAATACCCCTCTCCTCGAGGAAAGAGGTGCTAGACTAGGGAATTAGAGTTACCTTATTGAGGGAGGTTGTTTCTTTGTCATTTCTGAGGTGGAGAGCTACATATCACTTACATAGTACAAGGAAAGATGCATAGTCATTAGAGTTTGTGTATGTAGACTTGTTTTGACCTGGTTTATTGAGGAGTCTTGACCATAGAATAGTAGAACTTAAAGGTTGTTAAGTCTTTCCTGTTTCCCGATAAGGTTCCGATAAACTAATAATCTATAGGTCTGACTGAGCTTCATACTCCAATTTAGTGAAGATAAATTTAGTAATCAACCTTGATTCTTTTTATTTTCATTTCTTTGTGATTTTCACATCTTTTTCAAATAAGTGTTTGCTAAGGGACTAGCAAAGGTAGAGTATAGGGGGTGATGAATACATGATTCTCACTTTTTATTCTTTTATTCTAGCTCTTCTTTTTGGCAAAATACCTTGTAAATACCTGTAAATACAATAACTTAGCTTTCTGCATGCTCCTGCTAATATTGCATAATTAGCATGTTATTTTTGCAAAAATAAAAGAATAACAGAAAAAGAAAAAAGAATGATGTATTTAGAATACAGAGTGACCCAAACCCCAAGAGAAGGTCAAGCACCAGATCGTAAAACAAAATAAGTAGAGAAAGATAGGATTCATTATGTATTTTATATATCACCTATACTTGTACATATTATTTAATTATTTTTTTGATAAAATCAAAATTATTTTATTCTTTTACACCCTTGTATATAGTTTTAATAATATTATAAAAATAAAATAAAAATCACAAAAATAAAAGAAAAAAAATAAAATCACCAAACCTTTGTATAAAAGACACATGTACATATCACATCCGCTATTTATTATATACCCTTAATAATTTTTAAAAATAAAATAAAAATTATTTTATATTCCTAATATTATGTTGTAAATAAGTAAAATATAAAAAAAGGGTATTTATATAAAAATAATAAAATAAAAATACGTGTACAGAATACATAGATATAATATACATGCATATACTACTATATATTGTATGTACATTAATTTATTTTTCAAAAAAATAATTTAAAATAAATGAAAAATACTTCATAAAAAAATAAACATTTTTTATTTTATACACTTTTTATTTTAAATTCATTTGCCATTTTTTATTGAATTTTTCTTTGTTTTTGTAAATCATGATTTTCTATTGGTCCACGTGGGTTTGTTGACCCCGGTCAACTCACCCCCCATACCGGGCCGGGTCTCATTCCTCTCGCCGGAGCTTCTTCTCTAACTTTTCCCGCCTGAACCCAACCGCCTCTTGCCTTGATATCCAGAGCCGAGATTCCTCATACATCCAAGATTCATACGGATCCCTAGAATCACCCGGATCCCCCTAGGGTTGCGCTCCATCTCTCGATCTTTCCAGACCCTCGAGAACCCTATAAAACCTCTTCAGCTCTGCCAGACCTCGAACTCGTCCATCACTCCCCCTTACTTCCCTAGACACCTTCAGTGGAGTGACATCCACTCGAGGAACTGTCTAGGATCGTCTGGAGGAGCCTGGAGGCTTGTAGCTCACTTCGTGACTGGAGCACCGCCGCAAGTAGCTCCCAGCCCGTCGCAGCTTGGTTGAGGTCAAGACCAGTCCTCCCACCTTCGCCTGGATCTTCTTAGCTTGTTGGTAGCCTCAATTAATGCTTGTATCCCATGCATTTATCATTTCGATTCCATCTTCCCATTTCATCCCCTGTATTTATCCGCTCCGATCGATGCCTCACCGCATCCCGCATCTTCTCACGCAACCTATTCCCTTAAAGTCTCAACCATCAGGTCGAGATTAGGAAGGGTCCCCCTCCCTCGCGCTCGTTGGAGATCCAAATCTTCATTCCCCATCGCTTCTCTTATTTCCTTGTACAATAACCCCGACCGAAGCTTGGTCTTCAAGCATGTATCCTACAGGTCTAAGGTACTTCGACAGCCATTTGGAGCATCCCCCGCTCAAGCAGAGTAGCTCCTCGATGCCCACCTTCATCTCGCTCATCCTCTAGCCATCCACATTATCGAACCAATCCATTGGATGCACAACGCTTCCACGATTGCGGTGGACCCCTTGGCATCCTCATTGGTGTGTCTTACCTCCGGTATCGCTCCGGCGAAGTTCGCATGGGAGGATTTCCTCCAGCATCCTTACATGACGTCCGATCTGACACAGCTTGCTAGTTTTGATCCAAACCGCACGTCGTTCCCTTTCTCAGAACCACATATGTGCTCAGTAACGACCAATCCTGATCGTACACCTGCGTTACGCTCCTGCGCCGTCAGATCCCATTGTCAGGGAATATCAGAGCCATCCACCTCTGCCCTCTCGTGCGAGCGCCACATGTCCTCACGGTATATTTCACTTTTTATCATGCATGTATTTTGATATTTCATTTTAGTCCAATAAATAAAAGTTGTAGTGAAGTACATTTTGTAGTGTTGACCTCTTATTTTTAGATATTTGCATTTTATTCCCTCCGAATCTGAAGCACGTATGTGGTCACGTGTATTTTGGGATATTTGCAGTTTTCATCTTGGATTTCTTTGTTGTTATGGAATGGATGTTAACTTTTCAGAAATTGCATGTATACCCTTGTGCGTAGTGTAATGAGCATGTGCATGATTTAAGTGGGCTTTTTGTAGACCAGACCCTAAGTTTTTAAGGAGTGTTATTCATCTGGTCCAGAAACTTAAATTGTTTGCATTTAGGTCCATGCGAACTGTGCCTAATTACACATCGTATTTTGGACTTAATAAATAGAAAATTAATTCAAGAAATCACATAAAAATTACCATTAATTACTATTAGTGTGTACTATTTACTATGATTTTATTGGATAAATTTATTTGCATTTCTTATTTTTAAAAATTCAAAAACCTTTAAAAATATCCTTATTTGACTTATAAAATCTATAAGAATTTGAAAAACATCTAAAAATTCTATAAAAATTCTTATGTGTGCCTTTTTGTGTGTTTTATTTCCAGTATTAATTTTGCTTAAAAAAACCTTATAAAAACCCTAAAAATTACGAAATACCTAAAACATTATAAAAATCATATAAAATCATAGAAACCTCTAAAAATTCTATTTTTAGTTCATGTATGTAGGTTTTAATTCATTTTTATCATAAAATTACTATCCAGGACTTTAGGTTTTTAAATATTTTTAACTTGAAATTTAGTCATGGCTATATACTGCTTGCTTTTTTGAGCTTTATTTAATTTTTATAAAACCACAAAAACATCAAAAAAGTCCCAGAAAATTTTCAAAAACATTTTAAAACCTCTGAAATTCAAAAATACTTTTATCTGAATTTTTTTGAGAATTTTTGTTATTTAGAAAAATCCAAAAAGACTTTTGTACTTGTTTTCTCTTATCTTTGTTGATTTTATTTTCTTATTAAAAATTAATAATTTGCAAAAATAAAAATAACTAAAAATTATTTTATTTTTAGAAATTTGACTACTTCGTATTACTTTTGTACTCCATGTGTTTGACCCTGGTGGCTATACCAGGTAAATAAAATAGCGAACCGCTTACATTTCATGATTGTTTGATTTCTTTTGAATGGTTATTTCTTCTCGCTGATTATGCTTGGTGATTCGGGTCACAACAACCCTTGATTACTTACTTACTTAACTCAAGTGGCCAGGCATATCATCAATGATCGTACCCAACTCAACACCAATCACAATGCAAACACAATGCAAACCCCTGATTCACCTACTCAACGCAATGTGAAGACCATGAAGGTTCGGTCACTTATCTTGTCAAATATAGAGTTAGGTGATCAAACACAAAGTTATATAAACACGTATGAAGGACTATGATTGGGGCTCCAATCCTTAGTGTGTACGTGGCAAATAAAATGCTAATACAATGAGGGGATTGCTCTCCCAAGACAATGATGTGAATCAATTACGTTTAATTTTAAGGGTCCAAGTGATATTAGCGGTCCCAACTTTTAATTTTTTAGTTTTCACCTTTTATTAATATTTTTGAATTGAAACACATCTAACAGATTTTTTGTTTTCTTTTATTCGTATTCACAAAAACAAAGGGAGGAAAATGAAAAAGTTGGTGCACGAGAAAATATGAAATGCAAATGCTAGAGATAGAGGTGTGGATCCACGCATAATAAATAAAACTAAACTATATGCAAATGTAAGCAAGAACCGTCCTAAGCAGAAACTTCTACTCGGGAAGAACCAAATTATTATTTGCCCAAGTCCAAATGATTCATAGGAACATATATTCTTTTAGGGCTTTGGACCTAATAACTACCTGGCTCAACCAAATAAAACCTAAGGCTAGGGGATTCACTCACAAAAAATAAAACAAAATAAAGTCAGAAAAGACAAATCTACGAGAAATAAATAAAAATTAAAGCGATAAAAACAGTGAAGAAATAAAAGTTTGAATGAATAAATATATGCTAAAATCTATCTAAGTCCAAAGATCCAAATGATTGCTCTTATAAATCTTCTGCTCCTCCTCGGTGCTCTCTCCTGCCGGTCGGTGAAGAACGTCCGAACTCTGCTTTGCTCGGATGCTTCGACTCTCTTAGTATTGCCTCCTTCGCTCTGCGGGTCCTTGCAATAAAGAGGAACAGAAAGAATGTGTAAGAGAAAAAGTTATAATAATATGAACAAGAGAGAAAAATGAATTTGAATAAACACAAGAATAAAGAAAGAATGAAGAAATATATATATATATATACACACACACACACAGAGAAATTTACAACCAAGAATTGCAGGTCATTAGAGAAATCTAACTACCCTCACCGTGCCTCCCTGACAACGGCGCCATTGTGTTAGTGCGAGATCTTCAGGTTTTTAGATTTTTGAAAATAAATGCGATGTCGTTACAACCCAAGGATCCCTCAATAAAAAAATATTTATTCTCAACTAAATTAGTTACAAAAATATAGCAAGAGAATTATGCTATTTAATTTACCTATATAGCAAACATGATCGAACTCAGGAAGGCCACAAATCTCGAGGGTTATTCTAATAATCGAAAAAACAATTAATAGAAAAAGAAAATCTAAATGTACACTATGCTTAGTTTTTATAGGATTTTTATTATTTTTTATTATTTTATTTTATTATTTTCTATTTTATTTCTTATTTTTTTATTCTTTGATTTTTAATTTTTATTGGTTTTTAATTTTGTAAATTTTAATTTTCAAAACAACTAATGTTTAAATAAAAATTATTCACAAAGGAATACAACTTTTTGGATTTTTCAAATATGACAATAATGTCTAGAAAAGTCAAATAATTTTTTGTGTTTTTATGATTTTTTACTATTTTTGTAATTTTTTAGATATTTTTAGATTTTTTAGGATTTTCAAAATAAATAAAAACATGGAATAAAGCAAATAGTGAACTTACATGACTATTTTGCAATTTAAATATATAAAATAAACTCAAAAGTTACTGGACTTATTTTTCATAAAAAAAACTATAATGAATTATCTACAAATAGGAAGTGGGATCACTATTTTTGGATTTCCTACAACTTTCTATGATTTTTCTTAAGATTTTTAGTATTTTACAATTTTTAAGTTTATATATAGTTAATGCGTGAAATTTGCATAGAAAATAAAAGATACAAAAAGCAAATTATTCTATTTTTTGAATTTTTGACACAATATTTGAAATTTTATGTTTTTTCAAATTTCAAACAGGGAAAATGTGAAGTTTTTGATTTTTTAATATTAGCAAATGACAATAAAATGCAAAGCAAAAATTACACTATGTAGAGCCACACAACAGGAACATAACATGATTTTTGCAGAATTTTATTGAGCACAAATGTTATTTATTTCAACAATAAAATGTATGCAAATCAAGTATGGAAATACAGGACTTAAAAGCAATTTTGTATTTTTTTGCATTAAAAATTAACAAGCAATAACAACAGGACTGAAATCGTAAATTACCCATGCGATGTACGTGCTCTGGAGTTGGGTTCTTTGTGCAATTTGTGAAATTTAGGGGGAGCGAATTTGTAATTTGCACCCAAAAAATTAGGGCATTAAACGTGGGCTCTTCTTCGTTCTTGCGTTCATAGCAAAAGAAGGGGGATGTGCCGCCCTCTATTTCTTCCTTCGCAAGCAGGAGGCGGCGACAGCTTCAAGGGTTGGCGTGCAGGCGTCGGCTGTGGGATGGCGCATGCTTCGAGCGGAGGAGGTGCGTGACAGGTGCGGTGGAGCTCCTCCTCTCAAGTGGACATCATAGATGAACAACGGTGGAGGTCACGGCGTCAGCATGTCCTCGCAGGTGGAGGTCCCTCAGGCGGAGGTGCGAAGCTTCTGGGACGGCGACGCGCGCGAGCGTCAGGGGGTCGTGTAGTGGTCACGACAGGTGGTTGGAGGGAGTCCAAGCATCTAAATGGCTGGGGTCAGCGGGCGGAACTCCTCCTCTGTAGATCGAGGGGAGGAGATGCAGCTTGGGCGTCAGTGGCGGTTCTCGTGCAGGCTGCTGCACGGTTTGATGATGGATATGGAAACGTTGCCCTCGTGGTGGGTGACGTTGGAGCGACGTCAGTGACAGTTCTTGCGCAGGAGGTTGTGGGAGCTCCCGCGGTGGATTGAATGGCGCTTGGTGGTGCGTCTGAGTTCGAGGGTGTTTTTCCCAAGTAGAGGTGGACGGTGAATGGCGACGGAGTTGAGATCCTTGGAGCGGCAGAGGTGCTAGCCAGGTGGAGATGGAGGGCTGCGGCCGTTGCTCCAATTTTTTTTAAATAGAAAATGATTTTCCCTTTTTTGTAATAATATTTTGTTCAAAATTCTTGTACCTGAAATAAAATAAAAAGATAGCGACCCGAGCTTGACAGATCGATCCAAAAAATCAAATGGAAATCAATAGACGAGGAGGTTCTGTCAGAGGTGATGGAGGGAATCGTGTCTCCGATCATCGTACGCGATCGGAGGTGAGAGATCTTGAACGGAAGAATGTGAATGTGTAAGGATTAAGAGGTGAATGTGGAATCGGGTTGGATCAGAGGTGAATCGAATTGTATCGAAAAATGATTAGCAATCATGAATTAAAATCTAAAATTGACAATGAAATTGAAACTAAAAATTAAACCTAAAATTACCTAAACAAAAGATGAGAAATAAAGTGGATCTCATCGTGGGAGCGGATAATGCTGTGATGGTCTCGACGAGGACCAACTCGCTGTCACTGGACGGCTCGGAAGCTGGGCAGCTTTCTACAAGAAAGTTCTTGGAGATTATGCTCCTCTCACCAAAGATTGATTAAATGTGAATGAGGGAAGATGAGCCAAATAAAAAAGAATAAAAGAATTTGAATTTCAAAATTTGAATTGAGAGAAAATAAGGAAGGATGTTAACGGTAAAATTAATAAAAAAAATAAATAAAATAAAATATTTTTTGAAATAAAATTAATTAAATAATAATAAAAACCAACAACTTAATGAGCCACCTTAATGGTGGGTTAATTAAGGAATTTATTAAATTATATAAATATGGTATATCATTTACATAAATAAATAAATAAATTTCATCTTCATTGATTTAAACAATAAATGTTAGTTATTTAATTTCTGTGGTGGTTATTTAAAGAAATTAATTTTATACGTGTAATATATACATATGGTACATTATATACATAGTTAAATAAGGAATTTATGTCATTTTATGTTAGATTTATTTATTTATTTTGAATAATTATAAAAAATTACTATTATTTACAAAATACATTACGTATAAAAATAAATATGGATAAATATATACCATAAATAATTGGTAAAATTGCAAAAACCACCCTAAAAACCCGTCTTTCAAATCGTAACTCAAAAAATTATGAAACCCACTGTCATTTTAAAGATAATTTAATTTAGAATATGATGGAAGTGAGTTTGATTCAATTTAAATTCATATGAAGCTGAAATTGGTCTTTCAATTATCGCTTTACGACTTTTTCCGAGTGTGGCTACTTTTATTCTGTACATGATTTTATTTTATAATTATTTTATTATATAGGAATCATTTTTATTCACAATTTCTGCTAAGAAATTTATTTAATTTGAGGTCAATTTATGGAAAAATAAAATAGTGTAAGTTTTTTCAAATATATACCGAATAAATAAAGAGTATTTACATAATATATTTTTTTGGATTTTCTGTATAAAGACCCTATCTCCCTCTACTTTATTCCTGGTCGATCAGGTCAAGTCTTGACCTTCTCTCGGGGTTTGGGTCAGCCTGTATTTATTGCATATATATAGTCTTTTATTTTCTTTATTTTTCCTTTGTTTATACATTTATATATTTATTTATTTTAGGTTAAAATAGTAATAAATGTATACTATTTATACACAGATGTAGGTTAGTAAGAAAATTGATATAATATTATGTGCATGTATTTTATAAGGTATTTTAAGCTAAATAAATGAATAAAGATGATGAAATGCAGATTCATCAGATATTTGTTGCCTCCTTGAGTTCGATCCTATTTGTTATACAGGTTAATTAAATAGCAATTTCTCATGCTACAAATTTGTATTTATTTATGCTTGAGAATAATTAGTTTTTGTTTGATGCTTAATTGGGTTGCGATGACACTTGTAATTGATTAGTCTAAATAAAAAGCCCGAATTTAGTGCTCAACTAAAAGGTGTCGTTGTCGAGGAGGTACGACGAGTGTAGTTAGGTTTTCCTTTTAACCTACTATTCTTGGTTGTAAATTTCTGTTTATACTTTCCTACATTCTTTCACTGCTCATATTCATTGTGTTTATTCAAATTCAGTATTCATACTCATATTTTTTATATAATTGTGTCTTTTACACATACCTTATTTCCTCTTTATTGCGAGGGCACGACGAGAAAGGGCGACATTCTTAGGAGCATTCGTGCACCAAGCGAAGCGGAGGTGACTTGATTCTTTACCAAGTCGTAGGAGAGCATAGGAGGAGGAGAAAAATTGAGAGAGACCAACACTTGGAGCATAGATAGTTGTAGATAGATTTTTTTTATTCATGCAAAAACTCTTGTAAAAAGGATAAAAATAAATAAAATTATATTAAAATAATATGGAAAATAATAAACATGTTTTTATTTTATAACTTAAAATTAATTAATTCATTTACTATTTATTATTGATTTTACAATAATTTTAGGTCTGCCTTTTTTCTGGTTGGTTCACGTAGACCAACTAGAGTAGGTCAAGAGTTGACCCTGGTCAACTCTTCTCCCTATGCGTAGCCCTATCAGAACTAAGATTTGACCCCTCCTCCCTTTTTCCCCAATCGACGTAATCATTGATTCGGATCGATTCCTCTATAACTTTTTCTCCTCATTCATGGAGCTTTCACGCGCCATCGTCTCCTCGAGGATTGCATCGTTGAATCGAATGCCTCCCCTCGATCTTCCAGCATGTTCTTCACTTGTACAAAACCACACCCTCCACCTTCATTCAATTTTGAATCCTCTTGCTCCGATTTTCTCTGGCTTTTAGGCTTCATGGCTTGAGCTCCATGATAGAGAGCTCGCCTAGCTCTTGTTTGGATCGAGGAAGCGGTTATGGGAGATCTCCATCATCTCCGGCGAATGCTCTCCCGTGAGGTCCCCATCTCGTAGCTTTGGCTGCTCGGAGTCTCTTTTATTGCTTTTTATGTAGATTTAGTTAGGGCATTTTCCGCATTTTATTTTATCTTTTATTCAATTGTATTAGCGCATCTTCACCTCTTTCGTCGGAGCTCCACTCCAGCGAACCATCCACCACATCTTCAATTATTTCTGACCCGTACTCCACCACCATTTCATTATCCTTCACCTTCTATATATCCCTACACCTTCCACTCACCTTGATCCTCCTTGGATCAAGAGACCAGTTCTCCTTCACCATCCCTTTGCCGGAGAATGCCACAATGCTCTAACTTCCGCCATCTCCATCAACAAAACACCCAGGAGCCCCCATTTTTACGTGTGTGTGCTTTTCTTATAGGACCTGGAGGCAAAGGACCTAGCTGGGTCGATTTTGAGCAACAAGGAGGCTGCATGGAGCCGACTTCCTCTTCGAGCTCTCAGGACCCTACTAATGGGTCCCTGTCATATTTGAGAGCTCTTGGAGCTGGAGGACGTCGGCAGAAATGTGAGGCGACGCTCTGTGGAGGCTTGGGTGATCGGAGTTGCACACAACATCGGATTCAAGCTCACCATCCATTAGTTCTTGGCTTGTTCTTTGAGAGCCTTGCTCCACCAATGGATTAGACTGACATCTGATCAGGAGGAGCTTCGACCGTCAGATCCTTCCCAAGGATCGAATCATGGGCGTCAGCAGTGAACCGTCATCGTGCACGAAGAGGGAGACATGTGGCAAGTGAAGACATAGGAGACATCCTCCTATGCACTTTATGGGTAAATTTCACCCATACCCCTATTTTTATTTTATTTCATATTAGTCATGTAATTTGTATTTTTAATTGAAATCTTTTGTAAAATTTACAAGGAACCCCTACTACTTATTTGATATTGCTTTTGGATCCATGCCACATCTCCTCACATGTCGTCTCACATGAGGTGGCAAATTTGCATATAGGTCCTTACTGAAGGATATGGAAAAAATCCTCAAGCGCATCACGGAAACGTGAGCGTCATATCGAATACGACGAAGAACGACTAGTCGTACTAGTTGTTCGGTGCAACGGAATTTAAAATTTTTTCATGCGATGAAACCACATGATCCAAGAACAATTCTTAGATCATTTTATCTATAACCACAACAAGTATAAAGGAATACCTCTTGAAGCGTGGTTGATCGAGTCTCTACAAAAAGAGACCTCCTGTCTCAAGTCCGATCCTCGGAGAAGAAGCTTGCGAGCGCGGGGATGAGTCGCGTGATCCTCGCAATCCAACAAGTTGATCCAAGCACGGTGAACTCCTGATCTCTTCGTACGAGATCAATCGTCTCCTTCGTGAGAGTAGCACTCCAAGAAGACGGAGAACCGTAGAATGTCGAAGTGACAGCGCGGTGGCGGAGGCGACGACGGCTATCTCCCACCAGGGTATGGTGGACAACCACCAAGAAGAGGGAGAGAGGGGTGATGTGTGGAGAGAAGAAAGAGAGAGAGATAATTGCTTCAAAAGCTTAACCCTAGAGAGCATGGTATGCCTCTCTCTATATATAGGGTTTTGGGATCCATGGATCTCAATCCATGGGACTTATAAAATCAATGGTTGAGATTGATTTATGATAAATCCAATGGTCAAGATTGTTGTTGGTAAAATACAACAACTTATGATTTAATTTAGATTAAATATATTTGACAAATCAAATATACATCAATCCTAAAATCAAACCAATCAAATAAGGAGGCAAATTCCATGGAGATCTCAATCCCATTGGAATATAGTGGACGACCACTTATTTCCAAGTGGGGCAATCTCATGAAATCTCATGAGATTGCATATCTCCATGAAATTCACCATTATTTAATTCAACAACTTTTATTGTGATTTATTCTCCAAAAATAATTCATAATTAATTTTGAGAATATTGCAATCTTGCCATTGGAAAATTGTGAATCACATTCACAACCCAAAACAAAATATAATTTATATTTTCAATTAATTAAACAATGTGTATCAAATACACATTAATAATTAATCAACAAATATAAATTATAATTAGCTCTCTAATACATTATAAATCACATTTATAATATATTATGAATAATTGGATATGTCTATCCCCATTATTCTTATCCACAATAATTAAATCTCATTTAACTTTATTGGATAATTCCACATACATCATAATAATTAAATCACATTTAATTATCAACTTTTCAATGCTTAGATCTATGGAATTATTCTTGAACCCTTCAAGAATAATGCGATTTCTCCTCAGATACTTGGAGATAAGGATAGGGCGATTGTATTGTTCCACATATAGTGACTTGGATATTGAGATCACATCTCAAATCCAGATCACATCTCATAGATGCTTGATTAAATCAAGGCCGTAAACCTAATCTTCTCATTGCATCTGAATCTCATTCAGATCAATATCCAATACATGGACTAAGATTAGGTTACTTCTCTATTGAGAGGAGTCACTAAAATCCAGACATGTTTCATCACTCCCTCGGAATGGAAGCGCCATGGTTATACAATCGTTTATGATCAAATCACCCTCAGCTATTCCCAATACCTGAACATCCTGCATACTGGAAGACTTATGATCATCCTGAAGATATAGATCACTTTTACACTGTCATCTTCATGGTTTGATCACTAAGTTTCTCAATCTTGGTCCTTGAGATTTGGTACAGATCATATGCTTTCACAAAGCATATATCTTACCTTCAAATTCATGTCATGCTTCCAAAGCATGACGACCTAGCATGGAATTTGATTAGTCCCAATACCTCATGAGTAATCTCATGTCTCCCGGTTCGTAAGTGAACCTGTATGATCCCTTTGAGAGTTCGTATTACTCATATGTCCTTACATGCACACCAGCTCGCCGGTGTATAGACCTTGGTTAGGTCATCAACCTATTGGTCTGCCAAATGTACACACTCAGATATATAGCAATACATATGTCTCTGGTCAGAGGATGTTTGCCTATCTAACATAGGTCTTTGGTTATCTCGATCTCGTTAAGTCAACCCATTGACTCAACTAATCTGATACCTCTGAATCACTATTCCCATGCAGAGGACCTGCATCAAGAGGTCGGTCAGATATCAGCCTACTGAAAAAGGATTGCCATCTCCTACTCAGGCTGGAGATCATCACTTTGACAATCATTTGATGATGCTTGATGAGTCCTCTATCTAACTCCTTAGATATCCATCCAAGCATCAACCTCTATGATTCCATCAATGAATCAACTACTGTATGATTATCAAGTTAGCCATAGTACATAACCCTTATTGTACAGAGGGACCTTATAGTGCATTCATTCAATCAATTTCAGAAAGGGAGTGAAACATAATCAATAACTTTTATTGATAAATCATTTATTACAATAACATTTATCGTAGGAATGGTTCGCCTCGGGCTCACATTGCTAACAATCTCCCACTAGCCCTCAGAACCATTCAGGAACAATCCTTAAACCCATACTCATTACATGCTGGTTGAAAACCTTCTGTGTCAGAGGTTTGGTAAGAGGATCAACAACGTTGTCGGCAGAGGCCACCTTGGTGATGATGATGCCACCATGCTTTTGAATCTCCTGAATGATGTGGTATTTCCTTTCCGCGTGCTTGCTCTTCTGATGCCATCTGGGTTCCTTCGCCTGGGCAATGGCTCCCGTGTTGTCACAGAGTAGCGGGATGGGAGTATCATAGGAAACTATGCCAAGCTCCAGGACGAACTTGCGCAACCACACCGCCTTCTTTGCATCATCCGATGCGGCAATGTATTCGGCTTCTGTTGTTGAATCTGCTGTAGTGTCCTGCTTCTTGCTTCTCCAGCTCACAGCACCACCATTCAAAAGGAATACAAACCCTGATGTCGACTTTCGATCATCAATATCCGATTGGAAGTCAGAATCTGTGTATCCCAAGACTTGGAGATCACCATCTCCATAGACCAAGATGTAATCTTGCTTCCATCTTAGATATTTGAATATGTTCTTTACTGCATTCTAGTGTTGTTCTCCATAGCAGGATTGGTAACGACTTACCACTCCCACTGCATGACAGATATCTGGCCTAGTACACATCATAGCATACATTAAGCTTCCTACTGCTGATGCATAAGGGTCAACAGTTTGAGGAGCCATTTCTTTAGACAGGTGAATACCATGTCTTAAGGGTAGGAATCCTTTTTTAGAACTATCCATACAGAATCGTTCAAGAATCTTCTTAATGTATCCATGTTGTGACGATCCCAATATCCTCTTCTCTCAGTTTCTGAACAACTTCAGACCTAAGATGTAAGAGGCTTCTCCAAGATCTTTCATCTCAAAGGTATGGGATAGCTAAATCTTTACACTGGTCATCATCCTTGTATCATTCCCAATGATAAGGATGTCATCTACGTAAAGCACGATGAACACAATGGCACTCCCACTAAACTTCTTGTACACACAAGGTTCATCAGGATTCTGCACAAAATCATAACCCTTTATGGTTTTGTCAAATCTGATGTTCCAGCTACGAGAAGCTTACTTGAGCCCATAAATGGATTTCTTCAGCTTGCATACTTTGCCATCCTCAGTTATGAAGCCCTGGGGCTGCTCCATATAGATATCCTCCTCGAGGTATCCATTGAGAAAAACTGTCTTGATGTCCATCTGCCAGATGTCGTAGTTAAGATATGCAGCTATAGCTAGTAGTGTCCTGATGGATTTAAGCATAGCCACATGAGAGAATGTCTCATCGTAGTCGATGCCTTCTCTCTGTGTGTAGCCCTTGGCTACGAGCCGTGCCTTGAAAGTCTCTACTTTCCCATCAGGTCCCCTCTTTCTCTTGAAGATCCATTTATACCCAATGGGTTTTACCCCTTTAGGTGGATCTTCTAGGGTCCATACACCATTCTTATGCATGGAGTCAATTTCTGACTTCATTGCCAGCATCCATCTATCCATGTCATGATCCGCGAGTGCTTCATCAAATGAAGTAGGATCATTGTCAGTTTCACTTGACATATGGAATCCATACCTTTCAGGTGGTGCAACCATCCTCGAACTCCTTCGAAGAGGTATGGGTGTTTCATCTTTATTTACTTCTTCAGTTTCTGGCCTAGGAGGCTCAGAATCCTCATGGGATTCCATGAGTTCCTCTACTTCACTTTTATCTTGACCTTTAAGGAAATCATCCTCCAGAAATTTCACATCTCTAGAGACAAAAACCTTTTGGGTCTCAGGGTCATAGAGCTGGTATCCAATACCATCTTTAACATACCCAATGAATTAACACTCACAAGTGCGAGATTCTAGCTTACTTGCATCAATGTTCTTCGTATGAACCAAGCAACCTGACGAGTCCGTAAATCACCGGGTTAAGAGATGTTTTTATCTTCGAGTGAAAATAATTAAAGTCGTTCGTTGTAGGCAGCGATCGGAAACAGTCAAGAAAATAACCACAAATTTTTAATCAATTTCAATCAAGTGGTTTTTATGTTTATTTTACTTGGGCAAGTCCCAAGGTCGATCACAAGGAGGCAAAGGAACAACCTAGAGATATGTCTATCCAATTTCGTGTTCGATTTTCAAGACGGGTTTTTTGGAATTTTTAATGCAAATGAGGGATGCAAAATGCAATTTCAGCCTATTTTAGGGACTAAAATATAAAATTCGATCAAACAATGTACGAAAAATACGAAACATGGCCGAGATGATATATATGACAAAATTAATGCACTGTAATTTTTTTGGAATTTTCTGATGCAATATAAATTTTTTTATGAAATTTTAAATGCAAACAGAATGATTTTCAATATTTAATTATAATAAATATTAATCCTACTTATTTTCGAGAGATAAAATTATCTAAGATCTATCTATCACAAGGTGATAGATCTCAGAAAAATCCTGAACCTCGAAAATATGGAGTTTAATACCAATTAAAAATTAAATAATGAAATATGCAAAATGATTTTTACAAAGCAAATTATGCATGCAAATGCAAAGATTTTTGGGCACAATGTCAATCAAAATAATCTCTACAAAATATGATTTTTTGGGGATTTTTAGAGCAACAGTTAATCAACTATGAATTTTAGAGAGCAAATTGGACAAAATATGTTAATTTCCACAAAATAAATAATTATTAATTAACCGATGATCACAAAAATACCCATAGTATCTCAAAATGTAGAGAATTATATGAGGAACATCATGCAATTTTTAATAAATAAAATGATGAAAACAGAGGTCTAAACTGAAAGAGAAATGCAGGGGTACAGATGCAATAAATAAATAGATAAAGACACTGCAGGGGGGAACCTAGTTGAAATTACCCGGACTTGAGGGGTGTGACTTGCAAAATTTCCAAGGGGCACGTGCGCATTGGAGTAGCTGGACTTAGCGTCAATAAGAAGGACTCCCAGGGGCGCTCCTGTAAATAACCCACGGTCACGTGCACTGCACGTGACCTGGGACTGATGTCACGCTGACGTCCCCCGCCCCACGTGCTACGCACGTGGCGGGGTCTCGGCCTTGAAGGCCGGTGGCGGGTGCGGCGAAGAGAGCCCCTCCTGGTGGAGGTGCTCGGCTGAGTCGCAGGCGGGGCTCAGGTGGAGCTGCTGTGGAGGGAGGGCCGGCCAAGGAAGGCGGAGGGGCTCGACGGAGACTTGCCGGTCGAGGTGGTGAGGAACTGTGGCCGACACACGGCCGAGGCGGAGGAGCTCCAAGCACTAGGCGGCGAAGCTCGAAGGTTGATGGCGGTGGTCGTCGGTGAACGGAGCGGCGTAGCTGGAGAAGGAGGTGTCGATGAAGCGGTCGTAGGCTCGACCGCACGGAGGTGGACGGAGCGAAGACGGCGATGCCGGTGATAATAGGCGTCGTAGTTGACGTCGTGGTCGGAGAAGACGATGGTTGAAGGAGGAGTCGTAGGCTCGACGCCAAGGCGGAGCTGGGCAGAAAGGCGGCGTGGCCGCACTGCGACGAGACTTGGGCCTCGGACCTCGCCAAGAAGAAGGAGGAGGGGCCCTGTCACAGCCGCCTCCTCGATCAGAAGCTCTCGGCGGATCGCTGGCGTCGATGGGGTCGATGCCCTTAAATAGGAGGGCCCGGAGGTGGTTGTGAGTCTGCTGCGACTGAAGCGAGGATAGCGGAGGACCGGTGTTGACGGAGCGGCAGTATCGGAGGAGGTTTGTTGGCGCGGGGATGACGAAGATAAGGGGAGAGCGTGGCGGCGCTTGCGAGAAGTCGTCGGCGGAGGAATCGGGGGAGAAGGTGCGGTGGGTGCGGGGATTGGGCGATGCGGTTGGAGACGATGTCCAGCGGCCGTTCGATCGCCCGCTGATCGAACGGCCGTGGATAGGCCACGTGGCGGGGAGTGAAGAAGAGAGGGAGCAGGTGCACGTGCATTGCACGTGCGTGGTATTTTAATTTTTTTTAATTTTTTTAATTAAAAACGATATTAAAAAGGGCGAAAAACCGCTGACATGTGGCGGCCTCTGGGCCGCCACGTGTCAGCACCAGAAAAATCGAAAGAAGAATCTTTTATAAAATCGATAAAAAATAGCAAATGACCTTGGATCAAAAAAGTTCCTTCACAAAAAATGCTCGTCTCGACGAGATCTACAACTTTCATGAAGACATCAAACAAATTCGGTCAAATGTAAAAAGTGAATTTTTGGGGTATCCCATGTACATAGAATACCTTGATTTTTGGTTTTCTAATTTTTTTTGTCATTTTTAAATAAGATAAAAATCCGGAAAAATATGGAAAAATCAAAGATAAATAAAAGACACCTTAATTCTATTTTTTTGGATTTTTAATAATAAATAAAATATATACATAAAATACAGGTCAAAAGCCGCGAAAATATACAATGCACAAAAGAGGCCCAAAACCCAACTTTCACATACGAGCTCCGATTCACTTGAACTTGGTCTTGTTTTGAAGGTAATTGAATGTATATTAGTTCAAAAGTGAGTAGGATCAAATCGGACACTGGATGGGGAAGATATGGGGCTTTTAGTCCGAAAATCCTAAAACTAGGGTTTGGGTTTTTGGTCCACTTACCTTGGTTAATTATTTTTTTGTATTTTTTTATTGATTCTTGTTAGTGAGGTGTACACAGTGGAGGTGGTTTTGGGTTATGCGGTGTCAGCATGGAGGAGTTAAAAATAGGAGAAGTTAGGCTATTTACAGGTCATTTTTGGCTTGGATTTTTGGCTTCTTATTTTATACAGAAATTAATGCTAAAATGAAATTCTTATGAAATCATGCATAAATGCTAATTATGCGAAATAAATGCAGAAATGCAGCTGATTTTGAGGGACTTGAGCTTAATTAATGAGACTTAGAGTGGTGAATCCGAGATTCATCATCCCCCTATACTTAAACCATGCTCGTCCCTGAGCATCAAAAAGAAATGCCATGAAGTGAAATGAGATTGGGTTCCATACCAAGACCATGAGCTGAAGGTGAAAATGAAACTAGACTCGACCTTTGGATTAATAGTGTGGCGGAACTTCTGTGAGACTTAGAATTTGAAAATCAACAGCCCTCAAGTTCTACACATCATTGTCACAGTTTTGGCTCAGAAGTCATCTTAGATCAATCCTCTTCTCAAAGTGTACCCTATGAATATTGAATAACCGACTCATGTGTGTGAAGGATTTTAGCTCTTCCCATCTAGAATGCCGGACTACCATGCTCCTCTCCTCTCCAGTAACTCGTCCTCGGGGAGTCAGGTATTTCCTTCTAAGGTCTGTCGCGCTGTGTTCACAATCGAATGAGGGAGAAGATAGAAGAAAGAGAAAAGAACTGGAGGGTGGCCAGTGTAGTCACCTCTCCTTGTGAAGATGGCCAGTGTAGCCGAGTCTCCACCAAGATCTGCAGGTTCTTGAAGCTTGGACCTTTTTGGTCGGATTTTTATTTGGTAGAATGCTTTTTGGAATTTTTGGTGGTTCTGCTTGGATCTTGTTGTGACCCTACGGATATAGAATCTTTTTGTTCCGTACATTTTTTGGGGTCTTAGAAAAAATTGTGCCCAGCCGTCCATCCCTTTTCCGAAGCTTTATTTCAACCCGTACTCCGGTCTTTAGATTTCCACGCTACCAGAAAAGAGACTCACACAGTCTTCCAACATCCCGTCTGGGTTGAGCTAAGTGCATAGTGCAAGAGTGCGAATTAATTCCCTATTCCAGAGTTGTACCCATAACGAAGAGACCAGGTTAGACACTAAGAGTAAAACGCTGTACATTGTCATGTGGAACTTAAGGAATTAAGTCAAAAAGACCTGAAGCTCTTAAAATCCTATTTCTCGGTGAAGTTCCTCTCAAAATTAGGTGGATTAAGGTCAAGTCCAGACCACTCTCGATTTCGGCTCATAACTCGGTTCAGAACACAATGACTTTTCACAGATGCAAATGCATGTGATGTTGGATGAAGTGCCGGTGTGTGTAATGCATACACATTTTTTTGATTTTTTTTGACATTTTATGCAAAGGAATTTTTTATGCAGAAAATGGAATAAGAAGCCTTCTTTTTTTTTCAAAAAATTTGGGCATGATTAGTGTTAGTAGAAAAACCTCTCTTTTTTTTGTGCTTGTTTGTTGTTGTTTTTTTTTCAAGTTAGTACCCACCCCGTAAATACATATAGACTTACGCGAAAGTACGAGATATGGGTAAAATATATACAAAGTATATATACAGACCCCCCTATACTTAGCGAGTGCTGTGTCCTCAGAGCACAAGAAGCGGAAGACATAGCTCGGGCTAAGCGTAAGGGAGTGGAAAAAAATGAAAAGAAAAGCGGTCAGGAAATGAGGAGAGTATATACAGATGGGTGTTGGTTCCCCCTATACTTAGGCTCTGATCAGCCTAAGTATGGATGAATGGTGGAAATGGAGCGATCGAGAGTTAGGAGAGGAATGATATATACAGATGGCATCGATCCCCCCTATACTTAGGCCTTGGCCTAAGTAAAGGAAGAAGCTGCACAAGGGGACCGATGTGGTCGGGAGGGAGGGTGGGTAGCCGATGATTAAGGTGGTTTTCGGCTGATCTTTTTGTGAGTCTGTGGTGGGAGATCGTAATGATGAGTCGGCGATGAAGCATATGATTCCCAACTACAATCAGTGTCATCCTCAGAAAATTCATGATGGATAATCGATGAAGTGTTTGAGTCAGATGAAAGATATCCATCATCAGAGTTATCCTCAGAGGAGTAGTATTTGAAAGTGGACATACTCCAAGTATTCTGGTATTTATGATTCTTCAGTTGTTTCCTCATAATTCGTTCCTTCTTGGGGTCAATCATTTTGTCCTCAGATGAAAACTCAGAAGCACCGGTCTCCGTCAGCTCATACAAAATAATTCCAGTGTACTTGAAGAGTGCAGGAGCATCAGCTTTGGATGAGTAGTAGTTAGGAACGGGAGTTGTCCAACGGGGATTGAATTTTGGATCCTTACAAAGATATGGCTTTAGGGCTGCCGAACAGACTTCACTCATGTAGACCATCTTTTCCGGACCTGATGAGGGATCATCGACTGATTCCTCTTCCGAAAGGTCAAAGTTGACTCTCTTTTTATTTTGTCGTGAAGGTGTCGGTTCACTTGAGTATCCAGATGAATAGCCATTGAAATTCTCCTTAGTTGGTGCTTGATCTGCGTGCTTGTTCTTAGTCTTCCGAATGTTTGAGCACTCTCGATTTGAGATGATTTGGTCAAGATATTCAGAGAATGTTGCTTCAGGGTGTGACCATGCATATGTCTCAGGATCGTAGTAGAAAGATTTGTTTATTTTGAGATCTTCGGGGATTTGAATACCGGGGAGAGTCTCTGCATGTTCTTTCTCAATTGATTCGATGTTGGCGCATTCCTGTGTCGAGTTGATGTAATCCATGTAGTCAGAGTAGGTTGACCCAGGGTGTGCCCATGCATAAGTCTCCGAATCATATGATTCATATACATGATTCTCCATGGTGAGAGCGGCTGGGAATGGAGTAGGGGGAAGATTTTCTAAACCAATAGTCTCATCAACAACCGCTATCTTAGGTGTGGCTGCGGGGTATGGCTCTTCTACTGCTTCATGGTTACGGTTGTCGGGGACTTCGTGGGTTGCCTCAGAAGATCGTGGTTCCTCAAAGATATGTTCAGATCTAAGTGCTTCCAATGTTGTGAAATTGATTTCCCGAGTCTCACAATCAATACTCGCCTTGGCCAATGCCAAGAATGGCTTTCCGAGAATGATTGGAGATTGGGTGAATTCTCCTTGATGCTCAATATCAATGATCGTGAATTCTACTTTGAGCGGAGCACCTTGGAATTTCATGATGACAGAAATGATTCCTCTCGGTCGTTTTATAGATAGGTCCACTAATTGAATAATCTCTCGTTTCTTCCTGATCGGTCCGAGTTGGAGTTCGTGAAAGACAGAGGTCGGGAGGATAATAATCGGTGAATCGTCATCAATCCGAGCATGGGTAAAAATTGTGTCTTTGATTTCACAGTTAAATCTGGGCAATCGCTTCACTATGCGGCTCTTGGTTTTTCTCCTCAACACTAAGGAGGAGGCCATTGACAATATATGTCTCTCGGTCTTGGTTCTAATCCTGCCCGACTTTTTCATAGTTAGTTTTTCCGTTAAAAATCTTTTAAGGTCGGGGAAGTGTTCAATGGCCTGTAGAAAGGGAAGTTCAAAAATCAATTTCTTTCCTAGTTCTTCCCGTACAGTTGGATCCAAATTCCTCAGATCATCTTCAGTCTCATTTTTTATGAAATTTTCTGAATTTTCAATTTTTTTGTGGTTTTCAAATATTTCCATTTTTTGGTATTTTCTGGGTGGTGTGGGGGTGTGGTGTGTTCCTGAGATGAACAGGGGTTCTGGTGTTCAGGGTGATGGTCAGCGGTATAGTCATTTCTAGGGAAATAATATGCATGAGTGATATTGTCAGAATCGCCCCTAGGTCCTTGAATTTCCTCAAAATTTTCAGTCTCAGATCCAATCATTTCCTCATTCATTTTCATGTCCGAGTTATCAGAGATTAGTCGATCGGCAAGTTCTTGAAATCTATCCTCCATTAAATCAAATTTCTTATTCATCTTCAAAATGTTCTCCAGAATCTCTTCTTGACCAAGCATGGGAGCATTTGGGCTATGTTTATGTAATTGAATGTCCTCTTCCATTTTTCTGTATGTACTAGGAGAGGAGTCTCTTGAAATATTCGGTATATGATCATCATTTTCTGAAAGTATCTCCTCAATAATCATGGAAGGTGTCTGCTCATATGGTCTAGGTATGTGGAGTTGGTCCAAAGGGTGTTCAATTCTTTGAGTGGTCAGGCCTTGATGTTGTGGAGTCAGCATGTAATCAGTCCAATCCTCTATATGATTGTCATGTCTGAAAAGGGCGTTGTGATGGTCAATCCAAGATGATGATTGTTCATGCGTGTTCAAGGGGAGGGTCGATGGATGAGGTGAAGAAGTGTTCCATTGGATCATGTGGTTATTATCTCCCATAAATGATGGATTGACATTTACTGAATATGAAGAAGGAAATGTATGATCAGCGTAAAGAGGATTGATAAATGAAGAAGTGGAGACCTCAGTCATTTGTTGGTTTGTCTGCTCTGAATACAAAGGGTTGTTATTCATGAAATAGTTCGGATTAGCAGAGGGAGATGGATTTTTTGTTGGTTGAGGAGGAGGTGTTTTGGGTCTAACCGATACGAATTCATTTTCATAGTATAGCTCTGATGGATTCTCGGATAAACGTTCAGCTATTTTTGAAAGAGCTGAAAGGAATGACGGGTTGGGTCTGCAAGAGTTGTTGGAGAAGAATTCCATGGTGAATTTTAAATAAAGAAAGGAGAGAGATGATTTGCACGGGATAAAATTTTTGTCAAATATGCGGCTGTTGATCTTCGATATCGGTTCACGCACACCAATGCAAACACAATTCAAACCCCAGGTTCACCAACGCTCACAGTGAAGCCATAAGAGTTCGGTTATTATCTTTTTGATTTTAGTTGGTGATAAATCAATCTTGGCAAAAATTCAGCGAGCTGAGATTTAGGATTTGGGCTCTAGCCTTAAGTGTCGTCTCTTGCTCACAAAAAAATTATAAACATCCAAGGTCGGGGTTGCTCTCCCGCAAAAATTCTCGATTTTATGGATTATTTTGAAATCGGCTATATTTAGCAATCCCAATTTTTATTAGGTGATCACTGAAGAATTTAGATGAGCACAAATACACGTCTACCGTCCAGTCCAAATTTCCTTTTAAAATTATGTGATAAAACAAGAGGGAGGAGTTCGAGAAAAGCCGATGCACGTGAAAAACAATGATGTATGCTCAGTTAGAAGACTTACAGTGCCTCCTCGCAATCTCCATCTGGGATGCAATACAGAATTGAAAAATTTATTCTAAATGCGTGCAAGCCGATGAAAACCACACCTAAGCAGAAAGTTATATTAGCAGGAAGAATTGAGTTAAATTTGGCTAAGTTGAACGATCTATGTGCGTCTTGATTAAAGTGCAGTGTCGCTTAAGATCCTACGAGCACAATCAAAAATAAAAATGCTCTGAGAGCCGTATGTGCAGGTCTATCCTAATCGCCACTCAAGTCGGGCCCCACCCTCGCCGGAGAGTGAAACAGGCCACGACACACCACAAATAGAGTTTAATGTCTTTGTACACACGCGAGAGTCCAAACAGACACCGCTATAAATGAGCAGAAATTAAAATTTGCAAAAATTTAAAACCAAGACTCTACGCTCTCTCACGACTCGACTCGATCTTAAATTAATTGCGGCTTCTTCGGATGTCGGTGAAGATGCGTCGGTTTCTTGAAAAACCTCTCCACGTGCGTCGGGTACCTCGCAAGAAAAATAAGAGAGATAATGTAAGAGAGTGACTCAAAAAATAATCAAAAATAAAATAATTGAAATAAGTGCTGAAAAATAAATACAAGAAATAAAATGGAATTTACAATGAAAAATTCGGGGGTCAGACTACCCGAATTCGGAAAACCGAACAAAAATTTTCAAAACACAAAACTAAGCCGTTTGCCTCCCCGACAACGGCGCCATCTGATGAGTCCGTAAATCACCAGGTTAAGAGATGTTTTTATCTTCGAGTGAAAATAATTAAAGTCGTTCGTTGTAGGCGGCGATCGGAAACAGTCAAGAAAATAACCACAAATTTTTAATCAATTTCAATCAAGTGGTTTTTATGTTTATTTTACTTGTGCAAGTCCCAAGGTCGATTACAAGGAGGCAAAGAAACAACCTAGAGATATGTCTATCCAATTTCGTGTTCGGTTTTCAAGAAGGTTTTTTTTTGGAATTTTTAGTGCAAATGAGGGATGCAAAATGCAATTTCGGCCTATTTTAGGGACTAAAACATAAAATTCAATCAAACAATGTCCGAAAAATACGAAACTTGGCCGAGATGATATATATGAAAAAAATTAATGCGCTGTAATTTTTTTGGAATTTTCTGAGCAATATAATCTTTTTATGAATTTTTAAATGCAAACAGAATGATTTTTAATATTTAATTATAATAAATATTAAACCTATTTATTTTCGAGAGATAAAATTATCTAAGATCTATCACTAGGTGATAGATCTCAGAAAAATCCTAAACCTCGAAAATATGGAGTTTAATACCTATTAAAAATTAAATAATAAAATATGCAAAATGATTTTTACAGAGCAAATTATGCATGCAAATGCAAAGATATTTGGGTAAAATGTCGATCAAAATAATCTCTACAAAATGTGATTTTTCGGGGATTTTTAGAGCAACAGTTAATCAACTATGAATTTTAGAGAGCAAATTGGGCAAAATATGTTAATTTCCACAGAATAAATAATTATTAATTACCGATGATCACAAAAATACCCACAGTATCTCAAAATGTAGAGAATTATATGAGGAACATCATGCAATTTTTAATAAATAAAATGACGAAAACAGAGGTCTAAACTGAAAGAGAAATGCTGGGGTACAGATGCAATAAATAAATAGATAAAGACACTGCAGGGGGGGACCTAGTTGAAATTACCCGGACTTGAGGGGTGTGATTTGCAAAATTTCCAAGGGGCACGTGCTGCGCACGTGCCCTTGGAGTAGCTGGGCTTAGCGGCAATAAGAAGGACTCCCAGGGGCGCTCCTATAAATAACCCACGGTCACGTGCACTGCACGTGACCTGGGGCTGATGTCACGCTGACGTCCCCCGCCCCACGTGCTACGCACGTGGCGGGGTCTCGACCCTAGAGGCCGGTGGCGGGTGCGGCGGAGAGAGCCCCTCCTGGCGGAGGTGCTCGGCTGAGTCGCAGGCGGGGCTCAGGTGGAGCTGCTGTGGAGGGAGTGCCGGCCAAGGAAGGCGGAGGGGCTCGGCGGAGACTTGCCGGCTGAGGTGGTGAGGAACTGTGGCCGACACACGACCGAGGCGGATGAGCTCCAAGCGCTAGGCGGCGAAGCTCGAAGGTTGATGGTGGTGGTCGTCGGTGAACGGAGCGGCGTAGCTTGAGAAGGAGGTGTCGATGAAGCGGTCGTAGGCTCGACGGCACGGAGGTGGCCAGAGCGAAGACGGTGATGTCGGTGATAATAGGCGTTGTAGTTGACGTCGTGGTCGGAGAAGACGATGGTTGAAGGCGAAGTCGTAGGCTCGACGCCAAGGTGGAGCTGGGAAGAAAGGCGGCGTGGCCGCACTGCGATGAGACATGGGCCTCGGACCTCGCCAAGAAGAAGGAGGAGGGGCCCTGTCACAGCCGCCTCCTCGATCAGAAGCTCTCGGCGGATCGCTGGCGTCGATGGGGTCGATGCCCTTAAATAGGAGGGCCCGGAGGTGGTTGGGAGTCTGTTGCGGCTGAAGCAAGGATAGCGGAGGACCGGTGTTGACGGAGCGGCGGTATCGGGGGAGGTTTGTTGGTGCGGGGATGACGGAGATAAGGGGAGAGCGTGGCGGCGCTTGCGAGAAGTTGTCGGCGGATGAATCGGGGGAGAAGGTGCGGTGGTTGCGGGGATTGGGCGATGCGGTTGGAGACGATGTCCAGCAGCCGTTCGATCGGCCGCTGATCAAACAGCCGTGGATAGGCCACGTGGCGGGGAGTGAAGAAGAGAGGGAGCGGGCGCACGTGCAGTGCGCGTGCGGGGGGTGGCACGTGCGCTGCACGTGCGTGGTATTTTAATTTTTTTTAAATTTTTTTAATTAAAAATGATATTAAAAAGGGTGAAAAATCGCTGACACGTGGCGGCCTCTGGGGCTGCCACGTGTCAGCACCAGAAAAATCGAAAGAAAAACCTTTTATAAAATCGATAAAAAATAGCAAATGACCTCGGATCGAAAAAGTTCCTTCATAAAAATGCTCGTCTCGATGAGATCTACAACTTTCATGAAGACATCAATCGGTCAAATGTAAAAAGTGAATTTTTGGGGTATCCCATGTACATGGAATACCTTGATTTTTGGTTTTCTAATTTTTTTATCATTTTTAAATAAGATAAAAATCCGGAAAAATATGGAAAAACCAAAGATAAATAAAAGACACCTTAATCTATTTTTTTGGATTTTTAATAATAAAGAAATTATATACATAAAATACAGGTCAAAAGCCGTGAAAATATACAATGCACAAAAGAGGCCCAAAACCCAACTTTCACATACGAGCTCCGATTCACTTGAACTTGGTCTTGTTTTGAAGGTAATTGAATGTATATTAGTTCAAAAGTGAGTAGGATCAAATCGGATACTGGATGGGGAAGATATGGGGCTTTTAGTCCGAAAATCCTAAAACTAGGGTTTGGGTTTTTGGTCCACTTACCTGGGTTAATTATTTTTTTGTATTTTTTATTGATTCTTGTTAGTGAGGTGTACACAGTGGAGGTGGTTTTGGGTTATGCGGTGTCAGCATGGAGGAGTTAAAAATAGGGGAAGTTAGGCTATTTACAGGTCATTTTTGGCTTGGATTTTTGGCTTCTTATTTTATGCAGAAATTAATGCTAAAATGCAATTCTTATGAAATCATGCATAAATGCTAATTATGCGAAATAAATGCAGAAATGCAGCTGATTTTGAGGGACTTGAGCTTAATTAATGAGACTTAGAGTGGTGAATCCGAGATTCATCACAACCCCAAACCCTCAAGTGATTAACACTAGGTTTGGTTCCATACCAGAGCTCATGAGGAGTCTTAGGTATAGATTTGCTAGGAATCTTATTCAGGATATATATTGCAGTCTCTACTGCATATCCCCAGAAACTAAGTGGTAAATGTGCTTTGCTCATCATTGAATAGACCATATCCATGATGGTCATGTTGCGTCTTTCAGCATCACCATTAAGTTGGGGAGTTCCAGGAGTTGTGAGATTGGAGACAATTCCATTCTCTTTAAGGTATTCCTTGAATTCATCTGAGAGGTACTCGCCACCTCGATCAGATCGAATTCGTTTAATCTTCCTATCGGTTTGGTTCTCAATCAAAGCCTTGAATTCTTTGAACTTTTCAAAGGTTTCAGATTTATGACGTAATAGGAAGACAAACCCATATCACGAATGGTCACCAATAAACATCAAATAATATTGATATCCATTTCGAGTCACGGTACTGAAGGGACCACATACATCGGTATGTATTAGGTCAATAATACCTTCGCATCTTGTAACCTTGTTACGGAAAGGCATCCTAGTCATTTTACCTCGAATACAATGTTCACAGGTAGGTAAAGATTGAACCTGTAGAAAATCCAAAGGTCCATCCTTTATCAATCTATTGATCCTATCAACAGATAAATGACCAAGCCTTTGATGCCAAATCATATTTGAATGATTTTTATTCTCCCTGGATCTTTTAGGGTTTTTATTAGTGGTTGTAACATTCATGACATGCTCATTAATGCACAATTCATTGAGTCCACCAGAAGTCAAAATACCATCTGCAATATATTTATCATAATGATTTATGACTAATTTATTACAGAATAGGAATGAATATCCACTTCTAACTAGCTTAAATATAGATATCAAGTTCCTCCTGACTTCAGGTAAATAAAGACACTCTTTAAGTACTAGGACTCTACCACTAGATAATGATAGCCGATAAGTCCCGACTGTGACTGCCGCAACACTTGCATCAGATCCCATCTGGATGACTATCTCCCCTTCTTCAAGTTTTCTAGTTTCCTGAAACAAATGCAACAAATTGCATACATGAACAGAAGCACCAGAACCGACAACCCAACTTCCTTCTCGTCCAACAAGAAAACTGGTTTCAATGATAAAAGTAGATTTCATACCTGCTGGGGCTTTACCTTTGTCGACCGACTTCAGGTAATCCGGGAAGTTATGCCTTCAGTGCCCCACCTTCTTGCAGTGCTGACAGACGTCAGTTTTCTTCGACGCCATTAGAGTGTATGCATTGGAAGATGAGCCAACACCTTGTCCCTTCTTCTTTCTCTTATGGGCCGGGCCCTTCAGAGAACCTTGCTTCCGACCGCGCTTCCCTCTGACCTGTGCAACCATTGCACTGCCAACGGGACCATCTTTCTTCATTACGTCTTATGCAGACTTTAATGCAGCAAGAAGCCCGACGTTTGTCAATTCCAGCTTGTTCATGTGGAATGAAATCACAAAGTTATTGAAAGACCTGGTCAACAACAGCAGAATGAAATCAGATTGCATGTCTGCATCCATGGTTGCCCCAATAGTCTCCAGCTCTGACAAGTACCCAAACATTTTGAGTACATGTTCACGGACTAAAGTTCCTTCCTGCATCTTGCAGCGAACGAGTTCTTTCATAACGTTGTATCGCTGTGTGCGGTTAATGTCACCAAACATATCTTTCAGATTCTGCATTATCTCATGGCAAGTACTCATCTCCACATGTTGTTTCTTAAGAACATTGGAGAGAGAACCCAAGATATAGCATCTAGCCAAGACATGATTTTCATCATACTTGTCATTGTATGCTTTTTCTTCCTTTGATTTAGGGTTTTCATGCTTGTCTTTTGAGAGCACATAATTTATGCGCTCAGCCGAGAGAACAAGCTCTAAATTACGGATCCAATCCGAGTAATTCGGTCCGGTCAACTGATTGACCTCCAGAAGCCTGCTTAGTGGGTTCATGGACTTTATTTTCTGAAATTAAGAATGCACTATATTAGAACATATAATCATATATTCAATTTATGATATTTGATTAAGTCATTTTAAATCAAATTAGTCTTGCTCTGTCAACTATGAAAGTTTATTCCTTAATCACTTTCAAAGTAAGAGATATACTTACCGCTGTATCTCAAGCAAGATCTGGGATCTCCTCTTTATCTTTATCATATCCCAATAATATGAGAACCTATGACTCCAATAAAGAGAAGCGGGAACACATTCCGCCTTGCAAGTCCAACTTGCATTTCCCAATTCGGTCTTTAATACCCGAGCCCACCACCCCTAAGGTGATGTTGACCCATCATTAATTGAACGAATCATCAACAGGAATACAACTCGCTATGCGCAATCTAATATTGCCCCAATAATATGAGGACCCGATATTGGGGTTACTACGCATTCGTCCTTACTCTTTCGAGAAGCGACAAGCTCGATCTAAATGGATCATATGCAGGAGCTGTCACTTCGGACAGGCGTCTCCTACATATAATATCTGGCGACGAAACCCTTCGCCTTGACGGGAGACCATGGATGTCACGTGTGTGATCTTCCATCTCATATTCAAATTTTAATTAATTATTAAGAATCATATTCATGTAATTAATTCTTCCAAGGGAATCAACAACTCTATTTATAATAGAGTGTTTTAATTGGATATAATTAATTCAATCATATTAAATTAATTATCAATCCAATTCAATCAACAAACTTGATTGTTTTACTTGAATATATATATATATGGTATTATTCCCAAAGTACGTATTAATTCAAATTTTAATAATTAGAAAATACATCTTGATTTCTTCAGCATTATCAAGTTCCTACCCGTTGTCATGGCCAGTACCGACGAGAGTGGGACGAACCACATACGTTGCAACCCGCTACTCCAGCGATCTCCGACTAGACACCATATCCGCCTTGGGAAAGGATAATGACAAATAGATCAATTTGTACTTGAGATGATCATCGGTTCTTCAACCAAAATTATACCATATAGTAATAATCAAAACATTTTTGATTATAAGGAAATTTGCTAGACAAATTTCCAATCCTATTCAAGCAAGGAGTTTGATGATTGTGTTTCCAATTATGATTTAGATCAAATCTAATCAATTTATTGGTTGAGACCAAGTCAATTAAGGAAATAATCATAGTACAATATTTTTCAAATATTTTCCATAATTATTTCTTGAAATTAACAATTAATTTCATTAATTGACAATCAGATGGTTCTTGATTTGGACTGTAATTTCAGCAGTGACCCCTACTTACTGAAATTAACATATCTCAATACATTTAAATCCAAATTAGATAAAATAAATTTTCAAAGATGGTTAATTTGATTTAGGATAGAACCTAAGTGATATTTCACGCATTTCAAGGCAGATCTAAATAGTAATTAACTCATTAATCATGTTAAGATTTGCAGTTCCCGCAACAGTGCATACATGTTCATTAAAACAACCATATCTCGAGCAAACAGAATCCAAATTACGCAAAATCAGATCCTATGGATTCCTTATTTAATGGGGAACAAAATCCAAGTGATTAATTTGTGTTTAAACAATTTAAATATGGCTTAATTTATTCACTAAACAGAAGTGCTAAAATCAAATGCGACAAAAACTTTCGCGACCTCTACGAACCCAAGTCGTCCTCGGTTTGCGGATCGTATCCAAAACCTTCGACCTAAGGCTCTGATACCACTTGTAGGATATGGAAAAAATCCTCAAGCGCATCACGAAAGCATGAACGTCGTATCGAATACGGCAAAGAATGACTAGTCGTACTAGTTGTTCGGTGCAGCGGAATTTAAAGATTTTTCATGCGATGAAACCACATCATCCAAGAACGATTCTCGGACCGTTTCATCTATAACCACAACAAGTATAAAGGAAAACCTCTTGAAGCATGGTTGATCGAGTCTCTACGAAAAGAGACTTCCTGTCTCAAGTCCTATCCTCGGAGAAGAAGCTTGCGAGCGCGGGGATGACTCGCGTGATCCTCGCAATCCAATAAGTTGATCCTAGCACGGTGAACTCCAGATCTCATTGTACGAGATCAACCATCTCCTTCACGAGAGTAGCACTCCAAGAAGACGGAGAACCATAGAACGTCGAAGCGACAATGCAGTGGTAGAGGCGACGACGGCTATCTCCCACCAGGGTATGGTGGACGACCACCAAGAAGAGGGAGAGAGGGGTGACGTGTGGAGAAAAGAAAGAGAGAGTGCTTCAAAATCTTAACCCTAGAGAGCATGGTATGCCTCTCTATATATAGGATTTTGGGATACATGGATCTCAATCCATAAGACTCATAAAATCAATGGTTGAGATTGATTTATAATCAATCCAATGGTCAAGATTGTTGTTGGTAAAAGCCAACAACTTATGATTTAATTTAGATTAAATATATTCGACAAATCAAATATACATCAATCCTAAAATTAAACCAATCAAATAAGGAGGTAAATTCCATGGAGATCTCAATCCCATTAGAATATAGTGGATGACCACTTATTTCCAAGTGGGGCAATCTCATGAAATCTCATGAGATTGCATATCTCCATGAAAGTCTATTATTTAATTCAACAACTTTTGTTGTGATTTATTCTCCAAAAATAATTCATAATTAATTTTGAGAATATTGCAATCTTGCCATTGGAAAATTGTGAATCACATTCACAACCCAAAACAAAAATATAATTAACATTTTCAATTAATTAAACAATGTGTATCTAATACACACTAATAATTAATCAACAAACATAAATTATAATTAGCTCTCTCTAATACATTATAAATCACATTTATAATATATTATGAATAATTGGATACTGTTATCCACATTATTCTTACAATAATTAAATCTCATTTAACTATATTGGATAATTCCACATACATCATGATAATTAAATCACATTTAATTATCAACTTCTCAATGCTTAGATCTATGGAATTATTCTTGAACCCTTCAAGAATAATATGATTTCTCCTCAGATACTTGGAGATAAGGACAGGGCGATTGTATTGTTCCACGTATAGTGACTTGGATATTGAGATCACATCTCAAATCCAGATCCCATGGACCTCTCATAGATGCTTGATTAAATCAAGGCCGTAAACCTAATCTTCTCATTGCATCTAAATCTCATTCAGATCAATGTCCAATACATGGACTAAGATTAGGTTACTTATCTATTGAGAGGAGTCACTAAAATCCAGACCTGTTTCATCACTCCCTCGGAATGGAAGCGTCATAGTTATACAATCGTTTATGATCAAATCACCCTCAGGTATTCCCAATACCTGTACATCTTGCATACTGGAAGAGTTGTGATCATCCTGAAGATATAGATCACTTTTACACTGTCATCTTCATGATTTGATCACTAAGTTTCTCAATCTTGGTCCTTGGGATTTGGTACAGATCATATGCTTTCACAAAGCATATATCGTACCTTCAAATTCATGTCATGCTTCCAAAGCATGACGACCATGCATGGAATTTGATCAGTCCCAATACCTCATGAGTGAGCTCATGTCTCCCGTTTCATAAGTGAACCTTTATGATCCCTTTGATAGATCGTATTACTCATATGTCCTTACATGCACACCAGCTCGCCGGTGTATAGACCTTGGTTAGGTCAACAACCTATTGGTCTGCCAAATGTACACACTCAGACATATAGAAATACATCTGTCTCTGGTCAGAGGATGTTATCCTATGCTGTGACAGTATTTAACATAGGTCCTTGGTTATCTCCATCTCGTTGAGTCAACACATTGACTCAACTAATCTGATACCTCTGAATCACTATTCCCATGCAGAGGACCTGCATAAAGAGGTCGATCAGTTATCAGCCTAATGAGAAAGGATTGCCATCTCCTACTCAGGCTGGAGATCATCACTATCACAATCATTTGGTGATGCTTGATGATTCCTCTATCTAACTCCTTAGATATCCATCCAAGCATAAGCCTCTATGATTCCATCAATGAATCAACAACTGTATGATTATCAAGTTGGCCATAGTACATAACCCTTATTGTACAGAGGGACCTTATAGTGCATTCATTCAATCAATTTCAGAAATGGAGTGAAACATAATCAATAACTTTTATTGATAAATCATTTATTACAATAGCATTTATCATAGGAATGGTTCGCCTCGGGCTCACATTGCTAACACTTACGTCTTTTTTGTATTTTCTGTTTAGTCCCGAAAGTTTGAATATTAGTGTAAATATTTTTGGTAATTTGCATAAACAACCTTACATTTTTTAATTGCAAAAATAACCTTTCTAGTATTTGAATGTTTGTGCTTGTATTTCATTTATTAAAAATATCATCCATGCTCCAAAAATTATATAAAATTAGGGTTAAGTGCCTGCTAACATATACATTCACGTCATAGTTTTATTTTTGCATTTAGGAATTTTAACTATTTATGAAAAATCAGAAGAGTACATTTTATCCTAATTTGAATTAAATATTACTAAAAAATATAAAACCTTTTTGAAAAATTATAAAAAAGTGTATTTTGTTTATCTTATTATTTAGCAACTCTAGAACCAAAAATTCCTAAAAATAAAAAATAAAAAGAAAGAAATTAAAAAGCTCTAAAATCATTTATTAAAAGATAAAAAATTACGAAAATATCCCTTTCTTTATATAATTTTCTTTGTTATATATTAGTAATTAAAAATAGGTTTCAAAAATTTTGGCTTTATTTTCTTTTTTCATTTCCAAAACAATTCAACCTTAATCCATATTTTGGGATATTTTGACTTTAAAAATACTTGAAAATTAGCAAAATTACTTGAAAATCATAAAAACAATAGAAAATTATATAAAACCCAAAAAAATTTTATTTCATGTATTTTGATTACTTTTAGTAATATTTATAATTATACTACCTTATATTGTATATATAGTCTTATATATTCTTATTTTAACCATTTAAAAGAAAAATAAAATTAAAAATCAGAAATTATAAACAGAAATATAATTTACAAAATAAAAAATAATTTAAAAATTTAAAAAATTAAAATCTGTAAAAAATATATAATTAAAAACCCACAATAAAAAGACAATAATTAAATAACCTGCAAAGAACATTTTTTTGTGCATTCACTTGCACAACCTATCATGTTTACTCTATGTATTCGACCCTCTACACATACTTACATATATACACACCTTTGTTGTAGAGTTATAACAAATTTTAACTCGACACATTTATTTTCATTGCTATATTTATTTGTGTGATAATTGTTGAATTTAGCGGATTTCTTGAGTGGTCAACTCTGAATGTTGTTCCGCCTAGTGGATTGACACGACCCTCTAGATTTCCATCACCATTGCTAGGGAGCAACGCCGTATAGATTGCCTTGTCATTTATTTCTTCTCTTTTTATCTATATTTATCCTTTATATATTTCCATTTTATTTGATATTATTTGTTGATCTATCTTTCCACTCTTCTTGTTTAATCTGGTTGCGAGGGACCACAGATCGAGGGTGGATTTCTTAGGAGATTCGGTGCATCCCCCATAGAGGAGTTGACTTTTTGACCTAGCTAGTAGGAGAGAGCAGTCGGAGATAACTTGAGGAAATTTTTAAGACAACTCCATTTGCCTTTTATTCTATTTTATTTATTTTTATTTGTAATTTAAGTTAGAGAGAGATATATTACTTGTAATAATTTGGACTCTCCAGGACTCCGACACTTCACGAGGTTCACTGCCCGAGTGGTAGGAGCCTCTTCATTTCTGTCATGTTTTCTTTGCCCTTTCTTTTTCTTTGTTTCATGATTTTCTTTTCATGTGTTTTGTGTGGTTGAGCCCTAGTTTTAGGATTTTCTTGTCAATAGATTAAGGTCCAAAACCCTAATTATATTTTCTTGTACTATGGATTCATGCTTGGACTTAGTCAAATCTAATTGTTGACTATTTGACTTGAGACCGTGCTCCAAGAGAAGCTCTATACAGCGCTTGCAGGACCCGCTGTGGCGGGCATCGATGAGCTTCCGAGACTGGACCTTACGTCTCATATCTAGATAGTTAACATCCAGTGCTTCACGATAATAGCATATTCTGTCTAGGGTGATTTCATAAATTGCATTGCATATAGTAAAGGTTTAATTCTACCTAGCATCCTTGCATGAAGAGAACTGGAGGCAAGGTGAGCATTTACACTAAACATTCATCGTTGTTTTCACCTCGCATTGTTTTTCCGACTCTCTCCCTCTAATTTTGACCACATAGGATCTAAAAGGAATTGACTCCTCGTTAAGTTCATGCATTCTTATTAAAAATACAAAAAGTGATAACCAATAAAATTGAGGCTGCTAAGATTACTCGACCCTAAAAATAAAAAGAAAAATTCTTATCTTAGGGAGAGTAACCCCCTCATTGTATCCATATTTTATTTTCCACGTACACACTAAGGATTAGTGCCCCAATCGAACTTTCATGGTCATCACTGTATTAAGTTGGTGAATTGAGGGGTTTGTTTTATGTATATTTGTTTCTGATTGTTTGTGTGCATACTTAATCTTCTATGTGCATTTATGCCTTTCTCTTGCATATCATGACTTGACCTTCATGCTCTCCCGATTACTTTCTCTTGTTTCGAAAATGGGCAACTGAAGTGACTTTTATCTGGACTTTACGGATCCCTTGTACCCTCTAGTCGGTCCACCTCCATTTTATCAGGAGGACTTTTCTCCTGATTTTTCATTTTGTACATATCCACTTCAGTCATAGTTTCAGGCCTCGGACTTTTACCCACCACCACCCTTACATTTTCCTCCATCTCACCCACCTGAGACCGAGCTGTTGGAGTCATCTCTCATGGAGTCCACCCTTGAGCACTTAACCTAGATGATGGAGCAAATGAAGAAGAGAATTGATGACCTCACTAGTATAAATAAGAACCACCATGCTACTTCACTGTCTGATGATATGTACTCATTTGAGGATACCTACGAGAGCTTGCAATCACCCAAAATACAAAAAAAAGAGAAAAACCTAAAAACACAAAAAGAGTCTATGAGATACCTTTTCGAGTCAGCTTGTGAGGAAAGGGCACCTTTGCCAAATCCTATACTTACACACACACTCACCACAGTTCCCACCTTTGACCCTAAGCATGACACTGTACATACTTCTCTTAGTCATCCTTGTGTAGATGATTATTCCGATCTCCTTCCTTGTATGGAGGAGATCTAAATCTTAAAAAAATGTTGACTGAACCAAAAGTGGTGGCAACTATTCATGAGATTATTAAGGCCCCACTTCGCCAGGCTATGACCGAATTATCTGCTCCTAAATCCAAGAAGAGAAAGCAGAGGAGCAGAACTGAGAGACACATTTTGACCATGGTCACGGCTCACACCATCACACACAGTCCATACTCTAGGAAATAGAGCGATGTTACACCCCTCGTGAGATGCATCGTTTTTTACTATTCATGTGATCACACTCTCCTTGACGGCAGTGCATTAATTAGTATAATACCCTTCTCGCTGGTACAATCTCTTCACTTAGGGCCTCTCAAGAAAACCATGATGATTTGTCAATTTATTGATGGATCGATAAAGAGGCTGAAGGGTATTCTAGAAAATGTTGTCATTCAGATTTAGGGCATGAGCTTCACTGTTGACTTCGTTGTATTGCCCATGGATACCTCCACCCTATGGAGCATTCACCAATCATCTTAGGATAGTCTTTCCTCACATCTAAAGGATTCATTATTGATTATGGATATGGAGAGATTCACTTCTGTTCTGATGTCGGGAGTGATGTGTTGATCACTGCACCAATTGTTGACCAGAGACCCACATCCCACGAGAGTGTACCTATGTTAGCTGACCCTGAGGGCTAAGACCTTGATGCTAATATCATAAATGTTTGCTTTTTGATGGATGAGACTGAGACCCGAGGATTCCTCTTTGATGAGGAAGACTAAAAAAGAATAGACCTTGGAGTCCCCCCTTCTGGTGAGTGGTGATGCATTGATTACATCCGTGGTATCTACACTATAGATACTTTAGAGCGAAGGGCAGAAGTAATAGAGACTGCATAGGCCGATTTTGACCTTACTTCTTTCATTCATGAGTTCGGGCCTTTTTGTGATAACCTAGCAGAAACTTCCTGACGAGCCACGAAAACCCTTACTTAATCGATGTAAATTAAGCTTTATGTGTCATTGTAATTACGCTAGGAATTCAGAATCAATCAAGAATAACCACAAGAAATTTAGTCAATTTTATTCAGTGTGGTTTTATGTTTATTTTACTTGGGCAAGTCCCAAGGTCGAACTCAAGGAGGCAAAGGAACAACCTAGAAATTCGTCTATCAAAATTCAAGCACGATTTTTGAGACAGTAATTTTTTTTGTAATTTTTAATGCAATTTTGGGATGCAAATGTAAATGAGGCCAATTTTAGGGACTAAAAAGCAATTTTCAATCAAACAATGTCCACAAAATATCATATTTGGCCGAGATTATGATGAAATGAATGCACTGTAATATTTTTGGAATTTTTGGATGCAAGATAAATATTTTATGAATTTTTGATTGCAAATGATGTGAATTTTAATATTAATTTATAATAAATATTAAACCTTTTTATTTTTAAGGGATAAAATTATCCAAGATCTATCACTAGGTATAGAAAAATCCTAAACCTTAAAAATATGAGATTTAATACTTATTAAAAATTAAAGATTGAAATATGCAAAATGATTTTTATCGGACAAACCATGCAAGCAAATGCAATTCTTTTTGGGCATGATGTTATTAACTCTCTAATCTGCGAAATTTTGGTAATTTTCAGAGTTACGGTTAATCACTTATGAATTTTGAGGCACAAGGGGGGTAAAATATGCAATTTTCTACGAGAATATTAATTAATAACTAGCCACAACATAACAATTTCACAAGCATGCCAGAATGTCAAGAATTAATTTTTGGAATAATAAAATGAAGTAATAAAGTGGTTCAAACTAAATGAGGAACACAAGGGTAAATGTTCAATAAAGAAGATTACATAAGATAACACACTGCAGAACATGGGTATAAATGGAACTACCGAGACTAGGAGGTCCTTATGTGCAAAATTCCCAGGCGGTCACATGCATAACACACAATCCTTGAGTGATGGGGACCGACTTAAAGTAAGGTGCAACGCCCAAGGGTTCTTTTGCAGTTGTTCCCCTCACGTGTGCGGAGCACGTGAGGGGTTCTTGGGATTTAGCAGATGTGTGAGGGCTTCCTTGCAGAAGTTCCCCCAACTCACGTGCTAAGCACGTGGGTGATGAATCCACATTTCATCATCTTTATTCTATCATTTTGGCCTAAAAAACCCTTGCAAATGCCTGTAAACACCCTTAATTAGAGCATATTAGCATTCATGCATGTGCATGTAAATAGTGTCTAAAATAGTGTAATTAAAGCTAAAATTATAGAATAAATAAAAGAAAAGAAAAAGAATAAAATATTGTATATATTTTATGACCCGATACCCCGAGACCTAGGCATCTTGATGAATAGGTCGACAAGGAATAAAGTAGGGGGAGATAAGGTCAAATACAGTCAAAATACCCACTTTTTAGTTCATTATTTATTCATTTTGGGACCTATTTTTGGTTCCACTCTTTATGCATCAAATAAAGAAGCTTTGTACATGAAAGTTGTAGATAATTTTATATAGAAAAATATAAAATTTATTTCACTGAAAAATCATGTACTGATAAAAAGTTATGGTCTGAATAAAAATCCAGAATCCCAACTTCCCAGACCTGTATCTCATAAATGAAAACACCAAATGCAGCAAACTCACCTTTAATTGTATACAGAAGAAAATAAACTATTTAATGGCAGTGGTTTTGCATTTGGCGGAGCTACGGTTTGAAAGTTGAGTTTTGGACCCTCATTGTACACTTGTACAGATTAAAATATTCATTTTATTATTTATTCATTATTTTTGTATTTTTTTATAATTTTGCAAATATTATTTATAATAATTATGTATATTAAAATTAGAATAAAAACCTAAATAAAATACAAAATAAAAATACCTAGATATAATACATAGGTACCATACCTATACTTATACCTATACAACACATACCTGTATTTTATTTAATATACTAAACACATCCAAAAAATTTAAATATATATATATATATGTGTGTGTGTATAAAAGTATTTTATAATTTTATAAAATACTAAAAAAATAAAGAAATTAAACTCACAAATTAAAAATAAAATAATAAAATACATAGGTAATATACCTATAAAGGGTATAAAAATAAACTTGTAAACAATATACCTCATAAAAATAATTAAAAATCAGAATAAAATACTATATAAAAAAATAAATATTTTTTATTTAATAACCAAAATTTAATTCGACCATTTTCTATTTTTTATTGATTTAATAAAACTTTTCCCCAGGGTTTTTCCTGGTTGGTCCACATGGACCAACCAGGAGGGTCTGAGAGTTGACCGCGGGTCAACTCTCTGACCCACCTCCTGTGGCTGTGTCAGAATGGGTTTTGACCCATGTTCATCCTTTTTTCGAGGTAAATCTTTACATCCTTTCATGATGCATCCTAAAGGACTTTTTCTCCCCGATATTAGAGCATACTCGCCCAGTGATAACATCGGGGATTGGATCGAAGATTTGATCGATACGCCTCGATCGTTGAGACCCATCGGTCAGCCATACAAAAACCAACCTTCTCCTTCCTTTGAATTTTGGGAACTGCAATTCATCCAGATTTCCCCCCTTGGACTCGCTCGAGCTTCTTGGAGGTGACAACTCCAAGTTTCCTTCTTCAAGGCGGAGGATCGACACGATCTGGGCGTGTTCCACCCCCACCTCCGGTGACCTTCCCGTCGAGGTACTTCAACCTTGGGTACCCCCCTTGAGGTGTTTATTCCCTTCATTTTCGTTCTCGTTTCGTTCCTTGTAGTCTTAGGATCACATAGGTTCCCTTTTCGCTTCCAAGCCCCCATCGATTCGTTCAATCGAGTTCCCTCACCGGAGCAAGCTCTGGTGAGCATTGAAATCGCTGTTTACCCCTTGTGAGAACCCCCTGGAGGTCGAGGCATTTTGCCCTCGCCTCCATTGACCATTTTGGTAGTCGCAGGAGCTCAAAAGACCACCGCGAAGGGTCGATTTTGGAAGAACCACAGGTACCTGGGCCGCCATTCTTCCTGGGCTTCGCCACGGAGCATCGGAGCTCCTCGAGCCTTTTTGGCTCCGCCCGTGGACTCAGGAACCTTCCAGGAGTCGAAGGAGGTCTTCCGCGATGAGGGAGGAGGCCGGAGCAGAGACCCAGCATCGATCCAAGCTCGTGGGAGGCCGTGTTCTTCCCTGTTCTTGCAGGGGAGTCCACGACCGTTCGATCGAGCTTCACCTCCAGGTCTTCCCAGCGCCGTCGGATCAGATCTCCTCCAGCCGTTCGAGCAGCACCGCCGCATCTAATCGCAGCCGTGCGTTTCGAAGCGTCATCGCGCAAGGAGGCGAGGACACGTAGACATGTGAAGCTTCATCCACCGTCCATTCCCGCCTTAGCCTTCGGTATTTTGCGACTCAACCCCTGGCATTTTTGTAATTTATTTTGAAACACTTAAACTTTCATATACTGTGTAAAAAGTTTTGTAAAATTTAACTTGAGACCCCTGTGCTTTCCATTATTACGCTTAGGTCCTCGGCCACGTCACCTCACGTGACCTGTTCACATGAGGTGCGGGGCTTTTTGCAGCGAGGCCCTCAGCCATTTATGTATTTCATTTCAGTACTAGAATTTTCAATTTCAGTGTAAAACTTTGGGGATATTTGCACCAGAGCCCTCGGGCATTTTTGATTTTACAAAAAGATCCCTACCAGGCGCGTGCCAATCATGCGCCCTGGTGGGTATTTTGCATCTGTACCCGTGCGAGTTTGGCTATTTGTGATTGGTCCATAAAATTGAATATTCAATGTAATATTTTGTTGGAAATTTGCAACCTTGCCCCTAGATGTTCTGATATTTGCATATATGCCCCTGCCAGGCCATACATTTTTGCTTGCTTGCTTTATTTATTTCATGCATCATTAAAATCCTAAAAAATCCCCAAAAATCAACTTAAGCTCCTGTATGCTTGCACTTCCACGCCATATTCTTGCATTTTATTTTTATTGCATTTTTATATTTATTAAAAATAAAAAACATGCCATTTCAGTACTATCTAGCCTAGAAAATACCAAAAAAATATTAAAACACCTAGAAAAATTCCAAAAAAATCACCTACGATGTATTTTATCCTATTTTAGTGTCAATCCAAAAGTCATTAAAAATTTCAAAACCAAAACCTTAAAAATTAGAAAATACATTAAAACTTCTAAAAAAATCTAAAAAATCATAGAAAACTTCAAAAAATGAAAACTCAGTATGTTCCCCTTTTTATTCCCTTTAGTTTAAAATTAGTTTGGAAAAATTTTGTGGCTGTTTGGTTTTATTTTTTTCATTCCTATTTTACCTTCAGCCAGAACATTAATTCACTGTTTTCTTTTTTTTGACTTTTAAAAATACCAAAAACATTCTGAAAAATACCCAAAAATCACAAAAATAGTACAAAATTATAAAAAGACCAAAAATATTTTATTCCCTAACTTTTGATTATTTTTTTCACATTTTTATAAATATTTTATCACCCTTTTCTTATAGTCTTTATATATTCCAATACTGAAAAAGAAAATAAAAAATATAAAATATAAAAATAAAATATAAAATCAGAAAATTAAAAATCAAAATACAAAATTTAAAATTAAAAAAAATTAAAAATTTAAAACCCACAAAAATATTTGCTTTTCATAGTGTAGACAATACAATCACTTCCACACACACACACTTGTCGATCTATCCTGCCTTGCTCCCTGTGTTCGTACTCTCTACGTCCTTGCTTCTATACATCTTTTATGTAGAGTTAAAAATAAATGTTAACTCCACTTTCCGCTTGTCATTGTTTGATTGATTGATTGTGGGTTAATTGTTGATTTTAATCGGGATTCACTGAGGGTCGCCGCAGCGACACGGTTGTCTCCGCCTTGTGTGAGACACTATTTAGACCCCGTGAATTTCGGTTAAATCAAATGGCGCCGTTGTCGGGGACCAACAACGAATAGATCACATTTTTGTTTGATCGTGTTTGTTTGTCTCCATTATTGCTTCATTTTATCTCTCTTCTATTTTTGATATACATTGTTGAGATTTTTGACCATCTCTTTTCTTGTCTTCTTGCGAGGGACCACGGAGCGAGGCGGATCGCCTAGGGGATCCGGTGCAACCTTGGTAAGCAGAGTCGGCCTTCTTAGCCCAGTCGACAGGAGAGAGCAGGAGACTTAAGAGAGAGTGCTAGAATAGATTGCATTTTATTTCTACGAGAGAGAGAGATTTATTAATTTGTAATAATACAAGGACTTGGACACTCAGACACTCGGGCCTAACTTCCAGGTGTTTGTTCACCTGGGGGCTCACCGCAGTTTTCTTCGTGTTTCTCGACTGTCATTTGCCGGTTTTGATTTCTTTTTCATTTCTTTTGTGGATTGAGCCCTTAGTTCTAGGCTTTTGCTTGATCGATTAGATTAGGTCCAAGCACCCTAATTATCATTGCATTTACCTATAGATCGTATTTGGACTTAGTTTAATTAAACAATTAATCATTAGTCTTCGATCCGCCGCGCCGCGAGCTCATCCCGCCAAGCGCTTCTCCTGAACTCGATGTGTCGAGAGGAAGAGGGGTGAGCCTAGACCGGACATTAGGATCAGAGATTGATGGTTGACTTGTGGTTCTTCACGTAGCAATTGCCTTCTTAGGACGATTTCCGCTTGCATATCGGCATATAGATTAGGTTTATAAATTTCTGCTTTGCATCCCGCATGGAGAGAGCTGGAGGCACTATAAGTCATTCTATCTTTGCATCCATCATTTAGGCACAAAGGTGAGATTTCCACCTTGGTGCCGACTTGCACGGCTTTTCCGACTCTTTTCTCCCTCTATTTTTGGACAAAGTAGGAATCAAGAAAAAACAAAATCGTTAGGAGCTTGTTTGAATCTACTCAAAAGAAGCGATAACACCAAAAAAAAAATTAAAAAGGGGACTGCTAAGAAAACATTGACCTAAATAAAATTGGTAATTGGACTCGTTGATTGGGGAGAGCAACACCCTCACTTGTATTCAGGTTGCATGGGAAGGTCTCCTTCCAAGTGAGCAGAGTGCTTGGTAAGGATTAGAGCCAAAAACCCCTGCCTTGTGTATCGCCTGGATTTCCGAAGTATTGGCGCTACTATCGCACGTAGGCGAATAGGGCTTGGTCGCCATTGGTGACTCACTATTGTGTGAGCATCGACCTTGTCCAAAGTACCGAGCATAGGCCACACCTTCACGGGTGTGTCTGTCTCACCGTCTGCGTGCGAGTAGGATCTTGCACGCCTACGGGTGATTCCGTTGCGAGCGAGATCCGAAGTATCAGTTTCGCCTATCGGCTTCCTCCCTCTTCTTCTTTTTGGCTGAGTAGGGATCCAGGAAGGGTTACAAGGACCTCAAAAAGCGCAAGCTGCAGGTTACACAAGAGGAGGACAAGTACGGGAATACTTTTCCGGCAATACTCTCGCTCCTATAGGCGTAGCGCTCTAAGGACTCGTTATAAGATTAATTCCTGAATTCAAGCTAAAATTGACAAGATAAAAGCCGAACCTTCACGACTTCATGTGTTGAGTTGGTGAACTCCCCCTGTTTTGTGTTTGATTGCTAGTCGATTTTAGGTCAAGATCAAAAACACAGCATAATTGTGCGCAATTTTGCTTCTCCCTTCTTTCTTCTTCATTTCTCGACCTTGCTCTTATCAATAATCAAGATGATGAGACGGAGGTCTCTTAGGCTGATTTTGTCGGCACCGCTATCCAGCACTCCTCCTCATTCATCTAGGGCGACCTCGGAGAGTCCGCTCTCCGATCCTGAGTTCACTTCCACCCTGTTCCCCCTCGACCACCCTTCTCCTTCCATCAGTCCAAGAGTTTCAGAATTTAGTGCATCGCAAAGCTCAGAACATTTGATGGCACCTGAGATGGGTTCTTTTGCTTTTTCAGAGAACCCAGACATGGCTGACAGAGGAGAGCACCCAGATGATCATGAGCACTCGCCATTATTCCTTGATCAATCCGCCATCAACAATTCACTTCTAGCATCCCTAGAGACCATGCAGAGGCATATCCGAGATCAGGGAGTATTCATGGGTGACCTCATGAGAGAAATAGCACAGATGCGAGAGAACAGACCTGGGGGCGGTGGCAGTGGAGGTGATATACCTGTTGTAGAGAACCAGGGAGGAGAACCCAACCAGGAGAGGCCGCCGCAGACCATCATGCGAGAATTGCACAATCCAACAGCTTCCCTTACTCATCGGTGGATCCGACTCCCTCCCATCCATGGAGATTTCGAGCTTCAGCCCCACACTATTCAGCTTCTGCCCAAATTCCATAGGTTACCGACCGAAGAGCCACACCTCCACTTACAAGAATTCGAAATGATCTACAGTACCATTCATGACAGGCTGATGACTGAGGACACCATTAAGATGATAGCCTTCCCCTTCTCCTTGGTTGACAGAGCTGCATACTGGCTCAAACATTCGGGGCGATTCATCGACACTTGGGCAGATCTCCGGACCGCATACTTGAAGAAGTATTACCCTCTCGGCCGGACGAACACAGCAAGAGCAATGATCAGTAACTTTGTAATGATCCCTAATGAACAGTTCCATGAAGCTTGGGATCGATTACGAGAGCTCATCGACCGGTGTCCACACCATGACATATCTAAGCCCAATCTATTTCAAAGTTTCTTCTGTGGGCTGACACTGGAGCTGCAGGGGCTTGTGAATGCCTCTTGTGGTGGGTCCTACTTTTCCAAGGGTGAAGACGATGATTGGGCCATCTATGAAGGGATGGTAGAAAACTCAACTGTTATGGCCCAAACCCGCGTCTAGACGCAGCAGAAGCCCCCGCAAGGAGCGGGATCATTCCAGAGGATCGCCCGCATCAATGCCGGTCCTCATACTTCGTCGGCAGCCGTAGCCCAAGCCGAATCAGCCGCAACCGACATGGGAATTATCAGTGAGAAACTGGACCGTCTCGAGAACCTCGAGAAGAAGCAAATGCAAGGCATGGCCCAGATGGACCAGATTGCCAAGATAATGAGTGATCTGAAGACGCAGATTCTTTACGTGCAGGAGGCACAAACTTCTTCCCAGCAGCCTTCCAGGTCACGAGCTGATGCTGGCAGTAGCAGCTCATCACAACCCTTTGCCTCGTACCGTCAGGTCATTCACATCCAGGCAGAGCCGGTCCCGTTGCTACAGTACTATCCAGCGCAGCCGCCATCTCAGGACACTCAGATGGTGGTGTATCAGCCGGAGCAGCCACTAGCAGTTCTACCTCCGCCATCCTTTGTTTGAGCAAGAACCATTGATGGAAGTCAATGGGATTTGGTACGACCGGTACCCTCAGCCCAGGATTCATCGCAATCACCCCGGATTCCGTTGGGGCAACGATGGCTCCTCATCTCAGCAGCAGCCTCCTGCCCAAGGACAACAAAACAGCCAGCCACAGCAGCAGCAGCAGCCCCATTATGCCCAGCAGCAATACCAGCATGGTCCTCGTCCCGCCTATCAGGGACAGCAGTGGAGGTAGCGTTAGCAGCCTCATCAGTCTTACCCCCATCCTCCCCAGTACCAGCAACAACAGCAGCAACCTCATTTCCCGCAAGGGAACCCGTCCGGTTCTCAGGCCCCCGCTTTTGAGAACCCATCTTTAGATGATCTTGCCTGCTTGCTTTCCGAACAGCGAGCATCCTTCCGGCAGGAAATGGATGAGTTCCGGCAGGAGATGAGGGAAATCATCAAGGGTATGGCCGCCATACCGGCTCAGATTGAACCAAAACCGAACAATCTGAAAAGGAAGTCTGAGCAGGTAGAGTTTACAGAGGATACCTCTCCTAGTGATTATTTGAGTGACACATCTTTTTCTTTGTATGATGCTGATTTTGTGACAACTAGGAGCGGTAGGATGCCAGCCGGCGGCGCCTCATCTGAGCGACAACCACAAGCAGAATCAGGAGTGCCAGATGGGCAGAGTAACGGTGCTGATGCCGCTAATGAGGTTGATGAAGACGGTGGTGCTGATGCCACCCAAGATGGAGTTCCAGACGATGGTACAGAGGCTGTCGTGATACCAGATGCAGACGGTGGTGCTGATGCCACCATTTTGGATGCAGAGCCAGAGCGCGGTGCTGATGCCGCGAAGACAAGTGCCGGTGGTGGTACTGAGGCCACCACATCTACTTTTATTGAGCTTCCTTTTGTGGTGTTACCAACTTTTGTATCTATGGACTGTGGTAACAAGAAAAACAAAAATATGAATAAAGGAAAGGTTTCTGTTCACATTGCGGATCCATATATGTTGAATGATGATCATGGTATGGATTTTATTCCTTCACAGGCGCAGGAACCTATTCCTAGTCCTCCATCTGAGGAGGCCCCTACCATCCCCTTCCCTGAAGCACTCCGTCGGGCGAAGGGGAACAAAAGAGAAAATCCCAAAAAAGATCAACAGGTAGAGTTTAGCAACCAGATGATTGACAGATTCCACATTCAGCTGACTCTACAGGAAGCACTTGAGCACATCCCCCTCTTCAAAAAAAACCTGAAAGAGAAGACTACAGTTCGCAGGAAGAGGAGGAACCACAGAGATCAGATCCATGTGCTCACTCATTCCACTTACTGCACTATTCAGAACAAACTGCCAGCCAAGCGATCAGATGCAGGAGCTCCCTATGTCAGATGCGAGATTCAGGAGCAGTAGTTGATCGTACTCTGTTAGACAACGACTCTTCGATTAACCTTCTTCCGGCAGCCTTACTCGACCGATTCGAGTTTGGTCCTCTTCTTAGGAGCAGGACGGTCCTTCAGTTTGCTGATAGGTTGACTAAGAGGCCGAAAGAGTTGTTGAAAGACGTGGTCGTTACTATTCAGGGCCTGAAATTCCCCGTGGACTTCGTTGTGTTGGACATGGAGATCCCTTAGTCGGTAACCGATGCCCCCATCATACTCGGACGTCCATTCTTGGCCACAGCCAAGGTGGTAACCGATCATGATAGTGGGAAGGTATGTTTTCACGTAGAGGGCGAAACCATACAAATAGAGACGATCGAGGAAACAAGAGCCAGAGAACTAGAATGCTCAAAACAGTCCAGCGAAGCTGCGCAGATGACAGAGGAAGAGCTAGACATCCACCAGGAGTATGATTTTGTGATGACAGATGATGAATCCAACTGGATAGACCCTATAGCATAGACCCTCGCCTTGCCTACAGATTCACCATATCTAAAGCTTATGGCAGTCGAGAGCCTGGAGAGCACACCCCTGGACGAGGATACACCTAAGGCTGACAGTGTTGGGACGAGTGGTGCTGATGATTTTAAATCTTGTTCATCTACTTCAGATCCCTCGGATTCAGACATTGATTGGGATGATTTTGATGAATATTTGTCGTGTCTGATTCCTTCTGAGCCAACAACCATGACAGAGTACGAGCCAATGCAGTTTATTGATGATTCAACAGGCCGCCCTTCGTCAGTGATTCATGCAGAGCGAGAGTTCTCACACGCAGACCTGGTCGCCTTCACACAGACATATCAGAAGCCAGATCTGCCACCTCCCAGTTGTCTAGAACTGAAGCCTCTATCGCAGTCGCTGAAGTATCGTTTCCTTGCGGGTGAGCCAGATATGCACCCAGTCATTATCTCAGCAGGTTTGACTGGAGAACAAGAATCTCGTCTGATGGAGGTTCTTGAAAGAAACCGCAAGGCAATAGGATAGAGTATAGCTGATCTCTAAGGGATTAGTCCGGCTCTGTGCTCCCACCACATCTATCTTGAAGATAATGCTAGGCCGTCGCGTGAGTTCTAGCGACGGTTGATCCCGAATCTTCGAGATATAGTCATGAAAGAAATATCGAAGTGGTGGAGCGCCGATTTTATCTGCCTCATCTCCGACTCCAAATGGGTTAGTCCATTACATGTGGTACCCAAGAAGACGGGTATCACTACAATTTTGAATGAGTCTGGAGAGGAGATCGCTACCCGAGTACCCACTTCTTGGAGGGTCTGTGTGGACTACAGACGATTGAATGAGGCCACCAAGAAGGATCATTTCCCGCTGCCATTCATTGATCAGATTATCGAGCGGCTTGTTGGGAAGAGTCATTACTGCTTTCTTGACGGGTTCTCCGGATATAATCAAGTGGCCATTGTGCCCGAAGACCAGGAGAAAATGACATTCACCTGTCCGTTTGGGACTTATGCTTTCAGACGGATGCCCTTTGGTCTATGTAACGCTCCCGCGACATTCCAAAGGTGCATGTTGTCCATTTTTTCGGACATGGTGGGTGACCGTTTAGAGGTCTTCATGGATGACTTCTCGGTCTATGGCAATGGGTTCGATGCTTATCTTGACTGCCTAGACCGTGTGCTTCAACGCTGCATAGAGATCAATCTTGTCTTGTCTTGGGAGAAGAGTCACTTCATGGTGACTCAAGGGACGGTCCTTGGTCATATCGTCTCCAATAGGGGCATGGAGATCGATCCGGCCAATGTGGATATCATTAGAAAACTCAATCCACCGTCCAATTTGCGTCAATTGCGGTCTTTTCTGGGACATGTCAGTTTCTACCAACGGTTCATTCAGGAATTCAGTCGTATTGCCCGACCGCTTACTGATCTGCTGACGAAAAACACTGAGTTCATTGTCGATGATAAGTGTCTGGCGTCTTTCGAGACTCTCAAGAGTATGGTTGTTTCGGCTCTTGTCCTTCAGCCACCCGATTGGTCTCTCCCATTCGAGATCATGACGGACGCTTCCGATTTTGCCGTTGGGGTTGTGCTTGGATAGAGGAGGGATGGGTTGCCGTTTGCCATTCACTACACCAGCCGGACTTTGGATGCCGCTCAACGGAATTATACTGTGACTGAGAAAGAGATGCTGGTCGTAGTCTTTGCTTTGGATAAATATCGATCTTATATTCTTGGATCTAGAGTTACAATCTACACAGATCACACCGCCATTTGGTACTTAATGGCCAAGAAGGATGCCAAAGCACGTCTTACCAGATGGATCCTTCTGCTCCAGGAGTTTGATATTGAGATTAAGGATAAGCCTGGAGTTAAGAATGTGGTGGCGGATCATCTTTCCCGATTAGAGAACCTTGAGGAATCTGAGCCCAGCGCACCTATCACAGAGACATTTCCAGATGAGGCGATCTTGGCTATCACCTCGCTCCCATGGTACGCCGACATTGTGAACTATCTTGTTGCCAAAACGGTTCCACAAGGTTGGCCCAGACAGAAGCTCGAGACCTTCCTGGCGAAGGCCAAGCTTTACCATTGAGAGGATCCCGTCCTTTATCATGAAGGAGGGGATAACATCTAGAGGAGGTGCATTCCTCAAGAAGAACAACATAGCATCCTCACATACTGCCACAAGCTTGAGGCAGGAGGACATCATTCTGGAAAAAGGATAGCACAAAAGGTGCTTCAATCCGGCCTTTGGTGGCCTACTCTCTTTAAGGATTCAGATGAGTTCGTGAAGAGATGTACTGACTGTCAGAAGATGGGAACCTGCGGACAGAGAGACATGATGCCCATGCAACCCATTCACTTTTGTGAGGTTTTTGATGCATGGGGGATTGATTTCATGGGCCCATTTCCTAAGAGTCAGGGATTCAAGCATATTTTGCTCGTTGTAGATTATGTCAGTCGATGGGTTGAGGCCATCCTCGTCCAAGCCGCAGATGCTAAAACCGTATGTAAATTCTTGAGGAAAAATATCATTTCATGGTTCGGGGTACCTAGAGTCTTGATTTCAGGGGGGGGTCTGATTTCATCAATGACAAGGTTAGGGCCCTTGCAGATGAGTTCGGCATTGACCATCGTGTCGCCACGCTGTATCACCCTCAGACTAATGGTCTTGCTGAAGTATCGAACCAGGAGACCAAGACTATCCTGCAGAAGGTTGTCCGCACAGACCGAAAATATTGATCACAGCTTTTGGACTTTGTCTTGTGGGCATATCAGACATCCTTTATGAATCCATTAGGGACATCTCCCTTTCGACTCATCTATGGCAAGCGGTGCCATTTGCCAGTGGAAATAAAGCATAAGTCACTTTGGGCAGTAACTGAGCTATTATTGGATCCTGAGAGTATAGGAGACCAGAGGAAAGCTGAGTTGGCATCCCTGGAGGAACTGAGAGATACAACCTTTTCTAGCAGCCTACAGTACAAGGAAAAAGTGAAAACATGGCACGATTCCCACATCAGCCATAAACAGTTTGAGCCAGATCAGAGGGTATGGTTGTTTGATTCCAAGCTGAAATTATTCCCAGGGAAATTACAGAGCAAGTGGAAAGGTCCGTATGTGGTCAGGAAGGTACATGACAATGGCAGTATTGACATATCAGAACCGTCATCTTCCTCTACCTTCCGTGTCAATGGTCAGCGCCTGAAACTATATCTAGATCATGACCCGCCGACCATTGACGTTGGCCCCATTCTTCTGGTATGAGATGTGTTTATTGACTCATATCATCTGCATCTCATACATGGTGATCACTTCCATCTTCCGCTGTACAGATCATCTGTCTATATCACTCTTTGATCTGTTGATTTCTTTTCTTCTTTTCCTTTTCTATTTTCTTTATCTATAAAAAAGGTGCCGCCCTTGTAGACAGTTTTCCATACTTAGGATGTACTTTGTCCTATGTATAGGGGGGTGTGCACCCCGAGTTGTTCTATTCTTTTTGATCCTCTCCATTGTCTCCTCTTCTTGTCTATACTTAGGGATATCTTACCCTAAGTATAAGGGGAGACAATCTGAGTATGGTCTGTTCATTCCCACCCTCGACCCTCCCTGCGTTGTGTACAGTCTGCTATACTTAGGATTATTTGATCCTAAGTATAGGGGGGACGGTCAACTTCTCATTTATTTATTTATTTATTATTTAGACTTGTCTATACTTAGTACGAGTTATGTCTTTTCTTTTCACTCCGATCTATGAGGACATAGCTCAAGCTAAGTATAGGGGGGTCGTATATACTATGTATATACTTTAGCCATAACTCGTACTTTCATATTTTCTTAATAATATGGCTAATAACTCTTTAAAACTCATTAAAATCCCTAATAAAAAGGTGTTTTGTTCCTCAAATTCTTTTTGTGTTTACTGATTAATAAATCAGGTGAAAAAGTTTTTTGCAAAATGTTTGAAAAATAGTTTGAAAATCTTTGTGAACATTTATTGAAAACTATTTTGAAAATGTTTTGTTACATGTTTTCAACCTTTGTAAAAATTGTGTGGTTTGAAAAATTTATTTTCTTTGTGTGAAACAAAATGTTTGAAAAATGATTTGCAAATGGTTTGAAAAATGGTTGCAAAAATCTTTGAAAAATCTATATATACTGTTTGGAAAACCTTTGCAAAATGATTTTCAAATGTGTGTATATGTTTGTAAAAATGTTTGTAAAAATTAGTTTGGACTAGAGTTTTCAAAAATTCTTTGAAAAACATGTGTCAAGTAAGTTTGAGGAATACATACATCTCCCTAAAATTCTTTATATATATGTCTATAAAATTGATCACTTACCCTTGTAAATTCTTAAAACCCACTTCTTGTATATATAAGAAGCACTCCTGTGTACATATTTTTCACCTAGCTTTTAGCCAAAAACTTTTTGTTTTCAAAAATTCCAAAAACAATTGCAAATTTAAAATCCAAAAACATTTGAAAAATCTCTTTTAAAAATACAAAAAATGCATCTGCATATGCATCATCATCATCTGTTTAAAAATCCATAAAAATTTCAAAACCTTTGAAAATTGCATCACAAAACTATTTTCTGCATTTTGCATATCATTTGCATCGCATTACCATTTTTCGGATTGAGTTTGATAGTTGAACAAGTCTAAATAAAATCCGGAGATTAGAGCTTGATTGGACCTTAAAATCTACCTAATAACAGGAACCTTATAGGAACTGTTTTTGAGGTATTTCAGGTCTAGTTGACTTAATTCTTTGAAGATCACGAGACTTGGTTCAATGGATTCTTGACTGCCTAAGTAGAGTATTTCGGAGCACACACACGACTCTTGTTGATAATGACCTAACTTGGACACCTGCACCTTTCACGTGGCTCAACTCAGTTGGAGTGGTGAGGGGATTGGATTTACCGGTATGAGACGCACACAAGTGGAAACATTTGTCCTCCTCTAGGGAGGGAAGTGCACCCCAACCCGTCCAGTGATTAGGAAGTCTAAAGACAGGAGGCTGTGGGTTGCGATAAAGCTTCAAAAGAGGGATAGTCTACTGGCTCAAGAGGAAAAACTCCTTATGTAAATGATGCTGTATATAGTATTCAAAAAAAAAGTTCAGGCATGTACAAAAATAAAAAGCCTGCAAAGTATGTACAAATGTTGTAAAGCCAATAAGCAAGCTTGAGTTTCAAAGTCAAATATGTGAGCCTACAGCTGGATGACTTGACTACACTAGTCTTGCATCCTAGGATAGGTAGTTACACTGGCTACCATCCATTCTTCTCTTCACCCCCTCCTCTTGAGCTGGTTGCCACTTGAACTTAGAATGGAATACCCCGCTCCTCGAGGATGGAGTTGTTGGATTGGGGAATCATTGGGTTGTCATACTGGAGAAGTCAGTTTCTTTGTCATTCTAGTTGGGGAGAGCCACCATCACTTACACTATATGAGTCAGACTCATAGTCGTAAGGGTTTGCGTATGAGTTGAGATATTTCTGACCTGGCTATTAAGGAGACCTGGACAGAGTTTTGGGATTCTCAGGAACTGTTGGATTTCAAATTCGGTTCTCATTAAGGTTCCACCCGCAATAAAATTCCAAAGGTCCGACTTAAGCTCCAACCTTTGATTTTGTGAAGACAAGTTTAATAATTAAACTAAATCCAATTTCTTCTTTTTCTTTTCTTTCTTTTTCTTTTTGCACTTATTGCATAAGTGTTTGCTAGGGACTAGCAAAGGTCAAGTATAGGGGGATGATGAATCCACATTTCATCATCTTTATTCTATCATTTTGGCCTCAAAAACCCTTACAAATGCCTGTAAACACCCTTAATTAGAGCATATTAGCATTCATGCATGTACATGTAAATAGTGTCTAAAATAGTGTAATTAAAGCCAAAATTATAGAATAAATAAAACAAAAGAAAAGGAATAAAATATTGTAAATATTTTATGATCGGAAACCCCGAGACCTAGGCATCTTGATGAATAGGTCGACAAGGAATAAAGTAGGGGGAGATAAGGTCAAATACAGTCAAAATACTTACACTTTTTAGTTCATTATTTATTCATTTTGGGACCTATTTTTGGTTCCACTCTTTATGCATCAATTAAAGAAACTTTGTACATGAAAGTTGTAGATAATTTCATATAGAAAAATATAAAATTTATTTCACTGAAAAATCATGTACTGATAAAAAGTTATGGTCTGAATAAAAATCCAGAATCCCAACTTCCCAGACTCGTATCTCATAAATGAAAACTCCAAATGCAACAAACTCACTTTAATCGTATATAGAAGAAAATAAGCTATTTAATGACAGTGGTTTCGTATTTGGCGGAGCTACGGTTTGAAAGTTGAGTTTTGGACCCTCATTGTACACTTGTACATATTAAAATATTCATTTTATTATTTATTCATTATTTTGTATTTTTATATTTTTATAATTTTGTAAATATTATTTATAATAATTATGTACATTAAAATTAGAATAAAAACTTAAAAAAATACAAGATAAAAATACCTAGATATAATACATAGGTATCATACCTATACTTATACCTATACAACACATACCTGTATTTTATTTAATATACTAAGCACATCAAAAAAAATAAAATAAAAATATATATATGTGTATAAAAGTATTTTATAATTTTATAAAATACTAAATAAAAATAATGAAATTAAAATCACAAATTAAAAATAAAATAATAAAATACATAGGTAATATACCTATAAAGGGTATAAAAGTAAACTTGTAAAAATATACCTGATAAAAATAATTAAAAATCAGAAAATACTATATAAAATAATAAATATTTTTATTTAATAACAAAAATTTAATTCGGCCATTTTCTATTTTTAATTGATTTAATAAAACTTTTTCCCAGGGTTTTTCCTGGTTGGTCCACGTGGACCAACCAGGAGAGTCTGAGAGTTGACCGCGGGTCAACTCTCTGACCCGCCCCCTGTGGCTGTGTCAGAATGGGTTTTGACCCATGTTCATCCTTTTTTCGAGGTAAATCTTTACATCCTTTCATGATGCATCCTAAAGGACTTTTTCTCCCAGATATTAGAGCATACTCGCCTAGTGATTACATCGGGGATTGGATCGAAGATTTGATCGATATGCCTCGATCGTTGAGACCCGTCGGTCAGCCATACAAAAACCAACCTTCTCCTTCCTTTGAATTTTGGGAACCGCAATTCATCCAGATTTTCCCCCCTTGGACTCGCTCGAGCTTCTTGGAGGTGACAGCTCCAAGTTTCCTTCTTCAAGGCGGAGGATCGACACGATCTGGGCGTGTTCCACCCCCACCTCCGGTGACCTTCCCGTCGAGGTACTTCAACCTTGGGTACCCCCCTTGAGGTGTTTATTCCCTTCATTTTCGTTCTCGTTTCATTCCTTGTAGTCTTAGGATCACTTAGGTTCCCTTTTCGCTTCCAATCCCGCATCGATTCGCTCAATCGAGTTCCCTCACCGGAGCAAGCTTCGGCGAGCATCGAAATCGTTGTTCACCGCTTGTGAGAACCCCCTGGAGGTCGAGGCATTTTGCCCTCGCCTCCATTGACCATTTTGGTAGTCGCAGGAGCTCAAAAGACCCCCGCGAAGGGTCGATTTTGGAAGAACCACATGCACCTGGGCCGCCATTCTTCCTGGGCTTTGCCACGGAGCATCAGAGCTCCTCAAGCCTTTTTGGCTCTGCTGGTGGACTCAGGAACCTTCTAGGAGTCGAAGGAGGTCTTCCGCGATGAGGGAGGAGGCCGGAGCAGAGCCCCAGCGTCGATCCAAGCTCGTCGGAGGCCGTGTTCTTCCCTATTCTTGCAAGGGAGTCCACGACCGTTCGATCGAGCTTTGCCTCCAGGTCTTCCCAGCGACGTCGGATCAGATCTCCTCCAGCCGTTCGATCAGCACCGCCGCATCTAATCGCAGCCATGCATTTCGAAGCGTCATCGCGCAAGGAGGCGAGGACACGTGGACAAGTGAAGCTTCATCCGTCGTCCGTTCCCGCCTTAGCCTTGGGTATTTTGCGACTCAACCCTTGGCATTTTTGTAATTTATTTTGAAACACTTAAACTTTCATATGCTGTGTAAAAAGTTTTGTAAAATTTAACTTGAGACCCCTGTGCTTTCCATTATTACGCTTAGGTCCTCGGCCACGTCACCTCACGTGACCTGTGCACGTAAGGCACGGGGCTTTTTGCAGCGAGTCCCTCGGCCATTTGTGTATTTCGTTTCAGTACTAGAATTTTTAATTTCAGTGTAAAACTTTGGGGATATTTGCACCAGAGCCCTCAGGCATTTTTGATTTTACAAAAAGGTCCCTACCAAGCGCCTGCTAGTCACGCACCCTGGTGGGTATTTTGCATCTTTACCCGTGCAGGTTTGGCTATTTGGGATTGGTCCATAAAAATGAATATTAAGTGTAATATTTTGTTGGAAATTTGCAACCTTGCCCCTGGATGTTCTGATATTTGCATATATGCCCCTACCAGGCCATACATTTTTGCTTGCTTGCTTTATTTATTTCATGCATCATTAAAACCCTAAAAAATCCCCAAAAATCAACTTAAGCTCATGTGTGCTTGCACTCTCACGCCATATTCTTGCATTTTATTTTTATTGCATTTTTATATCTATTAAAAATCGAAAACATGCCATTTCAGTACTGTCTAGCCTAGAAAATACCAATAAAATATTAAAACACCTAGAAAAATTCCAAAAAAATCACCTACTGTGTACTTTATCCTATTTTAGTGTCATTCCAAAAATCACTAAAAATTTCAAAACCAAAACCATAAAAATTAGAAAATACATTAAAACTTCAAAAAAATCTAAAAAATCATAGAAAACTCCAAAAAATGAAAACTCAAATCATGTAGGTTGCCCTTTTTATTCCCTTTAGTTTAAAATAGTTTAGAAAAAATTTTGTTGCTGTTGGTATTTTTCATTCCTATTTTACCTTCACCAAGAACATTAATTCACTATTTTCTTTATTTTGACTTTTAAAAATACCAAAAACATTCTGAAAAATACCCAAAAATCACAAAAACAATAAAAAATTATAAAAAGACCAAAAATATTTTATTTCCTAACTTTTGATTATTTTTTCCCATTTTTATAAATATTTTATCACCCCTTTTCTTATAGTCTTTATATATTCCAATACTGAAAAAGAAAATTAAAAAATATAAAATATAAAAAGAAAATATAAAATCAGAAAATTAAAAATCAAAATACAAAATTAAAAATTAAAAAAAAATTAAAAATTAAAACCCACATAAATATTTGCTTTGCATAGTGTAGACAATACAATCACTTCCACACACACACACACTTGTCGATCTATCCTGCCTTGCTCCCTGTGTTCGAACTCTCTACGTATTTGCTTCTATACATCTTTTATAGAGTTAAAAATAAATTTTAACTCCACTTTCTGCTTGTCATTGTTTGATTGATTGATTGTGGGTTAATTGTTGATTTTAATCGAGATTCACTGAGGGTCGCCGCAGTGACACGGTTGTCTCCGCCTTGTGTGAGACACTATTTAGACCCTGTGAATTTCGGTTAAATCAGTGGGCGAGGGCCTCGGGACCTGTGCTCGATGGCGCTTTGGTGGAGGGGGGCGGTCGTCAGAGCTTGAGCCTCAGAAGGCTTCTTCTGGTGGTGCTTCGTCTAGTGATCAACGAATCTCCTGGAAGAGGATGCTGTGGCTCGATGACCGAAGATTGGAGGCGGAGGCGATGCTCTGGAGTCATTGCGAGATGGAGATCGATGAAGGGCTCCTGAGTTGTCGGTGGCGTAGCGGGAACTCCACGTACTGATGTTGGCTGGAGTTGAGGGAGAAGATGGTTGACGATGGTGGAGTCGTGTTGAGGGTGGAGATCGTGGCTGGGGTACGAATGTCGTTGGCTCGACGGCCCAAAGACAAGAGCAAGAGGCAGTATCAACGTAGAAGTGTCGCGTTGCAACGCTACTGGGGAGGCCAGATCTCGCCGGAGATACGGGCAAGCAGGTGTTGTCACCACCGCCTTCCCTTATCTATGGTGCAGTCAGCAGATAATTCGAGAAGGGGGCGGCGTTGGTGCTTAAATAGTGCTCAAGGGACTGCCGGAGATGGACAGGGGATTGGCAATTGATCTAAGGGTATTTGACGAGGGGATCAGATTGGGGAGGAGAGATTCGCGGTGGCGCGGTGAATCGGAAGGCCGTGGAGGATATAAGACAGCGACTGTGATTGATTCTGATGAGGATATGGAGGGTGGTTGGCCATAGAAGGAAAGTGAAGAGGCGGTTGTGGCGCTCGTTAACGAGCAGACCAGACCTCGATCAAGAAAATAAGACCACCAATACAGAAATCAAACACTCGAACAGAACAAAGCGGCCTCGCTAATTTATTTTATCTGGTATAGCTACCAGGGTCGAACACAAGGAGCACGTGATGCGAAAGCTACGAAGTAGTCGGGAATCCAAGAAAAGAAAGGAAATGGTGGTTTTTGTATTTTTTTTTAATTTTTTTTATGATTTTTAAAATATGAGAAAAAGAATAAAAGAACTCAAAAATCCACACTCCAACAATTATTTAAAGACTCAAAAATATTCAAAAAATCCAAACAAAAATATTTTGTGTTTTTAAAATATTCAAATATTTTTGTGGATTTTATGGGGTTTTTCTAATTTTTAATTAATTTTCTAAAAATGAAAGAAAACCAAAAACAGTGACCAATGTCCAGCTGGGATCTAAAGGCAAGTTAAAATTAATTAAAATGCCTATAAAATACCAACAGTATTTTTATGAGAAACTATAAAACAAAACCTGACTATAGCAACTAAAAACACATTTTTTTTATTTTTTAGGAATTTTTTTATTTTTCTAAGATTTTACTCTTTTTTAATTTTTATGGTTTTTCGAAATGAGAATAAAGCGAAAACTGGATAGAAACTTAAACACAACAAAACACATAGTAAGGAATTTTTTTAGAAATTTTCAGGACTTTTTAATATTTTTAGTTGATTTTCTGAAATAGACAGTGATAATTTTTAGGATTTTTGAATTTTTAAAAATGATAAATTAAAACAAAACAAAGCCAAAAATTCACTAAAATTCCTACACAGTGGCAGGAGCCACGTGTCCAAATTTCATGAATTTTGGAGCTAAAATGCTATTTATTAAATCAAAAATTGAACACACAGCATACCTGGATCAAAATGCAAAGAAAACATGTTCTGGGACCAAATAATAACACGCAATGAAACTCTAGGGTCCGTTCTGCAATTTTCGCATCAAATTCGTCACATGTCTCAAATCAGGACGCACAAGGGTATATTTGCAAATAATAGAAGTAAAACTTCAATTCATAACAACAGACAAATCCAAGGTAAATAATGCAAATATCCTAGAATCCCACGTGACGAAGCATGTGAGTCCACACAGACAGGACTAAAGTGCAAATATAGAAAACTACAGGTGCTAAAATGCAAAAAGGTCCAAATGTATATTTTATTTTACAGACGAAAATGAAAACTAAAATAAAAGCAGGGTAGACTGAGCAAATTACCCATGCATCACGTGAGCTATGCGTGGCTGGCCAGGTGGCGTCCGCTAGCTGGGTGCGAACGTGCGGCTCTGGAGCGGTCAGATATCAGATCCAATGACCGTTAGAGTGTCGATGGCGTGGCTAGTACGAGGGCCGTTAGATCTGACATCTAACGTCCTGACAACTCCAGGCAATGGACGGCGAGGATGGTATCTAGCAGGTGCGGGCTATCGGACAGTGGAGAGAAGCTCTGGTAGAACAACGTCTGGGCGAGCTTCGCCAGAGCATCGTGAGGATCCGAGGCTCCGATGAACGATCGGCCAATGCCAAAAGAACTGTGAGGTCCCCCTGCATCGAATGGCCGAGGCTGATGGAGTCGTCGGCGGTCAGATCTTCTTGACGATGGCTGGGACCTGGGCGAACTCCGGCGAGGGTGGTCAGAGGTGATCTGGGTCGTTCCACGCGCGCTCAGACCTGCAGGAGAAACTCAGACTCGGAACAAGGCTCCGGTCGGGGTTATTGGGCCTAAACTAGAAAGAAGCGGTGATGAATGGAAGGGGGGTCTCTGGCAAAGGCAATGGATGAGACCTATGGCCTAATCCTGGCAATCCAAGCTAAGATTAGGATGATCAGATGGAGTGATAGGATGAAGGATGAGTGGGGGTGTCGATCTGAACGGGTGAATGAACGGGTCGAGGATCCGACCGGTTGGTCAGAGCTGGCGGAGGTGCGGCGGAAGACAAACGAAGGATTGAATAAGCAGAGGAGCTAGGAACTATGGACAGATTACCTGAGGGTCCTAGGAGAATCCTGAGCTCCAGGGGATGCAGACGGTGGGGTCTTCTCCTCTACATTGCTGGGCTGGCGGAGGAGGCTCGTCGCATCGGTGCTCTGGCCACGAGAGGCGAGCTACGGCTACACAACACCTTACCGACGACCAAAGGGGGTCTCCGATTGTTGTCACCAAGGCAGAGCTTCCTAGGTTATCAGAAGGGTGTGCGACACGAGCTACCAAGCTGGGGAGGAGAGTGAAGAATATATAGCACGTCCCAGGTAGCTGGAGGAAATGGGTCGGGGCGTGCGAACCGAGGGTGATCCGCGACTCCCTAGGGATCCGTGAGGATCACCTATCCACTGGGGAGACGCGGGCAGATATTCAAGGCAAAAAGGCATAGGATCTGGTCGGAGAAAATGGGATAAATGGGTGCAAAAACTGGATCCGCGCAAGGAGAGATCCGGGAGGGGTAGTTGACCAGGGTCAACATTCCTCCTGCCAATCAGAAAATAGCTAGTAAAAAATATTTATAAAATCAATTAAAAATAGTAAATGATTTAAAAATAAAGTGTACAAAATGAAAAATATTTGTTATTTTCTAAACTACTTTTCTGTGATTTTTATTTATTTTTAGGAAAAATAATTTATGGTATATACAATATATTATATTATATACATGTATAAAATACCTGTGTATTTTGTACAATTATTTTTATTTTCTTATTTTTACACAAATACTCCAATTTTATATTTTATTTAGAACATAATATTTGGAGTATAAAATAATTTTTGTTGTATTTTTATTGTTTATTTACAAGTATAAAAAAATAAGGAAAGATACATATTTACATGTATTATATACAAGGTGAGAGAGAGTTTTATTTTATTTTTATTTTTATTTTATTTTATTTTTCTAATTTGTGTTTTATTTTTAGAAATATATATAAGGGAAAAATACCTTTTTATATTTATTTTTGTAAAATAAAATATATACATAGAGGGTATATATGTACAAGGTAGAGTGGCCCTATCTCTCTCTACTTATTTTATTTGGCGATCAGACCAATTCTTGGCCCTCTCTTGGGTTTAGGTCACTCAATATTTATTCTAAATATTTCCTTCTTTTTTCTTTTATTCTTTATTCTTTTATTTTGCACAAATACATGCTACTTATTAGATATTAACAAATGCATGCTTATTGCTAGTTTATTGTATTTGCAACTATATACATGATGCTTTGCCAAGATAAGTAGCTAAAATAAATGAATAAAGAGTGATGAATGAGGCTTCATCACCCCCCTATACTTTACTTTTTCTAGTCCCTTAGCAAACACTTATTTGAAAAAGAAGTGAAAAGAGAAAGAAAAAGAAGGTGAATCAAGGTTGATTATTAAACTTGTCTTCATTAAATTGAAGTATGGAGCTCAGTCGGACGTTTGGATTATTAGTTTGTCGGAACCTTATTTGGACTTAGGTCTAATACTTAACAGCCTCTAAGTTCCACCAATCTATGGTCAAGACTCCTTAATAATCCAGATCAGAACAAGTCTACATACACAAACTCTAATGACCATGAATCTTTCCTTGTACTGTGTAAGTGATATGTAGCTCCACCTCAGAAATGGCAAAATGACAACCCCCCTCAACAAGGTAACTATAATGCCCTAGTCTGGCAACTCTTTCCTCGAGGAGCGGGGTATTCCCTTCTAAGTTAAAGTGCAACCGGCTCAAGAAGAGGAGGAAGAAGAGAATGGACCATGACCAGTGTAGCCATGTATCTTAGGGAGCCCAACCAGTGTAGCTAAGTCTCCCTGCTGCAAGCTTCATGAGATGGGCATGGGTAACATAAGCTTTGCTTTATTTGTCTATATACACTCTGGTGGGCATTTCATTTTCTCTTAGACCCACCTATTTTTTGGAGTTTTTCTTTCTTTTGCACTTTTTTTTCGATGTGCATATGTACAACATATCTACATGGTGCAACATATATATAAGGAGTTTTTCTCTTGAGCCAGTAGACTATCCCTCTTTTGAAGAATTATTGCAACCCACAACTCCTGTCTTTAGACCTCAATGCTGCCAGACCAAGTTGAGACGCACTTCCTTCACTAAAAGAAGATGAGAGGTTCCGCCTAGAAGTACTACCATCGTATGCTACCCCAAGTCAAAGAAGATTGCCTCCTCACCACCTCCTCCGTAGAGAGCTATGTGTAAGGTGCTGATGCAAGTAAAGCCATTGTCTGTGAGAGTCATGTGTGCGTTCTTAAGTGTTCTACTTAGGCTTATCAAGATGACATATGATCATAGCCTAGTGGACTCAAAGAATTAAGTCACCATGGACCTAAAAAGTCTTAACCATAAGCCTATAAGGTTCCTCTTAGAATTAGGTGGATTAAGGTCTTAACCAAGCTCTATTTTTCAATTTAATTCCAGGCTAGTTTAAATGTCAACTATGATTCAGAAAAACCGTACAAGTTTATACAAAAATGCAATTATGAAATTTTGAAAACGTGCAAAATTTTTGAAAATGTTTGAATGAATGAATGCATGCATGCATAAGTTTTGCAAACTATTTACACACATTTACACAAGGGTTTTTGCAAACTTTTTGTTTTTCAAACATTTTACAAAAATTTTGTACTATATACATAATTTGGATATCAAAATATTTATAAACTCTTTACACAAAAATTTTTTACAAATATTTGTACAAAAATACTTTTATAAATAACTATGTATGTGCAAGAAAGAATTTTATGTACAATGAATTCTTTTAACTTTTTTTGGATTTTTAGATAAAAGGATTTCAACCATTTTATTTATTAACACACTCACATAAAGTACGAGTTATGGCTAAAGTATATATGGAATATATACGACACCCACCTATACTTAGCTCGAACGATGTCCTCAGAGTGGATCAAAAGCGATGAAGAAGACATAACTCGTGCTTAGTATAGGGAAGGGAAAGGGAATGGTATACTATAATGACGAATTAAAGAATAGAAATGAAAGGATCTCGGTGTTTCCCCCTATACTTAGGATCAAGTAATTCTAAGTATAGCAGACTGTACATAAAGGGAAATCTAGTGGAAGGATGTGCAGGGTCTACCTCCCCTATCTCACACAAAATGAATAGGGGCGACATCAACGACCAGTGGCTCATGATATCGATATGGTTTGAGCCGCTGCCCATTAACACGAAAGGTAGACTCAGATGACATCTCAGATATGTCGATGCTTCCATTCTCATGTACCTTTCGGACCAGGTATGGTCCCTTCCATTTGCTCTGCGACTTCCCTGGAAATAATCTCAGCTTGACATCGAACAACTATACTCTCTGATCTGGTTCAAACTGCTTGTGGCTGATATGAGAATCATGCCACTCCTTCACTCTCTCCTTGTATTGTAGGATGTTTGAAAAGGCTACATCTCTAAGCTCCTCTAGGGCTGCCAATTCTGCCCTCCTCTGGTCTCCTACACTCAGTGAATGCAATGTATGTCTGTGACAACCCAAAGTGACTTGTGCCTAAGCTCAACAGGTAAATGACAGGGCTTGCCATAAACGAGAAGAAAGGGAGATGTACCCAAAGGAGTCTTGAAGGAAGCACGATATGCCCACAAGACCGAGTCCAAAAGCTGTGACCAATCCTTTCGATCAGGGCGAACTACCTTCTGCAATATCGTCTTGATCTCCCTGTTCGACACTTCAGCAAGACCATTGGTCTGAGAATGATATGGAGTGGCTACTCGATGGTCAATGCTGAACTCGCTAGCAAGGGCCTTTACCTTATCGTTGACGAAATGAGACCCCCCGTCAGATATCAACACTCTAGGCACCCCAAACCGTGAAATGATATTCTTCCTCAAAAATCTGCATACAGTCCTATCATCTGCGGTTCGGGAGGGGATGGCCTCAACCCAATGACTCATATAATCAATGTCCAACAGAATGTACTCAAATCCCTGACTCTTAGGGAATGGACCCATGAAATTGATCCCCCATGCATCAAAAACCTCACAGAAGTGAATGGGTTGCATCAGCATCATATCACGCTATCCACAAGTGCCCATCCTCTGACAGTCAGTACACCTTTTTACGAATTCATCAGAATCCTTGAAGAGGGTAGGCCACCATAGGCCAGATTGGAGCACTTTCTGTGTCGTTCTCCTCCCAAGGTGATGTCCTCCTGCTCAAGTTTATGGCAGCAAGTGAGGACGCTATGGTGCTCCTCCTGAGGAATACACCGATGCTAGACACTATTCCCGCCTTCATGATAAAGGATGGGATCCTCCCAATGGTAGAACTTGGCCTTCACGAGGAAGGTCTCAAGTCACTGCCTGGGCCAACCTTGTGGAACTCTCTTGGCAAGAAGATAGTTCACAATGTCAGCATACCACAGGAGCGATGCGATAGCAAGGATCGCCTCATATGGGAAGGTCTCAGATATAGGATCAATCTGCTCAAAATCCTCAAGATGCTCTAATCGGGAGAGATGATCCGCCACCACATTCTTGACTCCAGGCTTACCATTAATCTCAATATCAAACTCCTGCAGTAGAAGGATCCATCTAGTCAATCTCTCTTTGGCATCTTTCTTTTCCATGAGGTACCTGATGGTGGTATGGTATGTAAAGATAGTCACCATAGATCCAATGATGTACGATATGAACTTATATAGGAAAAAGACTACGGCCTAGCATCTCCTTCTCAGTGATAGTATAGTTCCGTTGCGCGACATCCAATGTACGACTAGCGTAGTGAATGGAAAATGGTACTCCATCCCTCCTCTGCCCCAGCATGGCCCCTACGGTGAAATTGGAGGCATCCATCATGATCTCGAATGGGAGAGACCAATCAGGCGGCCGGAGGACATGAGCCTCAACAACTAGACTCTTGATAGTCTCAAATGACGCAAGACACTTATCATCCACAATGAACTCGGTGTCTTTGGTCAGCAAATCAGTCAACAGTCGGGCAATCCTGCTGAAATCATGAATGAAGCGTCGGTAGAAACCGACGTGCCCCAGAAAAGACCGTAACTGTTGCAAGTTAGATGGTGGATTGAGTTTCCTAATGATATCCACCTTGGCCGGATCAACCTCCATGCCCCTTTCAGAGATGATATGACCAAGCACCATCCCTTGAGTCATCATAAAGTGACTCTTCTCCCAAGATAGAAAAAGATGGACCTCGATGCATCCCTGAAGGATGCGGTCTAGGCAGTCAAGAAAAGCATCAAACCCATCGCCATAGACCGAGAAGTCGTCCATGAAGACCTCCAAACACTCACCCACCATGTCCGAAAAGATGGACAACATGCACCTTTGGAATGTCATCGGGGCATTACATAGACCAAAGGGCATCCATCTGAATGCATATGTCCCAAAGGGACAGGTGAATGTGGTCTTGTACTGGTCTTCGGATGCAATGGCCACCTGGTTGTAAATAGAGTACCTATGAAGAAAGCAGTAGTGACTCTTCCCAGCTAGCCTCTCTATAATCTGATCAATAAAAGGCAGTGGGAAATGATCCTTCTTGGTGGTCTGGTTCAATCGTCTGTAGTCCACACAGACCCTCCAAGAAGTGGGTACCCGGGTAGAATTCTCCTTTCCAGACTCACTCACAACTGTAGTAATGCCCGTCTTCTTGGGCACCACATGTAATGGACTAACCCACTTGGAGTCAAAGATGGGGTAGATAAAATCGACGCTCCACCATTTAGATATTTCCTTCATGACAACCTCTCGAAGGTTCGGGTTCAGCCGTCGCTGGAACTCATGCGACGGCTTGGTGTCTTCTTCGAGATAGATATGGTGGGAGCATAGGGTCGGACTTATCCCCTGGAGATCAGTTACGCTCCATCCTATCGCCTTGTGGTTCTTTTCAAGAACCTCCATCAAACGAGATTCTTGCTCTCCAGTCAAATCCGCTGGGATAATGACTGGGTGCATCTCATGCTTGCCTGCAAGGAACCTATACTTCAGCGACTGTGTCAAGGGCTTCAGCTCTGGACAACTGGGAGCTGGCCGATCTGGCCTCTGACAAGTCTGAGTGAAAGCAACCAAATCTGCATGGGAGAACTCTCACTGAACCTGAAAATCTGGTGAAGGCTGCTCTGCTGGTGTGTCTGTTCTATGAATAGGATCAATCTCCACCCTAGCTGCTGGCTCTGTAGGAATCAGACATGGAATCAACTCATCAAACTCTGCCCAATCAATATCTGACTCCGAGGGATCTGAATCTGAATCAAAAGAAATATCTACTGCCTTGCTCACTTGAACGCGATCTACTGTCTGAAAGGTGTCCTCTGCCAAGAATGTGCTCTCCAAGCTCTCCTCTACTGGAATCTGTGCATCAACGGGATCCGAAGATGAGAGGATGGTTCATGAAACGGGGTCTGACCAAGCTGCTTCATCGTCTGTGATCACAAAATTGCACTCCTGGTGGACGTCTCGCACTTCCTATATCATCTACTCTGAATTTGTAAACGGCTCTAAGCAAGCTGAATCTCGCACTTTAGTCTCATCGATCGTGTCTATTTGTATACTTTCACCCTCGACGCAAAAGTATACCTTCCTGCTATCATGATCAGACATGGCTTTTGTTGTGGCCAAGAACGGGCATCCTAGAATGGTGGGGGTATGGTCACAGACTCAGGGATCTCCATGTCCAACACAACGAAGTCCATGAAGAATTTCAGGCCCTGAATTATGACGACCATGTCCTTTAGCAACCCCTTTGGCCTCCTGCCAATCGATCAACAAACTGAAGGACCGTCCGGCTCTGTCGAAGAGGGCCAAACTCAAATCGGTCGAGTAAGTCTGTCGGAAGTAGGTTGATAGAAGAGCCACTGTCTAATAGAGTCCGATCGAACCTCTGCTCATGTATGTGGCATCTGACATAGGGAGCTCCTCCATCTGGCCTCTTGGCTGGCAGATGGTTCTAGATGGTAAAGCAGGTGGCACGAGTGAGCACATGGATCTCTAAATGGTGGTTCCTCCTCTTTCTCCAAATAGTGGTCTTCTCTCTAAGGCTCCTCTGGAAGAGGGGGATGTGCTCCAAGGCCTCCTGTAGAGTCAGTTGTATCTGAAATCTGTCTATCATCTGCTGGCTGAACTCTAGCTCCTGGGATTTTTTTGGGTTTTCTTTTTTGGTCCCCTTAGCCAAGCGGAGTGCTTGGGGGAAGGGGATGGATGGCCCCTCCTCAGATGGAGGGCTAGGATCGGGTCCCTACTGCTGTGGCAAAGTAGAATCCATAAAACATATCCATGCATCACCGATGGACTCACAAATGAAGAACCCTTTACTTTATTACATTTTCCAAAATAGTCCTGAGATACAAAAGCAAAAGCAAATGCAACAGGAATATAATGGGTGGACTCAGTACCACCCGTGGCATCTGGATTAGCGGCATCAGCACTGTACTCTGGCTCAGCATCATCTTTGGTGGCATCAGCACCACCTCCTGCATATGGTGAAGTGACGGCCTCAGTATCTCAACTGGATCTACATCCTTGGTGGCATCAGCACCACTATCATCAACATCATCATGAGCGGCATCAGCACCGCTCTCCTCCTCATCTGGCGCTCCCGAGTCTGCATGTGGTCGTCGCTCAGATGAGGTGCTGTCAGCTAGCATCCTACCGCTCCTAAGTGTAACAAAGTAAACATCAAAAGTGTATGCAGAAATATCACCAAGTGAATCACTAGGAGCGGTAACCTCTGTAAATTCTACCTGCTCAGACTTCCTCTTCAGGTTGTTTGGGTTCGACTCGATCTGGGCGGGTATGGCGGTCTTGCTCTTCACTATCTCCCTCATCTCATGACAGAACTCGTCCATCTCCTACCTGAATGTAGCCTGCTGATCGGAGATAAGGCGGGCTAGATCATCTAAAGCTGGGTTCTCATAGGCAGGCCCATGAGAACCAGACGGGTGACCTCTCTAAAAGTGAGGCTGCTGCTGTGATGGATGAGAGGGATACTGGGGATGAAACTGCTGAGGCTGCTGCTGCTACCTCCACGACTGTCCCTGCTGATAGGGACGAGGACCAGACTGCTGGTAGTGTGGCTAAGGATGTGGCTTTGGGAAGTGAGGCTGCTGCTGCTGGTTGAACTGGCCACCATGAACTGGAGGCTGCTGCTGGGAAGAGGTACCTCCGGTCGACCAACGGAATCCGGGATGGTCTCGTCGGATCCCAGGTTGAGGTCGGTCATACTAAATCCTGTTGACGTCCATCAACGACTCCTGCTCGTAGGTGGGTGGAGGGAGAACTGCCAGGGGCTGATCCAGCTGGTATACCACCATCTGGTTGTCCTGAGATGGTGGTGACTGGAGGTACTGCTGCTGCTGCTGGAACTGCTCCGCCTGAATATGATGCACCTGTCGGTAGTGGGCGGAGGGCTTGGATGAGCTACTACTGCTGCTGTGATCTTCCCGTGACCTAAGACGGAGCTGAGAAGCCGTCTGTGCCTCCTGGAGACACATGATCTGGGTCTTCAGGTCACTCAGCGTCTATGCCATCTGATCTATCTGAGACATACCCTGGCACTGCTTCTTCTCAATAAGCTCGATGCAGTCCAACTTCTTGCTGATGATCCCCATATCAGCAGCCGTCTAACCTGCCTGTGCTGCGACTGCTGATGATGTAGATGGATCGGCATTGACCCGTGCTATCCTCTGATAGGACACAACTTGTGGTGTGGGCTTCCCCTGTGCATATAGTTGGGTCTGGGACATCACCATATAGTTCTCTTCCATCTCCTCGTAGATGGCCCAGGCCTGATCCTCATCCTTGGCAAAATAGGACCCCCCACAAGATGCATTCACTAGCCCCTGCAACTCTGGTGTAAGCCCGCAGAAGAAACTCTGGACAAGGTTGGGCTTGGATATGTCATGATGAGGGCACCGGTCTGTGAGCTCCCTGAATCTGTCCCATGCCTCATGAAATTTCTCATTGGGGAGCATGGAAAAGTTTTTGATCAGGGCTCGAGCTGCATTCGCCCGGCCGAGTGGATAGTACTTATTCAAGTACTCCTTCCGGAATTGTTCCCATGATGTGACGAATCTCCCTAGGTGCTTCAGCCAGTTGGCTGATCTGTCTACGGGGGAGAACGAAAAGGCCATCATCTTGATGGCATCCTCGTCCACAAGTCGATCGTGGACAGTACTGCAGATCATCTTAAATTCTTGGAGATGGAGGTGCGGCTCCTCAGTGGCGAGTCCGTGGAATCAGGGTAGAAGCTAGATGGTCTGAGGCGGGAGCTTGAAATCTCCCAAAATGGCTGGCAGTTGTATCCATCTATGGGTCAGAGTTATACCAGGGTTGTGCAACTCTCTCATCGGTCATGCAGGTGTTGCTAGCTATGCGGCTCCCCAGGCTCTCCTCACTCGGGATGATCTCCTCCTCCACCGGCTCTGCGCTGCTCTCTGTCAGCTCTCATCTGATCCATCTCTTGGCGCATGTCCACCATGAAAGCCCCTTGGTCTCTGATCTGACGTTGCATGGTCTCCAGAGAGGCTAACAGGGTGTTGTTGATGGCACCCTGATCTAGTACATATGTTTGGTTCCCGCTGGGTCCGTCGGTGCGCTCCTCACTGCTGGCCATGGTCTCTACAAAGGCAAAAGACCCAAACTCAAGTGCCGATAAATCATCAACTATCTGCTGTGATATCTGATCGGGAACCTCAGGACTGGTAGAAGGGTGGTCGAGGGAGAACAAGGAAGAGTCAAACTCAGGTTCGGAGAGCGGGTCTCGGCTCTCACGAACCAACCTAGATGAGCGGATTGGAGTGCTCGAAAGCGGTGCAGCTAGAAGCTGCCTAAGAGACCTCCGACCCATAATCTTGATGTGGCAAGTAAAGGCAGATGAGATCTGGAAAAACACATAAGATCGGTCAAGCAAACCCCCAATTCACCTACTTACGCAGAGCTGATAATCGTAAAGGTTCGATCTTTTATCTTGTCAATTTTATTGGGTGATCAAACAATCTTTCAGAGTGATTAAGCCAGCTGTTGGGAATCCAACACTCCCAGGAGACTATTTTGATCCCAAGCCTAGATCTTTCCCAGCCAGTACAAGTCACGGACCGTTTACCGGCTACCCGATGGACTCCCTCTGTTAAGGATATCGTGACCCGCTTTATCCGAAATCAGAGCGATCCTCACTAGAGAATGACTAACCCGAAATCATTAATCTGAGGAGACATTGGATGTGGCTCTAGCCTAGTGTGCGAGTCACTCTCTCGCTCATCCAAATCATACAATGAGGGGATTACTCTCCCAAGACAAAATTTTAAGTTAGATGTTTTTTAGGGCCAGGTGTGTCTTAACAGTCCCAGTTTTATAGTTTTTCTTTTTAGGTATTTTTCAAAGCGAATAACGGCTAACGAATTTTCGGTTCTCCTGATTATTTTAAGTCCAAAAATAGGGGGGAGAAATCGAAAAAGCCGATGCACGATCAAACACTATGATGCATGCAGAGTAAGAAATGCATACATGACTCCAGCTCTCTACATGCAGAGTGATCCGCGCATAAAATAAAAGATTGAAATAAACGTATCTATATGATGCAAGAAGAAATCGGCCTTAGACAAATAATTTCTACTTGCGAAGAACTGTAGCTAATGGGTCAACAAGAGGGGTCGGGTCCGGTCTCTGATGCCGATCGATGTTCGCCACAACGGATCCTGCAGCACTGTATACGACCTCTAGCAGCACATGACCCCTCAGGTGACCGAGTTAACTTTTTCTTTGTGAATAAATTCATAAGGTCCAATCAATGATCTATTAGAATAGATATGCAATTAGGGTTGGGACTTAATTAATTATGTCAAAATCAAGCTAGAAATCCTAAGTCTAAGGGCGAAAAACTTCGAGAATCAAAAATAAAAGAAAATGCGGTCAAAAACAAAACCGACGAAAAATCTACGGTGAGATCTCCCGAGCACACCGGTGCTCGGTGAAACAGACCCCGAGATCACACCAAGTTTGAGTCCAAGTCATGGTCCTGTATTATTACAATAATAGCAGAAATAGAAACTAATCTAAACTGCTCTACAACTACTCAAGGTTCCTGCTCCTCCTCTCCAACACTCTCTCGCGGGTCGATGCAGAAACGAGCCACCTCCAAGTCACGCGGGTGCCTCGGCTCTCCGAAGATCGCCGCCCTCGCTCGTTGGGCCCTCACAAGAAAGGGAAACAAAAAATATGTCAGACCACAGTTATTTATAAAAATAAGAGGAAAATAAATGAAATGAAATAAATGCAAAATAAAATAAAGGGAAATAAAATAAAAACAAAAAAAGAAAAAGGAAACAAACAAAAGAAAATAAAAAGAAGAAAAGTGAAAATAAAGCCGAAAAAGGAAAAACTGACTACTAAGTCGTGCTCCCCAGCAACGACGCCATTCTGACGAGTGGACCTGAGCGACTAGGGTAAAATGGTATCAAGGGTCGTTGCGACCTCAACCACTCGGATCAGACTCAATCAAGAAAATAAGACCACCAATACAGAAATCAAACACTCAAACAGAACAAAGCGGTCTTGCTAATTTATTTTATAAAAGGTAAATTACAATTTGGGTCCCCATCTATGAGTCAGATCCCAAAATGGGTCCCGATCTTTAAATTATAATGATTCGGGTCCCAGGACCATTTATGAAATGGAAATTTTGGGGTTCATGATGAATATGCCCTTGTTAGGAAGAGAATGGGGGTTGAGTTCCAACTTTTAAACAAGGGCATACTCGTCATTAGCCCCAAAAAGTTCCTTGCATTAATGACCTTGGGACCCGAATCGTTACAATTTAAAGATCGGGACCTATTTTGGGATTGGACCCATAGATGGGGACCCAAATTGTAATTTACCCTTTATTTTACCTAGTATAGCTACCATGATCGAACACAAGGAGCACGTGATGTGAAAGCTACGAAGGGAATCCAAGAAAAGAAAGGAAATGGTGGTTTTGTATTTTTTAAAATTTTTTATGATTTTTAAAATATGAGAAAAAGAATAAAAGAACTCAAAAATCCACACTCCAACAATTATTTAAAGACTCAAAAGTATTCAAAAATTCCAAACAAAAATATTTTTGTGTTTTTTAAATATTCAAATATTTTTGTGGATTTTATGGGGTTTTTCTAAATTTTTAATTAATTTTCTAAAAATGAAAGAAAACAAAAAACAATGACCAATGTCCAGCTGGGATCTAAAGGCAAGTTAAAATTAATTAAAATGCCTATAAAATACCAACAGTATTTTATGAGAAACTATAAAACAAAACCTGACTATAAAACTGAAAACACATTTTTTTTAATTTTTTTATGAATTTTTGATGATTTTTTAAGATTTTTACTATTTTTAATTTTTATGGTTTTTAGAAATGGGAATAAAGCAAAATTTGGATAGAAACTTAAACACAACAAAAAACACAGTAAGGAATTTTTTTAGAATTTTTCAAGAATTTTTAATATTTTTAGTTGATTTTCTAAAATAGATAATGACAATTTTTTAGGTTTTTGAATTTTAAAAAATGATTAATTCAAACCAAACAAAGCCAAAAATTCAGTAAAATTCCTACACATGGCATGAGCCACGTGTCAGAATTTCATGAATTTTGGAGCTAAAATGCTATTTATTAAATAAAAAATGGAACACACAGCATACAAGGACCAAAATGCAAAGAAAACATGTTCTGGGACCAAATAATAACATGCAATGAAACTCTAGGGTCCGTTCTATAATTTTCGCATCAAATTCTGCACATGTCTCAAATCAGGACGCACATGGGTATATTTGCAAATACTAAAAGTAAAACTTCAATTCATAACAATGACGAGCCGAAAAATCGCCCCTTTAATAGAGTGTTTTTATCACTCAGAATCATCATCGTAGTCGGGCCGGTTTCGGGTCGTCAAAGCGATCACCTCATTTAGATATATGCCATAATGAATCGAAATGAGGTGATCGTTAATTATTTTTTTACTTGGCAAGATACCAAGGTCGAACTCAGGGACACGAGCCTCTCTCTTATTTATCGGATTTAAGTGTGTTTAACTAAGCGTTGAGTTCAAGGTATATAGGTCAAAGCAACAACATGACAATGCATTAAAAATAAACATGCATTTTTTATCAATTTTAATTATGCAAGTAAATGCAATGCGATGCAAAGGAGATATGCCCTAGATAGAAAATAATGAGCAAAATAGTCAACAAGTCAATTCCAGATTTAATTAAGGTTATGAACTCAACTCGAACAAGGCATAGATTAAGTGACACATAGCTTTCAAAATAATACATCGAAATTCATTGTGTCCAAAACAACAAATTAAGTATGCCATTAGAAAGATCATCAAACCAGCGTTAAAATGAAACTGAAATCAACTCAATTGGACATACGTAGCTCAAGATATTCAAGTTCAAAGATAAGGGCATAAATGAAAGAAAAACATGAAAGTAAAATTGCATACAGGCCCCTGGGAGGGACTAAAAAGTAAATAAACAAAGGATCGAGACCTTCCCTATAATTTGACCAGGCGCACAGGGGTATTTTTGCAATTTGGAATACCCGCAAGGGTTTCAATGTAATTTACCCACTGTGCACCTGATCTGCACGTGAAGGAGGACCTGAATGCAAATTGAAGAAGTCGGTGGGGCCTCGTTGCAATTAGCCCAGAAGGCACGCGCCAGGCACGCGCCCTCTAGGCTCGAGATGGCTCGGCTGCTTCGGCTAGGCTTGGATGTAGGCTCGGGCTCGCTGCAGGCTCGGTGGAGGCTCGGAGAGACCAAGCCTGGAGGCTCGGTGACTAGGCTCGGGGGAGCTCTGGTGTTGCCACGTGGCCGAATGTCGGTCCTTGGATTGTGATGATCCAAGGGCTGCTGGTGAAGGTGCCCCGGGGCGACGTGGCTGCACTGTGGCCGTTGGATCGAGACGATCCAACGGATGCTGAAGAAGACATGCGTGGTCGAATCGGCGCCGTCAGATGAAGATCATCCTACGGCACCTGCTCCTTCGTCATCCTCCGCAGCTGGCGGCGCTTCTGGAGCTCCGGCGAAAGAGCTCCAGCTCCGCCGCTCTTCCTTGGCGATGATAGAGCTCGCCCGATGCTCCTGAGAGGTTGTCGATGAAGATAGAAGCTCGGGCGAGGAGTCAAGTATCTCATCTCGGCCCATCGGAATGCTGATAATGAGAACGTCGGTGTCGAAGTCGGGTCCGATGACTCTCCGGCCATTGACATATAGGTCACCTGCAGGGTTAGTAGCATATATCCGAAGCGAAGATGTGCGTGCGTGAGCGTAGTGGGAGCTCATGCGGGCGATGAGAGTGAGGAGCTCGAAGCTCCTCCGCCGTGAGGGCTGAGGAGGTGGGTCGAAGGTGACGGGAGGTATGGAAGAAGGAGACGACGAGCGGAGGGTGTCGCGATGACGGGGGATCGGAGGCGGAGCTTAAGCGATGGTCATCGAAAGGTGAAAATGGCTGGAGAGGGCTAATTAATTCAACGAAATTAAGCAAAAAATCAAAGGAGGAAGAGAGAGAGTTTACCTGGAGATTGGGCGGAACGAGGCCTGTGCTTGAGCTCCTGGCGGAGCTCCGGTCATCGCTGGACTCCCCCGGCTACGGGGAGCAGCTTGGCGGAGACGGGGCTCCGCAGACCTGGCCTACCATGGCCAGGGGTCATCACCGGGGCGGACCTTCATCTTCGCGCTCCTCACCGCCCCCTCGCTGTCACCGGGGGGCGGGGCTCGCTGGGAGGTTTCCCACATAAAGGCGGACGGGGTGCAATGTCGGGAGGAGCGGTGTATTTGAAGTGGGAAGAGGCGGAGCTGATGGTGTGAGTCGTGGGTTTAGAGGTGATCGTGGGATGAATGGGAGCATGTCGGCGGTTAATGGAGGTGTGCGCGAGGGAGAAGGATGATGGGGGAAGACCGGGAGGTGTTTGGTTAGTGGTGATGGTGGTCGGAGTAGGTGGGGTAATAGGAAGGGGGCGAGGTGTTCGTGTGGTGAAATCGTGGGATAGAGGGAATAATCGGAGGTTGACGATGACCTCCGACCGTTGGATCTGGAGATCCAACGGTGGAGATCTAAGCGCGAACGAGTGGGCAGGATGGGAGATCGGGTGATGCGATCGACGAGATCGGGAGCGGCCACGTGTCGTGATGAGGTCGAGGCGCGATCCTACGGATGTGATGAGAAGTGGGGAGTGATCGAACGGCTGGCAAAGCTAACGACTGTGATGGAAGATCTGAAGCGCCATCAAACGGCCTATGATGTGCCACGTGGCGTGCCCTGCTTAAGGTGCGAACGAGCGGTAGTGATGAGGCGCGGGGGAGATCTGATGGCTGAGGCCAAGGAGCGGCGTGGAGAGGCCTGGACCGTTGGATCAAGAGACTGATCCAACGGTCGGTAGGGCAGGCGGATAAGACAAGAAGGGCGGGGGCCACGTGGCGCCCCCAGAACGGGCCACGTGGCCCAATCAAATTATTCAAAGAGCATTTTTAATTTTTGGAGGCCAAAATGGCCGAATTTGAGAAAACTCAAAACATGAAAGTTGTAGATCTTGACGAGATCTACAAGTTTTATGTTGACCAAAACTGAAAAAGAGATCAAACCAGGACCCGAAATATTTTTGAGGGTATTTTTAAGTCTAAAAATACCACGAATTTTGTTTTGCCATTTTTTTGTGGTTTTTAATTTATTAAGGACTCTGTTAATTATTGGACATTAACAGGGTTTTTTTGACAAACTTTTAAGCAAGGGGGTTAATTATGGAAAATAAAGATGATGAAACTGAGGTTCATCACCCCCCTATACTTAAACTATGCTCGTCCTCGAGCATCAAAAAGAATGACTAAGTTGGATTAACCCCCTTGTGCATGTGAATACAGGATCCAAGCTGATCAAGTCGACTCGTCTTCAGAGATCCAAAATTCTAGAGTTCAACCCAGCCTTAATCAAGAGGCTTCCAATTCCTCTATTTCTCTAGACTCTCTCTGATGTACATATAAACTAAAGGATATGAAGTTTTAGTGTTGACTGCAATTTCGAGAGTAGAGTCAAGTCTTCACCCAAAATCTTGGTCCGAGAAAATCTCCTAAGGACCTAATCCTCAGCACTAGGGAATAAATCAAATCTTGCATTCAGTCCACCTTCTCTTTAGTTTGTCAGACTTAGAAAGTGTAGATGGCAGGCAATGAATGGAGGGCATGGGATTGTGTCAATTCTTCTCTCCCTCTCATTGGAACAAGGATTCTCTCTAGTGCCTTTTTACGCAACACATTTTTTTGGTGTTGATCAGTGCGTCCGTCAAGAGAAGTTGGAGCCGTCTGCACTTGTTTTCCTGGGAGTACACCGGGGTGTGTCTCTTTTGAGTACCTATCGTACCTTCGACACCCAGACTTGTAGCATTTACGATGCAGAGCCCTTTTTTGGTGCAAGCCCGACTCCAGGTCCTAATAGCGGTGGTCCAAGTGGATACTTTGAAAAGTTTGGGAGCGCTCGCCTTTGGTGGAAGCTCTTTGATATTTGACTTGGTGGAATGAGAGCTTTTCTTTGAATTTCATTGACTTGTATAATTGGTGGCTAGCTCCACTGCTTTTACCAAGAGTTGGCGCACACTGATCAACATTTTTATTTATTTTTCACACCCAGGCACTTAGGTTAATGTCAAGAAAGTAGTATAAGAATCAAGTTCTCATACTGGCTAATATTGCTGACACTCAGGTTTCTTGAAGCCTCCAAAGATTTTATCCCATCCTCGAGCATCATTAGATCAAATCCAAATTCGACTTCCTTATCCCAATCCCTCAGGTGAAAAATCAACTCATCTCATCGAGAACCGCAGTCGTGCATGTGATGTGCTGATCATATTCTTTATGTCTGAGACTAAGCATGGAATATAGCATGCAAATCTAGAAACCTAGGGAAATATGGATGATTAAGTCTAAGACCCTGATGGCTAAGGCTGGTTAACCTAAAATCTCAAAGACTTCTAAAAGATAAGTCTTCTTGACCAAATCCGATCCCGGGTGAAAGTGAAAATGTATAGGATTAATCCAACTTCTTCATTCAAGACAAGACACATTTTTTTTTGAACTTCAAGAGATATAACAACTGCCTAAACTCAATTAAGTAGCTACAATTCAGCCAGTATGGATGTAAGTACAGGCCGAAGCCCGTTGCTTGAGGACAGGGCCTTACGCGATGTCCTCTAAACCATCCAATCTGCTAAGGGCGAACCCTCACTGAACGCGGCTTTCTTAATTGGGCTTAGTAGTCACTAATAGCTCCTAAAGGTTTTTAGGGGTTTTCTGATTTTTATGGATTTTAATAAGAGAGTTAAAACACAAGTTAGACTCAACTTCCCTTGAAAAGAGATGGCGACTTTTTCAAAACCCATGTCACAAAATAAAAATTTTCAAAACATTTTCAAAAATCATTTTCGAAAATATTTCTATAAAATAGTGTAACATAATATCGAAAAACCGCGAAATCCTTTGAGTTCTCTTAGTCAAATGATTTTTACCTTAGCCAAAAAGTTTTAAATTTTTCAAATTTTTCAGATTATAGCTAAAGTAAATATACGGTATATACGGTATACCCCCCTATACTTAAACTTTGCTATGTCCTCATAGCACTAGATGTTACAAGTACATAGGTCCATTTAAATATAGAAGAATATACGGGAGCTAAGAGGGGCTCCCCCTATACTTAGGTTAGAAATAACCTAAGTATAAAGGCAAGAAAAGATGAGTAGAGAAATCACAGGGACTTGGGTCCCCCCTATACTTAGGCTGAGATTAGCCTAAGTATAAAAATGGAGATTGATGTTGGAAGAGACCCAAGGTGAACAAAGAAGAGGGATGAATATACAAGTGAGCGGTTGAATCTTCGAAGATGAAATGGAGTGTCTTTGGTTTTGGGGTGTGTGTCACAACAAACAAGGCTCAATCAAGCAAGCAAACCCTTAGTTTCACCAACTCACACGTGAAACCAACCAAGTTGGTTTATTATCTTGTCTATTTTATTGGTGATAAAACATTTGATTTTTACGCAAAGAAAAGATGTGAAGTGAAAATCATTGCGTAAGCGAGGGTGTTGCTCTCCCAAAACCGAATTTTACTCCATTTTTGGTTGACTTGCAATTAACAGTCCCAATTTTATTTTAGGTTATCACTGAATTATGGTTAGCACATCAATCAGAAAATCATCGTCTACCGTTCATTCCATTTTCCATTTATCCTAGGTGATCAATCTAGAAAAATGAAAGCCGAGAAAAACATGTATACGATGAAGAAAAACGCGATCTAGGCTAAGCGAGAAATCATGCAGTGATTTGACGATAAAAGCCGCGAAAAATCTGGGGCCGTTTTGAAAACCAAATCCAACATGTATGCAAGTCGAAAAAGCCGCGCCTAATCATGCATCTATTAGCGGTGATTGATCTTCATTAATTTTAGCTAAGTGATACGAGATTAAGTGCGTCTATATTTAAAGTGTGTCCTACCTATGATCAAGCACATAAGATAAAAAATGAAATGAGCTCAGAGAGCCGCGTGCCTAATCCTAGGTCGACACTCAAGTGGGGACGATCCCCACACAACCACAATCGTTCGATTACAATCACGAGTCTTCGATCGAAGACCGCTGTAAAAGACGAATTATTAAAAGAAAATAAAATGCAACAAAAAAATGCGACACATTTTTTTTCTTTTCTTCCTCCTTTGCTCCAAGCATGCTCCTGCGGCTCCTCGCAGCGAGGAACGCCCTGCTCCTCGCCTCCTTGATCCATCAAGGGCCCTGCCACAAAAGCAATCGTTAGATATCATAAAGGAAAGAAAAATTTTATATGCAAAATTTGCGGTTAATTGACCTATAAAAAGAAACACTAAATTAAACAAACAAAAATCCAAAAAATAAAAGAAATGTGCCGTGTCCCCGGCAACGGCGCCATTTGACGAGCCGAAAAATCGCCCCTTTAATAGATTGTTTTTATCACTCAGAATCATCATCGTAGTCGGGCCGGTTTCGGGTCGTCAAAGCGATCACCTCATTTAGATATATGCCATAATGAATCGAAATGAGGTGATCGTTAATTATTTTTTTACTTGGCAAGATACCAAGGTCGAACTCAGGGACACGAGCCTCTCTCTTATTTATCGGATTTAAGTGTGTTTAACTAAGCGTTGAGTTCAAGGTATATAGGTCAAAGCAACAACATGACAATGCATTAAAAATAAACATGCATTTTTTATCAATTTTAATTATGCAAGTAAATGCAATGCGATGCAAAGGAGATATGCCCTAGATAGAAAATAATGAGCAAAATAGTCAACAAGTCAATTCCAGATTTAATTAAGGTTATGAACTCAACTCGAACAAGGCATAGATTAAGTGACACATAGCTTTCAAAATAATACATCGAAATTCATTGTGTCCAAAACAACAAATTAAGTATGCCATTAGAATGATCATCAAACCAGCGTTAAAATGAAACTGAAATCAACTCAATTGGACATACGTAGCTCAAGATATTCAAGTTCAAAGATAAGGGCATAAATGAAAGAAAAACATGAAAGTAAAATTGCATACAGGCCCCTGGGAGGGACTAAAAAGTAAATAAACAAAGGATCGAGACCTTCCCTGTAATTTGACCAGGCGCACAGGGGTATTTTTGCAATTTGGAATACCCGCAAGGGTTTCAATGTAATTTACCCACTGTGCACCTGATCTGCACGTGAAGGAGGACCTGAATGCAAATTGAAGAAGTCGGTGGGGCCTCGTTGCAATTAGCCCAGAAGGCACGCGCCAGGCACGCACCCTCTAGGCTCGGGATGGCTCGGCTGCTTCGGCTAGGCTTGGACGTAGGCTCGGGCTCGCTGCAGGCTCGGTGGAGGCTCGGAGAGACCAAGCCTGGAGGCTCGGTGGCTAGGCTCGGGGGAGCTCTGGTGTTGCCACGTGGCCGAATGTCGGTCCTTGGATTGTGATGATCCAAGGGCTGCTGGTGAAGGCGCCCCGGGGCGACGTGGCTGCACTGTGGCCGTTGGATCGAGACGATCCAACGGATGCTGAAGAAGACATGCGTGGTCGAATCGGCGCCGTCCGATGAAGATCATCCTACGACACCTGCTCCTTCGTCATCCTCCGCAGCTGGCGGCGCTTCTGGAGCTCCGGCGAAAGAGCTCCAGCTCCGCCGCTCTTCCTTGGCGATGATAGAGCTCGCCCGATGCTCCTGAGAGGTTGCCGATGAAGATAGAAGCTCGGGCGAGGAGTCAAGTATCTCAGCTCGGCCCATCGGAATGCTGATAATGAGAACGTCGGTGTCGAAGTCGGGTCCGATGACTCTCCGGCCATTGACATATAGGTCACCTGCAGGGTTAGTAGCATATATCCGAAGCGAAGATGTGCGTGCGTGAGCGTAGTGGGAGCTCATGCGGGCGATGAGAGTGAGGAGCTCGAAGCTCCTCCGCCGTGAGGGCTGAGGAGGTGGGTCGAAGGTGACGGGAGGTATGGAAGAAGGAGACGGCGAGCGGAGGGTGTCGCGATGACGGGGGATCGAAGGCGGAGCTTAAGCGATGGTCATCGGAAGGTGAAAATGGCTGGAGAGGGCTAATTAATTCAATGAAATTAAGCAAAAAATCAAAGGAGGAAGAGAGAGAGTTTACCTGGAGATTGGGCGGAGCGGGGTCTGTGCTTGAGCTCCTGGCGGAGCTCCGGTCATCGCTGGACTCCCCCGGCTACGGGGAGCAGCTTGGCGGAGACGGGGCTCCGCAGACCTGGCCTACCATGGCCAGGGGTCGTCACCGGGGCGGACCTTCGTCTTTGCGCTCCTCACCGCCCCCTCGCTGTCACCGGGGGGCGGGGCTCGCTGGGAGGTTTCCCACATAAAGGCGGACGGGGTGCAATGTCGGGAGGAGCGGTGTATTTGAAGTGGGAAGAGGCGGAGCTGATGGTGTGAGTCGTGGGTTTAGAGGTGATCGTGGGATGAATGGGAGCATGTCGGCGGTTAATGGAGGTGTGCGCGAGGGAGAAGGATGATGGGGGAAGACCGGGAGGTGTTTGGTTAGTGGTGATGGTGGTCGGAGTAGGTGGGGTAATAGGAAGGGGGCGAGGTGTTCGTGTGGTGAAATCGTGGGATAGAGGGAATAATCGGAGGTTGACGATGACCTCCGACCGTTGGATCTGGAGATCCAACGGTGGAGATCTAAGCGCGAACGAGTGGGCAGGATGGGAGATCGGGTGATGCGATCGACGAGATCGGGAGCGGCCACGTGTCGTGACGAGGTCGAGGCGCGATCCTACGGATGTGATGAGAAGTGGGGAGTGATCGAACGGCTGGCAAAGCTAACGGCTGTAATGGAAGATCTGAAGCGCCATCAAACGGCCTATGATGTGCCACGTGGCGTGCCCTGCTTAAGGTGCGAACGAGCGGTATTGATGAGGCGCGGGGGAGATCTGATGGCTGAGGCCAAGGAGCGGCGTGGAGAGGCCTGGACCGTTGGATCAAGAGACTGATCCAACGGTCGGTAGGGCAGGCGGATAAGACAAGAAGGGCGGGGGCCACGTGGCGCCCCCAGAACGGGCCACGTGGCCCAATCAAATTATTCAAAGAGCATTTTTAATTTTTGGAGGCCAAAATGGCCGAATTTGAGAAAACTCAAAAAGTTGTAGATCTTGACGAGATCTACAAGTTTCATGTTGACCAAAACTGAAAAAGAAATCAAACCAGGACCCGAAATATTTTTGAGGGTATTTTTAAGTCTAAAAATACCACGAATTTTGTTTTGCCATTTTTTTTGTGGTTTTTAATTTATTAAGGACTCTGTTAATTATTGGACATTAACAGGGTTTTTTTGACAAACTTTTAAGCAAGGGGGTTAATTATGGAAAATAAAGATGATGAAACTGAGGTTCATCAAACAACAGACAAATCCAAAGGTAAATAATGCAAATATCATAGAATCCCACATGACGAAGCACGTGAGTCCACACAGACAGGACTAAAGTGCAAATATAGCAAATTACAGATGCTAAAATGCAAAAAGGTCCAAATGTATAAATTATTTTAAAGACTAAAATGAAAACTAAAATAAAAGTAGGGTAGACTGAGCAAATTACCCATGCAACACTTGAGCTGTGCGTGGCTGGCCAGGTGGCATCTGCTGGCTGGGTGTAAACGTGCGACTCTGGAGCGGTCAGGTGCCAGATCCAACGGCCATCAGAGCGTCGGTGACGTGGCTTGTACGGGGGTCGTTAGATCTGACATCTAACGGCTTGACAACTCCAGGTAATGGACGGCGAGGATGGTATGTAGCAGGTGCGGTCTATCGGACGGTGGAGAGAAGCTCTGGAAGAACAACGCCTGGGCAAGTTTTGTCGGAGCATCGGCGAGTATCCGAGGCTCCGACGAATGATCGACCGATGCCAAAAGAAGCGTGAGGTCCCCCCGCATCGAATGGCCGGGGCTGATGGAGTCTTCGGCGGTCAGATCTTTGTGACGATGGCTGGGACCTGGGCGAACTCCAGCGAGGGTGTTCATAGGTGATCTGGGTCGTTCCACGTGTGCTCAGACCTGCAGGAGAAAGCTCAGACTCGGAGCAAGGCTCCGGTCGGGGTTATTGGGCCTAAACTAGAAAGAAACGACGGTAAATGGAAGGGGGGTCTCCGGCAAATGTGATGGATGAGACCTATGGCCTAATCCAGGCAATCCAAGCCAAGATTGGGATGATCAGATGGAGCGAGAGGATGAAGGATGAGCGGGGGTATCAATCTGAACGGGTGAATGAATGGGTCGAGGGTCCGACCGACTGGTCGGAGCTGGCGGAGGTGCAGCGAAAGACAAACAAATGATTGAATAAGCGGAGGAGCTAGGAACTATGGGCAGATTACTGAGGCTCCTAGGAGAATTATGAGCTCCAGCGGATGCGGACGGCGAGGTCTTCACCTCTACTTCGCTGCAGCTGGCGGAGGAGGCTCGTTGCGGTGGTGCTCCGGCCACGAGAGGCGAGCTACGACTACACAACACCTTACCGACGACCAAAGGTGGTCTCCGGTTGCTGTCACCAAGGCGAAGCTTCCTAGGGTATTAGAAGGGTGTGCGGTGCGAGCTACTGAGCTGGGGATGCGAGTGAAGAATATATAGCACGTCCAGGTAGCTGGAGGAAATGGGTCAAGGCATGCGGACCGAGGGTGATCCGTGACTCCCTAGGGATCCGCGAGGATCACCGATCCACTGGGGAGATGCGAGCAGAGATTCAGAGCGAGAAGGCATAGGATCTGGTCGGAAAAAATGGGAGAAACGGGTGCAAAAACCATATCCGCGCAAGGAGAGGTCTGGGAGGGGTAGTTGACCGGGGTCAACATTCCTCCTGGACAAATCAGAAAATAGCTAGTCAAAAATATTTATAAAATCAATTAAAATAGCAAATGATTTTAAATTAAAAAGTGTACAAAATGAAAAATATTTGTTATTTTCTAAACTATTTTCCTGTGATTTTTATTTACTTTTAGGAAAAATAATTTATGGTATATACAATGTATTATATTATATACAGGTATAAAATACCTATGTTTTCTGTACAATTATTTTTATTTTCTTATTTTTACACAAATGATCCAATTTTATATTTTATTTATTTACAACATAATATTTGGAGTATAAAATAATTTTTGTTTTATTTTTATTATTTATTTACAAGTATAAAATAAATAGGGAAAGATACATATTTACATGTATTATATACAAGGTGAGAGAGAGTTTTATTCTATTTTTATTTTATTTTATTTTTTGAATTTTTGTTTTATTTTTAGAAATATATACAGGGGAAAAATACCTTTTATATTTATTTTTGTAAAATAAAATATATACATAGAGGGTATATATGTACAAGGTAGAGTGGCCCTATCTCTCTCTACTTATTTTATTTGACGATTAGGCCAATTCTTGGCCCTCTCTTGGGTTTAGGTCACTCAATATTTATTCAAAATATTTCCTTCTTTTTCTTTTATTCTTTATTCTTTTATTTTACATAAATACATGCTAATTATTAGATATTAACAAATGCATGCTTATTGCTAATTTATTATATTTGCAACTATATACATGATGATTTGCCAAGATAAGTAGCTAAAATAAAAGAATAAAGAGTGATGAATGAGGCTTCATCACTCGTCCAGATTTGGAAGGGGGAAGGTGATGACACACAACGGTCGTCCAATCAGCCGAGATCGGACGACCGAGAGGCTGTCACGTGGCAGCGAGTGGGAAGGGGCCAATCACGTGCAGTGCGCGTACGTAGGAGAAATGTGTGCTGCACATGCGAGGCTTTTATTTTTTATAAAAACGATTCAATAAAAAGCTAAAAATGGGTGAAACGTGGCGGCTCCAGGAGCTGCCACGTGTCAGCTTCAGAAAAATTGAAAAATAAATACAAAGATAATTAGAAAAGAAATAGCAAATGACCTCGAATCAAAAACTTTTCTTCACAAAAATTGTTTGTCTCTACAAGATCTACAACTTTCATGAAGAGACCAAAACCAAAATCGATCATTTGCATAAAGTGATATTTTTGGGGTATCCCGTGTACATAGAATACCTTGATTTTTGGGTTTTATATTTTTTTACCATTATTAAATCAGATAAAAATCCTGAAAAATGTGATAAAATCAAAGATAAATATTTACACATTAATCTATTTTTTGGATTTTTATTAAGTAAAAAAAGAAGAAATAAAACAAAATGTGAAAATGACACTTTTTGTACAGAAAGTTAGAGAAGACGCAAACTCGGTTAGTTTCTTTGATTTCAAGCTCAGTTTGGATTTGGATTTTTATTTATTTTAATAAAACTTTTATCAAAGAAAATAAATGAAAAAGAAATAAAATAAAACGAGTTAATTATGTACATAAAATAATAGGTCAAAAACTGCTAAAATACAAAATGTACAAAAGAGGCCCAAAATCCAACTTTCACATATGAGCTCCGATTCACTTGAACTTGACGATTCACTTGAACTTGATCTTATTTTGAAGCAAACTAAATGTACATTTGTTCAAAAGTGAGTAGGATCAAACCGGACATTGGATGAGAAAGATATTGAGGTTTTAGTCCGAAAATCATGGAATTAGGGTTTGGTTTTTGGTCCACTTATATTTAAGTTAGTGTTTTGTTTGTATTTTTTTATTTATTCTCTTTAATATTGTGTACACAATGGAGGTAGTTTCAGGTCATCTGGAGTTAGCATGAATTAGTTAAAAATCAGGGAAGTTAGGTTATTTTATAGGTCAATTGGACTGACATTTTTGGCTTCTTATTTTGTGCAATAATGAGTGATAAAATGCAATTCTTATCAATTCATGCATGAATGCTAATTATGCAGAATAAATGAAGAAATGCCAATGAATTTTAGGCATTTGAGCTTAATTCATGACCTTTAGAGTGATGAATCTTAGATTCATCATCCCCCTATACTTAAACCATGCTCGTCCATGAGCATCAAAAGAACTGCAATGAGGTGAAATTAGATTGGGTTTCATACCAAGACCATGAGCAGAAGGTGAAAATTAAACTAAACCTGACCTTTGGATTATTAGTTTGGCGGAACTTCTGTGAGACTTAGGATTTTAAAATCAACAGCCTCCATGTTCTATACATCATTGTTACAGTTTCGACTCAGAAGTCATCTTAGATCAATCCTCCTCCCAAAGCATACACCATGAACATTGAACAATCGAATCATCTGTGTGAAATGTTTTAGCTCTTCCCATCCAGAATGCCAGACTGCCATGCAAACCTCCTTTCCAGTAACTCATCCTCGGGGAGTCAGGTATTTCCTACTAAGATATGTCGTGCTGTGTTCAGAAACGAATAGAGGGAGAAATTAGAAAAAAGAGAAAAGAACCGGAGGGTGGCCAGTGTAGTCACCTCTCCTTGTGAAGCTGGTCAGTTTAGCCAAGTCTCCACCAAGATCTGCAGGTTTTCTTGAATCTTGGACCTTTTTGGTCATATGTTTAGTTGGTAGTGGCCTCTTTGTATTTGGATTTTTTGTGGTTCTTCATGGATCTTGTTGTGCCCCTATGGATATGGAATCTTTTTTTTCCGTACATGTTTTGGGGTCTTAGAAAAAATTATGACCAGTCGTCCATCCCTTTTCTGAAGATTTATTTCAACCCGTACTCCGGTCTTTAGATGTCCACGCTATCAGAAAAGAAATTCACATAGTCTTCCAACACCTTGTCTGAGTTGAGCTAAGTGCATAGTGCGAGAGTACAAAGTAATTCCTTATTCCAGAGTCATACCCAGAATGATGAGACCAGGTTAGACACTAAGAGTCAAACATTGCACATTATCATGTGGAACTCAAAGAATTAAGTCATAGACTTAATGCTTCTAAAATCCTATTTCTCGGTAAAGTTCCTTTGAAAATTAGGTGGATTAAGGTAAAGTCCATACCACTCTCGATTTCTGCTCATAGCTCGGTTTGGAACCCAAGGGCTTTTCACAAATGCAATGAATGTAATGTTGGTAGTAGTGCAGGTGTGTGAAATGCATAAATAACTTTTTTTGTGAATTTTTTATGCGAAAATGAATAAGAAGCCATTTTTTTCAAAAAATTTAGGTTGGACACAGTCAGTGTTAGTAGTAAAACCTCTCTTTCTTTTCTTGTTTTTCAAGTTAGTTACCTACCCTGTAAATAATTATCGACTTACGTGAAAGTACGGGCTATGGGTAAAATATATACGTAGTATATATACACACCTCCTATACTTAGCGAGTGTTGTGTCCTCAGAGCACAATAAGTGTAGATAAGACATAGCTCGGACTAAGCGTAAGAGAGTGAAAAAGAAAAAGATAGATCAACGTGCCCTCCCTATACTTAGCTGCGAACAATCTAAGTATAGAAGAAAAGCGAAAATGAGGCGGTCAAGTTATGTGAATGAGGAGATTATATATAGATGGGCATCGGTTCCCCCTATACTTAGGCTCTTGTCAGCCTAAGTACGGAAGAAGGGTGGAAATGAGGCGATCGTGAGATGGGCAGAATGGTATGTACAGATGGCATCGGTTCCCCCCTATACTTAGGCTCTAGTCAGCCTAAGTATAGAAGAAGGGTGGAAATGGGGTGATCGTGAGAAGGGGAGAATGATATGTACAGATGGCATCAGTACCCCCCCTACACTTAGGCATTGGTCTAAGTAGAGGAAGAAGATGTACGACTCTGATGGGGTCAGAAGAGAGGGTGGGTAGTGTTGAACCAAGAAATAGCAGAGGTCGTGTTGACTCACAAGGCGAATCAACAGTCGCTGATTTGACCTCCAACGAAATCTTGATTCAAACAACAATTAACCCACAACAGATAAATCAAGCAATGAATGTAAATGTGCGGAGTTAAAATTTATTATAACTCTACAACAAGATGTGTATAGGTGCAAGTATGTGTAGAGGTCGAACACAGGGAGCAGACAGGTAGAACGGGGTACTAAGGTACCAAAAATGTGTGTATGTGATCAAATGCCTATTAAGCTAATTTTTTGTGGGTTTTTAATTTTATATATTTTTTTATTTAATTTTTAAATTTATAATTTTGTATTTTGATTTTTAATTTACTGATTTTATATTTTCTTTTTGTATTTTATAATTTTATATTTTCTTTTTCAAGATTGGAAATTAAAGAGAATGTAATAAAGGGAAACTAAATATTTATAAAAATGGATAAAAATACTCAAAAATAAGGAAACAAAGTCTTTTTGGTCTTTTTATACTTTTTTACTGTTTTTGTGATTTTTGGGTAATTTTTAGAATGTTTTTGGTATTTTTAATTATCAAAATAAAGAAAACAGTGGTAAAAAGCAAGGCTGAAACTTAAAATGGAGAAATAAAATAGAAATCAGTGGCAAAAATTCCCCAACTTAATTTTCAGTGAAAGATAATGAAACCAAGAAAATTTAGGAAAAGAAAACACTATTTTTGGATGTTTTATGGATTTTATAAATTTTTATGAAGGTTTTTAGAGTTTTGCAATTTTTTGGAGTTTGGTTTTGTATTTTTTAGAGATTTTTGGCTAGGAGTTAAAACAAACTAAAATGCACAATTTATATTTTTTTGGATTTTTCTGGGGTTTTTTTATATTTTTTAGTGATTTTCTCATGCAAACAATGCTAAAAATGACTATTTTTGAATTTTTATTAATAATAAAATGCAATAATTATGAAAAACAAAAATATGGCAATAAACTACTATGCAACAGGAACTTAATGCAATTTTTGCGAAATTTTTGGGTTTTTATAAACGCGTGCAAAAATTACTAGAAACAAAAAGAAAAATCATGCTTTCAGGGGCATTTGTGTAATTATCAAAAAGTCCTAGGGGCTTGCAGGCAAATTTACCAAAAAGTTATAACTAATATCGAAACTTTCAGGACCAAAAAGAAACACCCAAAACGCTAGGGGCCTTGGAGGCAAAATTGCCAGGCACACGTGACGCGCACGCGTCCTGGCGGGGGCGTTTAAGTGATTATCGTAAAATACGAGGGCCTTCTTGCAATAATTCCAGAAACTTTACCACGCCACAAAGATGTTTATGCACTGAAAACATATACACAAAAACCCGGGGGCTAAACGCACAAAATCGCCAGGACCACGTGCAGAGCACGCGCCTGGTGGGGGGGGCGAACCTGCGATAATAAGAAAGTTTGGGGGCCTGTTCGCAAAACTTACAAAACTTAACAAGCGGCCAAGGAATGTTTACTACTATTAACTAAATACAAAAACGCTTGGGGTGTGTATAGCAAAATACCCAAGCTTTGAAGTGCATCCAACGGCTGGCCCCTATGTCACTTAGACACGTGTCGAATCGAGGGAAGCCGATGACGCTTCAACTGAATGGCCTGGATTAGAAGATCTGATCATGAAGGACGGTCCAGGGAGCGTTGATCCTGCGGCTGCTGTACACCTAGGAGAACACTTGCGATCCGACGGCGCTGAGGGCATCTGGAAGATATCACGAAGAACACGACCCTGCGCACCTTCGGTCAGCTCGATCTCGCTGCTCCGACCTCCAACCGCACGGCCAAAGGGGTGGTTATGCTCCTGCGGGGTTCTTCTCGATCTTGGAGGCGTCAAAAGAGGCTGGAGCTCACAGAAGGCCCCTCACGGCGTGAATGGCCCCCCAGCCCATTCCAGCGACATACAAAATCGCCTCCAGGCATGCGTACACTCCAATAACCCTGCAAAAGAGGTTACGAGGTCACGGGCAAAGTGCCGCGACCTCCCAGTGGCAAGAAAAGCGGGAAAATGGTGAGATGGTCGCTCGCCGGAGCGGCTCCGACGAGGGGCGGATTGGGTGGTTGATTGGGTGAAACACGAACTAACGATGTGCACTGGAATCTTAGAGCTACAACAAAATGAAAACGCAAATAAAATAAGGAAAAGAAGGACCTCAAAGGCTGAAGAAGCCTGAGATGTAACCTCACGGCCAAGTGGCCGGAGATGGGGTGGAACGGCCGCCTCGGCCCTCGCCTGAGCCTCCTTCGTCGACTGGAGGAGGTCTGTCACACCTCCGGTCCGGAGCACGATGCCAAGGGGGTTCAAACTCGGGTCAAAGGGGTTCAAGGTGAAAATGGAGGGAATGGGTGGTTTTTGAAACATGGCCCTAGAGCAACCTTCGAGGCGAGATCACGGGCGGATGGAGAAGATCCAAGAGGATCTGATAGGCTGGCGAGCTAGGTGGTGGTTCCAGGTACCACTTTCGTGAAGGGAGCGACCCTCCTCGAGCAACGCACAAGCGGCGAAAAAACCGAGAAATGAGGGTCACAGGCAGTTCTGACAAGGGGGCAGGCTAGGGCCAGGGAGTTGACCGGCTGGTCAACATCCCAGGCCACCTGGTTGGTCCACGTGGACCAACCAGGAAAATGCCCAAAAAAAATGTTTAAAAATTCGTTTTAAAATAATAAATGCATTATTTAGAATTAGGTTATTTAATAAAAAGTATTTATTATTTAATAAATTATTTTATTGTGATTTTTAATTATTTTTATGAAATATATTTTTACAAGTTTGCATTTATACCCTTATAGTATATATATCTATATGTTTAAGTATCTTATTTTTATTTTGTGTATTTTAATTTTATTATTTTTATTTCTTATTTTATAAAATTATAAAATACTTTTATCTACACAAATATATTTTTATTTTATTTTTCTGATTTATTTTGTATATTAAATAAAATACAAGTATGTTTTGTATAGGTATATATATAGGTAATGTATCTATGTCTTATATTTTTAAGTATTTTATTTTTGTTTTTATTTAGGTTTTTATTCTTATTTTAATGTACATTATTATCATAAGTATTAGTTACAACATTATAAAAATATAAAATTATAAAAATAATAACTAAATAATAAATTGAATATTTTAATATGTACAAGTATACAATGAGGGTCCAAAAGTCAACTTTCAAACCGTAGCTCCGCCAAATGCGAAACCACAACCATTAATTAGATTATTTTCTTCTATATACAATTAAAGGTGAGTACGCTGCATTTGGAGTTTTTATTTGTGAGATATGGGTCTGGGAAGTTGGCATTCTGGATTTTTATTCAGACCATAACTTTTTATCTGTACATTATTTTTCTTTGAAATCAATTTTGTATTTTTCTTTATTAATTTATCTACAACTTTCATTTACAAAGTTTCTTTATTTGATGAATAAAAAGTGGAACCAAAAACAGGTCCCAAAATGAATAAAGAATGAATATAATGTATATGTATTTGGACTGTATTTCTGACCTTATCTCCCCCTACTTTATTCCTTGTCGACCTATTCATCAAGATGCCTAGGTCTCGGGGTTTTGGGTCATAAAATATTTACAATATTTTATTCTTTTTCTTTTCTTTTCTTTATTCTATAATTTTGGCTATAAAAACCGCATTTTATACAATATTTACACACATATGCATGAATGCTAAAATGCATGAATTAATGCTATTTATACGCATTTACTAGGGTTTTTAAGGCCAAAATGATAGAATAAAGATGATGAAACGTGGATTCATCATCCCCCTATACTTGCCTTTGCTAGTCCCTAGCAAACACTTATGCAATAAGTGCAGAAAAGAAAAACAAAGAAAAGAAAAAGAAGAAAGATGGATGAAGCTCAATGATCAAACTTGTCCTCACAAAATGAAAGTTTGGAGCTTAAGTCGGACCTTGGGAATTTTAGTGCGGGCGGAACCTTAATGAGCACCGAATTTGAAATCCAACAGTCCCTGAGAATCCCAAAACTCTGCTCAAGTCTCCTCAATAGCCAGGTCAGAAATACTTCAACTCATACGCAAACTCTTACGACTATGAATCTGACTTGTACAGTGTAAGTGATGGTGGCTCTCCCCAACTAGAATGACCAAGAGACTGACTTCTCCAGTACGACAACCCAGTGTTTCCCCAATCCAGCAACTCCATCCTCGAGGAGCGGGGTATTCCCTTCTAAGTTCAAGTGGCAACCAGCTCAAGAGGAGGGGGTGAAGAGAAGAATGGACGGTAGCCAGTGTAGCTACCTATCCTTGGATGCAAGACCAGTGTAGTCAAGTCATCCTGCTGCAGGCTCACATGATATGACTTTGGAACTCAAGCTTGCTTATTGACTTTGTACATACTTGCAGGCTTTTTATTTTTGTACATGCCTGAACTTTTTTTTTTTTGAAATACTATTCACAGCAGCATTTACATAAGGAGTTTTTCCTCTTGAGCCAGTAGACTATCCCTCTTTTGAAGCTTTATCGCAACCCACAGCCTCCTGTCTTTAGACTTCCTAATCACTGGACGGGTTGGGGTGCACTTCCCTCCCTAGAGGAGGACAAGTGTTTCCACTTGTGTGCGTCTCATACCAGCAAATTCAATCCCCTCACCACTCCAACTGAGTCGAGCCATGTGAAAGGTGCAGGTGTCCAAGTTAGGTCATTATCAACAAGAGTCGTGCGTATGCTCCGAAATACTCTACTTAGGCAGTCAAGAATCCATTGAACCAAGTCCCGTGATCCTCAAAGAATTAAGTCAACTAGACCTGAAGTGCCTCAAACCCAGTTCCTATAAGGTTCCTGTTATTAGGTAGATTATAAGGTCCAATCAAGCTCCAATCTCCGGATTTTACTTAGACTCGTTCAACTATCAAACTCAATCCGAAAAATGCGAATGCTATGCAATGCAATGCAGAAAATATTTTTGTGATGCAATTTTCAAAGATTTTGAACTTTTTATGGATTTTTTTGAAAATATGATGATGATGCATATGCAGATGCAAATTTTTTGTATTTTTCAAAGAAATTTTTCAAATGTTTTTGGATTTTAATTTTGCAAATGTTTTTGGGAATTTTTGAAAACAAAAAGATTTTGGCTGAAAGCTAGGTAAAAATATGTACAAGGGAGTGCTTCTTTATATATACAAGAAGTGGATTTTAAGAATTTACAGGGTAAGTGGTCAATTTTATACATATATATATAGTGGATTTTGGTGTGATGTGACTATTCCTCAAACTTATTTGACACAAGCTTTTCACACAATTTTTGAAAACTATAGTCCAAAATAGTTTTTACAAACATTTGACACACATTTGAAAATCATTTTGCAAAGGCTTTCAAAACAGTATATATAGGTTTTTCAAATCATTTTTGCAACCATTTTTCAAACCATTTGCAAATCATTTTTCACACATTTTATTTCACACAAAGAAAATAAGTTTTGCAAGCCACACATTTTACACAAAGGTTGAAAACGTGTAACAAAATATTTTCAAAATAGTTTTCAATAAATGTTCACAAAGATTTTCAAACTATTTTTCAAACATTTTGCAAAAAACATTTTCACCTGATTTATTAATCAGCAAATACAAAAAGAATTTGAGGAATACCACATCTTTTTATAAAGGATTTTTAATGAATTTTAAAGAATGATTAGCCATATTATTAGGAAAATATGAAAGTACGAGTTATGGCTAAAGTATATACGTAGTATATACGACCCCCCTATACTTAGCTTGAGCTATGTCCTCATAGATCGGAGAGAAAAGAGAAGACATAACTCGTACTAAGTATAGGAAAATCTAAATAATAAAGGAACAAATGAATCAAACGAATGAGAAGTTGACCGTCCCCCCTACACTTAGGATCAAATAATCCTAAGTATATCAGACTGTACACAACGCAGGGAGGGTCAAGGGTGGGAATGAACAGATCGTACTCAGATTGTCTCCCCCTATACTTAGGGTAAGATATCCCTAAGTATAGACAAGAAGAGGAGACAATGGAGAGTATCGAGATGAATGAGAAAAACTCAGGGTGCACACCCCCCTATACTTAGGACAAAGTACGTCCTAAGTATAGAAGACTGTCTACAAGGGCGGCACCTTTTTGATAGATGAAGAAGATAGAAGAGGAAAAGAAGAAAAGAAGAAAAGAAGAAAAGAGATGAAGATGGAAGAAGAGATCGTGAGGATATACACGTCACTCCCCCTATACTTAGGGTAAAAGAAGCCCTAAGTATAGACAACAACAGGAGTGATCAGACGGAACGATAAAAGAGCACTCGGCTCGTCCACCCCCCTATACTTAGGACAAAGTACGTCCTAAGCAAGGCAGACACGAGAATGGGTGGACGAGCAATACGGTAGAGAGAACGAAGATGAACATAAGAGGATATACAACAGAGATGGATGTACATATGATCAAGAAGGTTGAAAGCGCACCTTCTTGCGGGACCGCTGAGGAATGGATCTGGTGTGATGCAGGTCGACATCGGGGTCCACAGTGGACGGAAGCCGATCAGGGTCGACAGAGTGTAGATCCTCAGTGGCCCTAGGGTGTGGAGGCACAGACGGGGTAGTGGAAGAAGTACGGCTAGGTCCGGCCTTGGGAGTCTCGCTGATATCAAAGTGGAATGGGACGAACTCATCATCATCGGAAGTGGTGTACTCGGAGTCGTCCTGCGAGGTGTCATCCAGGTCAAAACCAAAAGGCACGAACTCATCGGTGGAAGTAGTCGAACTCTGTTCGTCCTCTATAATCTCAACTGGATCATCTTTTTCATCAAAAGGTCTGAATCTCTGAAGAAAAGCAACAAAATCAAATTCGGCCTTAGTCTCATCAGTATCTACATGGACAGGAACGGACTCATCAGTGGAAGTAGTCAGATCATGTCCGTCCTGTATAGTCTCTATATCTGCCCTCCGCTCAATGGTGTCAATCGTGTAAATCCCGCGGATGTCATCAACACATCGCCAATCACAGGAAGCGGAAACACCAAGGTCTATGCTTTCCGAGCTTTCCTCCTTAGAGAGGAATTCTCGGGTCTCATCATCGGTCATGAAGAAGGTCTCTCTGATATCCTCATATAGATCATAGTCCTCGGGGTCAGCCAAGATAGGTGAAGGCGCATCAGGTGCCAGTCTCTGGTCAGCAGTGGGTGCGGTGATCACTGCTTCGCCCTTGTCAGCAGGACGGAAGCGAATCTCTCCTGATCCGTAATCAATAACGACCCTCGCAGAGGCGAGGAATGGTCGTCCCAGGATGATTGGAGAGTGCTCCCCTGTGGAGGTCTCCATGGGCAATACGACAAAATCAACATTGTGGCTCGTGCCCTGAATCGAGATGACGGCGTTTTCAAGGATACCCTTCGGCCTCTTTATTGATCCATCAGCAAACTGTACGATCATCCTGGTTTTCTTGAGAGGCCCTAAGTGAAGAGACTGTACCAGCGAGAAGGGTATGATACTGATCGAAGCACCCGTCTAGGAGAGTGTGATCACATGTGTGGTCAGAGATTGTGCAGGTGATGAAAGGTGTAGCTGTGTTCTTCTTCTTTGGAATGGGACGGTGTGTGATGGCGTGGGCAGTGGCCATGGTCAAGATATGACGCTCAGATCTGCTCCTCCGCTTTCTCTTCTTGGGAAGAGGAGCAGATAAATCGGTCATGGCCTGCTGAAGTGGGGCACGGATAATCTCATGTATGGTGGCCACCACTTCGGGTTCAGTCAGCATTTTTTTGAATTTTTGGACCTCCTCCATACAAGGGAGGAAGTCGGAATCAGCATATACACGAGGCATGCCAAGAGCAGTCTGTATAGCGGCATCCTCGGGGTCAAAGGTGGGACTGGGTGTGAAAAGCTGTGTGGTCAAAGGGTCTGGCAAGTGAGCTCTCTCCTCATAGTCCGACTCGATCGTGTGTCTCCCGAAATCTTTTTGTGTTTTTAAAATTTTCTCATTTTTTTGTATTTTGGGCGATTGCAAGCTCTCATGGAAATCCTCGAGTGAACCCATATCATCAAATGGTGGAATATCATGGTCGCTCTTATTTGTACTAGTGAGGGTGTCAATCCTCTGTCTCATATGATCCATCATCTGGGTCAAGTGCTCAAGGGTGGACTCCATGAAAGGTGACTCCATCAGCTCAGTCTCGGGTGGATGTGAAGGTGGAGGCGGATAATACATAGGAGGAGGTGGGTGTGAGTAGAAATCCGAGTCGTGATACTATGGCTGAGGCGGATATGTACAAAAGTCAGGAGCAAAGTCCTCCTGGAAAAAAGGAGGTGGACCGGCTGGAGTGAACGAGTGATCCGCAAAGTCCGGATAGAATACGCTCCAGTCGGCCATCTCGAAACAAAAGAAAATAATCGGGAGAGCACGATGGTCAAGTCAAGAGAGTAGAAAAGAAGGCGCAAATGCGCAGAGATGATCTAGGACGCACACAAAACAATCACAACCAAAAATGAAACAAGACAAACCCTCAATTCACCTACTCAACTCGGTAGAGACCGCAAAGAGCGGTCTTTTTATCTTGTCTGTTTTAGAGTTAGGTGAGAAGTCAAAATATTGCGCAGACACTTAGGGGGCTGATTATGGGATTTGGGCTCTAACCTTAGTGTGTGCGCGAGCAAGTAAAAGCGAAGACAATGAGGGGATTACTCGCCCCAATACAAAATTTTTCTTTTTGGTGAATTTTAGGGTCAAGTAATGTTAGCAGTCCCAATTTTATTGATTATCACTTTTTTTGGATTTTTAGTAAAAATGCACGATCCTATCGGGGAGTCAATTCCTTTGAGCACCTAGGTTATCAAAATCAGAGGTAGAGGAGCGGGAAAGCAATGCAAGCGGTAAAAACAATGATGAATGCTAAAGCGTAAATGCTCACCTTGCCTCCAGCACTCTACATGCAAGGATGCTCAGCAGAATTGAAACCTATCTATATGCAAATGCAAAGCCGATGAAATTGCCCTAAGTTCAGAAATTGCTATTAGCAGGAAGAACCACAAGTTGACCGCCAATCCTCAATCCTAGAGTCCGGTCTAGGCTCACCCCTCCTCTGCTCAACAATTTGAGGGTAGGAGAAAGCGCTTTGCGGGGAGAGCTCGCGGCGCGACGGATGGAAGGTGATGGTCAACTGTTTAAAATTTGACTAAGTCCAAACGAGACTATAGGTACATGCAATGTTGATTAAGGTGTTTGGACCTAATGCTACGCACACAATCCTAAAAGCTAAGGGCTCAATCACACAAAAGAAATAAAATCGGAAAACAAAACAAAATAAAAAAAATGCGAGAAAATCGTGAAAAGCCGCGACGAGCCCTCAAGTGAACAATCACTTGGAAATTAGGCTCAAGAGTCCAAGTCCGGGGGTACCTGTATTATTACAAATAATAGTCTCTCTCTCACTACAAATTACAAAAATAAATGCAAGGAAATAAAGGAAACAACTAAGGTGGAGCTAGGTCTACAAAAATCTCTCCTCGTCTCCTCTGTGCTAGGCTGGCGGAAGCCGGCTTCACGTGGGTGCGTAGGCGCCTAGGGTGGAGCGCCTCCCTCGATCCGCGGTACCTCGCACAAAGTCAACAAGAGAGGGGGTTAGACCGATCAAAAGATATATCAAAAATAAAGAAAATAAAATAGCGAAAAATAAAAGCCGCGAAAATAGACAATCAATCACAAACACAAACAAGACCCGAACTACGCGCTGTTGCTCCCCGGCAACGGCGCCATTTGTTGAACCAAGAAATAGCAGAGGTCGTGTTGACTCACAAGGCGAATCAACAGTCGCTGATTTGACCTCCAACGAAATCCCGATTCAAACAACAATTAACCCACAACAGATAAATCAAGCAATGAATGTAAATGTGCGGAGTTAAAATTTATTATAACTCTACAACAAGATGTGTATAGGTGCAAGTATGTGTAGAGGTCGAACACAGGGAGCAGACAGGTAGAACGGGGTACTAAGGTACCAAAAATGTGTGTATGTGATCAAATGCCTATTAAGCTAATTTTTTGTGGGTTTTTAATTTTATATATTTTTTTATTTAATTTTTAAATTTATAATTTTGTATTTTGATTTTTAATTTACTGATTTTATATTTTCTTTTTGTATTTTATAATTTTATATTTTCTTTTTCAAGATTGGAAATTAAAGACAATGTAATAAAGGGAAACTAAAGTATTTATAAAAATGGATAAAAATACTCAAAAATAAGGAAACAAAGTCTTTTTGGTCTTTTTATACTTTTTTACTGTTTTTGTGATTTTTGGGTAATTTTTAGAATGTTTTTGGTATTTTTAATTATCAAAATAAAGAAAACAGTGGTAAAAAGCAAGGCTGAAACTTAAAATGGAGAAATAAAATAGAAATCAGTGGCAAAAATTCCCCAACTTAATTTTCAGTGAAAGATAATGAAACCAAGAAAATTTAGGAAAAGAAAACACTATTTTTGGATGTTTTATGGATTTTATAAATTTTTATGAAGGTTTTTAGAGTTTTGCAATTTTTTGGAGTTTGGTTTTGTATTTTTTAGAGATTTTTGGCTGGGAGTTAAAACAAACTAAAATGCACAATATATATTTTTTTGGGATTTTTCTGGGGTGTTTTTATATTTTTTAGTGATTTTCTCATGCAAACAGTGCTAAAAATGACTATTTTTGAATTTTTAATAATAATAAAATGCAATAATTATGACAAACAAAAATATGGCAATAAACTACTATGCAACAGGAACTTAATGCAATTTTTGCGAAATTTTTGGGTTTTTATAAACGCGTGCAAAAATTACTAGAAACAAAAAGAAAAATCATGCGTTCAGGGGCATTTGTGTAATTATCAGAAAGTCCTAGGGGCTTGCAGGCAAATTTACCAAAAAGTTATAACTAATATCGAAACTTTCAGGACCAAAAAGAAACACCCAAAACGCTAGGGGCCTTGGAGGCAAAATTGCCAGGCACACGTGACGCGCACGCGTCCTGGCGGGGGCGTTTAAGTGATTATCGTAAAATACGAGGGCCTTCTTGCAATAATTCCAGAAACTTTACCACGCCACAAAGATGTTTATGCACTGAAAACATATACACAAAAACCCGGGGGCTAAACGCACAAAATCGCCAGGACCACGTGCAGAGCACGCGCCTGGGGGGGGGGCGAACCTGCGATAATAAGAAAGTTTGGGGGCCTGTTCGCAAAACTTACAAAACTTAACAAGCGACCAAGGAATGTTTACTACTATTAACTAAATACAAAAACGCTTGGGGTGTGTATAGCAAAATACCCAAGCTTTGAAGTGCATCCAACGGCTGGCCCCTATGTCACTTAGACACGTGTCGAATCGAGGGAAGCCGATGACGCTTCAACTGAATGGCCTGGATTAGAAGATCTGATCATGAAGGACGGTCCAGGGAGCGTTGATCCTGCGGCTGCTGTACACCTGGGAGAACACTTGCGATCCGACGGCGCTGAGGGCATCTGGAAGATATCACGAAGAACACGGCCCTGCGCACCTTCGGCCAGCTCGATCTCGCTGCTCCGACCTCCAACCGCACGGCCAAAGAGGTGGTTATGCTCCTGCGGGGTTCTTCTCGATCCTGGAGGCGTCAAAAGAGGCTGGAGCTCACAGAAGGCCCCTCACGGCGTGAATGGCCCCCCAGCCCATTCCGGCGACATACAAAATCGCCTCCAGGCATGCGTACACTCCAATAACCCTGCAAAAGAGGTTACGAGGTCACGGGCAAAGTGCCGCGACCTCCCAGTGGCAAGAAAAGCGGGAAAATGGTGAGATGGTCGCTCGCCGGAGCGGCTCCGACGAGGGGCGGATTGGGTGGTTGATTGGGTGAAACACGAACTAACGATGTGCACTGGAATCTTAGAGCTACAACAAAATGAAAACGCAAATAAAATAAGGAAAAGAAGGACCTCAAAGGCTGAAGAAGCCTGAGATGTAACCTCACGGCCAAGTGGCCGGAGATGGGGTGGAACGGCCGCCTCGACCCTCGCCTGAGCCTCCTTCGTCGACTGGAGGAGGTCTGTCACACCTCCGGTCCGGAGCACGATGCCAAGGGGGTTCAAACTCGGGTCAAAGGGGTTCAAGGTGAAAATGGAGGGAATGGGTGGTTTTTGAAACATGGCCCTGGAGCAACCTTCGAGGCGAGATCACGGGCGGATGGAGAAGATCCAAGAGGATATGATAGGCTGGCGAGCTAGGTGGTGGTTCCAGGTACCACTTTCGTGAAGGGAGCGACCCTCCTCGAGCAACGCACAAGCGACGAAAAAACCGAGAAATGAGGGTCACAGGCAGTTCTGACAAGGGGGCAGGCTAGGGCCAGGGAGTTGACCAGCTGGTCAACATCCCAGGCCACCTGGTTGGTCCACGTGGACCAACCAGGAAAAAGCCCAAAAAAATGTTTAAAAATTCGTTTTAAAATAATAAATGCATTATTTAGAATTAGGTTATTTAATAAAAAGTATTTATTATTTAATAAATTATTTTATTGTGATTTTTAATTATTTTTATGAAATATATTTTTACAAGTTTGCATTTATACCCTTATAGTATATATATCTATATGTTTAAGTATCTTATTTTTATTTTGTGTATTTTAATTTTATTATTTTTATTTCTTATTTTATAAAATTATAAAATACTTTTATCTACACAAATATATTTTTATTTTATTTTTTTGATTTATTTTGTATATTAAATAAAATACAAGTATGTTTTGTATAGGTATATATATAGGTAATGTATCTATGTCTTATATTTTTAAGTATTTTATTTTTGTTTTTATTTAGGTTTTTATTCTTATTTTAATGTACATTATTATTATAAGTATTAATTAAAACATTATAAAAATATAAAATTATAAAAATAATAACTAAATAATAAATTGAATATTTTAATATGTACAAGTATACAATGAGGGTCCAAAAGTCAACTTTCAAACCGTAGCTCCGCCAAATGCGAAACCACCACCATTAATTAGATTATTTTCTTCTATATACAATTAAAGGTGAGTACGCTGCATTTGGAGTTTTTATTTGTGAGATATGGGTCTGGGAAGTTGGCATTCTGGATTTTTATTCAGACCATAACTTTTTATCTGTACATTATTTTTCTTTGAAATCAATTTTGTATTTTTCTTTATTAATTTATCTACAACTTTCATTTACAAAGTTTCTTTATTTGATGAATAAAAAGTGGAACCAAAAACAGGTCCCAAAATGAATAAAGAATGAATATAATGTATAGGTATTTGGACTGTATTTCTGACCTTATCTCCCCCTACTTTATTCCTTGTCGACCTATTCATCAAGATGCCTAGGTCTCGGGGTTTCGGGTCATAAAATATTTACAATATTTTATTCTTTTTCTTTTCTTTTCTTTATTCTATAATTTTGGCTATAAAAACCGCATTTTATACAATATTTACACACATATGCATGAATGATAAAATGCATGAATTAATGCTATTTATACGCATTTACTAGGGTTTTTAAGGCCAAAATGGTAGAATAAAGATGATGAAACGTGGATTCATCAGGTAGCTGATGATTAAGGCGGTTTTCGATTGATCTTTTTGTGAGCCTGTAGTGGGAGATTGTAATGATAAGAAGGAGATGAAGCATATGATTCCCAACCATTATCAGTGTTATCCTTAGAGAAATCATACTGGAGAGTAGATGAAGCATATGAATCAGATGAAAGATAACAATTATCGGAGTTATCCTCAGAGGAATAATATTTAAAAGTGGAGGTTGATGAATCTCCATTTCATCACCTTTATTCTATCATTTTGGCCTCAAAAACCCCAGCAAATGCATGTAAATAGCATCAAATTGTACATTCTAGCATTCATTATTCATTGTATTTATTTTACATTAAATAAGGTTTTACTGCCAAAATTATAGAATAAAGAGGAGAAAAGAAAAAGGAATAAAATATTGTAAATATTTTATGACCCAAACCCCGAGACCAAGGCCAGCATGGTATTGGTCGACAAGGAATAAAGTAGGGGGAGATAAGGGCCAGTGTATAATAAATACCTCATTTATTCATGCATTTATTTATGCATTTTTGATACCTATTTTGTACATAATTATTTATTCATCAAATAAAGAAATGTTGTACATGAAAGTTATAGATAATAATATGAATAAAAATGCGAAATTGAGTTTGTACAAAAATAATCCCCAGTGTACATTTTATACACAGAATAAAAAGCCAAAATCTCAACTTCACAGACCCATATCTTGCAAATAAAAACTCCAAATCACCCAAACTCACCTCTAATTGTATATAACATTCCATAAACTATTTAATAAAATTGGTTTCATAATTTTTGGAGTCCATATGCAGAAGTTAGGTTTTTGGCCCTTCTTGTATATAGGACTGATTAAAATATTCACTTTATTCAATATTCATTATTTGTATAAATTCATATTTTTAGAATTTTGTAAATAATGTACTTAATGCATACACATGAAAGAAGTTGGAGAAAACCAAAATTAATTTGTAAAATAAAATAAGTCTACAAATTCATAGACAAAATACCTATGACATGTACCTATCTATAAATAAAAAGGGTTTTAATCCTTGATTCTTTTGTTCTTCTATATTTTTATAATAATGTATACATTATACATAGCTCATTAAAAATACAAAACCAAAATCAAAATCAAGAAAATATATTAAATAAATTAAGTGTATAAAATACATAGATAAAACACCTATAAGTATACCTACATACATCTATACCTATTTATTTAAAAATACACATAAACTCATAAAAATCAAACAAAAATATCTTTATACTCACAAAAATAAATTATAAATTTATAAAATAAGTCCATAAAATAATAAAAGAAAATAAACAAATTAAAAATAAAATACATGAAAATACATGTAAATACATACATATACATATCATTCAAATAAAACTATAATAAAACACCTCGAAAAATTCAATAAAAATCATAAATAAATACTAGATGAAATAATACACATTTTTATTTTATAAGAAAAAATTAATAAAATCATTTAGGGCGTCAAATAAATCAATCTTCCTTCAGATTTTCTATTTTGTCTCGTAGCGGCTGACGTGGCCCAATGAGGCGCCGGCCTTCGTTGACTCCCAGGTCAACTGTCCCATCCTTCGCCTGGCGTCTCTGAACTGTCTACTCCCCCGATTTCATGCCTTTTTCCCGGGCACACCATCCATCAATTGACAACGCTTCCTTCACAAGAATTGTTCCCTAATCTTCCATGATGCCCGCCGAAATCATAGATCAACGAGATGTTCATTGGATCAGTCAATAATCGCCGGGTAATAAGGCCCCTTGCCAATGTTTATAAATAAAAAGCTCCGCCTCCTTCCTCGAATTTGGCCACTTCTATTCCAACCTAAAGCCTAGATCTTGCTCCTGGATTGTTCCTCGTGACAGGGGGAGCAGCCCAGCACCTTGACTCGGCCGGAGGAAGGAGATTTTGTCGCGGCGGAGCTCCGGCGTTCGCCCTGCTCCCTGGAGGCCCCCAGGTATAAGAGCTGACCTTCTATGCATTTTTAGTTAGTTTTAGATGTTAGTTTTTCATTCCAGTCATTAGATTAGGCTTTAGTTAACTCCTATAGTTTAAAAATCGAAATTCGAAGTTCGCCGGAGCTGAGCTCCGGCGACTTCTCCACTGTGGTCCCGACTGTTTCCGACCTCCTCGTTCACCCCATATCGTTCCTCGACGCCTTCTCCATCTATTGCGCACATTTATCCAACCCAGGACTCTAGGTCCTGGCGAATCGGGGCTCCTCCTCCGCCGTTCGCCGGAGCCCCTCCGCCCCCCTTCATTTTGCATCGTAGCTTCAAAACCCCGGGTCGAGGAGAAAGCTCTCTCGCCCGCAGTTCTTCCTGTGCAGGTACTTCGAAGAATCGAGCCCAACTGGACTCGCACGGATCCGGGAAGAGGCACCTGGGGGTCTTCTCCTTCTTCGACCTCGCTCCATCGACTCGGACCCCCAGGAGCCACGAAAGCGCCATCAGCCGATGCGGGAGGCTTCCAGCTACCTTCAGAGCACCTCAGACGCACCGGAGAGCCCAGGAAGAGCCCGAGTTCCTCGATCAAAGTTCACCAGGTGCGAGCTTCGTCCCAGTTTTTCCTGGGTGCTCTAGCGCCGTCGGATCAGGAGGGCCGTCCCAGATTCAACAGTAGCCGTCCGATGGAGCATTGCATCGACCATCAGATCAGCTGGGCTGATCTAATCTCAGCCCCCCATCGGCGAAGCGTCATCGGGCGAGCAGGAGACGACACGTTGCAAGTGAAGAGAGCAGCGCCGTTGGATGCCACGCTGTATTTAGGGGTAAATTTCACATCTCGCACCCCTGCTGTTTGTATTTAGAATTTAATCCCAAAAATAAAAGTTTTAGTTGTAAATAAATGGTAAAAATTGCAGTTGGACCCCCTGATGTTTTCATATTTACACTTTAGTCCTTCCGATTTCATGCCTTTTTCCCGGGCACACCATCCATCAATTGACAACGCTTCCTTCACAAGAATTGTTCCCTAATCTTCCATGATGCCCGCCGAAATCATAGATCAACGAGATGTTCATTGGATCAGTCAATAATCGCCGGGTAATAAGGCCCCTTGCCAATGTTTATAAATAAAAAGCTCCGCCTCCTTCCTCGAATTTGGCCACTTCTATTCCAACCTAAAGCCTAGATCTTGCTCCTGGATTGTTCCTCGTGACAGGGGGAGCAGCCCAGCACCTTGACTCGGCCGGAGGAAGGAGATTTTGTCGCGGCGGAGCTCCGGCGTTCGCCCTGCTCCCTGGAGGCCCCCAGGTATAAGAGCTGACCTTCTATGCATTTTTAGTTAGTTTTAGATGTTAGTTTTTCATTCCAGTCATTAGATTAGGCTTTAGTTAACTCCTATAGTTTAAAAATCGAAATTCGAAGTTCGCCGGAGCTGAGCTCCGGCGACTTCTCCACTGTGGTCCCGACTGTTTCCGACCTCCTCGTTCACCCCATATCGTTCCTCGACGCCTTCTCCATCTATTGCGCACATTTATCCAACCCAGGACTCTAGGTCCTGGCGAATCGGGGCTCCTCCTCCGCCGTTCGCCGGAGCCCCTCCGCCCCCCTTCATTTTGCATCGTAGCTTCAAAACCCCGGGTCGAGGAGAAAGCTCTCTCGCCCGCAGTTCTTCCTGTGCAGGTACTTCGAAGAATCGAGCCCAACTGGACTCGCACGGATCTGGGAAGAGGCACCTGGGGGTCTTCTCCTTCTTCGACCTCGCTCCATCGACTCGGACCCCCAGGAGCCACGAAAGCGCCATCAGCCGATGCGGGAGGCTTCCAGCTACCTTCAGAGCACCTCAGACGCACCGGAGAGCCCAGGAAGAGCCCGAGTTCCTCGATCAAAGTTCACCAGGTGCGAGCTTCGTCCCAGTTTTTCCTGGGTGCTCTAGCGCCGTCGGATCAGGAGGGCCGTCCCAGATTCAACAGTAGCCGTCCGATGGAGCATTGCATCGACCATCAGATCAGCTGGGCTGATCTAATCTCAGCCCCCCATCGGCGAAGCGTCATCGGGCGAGCAGGAGACGACACGTTGCAAGTGAAGAGAGCAGCGCCGTTGGATGCCACGCTGTATTTAGGGGTAAATTTCACATCTCGCACCCCTGCTGTTTGTATTTAGAATTTAAACCCAAAAATAAAAGTTTTAGTTGTAAATAAATGGTAAAAATTGCAGTTGGACCCCCTGATGTTTTCATATTTACACTTTAGTCCTTCCGCTCCTCACGTGCAGTCTCACGTGAGGCGCGTGAAATTTTGCATCTAAACCCCGCCGGGTTCCTATATTTATTAAATGGTCCTGAAAATAAAAGTTAAAGTGTATTTTTATTGTAATTTTTGCATGTATGCCCCTGTGAACTATTTTATTTGCAAAAATACCCCTGCCAGGCCATTTAATTTTTGAATGCTTTGTCTATTTATTTTGTGCTCCATATTAAATCGAAAAATCTTGCAAAAATAGACTTAAGCTCCTGTTAGTGTACCCTTGCACGCTATATTTTTAGTTTTGCATTTTGTTGCATTTTGGCATTTATTAAAAATCAAAAACATGTCTTTTATTCCCTGTCTAACTTATAAAACCCAAAAAAAATGAAAATGCCTTTAAAAATTCCAAAAAAAATTATCTATGGTGTATTTTGACCTATATTAGTGTCAGTCCAAAAATCCCTAAAAATCTCAAAAGGAAAACCTTAAAAATTCAAAAATACCCAAAAAATTCAAAAAAATAATAAAAACCAAAGAAAAATCAGAAAAATATAAACTCAGGCCCTATTTATGCTATATTTTATTACCTTTATTAGAAAAATAGTATGGACAATTTTGAGGCTGTTAGCTATTTTTAATATCTATTTTGGTGACGGCCAATACCTAGTCCACTGTTTGCTATTATTTAGCTAGTTAAAAATACCAAAAATATTTGCAAAATACCCAAAAAATCATATAAACAGTAAAAAACCATGAAAATTCCAAAAAGACACTTTTCCTGAATTTTTGACTATTTTTGAGTATTTCTATAAATATTATAATGCCCCCTTTATGTGTATATATATATCCTAAAAAAAGAAAAAAATATTATATATATATAATTATTTATATGTATTCTCATTAGTCTTAATATAAAAAAATGTATATATATATATACATATATATATATATATATATTTTATTATCTTTATATATCCCTATATATATTGCATATATTATAAGCTATATACTAACCCTCTATGTTTATACATATATTCTTATCTATAATATATATATTACCTAATTATATTATTAAAAATTAATAATAATAATAATAATAATAATAATTCAAAAACCCACACAAGGATGACTGTGATTTACATGTAGGCTATGACATTTTGTATTGCTCTCTGTGGTTCGACCTCTACATACTTGTCACTGTACATTTCATGGTAGAGTAAATAAAGATTAATTCACATTTATTTTTGAGCTTGATTGTTGTATTTTTTTTGATTGTGGGTTAATTACTGGTTGACTGGATGATTTGTGAGCGGTCGCCTCAGCGACACACTTTTTATTATTCTTGGAGACCCTCGCGAACAGCCTGGTTATCAGATGGCGCCGTTGCCGGGGAGCAATGAGCATAGCCTAATTATTTTGTCATTTTTGTATAAAAAATTTTTTTTCTTGATTTATTATTCATTTTTTGTGAGCAGCTATTTCTATTGCTATTAATCACCATGCTTCATTTCTTCATTCATTGTGATTATCTTCTCTACTCTATTTAATTGATTGAGTTTTACTAATGCATTCTTTTTACGACTTTGATGCGAGGGACCGCCACGCGAGGATGGCTTCTTAGGAGGCCAATGCAGCCAAGCTTGGAGGAGGATGGTCTTCTTCTCATGACCATCTGGAGAGTGCACCAAAGAAGCAAGGAGATGTGCATTAGATAGGCTAGACACTTGGGAGTATTTATTTTGTAATTTATGGTGAGAGAGAGACATATTATGGCATGTATATAAACAGGACTCTACTCTTCACAATGAGGTCCAGTGCCCGGGTGATTGTTCACCTGGGGGCCTCATCGCGGCTTTTTCAAGTTTTCATCGCCTTCTTTTATTTTGTTTCCCGAAGTTTTGAGCTTTCCGCCTTTCTTTTATTTTGTTTTATGTGCTTGGAGCCCCTAGATATAGGATGCTTGACTCGGTAGCTAGGTCCAAACATTAATAAGAATGCATGTTCCTATAGTTTACCTCGATTGGATCTAGTCAAACTTAAACAAGTTGTTAATTTGTCTCTTAGCCCTCTGTGCCGTAGCGAACCCTGTAAAGCGCTTTCTCCTAAGCTCAAGTGTGTTGAGTACAGAGGAGGGGTGAGCCAAGACTGGACTCTCTTGGGCTGGAGATGAATTAGCAGCTTATGGTTCTTCACGCTAATAGCAGCTTATGTTTAGGACGATTTTTCACCTTGCATATCGACATGTAGATAGGTTTAAAAATTCTGTTTTGCATACCGCAGGGAGAGAGCTGGGATGCACTGTAAGTCTTCTAACTCAGCATGCATCATTCGGTTCAATGGTGAGATTTCCATCATGGAACCACTTGCACGGCTTTTCCGCTATCTCCCTCTGATTTTGAGCACCTAGGACTTAAATGAAAATCTACAAAAACGTTAGGCACTGGTATGAAACAAATCCAAAAAAAAGTGAAAACCCAAAAACTTAAAATAAGGGGACTGCTAAATAAACTTTGACCTTAATTAAAATTCGTAATGGACTATCATTGTACCGGGTTCATAAAGTCCTCATTGTTTTTAGGTACCTTGGAGGGGGACCAAAACCCTACTCCCTTGAGCGAGTGCGACCCCTAAGGATTAAAGGCCAAAACCCAGTCTGCAACTGCCTTGTGTATCGCCTGGATTTCCGAAGTAATGGCGCTTCTATCGTACGTAGGCGAGTAGGACTTGGTCACCAATGGTGACTCTCTGTTGTGAGAGCATCGACCCTGTCCGAAGTATTGAGCATAGGCCACGCCTTCACGGGGGTGTCTGTCTCATTGTCCTGCGTCCGAGTAGGTTCTTGCACGCTCACGGGTGATTCCGTTGTGAGCGAGGACTGAAGTATTGGTTTCGCCTATCGGCTTCCTCTCTCTTTTCTTTGGCTGAGTAGGGATCCGGGAAGGGTTACAAGGACTCCAAAAAGTACAGACTACAGGTTACACAGGAGGAGGACAAGTACGGGATACTCTTCCGGCAGTACTCTCTCTCCTATAGGGTAGCGTACTAAGGACTTGTTATAAGATATGCCTGAAAATCACAACTCTAAAAATGAAAAGATAATAAATAGCCGAACTTTCACGGCTTCACATGGCGTGAGTTGGTGAACCCGATTTTTGTATTGCGTTTGTATGAATCTAGATTAAGGTTCAAAGATCAAGTCCCGCGCATTTGCGCACATTTTGTTGTTTCTCCCTTTGACCACCCCGCTCAACCGAGCCTTTCTACTGTTTTACACTCCTTTTATTCCTCGTTGACCATCGTATCATTCTTCCAACAATCCGACATTCTCTTTCTTCGCGAAGTTGATCCATGGATGGTTTCGTCGGGACCATGCCGACACCTACATCGATTCCATAGACTCAACTCCTCCAATAATTTCGAGGCGATTCCCGAGAAACCGATCCGGACTTTGCGGATCGATCTCCAGACTCCTCGTCTTCTACCTTTCTCTTGTCCACCCAATAAACTGGGATCACTTTTGTCCCACTTCCGCCATTGTGAATGGGAGTCGATTACATTCTACATCTCTTTCCCATTCACAACATGCTGGGGTTGACCTGAATTCCAGCTTAATCACGGCAGCTGAAAGTTAATTGCAAGTGATCTGATTCGGACTACCTCATTCTGTAGATAGAAGCCAGTGCGAGCCCTGGAGACTACTCCGGAGTTCATCTCATCCGACTCAGACCCTGACATGGCTCCAGGAGGGAAGGGCAAGGGTCAGCAGCCACCCATACCAGAGGGACAGGTGCCAGATCAAAATCAAGTTAATGCACAGTTGTTGGCATCTATCCAGGCCATACAGCAGCAGCTGACCGAGCAGGCCCTGACACAAACCGCGTTCCAGGATATGTTGAATGACATGATGAACCGTGACGACGGAAGAGGAGGCAGAGGCAGAGGAGGCCGGGGAGGAGGAGGTGGAGGTGGAGGAGGTGATGATCCTCCTGATGATGACTTTTAATTACCACCACCGAAGCCAACACTAAAAGAAACATACAATCCGGGAGACAGCCAGATGACCGAATGGATTCTCATTCCACCGGTACACGCTCACTTTGAGCTGAAGCCCCAGTTCATAGCCCTTCTCCCTGCCTTTCATGGAAACACAAACGAAGAGCCGTACATTCACCTGTAGCAATTCTCCCGCATTTGCAGCACCACCCACTATCCGAATGTCCCCCTGGACATTGTCAAGATGACGGCTTTCCCCTTCAGTCTACAGGACAAGGCCCTCTATTGTGTCAATCATATGGGAAAGGTCGTGACGACCTGGGAGGAGTTGAAGTCTGCCTTCCTGCACAAATACTACCCTCTCGGTCGGCTCAACCAGATGCGAGCACGTATTAGTAATTTCTCCCAAGGAGCACATGAGTCAGTACATGAGGCTTGGGAGAGATTCACTGATCTGCAGGAGAAGTGTCCCCATCACGATATCCCAAAGACCAGCTTGGTCCAGCTTTTCTTTGGGGGACTGAACATTGAAAGCCAAAGGCTCGTGGACGCAGCATGTGGGGGCTCCCATTTCAACAAGGATGAAGATGTTGTCTGGCAGATTTTTGAAGAAATGGCCGAAGGAGAGGCCGCCCTCTCTTCATCCAAGGCATACCAGAAGCAGCCCCAGATTCTCCAGAAACAAGTTCACATGGCTGCATCTAAGGAAGCAGAGAGAGATGAGAGCTCCAACCTCAGCATCATCGGGGGCCATCTCTCTAAGGTAGATATCATTGAGAAGCGATCACATGACCTCGAGAAACTCGCTGTGATCGAGAAGAGGACCCAGAACCTGGATAAGCTAGATCAGATCAACAAGAACCTCGAGCTGTTGGTCGGTACGATCAACTCTGTCCAGTCGGCTACACCATCAGACGCTCCCGCTGAGAAGAAGGACGAGCCGCAACTGCAGCATCAACCTCAGCCGAGCCAGCAGCCACCGGCAATCCAGCACGTATACTACGTGCAGGCACCCGACCAGGGCCAGCCGCAGCAGCAGATGGTCGTCTACCAGCCAGAGTTCCTTTCTATTCCTGATCCAGTCTTCCCACGACCGCCCCTTATCCAAGAAGTTAATGGGGTATGGAGTAATGATGCACAGCCGACCCGTCCTCAGGGACAACCCCAGGGTTAGCAATTTGCCAACCGGCAGTACCACCAACCTCAGGGTGGTTGTTTTGGTCAATCCTCCCAGCAATACCAGCAGCCTCCTCCAGTTTGCACAACAATGGACGCAGAACTTTCCGTATCAGCAGCAGCCGCAGTACCGCCACTCACAGCCGTATCACCAATACGCGGCTGCCCCCTCTCCGCAATATCAGCAGTATCCTCCTCCGTCATATCAACAGCTTCAACTTCCTGCACCACCGCACCACCAACAACAGCCTCCCCACCCATCTACCCAACAACAGCGTGGTCTGCACGCTGAGTCTTCTGATATGTCCCCTGCTAGTCCCACCATGGAGTGTCTATCCCAGCTTGTTAAAGGGTTGGCGGAGATGACAAAACGGCTTGACGACCTGACCGCCTCCCGAACCACTATTCCGGCACAGGTCGAAGCCAACCCCAACAACTTCAAGAAGAAAGAGCAGGTAGAATGTAATGTCCAGTCCGTGTCTGATAGCGATATTACTGTTTATTCTAATGCTGTTACTCTTAGGAGCGGTAGGGAATTGCCTCCGCCTGCTACTACCAGTGGGGGGAATAAAGAAACAGGTGGATCATCATCTTCCGCATCAGCCGTGCCAGCTCCAGGGGCGGGTGAGGAGGAAGAGGAAGGAGAAGCCAGTCCAGCCGTCGTGCCTAGCCAGCATCAACCTCAGCCAAAAATACAAAAAAATCAGCAAAAGCAAAAACACCAAAAAGACGCTTGTAGCAGCAGTAAAGCCGCGCCAGCCTTGGAGGAGCCGCCAGCAGCAGGCGATCCCTTGCCAGCCGATGGAGCTGACGCTACTCTTTTTGACCGCCCAGCAGCACCAGCATGTTTAGATTCAGCTTGTACTCGTTTTTGTAGTCCGGATGTACAACCTTCTGTGGGCGATGATTTTGATGTAAATAAGAACTCTAATTTTACTGCCAGTAATGTGAATATTCCTTTTCCGCATGCAATACAAAATTCCAAAAAAAATGCAAAACGAAAAAAGGCATTATCAGATCCAGGTGTTGTGGAGATTTTGGATAAATTGACTGTTGAGATTCCCTTGTTGAAGGCCGTGGAATACATGCCAGCTGTAAAGAAAGGACTGAAAGAGGCATGTACCAACAGGCGTCGCCCAGCGCAAGACAACAGACGCAGAGAAGTAGAAAAGCACGTTCTCTCCATGGCCACAGTTGCAGCTATCAGCAACCTCCCCCATAAAAAGCATGATACAGGAGCACCTCTCATCAGTTGTGTGATTTTTGACCAGGTTTTCGAGCGTACTCTTCTTGACAGTGGTTCTTCCATCAACCTTCTGCCCTCGTCTATAATGCAAGAATTCGGGCTGGGACCGCTCAAGCAAACACGCATGATCCTTCAGTTCGCTGACCGATCCGTCAAGCGGCCCCGAGGTTTATTGGAAGACGTGATAGTTACAGTGCAGGAGATGAAATTCCCAGCTGACTTTGTAGTCCTTGATATGGACTCACCTGCACCCCTGCTCCAGACCCCTATCATCCTTGGTAGACCATTCCTCCGTACTTCAGGTGCCGTGGTTGATTACGGGTCTGGAAAGATCACTTTCAGCTCGAACACACAGCAAATCACGATCAGCATGAACAAAGAGCAGAATGCCACGACTGATGAGAGCCAGGCGGCATTGGAAGCAGACTGTGATTTCATCGCGGAGATCAGAGATTCAGAGTTATCACTGGACGACCCATGGACCCGAGAAATCCTCACTCTTGAGGAGGACTCGGAAAGCGTAGTCAGCATATGCTCCGACAATTCTTGGGAGACAGATTCTCAGATGCAGGCGCATCTTCTTGAGCATTCACTCCAGACCGAACATGATCAGCTTAGTGCAGAACCGTTCGGTGCATTTCCAGGATCTCAACAGAATGATGAGGATGGTAGCAGCCTCAAAGTGCATTCCACCACCAGCATGGTATCTGAAGTGACAGATAAAGTGGACAGATCAAAACCAGAACTCAAGCCACTTCCTGCAGGCCTGAAGTATGCTTTCCTTGCGGGTGAAGAATACATGTATCCGGTCATCATCAGCAGCAGGCTGAATCCGGATCAAGAATCTCGACTTCTCGAGGTTCTAGAAAAGAACCGTAAGGCACTTGGTTGGAGCGTATCAGACCTCCGAGGGATAAATCCAGCTCTTTGTTCACACCATATCTATCTCGAAGAAGATTCCAAACCGTCCCGCGAATTTCAGAGAAGGCTGAACCCTAACCTTCGGGACGTCGTTATGAAAGAAATCACGAAATGGTGTGACGCAGGCTTCATCTATCCCATCTCCGATTCAAAATGGGTAAGCCCACTGCATGTAGTTCCAAAGAAATCTGGGCTTACCGTGGTTACAAATGATAAAGGAGAGGAAATTTCAACTCGGGTACCGACATCCTGGCGGGTGTGTGTTGACTACCGCCGTCTTAATGCAGCAACCAAGAAGGACCACTTCCCCTTGCCATTCATTGATCAAGTTCTAGAGAGATTAGCAGGCAAGGAGTTCTTCTGCTTCCTGGATGGGTACTCCGGGTACAACTAAGTGGCGATCGCTCCTGAGGATCAAGAAAAGACTACCTTCACTTGCCCGTTCGGCACCTACGCCTTCAAGAGGATGCCCTTTGGATTATGCAATGCACCTGCAACCTTCTAAAGATGCATGCTAGCAGTCTTCGCCGAGATGGTAGGCAGTTTTCTTGAGGTGTTCATGGACGATTTCTCTGTCTATGGTGATAGTTTCGATGCTTGTCTTGAGCACCTAGACAGAGTGCTTCAGAAATGCCGTGAAGTCAATCTAGTGCTCTCATGGGAAAAGAGCCACTTTATGGTCACAGAAGGTATTGTGCTGGGCCATGTCGTTTCCAAACATGGCATGGAAGTCGACCCAGCCAAGGTGGATGTCATTTCAAACCTTCAGCCACCTCAGTCAGTAAAGAATGTGAGGTCATTCCTGGGGCATGTGGGATTTTACAGACGATTTATCAAGGACTTCAGCCGCATTGCCCGACCTCTGACAGAACTTTTGTGCAAGGAGACTGAGTTCATTGTTGATCAACCGGTTCTCCTTGCTTTCAATCAATTGAAGGAGCTTATCACTCAGGCTCCAATCTTACAGCCTCCCGACTGGACCCTTCCATTTGAGATAATGACCGATGCGTCAGATTTTGCAGTCGGAGCTGTTCTGGGACAGAGGAAAGATAAGGCGTCTTATGCCATTCACTATGCCAGCAGAACATTAGATGAAGCTCATAGAAATTATACAGTGACAGAGAAAGAACTGCTGGCTGTGGTTTTCGCCTTAGAGAAGTTCAGATCCTATTTGTTGGGGTCGAAGGTCACAATTTTCACGGACCACTCTGCTATCCGGTACCTACAGCAGAAGAAGGATGCCAAGCCAAGACTGATTCGCTGGATCCTTCTCCTCCACGAATTTGATCTAGAAATCAAAGACAAACCTGGAGTTCAGAATGTGGTAACAGACCATCTATCCAGAATAGAGCAGCATGAGTCTCCTCTGAGTAATGCACCTATCACAGAAACCTTCCCTGACGAAGCTATCTTAGCAGTGGATTCTCTCCCTTGGTATGCTGACATTGTCAATTACCTCGCCTCTGGGGTAATACCTTCGGATTGGAAGAAGAATCAGAAGAACAAATTCATGGCGACCATCCGCTTCTACCATTGGGAGGATCCTCTTTTATTCAGAGAAGGAGCAGATTGTATTTGGCACAGGTGCATCCCTCAGACGGAGCAATCTAGTGTCCTCGAGCATTGTCATTCGCTCGAATCTGGTGGGCACCATTCTGGAGATCGTACGACAGCGAAAGTATTGCAGTGTGGCTTCTGGTGGCCCACATTATTCAAAGATGCAGCAGACTTTGTTAAAAGATGCATTGACTGTCAGCGACTGAAAGGTACACTCACTGCCAAAGATTCAATGCCTCTGAAAATTATTCAAATAGCCGACGTCTTCGATGCATGGGGCATTGACTTCATGGGACCTTTCCCTAACAGTCAAGGTTTTGAGCATATCCTTCTTGCCGTCGATTACGTGAGTCGTTGGGTTGAAGCTATTCCCGCCCGAGACGCCGACAACAAAACAGTTTGCCAGTTTCTGAAGAAGAACATCATTTCGCGGTTTGGGATACCAAAGATTCTCATCTCAGACGGGGGTAGCCATTTCATCAACAAAGAGGTTAAGAAATTAACGAACGAATACGGCATCGATCACCCTGTCGCATCTCCTTATCATCCGCATACCAATGGCATGGCAGAGTTATCAAACAGAGAAATCAAGACCATATTGCAGAAACTTGTTAGGCCGAACAGAAAAGACTGGTCTCAACTCTTGGACTCAGCTCTATGGGCGTACCGAACGGCCTACAAGTCTCCCGTGGGCATGTCACCCTACCGTCTGGTATATGGGAAACCATGCCATCTGCCCGTGGAATTAATTCATAAATCTCTTTGGGCAATCAGCAATTGTAACTTGGACTCACGAAGAAGTGGTCAGAAGAGAAAAGACGATCTGAACAGGCTCTTGGAATTCCGAGACTATGCATACGATAACACCTTGATGTACAAGGAGAAGGTGAAACGCTGGCATGACCGGCACATCAGACGAAAGACCTTCGACGTTGGACAGAAAGTGTGGCTGTTTGATGCAAAGTTACGGATATTTCCCGGAAAATTAAAGAGTAAGTGGACAGGGCCATTCCGAGTTTGTGAGGTGCGTGACAATGGCAGTATCGCGATATCAGATTTGTCTCCTGACGCACAGCCCTTCGTCGTCAACGGCCAACTGCTGAAGCCTTATCTCGAACCAGATGCATTCTTGGCCGTTGTTGACTCCATTCAGCTAATGCACCATGATGACACCTTCATAGCACCTGCGGCATCGAAAGATTCAGACTATGCCATTCAACAACTGCTTATCTGATTTTCTGCTTTTCTTCTTTTCTTCTTTTCATTTTCTATTTTTGGGTTCGTAACAAAAGGTGCCGCCCTTGTAGACAGTTTTCTATACTTAGGACGTACTTGGTCCTAAGTATAGGGGGGATGTGCACCCCGAGTTTTTCATTTCATTCCGATCCTCTCCATTGTCTCCTCTTCTTGTCTATACTTAGGAGTATCTTACCCTAAGTATAGGGGGAGACAATCTGAGTACGATCTGTGTATTCCCACCCTTGACCCTCCCTGCTTTTTGTACAGTCTGCTATACTTAGGATTATTTGATCCTAAGTATAGGGGGGACGGTCAACTTCTCATTCATTCATTTCTTTCATATTTATGCTTTAGATCTGTCTATAATCAGTACGAGTTATGTCTTTGCTTTTACTTTCGATCTATGAGGACATAGCTCAAGCTAAGTATAGGGGGGTCGTATATAACATGTTTATATTAAAAGCCATAACTCATACTGAAAAATAAAAGACCACCTCATCATAAAATAAAATGTAAAAAGTAGCTTTATAATAATGAAAGATGATTGTGAGTTCCTCAGACTCTTTGTAATTGTACTGATTATTGAGTCAGAAAAAGGTTTTGTGCAAAACATTCTCTTTTGAAAAATCTTGTGAAATTTGTTTGAAAAGAGTGTGTACAAGTATTCAAAGTTTGGAAAATTAGTTTTGTGTGTAAAATTTATTTTCTTTGAGTGAAACCAAAAAGTGTGAAAAGCAGTGTGCAAATGATTGTGAAAAATTTGATTGACAAAATTGTTTTGAAAAATCTATCTATGTTGTGTAAAACCTTTGTAAAAGGATTTTCAAATGCGTTAACATGTTTGCAAAATTATTTTGGACTATAGTTTTCAAAATCCCTGTGAAAGTGATTCTCAAGTAAGTCTGAGGAGTCCTCACAAAAATCTCTCATTTGTAAATAAGAAATAAGCCCAAACAAAGCCTAAAAGAACCAAAGCTATATTATACATCAAATACTGTTTTTCTTCTTTTGTACATACTGATTAATAAATCAGGTACCTATACAGTATGATTTGAAAAATAGTGTGACCAGTTTTGAAAAATTTGATGTGAAATGATTTCAAATGTGTGAAAACATTTTGATTGCAAAATTTTTCTTTGTGTGAAAGAAAGGATTTGAAAAACCTATGTGCAAATATTTTGAAAAATGCTTGTCAAGACTATTGTGAAAATTATACATATATAGGGTGACAAATCTTTGCAAAAATAGATTTCAAATGTGTGTAAATGATTGCGAAAATTATTGTGTACTATAGTTTGCAAAAGTATTTTCAAAACCTAATAAGAACACTCTTACAAACTCTTGTAAATCATAAATAAGACACATACAATTCTTTCTGTACAGTTCTAAATAAACTACTCCATTCAAACATGTAAAATTTTTAGAAACTCATACATTTTGTGAATAAAGCAGCACGCCCGTGTAAATAATTGTATATACTTTTTGTGTATGTCCAGTTCTTAGTTTCTTTGCAAAAATTCTTTGTGTAAAAACATTCTTTGATTCTTTCCAAACTTTTTGTGAAAAATTTGCATCATTCATTGTGCATAGCATAAGCATACCATTCATATTCTTTTTGAGTGAGCTTGATGATTGAATCAGTCTAATAAAGTCTCAAATTGGAGCTTGGTTGGACCTTACCGCACCTAACTGCACTGGAACCTTATGGGAACTAGGTTTAAGGTACTTCAGGTCTATACAGACTCAATTCTTTGAGAAATCAGGGCTGGGTTCAAGTCACCTCAGTGGACTAACTAGAACTTTTCGAGACACACGTACGACTCTTGCCGACCGTGACCTAACTTGGACACCTGCACTTTTCACTTGGCTCAACTCAGTTGGAGTGGTGAGGGGGTTGGATTTGCCAGTTTGAGACGCACACGGGTGGAAACATTCGTCCTCGTCTAGGGAGGGAAGTGCACCCCAACCTGGTCCAACAGCCATGAGGTCTAAAGACAGGAGATTGTGGGTTGCGATAAAGCTTCAAAAGAGGGACAGTCTACTGGCTCAAGAGGAAAAACTCCCGATGTAAATGCTGCTGTGAATAGTATGTGAAAAAACAATGGTCAGGCCTGTACAAAAATAAAATGCCTGCAAAGTATGTACAAAGTCAATAAGCAAGCTTGAGTTCCAAAGACAAATATGTGAGCCTACAGCTGGATGACTTGACTACACTGGTCTTGCATCCCGGGATAGGTAGCTACACTGGCTACCGTCCATTCTTCTCTTCACCCCCTCCTCTTGAGCTGGTTGCCACTTGAACTTAGAAGTGAATACCCTGCTCCTCGAGGAAAGAGCTGTTGAATTGGAGAATCATTGGGTCGTCATTCTGGAGAAGTCAGCTACTTTATCATTTCAGTTGGGGAGAGCCACTATCACTTACACCGTACAAGTCAGCTTCATAGTTATAAGAGTTTGTGTATGATGTAGACTAGTTCTGACCCGGCTATTGAGGTGGGTTAAACCGAATTCTGTGACTATCGAAGGCTGTTGTATTTTAGAGCTGGTTCCCGACTAGGTTCCACACACATTCACACCCAAGGTCTGACAGGAGCTCCAAATTTAGATTTTGTAAGGATATGCATTGCACTGAAAGCACCCGTATTCACTCTATCTTTCTTTGATTCTCCTTTTTCTTTTCTTTATTCTTTTCGTACTTATTGCATAAGTGTTTGCTAGGGACTAGCAAAGGCAAGTATAGGGGGGTGATGAATCTCCATTTCATCACCTTTATTCTATCATTTTGGCCTCAAAAACCCCAGCAAATGCATGTAAATAGCATCAAATTGTACATACTAGCATTCATTATTCATTGTATTTATTTTACATTAAATAAGGTTTTACTGCCAAAATTATAGAATAAAGAGGAGAAAAGAAAAAGGAATAAAATATTGTAAATATTTTATGACCCAAACCCCGAGACCAAGGCCATCATGGTATTGGTCGACAAGGAATAAAGTAGGGGGAGATAAGGGCCAGTGTATAATAAATACCTCATTTATTCATGCATTTATTTATGCATTTTTGATACCTATTTTGTACATAATTATTTATTCATCAAATAAAGAAATGTTGTACATGAAAGTTATAGATAATAATATGAATAAAAATGCAAAATTGAGTTTGTACAAAAATAATCCCCAGTGTACATTTTATACACAGAATAAAAAGCCAAAATCTCAACTTCACAGACCCATATCTTGCAAATAAAAACTCCAAATCACCCAAACTCACTCTAATTGTATATAGCATTCCATAAACTATTTAATAAAATTGGTTTCATAATTTTTGGAGTCCATATGCAGAAGTTAGGTTTTTGGCCCTTCTTGTATATAGGACTGATTAAAATATTCACTTTATTCAATATTCATTATTTGTATAAATTCATATTTTTAGAATTTTGTAAATAATGTACTTAATGCATACACATGAACGAAGTTGGAGAAAACCAAAATTATTTTGTAAAATAAAATAAGTCTACAAATTCATAGACAGAATACCTATGACATGTACCTATCTATAAATAAAAAGGGTTTTAATCCTTGATTCTTTTGTTCTTCTATATTTTTATAATAATGTATAAATTATACATAGCTCATTAAAAATACAAAACCAAAATCAAAATCAAGAAAATATATTAAATAAATTAAGTGTATAAAATACATAGATAAAACACCTATAAGTATACCTACATACATCTATACCTATTTATTTAAAAATACACATAAACTCATAAAAATCAAACAAAAATATCTTTATACTCACAAAAATAAATTATAAATTTATAAAATAAGTCCATAAAATAATAAAATAAAATAAACAAATTAAAAATAAAATACATGAAAATACATGTAAATACATACATATACATATTATTCAAATAAAACTATAATAAAACACTTCGAAAAATTCAATAAAAATCATAAATAAATACTAGATGAAATAATACACATTTTTTATTTTATAAGAAAAAATTAATAAAATCATTGAGGGCGTCAAATAAATCAATCTTCCTTCAGATTTTCTATTTTGTCTCGTAGCGGCTGACGTGGCCCAATGAGGCGCCGGCCTTCGTTGACTCCCAGGTCAACTGTCCCATCCTTCGCCTGGCGTCTCTGAACTGTCTGCTCCCCCGATTTCATGCCTTTTACCCAGGCACACCATCCATCAATCGACAACGCTTCCTTCACAAGAATTGTTCCCTAATCTTCCATGATGCCCGCCGAAATCATAGATCAACGAGATGTTCATTGGATCAGTCAATAATCGCCGGGTAATAGGGCCCCTTGCCAATGTTTATAAATAAAAAGCTCCGCCTCCTTCCTCGAATTTGGCCACTTCTATTCCAACCTAAAGCCTAGATCTTGCTCCTGGATTGTTCCTCGTGACAGGGGGAGCAGCCTAGCACCTTGACTCGGCCGGAGGAAGGAGATTTTGTCGCGGTGGAGCTCCGGCGTCCGCCCTGCTCCCTGGAGGCCCCCAGGTATAAGAGCTGACCTTCTATGCATTTTTAGTTAGTTTTAGATGTTAGTTTTTCATTCCAGTCATTAGATTAGGCTTTAGTTAACTCCTGTAGTTTAAAAATTGAAATTCGAAGTTCGCCGGAGTTGAGCTCCGACGACTTCTCCACTGTGGTCCCGACTGTTTCCGACCTCCTCGTTCACCCCATATCGTTCCTCGACGCCTTCTCCATCTATTGCGCACATTTATCCAACCCAGGACTCTAGGTCCTGGCGAATCGGGGCTCCTCCTCCGCCGTTCGCCGGAGCCCCTCCGCCCCCCTTCATTTTGCATCGTAGCTTCAAAACCCCGGGTCGAGGAGAAAGCTCTCTTGCCCGCGGTTCTTCCTGTGCAGGTACTTCGAAGAATCGAGCCCAACTGGACTCGCACGGATCCGGGAAGAGGCACCTGGGGGTCTTCTTCTTCTTCGACCTCGCTCCATCGACTCAGACCCCCAGGAGCCACGAAAGCGCCATCAGCCGACGCGGGAGGCTTCCAGCTACCTTCAGAGCACCTCAGACGCACCGGAGAGCCCAGGAGGAGCCCGAGTTCCTCGATCAAAGTTCGCCAGGCGCGAGCTTCGTCCCAGTTCTTCCTGGGAGCTCTAGCGCCGTCGGATCAGGAGGGCCGTCCCAAATTCAACAGGAGCCGTCCGATGGAGCATTGCATCGACCGTCAGATCAGCTGGGCTGATCTAATCTCAGCCCCCCATGGGCGAAGCGTCATCGGGCGAGCAGGAGACGACACGTGGCAAGTGAAGAGAGCAGCGCCGTTGGATGCCACGCTGTATTTAGGGGTAAATTTCACATCTTACCCCCCTGATGTTTGTATTTAGAATTTAAACCCAATAATAAAAGTTTTAGTTGTAAATAAATGGTAAAAATTGCAGTTGGACCCCCTGATGTTTTCATATTTACACTTTAGTCCTTCCGCTCCTCACGTGTAGTCTCACGTGAGGCGCGTGAAATTTTGCATCTAAACCCCGCCGGGTTCCTGTATTTATTAAATGGTCCTGAAAATAAAAGTTAAAGTGTATTTTTATTGTAATTTTTGCATGTATGCCCCTGTGAACTATTTTATTTGCAAAAATATCCCTGCTAGGCCATTTAATTTTTGAATGCTTTGTCTATTTATTTTGTGCTCCATATTAAATCGAAAAATCTTGCAAAAATAGACTTAAGCTCCTGTTAGTGTACCATTGCACGCTATATTTTTAGTTTTGCATTTTGTTGCATTTTGGCATTTATTAAAAATCAAAAACATGTCTTTTATTCCCTGTCTAATTTATAAAACCCCCAAAAAAATATGAAAATGCCTCTAAAAATTCCAAAAAAAATTATCTATGGTGTATTTTGACCTATATTAGTGTCAGTCCAAAAATCCCTAAAAATCTCAAAAGGAAAACCTTAAAAATTCAAAAATACCCAAAAAATTCAAAAAAAAAATAATAAAAACCAAAGAAAAATCAGAAAAATATAAACTCAGTCCCTATTTATGCTATATTTTATTACCTTTATTAGAAAAATAGTATGGACAATTTTGAGGCTGTTAGCTATTTTTAATATCTATTTTGGTGACGGCCAGTACCTAGTCCATTGTTTGCTATTATTTAGCTAGTTAAAAATGCCAAAAATATTTGCAAAAATACCCAAAAAATCATAAAAACTGTAAAAAACCATGAAAATTCCAAAAAGACACTTTTCCTGAATTTTTGACTATTTTTGAGTATTTCTATAAATATTATAATGCCTCCTTTATGTATATATATATATCCTAAAAAAAAGAAAAAAAATATTATATATTCGCCATCTCCCTCATCTCATGACAGAACTCGTCCATCTCCTACCTGAATGTAGCCTGCTGATCGGAGATAAGGCGGGCTAGATCATCTAAAGCTGGGTTCTCATAGGCAGGCCCATGAGAACCAGACGGGTGACCTCTCTAAAAGTGAGGCTGCTGCTGTGATGGATGAGAGGGATACTGGGGATGAAATTGCTGAGGCTGCTGCTGCTACCTCCACGACTGTCCCTGCTGATAGGGACGAGGACCAGACTGCTGGTAGTGTGGCTAAGGATGTGGCTTTGGGAAGTGAGGCTGCTGCTGCTGGTTGAACTGGCCACCATGAACTGGAGGCTGCTGCTGGGAAGAGGTACCTCCGGTCGACCAACGGAATCCGGGATGGTCTCGTCGGATCCCAGGTTGAGGTCGGTCATACTAAATCCTGTTGACGTCCATCAACAACTCCTGCTCGTAGGTGGGTGGAGGGAGAACTGCCAGGGGCTGATCCAGCTGGTATACCACCATCTGGTTGTCCTGAGATGGTGGTGACTGGAGGTACTGCTGCTGCTGCTGGAACTGCTCCGCCTGAATATGATGCACCTGTCGGTAGTGGGCGGAGGGCTTGGATGAGCTACTACTGCTGCTGTGATCTTCCCGTGACCTAAGACGGAGCTGAGAAGCCGTCTGTGCCTCCTGGAGACACATGATCTGGGTCTTCAGGTCACTCAGCGTCTATGCCATCTGATCTATCTGAGACATACCCTGGCACTGCTTCTTCTCAATAAGCTCGATGCAGTCCAACTTCTTGCTGATGATCCCCATATCAGCAGCCGTCTAACCTGCCTGTGCTGCGACTGCTGATGATGTAGATGGATCGGCATTGACCCGTGCTATCCTCTGATAGGACACAACTTGTGGTGTGGGCTTCCCCTGTGCATATAGTTGGGTCTGGGACATCACCATATAGTTCTCTTCCATCTCCTCGTAGATGGCCCAGGCCTGATCCTCATCCTTGGCGAAATAGGACCCCCCACAAGATGCATTCACTAGCCCCTGCAACTCCGGTGTAAGCCCGCAGAAGAAACTCTGGACAAGGTTGGGCTTGGATATGTCATGATGAGGGCACCGGTCTGTGAGCTCCCTGAATCTGTCCCATGCCTCATGAAATTTCTCATTGGGGAGCATGGAAAAGTTTTTGATCAGGGCTCGAGCTGCATTCGCCCGGCCGAGTGGATAGTACTTATTCAAGTACTCCTTCCGGAATTGTTCCCATGATGTGACGAATCTCCCTAGGTGCTTCAGCCAGTTGGCTGATCTGTCTACGGGGGAGAACGAAAAGGCCATCATCTTGATGGCATCCTCGTCACAAGTCGATCGTGGACAGTACTGCAGATCATCTTAAATTTCTTGGAGATGGAGGTGCGGCCTCCTCAGTGGCGAGTCCGTGGAATCAGGGTAGAAGCTAGATGGTCTGAGGCAGGAGCTTGAAATCTCCCAAAATGGCTGGCAGTTGTATCCATCTATGGGTCAGAGTTATACCAGGGTTGTGCAACTCTCTCATCGGTCATGCAGGTGTTGCTGGCTATGCGGCTCCCCAGGCTCTCCTCACTCGGGATGATCTCCTCCTCCACCGGCTCTGCGCTGCTCTCTGTCAGCTCTCATCTGATCCATCTCTTGGCGCATGTCCACCATGAAAGCCCCTTGGTCTCTGATCTGACGTTGCATGGTCTCCAGAGAGGCTAACAGGGTGTTGTTGATGGCACCCTGATCTAGTACATATGTTTGGTTCCCGCTGGGTCCGTCGGTGCGCTCCTCACTGCTGGCCATGGTCTCTACAAAGGCAAAAGACATAAACTCAAGTGCCGATAAATCATCAACTATCTGCTGTGATATCTGATCGGGAACCTCAGGACTGGTAGAAGGGTGGTCGAGGGAGAACAAGGAAGAGTCAAACTCAGGTTCGGAGAGCGGGTCTCGGCTCTCACGAACCAACCTAGATGAGCGGATTGGAGTGCTCGAAAGCGGTGCAGCTAGAAGCTGCCTAAGAGACCTCCGACCCATAATCTTGATGTGGCAAGTAAAGGCAGATGAGATCTGGAAAAACACATAAGATCGGTCAAGCAAACCCCCAATTCACCTACTTACGCAGAGCTGATAATCGTAAAGGTTCGATCTTTTATCTTGTCAATTTTATTGGGTGATCAAACAATCTTTCAGAGTGATTAAGCCAGCTGTTGGGAATCCAACACTCCCAGGAGACTATTTTGATCCCAAGCCTAGATCTTTCCCAGCCAGTACAAGTCACGGACCGTTTACCGGCTACCCGATCGACTCCCTCTGTTAAGGATATCGTGACCCGCTTTATCCGAAATCAGAGCGATCCTCACTAGAGAATGACTAACCCGAAATCATTAATCTGAGGAGACATTGGATGTGGCTCTAGCCTAGTGTGCGAGTCACTCTCTCGCTCATCCAAATCATACAATGAGGGGATTACTCTCCCAAGACAAAATTTTAAGTTAGATGTTTTTTAGGGCCAGGTGTGTCTTAACAGTCCCAGTTTTATAGTTTTTCTTTTTAGGTATTTTTAAAGCGAATAACGGCTAACGAATTTTCGGTTCTCCTGATTATTTTAAGTCCAAAAATAGGGGGGAGAAATCGAAAAAGCCGATGCACGATCAAACACTATGATGCATGCAGAGTAAGAAATGCATACATGACTCCAGCTCTCTACATGCAGAGTGATCCGCGCATAAAATAAAAGATTGAAATAAACGTATCTATATGATGCAAGAAGAAATCGGCCTTAGACAAATAATTTCTACTTGCGAAGAACTGTAGCTAATGGGTCAACAAGAGGGGTCGGGTCCGGTCTCTGATGCCGATCGATGTTCGCCACAACGGATCCTGCAGCACTGTATACGACCTCTAGCAGCACATGACCCCTCAGGTGACCGAGTTAACTTTTTCTTTGTGAATAAATTCATAAGGTCCAATCAATGATCTATTAGAATAGATATGCAATTAGGGTTGGGACTTAATTAATTATGTCAAAATCAAGCTAGAAATCCTAAGTCTAAGGGCGAAAAACTTCGAGAATCAAAAATAAAAGAAAATGCGGTCAAAAACAAAACCGACGAAAAATCTACGGTGAGATCTCCCGAGCACACCGGTGCTCGGTGAAACAGACCCCGAGATCACACCAAGTTTGAGTCCAAGTCATGGTCCTGTATTATTACAATAATAGCAGAAATAGAAACTAATCTAAACTGCTCTACAACTACTCAAGGTTCCTGCTCCTCCTCTCCAACACTCTCTCGCGGCTCGATGCAGAAACGAGCCACCTCCAAGTCACGCGGGTGCCTCGGCTCTCCGAAGATCGCCGCCCTCGCTCGTTGGGCCCTCACAAGAAAGGGAAACAAAAAATATGTCAGACCACAGTTATTTATAAAAATAAGAGGAAAATAAATGAAATGAAATAAATGCAAAATAAAATAAAGGGAAATAAAATAAAAACAAAAAAAGAAAAAGGAAACAAACAAAAGAAAATAAAAAGAAGAAAAGTGAAAATAAAGCCGAAAAAGGAAAAACTGACTACTAAGTCGTGCTCCCCAGCAACGACGCCATTCTGACGAGTGGACCTGAGCGACTAGGGTAAAATGGTATCAAGGGTCGTTGCGACCTCAACCACTCGGATCAGACTCAATCAAGAAAATAAGACCACCAATACAGAAATCAAACACTCAAACAGAACAAAGCGGTCTTGCTAATTTATTTTATAAAAGGTAAATTACAATTTGGGTCCCCATCTATGAGTCAGATCCCAAAATGGGTCCCGATCTTTAAATTATAATGATTCGGGTCCCAGGACCATTTATGAAATGGAAATTTTGGGGTTCATGATGAATATGCCCTTGTTAGGAAGAGAATGGGGGTTGAGTTCCAACTTTTAAACAAGGGCATACTCGTCATTAGCCCCAAAAAGTTCCTTGCATTAATGACCTTGGGACCCGAATCGTTACAAATTTAAAGATCGGGACCTATTTTGGGATTGGACCCATAGATGGGGACCCAAATTGTAATTTACCCTTTATTTTACCTAGTATAGCTACCATGATCGAACACAAGGAGCACGTGATGTGAAAGCTACGAAGGGAATCCAAGAAAAGAAAGGAAATGGTGGTTTTGTATTTTTTAAAATTTTTTATGATTTTTAAAATATGAGAAAAAGAATAAAAGAACTCAAAAATCCACACTCCAACAATTATTTAAAGACTCAAAAGTATTCAAAAATTCCAAACAAAAATATTTTTGTGTTTTTTAAATATTCAAATATTTTTGTGGATTTTATGGGGTTTTTCTAAATTTTTAATTAATTTTCTAAAAATGAAAGAAAACAAAAAACAATGACCAATGTCCAGCTGGGATCTAAAGGCAAGTTAAAATTAATTAAAATGCCTATAAAATACCAACAGTATTTTATGAGAAACTATAAAACAAAACCTGACTATAAAACTGAAAACACATTTTTTTTAATTTTTTTATGAATTTTTGATGATTTTTTAAGATTTTTACTATTTTTAATTTTTATGGTTTTTAGAAATGGGAATAAAGCAAAATTTGGATAGAAACTTAAACACAACAAAAAACACAGTAAGGAATTTTTTTAGAATTTTTCAAGAATTTTTAATATTTTTAGTTGATTTTCTAAAATAGATAATGACAATTTTTTAGGTTTTTGAATTTTAAAAAATGATAAATTCAAACCAAACAAAGCCAAAAATTCAGTAAAATTCCTACACATGGCATGAGCCACGTGTCAGAATTTCATGAATTTTGGAGCTAAAATGCTATTTATTAAATAAAAAATGGAACACACAGCATACAAGGACCAAAATGCAAAGAAAACATGTTCTGGGACCAAATAATAACATGCAATGAAACTCTAGGGTCCGTTCTATAATTTTCGCATCAAATTCTGCACATGTCTCAAATCAGGACGCACATGGGTATAATTTGCAAATACTAAAAGTAAAACTTCAATTCATAACAATGACGAGCCGAAAAATCGCCCCTTTAATAGAGTGTTTTTATCACTCAGAATCATCATCGTAGTCGGGCCGGTTTCGGGTCGTCAAAGCGATCACCTCATTTAGATATATGCCATAATGAATCGAAATGAGGTGATCGTTAATTATTTTTTTACTTGGCAAGATACCAAGGTCGAACTCAGGGACACGAGCCTCTCTCTTATTTATCAGATTTAAGTGTGTTTAACTAAGCGTTGAGTTCAAGGTATATAGGTCAAAGCAACAACATGACAATGCATTAAAAATAAACATGCATTTTTTATCAATTTTAATTATGCAAGTAAATGCAATGCGATGCAAAGGAGATATGCCCTAGATAGAAAATAATGAGCAAAATAGTCAACAAGTCAATTCCAGATTTAATTAAGGTTATGAACTCAACTCGAACAAGGCATAGATTAAGTGACACATAGCTTTCAAAATAATACATCGAAATTCATTGTGTCCAAAACAACAAATTAAGTATGCCATTAGAAAGATCATCAAACCAGCGTTAAAATGAAACTGAAATCAACTCAATTGGACATACGTAGCTCAAGATATTCAAGTTCAAAGATAAGGGCATAAATGAAAGAAAAACATGAAAGTAAAATTGCATACAGGCCCCTGGGAGGGACTAAAAAGTAAATAAACAAAGGATCGAGACCTTCCCTGTAATTTGACCAGGCGCACAGGGGTATTTTTGCAATTTGGAATACCCGCAAGGGTTTCAATGTAATTTACCCACTGTGCACCTGATCTGCACGTGAAGGAGGACCTGAATGCAAATTGAAGAAGTCGGTGGGGCCTCGTTGCAATTAGCCCAGAAGGCACGCGCCAGGCACGCGCCCTCTAGGCTCGAGATGGCTCGGCTGCTTCGGCTAGGCTTGGATGTAGGCTCGGGCTCGCTGCAGGCTCGGTGGAGGCTCGGAGAGACCAAGCCTGGAGGCTCGGTGACTAGGCTCGGGGGAGCTCTGGTGTTGCCACGTGGCCGAATGTCGGTCCTTGGATTGTGATGATCCAAGGGCTGCTGGTGAAGGTGCCCCGGGGCGACGTGGCTGCACTGTGGCCGTTGGATCGAGATGATCCAACGGATGCTGAAGAAGACATACGTGGTCGAATCGGCGCCGTCAGATGAAGATCATCCTACGGCACCTGCTCCTTCGTCATCCTCCGCAGCTGGCGGCGCTTCTGGAGCTCCGGCGAAAGAGCTCCAGCTCCGCCGCTCTTCCTTGGCGATGATAGAGCTCGCCCGATGCTCCTGAGAGGTTGTCGATGAAGATAGAAGCTCGGGCGAGGAGTCAAGTATCTCATCTCGGCCCATCGGAATGCTGATAATGAGAACGTCGGTGTCGAAGTCGGGTCCGATGACTCTCCGGCCATTGACATATAGGTCACCTGCAGGGTTAGTAGCATATATCCGAAGCGAAGATGTGCGTGCGTGAGCGTAGTGGGAGCTCATGCGGGCGATGAGAGTGAGGAGCTCGAAGCTCCTCCGCCGTGAGGGCTGAGGAGGTGGGTCGAAGGTGACGGGAGGTATGGAAGAAGGAGACGACGAGCGGAGGGTGTCGCGATGACGGGGGATCGGAGGCGGAGCTTAAGCGATGGTCATCGAAAGGTGAAAATGGCTGGAGAGGGCTAATTAATTCAACGAAATTAAGCAAAAAATCAAAGGAGGAAGAGAGAGAGTTTACCTGGAGATTGGGCGGAACGAGGCCTGTGCTTGAGCTCCTGGCGGAGCTCCGGTCATCGCTGGACTCCCCCGGCTACGGGGAGCAGCTTGGCGGAGACGGGGCTCCGCAGACCTGGCCTACCATGGCCAGGGGTCATCACCGGGGCGGACCTTCATCTTCGCGCTCCTCACCGCCCCCTCGCTGTCACCGGGGGGCGGGGCTCGCTGGGAGGTTTCCCACATAAAGGCGGACGGGGTGCAATGTCGGGAGGAGCGGTGTATTTGAAGTGGGAAGAGGCGGAGCTGATGGTGTGAGTCGTGGGTTTAGAGGTGATCGTGGGATGAATGGGAGCATGTCGGCGGTTAATGGAGGTGTGCGCGAGGGAGAAGGATGATGGGGGAAGACCGGGAGGTGTTTGGTTAGTGGTGATGGTGGTCGGAGTAGGTGGGGTAATAGGAAGGGGGCGAGGTGTTCGTGTGGTGAAATCGTGGGATAGAGGGAATAATCGGAGGTTGACGATGACCTCCGACCGTTGGATCTGGAGATCCAACGGTGGAGATCTAAGCGCGAACGAGTGGGCAGGATGGGAGATCGGGTGATGCGATCGACGAGATCGGGAGCGGCCACGTGTCGTGATGAGGTCGAGGCGCGATCCTACGGATGTGATGAGAAGTGGGGAGTGATCGAACGGCTGGCAAAGCTAACGACTGTGATGGAAGATCTGAAGCGCCATCAAACGGCCTATGATGTGCCACGTGGCATGCCCTGCTTAAGGTGCGAACGAGCGGTATTGATGAGGCGCGGGGGAGATCTGATGGCTGAGGCCAAGGAGCGGCGTGGAGAGGCCTGGACCGTTGGATCAAGAGACTGATCCAACGGTCGGTAGGGCAGGCGGATAAGACAAGAAGGGCGGGGGCCACGTGGCGCCCCCAGAACGGGCCACGTGGCCCAATCAAATTATTCAAAGAGCATTTTTAATTTTTGGAGGCCAAATGGCCGAATTTGAGAAAACTCAAAAAGTTGTAGATCTTGACGAGATCTACAAGTTTCATGTTGACCAAAACTGAAAAAGAGATCAAACCAGGACCCGAAATATTTTTGAGGGTATTTTTAAGTCTAAAAATACCACGAATTTTGTTTTGCCATTTTTTTGTGGTTTTTAATTTATTAAGGACTCTGTTAATTATTGGACATTAACAGGGTTTTTTTTGACAAACTTTTAAGCAAGGGGGTTAATTATGGAAAATAAAGATGATGAAACTGAGGTTCATCAAACAACAGACAAATCCAAAGGTAAATAATGCAAATATCATAGAATCCCACATGACGAAGCACGTGAGTCCACACAGACAGGACTAAAGTGCAAATATAGCAAATTACAGATGCTAAAATGCAAAAAGGTCCAAATGTATAAATTATTTTAAAGACTAAAATGAAAACTAAAATAAAAGTAGGGTAGACTGAGCAAATTACCCATGCAACACTTGAGCTGTGCGTGGCTGGCCAGGTGGCATCTGCTGGCTGGGTGTAAACGTGCGACTCTGGAGCGGTCAGGTGCCAGATCCAACGGCCATCAGAGCGTCGGTGACGTGGCTTGTACGGGGGTCGTTAGATCTGACATCTAACGGCTTGACAACTCCAGGTAATGGACGGCGAGGATGGTATGTAGCAGGTGCGGTCTATCGGACGGTGGAGAGAAGCTCTGGAAGAACAACGCCTGGGCAAGTTTTGTCGGAGCATCGGCGAGTATCCGAGGCTCCGACGAATGATCGACCGATGCCAAAAGAAGCGTGAGGTCCCCCCGCATCGAATGGCCGGGGCTGATGGAGTCTTCGGCGGTCAGATCTTTGTGACGATGGCTGGGACCTGGGCGAACTCCAGCGAGGGTGTTCATAGGTGATCTGGGTCGTTCCACGTGTGCTCAGACCTGCAGGAGAAAGCTCAGACTCGGAGCAAGGCTCCGGTCGGGGTTATTGGGCCTAAACTAGAAAGAAACGACGGTAAATGGAAGGGGGGTCTCGGCAAATGTGATGGATGAGACCTATGGCCTAATCCAGGCAATCCAAGCCAAGATTGGGATGATCAGATGGAGCGAGAGGATGAAGGACGAGCGGGGGTATCAATCTGAACGGGTGAATGAATGGGTCGAGGGTCCGACCGACTGGTCGGAGCTGGCGGAGGTGCAGCGAAAGACAAACAAATGATTGAATAAGCGGAGGAGCTAGGAACTATGGGCAGATTACTGAGGCTCCTAGGAGAATTATGAGCTCCAGCGGATGCGGACGGCGAGGTCTTCACCTCTACTTCGCTGCAGCTGGCGGAGGAGGCTCGTTGCGGTGGTGCTCCGGCCACGAGAGGCGAGCTACGACTACACAACACCTTACCGACGACCAAAGGTGGTCTCCGGTTGCTGTCACCAAGGCGAAGCTTCCTAGGGTATTAGAAGGGTGTGCGGTGCGAGCTACTGAGCTGGGGAGGCGAGTGAAGAATATATAGCACGTCCAGGTAGCTGGAGGAAATGGGTCAAGGCATGCGGACCGAGGGTGATCCGTGACTCCCTAGGGATCCGCGAGGATCACCGATCCACTGGGGAGATGCGAGCAGAGATTCAGAGCGAGAAGGCATAGGATCTGGTCGGAAAAAATGGGAGAAACGGGTGCAAAAACCATATCCGCGCAAGGAGAGGTCTGGGAGGGGTAGTTGACCGGGGTCAACATTCCTCCTGGACAAATCAGAAAATAGCTAGTCAAAAATATTTATAAAATCAATTAAAATAGCAAATGATTTTAAATTAAAAAGTGTACAAAATGAAAAATATTTGTTATTTTCTAAACTATTTTCCTGTGATTTTTATTTACTTTTAGGAAAAATAATTTATGGTATATACAATGTATTATATTATATACAGGTATAAAATACCTATGTTTTCTGTACAATTATTTTTATTTTCTTATTTTTACACAAATGATCCAATTTTATATTTTATTTATTTACAACATAATATTTGGAGTATAAAATAATTTTTGTTTTATTTTTATTATTTATTTACAAGTATAAAATAAATAGGGAAAGATACATATTTACATGTATTATATACAAGGTGAGAGAGAGTTTTATTCTATTTTTATTTTATTTTATTTTTTGAATTTTTGTTTTATTTTTAGAAATATATACAGGGGAAAAATACCTTTTATATTTATTTTTGTAAAATAAAATATATACATAGAGGGTATATATGTACAAGGTAGAGTGGCCCTATCTCTCTCTACTTATTTTATTTGACGATTAGGCCAATTCTTGGCCCTCTCTTGGGTTTAGGTCACTCAATATTTATTCAAAATATTTCCTTCTTTTTCTTTTATTCTTTATTCTTTTATTTTACATAAATACATGCTAATTATTAGATATTAACAAATGCATGCTTATTGCTAATTTATTGTATTTGCAACTATATACATGATGATTTGCCAAGATAAGTAGCTAAAATAAAAGAATAAAGAGTGATGAATGAGGCTTCATCACTCGTCCAGATTTGGAAGGGGGAAGGTGATGACACACAACGGTCGTCCAATCAGCCGAGATCGGACGACCGAGAGGCTGTCACGTGGCAGCGAGTGGGAAGGGGCCAATCACGTGCAGTGCGCGTACGTAGGAGAAATGTGTGCTGCACATGCGAGGCTTTTATTTTTTATAAAAACGATTCAATAAAAAGCTAAAAATGGGTGAAACGTGGCGGCTCCAGGAGCTGCCACGTGTCAGCTTCAGAAAAATTGAAAAATAAATACAAAGATAATTAGAAAAGAAATAGCAAATGACCTCGGATCAAAAACTTTTCTTCACAAAAATTGTTTGTCTCTACAAGATCTACAACTTTCATGAAGAGACCAAAACCAAAATCGATCATTTGCATAAAGTGATATTTTTGGGGTATCCCATGTACATAGAATACCTTGATTTTTGGGTTTTATATTTTTTTACCATTATTAAATCAGATAAAAATCCTGAAAAATGTGATAAAATCAAAGATAAATATTTACACATTAATCTATTTTTTGGATTTTTATTAAGTAAAAAAAGAAGAAATAAAACAAAATGTGAAAATGACACTTTTTGTACAGAAAGTTAGAGAAGACGCAAACTCGGTTAGTTTCTTTGATTTCAAGCTCAGTTTGGATTTGGATTTTTATTTATTTTAATAAAACTTTTATCAAAGAAAATAAATGAAAAAGAAATAAAATAAAACGAGTTAATTATGTACATAAAATAATAGGTCAAAAACTGCTAAAATACAAAATGTACAAAAGAGGCCCAAAATCCAACTTTCACATATGAGCTCCGATTCACTTGAACTTGACGATTCACTTGAACTTGATCTTATTTTGAAGCAAACTAAATGTACATTTGTTCAAAAGTGAGTAGGATCAAACCGGACATTGGATGAGAAAGATATTGAGGTTTTAGTCCGAAAATCATGGAATTAGGGTTTGGTTTTTGGTCCACTTATATTTAAGTTAGTGTTTTGTTTGTATTTTTTTATTTATTCTCTTTAATATTGTGTACACAATGGAGGTAGTTTCAGGTCATCTGGAGTTAGCATGAATTAGTTAAAAATCAGGGAAGTTAGGTTATTTTATAGGTCAATTGGACTGACACTTTTGGCTTCTTATTTTGTGCAATAATGAGTGATAAAATGCAATTCTTATCAATTCATGCATGAATGCTAATTATGCAGAATAAATGAAGAAATGCCAATGAATTTTAGGCATTTGAGCTTAATTCATGACCTTTAGAGTGATGAATCTTAGATTCATCATCCCCCTATACTTAAACCATGCTCGTCCATGAGCATCAAAAGAACTGCAATGAGGTGAAATTAGATTGGGTTTCATACCAAGACCATGAGCAGAAGGTGAAAATTAAACTAAACCTGACCTTTGGATTATTAGTTTGGCGGAACTTCTGTGAGACTTAGGATTTTAAAATCAACAGCCTCCATGTTCTATACATCATTGTTACAGTTTCAGCTCAGAAGTCATCTTAGATCAATCCTCCTCCCAAAGCATACACCATGAACATTGAACAATCGAATCATCTGTCTGAAATGTTTTAGCTCTTCCCATCCAGAATGCCAGACTGCCATGCAAACCTCCTTTCCAGTAACTCATCCTCGGGGAGTCAGGTATTTCCTACTAAGATATGTCGTGCTGTGTTCAGAAACGAATAGAGGGAGAAATTAGAAAAAAGAGAAAAGAACCGGAGGGTGGCCAGTGTAGTCACCTCTCCTTGTGAAGCTGGTCAGTTTAGCCAAGTCTCCACCAAGATCTGCAGGTTTTCTTGAATCTTGGACCTTTTTGGTCATATGTTTAGTTGGTAGTGGCCTCTTTGTATTTGGATTTTTTGTGGTTCTTCATGGATCTTGTTGTGCCCCTATGGATATGGAATCTTTTTTTTTCCGTACATGTTTTGGGGTCTTAGAAAAAATTATGACCAGTCGTCCATCCCTTTTCTGAAGATTTATTTCAACCCGTACTCCGGTCTTTAGATGTCCACGCTATCAGAAAAGAAATTCACATAGTCTTCCAACACCTTGTCTGAGTTGAGCTAAGTGCATAGTGCGAGAGTACAAAGTAATTCCTTATTCCAGAGTCATACCCAGAATGATGAGACCAGGTTAGACACTAAGAGTCAAACATTGCACATTATCATGTGGAACTCAAAGAATTAAGTCATAGACTTAATGCTTCTAAAATCCTATTTCTCGGTAAAGTTCCTTTGAAAATTAGGTGGATTAAGGTCAAGTCCATACCACTCTCGATTTCTGCTCATAGCTCGGTTTGGAACCCAAGGGCTTTTCACAAATGCAATGAATGTAATGTTGGTAGTAGTGCAGGTGTGTGAAATGCATAAATAACTTTTTTGTGAATTTTTTATGCGAAAATGAATAAGAAGCCATTTTTTTCAAAAAATTTAGGTTGGACACAGTCAGTGTTAGTAGTAAAACCTCTCTTTCTTTTCTTGTTTTTCAAGTTAGTTACCTACCCTGTAAATAATTATCGACTTACGTGAAAGTACGTGCTATGGGTAAAATATATACGTAGTATATATACACACCTCCTATACTTAGCGAGTGTTGTGTCCTCAGAGCACAATAAGTGTAGATAAGACATAGCTCGGACTAAGCGTAAGAGAGTGAAAAAGAAAAAGATAGATCAGCGTGCCCTCCCTATACTTAGCTGCGAACAATCTAAGTATAGAAGAAAAGCGAAAATGAGGCGGTCAAGTTATGTGAATGAGGAGATTATATATAGATGGGCATCGGTTCCCCCTATACTTAGGCTCTTGTCAGCCTAAGTACAGAAGAAGGGTGGAAATGAGGCGATCGTGAGATGGGCAGAATGGTATGTACAGATGGCATCGGTTCCCCCTATACTTAGGCTCTAGTCAGCCTAAGTATAGAAGAAGGGTGGAAATGGGGTGATCGTGAGAAGGGGAGAATGATATGTACAGATGGCATCAGTACCCCCCCTACACTTAGGCATTGGTCTAAGTAGAGGAAGAAGATGTACGACTCTGATGGGGTCAGAAGAGAGGGTGGGTAGTGTTGAACCAAGAAATAGCAGAGGTCGTGTTGACTCACAAGGCGAATCAACAGTCGCTGATTTGACCTCCAACGAAATCCCGATTCAAACAACAATTAACCCACAACAGATAAATCAAGCAATGAATGTAAATGTGCGGAGTTAAAATTTATTATAACTCTACAACAAGATGTGTATAGGTGCAAGTATGTGTAGAGGTCGAACACAGGGAGCAGACAGGTAGAACGGGGTACTAAGGTACCAAAAATGTGTGTATGTGATCAAATGCCTATTAAGCTAATTTTTTGTGGGTTTTTAATTTTATATATTTTTTTATTTAATTTTTAAATTTATAATTTTGTATTTTGATTTTTAATTTACTGATTTTATATTTTCTTTTTGTATTTTATAATTTTATATTTTCTTTTTCAAGATTGGAAATTAAAGACAATGTAATAAAGGGAAACTAAAGTATTTATAAAAATGGATAAATACTCAAAAATAAGGAAACAAAGTCTTTTGGTCTTTTTATACTTTTTTACTGTTTTTGTGATTTTTGGGTAATTTTAGAATGTTTTTGGTATTTTTAATTATCAAAATAAAGAAAACAGTGGTAAAAAGCAAGGCTGAAACTTAAAATGGAGAAATAAAATAGAAATCAGTGGCAAAAATTCCCCAACTTAATTTTCAGTGAAAGATAATGAAACCAAGAAAATTTAGGAAAAGAAAACACTATTTTTGGATGTTTTATGGATTTTATAAATTTTTTATGAAGGTTTTTAGAGTTTTGCAATTTTTTGGAGTTTGGTTTTGTATTTTTTAGAGATTTTTGGCTAGGAGTTAAAACAAACTAAAATGCACAATTTATATTTTTTTGGGATTTTTCTGGGGTTTTTTTATATTTTTTAGTGATTTTCTCATGCAAACAGTGCTAAAAATGACTATTTTTGAATTTTTATTAATAATAAAATGCAATAATTATGAAAAACAAAAATATGGCAATAAACTACTATGCAACAGGAACTTAATGCAATTTTTGCGAAATTTTTGGGTTTTTATAAACGCGTGCAAAAATTACTAGAAACAAAAAGAAAAATCATGCTTTCAGGGGCATTTGTGTAATTATCAAAAAGTCCTAGGGGCTTGCAGGCAAATTTACCAAAAAGTTATAACTAATATCGAAACTTTCAGGACCAAAAAGAAACACCCAAAACGCTAGGGGCCTTGGAGGCAAAATTGCCAGGCACACGTGACGCGCACGCGTCCTGGCGGGGGCGTTTAAGTGATTATCGTAAAATACGAGGGCCTTCTTGCAATAATTCCAGAAACTTTACCACGCCACAAAGATGTTTATGCACTGAAAACATATACACAAAAACCCGGGGGCTAAACGCACAAAATCGCCAGGACCACGTGCAGAGCACGCGCCTGGCGGGGGGGGCGAACCTGCGATAATAAGAAAGTTTGGGGGCCTGTTCGCAAAACTTACAAAACTTAACAAGCGGCCAACGAATGTTTACTACTATTAACTAAATACAAAAACGCTTGGGGTGTGTATAGCAAAATACCCAAGCTTTGAAGTGCATCCAACGGCTGGCCCCTATGTCACTTAGACACGTGTCGAATCGAGGGAAGCCGATGACGCTTCAACTGAATGGCCTGGATTAGAAGATCTGATCATGAAGGACGGTCCAGGGAGCGTTGATCCTGCGGCTGCTGTACACCTAGGAGAACACTTGCGATCCGACGGCGCTGAGGGCATCTGGAAGATATCACGAAGAACACGACCCTGCGCACCTTCGGCCAGCTCGATCTCGCTGCTCCGACCTCCAACCGCACGGCCAAAGGGGTGGTTATGCTCCTGCGGGGTTCTTCTCGATCTTGGAGGCGTCAAAAGAGGCTGGAGCTCACAGAAGGCCCCTCACGGCGTGAATGGCCCCCCAGCCCATTCCAGCGACATACAAAATCGCCTCCAGGCATGCGTACACTCCAATAACCCTGCAAAAGAGGTTACGAGGTCACGGGCAAAGTGCCGCGACCTCCCAGTGGCAAGAAAAGCGGGAAAATGGTGAGATGGTCGCTCGCCGGAGCGGCTCCGACGAGGGGCGGATTGGGTGGTTGATTGGGTGAAACACGAACTAACGATGTGCACTGGAATCTTAGAGCTACAACAAAATGAAAACGCAAATAAAATAAGGAAAAGAAGGACCTCAAAGGCTGAAGAAGCCTGAGATGTAACCTCACGGCCAAGTGGCCGGAGATGGGGTGGAACGGCCGCCTCGGCCCTCGCCTGAGCCTCCTTCGTCGACTGGAGGAGGTCTGTCACACCTCCGGTCCGGAGCACGATGCCAAGGGGGTTCAAACTCGGGTCAAAGGGGTTCAAGGTGAAAATGGAGGGAATGGGTGGTTTTTGAAACATGGCCCTAGAGCAACCTTCGAGGCGAGATCACGGGCGGATGGAGAAGATCCAAGAGGATCTGATAGGCTGGCGAGCTAGGTGGTGGTTCCAGGTACCACTTTCGTGAAGGGAGCGACCCTCCTCGAGCAACGCACAAGCGGCGAAAAAACCGAGAAATGAGGGTCACAGGCAGTTCTGACAAGGGGGCAGGCTAGGGCCAGGGAGTTGACCGGCTGGTCAACATCCCAGGCCACCTGGTTGGTTCCACGTGGACCAACCAGGAAAATGCCCAAAAAAAATGTTTAAAAATTCGTTTTAAAATAATAAATGCATTATTTAGAATTAGGTTATTTAATAAAAAGTATTTATTATTTAATAAATTATTTTATTGTGATTTTTAATTATTTTTATGAAATATATTTTTACAAGTTTGCATTTATACCCTTATAGTATATATATCTATATGTTTAAGTATCTTATTTTTATTTTGTGTATTTTAATTTTATTATTTTTATTTCTTATTTTATAAAATTATAAAATACTTTTATCTACACAAATATATTTTTATTTTATTTTTCTGATTTATTTTGTATATTAAATAAAATACAAGTATGTTTTGTATAGGTATATATATAGGTAATGTATCTATGTCTTATATTTTTAAGTATTTTATTTTTGTTTTTATTTAGGTTTTTATTCTTATTTTAATGTACATTATTATCATAAGTATTAGTTACAACATTATAAAAATATAAAATTATAAAAATAATAACTAAATAATAAATTGAATATTTTAATATGTACAAGTATACAATGAGGGTCCAAAAGTCAACTTTCAAACCGTAGCTCCGCCAAATGCGAAACCACAACCATTAATTAGATTATTTTCTTCTATATACAATTAAAGGTGAGTACGCTGCATTTGGAGTTTTTATTTGTGAGATATGGGTCTGGGAAGTTGGCATTCTGGATTTTTATTCAGACCATAACTTTTTATCTGTACATTATTTTTCTTTGAAATCAATTTTGTATTTTTCTTTATTAATTTATCTACAACTTTCATTTACAAAGTTTCTTTATTTGATGAATAAAAAGTGGAACCAAAAACAGGTCCCAAAATGAATAAAGAATGAATATAATGTATAGGTATTTGGACTGTATTTCTGACCTTATCTCCCCCTACTTTATTCCTTGTCGACCTATTCATCAAGATGCCTAGGTCTCGGGGTTTTGGGTCATAAAATATTTACAATATTTTATTCTTTTTCTTTTCTTTTCTTTATTCTATAATTTTGGCTATAAAAACCGCATTTTATACAATATTTACACACATATGCATGAATGCTAAAATGCATGAATTAATGCTATTTATACGCATTTACTAGGGTTTTTAAGGCCAAAATGATAGAATAAAGATGATGAAACGTGGATTCATCATCCCCCTATACTTGCCTTTGCTAGTCCCTAGCAAACACTTATGCAATAAGTGCAGAAAAGAAAAACAAAGAAAAGAAAAAGAAGAAAGATGGATGAAGCTCAATGATCAAACTTGTCCTCACAAAATGAAAGTTTGGAGCTTAAGTCGGACCTTGGGAATTTTAGTGCGGGCGGAACCTTAATGAGCACCGAATTTGAAATCCAACAGTCCCTGAGAATCCCAAAACTCTGCTCAAGTCTCCTCAATAGCCAGGTCAGAAATACTTCAACTCATACGCAAACTCTTACGACTATGAATCTGACTTGTACAGTGTAAGTGATGGTGGCTCTCCCCAACTAGAATGACCAAGAGACTGACTTCTCCAGTACGACAACCCAGTGTTTCCCCAATCCAGCAACTCCATCCTCGAGGAGCGGGGTATTCCCTTCTAAGTTCAAGTGGCAACCAGCTCAAGAGGAGGGGGTGAAGAGAAGAATGGACGGTAGCCAGTGTAGCTACCTATCCTTGGATGCAAGACCAGTGTAGTCAAGTCATCCTGCTGCAGGCTCACATGATATGACTTTGGAACTCAAGCTTGCTTATTGACTTTGTACATACTTGCAGGCTTTTTATTTTTGTACATGCCTGAACTTTTTTTTTTTTTGAAATACTATTCACAGCAGCATTTACATAAGGAGTTTTTCCTCTTGAGCCAGTAGACTATCCCTCTTTTGAAGCTTTATCGCAACCCACAGCCTCCTGTCTTTAGACTTCCTAATCACTGGACGGGTTGGGGTGCACTTCCCTCCCTAGAGGAGGACAAGTGTTTCCACTTGTGTGCGTCTCATACCAGCAAATTCAATCCCCTCACCACTCCAACTGAGTCGAGCCATGTGAAAGGTGCAGGTGTCCAAGTTAGGTCATTATCAACAAAGAGTCGTGCGTATGCTCCGAAATACTCTACTTAGGCAGTCAAGAATCCATTGAACCAAGTCCCGTGATCCTCAAAGAATTAAGTCAACTAGACCTGAAGTGCCTCAAACCCAGTTCCTATAAGGTTCCTGTTATTAGGTAGATTATAAGGTCCAATCAAGCTCCAATCTCCGGATTTTACTTAGACTCGTTCAACTATCAAACTCAATCCGAAAAATGCGAATGCTATGCAATGCAATGCAGAAAATATTTTTGTGATGCAATTTTCAAAGATTTTGAACTTTTTATGGATTTTTTTGAAAATATGATGATGATGCATATGCAGATGCAAATTTTTTGTATTTTTCAAAGAAATTTTTCAAATGTTTTTGGATTTTAATTTTGCAAATGTTTTTGGGAATTTTTGAAAACAAAAAGATTTTGGCTGAAAGCTAGGTAAAAATATGTACAAGGGAGTGCTTCTTTATATATACAAGAAGTGGATTTTAAGAATTTACAGGGTAAGTGGTCAATTTTATACATATATATATATAGTGGATTTTGGTGTGATGTGACTATTCCTCAAACTTATTTGACACAAGCTTTTCACACAATTTTTGAAAACTATAGTCCAAAATAGTTTTTACAAACATTTGACACACATTTGAAAATCATTTTGCAAAGGCTTTCAAAACAGTATATATAGGTTTTTCAAATCATTTTTGCAACCATTTTTCAAACCATTTGCAAATCATTTTTCACACATTTTATTTCACACAAAGAAAATAAGTTTTGCAAGCCACACATTTTACACAAAGGTTGAAAACGTGTAACAAAATATTTTCAAAATAGTTTTCAATAAATGTTCACAAAGATTTTCAAACTATTTTTCAAACATTTTGCAAAAAACATTTTCACCTGATTTATTAATCAGCAAATACAAAAAGAATTTGAGGAATACCACATCTTTTTATAAAGGATTTTTAATGAATTTTAAAGAATGATTAGCCATATTATTAGGAAAATATGAAAGTACGAGTTATGGCTAAAGTATATACGTAGTATATACGACCCCCCTATACTTAGCTTGAGCTATGTCCTCATAGATCGGAGAGAAAAGAGAAGACATAACTCGTACTAAGTATAGGAAAATCTAAATAATAAAGGAACAAATGAATCAAACGAATGAGAAGTTGACCGTCCCCCCTACACTTAGGATCAAATAATCCTAAGTATATCAGACTGTACACAACGCAGGGAGGGTCAAGGGTGGGAATGAACAGATCGTACTCAGATTGTCTCCCCCTATACTTAGGGTAAGATATCCCTAAGTATAGACAAGAAGAGGAGACAATGGAGAGGATCGAGATGAATGAGAAAAACTCAGGGTGCACACCCCCCTATACTTAGGACAAAGTACGTCCTAAGTATAGAAGACTGTCTACAAGGGCGGCACCTTTTTGATAGATGAAGAAGATAGAAGAGGAAAAGAAGAAAAGAAGAAAAGAAGAAAAGAGATGAAGATGGAAGAAGAGATCGTGAGGATATACACGTCACTCCCCCTATACTTAGGGTAAAAGAAGCCCTAAGTATAGACAACAACAGGAGTGATCAGACGGAACGATAAAAGAGCACTCGGCTCATCCACCCCCCTATACTTAGGACAAAGTACGTCCTAAGCAAGGCAGACACGAGAATGGGTGGACGAGCAATACGGTAGAGAGAACGAAGATGAACATAAGAGGATATACAACAGAGATGGATGTACATATGATCAAGAAGGTTGAAAGCGCACCTTCTTGCGGGACCGCTGAGGAATGGATCTGGTGTGATGCAGGTCGACATCGGGGTCCACAGTGGACGGAAGCCGATCAGGGTCGACAGAGTGTAGATCCTCAGTGGCCCTAGGGTGTGGAGGCACAGACGGGGTAGTGGAAGAAGTACGGCTAGGTCCGGCCTTGGGAGTCTCGCTGATATCAAAGTGGAATGGGACGAACTCATCATCATCGGAAGTGGTGTACTCGGAGTCGTCCTGCGAGGTGTCATCCAGGTCAAAACCAAAAGGCACGAACTCATCGGTGGAAGTAGTCGAACTCTGTTCGTCCTCTATAATCTCAACTGGATCATCTTTTTCATCAAAAGGTCTGAATCTCTGAAGAAAAGCAACAAAATCAAATTCGGCCTTAGTCTCATCAGTATCTACATGGACAGGAACGGACTCATCAGTGGAAGTAGTCAGAGCATGTCCGTCCTGTATAGTCTCTATATCTGCCCTCCGCTCAATGGTGTCAATCGTGTAAATCCCGCGGATGTCATCAACACATCGCCAATCACAGGAAGCGGAAACACCAAGGTCTATGCTTTCCGAGCTTTCCTCCTTAGAGAGGAATTCTCGGGTCTCATCATCGGTCATGAAGAAGGTCTCTCTGATATCCTCATATAGATCATAGTCCTCGGGGTCAGCCAAGATAGGTGAAGGCGCATCAGGTGCCAGTCTCTGGTCAGCAGTGGGTGCGGTGATCACTGCTTCGCCCTCGTCAGCAGGACGGAAGCGAATCTCTCCTGATCCGTAATCAATAACGACCCTCGCAGAGGCGAGGAATGGTCGTCCCAGGATGATTGGAGAGTGCTCCCCTGTGGAGGTCTCCATGGGCAATACGACAAAATCAACATTGTGGCTCGTGCCCTGAATCGAGATGACGGCGTTTTCAAGGATACCCTTCGGCCTCTTTATTGATCCATCAGCAAACTGTACGATCATCCTGGTTTTCTTGAGAGGCCCTAAGTGAAGAGACTGTACCAGCGAGAAGGGTATGATACTGATCGAAGCACCGCCGTCTAGGAGAGTGTGATCACATGTGTGGTCAGAGATTGTGCAGGTGATGAAAGGTGTAGCTGTGTTCTTCTTCTTTGGAATGGGACGGTGTGTGATGGCGTGGGCAGTGGCCATGGTCAAGATATGACGCTCAGATCTGCTCCTCCGCTTTCTCTTCTTGGGAAGAGGAGCAGATAAATCGGTCATGGCCTGCTGAAGTGGGGCACGGATAATCTCATGTATGGTGGCCACCACTTCGGGTTCAGTCAGCATTTTTTTGAATTTTTGGACCTCCTCCATACAAGGGAGGAAGTCGGAATCAGCATATACACGAGGCATGCCAAGAGCAGTCTGTATAGCGGCATCCTCGGGGTCAAAGGTGGGACTGGGTGTGAAAAGCTGTGTGGTCAAAGGGTCTGGCAAGTGAGCTCTCTCCTCATAGTCCGACTCGATCGTGTGTCTCCCGAAATCTTTTTGTGTTTTTAAAATTTTCTCATTTTTTTGTATTTTGGGCGATTGCAAGCTCTCATGGAAATCCTCGAGTGAACCCATATCATCAAATGGTGGAATATCATGGTCTCTCTTATTTGTACTAGTGAGGGTGTCCAATCCTCTGTCTCATATGATCCATCATCTGGGTCAAGTGCTCAAGGGTGGACTCCATGAAAGGTGACTCCATCAGCTCAGTCTCGGGTGGATGTGAAGGTGGAGGCGGATAATACATAGGAGGAGGTGGGTGTGAGTAGAAATCCGAGTCGTGATACTATGGCTGAGGCGGATATGTACAAAAGTCAGGAGCAAAGTCCTCCTGGAAAAAAGGAGGTGGACCGGCTGGAGTGAACGAGTGATCCGCAAAGTCCGATAGAATACGCTCCAGTCGGCCATCTCGAAACAAAAGAAAATAATCGGGAGAGCACGATGGTCAAGTCAAGAGAGTAGAAAAGAAGGCGCAAATGCGCAGAGATGATCTAGGACGCACACAAACAATCACAACCAAAAATGAAACAAGACAAACCCTCAATTCACCTACTCACTCGGTAGAGACCGCAAAGAGCGGTCTTTTTATCTTGTCTATTTTAGAGTTAGGTGAGAAGTCAAAATATTGCGCAGACACTTAGGGGGCTGATTATGGGATTTGGGCTCTACCTTAGTGTGTGCGCGAGCAAGTAAAAGCGAAGACAATGAGGGATTACTCGCCCCAATACAAAATTTTTCTTTTTGGTGAATTTTAGGGTCAAGTAATGTTAGCAGTCCCAATTTTATTGATTATCACTTTTTTTGGATTTTTAGTAAAATGCACGATCCTATCGGGGAGTCAATTCCCTTTGAGCACCTAGGTTATCAAAATCAGAGGTAGAGGAGCGGGAAAGCAATGCAAGCGGTAAAAACAATGATGAATGCTAAAGCGTAAATGCTCACCTTGCCTCCAGCACTCTACATGCAAGGATGCTCAGCAGAATTGAAACCTATCTATATGCAAATGCAAAGCCGATGAAAATTGCCCTAAGTTCAGAAATTGCTATTAGCAGGAAGAACCACAAGTTGACCGCCAATCCTCAATCCTAGAGTCCGGTCTAGGCTCACCCCTCCTCTGCTCAACAATTTGAGGGTAGGAAAAGCGCTTTGCGGGGAGAGCTCGCGGCACGACGGATGGAAGGTGATGGTCAACTGTTTAAAATTTGACTAAGTCCAAACGAGACTATAGGTACATGCAATGTTGATTAAGGTGTTTGGACCTAATGCTACGCACGCAATCCTAAAAGCTAAGGGCTCAATCACACAAAAGAAATAAAATCGGAAAACAAAACAAAATAAAAAAAATGCGAGAAAATCGTGAAAAGCCGCGACGAGCCCCCAAGTGAACAATCACTTGGAAATTAGGCTCAAGAGTCCAAGTCCGGGGTACCTGTATTATTACAAATAATAGTCTCTCTCTCACTACAAATTACAAAAATAAATGCAAGAAATAAAGGAAACAACTAAGGTGGAGCTAGGTCTACAAAAATCTCTCCTCGTCTCCTCTGTGCTAGGCTGGCGGAAGCCGGCTTCACGTGGGTGCGTAGGCGCCTAGGGTGGAGCGCCTCCCTCGATCCGCGGTACCTCGCACAAAGTCAACAAGAGAGGGGGTTAGACCGATCAAAAGATATATCAAAAATAAAGAAAATAAAATAGCGAAAAATAAAAGCCGTGAAAATAGACAATCAATCACAAACACAAACAAGACCCGAACTACGCGCTGTTGCTCCCCGGCAACGGCGCCATTTGTTGAACCAAGAAATAGCAGAGGTCGTGTTGACTCACAAGGCGAATCAACAGTCGCTGATTTGACCTCCAACGAAATCCCGATTCAAACAACAATTAACCACAACAGATAAATCAAGCAATGAATGTAAATGTGCGGAGTTAAAATTTATTATAACTCTACAACAAGATGTGTATAGGTGCAAGTATGTGTAGAGGTCGAACACAGGGAGCAGACAGGTAGAACGGGGTACTAAGGTACCAAAAATGTGTGTATGTGATCAAATGCCTATTAAGCTAATTTTTTGTGGGTTTTTAATTTTATATATTTTTTTATTTAATTTTTAAATTTATAATTTTGTATTTGATTTTTAATTTACTGATTTTATATTTTCTTTTTGTATTTTATAATTTTATATTTTCTTTTTCAAGATTGGAAATTAAAGACAATGTAATAAAGGGGAAACTAAAGTATTTATAAAAATGGATAAAAATACTCAAAAATAAGGAAACAAAAGTCTTTTTGGTCTTTTTATACTTTTTTACTGTTTTTGTGATTTTTGGTAATTTTTAGAATGTTTTGGTATTTTTAATTATCAAAATAAAGAAAACAGTGGTAAAAAGCAAGGCTGAAACTTAAAATGGAGAAATAAAATAGAAATCAGTGGCAAAAATTCCCCCAACTATTTTTCAGTGAAAGATAATGAAACCAAGAAAATTTAGGAAAAGAAAACACTATTTTGGATGTTTTATGGATTTTATAAATTTTTATGAAGGTTTTTAGAGTTTTGCAATTTTTTGGAGTTTGGTTTTGTATTTTTTAGAGATTTTTGGCTGGGAGTTAAAACTAACTAAAATGCACAATATATATTTTTTGGATTTTTCTGGGGTGTTTTTATATTTTTTAGTGATTTTCTGCATGCAAACAGTGCTAAAAATGACTATTTTTGAATTTTTAATAATAAAAAAATGCAATAATTATGAAAAACAAAAATATGGCAATAAACTACTATGCAACAGGAACTTAATGCAATTTTTGCGAAATTTTTGGGTTTTTATAAACGCGTGCAAAAATTACTAGAAACAAAAAGAAAAATCATGCGTTCAGGGGCATTTGTGTAATTATCAGAAAGTCCTAGGGGCTTGCAGGCAAATTTACCAAAAAGTTATAACTAATATCGAAACTTTCAGGACCAAAAAGAAACACCCAAAACGCTAGGGGCCTTGGAGGCAAAATTGCCAGGCACACGTGACGCGCACGCGTCCTGGCGGGGGCGTTTAAGTGATTATCGTAAAATACGAGGGGCTTCTTGCAATAATTCCAGAAACTTTACCACGCCACAAAGATGTTTATGCACTGAAAACATATACACAAAAACCCGGGGCTAAACGCACAAAATCGCCAGGACCACGTGCAGAGCACGCGCCTGGCGGGGGGGGGGGGGGGGGGGGGGCGAACCTGCGATAATAAGAAAGTTTGGGGGCCTGTTCGCAAAACTTACAAAACTTAACAAGCGACCAAGGAATGTTTACTACTATTAACTAAATACAAAAACGCTTGGGGTGTGTATAGCAAAATACCCAAGCTTTGAAGTGCATCCAACGGCTGGCCCCTATGTCACTTAGACACGTGTCGAATCGAGGGAAGCCGATGACGCTTCAACTGAATGGCCTGGATTAGAAGATCTGATCATGAAGGACGGTCCAGGGAGCGTTGATCCTACGGCTGCTGTACACCTGGAGAACACTTGCGATCCGACGGCGCTGAGGGCATCTGGAAGATATCACGAAGAACACGACCCTGCGCACCTTCGGCCAGCTCGATCTCGCTGCTCCGACCTCCAACCGCACGGCCAAAGAGGTGGTTATGCTCCTGCGGGGTTCTTCTCGATCCTGGAGGCGTCAAAAGAGGCTGGAGCTCACAGAAGGCCCCTCACGGCGTGAATGGCCCCCCAGCCCATTCCGGCGACATACAAAATCGCCTCCAGGCATGCGTACACTCCAATAACCCTGCAAAAGAGGTTACGAGGTCACGGGCAAAGTGCCGCGACCTCCCAGTGGCAAGAAAAGAGGGAAAATGGTGAGATGGTCGCTCGCCGGAGCGGCTCCGACGAGGGGCGGATTGGGTGGTTGATTGGGTGAACACGAACTAACGATGTGCACTGGAATCTTAGAGCTACAACAAAATGAAAATGCAAATAAAATAAGGAAAAGAAGGACCTCAAAGGCTGAAGAAGCCCTGAGATGTAACCTCACGGCCAAGTGGCCGGAGATGGGGTGGAACGGCCGCCTCGACCCTCGCCTGAGCCTCCTTCGTCGACTGGAGGAGGTCTGTCACACCTCCGGTCCGGAGCACGATGCCAAGGGGGTTCAAACTCGGGTCAAAGGGGTTCAAGGTGAAAATGGAGGGAATGGGTGGTTTTTGAAACATGGCCCTGGAGCAACCTTCGAGGCGAGATCACGGGCGGATGGAGAAGATCCAAGAGGATATGATAGGCTGGCGAGCTAGGTGGTGGTTCCAAGTACCACTTTCGTGAAGGGAGCGACCCTCCTCGAGCAACGCACAAGCGACGAAAAAACCGAGAAATGAGGGTCACAGGCAGTTCTGACAAGGGGGCAGGCTAGGGCCAGGGAGTTGACCAGCTGGTCAACATCCCAGGCCACCTGGTTGGTCCACGTGGACCAACCAGGAAAAAGCCCAAAAAAATGTTTAAAAATTCGTTTTAAAATAATAAATGCATTATTTAGAATTAGGTTATTTAATTAAAAGTATTTATTATTAATAAATTATTTTATTGTGATTTTTAATTATTTTTATGAAATATATTTTTACAAGTTTGCATTTATACCCTTATAGTATATATATCTATATGTTTAAGTATCTTATTTTATTTTGTGTATTTTAATTTTATTATTTTTATTTCTATTTTATAAAATTATAAATACTTTTATCTACACAAATATATTTTTATTTTATTTTTTTGATTTATTTTGTATATTAAATAAAATACAAGTATGTTTGTATAGGTATATATATAGGTAATGTATCTATGTCTTATATTTTTAAGTATTTTATTTTTGTTTTTATTTAGTTTTTATTCTTATTTTAATGTACATTATTATTATAAGTATTAATTACAACATTATAAAAATATAAAATTATAAAATAATAACTAAATAATAAATTGAATATTTTAATATGTACAAGTATACAATGAGGGTCCAAAAGTCAACTTTCAAACCGTAGCTCCGCCAAATGCGAAACCACCACCATTAATTAGATTATTTTCTTCTATATACAATTAAAGGTGAGTACGCTGCATTTGGAGTTTTTATTTGTGAGATATGGGTCTGGGAAGTTGGCATTCTGGATTTTTATTCAGACCATAACTTTTTATCTGTACATTATTTTTCTTTGAAATCAATTTTGTATTTTTCTTTATTAATTTATCTACAACTTTCATTTACAAAGTTTCTTTATTTGATGAATAAAAAGTGGAACCAAAAACAGGTCCCAAAATGAATAAAGAATGAATATAATGTATAGGTATTTGGACTGTATTTCTGACCTTATCTCCCCCTACTTTATTCCTTGTCGACCTATTCATCAAGATGCCTAGGTCTCGGGGTTTCGGGTCATAAAATATTTACAATATTTTATTCTTTTTCTTTTCTTTTCTTTATTCTATAATTTTGGCTATAAAAACCGCATTTTATACAATATTTACACACATATGCATGAATGCTAAAATGCATGAATTAATGCTATTTATACGCATTTACTAGGGTTTTTAAGGCCAAAATGGTAGAATAAAGATGATGAAACGTGGATTCATCAGGTAGCTGATGATTAAGGCGGTTTTCGATTGATCTTTTTGTGAGCCTGTAGTGGGAGATTGTAATGATAAGAAGGAGATGAAGCATATGATTCCCAACCATTATCAGTGTTATCCTTAGAGAAATCATACTGGAGAGTAGATGAAGCATATGAATCAGATGAAAGATAACAATTATCGGAGTTATCCTCAGAGGAATAATATTTAAAAGTGGAGGTTGATGAATCTCCATTTCATCACCTTTATTCTATCATTTTGGCCTCAAAAACCCCAGCAAATGCATGTAAATAGCATCAAATTGTACATTCTAGCATTCATTATTCATTGTATTTATTTTACATTAAATAAGGTTTTACTGCCAAAATTATAGAATAAAGAGGAGAAAAGAAAAAGGAATAAAATATTGTAAATATTTTATGACCCAAACCCCGAGACCAAGGCCAGCATGGTATTGGTCGACAAGGAATAAAGTAGGGGGAGATAAGGGCCAGTGTATAATAAATACCTCATTTATTCATGCATTTATTTATGCATTTTTGATACCTATTTTGTACATAATTATTTATTCATCAAATAAAGAAATGTTGTACATGAAAGTTATAGATAATAATATGAATAAAAATGCGAAATTGAGTTTGTACAAAAATAATCCCCAGTGTACATTTTATACACAGAATAAAAAGCCAAAATCTCAACTTCACAGACCCATATCTTGCAAATAAAAACTCCAAATCACCCAAACTCACCTCTAATTGTATATAGCATTCCATAAACTATTTAATAAAATTGGTTTCATAATTTTTGGAGTCCATATGCAGAAGTTAGGTTTTTGGCCCTTCTTGTATATAGGACTGATTAAAATATTCACTTTATTCAATATTCATTATTTGTATAAATTCATATTTTTAGAATTTTGTAAATAATGTACTTAATGCATACACATGAAAGAAGTTGGAGAAAACCAAAATTAATTTGTAAAATAAAATAAGTCTACAAATTCATAGACAAAATACCTATGACATGTACCTATCTATAAATAAAAAGGGTTTTAATCCTTGATTCTTTTGTTCTTCTATATTTTTATAATAATGTATACATTATACATAGCTCATTAAAAATACAAAACCAAAATCAAAATCAAGAAAATATATTAAATAAATTAAGTGTATAAAATACATAGATAAAACACCTATAAGTATACCTACATACATCTATACCTATTTATTTAAAAATACACATAAACTCATAAAAATCAAACAAAAATATCTTTATACTCACAAAAATAAATTATAAATTTATAAAATAAGTCCATAAAATAATAAAAGAAAATAAACAAATTAAAAATAAAATACATGAAAATACATGTAAATACATACATATACATATTATTCAAATAAAACTATAATAAAACACCTCGAAAAATTCAATAAAAATCATAAATAAATACTAGATGAAATAATACACATTTTTATTTTATAAGAAAAAATTAATAAAATCATTTAGGGCGTCAAATAAATCAATCTTCCTTCAGATTTTCTATTTTGTCTCGTAGCGGCTGACGTGGCCCAATGAGGCGCCGGCCTTCGTTGACTCCCAGGTCAACTGTCCCATCCTTCGCCTGGCGTCTCTGAACTGTCTACTCCCCCGATTTCATGCCTTTTTCCCGGGCACACCATCCATCAATCGAAACGCTTCCTTCACAAGAATTGTTCCCTAATCTTCCATGATGCCCGCCGAAATCATAGATCAACGAGATGTTCATTGGATCAGTCAATAATCGCCGGGTAATAAGGCCCCTTGCCAATGTTTATAAATAAAAAGCTCCGCCTCCTTCCTCGAATTTGGCCACTTCTATTCCAACCTAAAGCCTAGATCTTGCTCCTGGATTGTTCCTCGTGACAGGGGGAGCAGCCCAGCACCTTGACTCGGCCGGAGGAAGGAGATTTTGTCGCGGCGGAGCTCCGGCGTTCGCCCTGCTCCCTGGAGGCCCCCAGGTATAAGAGCTGACCTTCTATGCATTTTTAGTTAGTTTTAGATGTTAGTTTTTCATTCCAGTCATTAGATTAGGCTTTAGTTAACTCCTGTAGTTTAAAAATCGAAATTCGAAGTTCGCCGGAGCTGAGCTCCAGCGACTTCTCCACTGTGGTCCCGACTGTTTCCGACCTCCTCGTTCACCCCATATCGTTCCTCGACGCCTTCTCCATCTATTGCGCACATTTATCCAACCTAGGACTCTAGGTCCTGGCGAATCGGGGCTCCTCCTCCGCCGTTCGCCGGAGCCCCTCCGCCCCCCTTCATTTTGCATCGTAGCTTCAAAACCCCGGGTCGAGGAGAAAGCTCTCTCGCCCGCAGTTCTTCCTGTGCAGGTACTTCAAAGAATCGAGCCCAACTGGACTCGCACGGATCCTGGAAGAGGCACCTGGGGGTCTTCTCCTTCTTCGACCTCGCTCCATCGACTCGGACCCCCAGGAGCCACGAAAGCGCCATCAGCCGACGCGGGAGGCTTCCAGCTACCTTCAGAGCACCTCAGACGCACCGGAGAGCCCAGGAAGAGCCCGAGTTCCTCGATCAAAGTTCACCAGGTGCGAGCTTCGTCCCAGTTTTTCCTGGGTGCTCTAGCGTCGTCGGATCAGGAGGGCCGTCCCAGATTCAACAGTAGCCGTCCGATGGAGCATTGCATCGACCATCAGATCAGCTGGGCTGATCTAATCTCAGCCCCCCATCGGCGAAGCGTCATCGGGCGAGCAGGAGACGACACGTGGCAAGTGAAGAGAGCAGCGCCGTTGGATGCCACGCTGTATTTAGGGGTAAATTTCACATCTCGCACCCCTGCTGTTTGTATTTAGAATTTAAACCCAAAAATAAAAGTTTTAGTTGTAAATAAATGGTAAAAATTGCAGTTGGACCCCCTGATGTTTTCATATTTACACTTTAGTCCTTCCGCTCCTCACGTGCAGTCTCACGTGAGGCGCGTGAAATTTTGCATCTAAACCCCGCCGGGTTCCTATATTTATTAAATGGTCCTGAAAATAAAAGTTAAAGTGTATTTTTATTGTAATTTTTGCATGTATGCCCCTGTGAACTATTTTATTTGCAAAAATACCCCTGCCAGGCCATTTAATTTTTGAATGCTTTGTCTATTTATTTTGTGCTCCATATTAAATCGAAAAATCTTGCAAAAATAGACTTAAGCTCCTGTTAGTGTACCCTTGCACGCTATATTTTTAGTTTTGCATTTTGTTGCATTTTGGCATTTATTAAAAATCAAAAACATGTCTTTTATTCCCTGTCTAACTTATAAAACCCAAAAAAAATGAAAATGCCTTTAAAAATTCCAAAAAAAATTATCTATGGTGTATTTTGACCTATATTAGTGTCAGTCCAAAAATCCCTAAAAATCTCAAAAGGAAAACCTTAAAAATTCAAAAATACCCAAAAAATTCAAAAAAATAATAAAAACCAAAGAAAAATCAGAAAAATATAAACTCAGGCCCTATTTATGCTATATTTTATTACCTTTATTAGAAAAATAGTATGGACAATTTTGAGGCTGTTAGCTATTTTTAATATCTATTTTGGTGACGGCCAATACCTAGTCCACTGTTTGCTATTATTTAGCTAGTTAAAAATACCAAAAATATTTGCAAAATACCCAAAAAATCATATAAACATTAAAAAACCATGAAAATTCCAAAAAGACACTTTTCCTGAATTTTTGACTATTTTTGAGTATTTCTATAAATATTATAATGCCCCCTTTATGTGTATATATATATCCTAAAAAAAGAAAAAAATATTATATATATATAATTATTTATATGTATTCTCATTAGTCTTAATATAAAAAAATGTATATATATATACATATATATATATATATATATATTTTATTATCTTTATATATCCCTATATATATTGCATATATTATAAGCTATATACTAACCCTCTATGTTTATACATATATTCTTATCTATAATATATATATTACCTAATTATATTATTAAAAATTAATAATAATAATAATAATAATAATTCAAAAACCCACACAAGGATGACTGTGATTTACATGTAGGCTATGACATTTTGTATTGCTCTCTGTGGTTCGACCTCTACATACTTGTCACTGTACATTTCATGGTAGAGTAAATAAAGATTAATTCACATTTATTTTTGAGCTTGATTGTTGTATTTTTTTTGATTGTGGGTTAATTACTGGTTGACTGGATGATTTGTGAGCGGTCGCCTCAGCGACACACTTTTTATTATTCTTGGAGACCCTCGCGAACAGCCTGGTTATCAGATGGCGCCGTTGCCGGGGAGCAATGAGCATAGCCTAATTATTTTGTCATTTTTGTATAAAAAATTTTTTTTCTTGATTTATTATTCATTTTTTGTGAGCAGCTATTTCTATTGCTATTAATCACCATGCTTCATTTCTTCATTCATTGTGATTATCTTCTCTACTCTATTTAATTGATTGAGTTTTACTAATGCATTCTTTTTACGACTTTGATGCGAGGGACCGCCACGCGAGGATGGCTTCTTAGGAGGCCAATGCAGCCAAGCTTGGAGGAGGATGGTCTTCTTCTCATGACCATCTGGAGAGTGCACCAAAGAAGCAAGGAGATGTGCATTAGATAGGCTAGACACTTGGGAGTATTTATTTTGTAATTTATGGGGAGAGAGAGACATATTATGGCATGTATATAAACAGGACTCTACTCTTCACAATGAGGTCCAGTGCCCGGGTGATTGTTCACCTGGGGGCCTCATCGCGGCTTTTTCAAGTTTTCATCGCCTTCTTTTATTTTGTTTCCCGAAGTTTTGAGCTTTCCGCCTTTCTTTTTATTTTGTTTTATGTGCTTGGAGCCCCTAGATATAGGTTGCTTGACTCGGTAGCTAGGTCCAAACATTAATAAGAATGCATGTTCCTATAGTTTACCTCGATTGGATCTAGTCAAACTTAAACAAGTTGTTAATTTGTCTCTTAGCCCTCTGTGCCGTAGCGAACCCTGTAAAGCGCTTTCTCCTAAGCTCAAGTGTGTTGAGTACAGAGGAGGGGTGAGCCAAGACTGGACTCTCTTGGGCTGGAGATGAATTAGCAGCTTATGGTTCTTCACGCTAATAGCAGCTTATGTTTAGGACGATTTTTCACCTTGCATATCGACATGTAGATAGGTTTAAAAATTCTGTTTTGCATACCGCAGGGAGAGAGCTGGGATGCACTGTAAGTCTTCTAACTCAGCATGCATCATTCGGTTCAATGGTGAGATTTCCATCATGGAACCACTTGCACGGCTTTTCCGCTATCTCCCTCTGATTTTGAGCACCTAGGACTTAAATGAAAATCTACAAAAACGTTAGGCACTGGTATGAAACAAATCCAAAAAAAAAGTGAAAACCCAAAAACTTAAAATAAGGGGACTGCTAAATAAACTTTGACCTTAATTAAAATTCGTAATGGACTATCATTGTACCGGGTTCATAAAGTCCTCATTGTTTTTAGGTACCTTGGAGGGGGACCAAAACCCTACTCCCTTGAGCGAGTGCGACCCCTAAGGATTAAAGGCCAAAACCCAGTCTGCAACTGCCTTGTGTATCGCCTGGATTTCCGAAGTAATGGCGCTTCTATCGTACGTAGGCGAGTAGGACTTGGTCACCAATGGTGACTCTCTGTTGTGAGAGCATCGACCCTGTCCGAAGTATTGAGCATAGGCCACGCCTTCACGGGGGTGTCTGTCTCATTGTCCTGCGTCCGAGTAGGTTCTTGCACGCTCACGGGTGATTCCGTTGCGAGCGAGGACTGAAGTATTGGTTTCGCCTATCGGCTTCCTCTCTCTTTTCTTTGGCTGAGTAGGGATCCGGGAAGGGTTACAAGGACTCCAAAAAGTACAGACTACAGGTTACACAGGAGGAGGACAAGTACGGGATACTCTTCCGGCAGTACTCTCTCTCCTATAGGGTAGCGTACTAAGGACTTGTTATAAGATATGCCTGAAAATCACAACTCTAAAAATGAAAAGATAATAAATAGCCGAACTTTCACGGCTTCACATGGCGTGAGTTGGTGAACCCGATTTTTGTATTGCGTTTGTATGAATCTAGATTAAGGTTCAAAGATCAAGTCCCGCGCATTTGCGCACATTTTGTTGTTTCTCCCTTTGACCACCCCGCTCAACCGAGCCTTTCTACTGTTTTACACTCCTTTTATTCCTCGTTGACCATCGTATCATTCTTCCAACAATCCGACATTCTCTTTCTTCGCGAAGTTGATCCATGGATGGTTTCGTCGGGACCATGCCGACACCTACATCGATTCCATAGACTCAACTCCTCCAATAATTTCGAGGCGATTCCCGAGAAACCGATCCGGACTTTGCGGATCGATCTCCAGACTCCTCGTCTTCTACCTTTCTCTTGTCCACCCAATAAACTGGGATCACTTTTGTCCCGCTTCCGCCATTGTGAATGGGAGTCGATTACATTCTACATCTCTTTCCCATTCACAACATGCTGGGGTTGACCTGAATTCCAGCTTAATCACGGCAGCTGAAAGTTAATTGCAAGTGATCTGATTCGGACTACCTCATTCTGTAGATAGAAGCCAGTGCGAGCCCTGGAGACTACTCCGGAGTTCATCTCATCCGACTCAGACCCTGACATGGCTCCAGGAGGGAAGGGCAAGGGTCAGCAGCCACCCATACCAGAGGGACAGGTGCCAGATCAAAATCAAGTTAATGCACAGTTGTTGGCATCTATCCAGGCCATACAGCAGCAGCTGACCGAGCAGGCCCTGACACAAACCGCGTTCCAGGATATGTTGAATGACATGATGAACCGTGACGACGGAAGAGGAGGCAGAGGCAGAGGAGGCCGGGGAGGAGGAGGTGGAGGTGGAGGAGGTGATGATCCTCCTGATGATGACTTTTAATTACCACCACCGAAGCCAACACTAAAAGAAACATACAATCCGGGAGACAGCCAGATGACCGAATGGATTCTCATTCCACCGGTACACGCTCACTTTGAGCTGAAGCCCCAGTTCATAGCCCTTCTCCCTGCCTTTCATGGAAACACAAACGAAGAGCCGTACATTCACCTGTAGCAATTCTCCCGCATTTGCAGCACCACCCACTATCCGAATGTCCCCCTGGACATTGTCAAGATGACGGCTTTCCCCTTCAGTCTACAGGACAAGGCCCTCTATTGTGTCAATCATATGGGAAAGGTCGTGACGACCTGGGAGGAGTTGAAGTCTGCCTTCCTGCACAAATACTACCCTCTCGGTCGGCTCAACCAGATGCGAGCACGTATTAGTAATTTCTCCCAAGGAGCACATGAGTCAGTACATGAGGCTTGGGAGAGATTCACTGATCTGCAGGAGAAGTGTCCCCATCACGATATCCCAAAGACCAGCTTGGTCCAGCTTTTCTTTGGGGGACTGAACATTGAAAGCCAAAGGCTCGTGGACGCAGCATGTGGGGGCTCCCATTTCAACAAGGATGAAGATGTTGTCTGGCAGATTTTTGAAGAAATGGCCGAAGGAGAGGCCGCCCTCTCTTCATCCAAGGCATACCAGAAGCAGCCCCAGATTCTCCAGAAACAAGTTCACATGGCTGCATCCAAGGAAGCAGAGAGAGATGAGAGCTCCAACCTCAGCATCATCGGGGGCCATCTCTCTAAGGTAGATATCATTGAGAAGCGATCACATGACCTCGAGAAACTCGCTGTGATCGAGAAGAGGACCCAGAACCTGGATAAGCTAGATCAGATCAACAAGAACCTCGAGCTGTTGGTCGGTACGATCAACTCTGTCCAGTCGGCTACACCATCAGACGCTCCCGCTGAGAAGAAGGACGAGCCGCAACTGCAGCATCAACCTCAGCCGAGCCAGCAGCCACCGGCAATCCAGCACGTATACTACGTGCAGGCACCCGACCAGGGCCAGCCGCAGCAGCAGATGGTCGTCTACCAGCCAGAGTTCCTTTCTATTCCTGATCCAGTCTTCCCACGACCGCCCCTTATCCAAGAAGTTAATGGGGTATGGAGTAATGATGCACAGCCGACCCGTCCTCAGGGACAACCCCAGGGTTAGCAATTTGCCAACCGGCAGTACCACCAACCTCAGGGTGGTTGTTTTGGTCAATCCTCCCAGCAGTACCAGCAGCCTCCTCCAGTTTGCACAACAATGGACGCAGAACTTTCCGTATCAGCAGCAGCCGCAGTACCGCCACTCACAGCCGTATCACCAATACGCGGCTGCCCCCTCTCTGCAATATCAGCAGTATCCTCCTCCGTCATATCAACAGCTTCAACTTCCTGCACCACCGCACCACCAACAACAGCCTCCCCACCCATCTACCCAACAGCAGCGTGGTCTGCACGCTGAGTCTTCTGATATGTCCCCTGCTAGTCCCACCATGGAGTGTCTATCCCAGCTTGTTAAAGGGTTGGCGGAGATGACAAAACGGCTTGACGACCTGACCGCCTCCCGAACCACTATTCCGGCACAGGTCGAAGCCAACCCCAACAACTTCAAGAAGAAAGAGCAGGTAGAATGTAATGTCCAGTCCGTGTCTGATAGCGATATTACTGTTTATTCTAATGCTGTTACTCTTAGGAGCGGTAGGGAATTGCCTCCGCCTGCTACTACCAGTGGGGGGAATAAAGAAACAGGTGGATCATCATCTTCCGCATCAGCCGTGCCAGCTCCAGGGGCGGGTGAGGAGGAAGAGGAAGGAGAAGCCAGTCCAGCCGTCGTGCCTAGCCAGCATCAACCTCAGCCAAAAATACAAAAAAATCAGCAAAAGCAAAAACACCAAAAAGACGCTTGTAGCAGCAGTAAAGCCGCGCCAGCCTTGGAGGAGCCGCCAGCAGCAGGCGATCCCTTGCCAGCCGATGGAGCTGACGCTACTCTTTTTGACCGCCCAGCAGCACCAGCATGTTTAGATTCAGCTTGTACTCGTTTTTGTAGTCCGGATGTACAACCTTCTGTGGGCGATGATTTTGATGTAAATAAGAACTCTAATTTTACTGCCAGTAATGTGAATATTCCTTTTCCGCATGCAATACAAAATTCCAAAAAAAATGCAAAACGAAAAAAGGCATTATCAGATCCAGGTGTTGTGGAGATTTTGGATAAATTGACTGTTGAGATTCCCTTGTTGAAGGCCGTGGAATACATGCCAGCTGTAAAGAAAGGACTGAAAGAGGCATGTACTAACAGGCGTCGCCCAGCGCAAGACAACAGACGCAGAGAAGTAGAAAAGCACGTTCTCTCCATGGCCACAGTTGCAGCTATCAGCAACCTCCCCCATAAAAAGCATGATACAGGAGCACCTCTCATCAGTTGTGTGATTTTTGACCAGGTTTTCGAGCGTACTCTTCTTGACAGTGGTTCTTCCATCAACCTTCTGCCCTCGTCTATAATGCAAGAATTCGGGCTGGGACCGCTCAAGCAAACACGCATGATCCTTCAGTTCGCTGACCGATCCGTCAAGCGGCCCCGAGGTTTATTGGAAGACGTGATAGTTACAGTGCAGGAGATGAAATTCCCAGCTGACTTTGTAGTCCTTGATATGGACTCACCTGCACCCCTGCTCCAGACCCCTATCATCCTTGGTAGACCATTCCTCCGTACTTCAGGTGCCGTGATTGATTACGGGTCTGGAAAGATCACTTTCAGCTCGAACACACAGCAAATCACGATCAGCATGAACAAAGAGCAGAATGCCACGACTGATGAGAGCCAGGCGGCATTGGAAGCAGACTGTGATTTCATCGCGGAGATCAGAGATTCAGAGTTATCACTGGACGACCCATGGACCCGAGAAATCCTCACTCTTGAGGAGGACTCGGAAAGCGTAGTCAGCATATGCTCCGACAATTCTTGGGAGACAGATTCTCAGATGCAGGCGCATCTTCTTGAGCATTCACTCCAGACCGAACATGATCAGCTTAGTGCAGAACCGTTCGGTGCATTTCCAGGATCTCAACAGAATGATGAGGATGGTAGCAGCCTCAAAGTGCATTCCACCACCAGCATGGTATCTGAAGTGACAGATAAAGTGGACAGATCAAAACCAGAACTCAAGCCACTTCCTGCAGGCCTGAAGTATGCTTTCCTTGCGGGTGAAGAATACATGTATCCGGTCATCATCAGCAGCAGGCTGAATCCGGATCAAGAATCTCGACTTCTCGAGGTTCTAGAAAAGAACCGTAAGGCACTTGGTTGGAGCGTATCAGACCTCCGAGGGATAAATCCAGCTCTTTGTTCACACCATATCTATCTCGAAGAAGATTCCAAACCGTCCCGCGAATTTCAGAGAAGGCTGAACCCTAACCTTCGGGACGTCGTTATGAAAGAAATCACGAAATGGTGTGACGCAGGCTTCATCTATCCCATCTCCGATTCAAAATGGGTAAGCCCACTGCATGTAGTTCCAAAGAAATCTGGGCTTACCGTGGTTACAAATGATAAAGGAGAGGAAATTTCAACTCGGGTACCGACATCCTGGCGGGTGTGTGTTGACTACCGCCGTCTTAATGCAGCAACCAAGAAGGACCACTTCCCCTTGCCATTCATTGATCAAGTTCTAGAGAGATTAGCAGGCAAGGAGTTCTTCTGCTTCCTGGATGGGTACTCCGGGTACAACTAAGTGGCGATCGCTCCTGAGGATCAAGAAAAGACTACCTTCACTTGCCCGTTCGGCACCTACGCCTTCAAGAGGATGCCCTTTGGATTATGCAATGCACCTGCAACCTTCTAAAGATGCATGCTAGCAGTCTTCGCCGAGATGGTAGGCAGTTTTCTTGAGGTGTTCATGGACGATTTCTCTGTCTATGGTGATAGTTTCGATGCTTGTCTTGAGCACCTAGACAGAGTGCTTCAGAAATGCCGTGAAGTCAATCTAGTGCTCTCATGGGAAAAGAGCCACTTTATGGTCACAGAAGGTATTGTGCTGGGCCATGTCGTTTCCAAACATGGCATGGAAGTCGACCCAGCCAAGGTGGATGTCATTTCAAACCTTCAGCCACCTCAGTCAGTAAAGAATGTGAGGTCATTCCTGGGGCATGTGGGATTTTACAGACGATTTATCAAGGACTTCAGCCGCATTGCCCGACCTCTGACAGAACTTTTGTGCAAGGAGACTGAGTTCATTGTTGATCAACCGGTTCTCCTTGCTTTCAATCAATTGAAGGAGCTTATCACTCAGGCTCCAATCTTACAGCCTCCCGACTGGACCCTTCCATTTGAGATAATGACCGATGCGTCAGATTTTGCAGTCGGAGCTGTTCTGGGACAGAGGAAAGATAAGGCGTCTTATGCCATTCACTATGCCAGCAGAACATTAGATGAAGCTCATAGAAATTATACAGTGACAGAGAAAGAACTGCTGGCTGTGGTTTTCGCCTTAGAGAAGTTCAGATCCTATTTGTTGGGGTCGAAGGTCACAATTTTCACGGACCACTCTGCTATCCGGTACCTACAGCAGAAGAAGGATGCCAAGCCAAGACTGATTCGCTGGATCCTTCTCCTCCACGAATTTGATCTAGAAATCAAAGACAAACCTGGAGTTCAGAATGTGGTAACAGACCATCTATCCAGAATAGAGCAGCATGAGTCTCCTCTGAGTAATGCACCTATCACAGAAACCTTCCCTGACGAAGCTATCTTAGCAGTGGATTCTCTCCCTTGGTATGTTGACATTGTCAATTACCTCGCCTCTGGGGTAATACCTTCGGATTGGAAGAAGAATCAGAAGAACAAATTCATGGCGACCATCCGCTTCTACCATTGGGAGGATCCTCTTTTATTCAGAGAAGGAGCAGATTGTATTTGGCGCAGGTGCATCCCTCAGACGGAGCAATCTAGTGTCCTCGAGCATTGTCATTCGCTCGAATCTGGTGGGCACCATTCTGGAGATCGTACGGCAGCGGAAGTATTGCAGTGTGGCTTCTGGTGGCCCACATTATTCAAAGATGCAGCAGACTTTGTTAAAAGATGCATTGACTGTCAGCGACTGAAAGGTACACTCACTGCCAAAGATTCAATGCCTCTGAAAATTATTCAGATAGCCGACGTCTTCGATGCATGGGGCATTGACTTCATGGGACCTTTCCCTAACAGTCAAGGTTTTGAGCATATCCTTCTTGCCGTCGATTACGTGAGTCGTTGGGTTGAAGCTATTCCCGCCCGAGACGCCGACAACAAAACAGTTTGCCAGTTTCTGAAGAAGAACATCATTTCGCGGTTTGGGATACCAAAGATTCTCATCTCAGACGGGGGTAGCCATTTCATCAACAAAGAGGTTAAGAAATTAACGAACGAATACGGCATCGATCACCCTGTCGCATCTCCTTATCATCCGCATACCAATGGCATGGCAGAGTTATCAAACAGAGAAATCAAGACCATATTGCAGAAACTTGTTAGGCCGAACAGAAAAGACTGGTCTCAACTCTTGGACTCAGCTCTATGGGCGTACCGAACGGCCTACAAGTCTCCCGTGGGCATGTCACCCTACCGTCTGGTATATGGGAAACCATGCCATCTGCCCGTGGAATTAATTCATAAATCTCTTTGGGCAATCAGCAATTGTAACTTGGACTCACGAAGAAGTGGTCAGAAGAGAAAAGACGATCTGAACAGGCTCTTGGAATTCCGAGACTATGCATACGATAACACCTTGATGTACAAGGAGAAGGTGAAACGCTGGCATGACCGGCACATCAGACGAAAGACCTTCGACGTTGGACAGAAAGTGTGGCTGTTTGATGCAAAGTTACGGATATTTCCCGGAAAATTAAAGAGTAAGTGGATAGGGCCATTCCGAGTTTGTGAGGTGCGTGACAATGGCAGTATCGCGATATCAGATTTGTCTCCTGACGCACAGCCCTTCGTCGTCAACGGCCAACTGCTGAAGCCTTATCTCGAACCAGATGCATTCTTGGCCGTTGTTGACTCCATTCAGCTAATGCACCATGATGACACCTTCATAGTACCTGCGGCATCGAAAGATTCAGACTATGCCATTCAACAACTGCTTATCTGATTTTCTGCTTTTCTTCTTTTCTTCTTTTCATTTTCTATTTTTGGGTTCGTAACAAAAGGTGCCGCCCTTGTAGACAGTTTTCTATACTTAGGACGTACTTGGTCCTAAGTATAGGGGGGATGTGCACCCCGAGTTTTTCATTTCATTCCGATCCTCTCCATTGTCTCCTCTTCTTGTCTATACTTAGGAGTATCTTACCCTAAGTATAGGGGGAGACAATCTGAGTACGATCTGTGTATTCCCACCCTTGACCCTCCCTGCTTTTTGTACAGTCTGCTATACTTAGGATTATTTGATCCTAAGTATAGGGGGGACGGTCAACTTCTCATTCATTCATTTCTTTCATATTTATGCTTTAGATCTGTCTATAATCAGTACGAGTTATGTCTTTGCTTTTACTTTCGATCTATGAGGACATAGCTCAAGCTAAGTATAGGGGGGTCGTATATAACATGTTTATATTAAAAGCCATAACTCATACTGAAAAATAAAAGACCACCTCATCATAAAATAAAATGTAAAAAGTAGCTTTATAATAATGAAAGGTGATTGTGAGTTCCTCAGACTCTTTGTAATTGTACTGATTATTGAGTCAGAAAAAGGTTTTGTGCAAAACATTCTCTTTTGAAAAATCTTGTGAAATTTGTTTGAAAAGAGTGTGTACAAGTATTCAAAGTTTGGAAAATTAGTTTTGTGTGTAAAATTTATTTTCTTTGAGTGAAACCAAAAAGTGTGAAAAGCAGTGTGCAAATGATTGTGAAAAATTTGATTGACAAAATTGTTTTGAAAAATCTATCTATGTTGTGTAAAACCTTTGTAAAAGGATTTTCAAATGCGTTAACATGTTTGCAAAATTATTTTGGACTATAGTTTTCAAAATCCCTGTGAAAATGATTCTCAAGTAAGTCTGAGGAGTCCGCACAAAAATCTCTCATTTGTAAATAAGAAATAAGCCCAAACAAAGCCTAAAAGAACCAAAGCTATATTATACATCAAATACTGTTTTTCTTCTTTTGTACATACTGATTAATAAATCAGGTACCTATACAGTATGATTTGAAAAATAGTGTGACCAGTTTTGAAAAATTTGATGTGAAATGATTTCAAATGTGTGAAAACATTTTGATTGCAAAATTTTTCTTTGTGTGAAAGAAAGGATTTGAAAAACCTATGTGCAAATATTTTGAAAAATGCTTGTCAAGACTATTGTGAAAATTATACATATATAGGGTGACAAATCTTTGCAAAAATAGATTTCAAATGTGTGTAAATGATTGCGAAAATTATTGTGTACTATAGTTTGCAAAAGTATTTTCAAAACCTAATAAGAACACTCTTACAAACTCTTGTAAATCATAAATAAGACACATACAATTCTTTCTGTACAGTTCTAAATAAACTACTCCATTCAAACATGTAAAATTTTTAGAAACTCATACATTTTGTGAATAAAGCAGCACGCCCGTGTAAATAATTGTATATACTTTTTGTGTATGTCCAGTTCTTAGTTTCTTTGCAAAAATTCTTTGTGTAAAAACATTCTTTGATTCTTTCCAAACTTTTTGTGAAAAATTTGCATCATTCATTGTGCATAGCATAAGCATACCATTCATATTCTTTTTGAGTGAGCTTGATGATTGAATCAGTCTAATAAAGTCTCAAATTGGAGCTTGGTTGGACCTTACCGCACCTAACTGCACTGGAACCTTATGGGAACTAGGTTTAAGGTACTTCAGGTCTATACAGACTCAATTCTTTGAGAAATCAGGGCTGGGTTCAAGTCACCTCAGTGGACTAACTAGAACTTTTCGAGACACACGTACGACTCTTGCCGACCGTGACCTAACTTGGACACCTGCACTTTTCACTTGGCTCAACTCAGTTGGAGTGGTGAGGGGGTTGGATTTGCCAGTTTGAGACGCACACGGGTGGAAACATTCGTCCTCGTCTAGGGAGGGAAGTGCACCCCAACCTGGTCCAACAGCCATGAGGTCTAAAGACAGGAGATTGTGGGTTGCGATAAAGCTTCAAAAGAGGGACAGTCTACTGGCTCAAGAGGAAAAACTCCCGATGTAAATGCTGCTGTGAATAGTATGTGAAAAAACAATGGTCAGGCCTGTACAAAAATAAAATGCCTGCAAAGTATGTACAAAGTCAATAAGCAAGCTTGAGTTCCAAAGACAAATATGTGAGCCTACAGCTGGATGACTTGACTACACTGGTCTTGCATCCCGGGATAGGTAGCTACACTGGCTACCGTCCATTCTTCTCTTCACCCCCTCCTCTTGAGCTGGTTGCCACTTGAACTTAGAAGTGAATACCCTGCTCCTCGAGGAAAGAGCTGTTGAATTGGAGAATCATTGGGTCGTCATTCTGGAGAAGTCAGCTACTTTATCATTTCAGTTGGGGAGAGACACTATCACTTACACCGTACAAGTCAGCTTCATAGTTATAAGAGTTTGTGTATGATGTAGACTAGTTCTGACCCGGCTATTGAGGTGGGTTAAACCGAATTCTGTGACTATCGAAGGCTGTTGTATTTTAGAGCTGGTTCCCGACTAGGTTCCACACACATTCACACCCAAGGTCTGACAGGAGCTCCAAATTTAGATTTTGTAAGGATATGCATTGCACTGAAAGCACCCGTATTCACTCTATCTTTCTTTGATTCTCCTTTTTCTTTTCTTTATTCTTTTCGTACTTATTGCATAAGTGTTTGCTAGGGACTAGCAAAGGCAAGTATAGGGGGGTGATGAATCTCCATTTCATCACCTTTATTCTATCATTTTGGCCTCAAAAACCCCAGCAAATGCATGTAAATAGCATCAAATTGTACATACTAGCATTCATTATTCATTGTATTTATTTTACATTAAATAAGGTTTTACTGCCAAAATTATAGAATAAAGAGGAGAAAAGAAAAAGGAATAAAATATTGTAAATATTTTATGACCCAAACCCCGAGACCAAGGCCATCATGGTATTGGTCGACAAGGAATAAAGTAGGGGGAGATAAGGGCCAGTGTATAATAAATACCTCATTTATTCATGCATTTATTTATGCATTTTTGATACCTATTTTGTACATAATTATTTATTCATCAAATAAAGAAATGTTGTACATGAAAGTTATAGATAATAATATGAATAAAAATGCAAAATTGAGTTTGTACAAAAATAATCCCCAGTGTACATTTTATACACAGAATAAAAAGCCAAAATCTCAACTTCACAGACCCATATCTTGCAAATAAAAACTCCAAATCACCCAAACTCACTCTAATTGTATATAGCATTCCATAAACTATTTAATAAAATTGGTTTCATAATTTTTGGAGTCCATATGCAGAAGTTAGGTTTTTGGCCCTTCTTGTATATAGGACTGATTAAAATATTCACTTTATTCAATATTCATTATTTGTATAAATTCATATTTTTAGAATTTTGTAAATAATGTACTTAATGCATACACATGAACGAAGTTGGAGAAAACCAAAATTATTTTGTAAAATAAAATAAGTCTACAAATTCATAGACAGAATACCTATGACATGTACCTATCTATAAATAAAAAGGGTTTTAATCCTTGATTCTTTTGTTCTTCTATATTTTTATAATAATGTATAAATTATACATAGCTCATTAAAAATACAAAACCAAAATCAAAATCAAGAAAATATATTAAATAAATTAAGTGTATAAAATACATAGATAAAACACCTATAAGTATACCTACATACATCTATACCTATTTATTTAAAAATACACATAAACTCATAAAAATCAAACAAAAATATCTTTATACTCACAAAAATAAATTATAAATTTATAAAATAAGTCCATAAAATAATAAAATAAAATAAACAAATTAAAAATAAAATACATGAAAATACATGTAAATACATACATATACATATTATTCAAATAAAACTATAATAAAACACTTCGAAAAATTCAATAAAAATCATAAATAAATACTAGATGAAATAATACACATTTTTTATTTTATAAGAAAAAATTAATAAAATCATTGAGGGCGTCAAATAAATCAATCTTCCTTCAGATTTTCTATTTTGTCTCGTAGCGGCTGACGTGGCCCAATGAGGCACCGGCCTTCGTTGACTCCCAGGTCAACTGTCCCATCCTTCGCCTGGCGTCTCTGAACTGTCTGCTCCCCCGATTTCATGCCTTTTACCCAGGCACACCATCCATCAATCGACAACGCTTCCTTCACAAGAATTGTTCCCTAATCTTCCATGATGCCCGCCGAAATCATAGATCAACGAGATGTTCATTGGATCAGTCAATAATCGCCGGGTAATAGGGCCCCTTGCCAATGTTTATAAATAAAAAGCTCCGCCTCCTTCCTCGAATTTGGCCACTTCTATTCCAACCTAAAGCCTAGATCTTGCTCCTGGATTGTTCCTCGTGACAGGGGGAGCAGCCTAGCACCTTGACTCGGCCGGAGGAAGGAGATTTTGTCGCGGTGGAGCTCCGGCGTCCGCCCTGCTCCCTGGAGGCCCCCAGGTATAAGAGCTGACCTTCTATGCATTTTTAGTTAGTTTTAGATGTTAGTTTTTCATTCCAGTCATTAGATTAGGCTTTAGTTAACTCCTGTAGTTTAAAAATTGAAATTCGAAGTTCGCCGGAGTTGAGCTCCGACGACTTCTCCACTGTGGTCCCGACTGTTTCCGACCTCCTCGTTCACCCCATATCGTTCCTCGACGCCTTCTCCATCTATTGCGCACATTTATCCAACCCAGGACTCTAGGTCCTGGCGAATCGGGGCTCCTCCTCCGCCGTTCGCCGGAGCCCCTCCGCCCCCCTTCATTTTGCATCGTAGCTTCAAAACCCCGGGTCGAGGAGAAAGCTCTCTTGCCCGCGGTTCTTCCTGTGCAGGTACTTCGAAGAATCGAGCCCAACTGGACTCGCACGGATCCGGGAAGAGGCACCTGGGGGTCTTCTTCTTCTTCGACCTCGCTCCATCGACTCGGACCCCCAGGAGCCACGAAAGCGCCATCAGCCGACGCGGGAGGCTTCCAGCTACCTTCAGAGCATCTCAGACGCACCGGAGAGCCCAGGAGGAGCCCGAGTTCCTCGATCAAAGTTCGCCAGGCGCGAGCTTCGTCCCAGTTCTTCCTGGGAGCTCTAGCGCCGTCGGATCAGGAGGGCCGTCCCAAATTCAACAGGAGCCGTCCGATGGAGCATTGCATCGACCGTCAGATCAGCTGGGCTGATCTAATCTCAGCCCCCCATGGGCGAAGCGTCATCGGGCGAGCAGGAGACGACACGTGGCAAGTGAAGAGAGCAGCGCCGTTGGATGCCATGCTGTATTTAGGGGTAAATTTCACATCTTGCCCCCCTGATGTTTGTATTTAGAATTTAAACCCAATAATAAAAGTTTTAGTTGTAAATAAATGGTAAAAATTGCAGTTGGACCCCCTGATGTTTTCATATTTACACTTTAGTCCTTCCGCTCCTCACGTGTAGTCTCACGTGAGGCGCGTGAAATTTTGCATCTAAACCCCGCCGGGTTCCTGTATTTATTAAATGGTCCTGAAAATAAAAGTTAAAGTGTATTTTTATTGTAATTTTTGCATGTATGCCCCTGTGAACTATTTTATTTGCAAAAATATCCCTGCTAGGCCATTTAATTTTTGAATGCTTTGTCTATTTATTTTGTGCTCCATATTAAATCGAAAAATCTTGCAAAAATAGACTTAAGCTCCTGTTAGTGTACCATTGCACGCTATATTTTTAGTTTTGCATTTTGTTGCATTTTGGCATTTATTAGAAATCAAAAACATGTCTTTTATTCCCTGTCTAATTTATAAAACCCCCAAAAAAATATGAAAATGCCTCTAAAAATTCCAAAAAAAATTATCTATGGTGTATTTTGACCTATATTAGTGTCAGTCCAAAAATCCCTAAAAATCTCAAAAGGAAAACCTTAAAAATTCAAAAATACCCAAAAAATTCAAAAAAAAATAATAAAAACCAAAGAAAAATCAGAAAAATATAAACTTAGTCCCTATTTATGCTATATTTTATTACCTTTATTAGAAAAATAGTATGGACAATTTTGAGGCTGTTAGCTATTTTTAATATCTATTTTGGTGACGGCCAGTACCTAGTCCACTGTTTGCTATTATTTAGCTAGTTAAAAATGCCAAAAATATTTGCAAAAATACCCAAAAAATCATAAAAACTGTAAAAAACCATGAAAATTCCAAAAAGACACTTTTCCTGAATTTTTGACTATTTTTGAGTATTTCTATAAATATTATAATGCCTCCTTTATGTATATATATATATCCTAAAAAAAAGAAAAAAAATATTATATATTTATATATAATTATTTATATGTATTCTCATTAGTCTTAATATATATATAAAATGTATATATATACATATATATATATATTTATTTATTTTATTATCTTTATATATCCCTATATATATTGCATATATTATAAGCTATATACTAACCCTCTATGTTTATACATATATTCTTATCTATAATATATATATATTACCTAATTATATTATTAAAAATTAATAATAATAATAATAATAATAATAATTCAAAAACCCACACAAGGATGACTGTGATTTACATGTAGGCTATGACATTTTGTATTGCTCTTTGTGGTTCGACCTCTACATACTTGTCACTGTACATTTCATGGTAGAGTAAATAAAGATTAATTCACATTTATTTTTGAGCTTGATTGTTGTATTTTTTTTGATTGTGGGTTAATTGCTGGTTGACTGGATGATTTGTGAGCGGTCGCCTCAGCGACACACTTTTTATTATTCTTGGGGACCCTCGCGAACAGCCTGGTTATCAAAGGCACTCCAAATATTCTTATTCTTTGGTTTCTTCAGTTGTTTTCTCAGAATTTATTCCTTCTTAGAATCAAGCTATTCATCCACGGATGATGAATACTCTGAAGCACCAGTCTTAGTCAGCTCTTAAGAAATTATTCCAGTATATTTAATGAGATCGGGAGAATCATCTTTGGATGAATAATAGTGAGGAGCAGGAGTCGTCCAATGGGAATCTGATGAATCTCGTATTCATCATGCTAAAAGCCGCTAATTAAAACCCCTGCTTAATCAAACCAATAAAAATACCCTTTAATTCTTTATTTTTATCATGTATTATATTGTATATAATTTACCATTTAATTCCCTTTATTTTCTTGCAATTTTTTTATCCTAAAAAACCCCTAAACATTAGATAGGACAATTGTTTATAATGCACTAACCTTTGAAAAGCCTCAAAAATACAAAAACATGTCAAAACCACAAACTCGGTGTTTTTATCCCCCTAAAAATACCCCCAAAAACACCTTTTGTACAAATAGCCTCTTTTTGCTTTTTGACCAACATGGAAGTTGTAGATCTCGTCGAGACAAGCAACTTTTATGTTTGGACTTTTTCCTAATTCAGCCTCTAACTATTTCTTTTGTACTTTTCTTTGTATTTTTATTTGAATTTTTCTGATTGGGCCACGTGGCGCCCCCTGGGCCGCCCACGTGGCCCTCTCCTCTATCCGCCACCCGGCGCCTCCATTGGCCGTTGGATCTGTCCCTGACCGCCCTCATCTCCGCCGTCCATCAGCGCTCCATAGGCAGCTGTCCGATCTCTGATGAGATCTGATCTAAGCCGCACACCCCCGCTCCAATCTCAGCTCTCGGATTCTCTTTTCATCCAATGCCCATCCTTGCGCCACGTCGACCTTCAACCTTCGTCGTTTGATCATACCTCATCCTACGCCCCTCAAGCTGCCACGTCAGCCCTGCATCCCTCACCATTGGATCTCCCCCTGATCACATCATATCCATTCATCCACGACATGATCTCCACCGTTGGATCTTATCCTACGATCTAATCTGAACCCTTCACTAGCGCCTTCCTCCTAGCCATTGGATCTCACGATCCAATGGCCAAAAGGTCGTCTCCTACCTCCGAAGTCCCCGCTCTAGCCGTTTCGACTCGCGACCCCCGCTCCCCCTTCCTTTTTTGGCCGACACCTCTGGCCACCTCTCCCGCTCCTAACGACCGCCCCGCATAGCCCTATCTTCCACTTTTCTCGCGTAACCCCCTTCGACCATCTCCATTACTCCCCCATTCAAACCTCACCCAACGAAACCCCCCTCTTCACCACGTAATCGTCGGCCCTCTCCTCCTACAAAACCCCTTCCTCCGCCACTGATTATCCTGGTCCACCATTTTGGGCATAAGCCCAGTCTCCCCCACCCCTCCGGTGACAGCGGAGCAAGCGGGGCATAGAGGCGATCAAGGCTTCTCGCCCGGTGTCGACCCACGGCCAAATGGCCATGCTGCGGATGCCCCCAGGCTCCGCCGAGCTCGCTGGCCTTGCTGACCTGCTGGCGACGACCCCTAGGCTCTTCCGAGCCTTATCCCAAGCAGCTCCTCCACCAGGGTTCCCCTCCCCGACGAGGTCTTCTTCCCCCTTCTTTTTCTTTCTTTTTCTCCTAATTTTCCTGTCCGCTACATCCACCCTCGCCCTCATCCGATCCACCTACTTGCTCCGACCGACCACTCCGATCCTCGCCGACCACCTTTCTTTTCTCCAGGACCTCCCCTCACTCCGACCCCCTTCTGCTCCAACGCCGTCGGAGAAGAAGCTCTGGGCCACCGCTTCTCGTCGCATACACGGCCTCCACTCACTCACGAAACCCTTCGCACTCACACGCAGCTCGCTTCGGCTATAAACTAACATTTGCAGGTGCATATTCGTCAATGATCGGAACTGGAACCACCTCGTCGACCTCGAGCTTTCAAGCCGAGCACCTGCCTCCGCCGTGCTACTTCAGACGATGACGGAGCTTCTACTAGTGTCGAGCATCTTCGCAGACCCTCCAGGAAGCTCCTTCGATGATCAGACTAGCAATGGGAGCTCGGCGGAGCCAAGGGCGGGTCGCCGGAGCCCCGCCTCCTCCGGCGACCCGCAGAGAAGGAGATGCAACAGGTGCCGTTCGATCGTCTGGATTGAACGACTGAGATAAGGCCACGTGGGCACCCGAGCCTAACCTCCGTACCTTTAGGCTCGGGCAGTCCAAACCCAGTTTCAAGCCTCCCGCAATCGACACGTGGCCCGATGCTGACGTTTCCTCCCGAGCCTAGGCGCCTCACATGGACCGCACGTGAGGGCCTGGGTATTTTGCATGAAAGACCCTGGAAGAATTGCTATTTATATTTTGGTCCCTAGGCACGTGCCTCATGTGCGTGCTTGGGTATTTTACAGGGAGCCCCTCCAAGGTTTCAGATATTGCAGAAATGCCCCTGCACGCAATGGAGAAATTGCATAAGGGCCATGGTGGTTTTAGGTAATTGCATTTAGGTCCCTTTAGGGACCTAAATGCAATATTTATCCCTTTATTTTCTTGCATTTTTATTACAATCATACCCCTGCATTGTTTTTAGCATAACTTGAGCATCGTAGGTCCAAATTGCATGATTTTAGTGTCGTTTTGATCCTTATTTTGCCTCTACATTTTAGCATGTTTAATTGTCTCAGTTGCCTCTATTTTAATTAAAGTGAATTTTTATGTGAAAAATGGGACCTTGCTCTCCTTGTCTTGCTTTGATCTGATGACCGTTGTTCATGTATGTTCAAAATTGACTCTGCTTTCATTTTCTATTATGTTGCTCATAAATGTTAGGGTATAATTGTAGTCTTTAATTTGCATATAAATTCTCTTGCATATTTGTTCATGCATCACTTTAACTTGCATAAAAATAAATAAAAAATTGCATGCATCATGGCTTTGCTTTATAAATAGAATAGTTCTTCTTATGGACCTGAAACCGAAATTAACTCAAATTGTGCCTGATGAATCAAGATTTGATAAACATATTAAGCAGCCGTGTCCCTGTGTTCGACCTTGGTAGACTTGCCAAGTATAAATATTCCACGACATTCAAAGATCGTGATTTTTATTGAACCAAATTCACCTCCTATACTACGACTAATTATTCACTCTTAATGAGAAGAATTTGATTATCGTCAAATGGCACCGTTGCCGGGGACACGGCTTTGCTTAATTATTGAATTTTGATTTTTTGTTGCTTAATTTCATTTTTAGGACCTCATTTCAGGCATCAATTTCTGCATCATATCTGCTGATTTAATTTCTCGGTGTGTCTAACTGTTCTCTTTTGTGACAGGGCCCATGATGATCGAGGACGCTTGATCCTCATGGAGGCGTGAAGTCGGGAGCATCCACTGAAGAATCTCGTATTAATCATGCTAAAAGCTGCTAATTAAAACCCCTGCTTAATCAAACCAATAAAAATACCCTTTAATTCTTTAATTTATCCTATATTATATTATATATAATTTACCATTTAATTCCCTTTATTTTCTTGAAATTATTTTATCCTCAAAACCCACTAAAAATTAGATAGGATAATTGTTTATAATGCACTGACCTTTGAAAAGCCTCAAAAATACAAAAACATCTCAAAACCACAAACTCGGTGTTTTTATCCCCCTAAAAATACCCCCAAAAATACCTTTTGTACAAATGACCTCTTTTTGCTTTTTGATGAACATGAAATTGTAGATCTCGTCGAGACGAGCAACTTTCATGTTTTGACTTTTTCCTAATTCGGCCTCTAACTATTTCTTTTGTATTTTTCTTTGTATTTTTATTTGAATTTTTCTGATTGGGCCACGTGGCGCACCCTGGGCCGCCCACGTGGCCCTCTCCTCTATCCGCCACCCGGCGCCTCCATTGGCCGTTGGATCGGTTCCTGACTGCCCTCATCTCCACCATCCATCAGCGCTCCATCGGCAGCCATTAGATCTCTGATGAGATCTGAACTAAGCCGCACACCCCCGCTCCAATCTCAGCCCTCTGATTCTCTTTTCATCCAACGCCCATCCTTGCACCACATCGACCTTCATCATTCGCCGTTTGATCATACCTCATCCTACACCCCTCAAGCTGCCACGTCAGCCCTGTATCCTTCACCATTGGATCTCCCCCTGATCACATCATATCCATTCATCCGTGCCATGATCTCCACTGTTGGATTTTATCCTACGATCTAATCTGAACCCTTCACTAGCGCCTTCCTCCTAGCCGTTGGATCTCACGATCCAACGGCCAAAAGGTCGTCTCCTACCTCCGAAGTCCCCGCTCCAACCGTTTCGACTCGCGATCCCAGCTCCCCCTTCCTTTTTTGGCCAACACCTCCGGCCACCTCTCCCGCTCCTAACGACCGCCCCGCATAGCCCTATCTTCCACCTTTCTCGCGTAACCCCCTTCGACCATCTCCATTACTCCCCCATTCAATCCTCGCCCAACGAAACCCCCCTCTTCACCACGTAACCGCCGACCCTCTTCTCCTACAAAACCCCTTCCTCCGCCACCGATTATCCTGGTCCACCATTTTGGGCATAAGCCCAGTCTCCCCCGCCCCTCCGGTGACAGCAGAGCAGGCGGGGCGTAGAGGCGATCAAGGCTTCTCGCCCGGTGTTGACCCACGGCCAAATGGCTATGCTGCGGACGCCCCCAGGCTCCGCCGAGCTCGCTCGCCTTGCTGACCAGCTGGTGATGACCCTTAGGCTCTTCCGGGCCTTATCCCAAGCAGCTCCTCTACCAGGGTTCCCCTCCCCGACGAGGTCTTCTTCCCCCTTCTTTTTCTTTCTTTTTCTCCTAATTTTCTTGTCCGCTACATCCTCCCTCGCCCTCATCCTATCCACCTACTAGCTCTGCTCGACCACTCCGATCCTCGCCGACCACCTTTCTTTTCTCCAGGTCCTCCCCTCACTCCGACCCCCTTCTGCTCCAACGCCGTCGGAGAAGAAGCTCTGGGCCACCGCTTCTCGTCGCCTACACGGCCTCCACTCACTCACAAAACCCTTCGCACTCACACGCAGCTCGCTTCAACTATAAACTAACATTTGCAGGTGCATATTCGTCAATGATCGGAACTGGAACCACCTCGTCGACCACGAGCTTTCAAGCCGAGCACCTGCCTCTGCCGTGCTACTTCAGACGATGATGGAGCTTCTACTAGTGATGAGCATCTTCGCAGACCCTCCAGGAAGCTCCTCTGATGTTCAGACAAGCAATGGGAGCTCGGCGGAGCCAAGGGCGGGCTGCTGGAGCCCCGCCTCCTCCGGCGACCCGCGGAGAAGGAGACGCTACAAGTGTCGTTCGATCGTCTGGATCGAACGACTGAGATAAGGCCACGTGAGCACCCGAGCCTAACCTCCCTACCTTTAGGCTCGGGCAGTACAAACCCAGTTCCAAGCCTCCCGCAATCGACACGTGGCCCGAAGCTGACGTTTCCTCTCGAGCCAAGGCGCCTAGCGTGAGGGCCTGGGTATTTTGCATGAAAGACCCTGAAAGAATTGCTATTTACATTTTGGTCCCCAGGCACGTGCCTCACGTACGTGCCTGGGTATTTTACAGGGAGCCCCTCCAAGGTTTCAGATATTGCAGAAATGCCCCTGCGCGCAATGGAGAAATTGCATAAGGACCCAAGCGGTTTCTGATAATTGCATTTAGGTCCCTCCAAGGACCTAAATGAAATATTTATCCCTTTATTTTCTTGCATTTTTATTACAATCATACACTTGCATTATGTTTAGCATAACTTGAGCATCGTAGGTCCAAATTACATGATTTTAGTGTCGTTTTGTCCCTTGTTTTGTCCTTTACATTTTAGCATGTTTAATTGTCTCATTTGCCTCTATTTTAATTAAAGTGAATTTTTATGTGAAAAATGGGACCTTGCTCTCATTGTCTTGCTTTGATCTGATGACCGTTGTTCATGTGTGTTCAAAATTGACTCTGCTTTCATTTTCTATTATGTTGCTCATAAATGTTGGGTTATAATTGTAGTCTTTAATTTGCATATAAGTTCTCTTGCATATTTGTTCATGCATCACTTTAACTTGCATAAAAATAAATTAAAAATTGCATGCATCATGGCTTTGCTTTGTAATTAGAATAGTTCTTCTTATGTACCTGAAACCGAAATTAACTCAAATTGTACCTGATGAATCAAGATTTGATAAACATATTAAGTAGCAGTGTCCCTGTGTTCGACCTTGGTAGACTTGCCAAGTATAAATATTCCACGACATTCAAATATCGTGGTTTTTGCTGAATAAAATTCGCCTCCTATACTACGACTAATTATTCACTCTTAATGAGGCGAATTTGATGTTCATCGAATGGCGCCGTTGCCGGGGACACGGCTTTGCTTAATTTTTGAATTTTTATTTTTTGTTGATTAATTTCATTTTTTTAGGACCTCATTTCATGCATCAACTTCTGCATCATATCTGCTGATTTAATTTCTAGGTGTGTCTAACTATTCTCTTTTGTGACAGGGCCCATGATGATCGAGGACGCTTGATCCTCATGGAGGCATGAAGTCGGGAGCTTCCGCTGAAGAGGCCGCATAAGAATACGGGAAGAATTTAGGAGTTTTAGATCAGACAGCCTGCATTGCATGTTGTAAAGAAAACTTGCATCTGCATATTTATTTTCAGTTTTGCATGTTGTAAAAAAAAGAAAAAAAAGAAAGGAAAAAAAAGAGAGTAGATCACTTGATGATCTACCCCCCCCCACACACACACACGCACACTTGCACATACACACTCACCTCCACCATCTCCCCCTGTATATTTCACTCTCTCTCTCTCTATCTCTATCTCTCTTTGTTAGTATATATTTCACAAACCCCCTCCCCCTCACCCTTGTATCATAGAAAACCCTCCCCCTAATTCAGACCTTACTTAGGCTATTTGTAGCCTAAGTATAGGGGGGACCTGCCTGCTCATCCCTTCCTCATTCTGTCTTCTTGTACTTAGATCAATTTTGGGCCTAAGTATAGGGGGACCCTCCTCCTCAGTTCCACTATATTACCCGATATTTGAATCGAGCCATGGCTTCATGTCACTTATGCTCTGAGGTCATAGAAAAATTTAAGTATTGGGGGGTATACCGTATATTACTGTATATTTACTTTAGCCTTAGCTCGCGTTTTAAATCTCTTTTAAAATTTTATTTTTCGGGCTGGGTTTTGGTAAACTAGTGAACTGAGTTTTGTAAAATCCTTGTAAAAATTGTTTATTAAAATTGAGGGATTAATTTTTGTAAATATTCCCGTATAAAAAAATTGAAAAATTAAAAATCTTTCTTGGAATTTGACGTTGACTACTAGGCTTAGTAGACATTTTCAGTGAGGGAACCTCGGTCTCCCTTAAAAGAGTGGGTGGTTTAGAGGACATCGCATATGGCCCCGTCCTCAAGTAACACGGGTCTCGGCCAGTACTTACACCCATACTGGCTGAGAGTGGATACTTTTATTTGAGCCTGGGCTAGTCATTGTCTCTCCGAGGAATTAAAAAAAATTAAAACCTATAAAAATCTGCAAAAGATAAAATCACACCAAAATTCACTAACCAAGGAGTTGGTGTATTCCTGACACATTTTCACTCAAGGCTTGAGGATTTTGAGGACACTGGAATTCTGGGATCTTGAGAGTCTGAGTTAACATGCCTTAGTCATTAGGGTTTTTAAAGACTTAAATATCCACACTTCCCTGGTTTGAAAGATTTGAGTGCTATATTGCACTCTCATCTCTACCTTCAAGAAAAATATGATCAGCACAATCACTTCCACAACTGCATGATTGATGAGCTGAGTTGAGATATCACTTGAGGAACTAGGACCAGAGATTTGAGTTTAGATCCGATCTAATGATATTCGAGGATGGGATAAAGTTAATGAAGGCTTCAGAAAACCTGCGTGTCAGCAAAACCCTAGCCAGTATGTGAACAAGATTCATATACTATCTCTTTGATATTTACCTATGTGCCAGGGTGTGATGAAACATAAAGGAATTTGTTGATCAGTGTGCACCAACTTTTGGTAAAAGCAGTGGAGCTAGCCAACAAAAGAAATGAAATGTCAAAGTAAAAGCTCTGAATACCAAATTCAAATTACAAATGAGCTTCCACCAATGGCGAGCGCTTCCAACATTTTTCAAAGTGTCCACTTCGACCAAGAGCTAATTAGGACCAAGGAGTCGGGCTGACACCACAAAAAGGGCCCTGCATCGTAAGCGATACACGTCTGGGTGTCGAAGGTATCTTAGATACTCAGAAAAGACACACCCCGGTGTACTCCCAGAAAAACAAGTGCAGCCGACTCCAACTCTTTTGACGGACACATTGATCAACAATATTAAAATTTACATGTGTTGAGTAAAAAAGGCACTCGAGAGGCCCCTTGTTCCAATGTGAGGGTGAGAAAAATAGACACAATCACATTACCTCCATTATCTGGCCGTCCATCAGCATTTCAAGTCTGACAAACTAATGTGATGGTTGACTGAAGCAAGAATAGACTTATTCCCTAGTATTGAGGATTAGGTCTAGAGGAGAGTCTTTGGGACTGGAACTTTGAGTGATGCATCGACTCGGCTCTCATGAAATGCAGTACACTAAATGTCATATCCTTATATTATATGTACAAAAAGAGAGTCTGATTATCAGAGAAGTTGGATTCCTTCTGACTAAGGCTTGGATAAACCCGAAATTTTAATATCACTTAGGTCAAGGGTCTTCGAAAGATCAAACCTTGAAAATTTCACGCGTACTGTTAGGGATTAATTCGACTCCTTCATTCTTTAGATACTCGAGGACGAGCATGGTTTATGTATAGGGGTATGTTGAATCTCGTATTCATCATGCTAAAAACTGCTAATTAAAACCCCTGCTTAATCAAACCAATAAAAATACCCTTTAATTCTTTATTTTTATCCTGTATTATATTGTATATAATTTACCATATAATTCCCTTTATTTTCTTGTAATTATTTTATCCTCAAAAACCACTAAAAATTAGATATAATAATTGTTTACAATGCACTGACCTTTGAAAAGCCTCAAAAATACAAAAACATCTCAAAACCACAAACTCGATGTTTTTATCCCCCTAAAAATACCCCTCAAAATACCTTTTGTACAAATGACCTCTTTTTGCTTTTTTAGCAACATGAAAGTTGTATATCTCGTCGAGACGAGCAACTTTCATGTTTTGACTTTTTCCTAATTTGGCCTCTAACTATTTCTTTTGTATTTTTCTTTGTATTTTTAGTTGAATTTTTCTGATTGGGCCACGTAGTGCCCCTGGGCCGCCCACGTGGCCCTCTCCTCTATCCGCCACCCGACGCCTCCATTGGCCGTTGGATTTGTCCCTGACTGCCCTCATCCTTGCCGTCCATCAGCGCTCCATCGGTAGCCGTCAGATCAAGCCGCACAACCCCGCTCCAATCTCAGCCCTCTAATTCTCTTTTCATCCAACGCCCATCCTTGCGCCACGTCGACCTTCAACCTTCACCGTTTGATCATACCTCATCCTACGTCCCTCAAGCCACCATGTTAGCCCTACGTCCCTCACCATTGGATCTCCCCCTGATCACATCATATATATTCATCCGTGCCATGATCTCCACCGTTGGATCTTATCCTACGATCTAATCTGAACCCTTCACTAGCGCCTTCCTCCTTGCCGTTGGATCTCACGATCCAACGGCCAAAAGGTCGTATACTACCTCCGAAGTCCCTGCTCCAGTCGTTTCGACTCGCGACCCCTGCTCCCCCTTCCTTTTTGGGCCGACACCTCCGGCCACCTCTCCCGCTCCTAACGGCCGCCCCACATAGCCCTATCTTCCAGCTTTCTCACGTAACCCCCTTCGACCATCTCCATTACTCCCCCATTCAATCCTCGCCCAACGAAACCCCCCTCTTCACCACGTAACCGCTGACCCTCTCCTCCTACAAAACCCCTTCCTTCACCACCGATTATCCTGGTCCACCATTTTGGGCATAAGCCCAGTCTTCCCGCCCCTCCGGTGACAGCAGAGCAGGTGGGGCGTAGAGGCGATCAAGGCTTCTCGCCCGGTGTCGACCCACGACCAAATGGCCGTGCTGCGGACGCCCCCAGGCTCCGCTGAGTTCGTTGGCCTTGCTGACCAGCTGGCGACGACCCCTAGGCTCTTCCGGGCCTTATCCCAAGTAGCTCCTCCACCAGGTTCCCCTCCCTGACGAGGTCTTCTTCCCCCTTCTTTTTCTTTCTTTTTCTCCTAATTTTCCTGTCCGCTACATCCACCCTCGCCCTCATTCGATCCACCTACTAGCTCCGCCCGACCACTCCGATCCTCGCCGACCACCTTTCTTTTCTCCAGGACCTCCCCTCACTCTGACCCCCTTCTGCTCCAACGCCGCCAGAGAATAAGCTCTGGGCCACCGCTTCTCGTCGCCTACACGGCCTCCACTCACTCACAAAACCCTTCGCACTCACACGCAGCTCGCTTCGGCTATAAACTAACATTTGCAGGTGCATATTCGTCAATGATCGGAACTGGAACCACCTCGCCGACCTCGAGCTTTCAAGCCGAGCACCTGCCTCCGCCGTGCTACTTTAGACGATGATGGAGATTCTACTAGTGATGAGCATCTTCGCAGACCCTCCAAGAAGCTCCTTTGATGATCAGAGAAGCAATGGGAGCTCAGCGGAGCCAAGGGCGGGTCGCCGGAGCCCCGCCTCCTCCGGCGACCCGTGGAGAAGGAGATGCTACAGGTGTTGTTCGGTCGTCTGGATCGAACGACTGAGATAAGGCCATGTGGGCACCCGAGCCTAACCTCCCTACCTTTAGGTTCGGGCAGTCCAAACCCAGTTCCAAGCCTCCCGCAATCGACACGTGGCCCGAAGCTGACGTTTCCTCCCGAGCCTAGGCGCCTCACGTGCATCGCACGTGAGGGCTTGGGTATTTTGCATGAAAGACCTTGGAAGAATTGCTATTTACATTTTGGTCCCCAGGCACGTGCCTCACAGGTTTACATTTTACATTTTACAGGGAGCCCCTCCAAGGTTTCATATATTGCAGAAATGCTCCTGCGCACAATGGATAAATTGCATAAGGGCCCAGGCGGTTTTTGGTAATTGCATTTAGGTCCCTCCAAGGACCTAAATGTAATATTTATCCCTTTATTTTCTTGCATTTTTACTACAATCATGCCCCTGCATTGTTTTTAGCATAACTTGAGCATCGTAGGTCCAAATTGCATGAGTCGTTTTGATCCTTGTTTTGTCCTCTATATTTTAGCATGTTTAATTGTCTCATTTGCCCTTATTTCAATTAAAGTGAATTTTTATGTGAAAAATGGGAACTTGCTCTCCTTGTCTTGCTTTGATCTGATGACTGCTGTTCATGTGTGTTCAAAATTGACTCTGCTTTCATTTTCTATTATGTTGCTCATAAATTTTAGGGTATAATTGTAGTCTTTAATTTGCATATAAATTCTCTTGCATATTTACTCATGCATCACTTTAACTTGCATAAAAATAAATAAAAAATTGCATGCATCATTGCTTTGCTTTGTAAATAGCATAGTTCTTCTTATGGACCTGAAACCGAAATTAACTCAAATTGTGCCTGAGTCAAGATTTGATAAACATATTAAGTAGCCGTGTCCCTCTGTTCGACCTTGGTAGACTTGCCAAGTATAAATATTCCACGACACTCAAAGATCGTGGTTTTTACTGAACCAAATTCACCTCCTTTACTACGACTAATTATTCACTCTTAATGAGGCGAATTTGACGTTCATCATAATCGAAATTTGGATCCTTATGTAGATAAGGTTTTAGGACTAGTGAATAGACCTCACTCATGTAGATTACTCTTTACGGACCTAGTGAGGAATCATCAGACGATTCCTCTTCCAGAAGGTCGAAGGTGATTTTCTTTTTTGATGAAGGAGCATACATTTTGTTTCGAGTTGTCTTAATGTTGGTGCATTCCTGAGTTGGATTGAATTGATCAAGGTGATCAAAGACGATTTCGGCCAACTCAGGATGCACCCATGCATATGTCTTAGGATCATATGAGAAGTCATTTCCCATGGTGAGAGCAGCGAGAAATGGAATAGGGGAAGAGTCTCTAAACCAATAGTCTCTTCAACAGTCGTTATCTCAGGAGTAGCAGCGGGGTAGGGCTTTTCTACTGCTTGAAGGATACGACTGTTGATGGCTTCGTGGGTTGCTTTAGGATATTGTATTTCCTCAAGGACTGGGTAAGATCGAAGTGCTCTCAATGCTGTAAAATTGATTTGCTGAGTCTCACACTCAATAATTGCCTTAGCCAATTCCAAGAATGGCTTTCCGAGAATGATTGTATACTGGGTGAATTCTCCTTGATGCTTTATATCAATGATGATGAAGTCCACTTTGAGCGGAGCACCTTGGAATGTAATGATGACTAAAATGGTTCCTCTCGGTCGCTTTATTGATCAATCAGCCAGTTGAACGATCTCTCTTATTTTCCTGATATGTTCGAGTTTGAGCTTGTCAAACACAAAGATCGAGAGGATATTAATTGCTGAGTCATCAGCGATTCGAGCATGGGTAAATATTGTGTCTTTGATTCCACAGTCAAATCTAGGTAACCGCTTGACTATGCGACTCTTGGTTTTTCTCCTCAACACCAAGGAGGTGACCATTGACAAGATATGTCTTTCAGTCTTTGTTCTTATCCTGCCCGAATTTTTCATCATAAATTTGCTCATTACAAATCCTTTAAGATAAGGGAAGTGTTCAATGGCCTATATCAAGGGAAGTTCAAAAATCAATCTTTTCTCCAGTGCTTCCTTGAGAGAAGGATCCAAATTCTTCAAATCTTCTTCAGTTTCAAATTTTATGTATTTTTCTAGATTTTCAATTTTTTAGAAGCTTTTGAATATTTCAATTTTTTGGGTATTTTCTGTGTGGTGTGTAGATGTGGGGTTTTTTTATAGATGATGAGGGGTTTTGATATGCCGAGTTAGAGTCAGAATCAGATTTATCCCTAGGGGAGTAATAGGTAGAGGTATCGCTATCAGGATTGTCCCTAGGGTGATCATAGTCTCTAGGTTTCTGAATATCTTCAGAATTTTCAACATGAGACCCAAACTTTCCCCCATCCATTTTTATATCCGAGCTATCAGAGAGTAAAATTAGTCGGTCGGTGAACTTTCTAAATTTATCCTCCATTAAATCATATCTCTTATTTATCCTTGAAATATCATCCTCAAAAATATTTTCATGATCAATCATGGGAGCAGTCGGTATATGTTCTTGTTTTTGAATTTGAGATTCAGTAATTTCATCTTCCATTTTCCTGTATGAGCTGAGAGGAGGTTCTCTTGGACTATCCAATATATGATTGCTATTGTTTGAAAATTTCTCCTCATAAATTATGGAAGGGGTCTTCTCAGTGGAAGGATTTTGCGGGAATCTGTAGGTCTCATACTCAGCATACCGTGACTCATGCATGTAATGCTGGTTTGAGTAGAGTCTACTTCCATGGCCATGATTGATCATATCCCCAAACAATGGAGTCATATAGGGTGCTTATGTGTCGATAATATCTGTTTGGTCCTCTGTATATGTGGGTTGTCCGAAAAAGGGGTATTCTAGTTGGTCAATAGGGATGTGATCATTAGGGTCCATCCAGCCTCGTTTATCATTAGGTGCGGATCTCTCCTTGCGATATGATCAGACCATCATATTATTCCCTAAGGTCTAGTCTGAATGCATTTCTGTGATTTGTGGACCTGTCCCAACATCATTGCGAGGAAAGAATGAAGATAGTTGAGTTTGGTCTCTTGGCCAATCATGAGTCTCAAAAGTGATTTGATCTTGAAATGGTTAATTGGTTTCAGCGAGAAATCATGAATAAAATGGTTCAGTATAGGATGGTAAGTGATCTGACATATTAAAGGCCGAGGAAGGTGGCACATATGGTATGTTGAATTCAGTCGGATGATTAGGAATTGTAGATTGGACTAGATACATTTGTGGGTGAGTGTTTTCCACAAATGTTGGAGGATATTTGATAGAAGAGGGGTTGGATGATTTGGGTCTAACTGAGACAAATTCATTTTCATAATATAGATTAGATTGATACTCAAACCATTGTCCCATCTTTGTCAAAGGAGGTTGATGATGAACCGACATGGTTGATCTCGATGCAAGTGCACAGGATATTCACAAGAAGAAAATTATTTATCAAGAAGAATGATGGCACAAGTGTACAATTTTGATCTTCAAAATTGGTTCACGCACACCAATGCAAACACAAATCAAACCCCAGGTTCAACAACTCACACAATGAAGCCGCAAGATTTCGGCAAATTATCTTTTCAATTATAGTTGGTGATAAATTCAATCTTGGAAAAAAAATAGCGAGCTGTTAGGTGCCGAAAATTTTCTTAAAGACTGGCCCGAATTTTTACGACTAGTTGCATCCACTTTCAACCAATATGGGTGTAAGTACGGACCACAAAATGGCTACCCATATTGCTTAAGGATGGAGCCTTACACAATGTCTTTTAAACTACCCACTCTGCTAAGGAAATCCAGACTGTTTACCGGCTACCTGTTATTTCTTCACTAAGAAGTACTAATCATTTTTAGAATCAGTAGTATGAACGAAAATTTTGGAGCTGGGCTCTAAACTTAAGTGTCGTCTCTCGCTCGCTCAGACAGATAAATGAATCCAAGGTCGGGGTTGCTCTCCCGCAAAAATTCTTGATTTTATGGATTAATTAAAGTCATCTATCTTTAGCAGACCCAGTTTTAATTTGGTGATCACTGAAAATTTAGGTGAGCACAAATACACGTCTACCGTCCAGTCCCAATTTCCTATAAAATTATGTGACAAAACAAGGGGGCGAAATTCGGGAAAAGTTGATGCACGTGAAACAATGATGTATGCTCAGATAGAATACTTATAGTGATTCCTCGCAATCTCCATGTGGGATGCAATACAAGAATTGAAAAATTAATCTATAATGAAAACCACACCTAGTAGAAAGTTCTATTAGTCGGGAAGAATTGATTTTGATTTTTACTAAGTTGAACGATTGAATCTGCGTCTCAATTAATGTGAAGTGTGGTCCTAGGTTCTACGAGAACAATAAAAAATTCTAAAAGCTCTAATAGCCGTATACGTAGGTTTAACTTACGAGCTAGTCAAGTCCGTCCCCACCCTCACCAGAGAGTGAAACAGACCATGACACACCACAGATTCAAGGTCTTGTTACACACGCAAGAGTCCAAACGGAAACCGCTATAAATGAACAATTAATTACACAAATTAAAATTACAGAAAAATGAATCCTAGACTCTACACTCTCTCATGACTCAACACGATCTTAATTTTAATGCGGCTTTTCGAAAGTCGGTGAAGATGTATCAATTCTTGTAAGAAACCGCTCCATGTACGCTAGGTACCTTGCAAGAAAAATAAGAGAGAGAATGTAAGAGAGTGACACAAAAATAAAAAAAATAAAATAAGAAAAAATGTTGGAAATAAAATAAATGCAGAAAAAATTATGGAAAATTTATAGTGAAGATTCGGGGGTCAGACTACCTGAATATGGAAAATCGAACACAAAAATTTTTAGATAAAAACTAAGTTGTTTGCCTCCCTGGCAACGACGCCATCTGACGAGCTGCAAAAATCCTTACTTAATCGGTGTGAATTAACTTTAATGTGTCGTTGTTATGTCGGGAATTCGGAATCGATCAAGAAATAACCACAAGAAATTTAGTCAATTTTATTCGACGTGGTTTTATATTTATTTTACTTCGGCAAGTCCCAAGGTCGAACTCAAGGAGGTAAAGGAACAACCTAGAAATGGGAGGGCAGTTATGTGACTTTCTACTTTCTTTGTCTATCAATGTTCGAGTACGATATTTGAGACAATATTTTTTTTGTTATTTTTAATGCAATTTTGGGATGCAAATGTAAATGAGGCCAATTTTAGGGACTAAAAAGCAATTTTCAATCAAACAATGTCCAAAAAAATACGAAATTTCGCCAAGATGCCAATTATGATGAAATGAATGCACTGTAATTTTTTGGAATTTTTGGATGCAAGATAAATATTTTATGAATTTTTGATTACAAATGATATGAATTTCATTATTTAATTATAATAAATATTAAACCTATTTATTTTAAAGGGATAAAGTTATCCAAGATCTTCACTAGGTAATTGATCTCAGGAAAATCCTAAACCTTAAAAATATGAGTTTTAATACTTACTAAAAATTAAAGATTGAAATATGCAAAATAATTTTTATCTGGCAAACCATGTATGCAAATGAAATTCTTTTTAGGAACGATGTTAAATATAATTAATTCTCGAATCTATGAATTTTTGGCAATTTTCCAGTTATGGTTAATCAGTTATGAATTTTAAGGCATAAAAAGGGTAAACTACGTAATTTTCCACGAGAATATTAATTAATAATTAACCACAATCCAGAAAAATTTCACAAGCATCCCAGAATGTCAAGAATTAATTGAATAACACAATGTCATTTTTGGAATAATAAAATGAAGTAATAAAGTGGTTCAAACTAAATAGGGAATACATGGGTAAATGTTCATTAAAGAAAATGAAATAAGATAACACAATGAAGAACTATGGTATAAATGTAATTACTGAGACTAGGAGGTCTTTATGTGCAAAATTCCCAGGCGGTCACGTCGTAGCACATCACCCTTGAGTGGCAGGTGGGAAGTGGTCATACACGTGCAGTGCGCGTGCATAGGAGGCATGTGCACTGCACATGTGAGGCTTTTAAATTTTTTTATAAAAACGAATTAATAAAAAGTTTAAAAATGGATGACACGTGGCGACCCCAAGAGCTACCAATGCCAGTCCTAGAAAAATCGAAAAATAAATACAAAGATAATTGAAAAACTAATATCAAATGACCCCGAATTAAAAACATTTCTTCACAAAAGTTGTTTATCTCGACGAAATCTATAACATTCATGAAGAGCCCAAAACTAAAATCCATCATTTGAATAAAGTGATATTTTTGGGGTATCGCATTTACATAGAATACCTTGATTTCTGGGTTTTATATTTTTTTTGCTATTTTTAAATCAAGTACACAATAGAGTAGTTTTAGGTCATCTGGAGTTAGCATGAATTAGTTAAAAATCAAGGAAGTCAGGCTACTTTATAGGTAAATTGGACTGAGATTTTTAGCTTCTTATTTTGTGTAATAATGAGTGATAAAATGCAATTCTTATCAATTCATGCATGAATGCTAATTATGCAGAATAACTGAAGAAATGCCAATGAATTTTACGGGTTTGAGCTTAATTCATGACTTTTAGAGTGATGAATATGAGATTCATCACTTCTCAGTCCGAGCATGACCACACTACTTCCACTGACCAGTTCGTGCCTTTCCGCTTTGAGACTGTCGAGGACCTTCATCAGGTCGATCCTGATTAGTTTGTGTATGTTTATGACCCCGATATCGACCTACACCTTATGAGATCTATTCCTCAGCGGTCACGAAAGAAGGTGTACTTTCTACCCTCTTGATCTGTAAATCCACCTTTTATATCCTCTTTCATTTTTTCCTTCCATCTACCATTTTTGCTCATCCACCCCACTCTGTATTTTTTCCTTGCTTAGTACGTGCTTTATCATAAGTATGGGGGGTGGACGAGCTGGGTATTCATTCTCTGTTCAACACTCGTGCTGTTGCTTATATGTAGGGCACTTTTACCCTAAGTATAGGGGAAGTGATGTGTACCTTATCCCCTTGTATTTTCTTTGATTTTAATTCTTTTCTTGATCCCCCTGATTGTCTCCTATCCTTGTTTATACTTAGGGATATCTCACCCTAAGTATATGGGGAGATAGACTGAGTTGTGATCTATTTATTCTCATCCTCAACCCTCCATGCGTGTAGAAACATCCTGACATATAGGATTATTTCATCCGAAATATAGGGAGGACGGTTTACCTCTCAATGATTCATTCATCATTCGTTACTCGTTGTAGTATAGGCTCTTTTATACTCAGTAAGAGTTATGTTTTCTCTTTTTCTCTCTGATTTATGAGGACATTGCTTAAGCTAAGTATAGGGGGTCGTATATACTTCGTATATACTTTATCCATAATTCATACTTTCGTATTTTAAATAATATGGTTAATTTACAAAAATTAATACACAAACCCTATTCTTTGTATATAATGATTAATAAGTCAGGTTAAAATTGTTTTGTGCAAAATGTTTGAAAAATAGTTTGAAAATCCTTTTGAAAACTGTTTGAAAAATATTTTGTAAAATATTTTCAACCTTTGTAAACATGTTTTGTTTGTAAAATATTCTTTTCTTTATTTGAAATGAAATGTTTGGAAATCCATTTGCAAATGGATTGAAAAATGGTTGCAAATATAATTTGAAGAATCTATACACACTGTTTGAAAATCTTTGCAAAAAGATTTTCAATTTTTATAAAATATTTGTAAAAATTATTTGTCAAATTAGTTTGTAAAATAAAGTTTTCGAAATACTTGTGAAAATCTTTTCAAATTATTTTGAGAATCGCGTACATACTAAAAATCTTTTATAAACCATGTATAAACATGTAGATTCTTAAAAAACCAACTCTTGTAAATATTAGATGCATCCTTATGTAAATATATGTACCTATTTCTTTTCGAAAAAACTTTTATTTTAAAAATTCCTTAAAATGTGAAATTAAAAATCCCAAAAACATTTGCAAAAATATTTTCAAAAATAGCATAAAAATTTGAGAAAACCTTTTTTTAAAATCCATAAAAAGTTTAAAAAAAGACAATTGCATCATAAAAATATTTTTTGCATTTGTTCATAGCATTTGCATTTTTCGTATTGAATTTGATAGTTGAACAAGTCTAAGTAAAATCCGAAGATTGGATCTTGGTTGGATCTTAAATATATTTAATCATAGGAACCTTATAGGAACCGGAATTGAGGTACTTCAGGTCTATTTGGCTTAATTCTTTGAGATCACGAGACTTTGTTTAAGGTCGTCTTGATTGCCTAAGTAGAGTATTTCATAGCACACGCATGACTCTTTTTTATAATGACCTAATTGGACACCTGCACCTTTCACTTTGCTCTCCTCGGTTGAAGTGGTAGAGGGATGGATTTGCCGGTATGAGACACAACCCAATGGAAACATCAGAAGTCACACATTTGTGGACATTGTACCCCAACGAGATCCAATGGCGATGAGGTCTAAAACCAGAAGTTGTGGGTTGCAATAAAGCTTCAAAAGAGGGATAGTCTACTTTCTCAAGAGGAAAAAGTCCATATGTAAATACTGTTATATATAGTATTCAAAAAATGGAAAATCAAAAACTCTAAAAAAGTGGATAGACATGATTGAAAATAATATGCCTGCCGAATTTTATATATTTGTATAGTCAATAAGCAAGCTTGAGCTTCAAAGTCAGAAATTTGTGAGCCTGCAGCTAGATGACTTGGCTACACTGGTCAAGCATCCTAGGATAGGTAGCTACACTGATTACCGTTCATTCTTCTATCCACCTCTTCTTGAGCTTGGTGTACTTGAACTTAGATAGGAATACCCACTTCTCGAGAAAAGAATTATTGGATTAGGGAATTAAGGACACCATGTTGGAGAAGACTGACTTTTACCTCTTCAACCGAGGAGAGCTTCATATCACACATTGTCCAAGATAGATTCATAGTAAAAGGGTTTGCATATGAGTTGACTTATTCTTACCTGGATATTGAGGAGACTTGAGAAGAATTTTGTGATTCTCGAGGGTTGTTGTCTTTGAAATCCATTTTTCAATAAGGTTTCGACCGTCCCTAAAATCCAAAGGTCTGACTTAAGCTCCAAACTTTGATTTTATGAAGACAAGTTTAAGAATTAAAATCAATCCAATTTCTTTTTTTATATTTTCTTTATTTTTATTTTCTACACTTATTGAATAAGTGTTTGCTAGGGACTAGCAAAGGCAAGTATAGTGAGCGATGAATCGTCATTTCATCACCTTTATTCTATCATTTTGGCCTTAAAAACCTAGTTAAATGCATGCAAATAGCATTATTTTGTAAAAAATAACATTCATTATCTATTCCATTTATTTTATATAAAATATAGCTTCAATGCCAAAATTGTAGAATAAAGAAAATAAAAGAAAAAAAATAAAATGCCAAAGGTATTTTATGATCCTAAACCCGAGACCTAGGCATCTTGATGACTGGGTCAACAAGGAATAAAGTAGGGGAAGATAAGGACTAATAAATCAACAAAAATCCTATTCTTTTATTCATCAACAATTCATTTTGGACCTCTTTTATTTTTTATTATTTATATCACAAATAAAGAAACTTTATACATCAAATTTATAGATAAAAATATAAAAAAATTGAAAATTGATTTCACACAAAAATAATATAAAATGTAATTTTTACACTCAGAATAAAAATCCAAAATCCAAACTTCCCAGAACTATATATCCTCCATATGAAATCAAAATGCACCTAAATCATTTTTAATTGTATATAACTTTTATTAAGCTATTTGGTTTCATTTAATTTGGAGTTAAGATACAAAAGTTAGGTTTTGGACCCCTATTGTATAGTATACATTATAAAATATTCATTTTATTTATTCTTTATAAATTTATAAATTATATTTCTTTGATTTTTTAAATATTATTTATAATATATTTGCATATTTATAATAGAATAAAACCATAAAGAATACATTGAAAAAACAATATACAAAACTACATAGACCTATAGTTATACCTATATAATGTATACCTCTATTTATTTAAGTGTACATATGATATTAGAAAAATATAATAAAAATAGATTTATTTATATAAAAACAAGTTATAAATTTATAAATTAAGAAAATATAAATAATAAAATAAAAATACAAAACAAAAAAATGCATAATATTTGTACTAGCCCATGAGGCCAACGATTGATAAGGTATGTGGTAGTAAGAATAAAATCTCCCAGTAGGTTTCAGGGACTCTCATGTGGGCAAGGAGGGTTTTGGAAATATTCCGAAGATTACAAAGTTTCCTTTCCGGTCACCTTGGTATAAGGACAAAAATATGGTGAAGGGTACCTTGAGTGGGAAAGAAAGTAATCGAGTCCTCTTGAGCAAACTCAAGAGCATTGCCAGTTTTGAAAGTCTTAGCACAAGCAGAGAAAGATGTTTTTATTATCTAAAAAGACTTGATAATTAGTTTCTGAATGTTTCTTTATTAAGTACACCTAAGATGATATGTTATAATAATCTATAAAGACAACAAAATACTTATGGCCTCCCATAGTAGGAACTGAGTGTCACCAAATGTTACACTAGATGACTTGTCAAACTTTGCATTCTGGAATGCAAACTATTAATCTACAGAGATCCAATGATTGTTCATATGCATTGAATCCTAACCTTATTTTCTACACATCCCAGTTGAAGAATTGTTTGATGCCCCATTGATGAATCTCCATTTCATCACCTTTATTCTTTCATTTTGGCCTTTGAACCTTAGTGGAATGCATAAATATCTCATTAGTTTCTCAAAATAAATGTCCATTAATTTGTACCAAATATTGTATAAAATATTGTATGTGTATAGTATATTTTTCCAAAATAAAAGAATGAAGGAAAGAAAAGAAAAAGAACATTGTCAAGGACACTAAAGTGACCCTAACCCCTAAGACTCAGTCATCATGATGACTTAGTCGATAAGGAATAAAGTAGGGGGAGTTAGGATGGCTAAGTGTACATGAAAATTGTAGGTAATACTGTATAGAAAAATACAAAATTTATTTCATGCCAAAATAACATACAGTGTACATCTTATATACAGAATAAAATTCAAAAACCCAAACTTTCCAGACCCATATATCCTAAATAAAAACTCAAAATTATTAAAATCACCTTTAATTGTATATAACTTTTAATAAGTTATTTAATGAAGTGGTTTCATATTTGTTGGAGTTAAGGTGTGAAAGTTAGGTTTGGACCACCATTGTGGAATGTACCCGAATAAAATATTATTTATTCTTTATATTTTTAAAATTTTATATTTTTGTAATATTATAAATATTTTTTATAGAATATGCATTTAGTAAAACAAAAATAAAATAATAAATAAGACATTAAGATAAAATACTTATATAAAATACATGGATAAAATACCTATACTTATACCTATATAAAATACACCTATATTTATTGAAGTATACGTCTTATATCATAAAAAATAATAAAAATATCATAAGTATATAAAAATAAGTTGTAAATATATAAAATAACAAAAGCTAATAATAAAATAAAAATACAAAAAAATAAAATAAATAAAACATAGGTAAATATACCTATCAAGGAAACCCTAGTAACATGTAATTAAACACCTCTAAAAAATTAATAAAAATACACATAAAATACTACAGAAAATTAGAAATATTTTTTATTCTAAACCTAAAAATAATAAAATCAATTACTATTTATTATCTATTTTCCAAGGCATTTTTACCTTGGAATTTCGTAGTTGGTCCTCGTGGACCAACCACACACATCCTTTTGTTGACCTCGGTCAAATTTCTGGCCTACCCTCTGATTTCTGTCAGAGCTTCACGAGGGCGCCACTTCACCATTTTCTCCACACCTCCTTCTTCACTCATTGCCCTCGAGACCACCAACTTCATGTAGCCTCATCGTCCCTCATCTTCGCCCATCATCGAATCCTCACCAACCACCGATCGATGTCACGCCATCGTCCCTCGAAAATCACCAAAAGCTCGCCTATAAATATACCCCCAATGTCCCTTTTTTATTTTTGATCCCTCTTCTTCGAGCTTTAGCCCCTCAGAGTGTGCATGAAGGCTCTGCCTTGGTGACAACAAGCAGCTGCTGCTATCTGCAGCGAGGAGAGCAAGCGGAGGAGGCGTATCCACCCCACCACCGAAGCTCATCCGGCTGGTTCTGCACTAGAGCCCCCATGCTCTATTGAGTCCCTTTTCCGTCTTTCCTAGGTAACCTTGTAGTTTAATTTTTGTTTTGTATCTTTAATTTGAATGTTAATCAAGAAAGTAGCGCCCGATTAGAATAGCTCTAATTCCTGGAGCTTAGCCTCCATGACAAAATCATAGTGATCTGACCAACGATCTATCCCAACTTCCACTTAATCTCGCTCCCCTTCGCCTTCTCCATAGAATCCCCACTCCATCAAACCCAAATCCATCGTGGATCTGGGATTCGAGCTCCCTTCGTCGCTTCATGCTGGAACCTCCCTTCATTCTACTTTCCCCAACTCCAGGGTTGAGGAAATAACCCTCGCACCTAGGAGTGTTTTTGTGCTAATGTGCAGGACTGACGACACTCCTAGGACCTCAACAACCACCTGGAGTTGCTCCAAGTGGTTCAACCTCGCTGGAGCATCTAGGGGCCTCTCGCCTCACATGGACCCTACCGTTGCACGTAGAGGAAGCCCAGCTACATGCTGGGCCTGTTTGATGAACGTTTGATCGCCAGAGCACCGTGAAACAATGGATCAAAGTTTGCGGGCATCAGGTTCTTGGGTGTTTTTTCAGCACCCTTGATCACCATTGGATCAAGAGCCCTTCCAGGTATAATGTCAACTGTTGGATCAAACGAACCGTCGCCCGCTTTACAACCGCAGGATCTGACATATAGGTGAAACAAGAACGACTGGATCCCAGGTGCATAAGTGGGTAAATTTCATAGACCCCCTTCATTTTTTGTAATATCTATAAAGTCCTGTAAACATCTTATTTAATTCAAAAGTTGTGGAAAAATTTCATGTAACCCCTCGATCCTTTTGGATATTACAATTTAGTCCTTACTAGAGTCACGTGCGCACGCACATTTTATCTTGTAAAATTTGCATGTAAGCCCTCATAGGTTATTATAATTATCTTTTAATATATATAATTTTAATATCAATGTTAATTTTTGGGTAAAATTACATTGGGACCCTCACCTCGATTTATATTTGCAATTATACCCCTATTAGGCCAATTATTTTTGTGCTTTATTTTCTATTCAATAGTGCAAGACTAGTCCCTATTTGTCTTAAAAAAGCCAAAAAAATATAGGGATTTTTACCCGGCAGACCCTGCAATCTTTTGCAATTACCGCTACGACCATCGAAACATCGTAATTCCTCCCTCACCCCCGTAAAGTTGTTAACCTTTACCGTAAAGACCATGTAGTTAACCCACGTCCCTTTAATCGTTAAGACTAACCAGATTCCGTTATCTTCTTTATATGATACCCATTTTGTTTATCAAATTTACTTTTAAGTGCCACTCCCTCCCTTCCACCTCCAGCTGAACAGCCGGCCCACCGCCACCCGAAGGCCAACACTCCCCACGGCGGTCGGCCTCCCATCTCGCTCGACACCCCACTGCCGCTCGGAGTCCCACCTCCCCAGACGCTGCACCCCCGGCCCCATGCCTCGTCCCCTGCGAACCCGCTGCTCCCACCCGGCCCCCCGCGTAACCCCCGGTCCTGGTCGCTGCTTCCCCCCGGCCCCAACCTCGTCCCTTGCGAATCCCCCCCTCCCCCCGCCTCGTCCCCTGTGAGACCCCACCCTAGCCGCCTCATCCCCTGCCTCCTCACCTGCGGAAGCCCCTTCCTCCACCCCCCTCCCGCGCCTCGCCTACAGCGGCGAACCAACCCCCGTTGCCTCGTCCCCTGAAGCCCCCCAGCCTCCTCACCTGTGAATCCCCCTACCCCCAGGCGCCTCTAGCTGCAAACACCCCCCCTCCCACCCGCCGCCGCCTTGTCCCCTAAAGCCCCCCCCCCCGACCTCCTCACCTGCGAATCCCCCTCCCCCCGGCACGCCTCCAACTGCGAACACCCCCAGCGTGCCTCAAGCTGGGACCCCCCCTCCCTCGCACCTCCAACTGCGAATCCCCCTCTCGCGTCTCGCCTCCAGCTGCGAAGCGAAGACCACCCACCTATACTCGAAGCCCCTCCTGCTCACTGCTTCCCCGTGCTCGTTCTTCGGCGCAGGCCTCCTCCGACCCCTGCTAGCGGGTGGAATCCGACCTCGTCTACTGTCAACTTTCTCTACTCAGCCTCACCTCGATGCTGCAGTAGAAAGATTATTTTTTCTTTTTTTGATTAATTCTAACCGTCCGATCATGGATTGGTTAGATTAACTCGTTTTAACCTTAGGAAGTTAACTCTAGATGTGTTAATTTAACGGTAGGGTTCGTAGGGTAAGACGGAGCAAGTTTACGGGGGTGAGGGAGGAATTACGATTTTTCGAAGGTCGTAGCGGTAATTGCAAAAGATTACAGGGTCTGCCGGGTAAAAATCCCAAAAATATAAAATTGTTTTGAAAAATTCCCCCAAAATACATCATGCTTATTTAAGTATTTTTAACATTCAGACCAAAAATCACTAAAAATAAAAAAAATGCTTAAAAATTGAAAACCCCCTACAACTTTCATAAAAACCATAAAATTCCCAAAAGTTTCAAAAATATTACTTTCGAGTTATAATTTTCTCTATATTATTATATGAATATTAAAATTGATTTGGAAAATCATGGGCTTAATTTTCTATTTTAATTTCCATTTCAATTTCGACTATTTAATTAAACCCTGATTTTGGGTATTTCAAATTTAAAAATACATAAAAATTAGCAAAACGTCTAAAAAAATCAAAAAATTAGTAAAATATATTTAAAAACACAAAAATATTTTATTTATTGAATTTAAACTATTTTTAGTGGTATTTATAATTATCCTACTCTATATTATGCATATACATATATATAGCCTTATATAGTATTCTATATCTTTTATATAAAAAAGAAATTAAAAAACTAAAAACCTAAAAACAAAATACAAATTTATAAAATTAAAAAGAAATGCTTTTTTTATCTAAAATAGACCCACATTATTTTACTCATATTATGCATAGTTATATCTATATATACATATACCTATATTATTTATTTATAAATAATATTGAGTACTACATCGTGTATTCCCTTTGTTCGACACCTACTTTGCTTATCGTTATATGCATTTTATTATAGGTTTTAAAATAAATTTTTATCCATATTGTATCGCTACTGCCTTAGTTTTATTTTGTGTTGATTGTTGATCAATCAAGGTTTCGTGAGCAGTCCTTCAATGACACTATAGTCTGGCCTTGTGTAGACGACGCTAGGCCCTCGCAAGACCGTGGTTATCAAATGGCACCGTTGCCGGGGAGCAACGGATTGTAGCACATTTTTTGTATATATAGTTGTTCATTATTTACTTGCATTTTCCTGTTTTTTGCTCTTTGAAAATTATTTGATTGTTCTAATCCATTTTTCTTGTAAATCTTTCTTGCAAGGGACCGCTTAATGAGTGCTATCTCTTAGGAGATGGCCACACCTGAGGCGAGCGGAGGTCGGCTTTCTCTTTTTTAGTCGACCAGGAGAGAGCAGGAGAAAAGAACATGGAAGTAGGAAAAGAGCTGACTTAGCATAGAATTTTCCATTTTTCAGTGAGAGAGATATTGAATTTCCGCAAATTAATTTGTAGTGAAACTGGACACTACTCTATATACTACACGAGATCCAGAGCTCAGGTGTCTATTAATCTGGGGGCCTCTTACCATATTTCTCTTGTTTTATCACCTTTGTTTTATTTTTTCCCATGACTTGAGCCTTCCGCCTTTGTTTATATTTGTTTTCTGTGAGTGAGAATAACATCGCATGCACTTATAATGATATGCACTTGGACTTAGTCCAAATTAATTGTTGGTTATTTGAACTTGAAATCGAGCACTGAGAGAAGTGTTATACAATGCTTGTAGGATCTGCTGTGGAGGACACAGATGCACTTCAAAGACCAGACTTTTGGATTTCATTTCTGAATAATCAGCATTTGGTTCTTCCCGATAATAGCAACTATTGTTTAAGATGATTTCTCGCTTTTGCATATCTTCATATGGTGTAATTATTTGAATTCTGCCTTGCATCCTGCATAGAGAGAGCTAGGAAGCACTCTAAGTATCTCTATCTTTGCATGCATCATTAGTCACTAAGGCGAGATTTCCATCTTAGTGATGACTTGCATGGTTTTTCCGTCCTCTCTCCTTTGTGTTTATATCACTTAGGAGATAAAAGAAAAATAAAAAAATCTTTAGGTGGCTAGCTCTGAAAATTACTCAAAAAAATTGAAAACAAAAAACTAAAAAAGGGACTACTAAATAAATTTGACCTTAATTAAAATCCATAACGAATCGTTCATTGTTTGGGGTTCATAAGGCCCACATTCTTTTCAGGTACATTCCAGACTAAGTGAGACACGACCCGCCAAGGATAAGAGTCCAAATCCCGATCTGTGGCACCTTGATTATCACCTAGGTTGGCGAAGTATTAGCGCTTCTATCGTATGTGATCGGTAGGGCCTTTCGAGCACGGTGTTCTCACCTTGTGTGGAGCATCCGACTTGTTCTGAAGTACTGAGCATAAGCCACGCCTTCATGGGTGTGTCTGTCTCATTGGTTTGCATCTGAGTAGGTCCTTGCATGCTCATGGGTGATTCTGTTGCGAGCGAGGTTCGAAGTATTGGTTTCGCCTATTAGCTTCCTTTCTCTATTTCTTTGGATGAGTAGCCGCCCAAGCATGAGATCAAGGAACTTTTAGTGCGCATATCACATGTTACAAAGGAGGTGGAACAAGTATGAGGCACTTTCCTGGTAGTACACACGTTATATAGGGTTAGCGAAATAAGGACTTATTATAAGATTGCATGAAAATAACTATAAAATTGAAAAGATAAAAATAGTCGAACTTTTACGGCTTCACAGATGTTGAGTGGGTAAACCTAACCTTGTTTTGTGTTTGCTTGAAAAAGATTAAGGTTCAAAGATCAGTCCAGCACATTGTGTGCCTTTTTGCACTTTATTTTGATCCCTTGCTTGACCCCCTGCTCATTTGGAGCCATCTACCGTTTTACACTCCCTTTGTTTCTGTTTTGACCTTCGTATCATTTTTTCATTCTCGATCTCCTCTTGACCTTCGAGATGGCGACACATGGATGGCTTAGTCAGGACCCCGCTGACACCAACATCAATTCCATATGCTCGTCACCTCCAATAATTTACGGTGATTCTGGAGAACCTAGTTCAGACTCCGTGAACTGATCTCCAGACTCTCCGTCTTCTCCAATAAATCGGGATCATTCTTGTCCCCGAAAACTATCCATTTTGATGGCAATTGATTTTACTCCATACACACTGCCATCCTTAATGAATTTCTATGTTGACTTTAACACAAACTGATTTGTTACTTATGGTGCCTCCATATAGATTAATTAGGGCATTACTTCATTTGCAGATTAAGAGCCCAATCCGGAGCCAGAAATTATGATAGAATCAGATTCACGATAAAAAAAAGAGATGGCTCCTGAAGGAAAAGGGAAAGGATAGCATCCAACTCCTCAGCTAGATCAAGGTTCGCAGCCGAACCAAAATGTAGTGAACGCTCAGATCCTTACTTCTATTCAAGAAATCCAACAACAACTTATGGATTAAGCTTTAGTATAGGTCGCTTTCCAAGACATGTTTAATGACTTAAGGAATGGAGGAGAAAACCGGGGAGGATTTGAAGAAAATCCCGAAGGCGGGGCAGTGGAGGCCCAACAGATGAGCCTAGAGTAGAGCAGCCCAAGCCTACTCTCAAAGAAACATACAATCCTAGGGTGGGAAGTCACTGAATGGGTTCATACTCTAGCAAATCCATGCCCATTTTGAATTGAAGCCTCAACTATTGGCGCTCCTACCTACCTTCCGGGGAGACACCAATGAGGAACCTTACATTCATCTGCAACAGTTCGGGCACATCTACGGTACAACTAACTACCATGGTATACCTCTTTGGGTAGTCAAGATGACGACATTCCCCTTCAGCCTTCAGGATAAAGTCCTTCATTGGATCAACCACTTGGGGAAGATTGTTACTACTGAGGAAGAACTGAAGTCGGCCTTTTTGCATAAATACATCCTCTTGGGCGACTTAATTAGATGCGCACCCGCATAGCAAACTTCACCCAAGCCACTCACGTATCCATTCATAAGGCTTGGGAGAGGTTTACTGAGTTGTGAGAAAAGTGTCCCCATCATGAGATTCTAGCCTGGTCCAACATTTCCTTGGGGGACTTACAATAAAGAGTCAGAATCTTGTGGATGCCTCATGTGGTGGCTCACAGTTTAACAAAGATGAGGACATCATATGGCAAATCTTCGAAGAAATGACCGAAGGAGAGGCTGTTCTATCGCCATCTTGTGCCTATCAACACCAGCCACAGAATAATCAGAAGCATGTGCATATGGCAGCATCCCACGAGCCGGACAGGGATGAGAGCTCCAATCTGAGCATTATTGGGAGCCACATGTCCAAGGTAGACATGATTGAGAAGCGATCACAGGATCTAGTGAAACTTGCTATGATCGAACAGAGAACACATAACATGGACAAACTAGATCAAATCACCATGCAGCTGGAGCTATAGGTGAGTACAATCAGCTCCTGGAACTCTGTGTCTGCATCGACCCCCACTCCTGCTGAGATGAAGGAACAAGCACTGCCACAACCTCCTCAGCCGAGCCAGCAACAACCAACTATTCAACACATCTACTACGTGCATGCTCCAGAACCATCTACTCCATAGCAGTTACATCGGTAGTTGGTCGTCTACCAGCCAGAGCCCTAGTACATTCCAGATCAGTTCTCCCATCCACCACTCTCATTCAGGAGGTGAATGGTGTATGGTCGAATGATGTGCAGCCGACCCGTCCAGGCGGACCTCAGCAGGGTCAAGCTGCTAACTCCCGCTAGTTCCCTCAATAGTATGGAGGGAGATTTGTCCAGAAATATCTAGCCTCAACACCAACAACAGCAGCAGTATCCACATTCCATGGCAATTGGAGACAAAACCACTATTAACAGTCGCAATATCGACAGTACCAACAGAACTAGCTGTAAGCGATTGTGCCCTATCAGCAACACCCTCCTTAGTAATATCAACAACATCACCCTTCTCTTTAGTATCATTCTCAGCACCCCAACCAGCAGTCTTAGTACCATCAACAATACCAGTGTAGCTAGCATGCCGAGGTATCTGAGGCTGCATTTCTTGTGAACCCCGCCTTGGATTTCCTAGCCCATCTTGTTAAGGGCCGTGCAAAACTCAATAAGAAGTTGGACGATTTCACCGCCACCAAGACCTCCATTCCCACACAAGTGGAGGCAAACCCCAAAATTTTAAGAATAAAGAGTAGGTAGTCTGTGAAGTTCCCACCGGTCTTACAGAGTCAGATACACATAATTTGTTTTTATCTAATGCTATCACTCTCAAGAGCGGTAGGACCTTACAACCATCAGCTACGTGCAATGGGAAGAATAAAGCAACCACAGGGGAGTCATCGTCTTCTTCTACATTAGCCGGACCAGCAACCATGCTGGGTGAGGAAGAAGAAGAAGGAGAAGCACCACTAAAATTCCAAAAAAAAATAGCAAAAGCAATAATACCAAAAAGATAGCACCAGCAGTAGCAGCCGAAGCACCAGCCAACCAGCCTTGGAGGAGACCACACATGTAGTTGATCCGATGCTAGTCGATGGGGCCTCGTTTGAAGATTTTGGATGCCCTACTTTCCTAGATGACCCTGCTCATTTTAGTCATCCACATGTACAACCTAATGTGGGCATAGATTTGTTATAAATAATAACACGAGTCCTGTTACTGCTTTTGATTCTGTACATATTCTGTTTACTGATGCAATGAGAAAATCCAAAAAAATAAAAATTTAAGAACTACCTTGTCTGACCCTGATGTTGTGGAAATAATTCAGAATATTGTTCGTGAAATGCCTCTTCTCAAGCCATCAAGTACATGCCTAATATTAAGAAAGGTTTGAAGGAGGCATGTACCTCGAAGAGGCAACTGCGTAAAGCTCGTGAAAGAAATGTGAAGCATATTCTCACCACATCTATAATAAACGCAATCAGCAATCTCCCAACAAAAAAGAAGGATATGGGAGCACCTTTAGTCAAATGTCAGAAGTTTGATCAAGAGTTCGACTGGACTCTACTTGACAGTAGATCCTCAATCAACCTAATGCCCACTTCATTGCTCAAAGAATTTGGGTTAGGATTGCTCAAATATACTAGAATGATTATGTAGTTCGTAGTCACGTCCATCAAGTGGCCTTGAGGAATTTTGGAAGATGTCGTGGTTACCATTCATGGAATTTGATATGGACACTTCATCTCCTCTTATGCATACCTCGATAATCCTTAGACTGTCATTCCTTCGAACAACCGAAGCAGTAGTGAACTATGGCACCAGTAGATAAAATTCTGCTGGAATAGTGATGCCGACTGAGATGATTCAAGTTCCTACACCTTCAACATCTATCGGACGAAAGTGAGACTATAGAGCAGCGGACAGAAGACTGTGACTTTTTGGTCAAAATCTGTGATACAAACCTATTTATGGATGACATTGAAACCCAATTTTTCCTCTCCACAATGGAAGGTGGACAACACAGTCGAATTCCTAGATATCTTGGCAGACAAGATCTTTACAGAGCTGTCTGATGAATGCATTTATGATCACCTGTCCTTGGTAGAGAAAGAGGCCATCATTGTAGTGAGCAAGATTTGATCATCGAAGAATTCTGTGCAGCACTGTAGAGAGAGCCTACAATGCCAATGGTGGACACACAACAGATGAAATACCCAACATCATCGCCCTCACTACAAACTGGACGGCCTTTGGGGATGCTTATTGGGGACGGTCATGGAGAAACTATCCCCTGTACTAGTATATGGGACGGTTGTAGGTAGACCGTCCCGTCTGTAGAGTAATAGCGACGGTCGTTAACGATTGTCGCCGTTAATTTAACCATTAGGGGTAGTTATATAGCCGTCCCTTACTAAGAGAGCCCCAGCTTGTTTTTTATCTACCCGGGTACTTTAGGGGACGGTCTTAACCATCCCCATTACTCCACTGTTGCCGTCACGTATATGAAACTATAGGGGACGGTGGTAACTGTCCCCTATAGTTGGTTACAGGGGACGATTTCATAACTGTCCCCAATGCCTGTCTAATTGGCGCGCCCTGCCAAATATCTGCAACCAAAGAGGACGGTCCACTTATAACCATCCCCAATTATTCTTATCGGGGACGGTCGTCCGACCGTCCCTGATGGTCCTATACCCTCTCCGGTCGAATCCATTCCTCATTCTTCACTCGCTCGGCCCAGCCTCTCGCCCTCTCGCCCTCCTCCTCAGCCCACTGCCCTCCGCCCGCATAGCCGCCGCCCGCTCTCCCTCCGCCCGGTCGCCCTCCTCCTCCGCCCGCTCATCCTCCGCCCCCTCGACCTCCGCCTGATCGCCCTCCGTCCGCACGGCCTACTCCCTATCGCCGGTGCCCGACTTCTTCGCCATCCTCTTCCCCTTCGAAGCCACCTCCCTCCACCTTGATTTCATCCTCTTATTTGGTTGTAAGTTATTTAATTAATTTTTTAGTAATTTTTTAATATATTATTCTTGCTTATGATTGTATAGATTTTTTAAAATAATAGCTTAGTCTTTGTAAAAATGAATCAAAAACATAGAATCAAAAACATAGCTTATTATTGTATAGCTTAGTCTTTGTACTTTAATTGCTTAATAGTTTAGTTCATAGAATCAAAAACATAGTTTTTATGGCGTTCTAATTTAAATATATAACTTAGCATACATTATTGAAACTTAGATATGGTAACCGGATTGATATCTCTGAAACACATGACCGTGATGCTATGTTAGAGATGATAGATAATATTGGAGGACATGACACTGATGAAATGATGGGATCGCTTCTGAATACCTTACTTGAAAAAATACAAGATGCAGAAAAGCCAATATGCTAAGGAATCAAAATGTCTCGATTACGTTTTCTTTTGGAGATGTTTAAGATAAAAGTGAAGAATCGATGTACATCGGCTACGATGACATATGTCTTACAGTTGATTAGGACCTTATTAGATAATCCAGAAAATTTTCCAAAGGACTGGAAGGATGCTAAGTCAAGATTTCACGCACTTGGACTAAACTACAAAAAAATTGACGCATGTCCGAACGACTGCATTTTATATTGGAAGGATTATTCAAACTTAGATACATGTCCTGACTGCAAAAGTAGCAGATATAAGAATATGGGTCATGATTCGAAGAGGAAAAATCGGAGAAGATTTTACGGTTCTTTCCTTTGATTCTCCGATTACAACGATTATATTCATATGAAAGAACATCTAGAATGATGATATGGCACATTAATATCAAAAAGAAAGATGTAACTGGTGTTATGTGACATCCGTCAGATACAGAGGAGTGGAGGAAATTCGATGAAATGTATCCATCGTTCTCTGAAGAAGTAAGGAAAGTTCGATTGGGTCTTGCTTCCGACCGTTTTAATCCATTCGGAAATATGAGTATGAGTTACTCTATTTGGCATGTGATACTTGTTACATATAATCTGGCACCATGGATGTCGATGGCATCTTCTTTTATGATGATGTCGTTATTGATACCTGGTCCAAAGAGGCCAGGTAATACGATAGATACATATGCAACCGTTGATTTATGAATTAAAGATTCTGTAGAATTCTTGAGTGAGTACGTATGACGCGGTAAAGAAAGAGTTCTTTACAATGCGTGCTTCTTTATTGTGGACAATTAATGACTTTCCCGTGTATGCTAATTTATCGGGATGGAGTACGAAAGGTAAACTCGCATGTCCGGTTTGTATGGATAAAACACATTCGACATGGCTAAGTGCCGAGTATGAAACATTGTTATTTGGGCATCGTCGTTTCTTACCCGTAAGTCATAGATGGCTAAGAAGTGAAAATAATTACAAGTTTGATGGACAGTCATTTGGACGCCAGTTAAGTTTGAATCGTCGATCAGGAAGCGCAATGTGGATGGAACAAAAAAATTTGGGCAACTACTCTCTAGGCCGATTATTTAAGAGGAAGGCATCTGGTGGATGGCGGAAACCAAGTATATTCTTTCAGGAGCTACCCTATTGGCATACTTTACAGGTCTGTCATAACTTGGACGTGATGCATATAGAGAAGAATGTTATGAAAAATATTCTTGGAATTTTAAATATTTCTAGTACCGCAAAAGATAGTTTGAGAGCTAGACATGATCTAATACAGTTGGGTACCCGGCCCGAACTACATCCGATAGAGTCAGAGAATTCTAGAGTAATAATTCTCGAAGCGGTGCATACTTTATCCAGTGCTGACAAAGATAAGATACTCAATTTTATTAAATCAATTAGAGTATCTGATGGATTCTCCTCTCAAATAAGCAGATGTATAAATCTGACGGAAAGAAAGATATCGGCATTAAAAAGTTATGATTGTCATGTATTGATGCAAGTACATTTCCCGTTGGCCATCAGAGGAGTTGTACATCCTGATGTTTTGTAGTCACTAATTGAACTCAGCCAGTTCTTTAAAGTCCTGTATTCGAAGACTTTAGATCCTGAAGTGTTGTTTAGACTAGAGACATATATTGTTATCACTTTATGTAAGCTGGTGCGGCTCTTTCCACGTACATTTTTCGATATAATGGTACATCTAAATATTCATCTTGCTAGCGAAGCTCGAATATGTGGTCCTGTACAGTATCGATGGATGTATCCAATTGAAAGATACCTATGAAAATTAAAGAATATGGTGTTTAATAAAGCTGTACCTGAAGGTTGCATTGCGGATGGATATTTATGTGAAGAATGTATTACATTTTGTGACATGTATATGGATGACGGAAAAAGTATTAGATTCGATCGGTTCGAATGAAATAATGATGGTGAATTGTGGACAGAAGATCCAAACAACCTTTGGATTTTTCAACAAAATGGACGAGCTATCCTAAAGAGTGCCCGTCGTAGTATTTCAGACGATGAAAGAGACCTTATTCATTATTATATTTTGATGCAAATAGATGAGGTTGATTCTTTCTTTGAAGAGTTTCAGTCAACAACCACTAGTAAATCAGAATTTATTAAATGGTTCAGGGATAATATTGAACTATTAAAAGTTACCAAAGATGAACGGTAGAGCACGAATCTCGATATAATTCACAAGAGTCTATACTCATTAGTAGTATCACATTCCGGCTATATCGTTAATGGATTCATATTTCGAAAAAAGTCAATTGATGAAAATAAAGCATCACAGCTTTCTGGAGTAATATTGAAGGCCGATCTTAGTGCTGAAATTGACGGATACTATGACGAGATTATTGATATATTAGAAATCAGTTTTACACATGATGCAAGGTATGTTCTATTTCATTGCATCTGGTTCGATGTGGGTCGCATTGGATTAGGTTACAAGAAGGATAGAAATGGAGTTCTCTCTTTAACGCAAACAGGTCGGTTGCAGGCCAATAAGCTGTATGCGCTTGCTAGTCAGGTAGAATAGGTCTTCTGTGTTCCAAATAACTCTGTTAGTGGATGGATTATACCCATTAGAACTACACCGAGAGATTTCTTCGATGTTAACAAAGAGGAAGATGCATTAGACAATAACGTTGCATACCAAAATAAATCAAGTGATTTTTTTCATGAAGTATTAGACAACACCAGGTAATGCTATTTTTTATTTTGTATTCAAATAATTGAATTTATTTGGATCTATCTAAATGTATTTTTTAAAAATAACTACGGTTGAATTGCAGAGATGGCTCCTAGACCCAGACGTATTCGGGAGGTTCCTGAACCTCCTCAACAGCCACAGGGAGGTTCTTCTGATGCAGGTAGTGAAGGTACCCAGAGACGACGTGGACCGTCTCAGTGTAGATTCTTGGATCATCTTGCAGCCGGGCAGACGTTGCATGTATGTATTGTTGGAGGAATTGCGGTGGGAGAGAACTCCACGGAGTTTCAGAGCTACCTTGGGTAGGTTGCTCGTGTGCGTGTCCCCATCACGACCCACGACTTTTGACAGCTTACTTATGCTGTCAAGACTGCCGTACTTTCTGATTTGGAGGTATTCTAAAATCAAAAAACGATTTTTTACTATTTTATTATACTAATGTTTATTATGTTTGTTGTACAAGGCTGTCTTTACATGGGAACAAAATACCCATGTCGATTCCCAGATTCTCTCGTATGCCACTGAGTTGTTGCGTCAATACAAGGGACACATAAAGGCGAAGGTAACAAGATATTTATATTTTTATAACGAAAGATTTAAACATTGACGATATTTATTTTTCCACCTTTAGTATTACAACACCCAGATTCCATATGAGCAGCTTGTGCAGAACGTCCCACCTGGTGTTACACCCGATCAATGGAGGGAGTTGATTAATTTTTGATCTAGTGAGGAGTTCGCGATATGTATATTTTTTCTTAATTATTTATTTTATGTTTGTGCTAACTTTGTTTAATTTTAGGAGATTTCTACCAAGAATACGACGAATCGATCCAAAGGCTTTAGGTCCACCTATAAGATGGGAAGGAAGAACACCAACCAATTGAAGCATAACATTGTAAGTATTTAAAAAATTTTAGAATGATTAAGTTTGAGTGTAGAATTTATTTTAAAAACTTCTTTTATATTTTTTAAGTTGAGGGATAACGAAAGAGACATGACCCACATAGAGGTTTTTGCTGGGTCAAAAAGCTGAAATTTAGGAGGAGAAGTGTAGTGGGTTGATGACGCCTACGCACCAATTCATGTAAGTAATATTTTTTTTAATTTATAAAATGACTTATGTTAATATATTGAAAATATTTAATATTTCTATACATGCAGGAAAAAATGATTAGGCTCTCCACCACCTCCTCGGTAGATAGCACGGGGACGAGCACTCCCCCGTTGTCCGCCGATGATGCCTTCGTGAAGCCACTGGTCCAGAACACAGCGGACGCATCCATTGCGGAGGACATGGAGAAACAATCCATACATGGTACAGAATGGGTGGTGCAAGTGGGTCGCAGACTTCCTCGCAAGGGAGCCAGAGAGAAAGAGAGATGGAGAGGGAGCTGCGCAAAGTGAAGGCAAAGATGTCTGCACAAGATGAAGAAATGGCTAAGATGCGTATGGACATGACGAATGTCATATCCTATATAAGCCGTCTTCAAAGCCAAGCCATGCCACCTGTACAACCTGCACAACTCGGCGACGATGAGGAGAGTGAGGAGGAGAGCAACGAGAGTGAAGAATCAGAATAGATAACCATCGATGTAGTAAATTTTAGTTTTTTCTTGAACTTATTATTGTAATCTTTCTAGTATTGCCTAAGATGTAGAATTGAAAAACTATTTCTTTGTAACTATTATTATGGTGTTGAATTTTTAGTGTATTAAGTGTCTTATTTGGTTTTGCAGAGGGAGCGTGAAAAAAAATACCATGAATCTAGTAATTTTTTTTGCTGTCAGGGGGTATTGGGGACGGTCATAACCGTCCCCTACGGTGCTACATGAACGTCCCTCCTGTCCAAGATAGCTCGCGGGACGCATTTTTGCCTTTCAAAGATTAATGGGGACGGTTACAAACATCCTTACCAAGGGAGACGGTTATATCCGTCCCTTCCAAATGTTAGACACCCTCTATCTCCTTTTGGCGGCCATAGGAACCAAAGGGGACGGTTGGCACCGTCCCTAATGGTCTTCTGTTGGCGTCCCCATAACCCTATCAACCTAAAGGGACAGTGACGACCGTCCCCTCTGATCCTCAAGAGGGACGGTTAACCGTCTCTTCCTCTTCCAAGGACCTTGCTGCCTCAAATTTGTGCCAATCAGGGCTAGAAGGGACAGTTGCAACCATCCCATAAAGCCTTCTGTTGGCATCGCAAAATGACATTTTCATGGAAGGGACGGTCCCAACCATCCCCATTACGTGACGTAGGTGACAGTTTCGACCGTCGCTTCCGTTTGACATCGACTAACTGTCACGGATGTCAACCAGTGGGACCTAATGGGGACAGTTGTAACCGTCCCCATCGATCTTCTGTGGCCGTCTCAAAATGATGTTCGACCATTAGGGACGGTTGTCACCGTCCCCTACGCTTCTAGTATGTGGATGATTGGAACCGTCCCTACTAGTCGTGGTATTAGGGACGGTCGGACCATTTCCATTCGTTAAGGTTAAAGGGACGGTTCCGACCGTCCCCAATGGTTGATTAAAAGGGACGTTCGTGGTAAGCGTCCCATATAATCAAATGAGACGGTGGCAGAAGGGACGGTTCCTAGACCGTCTCCTCTAATCAGAAGGGACGGTTATAACAACATAAAGGACGGTTCTTGACCGTCCCCTTAGAGCCACCGGCCGGTAGTGCCTGCACCATAGCCGAAGTCACCACTGAGCTGAACCAATCCAGACATGAGCTCAAACCACTTCCAGCAAACATGAAGTATGCCTTCCTTGTGGGTGCACCAAACATGTTCCCCGTAATCATCAATTTATAGATAACTATGGAACTAGAATCTCGTCTTCTTGAGATTCAAGAAATAAACTGCAAGGCCATAGGCTGGAAAATTTCCGATCTCCATGGGATAAACCCCTCATTGTGCTCACATCACATATACTTTGAATAAGATAGTAAGCCCTCTCATGAATTCCAGTGTTGACTGAATCCTGACATTCGGGAGATTGTGATGAATGAAATCATGAAATGGTGTGATGTGGGATTCATATATCCCATCTCCGACTCAAAATGGGTGAGTTCCCTGAATGTTGTGCCCAAGAAGTCAGGGATCACTATGATCAAGAGTGACAAAGGAGAGGAGATCACAACCAGAGTTCCAACATCATGGCACGTCTGTGTGGATTACAAACATCTGAATTTAACGAGCAAGAAAGATCATTTCCCACTTCCCTTCATTGACCAAATAATCTAAAGGCTGGCCGCAAAAGAATATTTCTGTTTCTTGGATGGATACTCTGGTTACAGTCAAGTCACCATTGTTGTGGAAGATCAAGAGAAGACAACCTTCACATGTCAGTTTGGGACATTTGCCTTCCGCAGAATGCCATTCAGATTATGCAACGCTTTGACGACGTTCCAGTGGTGTATGTCGGCAGTATTTGCATATATGATTGGAAGTTTTCTCGAGGTCTTCATGGATGATTTTTTAGTTTACAAAGACAACTTCGAGTAGTGTTTATCTTATCCAGAACGAGTTCTGAAAAGATGTTGTGAAGTGAACTTGTGCTCTCGTGGGAGAAGAGCCATTTATGGTGACCGAAGGTATTGTGCTTGGCCATGTCATCTCAAAGCGTGGCATGGAGGTCGACCCTACAAAGGTAGAAGTGATTTTGAAGCTAGAGCTGCCTACCAATTTGAAGTAGGTCATGTCATTTATAGGGCACATCAGTTTTTACCGAGGATTTATCAAGGATTTCAACAAAATCGTCTGACCCCTGATCGAGTTCCTGGGCATGGAGGAAGCCTTTATTGTAGATGACAGAGTCCTTCAGGCCTTCAAACAGTTGAAAGAAATAATCACTAAAGCTCATGTCCTTCAACCGTCAGATGGGTCTCTACCATTTGAGATCATAACTGATGCCTCTAATTATGCCATTGGGCAGTTTTAGGACAGAGGAGAGATCATATTCCATTTGTCATTCACTATGTCAATAGAACTCTTGATGAATCACAAAGAAACTACACTGTCACTGAAAAAGAGCTGCTGGCAGTTGTATTTGCCCTAGAAAAAATCAGATCCCATTTGCTTGAATCCAAGGTTATAGTGTATACAGATCTTACAAGCCAAGAAGGATGACAAACCACTATTAATCAGATGGATCCTTCTTCTCCATGATATTGACCTTAAAATTCGCGATAAACCTGGAGTCAAAAGTGTGGTTACGGATCACTTGTCTAGATTACCTGATCCAGACACTCCTGAGCTGAGCCTATTGCCAATCATAGAGAATTTTCCATATGAAACCATCCTATCAGTCACCTAGATCCATGGTTCGTCGATATTGTGAACTATCTTGTATCCAAGAAAACTCCACAAGATTGGCCTAAGATAAAAAGAGACAAGTTTTTGTTAGAAATCCATTTCTACCAGTGGGAGGATTCATAACTCTTTAGTGAGGGAGACGACTGCATCTAGAGAAGATGCATTCCTCAGGAGGAAGTCCACAGTATCATCGAGCATTGCCACTCCAGAGAATCAGGAGGACATCACTCTGGAAGAAGAACGACAGCGAAAGTTCTACAATACAGCCTTTCGTAGCTGACTCTACTCAAGGACGCAGAAGACATTGTCAAGCATTGCAAAGACTATCAGAGACTGGACGGTACCATTGGAATAAGAGACACAATGCCTCTAAAGTACATTCAAATTTCTGACGTGTTTGACGCTTGGGGCATTGACTTCATGGGCTCGTTCCCTAATAGGTAGGGTTTTGCTAATATTCTGCTCGCTAGCGACTATGCAAGCCATTGGGTGGAGGTGATCTCAAACTGAACCGCCGACAGTCATACTGGCTGTCGGTTTCTAAAAGATCACATCATTGCAAGGTTCATTATTCCCAAAATCCTGATATCTGACGGGGGAAGCCACTTCATCAATGGAGAGGTGAAGAAGTTGATACAAGAATTTTGCATTGAACATCGTGTCACCTCTCCATACCACCCACAGTCTAATGGCTTGGCTGAATGTTCAAACAGGGAGATAAATACAATATTGTAGAAGCTCGTATGCCCCGACAGGAAGAACTGGTCACATTTGTTGGACTCGATACTTTAGGCCTATCGGACCGCGTATAAGTCACCGTTAGGAATGTCTCCCTACCACCTTGTATACGGCAAGACATGCCATCTGCCCGTAGAACTTATTCGCCAATCAGTATGGAAAATCAATATATGTAATTTGGATTCCAAGAAGGGAGGATAGAACTGAAAGTTGGATATGAATCAGATCCTTGAATTTCATGAGTATGCATATGACAATATCTTGATGTACAAAGAAAAGGTCAATAAGTTGCATGGCATGACAAGCACATCCACCTCAAGACCTTTGAAATAGGACAGAAAGTTTGGTTGTTCGATGTAAATCTCAAACTATTCCTAGGTAAATTTAAGAGCAAGTGGTCAAGGCCGTTCATAGTAAAACAGGTGCGTGATAATAGAAGTATAGTCATATCCGATTTGTCAGTTGACGCATAACCATTCATGATCAATGGACAACTTCTGAAGCCTTATCTAGAACATGACATATTTATGTCTGTGGTCGATTCAATTCAGGTGGTCCACGATGAAGAACTCACAACCATATCATCGACTCAGGCAGACGAGGCTAGCAAAAACATTTTTGATTAGTTAATCATTTTTTTCTTTTCTTCTTTTCATTTGTTATTATTTTATTCTTCCAAATAGTTGTATTCATCGCATACATCATTGTTATACTTAGGATATGCTTCATCCTAAGTATAGGGGGGATGAATGCATTCAGGTGCTCATTCTTTGATCCCTCGCCTGTCTCCTCAACTGTTGACATTCTTTCTATACTTAGGGACATTTTACCCTAAGTACAGGGGGAGACATGCTGAGCTATTGGGTTATTCATTTATTCATTTCCTGCCCTCGAACCTCCCTGCATTTGTATACAGATTGCTATACTTGGGATTAATTAATCCTAAGTATAGGGGGGAGGGCCGACTTCTTATTCTTTAGTCGTTGTAGTATAGATTTTTCTATTCTTAGTACGAGTTATGTCTTCATTTCTCTTCGATCTATGAGGACATAGCTCAAGCTAAGTATAGGGCGGTCAATATATACTGTGTATATATTTTAGCCATAAGTCGTACTTTCGTACTTTCAATAAGTATGGCTAAAACGAAGTAAATATATATACAAATTCATTAAATTATTTAATAATAAATGATGTTTATTATTCCTCAAATTCTCTTTGTATATACTGACTAATAAATATGGTAAAAATGCTTTAAAAAATGTTTGGAATATAGTTTGAAAGGCTAGTTGAAAAATATTTTGAAAACTATTTGAAAAATATTTTCTAAAATATTTTCAACCTTTATAAAATATTTTGTTTGTAAAAATTCCTTTTATTTGTGTGAAATAAAATGTTTTGAAAATCTATTTGCAAATGGTTTTGAGAATAGTTGTAAAAATATTTTGAAATATATATATATATATATATATATATATATATATATATATATATATATATATATCGTTTGAAGAACCCTTGCAAAATAGTTTTTAAATGCTTTTAAATATTTGTAAAAATTATTTGTGAAAATTATTTTGGACTATATTTTTCAAAATCATTTGTAAATCATCTTTCAAATAAGTTTGAAGAAGATGTACATCACACTCAAAATTCTTTATTAATATTCTATAAAAATGATCATTCATCCCTTGTAATTTTTTTAAAAAAACCTAAATATTTGTACCTATTTTCTTAGGCAAAGTCTTTTATTTTCAAAAACCACATAAACATTTGCAAAACCAAAATACCAAAAACATTTGCAAATTATTTTGTTAATCAAAAATCTCTGAAAATTACATCACATAAATATTTTCCTGCATTGTACATAGCATGGGCATTTTTCGGAGTAATATAGGAGATTGAACAAGTCCAAATAAAGTCTGAAGATTGGAGCTTATTGTAGACTTTAATACACTTAATTTCAGAGGAACCCATTGAGGACTGGAATTGGAGATACTTCAGGTCACTTTGATTGAATTCTTTAGATTCCATAAGATCATGTTCATGAGTCAATTCAAGGTGTCTAAATAGAGCCCTTAATAGCATCCGTGCGACTCTTGAGACAATGACTTGACTTGAAACCTCGCACCTAGCACTTAGCTCAACCTAGATGGACTATTGAAAAATCTTGGGGTCTAAGCAGGGATGACGCAAGCCCGCTTCATCAAGGGTGGCTCAGGAACCATTCTTGGGGATGCCGACACCAGCACTCTAACCCACTTCTTATGATAACAATGATATCTAAAGACTGGAGATGTGGGTTGAAACAATGCTTCGGATGAGGGATGGTCTACTGACGTAATTTTTTCTAAGACCCCAAAAAAGTGGGTGGAACAAAAGATGCTATATCCACTGAGGCACAAACAAGAATGCAGATGCTATGCAAAGTCAAAGAAAATTTCAAAAGAAGGCTTCGACCAAAAACTCCACAAATATGAGCTTTCAAAAATGCCCGCTTCTTGGTGAAGATCCGGTTATAATGACCGACTTCACGCGGGAATGAAGACTACATTGGTCCATTCCCACTTCTCTTCCCATTCTTCTAACTTCCTATCCCATTCAGTTGTAAAGACCGAAAGCACCTGACCTTACAAGGAAATATCTGACTTCACGAGGATGAATTATTAGAAGAGCAAAACCCTTGGTAGTTCAATGTTTTTGTCTGGGAAGAGCTAAACAATCTCACGCACACGGTTCAATCATTTCAAGGTAGCAAGAGTATGCGACTGAGAGGATGGTTTTGACCTCGTTGTGAATTGGACAGAATAATAGGAATATCGAACCTAACAGCTGTCGTGTTACAAATCCTAATCTCGAAGTGGTTCTGGACACACCATTAATCTAAACGTCTTCTCTGAGCTCCAAACTTTGACATTATTAAGACAAGTTTAAAAGTCGAAAATTATTCCAAGTTATTTCTTTTTCTTTTCTTTATTTTCTTCTCCTCACTTATTGGAATAAGTGTTTGCTAGAGACTAGCAAAGGCAAGTATAGGGGGCGATGAATCTCCGTTTCATTACCTTTATTCTTTCATTTTGGCCTTTGAACCCTATCAGAATGCATAAATACCTCATTAATTTCTCAAAATAAACGTTCATTAATTTGTACCAAATAATGTATAAAATACTGTATGTGTATAGTACTTATTGCCAAAATAAAAGACTAAAGGAATGAAAAGAAAAAGAGCGAAGTGTCAAGGACACTGAAGTGACCCTAACCCCTGAAACTCAATCATCATGATGACATAGTCGACAAGGAATAAAGTAGGGGGAGATAGGGAGACTAAGTGTACAAAAAAAAAACAAATCACTCTACAAAATAGGCCAATAATTACTTTTTGGAACCTATTTTATTCTTTATTAATTATACCTTAAATAAAGAAACTTTGTACATGAAAGTTGTAGGTAATAATGTACAGAAAAATATGAAAATTACTTAATGCAAAAATAACATACAAAGTACATTTTATATACATGATAAAATCCAAAACTCAAAATGAATTAAAATCGCCTTTAATTTTATATAACTTTTATAAGTTATTTAGTGAAGGTGATCTCATATTTTTTGGAGTTAAGGTGTGAAAGTTAGGTTTTGGACCCCTATTGTAGAATGTACCCGAATAAAATATTATTTATTCTTTATATTTTTATATTTTTTGTATTTTTATAATCTTGTAAATATTATTTATAGCATATGTACATCGTAAAATGAAATAAAACCATAAATAAGATATTAAAATAAAATACTTATATAAAATACATCGATTAAATACCTATACTTATACATATATAAAATACACCTATATTTATTTAAATGTACATTTTATATCATAAAAAATTAATAAAAATATCTTTAAGTATATTAAAATTAGTTGTAAATATATAAAAAAACAAAACAAAATAATAAAATTAAAAATACAAAGCAAAAATAAAATATATAAAACATATGTAAATATACCTATAAAGGAAACCCTAAAAAGTAACTTGTAATTAAACACCTCTTAAAAATAAATAAAAATACACATAAAATACTACAGAAAATTAGATGTATATTTTTTATTTTAAAACCTAAAAATAATAAAATCAATTACTATTTATAATCTATTTTTCAAGGTATTTTTACCTTGGAATTTTCTGGTTGGTCCATGTGGACCAACCAGGCACGTCCTTGTATTGACCTCGGTCAACTGTCCGGCCTACCCTCTGACTTCTATCAGAGCTTTATGAGGGTGCCACTTCGCCATTTTCTCCATGCCTCCATCTTTATTCATTGCCCTCGAGACCCCACCTTCCTGTAGTCTTGTTATCCCTCATCTTCACCCATCACCAAATCCTCACCAACGACCAATCGATGCCACGCCCTCGTCTCTCGAAAATCACCAAAAACTCGCCTATAAATATACCCACAATACCCTTTTTGGTTTTTCATCCCTCTTCTTCAAGCTTAAACCCCTTAGCCTATGCCTGAAGGATTAGCCTTGGTGACAACAAGCGGCTGCCTCCATCTGTAGCGAGGAGAGAAAGCGGAGGAGGCGTATCCACCCCACCGCCAGAGCTCCTGCGACTGGTTTCGCTCCAGATCCCCTAGGCTCTATCGAGCCCCTTTTCTATCATTCCTAGGTAATCTTATAGTTTAGTTTTCATTCTGTATCTTTAATTTGAATGTTAATCAAGCAACTAGCACCCAATTAGTAAATCCCCAATTCTTGGAGCTAAGCCTCCAAGACAAAATCATAGTGATCTAACCATAGATCCATCCCGACTTCCACCCCATCTCGTTCCCCTTCGCCTTCTCCACAGAATCCCCACTCCATCCAACCCAGATCCATCGTTCATTTGGGATTCGATCCCCCTCCCCCCACCCCCGTTGCTTCACGTCGGAGCTCCCCCCTTCATTCCACTTTCCCCATCATTTTGATCAACTCCGAGGTCGAGGAAATAGCCCTCGCACCCGTGAGTGTTTTGATGCTAACATGCAAGACTAATGATGCTCCTAGGATCTAAAAAACCACCTGGAGATTCTCTAGGTGATTCAACCTCGCCGGAGCATCTAGGGGCCTCTCGCCTCGCCTAGCTCCTACCGTCGCACATGGAGGAAACCCAGCTACCTGCTGGGCCTATTGGATGAACAATTGATCGTCGGAGCACTACGGAATGATGGATCAAAGTTCGTCAGCGTCGGGTTTTTGGGTGTTTTTCTAGCACCCTTGATCACCGCCGGATCAAGAGCCCCTGCCAGGTCTTATCCCAGCAGTTGGATCAAATGAACTGTCGCCGCTTTACAACCGCATGATGTGACACGTGGCGAAACAAGAACAACTGGATCCCAGGCACATAAGTGGGTAAATTTCATAGACCCCTCTATTTTTTTAATATATTTAAAGTCCCGTAAATATTTTTTCTAGTTCAAAAGTTCGTGGAAAATTTGCATGTAACCCCTAAAACCTTTGGGATATTGCAATTTAGTCCCTGGTAGAATCATGTGCGTGCGTACATTTTATCCTATGAAAATTGCATGTAAGCCCTTACCAGTTATTGTAATTATATTTTAATATATATAATTTAAATATCAGTGTTAAATTTTGGGTAAAATTGCATTGGGACCCTTACCTTTATTTATATTTGCAATTATACCCCTAACATGCCAACTATTTTTGTGCTTTGTTTTCTATTTATTAAAAATAGTTGCCTTTCTTTAGAAATTACCAAAAAATAAGAGTATGTTACCTATATTCATGCTTGATCATATTATAAATTTACATTTGCATTTTATCCCTTCCTTTATTTTCTAAAAAAAATAGTGCACGGTTAATCCATGTTTATCTTAAAAAAGCCAAAAAATGATAAAATCATTTTGAAAAATTCCAAAAAAATATATTAAGCTTATTTAAGTATTTTTAACCTTTAGACCAAAAATCTTATAAAAAAATGCTTAAAAATTGAAAAAAACCCTAAAACTTTCATAAAAATCTGTAAAATTCCCAAAAATTTCAAAAATATTGCTTTCTATTTTATAATTTTTGCTACATTATTATCTATATATTAAAATTGATTTGGAAAATTGTGGTCTTAATTTTCTATTTTTAATTTCCATTTCTATTTCGATTATTTAATTAAATCATGATTTGGGGTATTTTCAACTTTAAAAATACATAAAAATTAGAAAAAATTCTTAAAAATCACAAAAATAGTAAAAAATACTTAAAAACCTAAAAAACATTTTATTTGCTGATTTTTGACTATTTTTAGTGGTATTTATAATTATCCTACTCTATATGGTGCATATACATATATAGAGCCTTATATAGTATTCTATATCTTTTATATAAAAAAAGAATTAAAAATCTAAAAATAAAATGCAAAAATATAAAATTAAAAAGAAAATAATTTTTTATCTTAAAGAGACCCACATTATTTTACTAATATTGTGCATAGTTATATATATATATATGCATATACCTATATTATTTATTTAAATAATATTGAGTGCTACATCGTGTGTTCCCTGTGTTCAACACCCTACTCTGCTTATCGCTATATGCATTGTATTATATGATTTAAAATAAATTTTGATCCACATTGTATCTCTACTGCCTTAGTTTTATTTATGGGTTGATTGTTGATAAATTGAGGTTTCGTAAGCGGTCGCTTCAGAGACATTGTAGTCTCGCCTTGTGTAGACTATGCTAGGCCCTCACAAGACCACGGTCATCACGCCTTACCACCATACCCTATCAGCATGGGGGTTTGTTTGTACCATGAGTAGTATATAAACTCCCAAGGGTTGGAGTTCTCAGTATCCTCTGTAGCTTCGTCTTTCTCTACCAATAGTGAAATCAATGACCATCGCCTAAGGACATAGGGTAGTTACAGATGAACTTTGTAAACCCATGTGCTTGCATGTTTGCTTGTTTGATCGTATTTGTGCGTGTTTGCTATAGATACTTGCAACACTGTTTCATGTGTGTGTACACCTACTACGCCTCTAGATCTCATCTCAGATACATAATCCTTTATCTAACGATTATGTGTCTCTCATGTTAGATATGTTGATCAAATTGCCATGACCATGTGCTCCTTTTCCCACTTAGAGATGTAACCACAAGGGTTGCATGCTCATCGAATGACTGCAAGCTCTAGACCCATGTTGCATGATCACAGTGCTTATAGTCTTAGCCATGAGGATGCTTCACCGGTAGGAAGTGATGGAGGCAAAATGTAGCAATGGAGACCAAAGGGAGCGACCACAACTACAGTGCTGACATCTATTGAGTATGAGAGCAACGACGATAGCTATGGTGTCTACTAGGAAGGTGGATGACAAAGGGAGTATAGAGGAGAGGAATTCTCAATCTTGCATCTCATTTCCAACATCCTTATATAGATCTATATCCCACAATTTGCTAAGACCCCAAACAACATGACCTTTTTCCCCATTCTCCATCTGGCTCCCTTACCATGGATGGCTATTCAACAAGGCAACAACAACAACCCACAAAACCCTTCATAATCAAGCTCTACCTCTCCTACACCAACGTCTCGACCTCGCCTTCTCCTTTGGAATAGCATACGCCATCCACCTTGTTGGTGTATTAACCACCTTACTCCTGCCTCAAGTCTTGTGCCCTCCATGGTCTGTTTCTACTCCTCCATGGGGAAAGAAGATATGCCTTGATGGCTTTGTGTCACCACACATTGTGACAATATGTAATCGATGAGAAGCTGAAGCTCTTACGGAGGGCGTAGGGTATCCATGCAGGTGGGTGAGGTGGGTGGCCTAGTTATTCCCGATGCGCGATATGCAGTCCTCTTTCCTCCATTGTTGGGTTCTTATTAGTTATTGGTTATGTGAACTTATCAAAGGGCTTCTTGCATATCTTCTTGGCATTTGTCCACCTCTAAGTCTTGTTATTCCACAAGTGGTCATGTGTGATATTCCATTGGTGGAGGCGGGTATCTTGCCAATGGAGCTCTATTGACCTCCATTTGCAAAACCTCCATGGCAAGATACGTGCATGGAGGATCTCCATATTTCTAAACATCTAGTTCATTTTTTTACTTTTAATATCCCCTTGCATAATACACAGATTATAATATGTCGTAGTTAGGAAGGTGAATCAAGAAGGAAAGATGGAGAGGGATGAGAGAGATGGGAAAAGAGAATGAGTGGCATGAACAGAAAATATAATGGACTTAAAAGGACAAATTTGTAAAAAAATTAACGGCTTTCGTTAATATTCATGGAGATTAGATTATGAAAGTTAACACAGGGGCGTACCATGTAATGCTCAGTAACTATATTATGGAAGGGACAAGATGTAATTAGGAAAGTATAAGTGGTATGTACGTAAAAATCTCCTTTTTTTGAAAAAAAACATCAGATGTTTAGATAACCCTTCGTAGTAAAAAAGGAAATTCACCTAGAGAGGCAAGGATTACCTCAAGGCGAATGAGATTGAGCAGTATGCAAAATAACAAGATTGCCTTCATTTACTTTTTAGTAAATTATCTTTGTCCCATTCGCGAATGCGTCAAAGTGGCTCATCTGTTTTTCATTATGTTTTTTTCATGTGAAGACATGGTGTGGGTAATTGGAAGTTCATACTGAACTGCTATTCTGATGTGTTTGTAGGAAGAACCCAGGTATCAGTGGTATTAATCAATTTAATCCAGCGCCAACATTTTCTTCTCAGTGACATATACTGTAAAAAAAACAATCATATCATGCAGGTTGATCTAAAGGATAAATGCAGAAACGTGACCAGGTAATTTGAGAATCTGCCGAAGTTTTTGAGTCACTTCTGAGTTATATATTATAGACCAGAGGTTTTGCTTCATGTTCCTCAACATTCCTTGCAACAGGTAGAGGAAAACTCATCTTCAAGAGTCTGAATATGCAGGAACTGTTTTGATGGTATAGATGCTATGCAGGAACTGCTTTGATTGCATAGATGCCCTCTTTGTATAAACCAGAAACTCATGTGTAGGATCTTTGAGGGATGGTTCAGCTACAACGAGGTTCAAACATTCAAGCAGTTGGTGGAGGACCAACATGTCTCCAAGTGGCAAGCACCCCCTTCGCATGTCTCCAATGCTAAGTTTTTGTTGACGAATTTGACGCTGTTATGAAGTTGGGTTGTGTTTATATTACTTAGACATTTTCCTTCATCTCTGTTCATTTTTTCATACCAAGGCTGCATTTTTTCTTCGAAAATCTGCCACTTTATTGCCATGTTGCCTTCTAAAACGTAGTTTGATCTTAACATCTGGTTGTTGGATTCCGTATCGAGCATAAACCCTCGCTTGGATTAAAATTAAATCAGATATCTACTTTTGTTGGTTATCCAGAAAGCAACTGTGGTTCTTTTTGGTTGGTCATACGTGCAGCACGTTCTTACGTAACATTAGTTTTTGCTTCTTTAGTTGTCGGAAATTGTCACACTTCTACAGAGATTAAACACATTTAAATGATCTGGTTGTTGAGCAATACGTTGAGAATCATCAGGTTAGTGTTAAAGCGTTGCAATTACCGTTTCCTCTAATTATGGATTAACTGTTAGCTTCTGGCTATATATAACTAGACGATTTGAGGTTCCGACATGTCATCTGATCCGATGTCCCCTGGCTACTATATACGTCTTTAATCCTTTCTCCGTTCTTTTAATCTTGATTCTAAGTCGAGTCTTTTTTATTCCTCGGTCTGACCGACAGCCTTATTTTTACAAATTAAGAATACTAATGAAGGCAACCGCAAACACAAAACATGCTACTATAAACTTTATTATTATTATTATTATTATTATTATTATTATTATTATTATACGTGACAAAATTTTCCAAGGAAATGCAGTGCAAAGAGAAAGCTGGGAAGCAGAGAGGGATTACGGCAAGCAGAAAGCACTAGATTCTTATTGCATTATGGTTCTTAATACTTGTAATTATTACACCACAAGTCACAACAGCACGGTGACGATAGTAGCAGTGATAATAGGGGATTTCCAGCACTTGCAGATAAAAAGTGAGACACCAATCCCATTCTCCATTCCTGCAGGAGGAAGACAAAAAAATTAACAAGATCGAAATTTCAAGATTCCTGATGGATAATTATGCAAAAAATTTTGTTACCGTACAAGACGATCTCTCTAGTCGCTATCACTGCTGCTGCTGCTGCCATCATGGTGATGTTCTCCCTCTCCGTTCTTCTTCTCTTTCTTCTTCTTCTTTTTCTTCTCCTCTCCTTTGTGCTCGTCGCCACCCTTGTGGTCGTCACCGTGAATCTTGTCCTTGATCTTCTCGATGAGACCTTCCTTGTGCTCGCCTTCCTTGTGCTCACCTTCCTTGTGTCCACCTTCCTTGTGCTCGCCTTGCTTGTGTTCATCCTTATGCTCGCCTTCCTTGTGCTCCCCTTCCTTGTGCTCCCCTCCAATGTGGAGGGCCTCTCCAATCTTGTGCACAATTCCAGACATACTCTCGCTCTATCACGATCTGATCTAACGGCTCTATCAATTTTTGTTTTGGTTATTGTTGGTGTTGTGCTCTTCTCTTTGTATCCTTGATGGGCTATTTATAGGATTTCCTTGTCTACGTGTGATGAGAAATTGTTGGGAGATTTTGAAGGAGTCCTCCTTGGAGATTGCCCTCTTGCTTCCCTTCTAATTACATCTTTGCACCTACATTGCTTTTTTTATTCAATCTTTCTATATGTTATCCGTGTGGGCAAAATCCCATGTCTTCCCTTTTTCACTACAAGCATAAGGTTTCTCTTTTCTGTGTTATTCCATTTAGATGAACATATATAATTTTATTTTATTTTGTGCAATGTTTGATGCCGCACACAAGGATGGTCATAAAGTACAAATCTCATTTTCATTTCTTATCCTAGCCAATTTGACCACAAGATGCAGATTTTTTTAAAATAATTATTAAATTAATTGTAATTAAATAAATATGTATGAGAAATTTGCTATAAAAAGGATAGTATGATTCTGGCTTAAAATAACAATTCAAGTGCTGAAATAAAATTCAATCCATAATCAATTGGGATTTTTTACCTGGCAGACCCTATAGTCTTTGTCAATTAACTCCACAACCTTTGAAACATCCTAATTCCTTCCTTGATCCTGTAAACTTGCTAACCCTTACCCTATAAACCCTATGGTTAACCCCCATCCATTTACCCATTAAAACTAACCGGATTACGTTTCATTCTTTTATGTTATACCTATTTTATTTATCGAATTTACATTAATTGCAACTCCCTCTCACCCTCTCCTTTTCCCCACCAACCAATACCCACCACCTCCTCGCCCTCCTCCCTGACCTCCGCCCTGGACCTCCTCGTTCCCGACCTCCGCCCTTCACCTCCAGGTCCTCCGCCACGCCCTCTCGGAGACCCCCTCAGCACCCCCTGTTCGGAGCCCCCCGCACCCTCTGGTCGAAGCCCCCCCACAACCCCGATGCTCAAAGCCCCCCTGCCCCTGCTCGGAGCCCCCCACACCCCCTGCTCGAAGCCCCCATGCAACCCCGCTGCTCGAAGCCCCTCCTCCCCCGCACCCCCTGCTTGGAGACTTCGCGCACCCCCTACTCAAGCCCTCCCCCCAATGGATCTAACATTCTCATGAACTCTACAAAGTTGTCCAAAAGAGCATCAATTCCCCTAAACATCCTATTTGACTTTTTAATGTGAATTGATTAGGGATTTTTACCCGGCAGACCCTATGATTTTTGTTAATTACCTCTACGACCTTTGAAACATCCTAATTCCTACCTCGACCTTTTAAACTTGCTCTATCTTACCTCACGAATCGTACCACTAAATTGACACATCTAGAGTAAACTTCCTTGAGTTAAAAATTAGTTAATCTAACCAATCCGCGATCGGACAGCTAGAATTAATCAAGAGAAGAAAAAAATCCTCCCTCCTTTCTCCTCTAATAGTTGACCCCAACTGCATCGCCTCTTCCATCTCTCCTCCCTCGATGAGAGCATTGACCTGGCTAGAGGTGGCGTACGTGAGGGGGCGTGGCGTTGTGGCTCGGCCTGGACTGGAGGAGGTGGTGGGGCGGTGCTTGACCTGGAGGAGGTAGGGCTTTGTGAGGAGGTGCGTGGAGGGGAGGAGGTTGGCGACGGGGGGCGGGCTTCAAGTAGGGGAGGCCCGGGGGAGGGGGGGCCTTTGAGCGGCCGTCGGGGTATGGTCGGTGGGGGGGGGGGGGGAGGGTGGCTCCGAGCGACGGGGTTGCGGGGGGGGGGGGGGGGGGGGGGGGCTTGAGCAGGGGGTGCGTGGGGGCTCCGAGATGGGGGTGCGCGGGGGCTCCGAGCAGGGGGTGCAGGGGGGGCTTCAAGCAGCGGGGTTGCGGGGAGGCTTCGAGCAGGGGGTACAGGTGGGCATCTAGCAACGGGGTTGCGGGGGGGATCCGAGCAGGGGGTGCAGAGGGGCTCTGAGCTGGGGAGAGGGGCTTTGAGTCGCGGGGTTATGGGGAGGCTTCGATCAGAGGGTGCAGGGGGCTCCGAGCAGGGGGTGTAGGGGGTCTCCGAGAGGGCGTGGCGGAGGACCTGGAGGTGAAGGGCAGAGATCGGGAATGAGGAGGTTGAGGGCGGAGGTCAGGGAGGAGGGCAAGGACGATGGATGTCGAGGAGGCGATGGGTGCTGGATGGAGGGGAAAAGGAGGAGGGTGAGAGGGAGTGGCAATTAATGTAAATTCAATAAATAAAATAGGTATAACATAAAAGAATGAAACGTAATCCGGTTAGTTTTAATGGGAAAATGCCAAAGATATTCCACTTGTTATGATGCTTATTTGCTTGCAAACATATTTGGTTTTTTAGATATATTTCCTTAGATTTAGGATCTCATCCACGGATTTATGGTAGATTTTAGAAAACTATATATATTTATTTGTATATAGAGAGGGACGATCATGTGAGAGTTAAAAATCTATGAGAGCATGAGAGCAGTAAATCTGGACCACTAGATTCTACTCTTCTCTCTCCTTCTACAATCAATGAGGAGAGAGGTGGTAGAATCTAATAGTCCAGAATCATTGCTCTCATGCTCTTACAGGAGCATGAGGAAACTAGAGGTGTGTCTGCGCAAAAATCACATCAATTTCCACACATGTCGAATACATCACGCATAGGGGCATAAGTGCAATTTTTAAAACCTAACTTTCAATCCAGAACACCCACAAACCACAGCCCATATAATACAAATATCCCAAAATATCACGTGCCTAGCATGTGGTTCACATTCATAGGGACCAAAATGTAATTCTAATTAATAAACATGCGAACCATAACACCTTAGAACTACAATATAAGAGTTGCAAAATGTCCAAAAATCACGTGTCGAAGCACGTGTCTCACACAGGCAGGGACTAAAAAGCAAATAAAATAAACTAGAGGTCTAAATATGCAAATAACCCAAGAGTGCAAACTTATTTAAAAGACTAAATAAAAACTAACTAAAACTGTAAGAGTATGGGCGCAATTACCCAACCGAGGCACGTGAGGGGCGTACGTGAGTACCAGGTGTCGATCTATGGCTGGCGGTGGATGGATGGTCCTGGTGACGCCCTCTGGAAGATCTGACGGTGCTGGTGCAGAGGCAAACGGTCCTGATGACGCCCTTTGGAAGATCCGACGGTGCTGGTGCAAAGGCAAACGTGGGGCGCACGTGGCCGTCAGATTGTGGATCTAACGGCCTGACAGGAGAAGGCTACGTGCGACTGTGATCAGACCTGGCGCAGAGAGGGAATCCGACGGCTGCGAGAGGATGGGGAGGAACTCCTCCTGGGAGAGCTTCTCCGGCGATCCGGAGACGATCCGAAGGGCCGATGGAAGATCGGAGAGGCGGGTCTTCCTCGCGATGGCGTTCCGCATCGGATGGTGGCCTTCGATGAAGGCTCCAACGGTCGGATCCTCCAGCAAGGGAGGAGCAACCTGGAGCAGCTCAGGCGAAGGGTGGAAATGGCAGCCTAGGGGGGTACCTGCGGTTATTGACCTGCAAAACAAAGCTCCTGCTCGAAGGGATGCTCCGACGGGTGTTATTCGCAAAAAGAAGAAGAGAAGCGGCGTGGATGGGCTGTGGAGGGTTCCGGCAAATGTGATAGATGGAGACCAACTCGATATGGGCTTAGATGGCCCAGCATGAGGTGATCAGGTCACGTAGGGAAGGTGGCGATGAGTAGGAGAATTGATCTGTACGGATAAGATGAGCCGGCGGAGCTCCGGCCACTAGGGAAGAGCTAGAAGGTGAAAATCGATAATGGACTAGGCTAAAGGAGCTAAAGGATCTACCTGATGATCATGGTCGACTGGGGAGGAGACGCTGGTTCTCCAGTGATCGTCGCCTCGATGGAGCGTCATTTCCAGAGGCTCGATCTTCGCCGACGGCGGAGCACGATGACGAGGGTCGTCGGACACTCGGACCTGGGCTACACACCTCCAAACTCTCTCTAAGACACCCTCCGCACTCGCTCTCACTCGAGGAAGACGATGGAGGTCACTAGGATCGAAGGTGGTGGCCGAAGGTGTGTGAAATGGCGGAGGAAGGCAAGACTTTATAGTGGTGCAGGTCCGATAAGAAAGGAGCGGAGTGCGCGGATCGATGCATAGAGCCCTAGCAAGAAGATCGGGCGTGGATCCCGGGTCATCAAGGTTCAATCGGAGCTAGGGGTTTAGGTAAATGGGAGGCGAGGTGATTCGGGAAAAAAGGGGAGAAGTCGGGTTTGTCACCCGGATCCGTGAACCTGTGGTCCTGGGGGAGAGTTGATTGGGGGTCAACATCCCCCGTGGACCAATGGGAAAATTCCTTTGGGAAATTATTTGGAAAATCTAAATAAAATAGAAAATGACCTTATTTCAAAATATTTACAAAATAAAAAATATTTATTTATTTTCAAAGTATTTTTTATGATTTTTATTTATTTTTTTGAAAAATAAATATGTATTTACATTATATTATTATTATATACAGGTTTGTAAACCTATGTATTTTTTATTTTTATTTTTAATATCTTATTTATGTACATTTATTCCAATTTTATATTTTATTTATTTACATTATAAAATATGGAATATAAAGTGATTTTTATTGGATTTTTATTAATTATTTACAAGGGAAATAAATAGGTATTTTATTCTATATACATGGTCTATGTGCACTAATGAGAGAAAATTTTATTTATTTTTATTTTTTTTATTTTTTCCATTTTTATTTTAGTTTTATTTTTAAAAATATGTACAAAGTATGGGAAGCCCAAATATATTTTTATTTTAATAAAATAAATTATTTACATATAGAGGGATATGTACACCATGTTGAGTCACCTTATCTCTCTCTACTTATTTTATTTGCGGCAAAAACATGCCAATTATGAATATTTATACAATGCATGTTTTTTGTTAATTTATTTTATTTACATAAATATTCATGGTTTTTTGCAAAGTTTTTTAGCTAAAATAAAAGAATAAAGAGTGATGAATGAGGATTCATCACCCTCCTATACTTAACTTTGCTAGTCCCTTAGCAAAAAAAACACTTATTTGAAAAAGAAGTGAAAAAAGAAAAGAAAAAGAAAAGGAGGGGAATTGCATGGATCAATGTTGATTATTAAACTTGCCTTCATTAAATTGAAGTATGGAACTCAGTCAGATCTTTGACTTATTAATGAGTCGGAACATTATCTGAACTTAGGTTTAAAACTTACCAGCCTTTAAGATCCACTAATCTATAGTCAAGACTCCTCAATAATCCAGATCAGAACAAGTCTACATACACAAACCCTGAAGACCATGAATCTTTCCTTGTACTGTGTAAGTGAGGTAAGCTCTCCACCTCAGAAGTAGCAAAATGACTACCCTCCTCAACAAGCTAACTCTATGACCCTAGTCTGGCCACTCTTTCCTCAAGGAGCGGGGTATTCTCTTCTAAGTTCAAGTTCAACCAACTCAAGAAGAGGGGGAAGAAGAGAATGGACCATGGCCAGTGAAGCCATGTATCCCTGGGAGCTCAACCAGTGTAGCTAATATCCCTGCTGCAAGCTTCATAAGATGGAACATGGGTCTCAAGATTTGCTTATTGCACTATATACACTCCGGTGGAATTATCATTTTCTATCAGACCCACCACTTTTTTGGAGTATTCTTTTCTTTTTTGCATATATATTTTTTTGATGTGCATCTGTACAACATATCTACAAAGTGCAGCATATGTACATAAGGAGTTTTTCCTCTTGAGCTAGTAGACTATCCCTCTTTTGAAGCATTATTGCAACCCACAACTCCTGTCATTAGACCTCATGGCAACCAGACCAAGTTGAGATGCACTTCCTTCACTATAAGAAGAAGAGAGGTTCTGCCTAGAAGTACAACCCTCATATGCTACTCCAAGTCAAGAAAGATTGTCTCCTCACCACCTCATCCGTAGAGAGCTCGGTGTAAAGTGCGGGTCCAAGTAAATCCATTGTCTATATGAGTCATGTGTGTGTTGTTAAGTGCTCTACTTAGGCTCATCGAGATGACATATGATCATAGCCTAGTGGACTCAAAGAATTAAGTCACTATGGACCTGAAAAGTCGCAACCCTAAGCCCTATAAGGTTCCTCTTATAATTAGGTGGATCAAGATCTTAACCAAGCTCCATTTTTCAATTTAATTCCAGGCTATTTTAAATGTCAACTATGACCCAGGAAAAACTATACAAGTATTTACAAAGATGCAATTTACACAATATTTACACATGTGCAAAATTTTTGAAAAATGTTTTGAAAACATGGATGTATGCATGAATGCAAGTTTTGCAAAATATGTACACAAATTTACACAAGATTTTTGCAAACTTTTGATTTTCAAAACATTTTACAAAAATTTTGTAATATATATATAATTTTGATATCAAAATATTAACAATCTATTTACACAAAAAGTTTTTATAAACATTTTTACAAAAATAATTTGTACAACTAGCTATGTATGTGCAATAAAAGAATTTTATTTACAAGGAAAATTTTTTAATTTTTATGGATTTTTGGTTTTTAGCCATTTTTATTTATTAACCCACTCACACAAAGTACAAGTTATGGCTAAAGTATATATGAAATATATACACCCCCCCATGCTTAACTCGAACGATGTCCTCAGAGTCAAGAGAGATGAATAGTATAGGGAAGTGAAAAGGAAGGCTATATACAAAGATGAATGAAAGAATAGAAATGCAAGAGGATCTCGGGGTTTCCCCCTATACTTAGGATCAAATAATCCTATGTATAGCAGGATGTGCATGAAGGGAAATCCGAGTGAAGAATGTACATGGTCTACCTCCCCTATACTTAGGGTAAAATATCCCTAAGTATAGGCAGCAAAACAGAGGTAGAAGTGAATCAAAAGAAACTCAAAAGTCTCACACCCCCTATACTTAGGGTAAAGTGCACCCTAAGTATAGCAACGTCGAAGATGTAAATGGGGTGTTGGAATGAAGAATAGTGTGATATGGACAACTGGATCTATATTAGTCGGGAGAACAGTGATAATCAGGCGTGAGATACAATAGATGTGAGTCAAGAGACCACATCTCACGCAAAAAGAATCAGGGCAACGTCAACGACCAGTGGCTCATGATCTAGATATGGCTTGAGCCGCTGACCGTTAACACGAAAGGTACTCTCAGAAGATAACTCAGATATGTCAATACTCCCATTGTCGTGTACCTTTCTAACCAAGTAGGGTCCCTTCCATTTGCTATGTAGCTTCCATGGAAATAATCTCAACCTGGCATCGAACAACCATACTCGCTGTCCTGGCTCAAACTACTTGTGGTTGATATGAGAATCATGCCACTCCTTCACTCTCTCCTTATAATGTAGGCTGCTCGAAAAGGTTGCATCACGAAGCTCCTCCAGGGTTGCTAACTCTGCCCTCCTCTGGTCTCCTACACTCATTGAATCCATGATGATGTCTGTAACTGCCCAGAGTGACCTATGTCTAAGCTCAACAGGTAAATGGCAGGGCTTGCCATAAACGAGGCAAAAGGGAGACGTACCCAAAGGTGTCTTAAAGGACGTCCGATATGCCCACAGGACCGAGTCCAAAAGCTGTGACCAATCCTTTCGGCCAGGGCGGACGACCTTCTGCAATATAGTCTTGATCTCCCTATTCGACATTACAGCAAGACCATTTGTCTGAGGATGGTACAGTGTGGCTACTCGATGGTCAATGCTGAACTCGCTAGCAAGGGCCTTTACCTTGTTGTTGACGAAATGAGACCCCCCGTCAGATATCAAAACTCTAGGTACCCCGAACCATGAAATGATATGCTTCCTCAAAAATCTGCAAACAGTCTGAGCATCTGTGGTTCGGGCGGGGATGGCCTCAACCCAACGACTAACATAATCAATGGCCAATAGAATGTACTCAAATCCCTGACTCCAAGGAATGGACCCATGAAATCGATGCCCCATGCGTCAAAAACCTCACAGAAGTGAATGGGTTGCATCGGCCTTATATCACGCTGTCCACAAGTGCCCATCCTCTGACAGTCAGTTCACCTCTTCACGAACTCATCAGAGTCCTTGGAGAGGGTAGGCCACCATAGATCGGATTCTGTGTTGTTCTCCTCCCAGAGTGATGTCCTCCTGCCTCAAGCTTGTGGCAGTAAGTGAGGACATTGTGGTGCTCCTCCTGAGGAATGCACCTACGGCATATGCTATCACCTCCTTAATGATAAAGGATGGGATCCTCCCAGTGGTAGAACTTAGCCTTCGCTAGGAAGGTCTCAAGTCTCTGCCTGGGCCAATCTTGTGGGACTTTCTTGGCAACAAGAAAGTTCACAATATCGGCATACCATGGGAGCGAGGCGATAACAAGGATCGCCTCATCTAGGAATGTCTCACAAATAGGCTTGATCTGCACGGAATCCTCAAGATACTCCAATCAGGAGAGATGATCCGCCACCACATTCTTGACTCCATGCTTGTCCTTAATCTCTATATCAAACTCCTGGAGTAGAAGGATCCATCTGGTCAATCTGGCTTTGGCATCCTTCTTTGCCATGAGGTATCGGATGGTGTTATGGTCAGTGAAGATGGTCACTCTAGATCCAATGATGTATGATCTGAACTTATCTACGACGAAGACTACAGCTAGCATCTCCTTATCAGTGATTGTGTAGTTCCTCTGAGCTGCATCTAAAGTCCGGCTAGCGTAGTGAATAGCAAATGGGACTCCATCCCTCCTCTGTCCCAGCATGACCCCTACGACAAAATCTGAGACATCCGTCATGATCTTGAATGGGAGAGACCAATCAGACGGTTGCAGGACAGGAGCCTCGACAACTAGACTCTTGAAAGTCTCAAATGATGCTAGACACTTATCATCCACAATGAACTCGATGTCTTTCGTCAGCAGATCAGTCAACAGTCAGGCAATCAGAATGAAATCATGAATGAATCGTCAATAGAAACCAACGTGCCCCAGAAAAGACCGTAACTACCGCAAGTTGGACGGTGGACTGAGTTTCCTAATGATATCCACCTTGGCCGGATCAACCTCCATGCCCCTGTTGGAGATGATATGGCCAAGCCGTCTCTTAAGTCACCATGAAGTGACTCTTCTCCCAAGAAAGCACCAGGTGCATCTTAATACATCATTGGAGGACGCGGTCTAGGCAGTCAAGACAGGAGTCAAATTCATCGCTGTAGACCGAAAAATTGTCCATGAAGACCTCCAAGCACTGCCCTACCATGTCCGAAAAGATGGACAACATGCACCTCTGGAATGTCGTCAGAGCGTTGCACAATCCAAAGGGCATCCGTCTGAAAGCATATATCCCAAAGGGACAGGTAAAGGTAGTCTTGTACTGGTCCTCTGGCGCATTCGCCACCTGGTTGTATCCGGAGTACCCATCCAAGAAATAGTAATGGCTCTTCCCTGCCAGTCTCTCAATGATCTGATCAATAAAGGGTAGGGGGAAATGATCCTTCTTGGTGGCCTGGTTGAGTCGTTTGTAATCCACGCAGGCCCGCCAAGAAGTGGGTACCCGGGTAGCGATCTCCTCTCCAGACTCGCTGACAACTGTAGTGATGCATGTCTTCTTGGGCACCACATGCAACGGACTGACCCAGTTAGAATCGGAGATGGGGTAGATAAAATCGGTTCTCCACCATTTCGAGATCTCGTTCATGACAACATCTCGAAGGTTTGGGTTCTGCCACCGCTGGAACTCATGCGACGACTTCATGTCCTCCTCGAGATAGATATGCTGGGAGCACAGGCCGGACTTATCCCCTGGAGATCGGCTACACTCCATCCTATCGCCTTGCGGTTCTTTTCAAGAACCCCCATCAGACGGGATTCCTGTTCTCCAGTCAAATCTGTTGAGATAATGACTGGGTACATATCATGCTCGCCTGCAAGGAACCTATACTTCAGCGATGAAGGAAGCGGCTTCAGCTCTAGACAACACTGTACTGGTGGATCTGGACTCTGAAAGGTCTGAGTAAATGTGGCCAAATCTGTATGGGAGAATGGAAACTCTCTCTCGTAATCTGAATCAGGAGAAGGCTGCTCTGCTGGTATGTATCTGCTCTGTGTAAAGTCATCCTCCTCCCTAGTTGTCGGCTCTGTAGAAGTCAGACACAATATCAAATCATCAAACTCAGCCCAGTCGAAATCTGACTTCGAGGGATCTGTATAAGTATTACAATCAAAATCTGCCTCGCAATCAGGGACCGGCTCTGCTGCCTGAGATGTATCTTGGACCAGGGGTGCGCTATCCAAGCTCTCCTCTGCTATCATCTGTGTATCAGCAAACTCTGAAGGTGAGAGGATGGCCTGTGCTATTGGGTCTGCCCAAACTGCCTCATCATCTGTGATCACAAAGTCACATTCCTGGGGGATGTCTCGCCCTGCATCTGTCATCTACTCTGAATCGGAAGTCTGCTCAGAACAAGCTGAATCTCGGGCTCTAGTCTCCTCGATCGTTTCTATTTGTACACTCTCGCCCTCGACGCGGAAGTATACCTTCCCGCTATCATGATCGGATATCACCTTCGATGTGGCTAAGAACGGACGTCCTAAAATGATGGGGGTATCAATAACGGACTCAGGGATCTCCATGTCCAACACCACGAAGCCCACGGGGAATTTCAGGCCCTGAATCATGACGACAACGTCCTTTAGCAACCCCTTCGGCCTCTTGACAGATAGATCAGCAAACTGAAGGACTGTCCTGCTCTATCGTAGAGGGCCCAACTCAAAGCGGTCGAGTAGGGCTGCCGGAAGTAGGTTGATCGAAGACCCACTGTCTAATAGAGTACGATCGAACCTCTTCTCCTGAATGTGGCATCTGACATATGGGGCTCCTGCATCAGGCCTCTTTGCTGGCAGACGGTTATGAATCGCGAAGCACGTGGCACGAGTGAGAACATGGATCTCAGACTGGTGGTTCCTCCTCTTCCTACTGACAATGGTCCTGTCTCTGAGTGATCTCTGGAGTAGAGGTATGTGCTCCAAGGCCTCCTGTAGAGTCAGCTGTATGTTGAATCGATCTATCATTTGCTGGCTGAGATGGTTCATTTTGGGATTTTCTTTCTTCTACCCCTTAGCCAAGCGGAGTGCTTGGGGAAAGGGGACTGTTGGGTCCTTCTCAGATTAAGGACTAGGAGAGGGTCTGGGCTACTCAAGCACGGCAGAATCCACGCATACATCATCAATCACCACAGGTGGATCAGAATAAAACAAACCCTTTCCTATATTCACAGAAATGTCCTGAGGTACATGAACAGATGGAAAAACAACAGGACTAGCAATAAAAGTGTTGGTGGCCTCAGTACCACCCTCGGCATCTGGCTGTGCGGCATCAGTACCGCGCTCTGGCTCGGCATCACATCTAGTGGCATCAGTACCACCTCCTCCATCAGGTGAAACGACGGCCTCAGTACCGTCAGCTGGATCAACGTCCGTGGTGGCATCAGTACCACCGTCATCATCTCTGGTGGCATCAGCACCACTCCTCTCCTCGACTGGCGCTCCTGAAGTTGCATCGAGTCGTCGCTCAGACGAGGCACCGCCTGTTGGCATCCTACCGCTCCTAAGTGTAACAAAATCAGCATCAAACATGTGTGCAGAGATATCACCAAGTGAAGCACTAGGAGTGGTAATCTCAGTGAACTCTACCTGCTCAGATTTCCTCTTCAGACTGTTGGGGTTCGGCTCAATCTGGGCAGGGATGGCGGCCTTCCCTCTCACGATCTCCCTCATCTCCTGACGTAACTTGTCCATCTCCCGTCGAAAGGTATCCTGCTACTCGGACATGAGGCGGGCTAGATCATCCAAGGCGAGATTCTCATAGGTCGGCCCATGAGAACCTAATGGGTAGCCTCGCTGGTAGTGAGGTTGTTGCTGCTGGTGGTGAGGGTGAGAGGGGTACTGCTGATGATGATACTGTTGCTGATGAGGCTGCTCTCGCCTCCAAGGTTGTTCCTGGTGATAGGGACGAGGACCATACTGCTGGTACGGGGATGACTGTTGCTGCTGAACTGGGGGCTACTGATGCTGGTGCTTCTCACGCTGCTAGCCGTACTGGCCACCCTGGGCTGGAGGCTACTATTGGGAACTACCGGTCGACCAGCAAAATCCGAGATGGTCACGTCGGATATCGGGATGGGGTCGATTGTACCAAATCCTGTTGACATCCATCAACAACTCCTGCTCGTACGAGGGTGGGGGAAGTACTGCCAGAGGCGGCTGGTAAACCACCATCTGGGTGTCCTGGGATGGTGGTGACTGGTAAGGCTGCTACGGCTGCTAGTACGACTCCACCTGGACATGGTGAACCTGTCGAGGCTGACTGGAGTGCTGGGACGAGCTACCGCTGCTGCTCGGATCTCCTCGTGACCTGAGACGGGGCTGAGAAGCCGTCTGTGCCTCTTGGAGACACATGATTTGTGTCTTCAGGTCACTCAGCGTCTGTGCCATCTGATCAATCTATGTCATGCCCTGGCACTGCTTCCTCTCTATCATCTCGATCTGGTCCAGCTTCTCACTGATGATACCCATGTCTGCAGCTGTGGACTCAGCCTGTGCGGCTGCTGCGGACGAAGTGGAAGGACCGGCATCGACCCGTGCTATCCTCTGAAACTACACGGTCTGTGGCTGTGGGTGTCCCTGGGGGTAGAGTCGGGTCTGGGACATCACTGTATAGTTCTCGGCTATCTCCTCATAGATGGCCTAGACCTGATCCTCATCCTTGGCGAAGTAGGAACCGCCACAAGAAGCGTTCACCAGGCCCTGCAGCTCTGGTGTCAACCCATAGAAGAAGCTCTGAACTAGGTTCAGCTTCGAAATGTCATGGTGCGGGCATCTGTCTGTAAGCTCTCTGAACCTCTCCCATGCCTCGTGGAACTGCTCGTTGTGGAGCATGGAGAAGTTGCTGATTAGGGCCCTCGTTGCATTGGTCCGCCCGAGTGGATAGTACTTGTTCAAGTACTCGGTGTGAAGCTGCACCCAGGTATGGACAAACCTCCCCAAGTGCTTCAGCCAGTTGGCTGCTCTGTCGACCAGTGAGAAGGGGAAGGCAATCATCCTAATGGTGTCCTCATCCACCTGCCGATCATGGATGGTGCTACAGATCATCTCAAACTCCTCGAGGTGGAGATGGGGCTCCTCAGTCGATGATGAATCTCGTATTCATCATGCTAAAAGCCACGGATTAAAACCCCTACTTAATCAATCCAATAAAAATACCCTTTAATTCCTTGGTTTTATCATATATTATATTGTGTATAAATTGCCATTAAATTATTGTATTTAAATTTCTTGTAATTTATTTATCCTCAAAAACATCTAAAAATTAGAAAGAATAATTGTCCATAATTCGCTGATCATTAAAAGCACTAGAAAATACAAAAGCATCTCAAAACCACAAAATCGGTGTTTTTATCCCTTTAAAAATACCCCCAAAAATATGATTTGTACAAATGACCTCATTTGGCTTTTTTGACCAACATGAAAGTTGTAGATCTCGTTGAGACGAGCAACTTTCATGTTTTGACTTTTTCCTAATTCAACTCTAACTATTTCTTTTCTTTGTATTTTTATTTGATTTTTTCTGATTGGGCCACGTGGCGCCCCTTGGGCCGCCCACGTGGCCTGCTTCTCTATCTGCCACCCGGCACCTCTCCTGGCCCTTGGATCAAGCTCTCCAAGCTTCATCTCTACTGTCCATCACCCGCTTTATTCCCAGCCATTGGATCTGACTCCCAGATCAGATTTGAACCACCCACTTACGCCTCATCCACAACCCTCCGATATCATCCTCATCCTACGCATCTAAAGCCTCCACGTCACCCCATATTTTTCCACCATACGACCAAATCAGCCATCTCATCTTCACCGCACACCTCCGCTTCGCTCTCAGCCCTTGATCTGACTCTCAGATCAATCCCAATCGTCCACTGGCGCCCAAACTCCAACCATCTGATCTTCTTTCCATCTAACGCCCCTTCACCTGCCACGTCGCCTATTCATCATCAACCGTTCGATCTCACCCATCTTCTAATCGCATCCACTCTTTCTAGCAATACCGTCGGCCATCCGATCAGATCAACGGATCTAATCTGACCCGACCATCTGCGCTTGCATCTCAGCCGTTGGATCATGGGATCCAACGGCAACCTGGTCATCTTCTTCCTCCCGTTGGTCCTCCTCCACAGATGTTACACCTCCGCCCCCTTCCTATTTTGGAAGGCGCCTCCAAACCTCCCTCCGCATCCTAATGGCTACTCCACTAAGCCCTCTCCTCCACCATCCTCGCGCGATCACCATCAACCTCCGCCATTACTCCCATGCCCTTAAAACCACCATGCAAAATGCCTCGCCATTACCATATCTACCCACCTCCTCCGCCTATTTAACCACCTCCTCCGCCACATTCACCGACGTCCACCATTATTGGGCTATGCCCTAGCCTCCTCCGCCCCTCCGGTGACAGCGCATGGGAGAATGTCGAGGCGAAGATGGGCTTAGCACGGTGTCGACCCACGGCGATGCTCCGCCATGTCCTGGTGGCTCCGGTAACCACCGAGCTTGCTGGCTTGCTGACCAGCTGGGCGACGACCCCTAGGTTCTTCCCGAGCCTAATCCCAAGCTCCTCCTCCGCCAGGGTTCCCCTCCCCGACAAGGTCTTCTTCCTCCTTTTTTTCCTTGTGTTTTCTTCTATTTATTCCGCTTCCTACAATCATCCTCACCTCCATCCGACCACCCTCCGAGCTTTGCCTACCACCAGTTACCCTCGTGGACCCCTCTCCCTTCTCCAGACCCTCCCTCGCTCCGACACCCTCTTCCCCTACTCCGCCGGAGAAGAAGACCTTGGCCATCACTTCTCGTCGCCTCCACGGCCTCCACTCACTCAAAAAGCCTTCACACATAACTGCACATGCTTTGGCTATCTAATGCTTGCAGGAACCATTAATGGTCGGAGCTCGCATCACCTCACCGATCTTGAAATTCTTCTCCGACAACTATACTCCGACGGGCAGCTTTAGACGTCAACAGAGCTCTGTACCGGCTCAAGGACCTCCGCCCGACCTCCATCTCCCTTCCCCGACCGTCAGAACACCCTCTGGAGCTCGTAGGAGGAATTCAGGCATCGCCGGAGACCCGCCTTCTCCAGTGGGCCAAGGCGGAGGAAGAAGGTACATGCACCGTCCGATCATCAGGATCGGACGGTGATGATGATGCCACGTGGTGACTCCAGACTCCACCCGAGCCTCAACTCTGAACCTATAGGCTCGGGTGGACCGAACCTCGAGCCGAACCTCCAGAAGCAGCCTCGTGTCCCGAAGCTGAGGTGTCCTCCCGAGCCTAGCATTGCACGTGCATAGCACGTGTGGTGCTGGGAAAATTGCAAAAATGACCCCGTAACTTTTGGTATTTGCAAAACGGTCCCCAGGCACGTGCCTCGCGTGCGTGCCTGGGTATTTTACAAGGAGGCCCTCAAACTTTTCAGGTATTGCAAAAATGCCCCTACATGCAATGGTGAAACTGCATAAGGGCCCAGGTGGTTTTTGGTAATTGTATTTAGGTCCTTCCAGGGACCTAAATGCAATATTTATACCTTTATTTTATTGCACTTTTATTAGAATTATGCCCTTGCACTGTTTTTAGCATAACTTGAGCATCATAGGTCCAAATTGCATGATTTTAGTGTCGTTTTGATCCTTACTTTATCCTCTACATTTTAGCATGCTTAATTGTCTCATTTTCTCCTGTTTTAATTAAAGTGAATTTTTATGTGGTAATTGAGACCCTGTTCTACTCATGCTTGCTATGATTGGCTGACCGTTTTCAATGATGGATTAAATTGACTCTGACTTCAAATTATATTTTGTTGCTCGCATTTTTAGGGTATAATTGTAAGCTTTATTTAGCATACATATTATCTTGCATACTCGCTCATGCATCATTTTAAATTGCATAAAAATAAATAAAAATTGTATCCATCTTAGCATCATTTTTGTAAATTGCACAATTCTTCATATGGACCTGAAATCAGAATTAATTCCCATTGAGCCAACATGAATCGAAATTCGATAAACATATTAGGCTGCCGTGTCCATGTGTTCGACCTTGGTAGACTTGCCAAGTAAAAAATATTCCACGACATTCAAAGATCGTGGTTTTTGCTGAACCAAATTCGCCTCCTATACTATGACTAATTCATCACTTTTAATGAGGCGAATTTCACGTTAATCTAATGGCGCCGTTGCCGGGGATACAGCTTAGCTTAAATTTTGGATTTTGATTTTATTTGTTGAATAATTTTCAAAGGTCCTCATTTCATGCATTATTTCTTTGCATTATATTTGTTGATTTAAATTCTCGGAGTATTCTAACGTTTATCTTTTGTGGCAGGGCCCATGATGATCGGGGATGCCTGATACTCATGGAGGCATGAAGTCGGGAGCTTCCGCTGAAGAGGTCGCAAAGGAATCTGTAAAGAAAAGCTGGAGTCTTTTAATCAGTCAGATTGCATGGCATATCTATAAAAAAATGTTGAATTTGCATATTTATTTTCAGATTTGCATGTTGTACAAAAAAAAATTATAGATCACTAGATGATCTACCCCCCCCCCCCCATAAACCTAACTTGCACACTCACTCCCACCATCCCCTGTATATTTCACTCTCTCTATCTCTCTCCCTCTATCTCTATATCTCTCTCTTTGTGTGTATATTTCACGAACCCCCCCCCCCCCCTCACCTTTGTATCATAGAACACTCCCCCCTAACCCAGACCTTACTTAGGCTATTTGTAGCCTAAGTATAGGGGGGACCTGCCTGCTCATCCCTCCCTCGTTCCGTCTTCTTGTACTTAGGTCAATATTGAACTAAGTATAGGGGGATCCGCCTCCTCAGTTCCGCTATATCACCGATATTTGAATCGAACCTTAGCTTCATGGCACTTGTGCTATGAGGACATGGCAAAATTTAAGTACAGGGGGTATACCGTATATTACTGTATATTTACTTTAGCCTTAGCTCGTATTTTTTAAAACTTTTTAAAATTTATTTTCGGGATGGGTTTTGGTAAGCTTGTGAACTGGGTAAAAACCTTGTAAAAATTGTTTATTAAAATCGAGGGTTTTTGTAAATATTCCTTTTCAAAAAAAATGTTTATAAATTGAAAAATTAAAAAAAATCTTTCTTGGAATTAGACTCTGACTACTATGCTTAGTAGACATTCTCAGTGAGGGAACCTTGGTCTCCCTTAGCAGAGTGGGTGGTTTAGAGGACATCGCATTTGGCCCTTTCCTCAAGTAACACGGGTCTCGACCCGTACTTACACCCATACTAGCTGAGAGTGGATACTTTTATTTGAGCCTTGGCCAGTCATTGTCTCTCCAAGGAACTAAAAAAAATATATTAAAAACCATAAAAATATGCAAAAGACAAAAATCACACAAAAAATTCACTAACATAAGGAGTTGGTGTATTCCTGACACATTCACACTCACTCAAGGCTTGAGGATTTTGAGGACACTAGATTTCTGGGATCTTGAGAGTCTGAGCTAACATGCCTTAGTCATTAGGGTTTTTAAACTTAAATATCCACAATTCCCTGGTTTGAAGGATTTGAGTGCTATATTGCACTCTTCATCTCTACCTTCAAGAAAATATGATCAACATAGTCACTTCCACAACTGCATGATTGATGAGCTGAGTTGAGACATCACTTGAGGAACTAGGAATAGAGATTTGAGTTTAGATCTGATCTAATGATATTCGAGGATGGGATAAAGTTAATGAAGGCTTCAGAAAACCTGAGTGTCAGCCAAACCCTAGCCAGTATGTGAACAAGATTCATATGCTATCTCTTTGATATTTACCTATGTGTCAGGGTGTGATGAAACTTAATGGAATTTGTTGATCAGTGTGCGCCAACTTTTGGTAAAAGCAGTGGAGCTAGCCTACAAAAGAAATGAAATGTCAAAGAAAAAGCTTTGAATATCAAAGTCAAATTACAAATGAGCTTCCACAAAAGGCGAGCGCTCCCAAACATTTTCAAAGTGTCCAATTGGACCAAGCGCTAATTAGGACCAAGGAGTCGGGCTGACACCATAAAAAGGGCCCTGCATCGTAAGCGATACAAGTCTGGGTGTCGAAGGTATCTTAAATACTCAGAAAAGACACACCCCGGTGTACTCTCAGAAAAACAAGTGCAGGCGACTCCAACTCTCTTGACGGACACATTGATCAACAAAATAATAATTTACATGTGTTGAGTAAAAGGCACTCGAGAGGCCCCTTGTTCCAATGTGAGGGTGAGAAAAATAGACACAATCCCATTACCTCCATCATCTGGCCGTCCATCGAAATTTCAAGTCTGACAAACTAAAGAGATAGTTGACTGAAGCAAGAGTAGACTTATTCCCTATTATTGAGGATTAGGTCTAGAGGTGAGTCTTTGGGACTGGAACTTTGAGTGGTGCATCGACTCGGCTCTCATGAAATGCAGTACACTAAATGTCATATCCTTATATTCTATGTACAAAAAGAGAGTCTGATAATCAGAGAAGTTGGATTCCTTCTGACTAAGGATTGGACAAACCCAGAATTTTAGGATCACTTAGGTCAAGGGTCTTCGAAAGATCAAGCCTTGAAAATTTCACGCATAGTGTTAGGAATTAATCTGACTCCTTCATTCTTTAGATGCTCGAGGACGAGCATGGTTTAAGTATAGGGGTATGATGAATCTTGTATTCATCATGCTAAAAGCCACAGATTAAAACGCCTGCATAATCAATCCAATAAAAATACCCTTTAATTCCTTGTTTTTATCATGTATTATATTGTGTATAAATTACCATTAAATTATTGTATTTAATTTTCTTGTAATTATTTTATCCTAAAAAACTTTTAAATATTAGGAAGAATAATTGTCCATAATTCACTAACCATTAAAAGCACTAGAAAATACAAAAACATCTCAAAACCACAAAATCGGTGTTTTTATCGCTTTAAAAATACCCCCAAAAATATGCTTTGTACAAATGACCTCTTTTGGCTTTATGACCAACATGAAAGTTGTAGATCTCATTGAGACGAGCAACTTTCATGTTTTGACTTTTTTCGAATTCAACATCTATCTATTTCTTTTGTAATTTTCTTTGTAGATTTATTTGATTTTTTCCGATTGGGCCACGTGGCGCCCCCTGGGCCACCCAAGTGGCCCGCTTCTCTATCTGCCACCCGGCGCCTCTCCTGGCCCTTGGATCAAGCTCTCCCAGCTTCATCTCCATCGTCCATCACCCGCTTTATTCCCAGCCATTGGATCTGACTCCCAGATTAGATCTGAGCCACCCACTTACGCCTCATCCACAACCCTCCGATCTCATCCTCATCCTACGCATCTCAAACCTCCACGTCACCCCATATTTTTCCACCATACGATCAAATCAACCATCTCATCTTCACCGCACACCTCTTCCTTGCTCTCAGCCCTTGATCTGACTCTCAGATCTAATCCCAATCGTCCACTGGCACCCAAACTCCAACCATCCGATCTTCTTTCCATCTAACGCCCCTCCACCTGCCACGTCGCCTATTCATCTTCAACCGTTCGATCTCACCCATCTTCAATTCGCAACCACTCCTTCTCGCCATACCGTCAGCTTTCCGATCAGATCAACGGATCTAATATGACCCGACCATCCGCGCTCGCATCTCAGCCGTTGGATCGTGGGATCCAACGGCCTCCTGGTCATCTTCTTCCTCCCGTTGGTCCTCCTCCGCAGACATTACACCTCTGCCTCCTTCTTATTTTGGAAGGTGCCTCTAAACCTCCCTCAGCATCCTAACGGCTGCTCCACTAAGCCTTCTCCTCAACCATCCTCGCGCGATCACCATCAACCTCTACCATTACTCCCACGCCCTTAAAACCACCATGCAAAACGCCTTGCCATTACCATATCTTACCACCTCCTCCTCCTATTTAACCACCTCCCCCGCCACATTCTCCGACATCCACCATTATTGGGCTATGCCCTAGCCTCCTCCGCCCCTCCGGTGACAGCGGAGGGGCAGAATGTCGAGGCGAAGATTGGATTAGCTCGGTGTCGACCCACGGCGATGCTCCGTCATGTCCTGGTGGCTCCGGCCACCACCAAGCTCGCTGGCTGGCTGACCAGCTGGGCGACGACCCCTAGGTTCTTCCGAGCCTAATCCCAAGCTCCTCCTCCGCCAGGGTTCCCCTCCCCGGCGAGGTCTTCTTCCTCCTTCTTTTCCTTGTCTTTTCTCCTATTTATTTCGCTTCCTACAATCATCCTCACCTCCATCCGACCACCCTCCGAGCTTCGCCTACCACCAGTCACCCTCGCGGACCCCCTCTCCCTTCTCCAAAACCTCCCTCGCTCTGACACCCTCTTCCCCTGCTCTGCCGGAGAAGAAGACCTTGTCCATCACTTCTCGCCGCCTCCACAGCCTCCACTCACTCACAAAGCCTTCACACATAACTGCACATGCTTCGGCTATCTAACGCTTGCAGGAACCATCAATGGTCGGAGCTCGCATCACCTCGCCGGTCTCGAAATTCTTCTCCGACAACCATACTCCGACGGGCAGCTTTAGACATCAACAGAGCTCCGCACCGGCTCAAGGACCTCCGCCCGACCTCCAGCTCCCTTCCCCGACCGTCAGAACACCCCCTGGAGCTCGGAGGACGAATTCAAGCATCGTCGGAGACCCGCCTTCTCCGGCGGGCCAAGGCAGAGGAAGAAGGTACAGGCACCGCCTGATCATCAGGATCGGACGGTGATGATGATGCCACATGGCGACTCCAGACTCCACCCGAGCCTCAACTCTGAACCGATAGGCTCGGGTGGACCGAACCTCGAGCTGAACCTCTAGAAGCGGCCATGTGTCCCGAAGCTGAGGTGTCCTCCCCGAACCTAGCATTGCACGTGCATAGCACGTGTGGTGTTGGGAAAATTGCAAGAATGACCCCGTAACTTTTGGTATTTGTAAAACGGTCCCCCAAGCACGTGCCTCACGTGCGTGCCTGGGTATTCTACAAGGAGGCCCTCAAACTTTTCAGATATTGCAAAAATTCCCCTGCACGCAATGGTGAAATTGCATAAGGGCCCAGGCAGTTTTTGTAATTGCATTTAGGTCCTTCCAGGGACTTAAATGCAATATTTATCCCTTTATTTTATTGCAATTTTATTACAATTATGCCCTTGCACTGTTTTTAGCATAACTTGAGCATCGTAGGTCCAAATTGCTTGATTTTAGTGTCGTTTTGATCCTTGTTTTGTCCTCTACATTTTAGCATGCTTAATTGTCTCATTCGCTCCTGTTTTAATAAAAGTGAATTTTTATGTGGTAATTGAGACCTTGTTCTACTCATGCTTGCTATGATTGGCTGACCGTTTTCAATGATGGATTAAATTGACTCTGACTTCAATTTATATTTTGTTGCTCGTATTTTTAGGGTATAATTGTAGGCTTTATTTAGCATACATATTCTCTTGCATACTCGCTCATGCATTATTTTAAATTGCATAAAAATAAATAAAAAATTTGCATCCATCTTAGCATCGCTTTGTAAATTGCACAATTCTTCATACGGACCTGAAATTGGAATTCATTCACATTGAGCCAACATGAATAGAATTTCGATAAACATATTAGGCAGCTGTGTCCCTGTGTTCAACCTTGGTAGACTTGCCAAGTAAAAAATATTCCACGACATTCAAAGATCGTGGTTTTTGTTGAACCAAATTCGCCTCCTATACTATGACTAATTCGTCACTTTTAATGAGGCAAATTTGACGTTCATCAAATGTAGATAGAGAAGCGGGCCGCGTGGGCGGCCCAGGGGGCGCCACATTGCCCAATCAGAAAAAATCAAATAAAATACAAAGAAAATTACAAAAGAAATAGTTAGAGGTTGAATTAGGAAAAAGTCAAAACATGAAAGTTGCTCGTATCGACGAGATCTACAACTTTCATGTTGGTCAAAAAGCCAAAAGAGGTCATTTGTATAAAGCGTATTTTTGGGGGTATTTTTAAAGGGATAAAAAAACCTATTTTGTGGTTTTGAGATGTTTTTGTATTTTCTAGTGCTTTTAATGGTCAGTGAATTAAGGACAATTATTCTTCCTAATTTTTGGGGGTTTTTGAGGATAAATTAATTACTAGAAAATTAAATACAATAATTTAATGGCAATTTATACACAATATAATACATGATAAAAACAAGGAATTAAAGGGTATTTTTATTGGATTGATTAAGCAGGGGTTTAATCCGTGGCTTTTAGCATGATGAATACGAGATTCATCATATACTACGACTAATTCATCACTTTTAATGAGACTAATTCATCACTTTTTTGAAAAGGAATATTTAATAAAACCCTCGATTTTAATAAACAATTTTACAAGGTTTTTACCCAGTTCACAAGCTTACTAAACCCAACCCCAAAAAATAAATTTTAAAAAGTTTTAAAAAATACAAGCTAAGGCTAAAGTAAATATGCAGTAATATACAGTTTATCCCCCTATACTTAAATTTTGCTATGTCCTCATGGCACAAGTGCCATGAAGCCAAGGCTCGATCCAAATATCGGGTGATATAGAAGAACTGAGGAGGCAGGTCCCCCATATACTTAGGTCAATATTGACCTAAGTACAAGAAGACAGAACGAGGGAGGGATGAGCAGGCAGGTCCCCCCTATACTTAGGCTACAAATAGCCTACGTAAGGTCTAGGTTAGGGGGAGTGTTCTATGATACAAAGGTGAGGGGGGTCGTGAAATATACACACAAAGAGAGAGATATAGAGATAGAGATAGAGGGAGAGAGAGAGAGAGAGTGAAATATACAGGGGATGGTGGGAGTGAGTGTGCAAGTGTTGGTGTGTGTGTGTGGAGGGGAGGGGGGTAGATCATCTAGTGATCTATACTTTTTTTTGTACAACATGCAAATCTAAAAATAAATATGCAAATGCAACATTTTTTTACAAATATGCCATGCAATCTGACTAATTAAAAGACTACAGCTTTTCTTTACAGATACCTTTGCGATCTCTTCAGCGGAAGCTCCCGACTTCGTGCCTCCATGAGGATCAGGCATCCCATCATCATGGGCCCTGCCACAAAAGATAAACGTTAGAATACTCAGAGAATTTAAATCAGCAAATATGATGCAAAGAAATGATGCATGAAACGAGGACCTTTGAAAATTATTCAACAAATTAAATCAAATCCAAAAATTAAGCTAAGCCGTATCCCCGGCAACGGTGCCATTTGATGAACGTGAAATTCCCCTCATTAAAAGTCATGAATTAGTCGTAGTATAGGAGGCGAATTTGGTTCAGCAAAAACCACGATCTTTGAATGTCGTGGAATATTTTTTACTTGGCAAGTCTACCAAGGTCGAATACCGGGACACGACTGCCTAATATGTTTATCGAATTTCGATTCATGTTGGCTCAATGTGAATTAATTCCAATTTCAGGTCTATATGAAGAATTGTGCAATTTACAAAACAATGCTAAGTTGGATGCAATTTTTTTTATTTATTTTTATGCAATTTAAAATGATGCATGAGCGAGTATGCAAGAGAATATGTATGCTAAATAAAGTCTATAATTATACCCTAAAAATGCGAGCAACAAAATATAAATTGAAGTCAGAGTCAATTTAATCCATCATTGAATCAAGCATGAGTAGAACAGGGTCTCAATTACCACATAAAAATTCACTTTAATTAAAACAGGAGCAAATGAGACAATTAAGCATGCTAAAATGTAGAGGACAAAACAATGATCAAAACGGCACTAAAATCATGTAATTTGGACATACGATGCTCAAGTTATGCTAAAAACAGTGCAAGGGCATAATTGTAATAAAAATGCAATAAAATAAAGGGATAAATGTTGCATTTACGTCCCTGGAAGGACCTAAATGCAATTACCAAAAACCGCCTGGGCCCTTATGCAATTTCACCATTGCGCGCAGGGGCATTTTTGCAATATCTGAAAAGTTTGAGGGCCTCCTTGTAAAATACCCAGGCACGCACGTGAGGCACGTGCCTGGGGACCGTTTTGCAAATTCCAAAAGTTACGGGGTTATTTTTGTAATTTTTCCCAGCATCACACGTGCTATGCACGTGCAATGCTAGGCTCGGGAGGACACCTCAGCTTCGGGACACGTGACCGCTTCTGGAGGTTCGACTCGAGGTTCGGTCCACCCAAGCCTATAGGTTCAGTGTTGAGGCTTGGGTGGAGTATTGAGTCGCCACATGGCTTCATCATCACCGTCCGATCCTGATGGTCGGATAGTGCATGTACCTTCTTCCTTCGCCTTGGTCCACCGGAGAAGGCGGGTCTCCAGCGATGCCTGAATTCCTCCTCCGAGCTCCAGAGGGTGTTCTGACGGTCGGGGAAGGGAGATGGAGGTCGGGCAGAGGTCCTTGAGCCGGTTCAGAGCTCTGTTGACGTCTAAAGCTGCCCGTCGGACTATGGTTGTCGGAGAAGAATTTCGAGACCGGCGAGGTGATGCGAGCTCCGACCATTGATGGTTCCTGCACGCGTTAGATAGCCGAAGCCTGTGCAGTTATGTGTGTAGGCTTTGTGAGTGAGTGGAGGCTGTGGAGGCGGCGAGAAGTGATGGCCAAGGTCTTCTTCTCCAGCGGAGTAGGGGAAGAGGGTGTCGGAGCGAGGGAGGGTCTAGAGAAGGGAGAGAGGTCCGCGAGGGTGACTGGTGGTAGGCGAAGCTCGGAGGGTGGTCGGATGGAGGTGAGGATAATTGTAGGAAGCGGAATAAATAGGAGAAAACACAAGGAAAAGAAGGAGGAAGAAGACCTCATCGTGGAGGGGAACCTTGGCAGAAGAGGAGCTTGGGATTAGGCTAGGAAGAACCTAGGGGTCGTCGCCCAGCTGGTCAGCCAGCCGACGAGCTTGATGGTGGCCGGAGCCACCAGGACATGGCGGAGCATCGCCGTGGATCGACACCGAGCTAAGCCCATCTTCGCCTCGACATTCTGCCCCTCCGCTGTCACCGAAGGGGCAGAGGAGGCTAGGGCATAGCCCAATAATGGTGGACGTCGGTGAATGTGGCGGAGGAGGTGGTTAAATAGGCAGAGGAGGTGGGTAGATATGGTAATGGCGAGGCATTTTGCATGGTGGTTTTAAGGGCGTGGGAGTAATGGCGGAGGTTGATGGTATCGCGCGAGGATGGTGGAGGAGAGGGCTTAGTGGAGTAGCCGTTAGGATGCAGAGGGAGGTTGGGAGGCGCCTTCCAAAATAGGAAGGGGGCGGAGGTGTAACGTCTGCGGAGGAGGACCAATGGGAGGAAGAAGATGACCAAGTGGCCGTTGGATCCCACGATCCAACAGCTGAGATGCGAGCGCGGATGGTCAGGTCAGATTAGATCCGTTGATCTGATTGGATGGCTGATGGTATGGAAAGAAGGAGTGGCTGCGATTGGAAGATGGGTGAGATCGAACGGTTGAAGATGAATAGGCGACGTGGCAGGTGGAGGGGCGTTAGATGGAAAGAAGATCGGATGCTTGGAGTTTGGGTGCCAGTAAATGATTGGGATTAGATCTGAGAGTCAGATCAAGGTCTAAGAACGAAGCGGAGGTGTGCGGTGAAGATGAGATGGCTGATTTGATCGTATGGTGGAAAAATATGGGGTGACGTGGAGGCTTGAGATGCGTAGGATGAGGATGATATCGGAGGGTTGTGGATGAGGCGTAACTGGGTGGCTCAGATCTGATCTGGGAGTCAGATCCAATGGCTGGGAATAAAGCGGGTGATGGACGGTGGAGATGAAGCTGGGAGAGCTTGATTCAAGGTCCAGGAGAGGCATTGGGTGGCAGATAGAGAAGCGGGCCACGTGGGCGGCCCAGGGGGCGCCAGTGTCCCAATCAGAAAAAATCAAATAAAAATACAAAGAAAATTACAAAAGAAATAGTTAGAGTTGAATTAGGAAAAAAGTCAAAACATGAAAATTGCTCGTCTCGACGAGATCCACAACTTTCATGTTGGTCAAAAACCAAAAGAGGTCATTTGTACAAAGCGTATTTTGAGGGTATTTTTAAAGGGATAAAACATCGATTTTGTGGTTTTGAGATGTTTTTGTGTTTTCTAGTGCTTTTAATGGTCAGCGAATTATGGAAAATTATTCTTCCTAATTTTTAGGGCTTTTTGAGGATAAAATAAGTGCAAGAAAATTAAATACAATAATTTAATGGTAATTTATACACATTATAATACATGATAAAAACAAGGAATTAAAGGGTATTTTTATTGGATTGATTAAGCAGGGGTTTTAATCTGTGACTTTTAGCATGATGAATACGAGATTCATCAGCCTGTGGAAGCGGGGTAGAAGCTGAATGGTCTGTAGGGGGAACTTGAAGTCCCCCACGATCGCCGGAAGAACTACATCGGTGAGTAAGCATCGATCCGGGGTTGTGCAACTCCTGCATCGGTCTGGCTCCTACTGCTGCTGCTGCTGCCGGCTGGACTGGTTCATTGGGCTGATCGGGTATCTCTGGCCCTTCTCCTGCGGCTCTCGGCTGCTCTCGATCGGCTCTCATCCTCTCCATCTCTCTCCTCATCTCAACCATGAAAGCCCCCTGATCCCTAATTTGTTGCTGCATCGTCTCGAGGGAGGCTATCAAGGTGTTGTTGATCGCACCCTGGTCCAGGACGTAAGTCTCCTCTGCTCGTGGACCTCCAGTGCGGTCGTCGTTGCTGCCGGCCATGGTCTCTACAAAGGTAAAAGGCCCAAACTCATGTACCGATAAATCATCTGTCTCCTGTCTCTCATCTGGCACTGGTATCTTTGGACTGGTAGAAGGTTGGTCAAGGGGGAACAGGGCGGAATCGAACTCGGGTTTGGAGAGAGGGTCTCGGCTCTCACAAACCAACCTAGATGAATGGGCTGGAGTGCTAAAAAGTGGTGCAGCCATAGGCTGCCTAAGAGACCTCCTGCCCATCATCCTGATCTGGTGAGTCGGGCGGATGAGATCTGGAAACACACAAGATTAGCAAACAAAACCCCTGGTTCACCTACTCAACACAGAGCTGAAGACTGTAAGAGTTCGGTCAATTTATCTTGTCAATTTTTATTTTGGTGATCATGTCAGAATATCAGAGCGGTTACGCGAGCTGATAGGAATCCAATACGCCTACCAGACTGTTCCGTATAAAAGGTCGGTAGTCTGATCGGGTTCGGATATGGCTCTAGCCTAGTGTGCGGGTCGCTCTCTCGCTCATCCAAACCAGACAATGAGGGGGTTGTTATCCCCAAGACAAATTTTTGTGTAAGGTGTCTTTTAGGGTCAAGTGTGTTTAGCAGTCCCAATTTTATAGTTTTTCTTTTTAGGTATTTTTCAAGCAAACAACGCCTAATTAATTTTTTGGGTCCTCCTGATTATTTTAAGTCCAGAAAACGGGGGGAGAAGACGAAAAAGCCGATGCGTGATAAAATCAATGATGCATGCTGAGTAAGAAAGGCGTACCTGACTCCAACACTCTACATGCACGGTGATCCACGCATAAAATAAAGACTGAAAATAAACTACCTATATGATGCACGAGAAAATCAGTCTTAACGAAGCAATTTCTACACGGAGAGAACTGATGACTAACGGGTCAATAGGAGGGGTCGGTGTCCGATCTCGGATGCCGATCGGTGCCTGCCACAACGGGTCCTACCAGTGCTGTATACAACCTCTAACGGTGTGTGACCCCTCAAGTGACCAGGTTAGCCTTTTCTTTATTAATTTTAATTAGGTCCAATTACGACCTAATTGGCACAGGCAGCTAATTAGGTGTTTGGATCCTAATCAATTACGGTGCAATCAGCAGAAAAATCCTAAACTATGGCCAAAACCATGTAAATCAGATAAGAAGTTAAAAATAAAATAAAATTGAGAAAACTAAAACCGGCGAAAATGCGGTGAGGTCCCCTGAGCACACCGGTGCTCGGTGAAACAGACCCCGCAATCCACAAGTCTGTGAAAGTCCAGGTACCTATATTATTATAATAACAAATATCCTGAAAGTAAACTAACTATCCTAAGCTAATCAACTACTCCCACGCCCCTGCTAGCCTCCTCGCACACTCCTACGGCTCTGTGTAGAAGCGAGCCGCCTCCGAATACCGCGGTTGCATTGGCTCTTCGAGAAGAACCGCCTCAGTCCCCGAGCCCTCACAAGAAAACAAACAGAGGTGTCAGACACATATTATTATAAAAAGAAGCAAGATAAAATAAAATAAAACAAACTATATGCAGAAATAGAAATATCACACAAAACAAAGAAACACAAACAAAAAAAATAAAATAAAATAAAAAGAAATAGAAAATTGAGAAAATCAAAAAGCCACAAAAAGCTGCGAGCAAGCGAAAAGCTGCGGAAAAAGCCACGAAAAAAAACCGAACAAACAAAAAAACAAAGACTACTAAGCTGTGCTCCCGGCAATGGCACCATTCCGATGATCGGAAAAGGACCAAGACCCGGGTGAAGGTATAAGAACAAGGGTCGTTGCGACCCGGATCTCGATACTCGGGCAATCAAGAAAATCAGAGATCACCAAATCAGAAAATGAATCAATAAAATCAAAGCGGTCCTCACTATTTATTTAACCTGGTATAGAGACCAGGGTCGGACATAAGGAGCACAAATTGACCGAGACGGCCTACGAAGTAGTCAAAAAAGGAAAATAAAATAAAAAGAGACGTTTTGGTGGATTGTTAAATCTTTTTAATTTTTTTTTGTATTTTTAATAATAAAGGAAATATAGAAACAAGGGGAAAGCACACAAACAACTATTTATAAAACACAACAAATAAAGCCAAAAAACATATAAAATTATTTTTATATTTTTATATTTTTAAGTATTTTGGGTGATTTTTTCAGAATTTTCGAATTTTTAGTTGATTTTATAAAAATCAAAAAAGGGAAAAACAGTGACAAAGTGTGCAGTCAGATTTGAAAGGCTAATTAAAAATAACTAATTAGCCTATAAAAATCTAATGGCAATTTTTATGACAAGTAAAAATAAAAACCTAACTACAGAAACTAAAATTGCAATTTTTTGATTTTTATAAAATTTTTAATGATTTTTATAGGTTTTCAGGGTTTTTAATTTTTATGGGTTTTGTAAGTCCAAATGAGCCAAAATTGGACAGAAGCTGGAAGACAACAAAACAAACAAACACTAAATTTTTTAGATTTTTTAGATGGATTGTCATATTTTTAGTTAATTTTCTAATTAAGATAATAGCAAAAATGAGGGTTTTTTATTTTTTAAAAATAACAAAAAGCCACAAAAATGTCCCAAAAATTTAGTGAAATTTTCACACAGTGGCAGGAGCCACGTATCCAAATTTCACTGGATTTGGGGTTGATTTGATATTTTATTCAATACAAGCAAGGGATACAACACACAAGGACCCAGATGTAATAGCAATAAAGTTTCAGGGCTGAAAAGGTAACACATGAGGAAACTAGAGGGGTATCTACGCAAAAATCACATCAATTTCCTCACATGTCGAATACAAAACGCACACGGGCATAAGTGCATTTTTTAAAACCTAACTTTCAATCCAGAACACCCACAAACCACAACCCAGATAATGCAAATATCTTAAAATATCATGTGCCTAGCACGTGGTTCACATTCATAGGGATAAAAATGTAATTCCAATTAATAAATATGCAAACCATAAGACCTTAGAACTAGAGGATAAGAGTTGCAAAATGTCCAAAAATCACGTGTCGTAGCACGTGTCTCACACAAGCAGGGACTAAAAAGCAAATAAAATAAACTGGAGGTCTAAACATGCAAATAACCCAAGAGTGCAAACTTATTTAACAGACTAAATAACAACTAACTAAAACTGTAGGGGTATGGGTGCAATTACCCAACAAAGGTGTGTGAGAGGCACACATGAGTGCCAGGTGTCGATCTGTGGCTGGCGGTGGATGGATGGTCCTGATGATGCCCACTGGAAGATCTGACAATGCTGGTGACGAGACGAACGGTCCTGATGACGCCCTCTGGAAGATCTGACGGTGCTGGTGCATAGGCGAACGTGGGGCATACGTGGCCGTCAGACCGTGGATCTAATAGCCTGACAGGAGCAGGCTATGTGCTGCTGTGATCAGACCTGGTGCAGAGAGGGAATCCGACAGCTGCGAGAGGATGAGGAAGAGCTCCTCCTGGGCGAGCTTCTCCGGCGATCCGGAGATGATCCGAAGGGCCGATGGAAGATCGGAGAGGCGGGTCTTCCTCGCGATGGCGTTCCGCGTCGGATGGTGGCCTCCGATGAAGGCTCCAACAGTCGGAACCTCCGGTGAGGGAGGAGCAACCTGGAGCAGCTCCGGCGAAGGGTGGAAACAGCAGCCAAGGGGGGTACCTGCGGTTATTAACCTACAAAACAAAGCTCCTGCTCGGAGGGATGCTCCAGCGGGGGTTATTGGCAAAAAGAAGGAGAGAAGCAGCGTGGATGGGCTATGGAGGGTTCCGACGAATGTGATAGATGGAACCCAACTCGATCTGGGCTTAGATGGCCTAGCGCGAGGTGATCAGGTCGCGTAGGGAAGGTGGCGATGAGTCGGAGAATCGATCTGTACGGATAAGATGGGTTGGCAGAGCTTCGGCCACTAGGGCGGAGCTGGCGGAGCTGGAAGCTGAAAATCGATAATGGACTAGGCTAAAGGAGCTAAAGGATCTACCTGATGATCATGTTCGACTGGGGAGGAGACGCTGGTTCTTCGGTGATCATCGCCTTGATGGAGCTTCGCCTCCAGAGGCTCAAGCTCCGCCGACGGCAGAGCACGACGACGAGGGTCGCCGGACCTGGGCTACACACCTCCAAACTCTCTCTCAGACACCCTCCGCACTCGCTGTCACTCGAGGAAGATGATGGAGGTCACAGGGATCGAAGGGTGGTGGCCGAAGGTGCATGAAATGGCGGAGGAAGGCGAGACTTTATAGTGGTGCATGTCCGATAAGAAAGGAGTGGAGCGCGCGGATCGATGCATGGAGCCCTAGCAAGAAGATCGGGCGTGGATCCCGGGTCATCAAGGTTCAATCGGAGCTAGGGGTTTAGGTAAATGGGAGGCGAGGTGATTCGGGAAAAAGGGGAGAAATCGGGTTGGTCACCCGGATCCGTGAACCTGTAGTCCTGGGGGGAGAGTTGACCGGGGGTCAACATCCCTAGTGGACCAATGGGAAAATTCCTTTGGGAAATTATTTGGAAAATCTAAATAAAATAGAAAATGACCTTATTTCAAAATATTTACAAAATAAAAAATATTTATTTATTTTCAAAGTATTTTTTGTGATGTTTATTTATTTTTTTGAAAAATAAAATACGTATTTACATTATATTATTATTATATACTAGTATTTACACCTATGTATTTTTTATTTTTATTTTTAATATCTTATTTATGTATATTTATTCCAATTATATATTTTATTTTATTACATTATAAAATATGGAATATAAAGTGATTTTTATTGAATTTTTATTAATTATTTACAAGGGGAAATAAATAAATAAATATTTTATTCTATATACATGGTCTATGTGCACTGATGAGAGAGAAATTTATTTATTTTTATTTTTATTTTATTTTTCCCATTTTTATTTTAGTTTTATTTTTACAAATATGTACAAATTATGGGAAGCCCGAATATATTTTTATTTTAAGAAAATAAATTATTTACATATAGAGGGATATGTACACCATGTTGAGTCACCTTATCTCTCTCTACTTATTTTATTTGCGATCAGGCCCTTATGGTGCCTTCCCTTGGGTTCAGGTCACTCAATATTTATTCTAAATATTTCCCTCTTTTTCTTTATTTCTTTATTCTTTTAGTTTTGCACAAAAACATGCTAATTATGAATATTTACACAATGCATGCTTTTTGTCAATTTATTTTATTTACACAAATATACATGGTGTTTTGCAAAGGGTTTTAGCTAAAATAAAAGAATAAAGAGTGATGAATGAGGATTCATCAATCAACCATATATATATATAGGAGTGATCCTGTGAGATCAAAAAACTGTGAGAGCATGAGAGCATGCATTTTGGACCACTAGATTCTGTTTTCTCTCTCCTGATCTTCTCTCTCTTAGTTGAATCTAGTGGTGCAGAATGCATGCTCTCATGCTCTCACAGGTTTTGCTCATAGAATCATTCCTCTATATATTAATATACATAGGGTCAATCCTTTGATATGAGATTTTTGTGAGATGGTGAGATGGGAAATTCTGACGACTAAATTATGTCTTCTCTCTCCTGATTTTCTCTCTCCTAGTTGAAATTAGTGGTCCAAAATTTCTCATCTCACAATCTCACAAAATCTCATCTCACAAGATTAGTCCTATATATATGAGGATTGATCCTATGAGAGTCAAAAATTATGAGAGCATGAGAGCAGTGAATCTGGACCACTAGATTCTACTCCTCTCTCTCCTCCTGCAATCAATAAGGAGAGAGATATCAGAATTTAGTGGTCCAGAATCATTACTCTCATGCTCTCACAGCTTTGGATCTCACAGGATCAACCATATATATACATATATATGGGAAAAAGGAGTATGCTCTCTGAGTGTAGCTAACTTACATGCTTCCACCTCTTTTCCCCTATATTTTTAAATTTTTCTGAAATGGAACCTACTGGAATTTAGATCACAATATGTTACCATGGTGTCATTAAAAATTCGACTTAATTCAAGACATCTATCCCCTCCATCAAGATTGACAAATTTTAACGATCTCCGAATTGCTAAAATTGACCCCCTTCAGATGGAGGGCATAAGAGTCTCTATTTTTGATGAAATTGGAATGACATGTTATGGAGATGTAGTGATGAATATAAATATTTTCATTTTCCAAAAAAATAAAAAATAGGGGGAAATAGAGGAGTGAGTAGCCAATTAACTACACCCAAGGTGTAGCCTCATTTAACCATACATATATATATATATAGAGAGAGAGAGAGAGGAGTGGTCCTATGGGAGCAAAAAGTTATGAGAGCATGAGAGGAGTGATTCTGGACCACGAGATTCAATGAGGAGAGAGAAGACCATGAAAGAGAAGACAGAATCTAGTAGTCCAGAATCACTCATCTCATGCTCTCACAACTTTTTGCTCTCATAGGATCACTCCTCTATGTGTGTCTCTGTGTGTGTGTGAGGAGTGATCTTGTGAGAGAAAAAAACTGTGATCTAGTGGTTCAGAATCACTTGAATATTCACGAAAGAATTTTTTCAAAAAAAATAAAAAAATAAGGAAAATGGGGCGGGGGGAGCTAAGTTAGCTCCCCCTAGGGGGCAGCCCCATTTATCCCTATATATATATATATATATGGCTTATCCAGAGAGTCCCTTGTCCATTTGAGTTGTGGTGAGCACCAAACGTGGGCTTGCCACGTGTATAGGTTGATTCTATTTGGTAAGAAACGGTTTTGGCAATAATAATGTACTTTGCATTATTAACTTAATAAGAATTCAAGTTAAATTATTTCCTTAAAAATAGGTGGTCGGTTTTAGTAAGATAAAAAAACCCACGTTTAAATTATTGCTGGCATACAATTTATTTATGGAATGATCATTCCACGTATAGATTAGAAAAGGTAAAATACTGATATAAATCAATTTACTGATTACGTAAATTACTAATGTCCGTACAAAAATTATCGATTACAAATATCCATATTACTGAATGCATTATGATTGTTACAGAATTTATAGTTATTTAGTACTTCTGAATATCTACTAGATAAAATACTTATGTTTATAATATTCATATAGCAATTACTTATTACAAATGTCCATATTATTGAACTCACTGTAATTGTTACTGAAGTTATGGTTATTAGTATCCATACATCGATTACTGATTATGTAATTACTAGTGTCCATACAATGATTATTTATTACAACATCCAAATTATTGAACTAATTATGATTGTTACTGAAGATATAGTTATTTAGTACTTCTAAACAACTACTAGACAATTGAGTAGAAATATTACTGATGTTTTACGAAGAATTACTGAATATTCATGTCCATATTACTGAGTCATTTGTGATTAGTTACTGAAATTATGGTTACATATAAATATATTCATTTGATAACTGTATTTGTTATTACCTATTTTATAAGTTACAGAATGATTGGTTCTTAATAATATACTAAAAAATGTTCTTCTCGCCTTTTTAATCAGGAAGTATACAACATCAATGTTTCATTTTTTATTTTTTTCATCCATGAATGATGTTGCGAGTTATAACACATAAGAAGTATTCGGAAATCTGGCATACTTGAAATAAAAATGAATTAGTTAACCAAAAGTTACGAGTTGTAAGAACTAAAGAGGAAGCAATAACAATAATGTAGGCAACAGTAAATGAAAATATCGTCTCAGTAAATAATGTAAATACATTAATACCTCGGTATATTTCAAAATTAATGCATGAAAAGTAACAAATGTGTTAGCGATAGTAACATAAAATATCTTATAGGTAAATTAAGTAAATACATTAGTAATTCAATATATATTCAAAGTAACACATAAAAAGTAATAATTATGTTAGCAATAGTAACATAAAATATCTTATACGCAAAATTAAATACATTAGTAACTCGATTTTCGAAGTAACGCATGAAAATAACAATTGTGTTTATTGCGACTTTTTATTATATGAAATCAAAATACATTCGATAAAAAATCAATTAGGAGTACAGATCATATATCAAATCGAATAAAAATTAATATTATGAATGCCACTTTCTCATATTTCAATCATACTCATCGAATAAATATTGCCTATGATCAAAACAAAATGATTATCCATCGCTATTTCTTCTGATATAAGTTTCTCATGATCCAAATCCAAACATGTCCAAAATAAACTTCTCAGTCAGATCCAAATCGAAATGACTAAAAGAAACAAAATTTTTTACCTTGCATTAGAGAAAAACGATCGCCTCGCTTTGCAAATCGCTATATCAAAAGTCTCCATACGATCAATCGTCTCTCGTTGCAGTACATGTTTCCATACACGTATACTAATTTTAGAATTGCTTAACATTTCCAATTAAGTATTCTTTCCATTGGAGTTACGGTTCCTTTTTTTAGGGATTGGGAGATTTAAATCGCACGACTGAAATTAAAGGCTCAAAAAACCCCAAATGAGCTTAGAGCTCATTGGATAAACTCCTTAAATATATATATATAGGGGTTGATGGGGCTGCCTCCTAGGGGCAGCCAACATAGCTGGCCCGCCCTATTTTTGGGCAATTTTTTTTATTTTTCTTGAAAAAAATCGCCATGTATATTCATCCCTATATCCCTCCTATATGTCATTCAAATTTCGACAGAAATAGAGACTCCTATGGCCTCCATCCAGACATGGTCGATTTAAAAAATCATGCGACCGTTAAAAAAATAACGTCTGGATGGAGGTTGTAGGAGTCTCTGTTTCTGATGAAATTCGAATGACATATTGGAGATATATAGGGATGAATATACATGGTTTTATTTTTATAAAAAAATTGCGAAAAATGGGGTGGTGGCAGCCATGTTGGCTGCCCCTAGGGGGCAGTCCCATTTTTCCCATATATATATATATATATATATATATATATATATATGGGAAAAAGGAGCATGCTCGAATTGCTGAAATTGACACCCTTCAGATGGAGGGCATAGGAGTCTATGTTCCTGACGATATTCGAATGACAAGTTAGGGGGATATAGTGATGAATATACATATTTTTATTTTCCAAAAAAATAAAAAATGGGAGAAAATGGGGGTGGATGTAGCTTGTTGGCTACACCTGGGATGTAGCCCCATATATATCTACATATATATGTATATATATGTGGGTTGATCCTGTGAGAGCCGAAAACTATGAGAGCATGAGAACAATGATTCTGAACCACTAGATTCTGTCATCTCTATCTTGATTGATTGGAGGAAGAGAGAGATGAGCAGAATCTAGTGATGCAGATTCACTGCTCTCATTCTCACGTAGTTTCTGGCTCTCACAGGATCATCCCTCGTATATATATATATGTATATATATATATATATATAGAGAGAGAGAGAGAGAGAGAGATGAGTGATCTTGTGAGAGCCAAAACTTGTGAGAGCATGAGAGCATTGATTCTGGACTACATGATTCTGTCTTCTCTCTCCTGCTTGAATCTAGTGGTCCAGAATCAATGCTCTCATGCTCTCACAGATTTTGGCTCTCATAGGATCACTCCTCTCTCTCTCTATATATATATAGTATATGTCCCGCCTCATTTTTTGTCAATTTGTTTTAAAAAATATCGTCATATATATTCATCCCTATATCCCTCCTATGTCATTCGAATTTCATCAGAAACAGAGACTCGTACGGCCTCCATCTAGACATGGTTGATTTAAAAAAATCATGCGACTGTTAAAAAAATGATGTCAAGATGGAAGCCGTAGGAGTCTCTATTTCTGATGAAATTCGAATGGCATATAGGAGGGATATAGGGATGAATATACATAGTGATATTTTTCCAAAAAAAATAAAAAAAATTGCGAAAAATGAGGTGGGGCAGCCATGTTCCTGCATGTCTAGAAAGCATCCATCTCAACCGTTTATTTACGATCTACGGTTGTAGTTAAACCGGCATACCCACCCTTAAAATAACTCCCAGTTTTCTATTTTAAGAATGTTGCAATTTAAATCAGATTACTAGATTGGTAATTATGCTGCTCGCGGTACTTTCTGATTTTGTAATTTTCACCTTGCCCCCAAAACTCCTTTCTACCATAACAACGTCAGCCATGTGGCCCTCAAAGGCTCGAGGATCCCCGCCACCTCTCCTCTCCGTCCTCTTCGAAAACCCTCAACATCGCCACCCAAGTCTCTCGTCCTCGTAGAACATCCTTGTCTCTTCATCGTGCTCCTCCGTTCAGACTTCTCTTTCTCCGCCTCACACGATCACCGGCAGGATGTTCTTGTTGTGTATCCCATCATCCGGATGCCAAGGAACGTGGAAGGGAGGGGATGCGTGGAAGGGAGGGGATGGCGGTAGTGGATGGCGGTCCTGGACGTCGTAGAACTAGATGGCGGTGTGGGCGTAGAGGCGGATGCGGTGGTCGCACGGGCCCTTGGAGGTGCAGACCTTGTTGTGGCGGTCCTTGCGGACAATGTGCCCCCTGCGGAGCTCTACCGCGCCGCCCCGGGGCCTCCGCCGGGTCGACGGCGGGTGCTGGAGGAGGTAGATGTGCTAGCCATCTCCCATCTCCGCATCAGCATCTCGTAGTTGGCCACATCTGGATCCAACTCCAGATCTTTACTTAAGTAGCAAGCAGAGATGGGGATTTGGACTTGCCTTCTCGCCGGGGGAGAAGAAGAGTTCTCTCTCCCGTTGCTATCGCCTCCCTATAATTTCTCTTTTCACGATCCATGTCTCTCTTCCAACTGTCCGAGTTAATCGTCGTGGTATGTCTCTCCTTCGTCGTCGTTTGACGATCACACCGTGAACCCCGACACAACTTTTTTCATTGGATTTCTACATCCTAACCATGGAAAATCATGTCTAATTAAACCCCAACCCCTGCAAACTTCGTAATTATATCCTGCCTTATTTAAATTATGTCTGCAGTTCTTGAATATAAATTACAAAGAGTATAGGAATTATAATGTAACTGGAATAGATTTTAGGATCATGAAGTAAAAAACATTTTTCCTGAGTATGTTTCCCTAGAATAGATTAAATTCAATGGTTTTATGATTAGGTTATTAATTTAGGTAATGTCTAAGTTATTTGATATCTTGTAAATAGCAATTAACGATTCATGTCTTTATTTTTAATTAAACAAAAAACTTATCTGCTAAGAAGCCATGATTCCTTATTTTTCTGATATAGATTCTTTATTAAATTTGTTTCTTATTGATGTTTGATAAAAAATTTTAAATATATATATATATATATATATATCCAAAATTGTCACTAGATGTCGCAATTTATGTGGCTATCTTGAATTATTTCTCAGCAAACCAATCCAATAATATTTGCATTTTTTCCTGTTTTGTTCTGTGAATTCATGTATGACAATAGCATTGAACAAATCTTTATGATATGGTAGGGTTCATAAATCTGAATAGGCCTTGGGCATTTGTATAGTGAATGAATTTTGTCAATGGAGAGGGAATGAGGAGTGATTGGTAGATCTTATGTCTATGGGATGGAATTTGTTTGATATATGTTTTGCATGTCTGTTCTCTTGATAGGATGTTAATATTGTGTTGTCTTATGTAATTAATAAAGATGAACAATAAAAAAATATGATACTTGATGTGTGTTTGTTGTAAATGTAAAGAAAAATAAAGCTTTGGATTAATTTGTAGCTTATATGACCCTTGGTATTCATCATTTAAATTTAGATCGTGGTTTCTCATTAATCACATTTCATTAGTATTCTCAACATTTTTATCGATGTTATGTTGTTTGCCTCTCCTTATAATTTTTTTCATAATTTCAAATTATTTATCTTATTTTTTTATCATTGATGATCTTATTTTTTTAAGTACTAAAACAAGTATTTCAACTTGTGTTTATATATACCTCAATAAAATTTTCCATTCAGAATAAATCTAATATTTGTTATTCATCCACAGTAAATTCATATTAAACAATAATGTTTGTAAAATACTCCAAATAAATTTTGATTAGCAATTACCAATTTTATCATTTTAAAGTCAACATATGCAATTCTTAGCCAAGTATTTGTAAAAGGTATCTAAGTTTTGTATATTTCTCATCAATATATCGTTCCTTTGTCATCGAATAAAATAAAAGTATTTTAAAGAACAATAAATCTTGTAAAGAAGCTCATTCCTATTTATTTTTCAGTCCATCATCTGTTCAGAATAAGCATGCTTTTTTGTGGAATGTCTCCTTTAAATCCATTTAGATTGCTGATATTTGTAAAATTCTGCTTGCTTTTTAATGCCTTTTATAAGTAATATATCAATCCACTAATCAATATTGTATTTAAAGAATACACTTTGTAAAATGTATAAACTTTTTTTGTAAATTTCTCATTTATATTTCAACTTATAGTGACCATCTCATCGAGTGATTATATTGTTTCTTGGCTTTTTACCTAATTCGAACAAGGAAAATTTTAATTTGAGAACCTTTAAAAATAACATTTTCTTTAATATTCCAATTCTGACATTAGAACAACGTAGCTCATCTCCCTTTTATTTTCCAGCCCATTATCTGTTTCGAATAAGCTTGTCATTTGCAAAATATCTCCTTTAAATCCAAATAGCTTTCTTATATTTATAAAATTACGCTTTCTTTTTTAATACTTTTTCACTTTCAAGATCAAATTATGTATTTCTAATTACATGTTTGCATAATTAAGAGTTAAAATGTAAAATTTAACGCACTTATTAAAGACGTGTTTCATGAACATATTAAAAAAATTACTGCCCATATCCCCTTTTAGCAATTTTTCTGTAAACAACATTAATTAATGTTGCATCAATTGAGCCATAATTAGTAATTAATAGACTTGATTTGTAATTGGCTTTTGAAATTTGTAAAATGCTTCTCATGTTTTGCACTTGGTAAAGCATAGGTTTTGTAAATCTTTGACATATATTTGTATCATTCAGACATTTTTTTGTAAATTTAATTCAATTTATTAAAATCGAAACGAGATGCTATCTCCACAGTATCGGAAAATTATCTTCCTTCAAAAAATGGTCTTTTGTAAATAGTCTTTTTTGGTATATTCCAGCCACGTCTCCAAAACTCATTATTATTATTTAGTGTTCAAAGCAACATTATCTTTTTTTGAAAATTCTCTTTAGGAATGATAGTTATATTTATAAAGTATAATATTTTAAATTTCAAATGCCATTTTCTTTCCTTCTTTTTAGGAACAGAGCAGTGAAGTTAGGGATGTGAGAGAAACATAGAGGGATTAAGAGAGGAAGAGATACAGGAGAAGATAGAATGGAAGGTAGCTGACCTGTAATGGAAAATATGATGGTGTGCGTCGCAAGCGGGTGGATAACCGCCTGGGGAAGGATGTTTGCCTCTACGGCTGGCAGAAGCGAGAGGCTGAGTGCGGCGAAGATGAATCTGCGATGCCGGCTAATCTCGCACCCGCTCCTCTTCCTCGCTCGACGGCTCAGAAGTGAGATCTGTCACACTCTCTCCTCTCGTTAGTCAGAGCTCTGAAAAAATGGAGCATAAATGGCAGATCCGTCTCTCGATGGAGGTTGGTGGGTATAAATAGGCGCAGCGGGATGCAGGCACCGGAGGAGGAGGTGACGGGATCGAGGGGTGGTTGGTGAACGGCCGGTCGTTGGGCGATTGGAACGGGCGGCGGGTTGGGTGCAAAGGGGAAGAAGAATGGAGGAAGAAGATGACGGGGGGAAAAGATTGGGAAAGTAGGAGAAGGAGAGAGAGAAGAAGAGAGAGAAAAGGGGAAAATTAAATTAAATAAAATTAATAATTTTGAAATTAATTAAATAATTAATAATTAGAATTAATAATATATTCAAAATTAAATAATTAGTATATAAATAAATATAATTAATAAATTATTCAAATAGTTTATTAAGTAATTAAGTACATAATTAAATAATTAAGTATGTAATTAAGTAATTAATTAAATTAATAAATTAAATAAATAAATAATTTAAATAAACAAATAAATAAAGTATTATTTATTTTTAAATAGAAATAAAGGGTTAATGTATTAAATAATAATATAAGTTATGGTTTATTGTACAATATACCATACGGACCTGAAAATCCTGTTTTTCGCATTAACTCTGATTTTAGCGAACTAGTGTCATTTTGTAGATATTTGAAAAATATAATTTTAGGGACCGAGTTTGCTCAATTCAGACTTCATACAGCCGGGTTATGAGGCCCGGATCATAGCGGCTTCGGACCTCCAGAATTTTTTATATTTGAAGTTACTTATATTTTTATATTTTTATATTCAATTTAGATGATTTTAGGAAAAAGAATTAAGTTAATACGATTTACGGTTATTTAATAAAAAATCCCGGAAGTTTCTACATAGTATAAATAGACAACAGGTCCTAAAAGCCGAAACTCACAGGTTTTATCCGAATATTTTTCTGATATTTTTAATAAATAGTATTATATACAAATCAGATTTTAAAAGTGAGTTTGGTCAATTTGGAGTTTTCTATAAATAGATATGAACCTTTGAAGTCAGCTTTTGCGGCTTTTACGGTTCTTTGCGGTTATTTTATTTTTATTCCGAAATATTTTTCTAATATTTTTATAAAATAATATGTATTTTTATGAACAATTTTTACAAAAGGAGTGTTTTGATTTGAAGTGGTTTTGATGATAAATAAAATAGGTGAAGTATTTACAAAGTGAGAAATTGGGTAAATTATGTTTTTGGTCTTTATATTCTTGATATTTTTATAGGTTATGATCCTTATCTCCCTCTACTTATTTCTCTTGTCGACCTGGTCAATATTGACCTGGTCTCAGGGTTAGGATCAGTCCGTATATTACATATACATCCTTCTTTTATTTTTATTTTCCTTTTTCTCTTTGTTCTTTTATTTTGATAAAAATAAGTGTTAAATATATAATATTAATATTTGTGGTTAGAATGTTAATTAAATGGAATTAGTGGATAATTACATGTATTTTACCAAGGATTTTAGATAAAATAAAAGAATAAAGGTAATGAATCATGGATTCATCACTGCCCCGCACCCTTATTTCGACGTTTTTTTTCTCGAAAAATATCGCCATGTATATTCATCCCTATATCCTTCCTATATGCCATTCGAATTTCATCAGAAACAGAGACTCCTACAGCCTCCATCAAGATGGTGTCGATTTAAAAAGTCTTGTTACCGTTAAAAAATGACTGTCTGGATGGAGGTCGTAGGAGTCTCTGTTTCTGACAAAATTCGAATGGCATATAGGAGGGATATAGGGATGAATATACATGGCGATATTTTTCAAAAAATAAAAAAAATGCCGAAAATGGTGCGGGGCAGCCATGTTGGCTGCCCCAAGGGGGCAGCCCCATTAACCTCTCTCTCTCTCTATATATATAGGGAAAAAGGAGTATACTCCCTGGGAGTAGCCAACGGGGCTGCTCTCACCCATATTTTTCCCCCATTTTTTTATTTTTTTGAAAAATAAAAGTTTGTATATTCATCACTATATCCCTCTAACATTCTATTAAAATTTTGTCAGAAACAGAGACTCTTAAGCCCTCCATCCATACGTTATTTTTTTAACGGTCGTAGGATTTTTAAATCGTCCATGTTTGGATGGAGGCCGAAGAATCTGTTTCTGACGAAATTTTAGTAGAATGTTACAGGGATATAGTGATGAATGTATAAATTTTTATTTTCCAAAAAATTAAAAAAAATTAGGGGAAAATGGGGGGTGGGATCAGCTCGTTGGCTACTCCGAGGGAGTAGCCCCATTTATCTCATATATATATATACATAGAGAGAGAGAGAGAAGAGAAACTTCAAATGAGGCGGGGTCTCACCATATATATGGTAAGCCACCCTCAATTTAGGCATCTTTCCAATATATTTTACAATTTATTGTTTCATACATATAACAATAAATATAAACACAACATGTATAGTGAAATAAAATTATGAAAATATTATTATATTGGATGGAAATGTTAATTTAATTTTGGATTCTATATTTTACAAAATTCATTTTTTACAATGTGTAGTTTATATTTTTACAAAACTGTTACAGAGTTTTTACTAAATTCACAGTGGCATTTACAATTTCAGAAAAGCCCCCACCTCATTTGAAATATCCCCTACACACACACACATATGAGGATGGGGAGTATGCACCATGGTGCATGTAATTTTACATGCGTCAGGGTTTATATCTCCCACATTTTTTATTTTTTTGGAAAAATATCATCGTGTATATTAATCTATATATCCCTCCAATATGCCATTTGAAGTTTATTGTTATATGTATGAAACAAGAAATTGTAAAATATATCGGAAAGATGACTAAATTGAGGGTGACTCACCATATATATGGTGAGACCCTGCCTCATTCGAAGTTTCTTATATACATACATACATACATACATACATACATACATACATACATACATATATGGGAAAATGAGTTACCCCTAGGGGAGCTAACTTGGCTCCCCATACCCCAGTTTCACCTTTTCTTTTGAAAATTACTTTTTGGACTTTTCATTATTATATACATATATTATATCATTCAAATTCCGTGCGAAATAGAGTCTCCTACAACTTCCATCTAGACGGGGTGGATTTCAACAATTTTTCGATTGTTAAAAAATAATTATCTAGATGGAGGACGTAGGAGTATATGTTTCTCAAGAAATTTGAATGACATGATATAGGGATGTAGTGATGAATTTTCACTATTTTATTTTTCAAAAAATAAGAAAAATATAGGAAGAATGAGGCAGAGAGCCAAGTTAACTCCCTCAAGGGGCAACCCCATTTTTCTATATATATATATATATATATATATATATGTTTAAATGGGGTTGCCCCCAACATAGTTGCCCCTGCTCTATTTTCAAGTTTTTTTATTTTTTTTGAAAATATCACCATGTACATTCATCTATATATCATTCCTATATGGCATTCGAATTTCGTCAGAAACAAAGACTCATATGCCATCCATATAGAACATGTCGATTGCAACATTGTTTAGACCGTTAAAATTACATGTTCTAGATGGAGGGCATATGAGTCTATGTTTCTGAAGAATTTTGAATGACATATAAGAGGGATATATAGATAAATATACATAATTATATTTAAAAAATAAAAAAATGCGGAAAAATGGGATTGGAATAGCCATGTTGATGCGCCCAAAGGGCAGCCCCATTTCTTTCTCTCTCTCTCTCTCACACACACACACATATATATATATGGAAAAAATGGGGCTGCCCCACCCCATTTTTCCGCATTTTTTTGATATTTTACCATGTATATTCATCCCTATATCCCTCCTATATGTCATTCAAATTTCGTCACAAACAGAGACTCGTACGACCTCCATCTAGACAGTCACTTTTTAATGGTCGCAGGATTTTTTAAATCGACCCTATCTGGATGGAGGTCGTACGAGTCTCTGTTTGTGACAAAATTTGAATAGCATATAGGAGGGATATATAGATGAATATACATTGTGAAATTTTTCAAAAAAATAAAAAAATACGAAAAAAATGGGGCGGGCCAGCCATGTTGGCTGCCTGTAAGGGGCAGCCCCATGAAAAAAATAAAAAATTGCAAAAAATGGAATGTGAAGTAGGCAAGTTACCTACTTCACAAAGTAGGCTCCCTTTCCTCATATATATATATATATATATATATATATATATAGGAAATTGAAGAGGAGAAAGAAGGTTGGTAGGGATTTATGTCGTCCGTTAGATGATTTTTTCTTCTCCAAATCCATGGAGACATATAGAGGGCTATTCACTATCCCGTTCGCCCAAATCATAACCGTGCACATTCATTCTAGATTTATTCCCCATAAATCCCAATATTCATTTCGGATATTATTGTCATAATCGCATTTTTATTACGATTTTGATTTCTCCATTATTAGAGAGATATGTAACGAAATCTTGACCATTAAGGTCAATATTTCTAACATCTCCCACTTTGACCAATATGGTTATGATTACTCTACACTCTCAGTTTTCATGGAATGTGACTAACTTCATGGAGAAATAATCTGAGGTTTATTTTCCATGAATACCTCACTTGACTCAGAAATTCCTGAGTCCCATCAAACCAACATGTTTGATATAAATTCCTGCTTGTATTCCTTTTGTCATTGAATATGTAAGCATATCTTCTGTAGGTATATATATGTTACCATAATTTCTTTCTTTTCCACTATATCTCTTATATAGTGATAATGGATCTCTATATGTTTCCCCTTACAACTATTTGACCTGCTGTTAATCAAGCTTATTGCTGCTTGATTGTCACAGAATTTTGATTGGGTCATTTGTCAATCCAAGGTTTAAGTTCTCTAAGAAACGTCTGATCCAGACTGCATGCATAGAAGCCATACTACATGCAATATATTCAGCTTCTTCTGTGTGTCTTGACACATAAACTTGTTTCTTGCTTCCTGATGAATACCTAATTATCACTCTTTATTCTTTTATTTTAGCTATTTATCTTGGCAAAGCATCATGTAAATAGATGTAAATATAATAAGTTAGCAATACGCATGTATGTGTTAATATTATATAATTAGCATGTATTTGTGCATAAATAAAAGAATAAAGAAAAAGAAAAAGAAAAAGGAAGGAGGTATTTAGAATAAATACAGAGTGACCTGAACCCCAAGAGAAGGCCAAGCATTGGCCTGATCGCCAAATAAAATATTTACAGAGATAGGACATATTCTATATTCTATATACCATGGGTGTATATAAATAATTATTTTTACCAAAATAAAAATAGAACATTCTTTTTACCTCCTTATATATTTATAAAAATAAAACAGAAATAATAAAAATAAAATAAAAATAAAATAAAATTCTCTCTCCCTTGTACATAATACATGTATATATACTTCATTCTTTATTTATTACATACATGTAAATAAATAATAAAAATAAAATAAAAATTATTTTGTACTCCAAAAAGTTATGTTATAAATAAATAAAGTATAAAATTAGGGTATTTTTGTAAAATAATAAATTAAAAATAATTGTACAAAATACGTAGGTATATTATACCCATATATATTAGTCTATATTGTATATAGACTAATTTATTTTTCAAAAAAAATAAAAATAATCGAAAAATTCCTTGAAAAATAATAAACATTTTTCATTTTCTTCATTTTTTTAATTTAAATTCATTTATTATCTTAAATCTATTTATCTTTTATTTTCCTTGTTATTTTGTTCTGTAGTGGTTTTCATCTTTTCCCCGCCGCTTTTGATTGGTCTATGTCCGAATGTTGACCCAAATCAATCCCCTCTTCTAGGGCTTGATCCGACCCGACTGCTTCACTGAACCTTCTTCTCCAAATTTTCTCAGGCGGTACATGCGTGTCCTCGCCCCGATTCCTCGCCCGCATCTTCCCCGTGGATCCAAGACCCTCACGGATCCCTAGGGAGGTGTGGATATTCCTCGGTTCGCGTGCCCTCGCCCTTTTCTTCCTGCCTCCTATGAATGCTATATAGCCTCCCATCTGCTCCCCCAGGACCGCAGCTTGTGCCTCGCTCCCATTTCTTGCCCTTGCCACCTCCAATAGAGTGACAACTGCTCGAAGCGCCGCTTGCGGTCAATTTGGTGCAGCAAAGCCGAAGCTCCCCCTTCGTGGCTGGACCTCCGCCGTGAGTAGCCTCCCCCGACTTCCGCATCGAGGTCGAGGCCATCACCCCGTCGACCACCCTCGCCTGGAGCACAGGAATACTCCTAGACATTCATGTAACCCTTTTATCCTTTGCCTTTGTCCATTCGATCAGATCTTCACTTTCATCGTCGTCGCACGTTCGCCAGCTCCGATCAGGCAGTCGGAGCTCCGTTACCCACTTCCAGTCGCTCCGATCAAACCATACGCTCACCCCCCCATCTCACTCCGCAGTTTGATCACCCTGAGCTTTGACCTTCCGGTCGAGATTAGGATTTAGGTCTTCTCTATCGCCTTCGCTGGAGATCGAACCTCATTCCCCTCCGCTTCTTTAGTCTTCAGCTCCAATAACCCAGACCAGAGCGTAGCCCCGAGTCTTTGCTTTGTATTGCAGGTACCCTTGCGCCTTGAGGAGCCCTATCGATCACCCAGCTGCACGGCGAAGCTGCTCCGGCCAAAGCCACGCCATCCACGCCATCGACCATCCTCAGGACGATCAGACCCCCCTGCTCGATGTGGAGTGCCTCCCTGGAGGTGCTCGATCTATTGGAGGTTTGATCAGCATTTATGATTCGCCTCGGTTTCCGTTCGAAGTTCGCCAGCCCCCAGTTTATCCACCATCCTCCGTCACCATTGGATTGGGGACGAAGCACAGGTTCGCATCTGAGTCGCCCGTTGCTGCAGCTGTCAGACCGTTGGATGTTAGATCTGACATCCACTTGCACCCCACATCTCTGACCGTTCTCGAGCGTCAGATCTGACCCCTGACGAGATCAGAGCCGCACGTCCATGCCAACACCAGCGGCCGCCACATGGTCCCCATGCGCACCTCACGTGTTGCGAGGGTATATTTCCCTTTTTACCCTGCATTTGTTTATGTCTATGTCTTAGTCTGTAAAACAAAAGTTGTAGTTGAACTTATTTGCATTCTAGTCCCTATAGTTTCTGGTATTTGCTATTTAGTCCTCCCTGTTTGGAGGCATGTGTGTTGTCATGTGAACAGTGGTGTTTTTGAATTGTTAGCCCTAAACATTATCTATGTTAATGTTTGAATGAATGTTTTCTAAAATTGCACTTATGCCCCTGTGAACGTTGAATTTACGCATGTGCTGGATTTAATTCGAAAATTTACAGATACCCCCCAGACTTTTTGAGCTTGATATTATTTAGTACAGAAATTTATAATAATTGTATTTAGGTCCCTACAAACTATGTGTTTGGTTTTTAATTAAATAAATATCAAATCTACTCCAAAAATTCCCAAAAAAACCAGTTGCTACTGTGTAATATTTTTTGTAATTTTTGTGATGCAATTTGATTTTATTTTCTATTTTCTAAAATTCAAAAACCCTAAGATTACTTCTGTCTATTTTAGAAAATCCATAAAAAATTATCAAAATACCCTTAAAATTCCATAAAAAATTATGAGTGCTTGTTTTGTTGTGTTTTAATTTCTGTAGCTTTTGTGTTTTATTATCTTTTATAAAACCCATAAAAATTACAAAAGACTAACAAGCCTATAAAAATCACTAAAAATCCCATTAAAAATTAAAAAAATGTATTTTCAAGTTCTGTAGTTAGATTTTATTTTCTATTTTAACATAAAACTGCAGCCAGGAATTTGGGGGTACTTTAAGTATTTTAAAGTTGTCTTTTTCTCTAGGCTGTACACTATTTGCTTATTTTACCTCTCTTTTTTTTAAAAAAATTACATAAAAATCTGAAAAATTCCATAAAATACTAAAAAACACTTGCATATTTTAAAAATATAAAAATATTTTTATTTCGAATTTTTGAGCATTTTAGACCTTAATAAAAATTGTTGTAGTGTGCCTGCTTTTGTTTTCTTATTCATTTTCTTATCTGAAAAATTAAATTTTTTTTTGCAAATTAAAAACCACCAAAAATACTTTTGTTTCTTCTTTGTTTTCTCGACTACTTCGTAGGACTATCTCGTGCTCCTTGTGTTCGACCCTGGTGGTTATACCAGGTTAAATAATTAGCAAGACCACTCATATTTTGATTTTCATGCTTGATTGACTTTATTGGTGGTCTGATATTTTTCTTGTTGAGTTCAGCTCAGGTGATTGAGGTCGAAAAGACTTTTGATGTCACTTAGCCTCTATCGCTCGATCGCTCATCAAAATGGCGCCATTGCCGGTGAGCACGTGTTAGTAGTCAGTTTTCTTTGTTTCATTTTCCTTTTTCTTTTCCTTTTTCTTTATTTGCTTGTTTTTCATTTTTTATTTTTCTTCTTTATTTGTTTGTAGTTTTATTTTCCTAATTGTTATCTAGTATATCTTTTGTTTCTCGCTTTCTTGCGAGGCCCAACGAGCGAGGGTGGCTTTCCTAAGAGGGCTGGAACACCCGAGCAAAGCAGAGGCGGCTCGTTTCTTCATCGAGCAACAGGAGAGCGTAGGAGAAGAGGAGCAGTAGATTTGGAAGTTCCTTTAAGGATTTTTAGCATTTTATTTTATTATTATTGTAATAATATAGGACAAGAGACACTTGGACGTTTGGCATATCGGGATTTGTTTCACCGAGCACCAGTGTGCTCGGGGGACCTCACCGCAGTTTTCGCCAGTTTTGCTTTCTCGATTTTTATTTTATTTTTGATTCTCGAAGAATTTAGCCCCTAAACTTAGGATTTTCTCTATGATTGTGACGTAATTAATTAAGGTCCCAACCCTAATTATCAACATGCACCTATAGATCGTAATTGGACTTAATTAATTAAATCACAAGAAAAAGCTAATTTGGTCACTTGAGAGGTCATGTGCCGCTAGAGGCCGTATACACGCGTGCAGGATCCGTTATGGCAGACACCGATCGGCATCAGAGATCGGACTCCGACCTCTCTCGTTGTCCTATTAACTACTGTTCTTTGCGTGTAGAAATTTTTCGTCGAAGGCTGATTTCTTCGTGCATAATATAGGTAGTTTAATTTCTGTCTTTTATTTATGCACGGATCACCCTGCATGTAGAGTGCTAGCAACAGGTACACATCTCTGACTTTGCATGCATCATCGTATTTGATCGCGCATCAGCTTTTTCGACTTCTCCTCCTGTTTTTGGACTTAAAAATAACCAAGAGATCAAAAAATTAGTTAGGCATTTGTTTGTTATTGAAAAATACATAAAAAGAGAACCATAAAATTGGGACTGCTAAACATACTTGATCCTAAAAGACACTCACCCTAAAAATCTGTCTTGGGAGAGCAATCCCAGAGAGTGACACGCACACTAGGCTAGAGCCATACCTGACCTTTCATCATACTACTGATTTTAGGGTTAGTCGTTCCCCAGTGAGGATCACTCTGGTTTCCAATAAAGCGGTCTGCGATATCCTTTACAGAGCGAGTTGATCGGATAGCTGGTAAAAGGTCCGCAACTTGTCCTGGATGGGAAAGATATAGCTTCGGGATCAGGCTAGTCTCGTGAGAGCGTCGGGTTCCTACCAGCTCGCTTAATCGCTCTGCTAGACTGACTGATCACCTAAATAAAATCGACAAGATAAAATACCGAACCTTTACGGTCATCAGCTCAGTGTTGAGTAGGTGAATTGGGGGTTTGTTTTCCTGATCTTGTTTGTTTCCAGATCTCATCTGCCTTCCTCTCTCGACCACGATGATGGGTCGAAGGTCCTTTAGGCAGCCCTTGGTTGCACCACTTTCGAGCACTCCGCCCCATTCATCTAGGTTAGTTCGTGAGAGCCCAAACCCGCTCTTCGAACCCGAGGTTGACTCTGCCCTGTTCCCCCTCGACCACCCTTCTTCCAGTCCCGAGGTGCCCGAGCAGAGACCAGAGCAGATATATATTCATTTGAAGGCACCTAAGTTCGGGTCTTTTGCCTTTGCAGAGACCCAAGAGATGGCCAGCAGCGAGGAGCGCACAGATGGATAGGCCCAGACCCACACGTATGTTCTAGACCAGGGCACCATCAACAACACCATGTTAGCTTCCTTGGAGACTATGCATCGACAGATCCGAGACTAGGGAGCTTTCATGGCAGATATACATAGGGAGATGGCTCAGATGCGAGCTGACAGAGGAGAGCAGAACAGAGTCGATGGTCGACAGATACCCGAGCACAGAGGAGGAGATGGACCACATCCAGATGAGCCAGCAGAACCAGTCTGAGCAACACGCCTGATGAGAGAGTTGCACAACCCTGGTGCAACTCTAACACATCATTGGATTCAGCTTCCTGCTATCCTGGGAGATTTCAAGATCCCTCCTCAGACGATCCAATTGTTGCCCAAATTTCACGTGCTAGCCATCAAGGAGCCGTACCTACATCTCCAATAGTTTGACATGATCTGCAACACAGTGCACGATAGATTCGTGGACGAGGACACCATCAAGATGATGGCCTTTCTGTTCACCCTTGTCGATAGAGCAGCCCTCTGGCTGAAGCATTTAGGGAGATAAGTTACTTCGTGGGAACATCTCCAGAACGAGTACTTGAACAAGTACTATCCACTTGGCCTGACGAATGCAACGCAAGCCCTCATTAACAACTTCTCCATGCTTCCCAACAAGCAATTTCATGAAGCATGGGACCACCTCCGAGACCTCATCGACTGGTGTCCATACCATGATATATCCAAGCCCAACCTAGTGTAGAGTTTCTTTTGTTGGCTGACACCAGAGCTGCAAGGGCTCTAAACGCATCTTGTGGGAAATCCTATTTTACTAAGGATGAGGATCATGTCTGGGCCATATATGAGGAGATGGCCGAGAACTACACCTTCATGTCCCAGACCCGCCTCTACACTCAGGGGAAACCCTCACCCCAGGCACCTATCAGAGGATATCACGGGTCGATGCAGGTCCTTCTACATCGTCAGCAGCCGCAACACAGGCAGAGTCATCGGCAGCTGATGTGGGCATCATCAGCGAGAAGCTGGACCGCATCAAGATTATAGAGAAGTAGTGATAGGGCATGTCACAGATAGATCAGATGGCACAGACACTGAGTGACCTGAAGACCTAGATCATGTGTATCTAGGAGGCACAAACTGCTTCTCAGCCCTGTCTCAGGTCACTGGATGACCACAGTAGCAGCAACTCGACCCATCCCTCCGCTAACTACAGACAAGTCCATCACATTCAGGCGGAGCTGTTCCAGCAGCTGCAGCACCGGTACGTCCAACCACCACCATCTCATGACGCTCAGATGGTGGTGTACCAGCACGAGCAGCCCCTGGCAGTTCTTCCTCCACCCCTTTCGAGCAGGAGCCATTGATGGAAGTCAATGGGGTTTGGTACGAACGACAGCAGCCCGGGATCCGTCGAGACCATCCCGGATTCTGGTGGTCGACCGGAGGTGCCTCATCCCAGCAGTAGCCTCTAGTTCAGGGTGGGTAGTACAACCAGTCCCAACAGCAGCAACCCCAGTTCCCACACCAGCTACAGCAGCAACAACATTACCAGCAGGTTCCTCGTCCCTACCAGTAGGGACAACCGTGGAGGCAGCACCAGCAGTAGCCTCAACAATACTCTCAGTATCCCTCTCATCCTTCCCAACAGCAGCCTCACTTCCAGAGAGGCAACTTGTCCGGTTCTCATGTGGCAGCCTATGAGAACCCAGCTTTATATGACTTAGACCACCTTCTGTATGATCAGCAGGCCACCTTCAGGCGGGAGATAAACGATTTCTGCCATGAGATGAGGGAGATGATCAAGGGCAAGGCCTCCATACCCACTCAGATCGAACCAAACCCAAACAATCTGAAGAGGAAGTCTGAGTAGGTACAACTTACAGAGGTTACCACTCCTAGTGACTCATTGGGTGATATTGCTTCATATAAATTTGATGCTGACTTTGTTACACTTAGGAGCGGTAGGATGCCAGTCGACGGTGCCTCATCTGAGCGACGACACCACGAGGATACAGGAGCGCCAGACGAGGAGGATAGCGATAATGACGCCACGCATGATGATGATGACACTGGTGCTGACGGCACCAAGGATGCTGATCCAGCCGACAGTACTGAGGCTGTCACGTCCCCAGTTGCAGGGGGTGGTGATGATGCCACCAGATATTCAGATGCTGAGACAGAGTGCGGTGCTGATGCCACGATTCCGACTTCGTGGGTGGTACTGAGGCCACCCCTTCTATTCCTGTTGCATTTCCTTCAGTTTCTGTATCTCGAGACTTACAGAAAACTCTAAAAAATTAATAAAGGAAAGGGTTCTTCTTCTTCGCATCCATAAGTGATGCATGGTGATATTTATATGGATTCTACTTCTTCTCAACAGCATGGACCCATTCCTAGACCTCTATCTGAGGATGACCCAGCCATCCTCTTTCCTCAAGCACTCTGCTTGGCTAAGGGGAATAAAAAAGAAAATTAAAAAAGAACCAGCAGTTAGAGTTCAGCCAGCAGATGATTGATCGATTTCAGATTCAACTGACTCTACAGGAGGCACTTTAGCACATCCCCCTCTTCCAAAGGAACATGAGAGAGAAGACCACCATTCACAGGAAGAAGAGGAACCATCATGCAGAGATCCATGTGCTCACTCGTGCCACCTGCTTCGCAATCCAGAACCGTCTGCCAGCCAAGAGGCTAGATGCAGGAGCTCCCTATGTCAGATGTCATAGTCGTGAGTAGATGTTTGATTGGACTCTATTAGACAGTGGCTCTTCTATCAACCTACTTTCAGCAGCCTTACTCGACCGATTCGAGTTTGGCCCTCTTCGACAGAGCAGGACAGTCCTTCAGTTTGCTGATAGATCTATCAAGAGGCCGAAGGGATTTTTAAAGGACGTGGTCGTCACAATTCAAGGCATGAAATTCCCCATGGACTTCATTGTGTTGGACATGGAGATCCCTGAGTCTGTGATCGATACCCCCATCATTATAGGATGTCCATCCTTGACCACAACCAAGGCGGTGTCTGATCATGATAGCGGGAAGGTATACCTTCGCGTCGAGGGAGAGAGTATACAAATAGAGACGATTAATGAGACTAGAGCGTGAGATTCAGCCTGCTCAGAGCAGCTCAGCGATTCAGAGCAGATGACAGAGGCAGAGCGAGACGTCCACCAGGTTTGTGATTTTGTGATTACTGATAACGAAGCCGTTTGATCAGATCCCGTTTCACGAGCTATCCTCTCACATTCAAACACTGCAGATTCGTAGATCCTAGCAGAGGAGAGCTTGGAGAGCACATTCTTGGTAGAGGACACATTCGAGGCTACAGACCGTGTTCAGGATAGCGAGGCAGTATATTTTCCTTGTGCTTCAGATTCAGATCCCTCAGAGTTAGACATAGATTGGGTTGAGTATGATGAGTTGATACCGTGTCTAATTCCTACAGAGCCAGTAGCTAGGGTGGAGACCGAGCCGACGCAGAATACAGATACACCAGCATGGCAGTCTACACCAGCTTTTCATGATCAGTGAGAGTTCTCCCATGCAGATTTGGTTGCCTTCACTCAAACTTTCCAGAGGCCAGATTTGCTAGCTCCCAGTTGCCCAAAACTGAAGCCTTTGCCGCAGTCGCTGAAGTATAGGTTCCTTGCGGGCGAGCATGAGATGCACCCAGTCATTATCTCAGCAGATTTGACCGGAGAGAAAAAATCTCGTTTGATGGAGATTCTTGAAAAGAACCACAAGGTGATAGGATGGAGCGTGGCTGATCTCCAGGGGATAAGTCCGGCCCTGTGCTCCCACATATCTATCTCGAAGAGGACGCCAAGCCATTGCGTGAGTTCCATCGACGACTGAACCTGAACCTTCGAGAGGTTGTCATGAAGGAAATCTTGAAATGGTGGAGCACTGATTTTATATACCCCATCTCCAACTCCAAATGGGTTAGTCCATTACATGTGGTGCCCAAGAAGACGAGAATTACTACCGTTGTGAGTGAGTTTGGAGAGGAGATATCTACCCGAGTACCCACTTCTTGGAGGATCTGTGTGGACTACAGACGATTGAACGAAGCCACCAAGAAGGATCATTTCCCGCTATCTTTTATTGATCAGATTATAGAGAGGCTAGCTGGGAAGAGTCATTACTGCTTCCTTGATGGGTACTCCGGCTACAACCGGGTGGCCATTGCGCCCGAAGACCAGGACAAGACGACAATCACCTGTCTGTTTGGGATTATGCTTTCAAATAGGTTCCCTTTGGTCTATGTAACACCCCGGTGATATTCCAAAGGTGCATGTTGTCCATCTTCTCGTACATGGTGGGTGACTATTTAGAGATCTTCATGGATGACTTTTCGGTCTATGGCGATGAGTTTGATGCATGTCTTGACTGCCTAGACCGCATCCTTCAATGCTACATTGAGGTTCATCTTGTTTTATCATGGGAGAAGAGTCACTTCATGGTGACTCAAGGGATGATGCTTGGTCATATCATCTCCAACTGGAGCATGGAGGTTGATCCGGCCTAGGTGGATATCATCAGGAAACTCAATCCACCGTCCAACCTACGACAGTTGTTGTCTTTTTTGGTGCATGTCGGTTTCTACCGATGATTCATTCATGACTTCAGCAGGATTGCCTGACCCTCACTGATTTGCTGACCAAAAACACTGAGTTCATTATAGATGATAAGTGTCTTACATCATTAGATACTCCCAAGAGTCTAGTTGTTGAGGCTCATGTCCTGTAGCCGTCGGATTGGTCTCTCCCATTTAAGATCATGACAGATGCCTCCGATTTTGCCGTAGAGGCCATGCTAGGATAGACGAGGGATGGAGTGCCTTTTGACATTCACTACGCTAGCCGTACATTGGATGCTGCACAACGGAACTACACCATCACTGAGAAGGAGATGATAGCCGTAGTTTTTGCCTTGGATAAGTTCAGATCATACATCATTGGATCCAAAGTGACTATCTTCACCGATCATACCGCCATCAGGTACCTCATGGCAAAGAATGATGTCAAAGCGAGATTGACTAGATGGATCCTTCTACTCCAGGAGTTTGATATTAGATTAAGGATGAACCTGGAGTCAAGAATGTGGTGGCAGATCATCCCTCCTGATTAGATAATCTTGAGGAACATGAGCAGACTGATCCCATTTCTGAGACCTTCCCAGATGAGGCGATCCTTGATATCACCTCTCTCCCGTGGTACGCCGACATTGTGAACTATCTTGTTGCCAAGAAAGTTCCACAAGGTTGGCCCAAGCAGCGACTTGAGACCTTCCTCGCGAAGGCCAAGATCTACCACTGGGAGGTTATCTTGAAGGAGGGGATAACGTCTGGTGTCGGTGCATTCCTCAGGAGGAGCACCATAGCATCCTCACATACTGCGACAAGCTTGAGGCAGGAGGTCATCATTTTGGGAGGAGAACGACATAGAAAGTGCTCCAATCCAGCCTATGGTGGCCTACCCTCTTCAAGGATTCTGATGAATTCATGAAGAGGTGTACTGACTGTCAGAGGATGGGCACTTGTTGACAACGTGATATGATTCCGATGCAGCCCATTCACTTCTATGAGGCTTTTGACACATGGGGCATCGATTTCATGGGTCCATTCCCTAAGAGTCAGGGATTCGAGTACATTCTGTTAGTCGTGGATTATGTGAGTCGTTGGGTTGAGGCCATTCCCGCTCGAACAACAGATTCTAGGACTATTTGCAAATTTTTAAGGAAGAATATCATTTCATGGTTTGACGTGCCTAGAGTATTGATATCTGACGGGGGGTCTCCCGTCAACGACAAGGTAAAGGCCCTTTCTAGAGAGTTCAGCATAGACCATCGAGTTTCCACTCCATATCATCCTCAGACCAATGATCTTGCTGAACTGTCGAATAGGGAGATTAAGACGATATTACAGAAGGTAGTCCGCCCAGACCGAAAGGATTGGTCACAGCTTTTGGACTCGATCTTGTGGGAATATCAGACTTCCTTCAAGACGCTTGTGGGTACTTCTCCCTTTCATCTCGTTTATGTCAAGCCCTGCCTTTTACCTGTTGAATTAGGCACAAGTCACTTTGGGTTGTCACAGATATCTTATTGGATCTAGTGTGTATAGGTGATCAAAGGAAGGTAGAATTGGTAGCCCTGGAGGAGCTTATAGATACAACCTTTTCGAACAACCTATAATATAAGGAGCGAGTGAAGATATGGCATGATTCTCACATCAGCCATAAACAGTTTGAGCCAGATTAGAGAGTATGGTTGTTTGATGCCATGCTTAGATTATTTCCAGGGAAATTTTAGAGCAAATGGAAGGGACCATACCTGGTCCGAAAGGTACATGACAATGGGAGTATCGTCATATATGAGATGTCATCTGAGTCTACCTTTCATGTTAACGGTCAGCGTCTTAAACCATATCTAGATCATAAGCCGCTGGTCGTTGACGTCGTCACGATTCATTTTGCATGAGATGTGGTCTTTGACTTACATCAGTTGCATCTCATGCGTGATTATCACTGTCTTACGCCTTGTATAGATCCAGCTGTCCATATCATCTCATTATTTAGTCTAACACCCCATCTGCATGTTATGATTATGCTATACTTAGGGTGAACTTTACCCTAAGTACGAGGGGTGTAAGACTCTTGATTATTCTTTCGATTCGTTTTACCTCTGTTTTGTTGCCTATACTTAGGGATTTACCCTAAGTATAGGGGAGGTAGACCTTGTGCATTCTATCACTCAGATTTCCCTTTATGTACAGTCTTCTATACTTAGGATTGCTTGATCCTAAATATAGGGGGAAGCGCCGAGCCCTCTTCATTCTATTCTTTGATTTGCCGTTGTAGTATAGCATTCCTTTTCACTTCCCTATACTAAGCACGAGTTCTGTCTTCTTCATCGCTCTTGATCCACTATGAGGACATCGTTCGAGCTAATTATAGGGGGTGTCGTATACATTACATATATACTTTAGCCATAACTCATACTTTGTGTGAGTGTGTTAATAATTAAAATGACTAAAATCCTTTATCTAAAAATCGTAAAAAATTTAAAACTTTTTCTTGTACATAAAATTCTTTCTTTCACATACATAGCTATCTATAAAAAATATTTTTGTACAAATGTTTGTAAAAATGTTTTGTTTGTAAAATGTTGTAAATATTTTGGTATCAAAATTATGTATATAGTACACTTTTTTTGTAAAATGTTTGAAAAACAAAACTTTACAAAAACCTTGTGTAAATATTTGTAAATAATTTGCAAAACTTCTGCATTCATGCATACATTTAAACATTTTTCAAAAATTTTGCACATTTTCAAAAATTTGCATAAAAAGATTTTGTATATACTTGTACAGTTTTCTGAATCATCGATTGACACTTAAACTAGCCTGGAATTAAATTGGAAAATGGAGCTTGATTAAAACCTTAATCCATCTAACTATAAGAGGAACCTTATAGGACTTAGGGTTAAGACTTTTCAGGTCTATTGGTCACTTAATTCTTTGAGTCCACTAGGCTATGATCACATGTCATCTTGATGAGCCTAAGTAGAACATTTAACAATGCACACATGACTCTCACAGACAATGGCTTTACTTGCACCAGCACCTTCCAAATAGCTCTCTATGGATGAGGTGGTGAGGAGGCAGTTTCCTTTGGCTTGGGGTAGCATATGAGGGTAGTACTTCTAGGCGAAACCTCTCGTCTTCTTTTAGTAAAGGAAGTGCGCCTCAACTTGGTCTGGCGGTGTTGAGGCCTAAAGACAGGAGTTGTGGGTTGCAATAATGCTTCAAAAGAGGGATAGTCTACTGGCTCAAGAGAAAAAAACTCCTTATGTATATATGATGCACCATGTAGATATGTTGTACATATGCACATCAAAAAATATGCAAAAGAAAGAAAAAAACTCCAAAAAAGTAGTGGGTTTGATAGAAAATGAAATACCCACCGGAGTGTACATAGCCAAATAAAGCAAAGCTTATGTTACCCATTCTCATCTCATGAAGCTTGCAGCGAGAGACTTAGCTACACTGATTGGGCTCCCAGGGATACATGACTACACTGGTCATGGTCCATTCGCTTCTTCCTCCTCTTCTTGAGCCGATTGTACTTGAACTTAGAAGGGAATACCTCGCTCCTCAAGGAAAGAGCTTCCAGACTAGGGCATTAGAGTTACCTTGTTGAGGGGTGCTGTTACTTTGCCATTTCTGAGGTGGGGAGCTACATATCACTTACACAGTACAAGAAAAGATTCATGGTCATTAGAGTTTTGTGTATGTAGACCGTTCTGATATGGTTTATTGAGGAGTCTTGACCATAGATTAGTGGAACTTAGAGGCTGTTGAGTTTTAAACCTAGGTCCAAATAAGGTTCCGACAAACTAATAATCCAAAGGTCTGACTGAGCTCCATACTCCAATTTAATGAAGACAAGTTTAATAATCAACCTTGATTCTCCTTCTTTTTATTTTCTTTCTCTTTTCACCTCTTTTTCAAATAAGTGTTTGCTAAGGGACTAGCAAAGGTAAAGTATAGGGTGTGATGAATCCATGATCATCACTATTTATTCTTTTATTTTAGCTATTTATCTTGGCAAAGCATCATGTTAATAGATGTAAATATAATAAGTTAGCAATAAGCATGCATGTATTAATATTATATAATTAGCATGTATTTGTGCATAAATAAAAGAATAAAGAAGAAGAAAAATGAAGGAGGTATTTAGAATAAATACAGAGTGACCCAAACCCTAAGAGAAGGCCAAGCATTGGCCTGATCGCCAAATAAAATATGTAGAGAGAGATAGGGCCTACTCTATATTGTATATACCATGGGTGTAAATAAATAATTATTCTTGCAAAAATAAAAAAAAAACATTCTTTTTATCTCATTGTATATATTTCTAAAAATAAAACAAAAATTAGAAAAATAAAATAAAAATAAAATAAAATTCTCTCTCCCTTGTACATAATACATGTATATATACTTCCTTCTTTATTTATTATATACTTGTAAATAAATAATAAAAATAAAATAAAGATTATTTTGTACTCCGAAAAATTATGTTGTAAATAAATAAAGTATAAAATTAGGGTATTTTTGTAAAAAATAATAAATTAAAAATAATTGTACAAATTATGCATGTATATAATACTCTATACTGTATATAGAATAATTTATTTTCAAAAAAATATATAAAAATCAAAGAAAAATTCCTTCAAAAAAATAAACATTTATCATTTTATTCATTTTTTAATTTAAATTCATTTATTATTTTTAATCTATTTATCTTTTATTTTCCTTGTAATTTTATCCTGTAGCGGTTTTTGTCATTTCCCCTGCCGCTTCTGATTGGTCCACGTCCGAATGTTGACCTAGGTCAACCCCCTCTTCCAGGGCTTGACCCGACCTGACTGCTTCACCGGACCTTCTTCTCCAAATTTTCCTAGGCGGGTCACGTGTGCCCTCGCCCCGATTCCTCGCCCTCATCTTCCCCGTGGATTCAAGACCCTCGCTGATCCCTAGGGAGGTATGGATCTTCCTCGGTTCGCGTACCTTTGCTCGTTTCTTCTGCCTCCTGGGAATGCTATATAGCCTCTCATCCGCTCCCCCAGGATCGCAGCTCATGCCTCACATCCATTCCGTGCCCTAACCATCTCTAGCTGAGTGACAGCTGCTCGGAGCGCCTCTTGGTGGTCGATTTGGTGCAGCAAAGCCGAACCTCCTCCTTCGTGGCCGAACCTCCGCTGCGAGTAGCCTCCCCTGACTTCCGCATCAAGGTAGAGACCATCACCCCGTCGACCACCCTCTCCTAGAGCTCAGGAATACTCCTAGACCTTCACGTAACCCTTTTATCCTTCTCCTTTGTCCATTCCATCAGATGTTCACTTTCATCGCCGCCGCATGTTCTCCAGCTCCGACTAGACGGTCGGAGCTCCATTACCCACTTCCAGTCGCTCCGATCGAACCGCACGCCCAGCCCCCATCTGCTCTGCAGTCTGATCACCCTGAGCTTCGACCTTCCGGTCGAGATTAGGATTTATGTCTCCTCTATCGCCTTCGCCAGAGATCGAACCTCATTCCCCTCCGCTTCTTTAGTCTTCAACTCCAATAACCCAGACCGGAGTGTAGCCCCGAGTCTTGGCTCTTCATTGCAGGTACCCTTGTGCCTTGAGGAGCCCTATCGATCACCCAGCTGCACGGCAGAGCTGCTCCAGCCAAAGCCACGCCATCCAGGCCATCTAACCATCCTCAGGACAATCAGACCCCCCTGCTCGATGCGGAGTGCCTCCCCGGAGGTGCTCGACTGGTTGGACGCCTGATCAGCCTTGAGGATTCGCCCCAGTTTCCATTCGAAGTTCGCCAGCCCCCGGTTCGTCCACCATCCTCCGTCACCGTTGGATGGAGGATGAAGCACTAGTTCGCATCTGAGTTGCCCGTTCCGCTGCAGCTGTCAGACCGTTGGATGTCAGATCTGACGTCCACCTAATGAGATCATATCTGACCCCTGACCGTTCTGGAGATTCATATCTGACCCCTGACGAGATCAAAGCCGCACGTCCACGCCCACACTAGCCGCCGCCACGTGGTCCCCATGTGCGCCTTACGTGCTGCGAGGGTATATTTTCCTTTTACCCTGCATTTATTTATGTTTTTGTTTTAGTATGTAAAATAAAAGTTGTAGTTGAACTTATTTGCATTCTAGTCCCTATAGTTTATGGTATTTACTATTTAGTCCTCCCCGTCTGGAGGCACGTGTGTTGTCACGTGAACAGTGGTGTTTTTGCAATATTAGCCTTGAACATTATCTATGTTAATGTTTGAATGAATGTTTTTTGAAATTCCACTTATGCCCCTATGAATGTTGAATTTACGTATGTGCTGGATTTAATTGGAAAATTTACTGATACCCTCCCCAAACTTTTTGAGCATGTTATTGATTAGTCCAGAAATTTAAAATAGTTGCATTTAGGTCCCTACAGCCTGTGTGTTTGGTTTTTAATTAAATAAATATCAAATCTACTCCAAAAATTCCTAAAAATTTAACAGTAGCTCCTACTATTGTGTAATATTTTTGGTAATTTTTATGATACAATTTGATTTTATTTGCTATTTTCTAAAATTCAAAAACCCTAAATTTTGCTTCTGTCTATTTTAGAACACCTATGAAAAATACCAAAATACCCTTAAAAATTCCATAAAAATTTCTTAGTGCTTGTTTTTATTGTGTTTTAATTTCTGTAGCTTTTATTTTTTATTATCTTTTATAAAACCCATAAAAATTATAAAAGACTAACAACCTTATAGAAATCATTAAAAATTCCATAAAAATAAAAAAAAAATGTGTTTTTTCTATTTTGACGTAAAACTGCAGCCAGGAATTTAGGGGCACTTCGATTATTTTAAAGTTGTCTTTTTATCCAGGATGTACACTATTTGCTTTTTTTGCCTCTCTTTTATTTTTACAAAATTATACAAAAATCTGAAAAATTCTATAAAATACTCAAAAACACTTGCATTTTTACTTCGAATTTTTGAGCATTTTAGACCTTAATAAAAATTGTTGTAGTGTGCTTGCTTTTGTTATTTTATTCATTTCTTATTGGAAAATATAAAAACTTTTGCAAATTAAAAACAACCAAAAATACTTTGTTTCTTCTTTGATTTCTCGACTACTTCGTAGGACTATCTCGTGCTCCTTGTGTTCGACCCTGGTGGCTATACCAGGTTAAATAACTATCAAGACCGCTCGTGTTTTGATTTTCGTGCTTGATTGATTTTATTGGTGGTCTGATATTTTCTTGTTGAGTTCGGCTCGGGTGATTGAGGTCGCAACACTTAGCCTCTATCGCTCGACCGATCATCACTTCCCCAAGAAATAGCTGCACCACCAAGCATGAATAGATAACTCGATGGAGATTTCCTATCATCCATATCCCCTCCGAAATCTGCATCGGAGTATCCAACAACTTCAAGCAATTCAGCTTGATAGACAAGTTTGAGGCCAATAGTTCCTTTTAAATACCTCGATATTCTTTTTACGGCTTCCCAATGTTCTTGTCTAGGATTACTTTGGTATCTACTCACTAAACTGACGGGAAAAGCTAAATCAAGTCCGGTGCATAACATTGCATACATCAAACTACCTACCGCTTGAGCATATGCGATATTCAATGATTTCTGACCTTTACCCGGACATTGACTTTTACTTAATTGTTTTCCCATAACCATTGGTGTAGGAGCAGAAGTGTTGTTCTGCATTCCAAATCTCTTTAGTATAGTATGCAAATATTTTTCTTGATCCACACTCAAGGTTCTTGAGTTTCTGTCTTTAGTGATTTCAATACCAAGGACATAAGATGCTTCCCTCATGTCCTTCATCTCAAATTCTTTACTCAGTTTATGCTTATTATCATTAAGCATATCTATGTCATTTTCGATGAGCAAAATATCATCCACATATAGTGATAAAATTATGAACTTGCTCCCACTATTCATAACATATACACAATTTTGTAATTTATTTGCCACAAAATCAAATTGGATAATTGTTTTATGAAATTTGAGATACCATTGTCGTGATGATTATTTCAGACCGTACAAGGATTTCTTTAACTTAAACACTTTATTCTCTTGTCCTTCTACCTGAAAACCATCAGGTTGGTGCATGTATATAACTTCACTAATTCTGCATTGAGAAAAGCTGTCATAACATCTATTTGGAATAATTTCAAATCCATACACGTGACTTGTGCAAAAATCATCATTATAGATGCAACTTTGGCTACTGGAGAATATGTTTCCTGGAAATCAATTCTAGCCTTCTGTGTATAACCCTTAGCAACTAATCTTGCTTTAAACGTATAAATGGTACCATCAACTTAGTACTTTTTCTTAAACACCCATTTGCATCCTGTGGACTTTCTATCTTCTAGTAAGTCACACGGTTCCCAAACACCATTATTTTCAATCGAGTCTAGTTCTTCTCTCAAGGCGGCCATCAATGATTCTGATTCAGGCAAAGCCATTGCTTCATTTAAAGATATTGGATCTGTATAATCCATAATATCCTCATCAACAGTAAAACATGAAACCTCGCATGAGTACAAATAATAATCACTCATCCATGAAGGTTGCGTTCTGGGTCGCTTGTTGCTAGTAAAATTAGTGGCTTGACTAGGCTCCCCTATCTCTTCTAGAGGTTGATGATCATTCATAGGTTCTACTTCCATCTGTACTTCCGGATGAACTATTTCATCTCCTCCATTTTCATCTATTTCTGAGTCGATCTGATTATAAAAAATGAGTAGAGGTTTTGACTCCTCTGTTTCTTGCTGCTTTTCTTCACAATTTTCTAGAAAAGTAAAATCACGACTTTCTATCAAACCTTTTTCGTTGTGGAAGAGCCTATAACCTTTAGATTTTTCAGAGTAGCATATGAATCTACATTATTGTCTTAAAATCAAGCTTATCTTTAAGCTGATTTGGCACCATAACATGTGTTATGCATCCCCATTTTCTGAGATGGTCTAATTCTGGCTTTCTACCAGTCCATACTTCATAAGGTGTAGAGTCTACTGATTTAGTAGGGATTCTATTCTGTGTATAATTAGCTGTCAATACAGCTTCTCAACAGAATTTCTTGAAGAGACCAGAATGAGATAACATACATCTCACTGTATTCATAAGAGTTCGATTTTTTCGCTCAGCCACTCCATTTTGTTGTGGAGTATATGGCATTATAGTCTGTCTACGAATGTCCATTTGAGTGCAGTAATCATTGAACTCCTTTGAATTGAATTCCCCTCCCCTGTCAGTTCTTAACGCCTTAATCGGTCTACCCAATTTTTTCTCCACTTCTGTTTTATATCTCTTAAAGCTTTCAAATGCTTCGGCCTTTCTTTCTAAGAGATAAACATATGAGTATTTGGAATAATCATCAGTGAATGTTATAAAGTATTCTTTATTTCCGTGTATTGATGAGCCGAAAATCCCACAAAGTCTGGGTAAGGATAAAATCAATCAAGGGTCGTTGCGACTCAGATCACGCGTCTCGGACTCAACAAGAAGATAAGACCACCAAAAGAAGTAAAACAATCAATGAAAGCACGAATAGCGGTCTCGCTATTTATTTAACATAGTATAGCGACCAGGGTCGAACTCAAGGAGCACGAGTTGGCTGAATCGGCCAATGACGTAGTCAAAAATAAAAGAAAATAAAATAAAGAAATGGATTTGTGGTGGATTTTATAATTTTTTATTTTTTTTGTATTTTTAATTATGAAGACAATATAAAAAGAAGGGAAAAAGCACACAAACAAGAATTTATTAAATACTCCAAAATAACTCAGAAAATTCAACTAAAATTATTTATGTGTTTTTTACAATTTTAAGTGTTTTTGGTAATTTTTTCAGAATTTTATAATTTTTATTTGAATTTATAAAAATCGAAGAAGGCGAAAACAATGAACTAATGTGCAACCATATTTGAAAGTCTAATTAAAAAAATATAATTAGCCTCTAAAATCTGAAGGAAATTTTTATGAAAATAGAAATAAAATCTAAGCTATAGAAACCAAAATTGCATTTTTTTGATTTTTTATAATTATTAAGAATTTTTATAAGATTTTGGTGTTTTATATTTTTATGGGTTTTATGAATCCAAATAAGACGAAAATCGAACTGAAGCTCAAAGACACTAAAAGAAACACTATCTATTTTTTGTGATTTTTGGAGGGGTTTTTATTATTTTTATATGATTTTATAAACTAAACAGTAACAAAAACAAAGGTTTTTAAATTTTTAAAAATATAAAAACAACTCAAAAATGTTCCAAAAAATTAGTGAAAATTTTACAGAGTGGCAGGAGCCATGTATCCAAATTTAACAATTTTTGGAATTAATTTGCTATTTTATTTGGCCAATAAAGAAGCCACAGTGCACATGGACCAAAGTGAAAATAATAAAAAACATTTCAGTCAATTGATAACATGCTCAATAAACCCATGACTGGACTTGCAAAAAGCCCAAACAAGCACGCGACACACACATGATTCACATTCATAGGGACTAAAATGCCATTCCTATTTATAAAAATGTAACCAGTAATAGCTCAAAACTACAGTATAAACAATGCAAAAGTTCCACAGATCACGTGTCGACACACGTGTACTACATACATAGGGACTAATTTGGAAATAAAACAAACACAGGGTCCAAGATGCAAATATTACAAAATAAAAACAACTAAAACTAATATTTACAGGACTAAACTATAAATGCAAAAAGAATAGGGGCCTAAGTGATATTACCCCATTATTACGATCCACGGCTGAAGGGGGCCATGTGTAAGATATGACAGCTGTGGATGGTGGCTGCCTCTTCGGCGATGGACGTCTCGGATTCGATCCTCAGATGGATCAACGGTCGAAAGCCCCGCGCAGATGACTGGTAGAGATCTAATCTGGAGCGTGGGGTTCGATCGAACGGTGCTGGAGGATCCTCGAAGAACAAGTCACCAGCGATTTTCGATGGCCCAATACGCACGATCAGGAGGTCCTCTGCTGCTACTGAGATGTGGGAATGGAAGCTCGAGGTCGTCCGCAACTCGTGGTGTGCTCCGATGAGGCCGGGAGGACATGGAGGGTCCCCGGCGACGTCGAGCACTTGAAGCTCCTGTCTTAAGTGGATGAGCCTCCAGATGAGGCTCTCAAGCCTTGATACCTGCACAGGAAGCAAGATGGATCGAGGGCAAACTTCCTCGACCCATTAGTGGGCGAAGGGGGTGATCGGATGAGGCGGAGCAGTGGTCTCCAGCGAGGCGATGACGGAGGAGACCTAGGTCTTGGTTCCGGGGCGAACCAAGATGATCGGAGGGGCGTAGAAGATGCAGAGAGGTCTCGTCAAGGTGATGCGACAGTCGGATGATCGAAAGGATGGTCGGAGTGGAGTGGATTGGCCAACGAAGGTCGGCAGCGCAAGATCTAAGAATCAAGATTAAAGCTAATCTAAGGGATTTCGAGGCTACCTGATGGGTGCAAACGTCTATGCTAGAGGTGGGTGACCTCCTGGGGTCCTTGCCTCAATGGAGCGATGCCTCCAGAGGCTCAAGCTCCGATGGGCGGAGCACGGCGGCGATGACCACCGGATCTGAGGCTACCAGCCTTGGTCCTCGCTACAATCAATCCCTCTCGCTTGATGTCACTCAAGGAGGAGGAAGGGAGGTCCTGGGAACCGAAGGGGATGGCCAAAGATGCCTGAAATGGCAGGAGGAGGTGAAGCTATATAGTGGAAGGGGTCCGGGAAGATGAGAGTCGGGCACGCAATCCAATGCACGGATCCCTAAGGTGAACCTCGAGCGTGAATCTCGGATGGAGTTGCAATCGGAGCCTGGGTTTTGGGTAAATGGGAGCCGGGTCGCGTCTGCATAAATGGGAGAAGTCGGGTCGGGACGCGGTCCGCGAAGCAAAGTGGTCTAGGGGGGAGTTGACCAGGGGTCAACAATCCCCCGTGGACCAATGGAAAAATTCCATCGGAAAATGATTTGAAAATTCAAAATAAAATAGAAAATGATTTTATTTAAAAAATTTACAAAAAATGTTTTTTTTATTTTTTAGTGATTTTTATTTATTTTTTTTGAAAAATAAATTATATATGTACATTATATTATTATTATATACAGGTATATGTATTTATGTATTTTTAAATTTTATTTTTATTATTTTATGTATGTAAAATTTCATCCAATTTTATATTTTATTTATTTACACCATAAAATTTGGAATTTAAAATATTTTTTATTGGATTTTTGTTAATTATTTACAAGGGTGAAATAAATAAGTTTTTTATTTATATATACATGGTATATGTACACTAAGGAGAGAGAAATTATTTATTTTTATTTTTATTTTATTTTTACATTTTTATTTTATTTTTATAAAATAAATTATATACAGGAAGGAGTATATTTATGGAGAATGGCCCTATCTCTCTTTACTTGGGTTCTATTACGGTCAGGCCAATGCTTGACCCTCCCTTGGGTTCGAGTCACTCGATATTTATTCTAAATATCTCCTTCTTTTTCTTTATTTCTTTATTCTTTTAATTTTGCACAAAAACATGCTAATTATTGATATTTACACAATGCATGCATTTTGGTAAATTATTATATTTAGAAACATATACATGGTGTTTTGCAAATGTTTTTAGCTAAATAAAAAGAATAAAGAGTGATGAATGAGGATTCATCACCCCCTATACTTAACTTTGCTAGTCCCTTAGCAAACACTTATTTGAAAAAGAAGTGAAAAAGGAAAGAAAAAGAAAAAGAAGGGGAAAATGAATGAATCAATGCTGAAGATTAAACTTGCCTTCATTAAATTGAAATATGGAGCTCAGTCAGATCTTTGGATTATTAATGTGTCGGAACCTTATTTGGACTTAGATTTAAAACTTAACAGCCTCTAACCTCCACTAATCTATAGTCAAGACTCCTCAATAATCTAGATCAGAACAAGTCTACATACACAAACCTTGAAGACCATGAATCTTTCCTTGTATTGTGTAAGTGAGGTCTAGCTCTCCACCTCAGAAGTAGCAAAATGACAACCCTCCCCAACAAGGTAACTCTAATACCCTATACTGGCCACTCTTTCCTCGAGGAGCGGGGTATTCTCTTCTATGTTCAAGCTCAACCGGCTCAAGAAGAGGGGGAAGAAGATAATGGACCATTGTCAGTGTAGCCATGTATCCCTGGGAGCTCAACCAGAGTAGCTAAGTCTCCCTGATGCAAGCTACATAAGATGGAACATGAGTCTCAAGCTTTGCTTATTGCACTATATACACTCCAGCGGGATTAACATTTTCTCTCAAACCCACCACTTTTTTGGAGTTCTTTTCTTTTTTTTCCTCTTTTTTGATGTGCATATATACAACATATCTACAAAGTGCAGCATATATACATAAAAAGTTTTTCCTCTTGAGCCAGTAGACTATCCCTCTTTTGAAGCATTATTGCAACCCACAACTCCTGTGTTAGACCTCATGGCGACCAGACCAAGTTGAGACACACTTCCTTCACTATAAGAAGAAGAGAGGTTCCGCCTAGAAGTACTACCCTCATATGCTACCCCAAGTCAAGGAAGACTGCCTCCTCACCACCTCCTCCGTAGAGAGCTCGGTGTAAAGTGTTGGTCCAAGTAAAGCCATTGTCTATATGAGTCATGTGTGTGTTGTTAAGTTCTCTACTTAGGCTCATCGAGATGACATATGATCATAGCCTAGTGGACTCAAAGAATTAAGTCACCATGGACCTGAAAAGTCTCAACCCTAAGCCCTATAAGGTTCCTCTTAGAATTAGGTGGATTAAGATCTTTACCAAGCTCCATTTTCCAATTTAATTCCAGGCTTGTTTAAATGTCAACCATGATTCAGGAAAAACTAGACAAGTATTTATAAAGATGCAATTTACAAAATATTTACACATGTGCAAAATTTTTGAAAAATGTTTTGAAAACATGGATGTATGCATGAATGCAAGTTTTGCAAAATATTTACACAAATTTACACAAGGTTTTGCAAACTTTTGTTTTTCAAAAACTTTTACAAAAATTTTGTACTATATAAATAATTTTGATATGAAAATATTTACAAACTATTTACACAAAAGCTTTTTTACAAACATTTTTACAAAAATAATTTGTACAACTAGCTATGTATGTGCAATAAAAGAATTTTAATTACAAGGAACATTTTTAATTTTTATGGATATTTGGGTTTTATCCATTTTTATTTATTAACATGCTCTCACAAAGTATGAGTTATGGCTAAAGTATATATGAAATATATGTGGTACCCCCTATACTTAGCTCGAACGATGTCCTCAGAGTCAAGAGCGATGAAGAAGACATAACTCGTGCTTAGTATAGGGAAGTGAAAAGGAAGGCTATATACAAAGATGAATGAAAGAATAGAAATGCAAGAGATCTCGGGGTTTCCCCCTATACTTAGGATCAAGTAATCCTAAGTATAGCATGTTGTACACAAAGGGAAATTCAAGTGAGAATCTACAGGGTCTACCTTCCCTATACTTAGGGTAAAATATCCCTAAGTATAGGCAGCAAAACAGAGATAGAAATGAATCAAAAGGAACTCAAAAGTCTCACCCCCCCTATACTTAAGGTAAAGTGCACCCTAAGTATAGCAACGTTGAAGAAGCAAATGGGGTGTTGGACTGAAGAATAGTGTGATATGGACAACTGGATCTATACAAGTCGGAGGAATAATGATAATCAGGCGTGAGATGCAATAGATGTGAGTCAAGAGACCACATCTCACGCAAAATGAAACGGGGCAACGTCAACAACCAGTGGCTCATGATCTAGATATGGCTTGATCCGCTGCTCGTTAACACGAAAGGTACTCTCAGAAGACAACTCAGATATATCAATACTCCCATTATCGTGTACCTTTCTAACCAAATAGGTTCCCTTCCATTTGCTTTGTAGCTTCCCTGAAGTAATCTCAACCTGGCATCGAACCACCATACTCGTTGTCCTGGCTCAAACTGCTTGTGGCTGATATGAGAATCATGCCACTCCATCATTCTCTCCTTGTACTGTAGGCTGCTCGAAAAGGTTGCATCACGAAGCTCCTCCAAGGCTGCTAACTCTGCCCTCCTCTGATCTCCTACACTTATTGGATCCATGATAATATCTGTGACTGCCCAGAGTGACCTATGTCTAAGCTCAACAGGTAAATGGCAAGGCTTGCCATAAACGAGGCAAAAGGGAGATGTACCCAACGGTGTCTTGAAGGACGTCCAATATGACCACAAGACCGAGTCTAAAAGTTGTGACCAATCCTTTCGGTCAGGGCAGATGACCTTCTGCAATATAGTCTTGATCTCCCTGTTCGACACTTCAGCAAGACCATTGGTCTGAGGATGGTACGATGTGGCTACTCGATGGTCTATGCTGAACTCACTAGAAAGGGCCTTTACCTTGTCAATGACGAAATGAGACCCCCCATCAGATATCAAAACTCGAGGTACCCTAAACCGTGAAATGATATTCTTCCTCAAAAATCTGCAAACAGTCCTAGCATTTGCGGTTCGGGCAGGGATGGCCTCAACCCAACGACTCACATAATCAACGGCCAACAGAATGTACTTGAATCCTTGACTCCTAGGGAATGGACCCATGAAATCGATGCCCCATGCATCAAAAACCTCACAGAAGTGAATGGGCTGCATCGGCATCATATCACGCTGTCCACAAGTGCCCATCCTCTGACAGTCAGTACACTTCTTCATGAACTCATCAGTGTCCTTGAAGAGGGTAGGCCACCATAGGCCGGATTGGAGAACTTTCAGTGACGTTCTACTCTCAGAGTGATGTCCTCCTGCCTCAAGCTTGTGGCGGTATGTGAGGACGTTGTGGTGCTCCTCCTGAGGAATGCACCTACGCCAGATGCTATCCCCTCATTCATGATAAAGGATGGGATCCTCCCAATGGTAGAACTTGGCCTTCGCTAGGAAGGTCTCAAGTCGCTGTCTGGGCCAATCTTGTGGTACTTTCTTGGTAACAAGAAATTTCATAATATCGACGTACCACAGGAGAGAGGCGATAGAAAGGATCGCCTCATCTAGGAAGGTCTCACAAATAGGCTCGATCTGCTCAGAATCCTCAAGATGCTCCAATCGGGGGAGATAATCCGCCACCACATTCTTGACTCTGGGTTTGTCCTTAATCTCTATATCAAACTCCTGGAGTAGAAGGATCCATCTGGTCATTCTAGCTTTGGCATCCTTCTTTGTCATGAGGTACCTGATGGCGGTATGATCAGTGAAGATGGTCACTCTAGATCCAATGATGTAAGATCTGAACTTATTTAGGGCGAACACTACTGCTAGCATCTCCTTCTCAATGATGATGTAGTTCCACTGAGCGACATCCAAAGTCTGACTAGCGTATTGAATAGAAAAGGGGACTCCATCCCTCCTCTATCCCAGCACAGCCTGATGAATACCCATTCATCACTCTTTATTCTTTTATTTTAGCTACAAAACCTATGCAAAACACATGTAGATAGGTGTAAATAGCAACAATTACCATTCAGCATGCATTGTGTAAAAATGAATAATTAGCATGTTTTTATGCATAAATAAAAGAATAAAGAAATAAAAGAAAAATAGGGAGATATTTAGAATAAATATTGAGCGACCTAATCCCAAGGGAGGGCTCAGCATGGGCCCGACCGCAAAAGATCCCAAGTAGAGAGAGATAAGGAAACTCAATTATGTACATACACCTATGTATATCAATAAAAATATTTTCCTCTAAATAAAAATAAAAATGCATTTTTGTGAATATGTATATATTTGTAAATATTAAATTAAAAAATTGGGAAAAACAAAACAAAAATAAAAATAAATAAAAATGCCCTTCATCATTGTGTATATGCTATGTACATAGAACCACATAGCTATTTATTTTATTGTAAATAAATAATAAAAATAAAGTAAAAATACCCTTTTATTCCAAATTTTATTCTATAAATAAATAAAATATAAAATTGGAATAAAATGATTAAAAATAAATAATTAAAAATCAAAAATCAAAAAGTCATATTGTATATACCTATATATAATAATACTATATTGTAAATACATTATTTTTTCAAAAAAATAAAAATCACAGAAAAATAATTTAAAAATAAAGAAACATTTTTCATGTTTTAGGTTTTTCGAAATTAATTCATTTAAATTTTTTATTGAATTTTCAAACACTTAATATATCCTGAATTCCCATTGGTCCCCGGGGGATTGTTGACCCCCGATCAACTCTCCCCCGCGGACCCCCTTCCAGGCGGATCGGGTTTTTGACCCGATTTCTCATCTTTTTCCCTACTCGATCCATCCACCAAATACCCAAACCCCGGGCTCCATTTGATCCTCCTTCATCAGAGACCCTCGCTCGGGGTTGAGCCTAGGGATCCGTGCTTCATGCGACCATGCCCGATTCAATCTAGCCGAAATCTTCACCATATTTAACCAAACCTCCGGCCGCAATTTCACGCCATCTTTGGCGTTGCTTCTTCATCCCAGGACCTCCACCCTAATCCCTAGAGTGACAGCTTTTGATTGGCGTGTTACAGAGAGGAGGAGGAGCCCTCCGCCACTGATCCGGCGACGTCAGCCGTTGTGCGCCGCCGCGAGGAGCGCTTAGCCTCTGGGCTCGACGTCTCCTTGAGGCTAGAACCCCTAGAGCTCTACGAGCTCACCCACAGTCGAATACGCCCGCCAGGTAGACCTAATTCTTCCTAGATTTGTCTTATTTCTGATTTCACCCAAATCAACCCATCGTCATCTTTCGTCGATTCCGGTCACCCAACTCATCGACTCGATCATCGGACGACACCCACATCTTCGCAAGACCACTCTTCACGTTCTACACCACTCACTCCCCCTGACTCACCTCGGAGCAGGAACTCCACCCTCCTCCGCCGTCGCCTCGCCGGAGGGTGCCGCCGTGACTCACCCACGCACCCATTCCACCTGTTACAGGGTCGAGGCAATTTGCCCTCGACCCAGGAGTCGTCTCGTGCTATTTTGCAGAGCTGAAGAGACCCATCTGAGGGTCTGGACATCTACGCACAGAGCTCCAGCTCCGCCTTCGTCACCGGAGCTCCTCGGAGCTCCCTGGCCTCATCAGAGGAGCTCAGTAGCTGCGGAGGACCTGAGCGTATCTTTTCCACATCTCAGCAGCAGCAGCAGAGGTCCAGCACGCCCGTGGTGCTCCGGCGAACTTCGCCGGAGTCGAGTTCTTCCAGGACCTTCAGGAGCCGTCCGTTCATCCCCGACGTTCCAGACTTAATCTGGACCGCTCGATCAGGCGAAGAGGAGGTCGATATCCACTACCGTCCGATCGACACGTGGCCTCCTCATCGCCATCCATCCAGACGAGGGTTGCCTGAGATCCCGCACCGTAAGATCCTCCACGTGGCAGGCCCTCAGCCGCCAGATCCGAGCTGGAGTTCTTCGCAGAGGCGTAACGCCCCTCACCGTCCGATCTCACACGCTGCGTGCCTCCAGCCCTCAGATAATAAGTGGGGTAATTTATTCTTAGGCCCCTTAGTTTATAACATTTGCTTTTTAGTCCTGTAAATATTATGTTACGTTGTTTTTATTTTGGTTATTTTGCACATTGGACCTTCTTGTTTTCTTTGTTTGCTATCTAGTCCCTGTGAATGTGGCCCACATGCTTCAACACGTGAGGTTGTGGTGAATTTGCATTTTTCCTCCTGTACTCCTGGCATGTTATTGTTTAATACTTTTTAAATAGGAATTGCAAATATAGCCCTCCGTGTCTGGATCACGTGCATTACATGTGATTTTTTGGGATTTTTGCGCCTTTGGCCCTAAGCTTTCTTGTTGTGTTACTGTTTGGCCCCTGGACTTAGTTTTTATTACATTTAGGTCCCTGTGCACTTTGTGTCTTTGTTTGATTTAAATAAAATATCAAATCCAACCCAAATCATGTGAAATTTGGATACGTGGCTCCTGCCGCTATGTAAAAATTTCCCTAATTTTTGGCTACATTTTTGAGGATTTTTATTATTTTTAAAAATTCAAATACCTTTGTTTTTCATTCTATCCAGTTTATAAAATCTTAAAAAAATATAAAAACTCTTTTAAAAAATCCAAAAAAATTAAGTTTTGTTTGTTTATGTTTGTTTGAATTTCTATGCATTTTTTGTTATTTTTGGATATCTAAAACTCGTAAAAATTAAAAAACACTTAAAAACTTATAAAAATTCTTAAAAATTATAGACAATCCAAAAAATCACAATTTCTTTTGCTGAATTTTCTTCATTAGTTCTATTTTTATAAAAAGTACCTCTAGGGTTTTCCAGGACCATTTGATATTTTAAATTGGTCTTTGAAGCCTGGCTGGATTGTAGCACAATATTTCTACCTTCTTTTATTTTTAGAAAATTCCATAAAAATTATAAAAATCTCAAAAATTCACCAAAAATAGTAAAAAATATATAAAACATAAAATATTTTTGTTTGAGTTTTTGGAGCTTTTTAGAGTGTTAAATAATTTGTTGTTTGTGATTGTTTTTGCCTGTTTATTATTTTCCTTCATTATTAAAAATCCAAAAAAATATAAAAATATTTAAAAACCACCAAAAATCATTGTTTTTATTTTCTTTTATTGCTGACTACTTCGTAGGCCGCAATGCCAACTCGTGCTCCTTGAGACCGACCCTGGGTGCTATACCAGGTTAATCACATAACAAGACTGCTATTTTGGTTTTGATCGATTTTTGTCTTTTCGATTGGTGGTCTGATTTTGTTTCTTGATTGAGCTCTGATCCTCGAGTGACTGAGGTCACAACGACCTTAGTGATATCTTTACCTTAGTCTATCGGGCGGCTCATCACGCCCCGTACGGAAAAATCGGAGGCATCCGTCATGATCTCGAATGGGAGAGACCAATCAGGCGGCTGCAGGACAGGAGCCTCTACAACTAAACTCTTGAGGGTCTCAAATGACGCTAGACACTTATCATCCACAATGAACTCGGTGTCTTTCGTCAGCAGATCAGTCAACGGTCGGGCAATCTGACTGAAATCATGAATGAATCGTCGGTAGAAACCGATGTGCCCCAGAAAAGACCACAACTGCCGCAAGTTGGACGGTTGACTAAGTTTCCTAATGATATCCACCTTGTCCGGATCAACCTCCATGCCCCTGTTGGAGATGATATGGCCAAGCACCGTCCCTTGAGTCACCATGAAGTGACTCTTCTCCCAAGAAAGCACCAGGTGCACCTCTATACATCGCTGGAGGATGCGGTCTAGGCAGTCAAGGCAAGAATCGAATCTGTCACCGTAGACCGAAAAGTCGTCCATGAAGACCTCCAAGCACTCCCCCACCATGTTCGAAAAGATGGACAACATGCACCTCTGGAATGTCACCGGAGCGTTGCACAATCCAAAGAGCATCTGTCTGAAAGCATATGTCCCGAAGGGACAGGTGAAGGTAGTCTTGTTCTGGTCCTCTAGCGCAATGGCCACCTGATTGTATCTGAAGTACCCGTCCAAAAAGAAGTAATGGCTCTTCCCTGACAGTCTCTCGATAATCTGATCAATAAAGGGCAGGAGGAAATGATCCTTCTTGGTGGTCTGGTTCAATCGTCTGTAGTCCACATAGACCAGCCAAGAAGTGGGTATATGGGTAGCGATCTCCTCTCCAGACTCACTAACAACTATGGTGATGCTCGTCTTCTTAGGCACCACATGCAATGGACTGACCCACTTGGAGTCAGAGATGGGGTAGATAAAATCGGCGCTCCACCATTTCGAGATCTCCTTCATGACAACATCTCGAAGGTTCGGGTTCAACCACCGGTGAAACTCACGTGACTGCTTTGTGTCATCCTCGAGATAGATATGGTGGGAGCAAAGGGCCGGACTTATCCCCTGGAGATCGGCTACACTCCATCCTATCGCCTTGTGGTTCTTTTTAAGAACCCCCATCAGACGGGATTCCTGCTCTCCAGTCAAATCTGTTGAGATAATGACTAGGTAAATCTCATGATCACCCGCAAGGAACCTATACTTCAGCGATGATGGAAGCGACTTCAGCTCTGGACAACACGGTGCTGGTACATCTGGCCTCTAGAAGGTCTGAGTGAATGCGGCCAAACCTGCATGGGAGAATGAGAACTCTCGCTCGCAATCTGAATCTGGTGAAGGCTGCTCTGCTGGTGTGTCTCTACTCCATGTGGAATCAACCTCCTCCCTAACTGTAGGCTCTGTGGAAGTCAGACACAGTATCAAGTCATCAAACTCAGCCCAGTCGAAATCTGACTCCGAGGGATATGTATCAGAATCACAAAAATCTACCTCATGATCGGGAACCGACTCTGCTGCCTGAGATGTATCCTGGACCAGGGGTGCGCTCTCCAAGCTCTCCTCTACTGTCATCTGTGCATCATCAAACTCTTAAGGTGAGAGGATGGCATGTGCTGCTGGGTCTGCCCAAACTGCCTCGTCATCTATGATCACAAAGTCGCAGTCCTAGTCGATGTCTCGCCCTGTCTCTATCATCTGCTTGAATCTGAAGTCGGCTCGGAGCAAGCTGAATCTCTGGCTCTAGTCTCCTCAATCATCTCTATTTGTATACTCTCGCCCTCGACGCGAAAGTATACCTTTCCGCTATCATGATCGGACACTGTCTTGGCTATGGCCAAGAACGAACATCCTAAAATGATGGGGGTATCAGTCACGGACTCAGGGATCTCCATGTCGAACACAACGAAGTCCACGGGGAATTTCAGGCCCTAAATCGTGATGACAAATCCTTCAACAACCCCTTCAGCCTCTTGACAGATCGATCGGCAAACTGAAGGATCGTCCTGCTCTATCGTAGAGGGCCCAACTCGAAACGGTCGAGTAGGGCTGCCGGAAGTAGGTTGATCGAAGACCCGCTGTCTAATAGAGTACGATCGAACCTATGCTCCTGAATATGGCATCTGACATACAAGGCTCCTGCATCTAGCCTCTTGGCTGGCAGACGGTTCTGAATCACGAAGCATGTGGTGCGAGTGAGCACATGGATCTCTGACTGATGGTTCCTCCTCTTCACTCGAACTATGGTCCGGTCTCCGAGTGATATCTGGAAGAGGGGGATGTGCTCCAAGGCCTCCTGTAGAGTCAGTTGTATCTGAAACCTGTCCATCATGTGCTGGCTGAACTCTAGCTGGTGGGACTTTTTTGGGTCTATTTTGGTCCCCTTAGCCAAGCGGAGTGCTTGGGGGAAGGGGACTGCTGGGTCCTTCTCAGATGAAGGACTAGGAGAGGGTCTGGGCTGCTCAAGCACGGCAAAATCTACACATACATCATCATGCAACACAGGTGTATCGAAATAAATCAAACCCTTTCCTTTATTCACATAAACGTCCTGAGGTCCATGCATAGAAGGAAAAACAACAGGACTAGCAGTAGTAGTAATGGTGACCTCAGCACCACCCTTGGCATCTGGATCCGCGGCATCAGTACCACGCTCTAGCTCGACAACAAGTCTGGTGGAATCAGTACCACTTCCTCCATCTGGTGAAACGATGACCTTAGTACCGTCGGTTGGATCAACATCCGCGGTGGCGTCAGTACCAACACCATCATCTCTAGAGGCATCAACACCGCTCTCCTCCTCGCCTGGCGCTCCTGACATAGCATCGAGTCATCGCTCAGACGAGGCGCCGCCTACTGGCATCCTGCCGTTCCTATGTGTAACAAAGTCAGCATCAAACAGATATGCAGAAATGTTACCAAGTTAATCACTGGGAGTGGTTGTCTCTGTGAACTCTACCTGCTCAGACTTCCTCTTCAGGTTGTTCGGGTTCGGCTCGATCTGGGCAGGAATGGCGGCCTTCCCTCTCATAATCTCCCTCATGTCCTGATGGAACTCGTCCATCTCCCGTCAAAAGGTAGCCTGCTGCTCGGACATGAGGTGGGCTAGATCATCCAAGGTGGGGTTCTCATAGGTCGCCCCATGAGAAACTGATGGGTGGCCTCTCTTGTAATGAGGCTACTACTGCTGGTGAGGGTGAGAGGGGAACCATTGATGATACTGCTGCTGAGGCTGCTCTCGCCTCCAAGGCTATCCCTGCTGATAGGGACGAGGATCGTACTACTGGTAGTGGGATGACTGCTGCTGAACTGGGGGCTTGGGTGATGAATCCTCATTGATCACTCTTTATTCTTTTATTTTAGCTAAAATCCTGTGCAAAACACCATGTATATTTGTGTAAATAAAATAAATAGACAAAAAGCATGCATTGTGTAAATATTACTAATTAGCATGTTTTTGTGCAAAAATAAAAGAATAAAGAAATAAAGAAAAAGATGGAAATATTTGTAATAAATATTGAGTGACCTGAACCCAAGGGAGGGCTCCACAAGGGCCTGACCGCAAAATAAAATAAGTAGAGAGAGATAGGGTGACTCAACATGGTGTACATATCCCTCTTTATGTAACTATTTTATTTTCTAAAAATAAAAATATATTTGTGTCCCCTATATTTTGTACATATTTGTAAAATAAAACTAAAATAAAAATGGGAAAAATAAAAGAAAAATAAAATAAAATCTCCCTCATCAGTGTACATATACCATGTATATAAAATAAAATACCTATTTATTTCTCCTTGTGAATAATAAATAAAAATCCAATAAAAATAATTTATATTCCATATTTTATAATGTAATTAAATAAAATATAAAATTGGATTAAATATACATAAATAAAAAAGTAAAAATAAAAATAAAAAATACATAGGTATACATACCTATAAATAATACCTATATAATGTAAATACCTAATTTATTTTTCAAAAAAATGAATAAAAATCACTAAAAAATTCTTTGAAAATAAAAAAATAAATTTTTCGTAAATATTTTGAAATAAGGTCATTTCCTATTTTATTTCGATTTTCCAAATAATTTGACCAAGGGAATTTTCCCATTGGTCCACGGGGAATGTTGACCCCCGGTCAACTGTCCCCCCAGGACCACCTCTTAGAGGATCCGCTTTGCCAACCCGACTTCTTTGATTTCTCCCGAGTTGGTCCGCCTTCCATTCGCCAAAACCCCATGCTCCATTTGTAGCTCGATGATCCGAGACCTTCGCCCGACCTTCATTCTAGGGGTCCGTGCATCGACGAACGTGCCCGACTCCCATCTTCCCGGACCCCTAACACTATAAAGTCTCACCTCCACCGCACATTTCAGGTCACCTTCAGCTACCGTCTCTCACTCCCAAGACCTCCGTCTTCTCCCCTTGAGTGACAACAAGCTTCAGGAGTCGTTGCAGCGAGGATTGGAGTGTTCTAGCTCCTGGTCCGGTGGTTCTCGCCGCCGTGCTCCGCCCGAAGGAGCTCGAGCCTCTGGAGACATCGCTCCATTGAGGCAAGGATCCCAGGAGGTCACCCACCTCTAACACAGACGTCTACGATCGTCAGGTATCCTCGATTCCATCTAGAACGCCTTCCATTTCGATTTCGTGATTTAGAGCCGCCGGTCTTCGCCGACCATTTCGCTCCGCTCCCATCAGTCATTCACCCATCCGACTCTCGCATCACCTTCACGAGACCCCTATACATCTTCTACGCCCTCTCGATTACCTTGGTTCGCCCCGGAACCAGGTCTTAGGTCTCCTCCGCCGTCACCTCGCCGGAGACCCACGCTCCGCCCCAGACGATCACTCATTTCACCCACTAACGGGTCGAGGCACTTTGCCCTCTACCCAGGATTTGTGCTATGCAGGTTTTTAGGTCAACGGACCCCATCTGGGGGTCCAGCTGGTCCAGGCACAGGATCTCCAAGCCTTCTCGTTGTCGGAGCTTTCCTGACGCTCTCGGCCCTATCGGAGCAGACCATTCGCTGCAGAGCATTGTCAGCATCGATTTCCCCATCCTAGCAGCATTTGAGGAGGTCTCCACTATGCGTATTGGGCCGACGAAGTTCGTCGGCGAGCAATTCTTGGAGAACCTCCAGATACCGTCCAATCGTCCCCTGTGCTCTAGTTTTGATCGTGGTCGTCCGTTTGCGGGAGGTCTCCACCATCCGATTCATCTGGGATTCAATCCAGGACGTCCATCAGCGAAGAGGCGTCCACTGTTCTCAACCATCCGATCTTCCATGTGGCATCTCCTCTGCCGTTGATCATTAATAAGAGGGCAATTTGCACTTAGTCCCTCCTCATTTTGTATTTGTCGTTTAGTCTTGTAAATATTAGTTCTAGTTTTTTTGGATAATTTGCATCTAGGACCTTAGGTTTATAATATTTGCAAAATAGTCCATGTTTGTGTGAAACACGTGCATCGACACGTGAGGAGTGGAACTTTTACATTATTTATCCTCTGGTTTTGAGCTGTTAATGTTTACAATTTTATAAATAGGATATACAATCCAGACTCTGTGAATGTGAATCACGTGTATGTCGCGTGATTTTCTGGGCTTTTTGCAAAAGGGCCCCTGAGTTTTTATATGTGTTAGCCATTTGGCCCCGGAACTATGTTTTCTTGCATTTAGGTCCTTGTATGATGTGTTCCTTGTATTGGTTGAATAAAATATCAATTAAACTCCAAATCAAGTGAAATTTGGAAATGTAGCTCTTGCCACTGTGTAAAAATTTCACTAAATTTTTGATACATTTTTGAGTTATTTTTCTATTTAAAAAAAATAAAAAACACGCATTTTTCTTACTGTTTAAATTGAAAAATCAAAGAAAAATAAAAAAAATCATCTAAATATTCTAAAAAAAATTAGGAATAGTTTGTTTTGTTGTTTTTGAGCCGCTGTCCAATTTTTGTAATTTGGATTTATAAATCTCCTAAAAATCACAAAACCCTGAAAATATTATAAAAATTCTCAAAAATCATATAAAATTCAAGAAATGCAAACTCTTTTTCTGTAGCTTAGTTTTTTTATATAGTTTTCATAAAAATTGTCTTCAGATTTATAGATGCTAATTAGATATTTTGAATTAGCCTTTCAAGTTTGGCTGCACATTGATCCACTGTTTTTCCTTTTCTTGATTTTTAGAAAATCAACCAAAAATTATAAAATTTCCAGAAAATTACCAAAAACACTTACAAATATAAGAAAAATAAAAACAATTTTTATGTGATTTTTTTGACTTTATTTGGTGTGTTTTATAAATAGTTGATTGTTGGTTTTTTCCTTTGTTCTTATATTTCCTTTATTATTAAAAATAAAAAAATTAAAAAGATTTAAAAATCCACCAAAAATACTCTTTTTATTTTATTTTCTTTTTCGACTACTTCGTAGGCTGTCTCGGCCAATTCGTGCTCCTTGTGTCCGACCCTGGTCGCTCTACCAGGTTAAATAAATAGCGAGGACCATTGTTTGATTGCATTGCTTTATTATTTGGTGGTTCGATTTTTGTTGATTGAGCTGAGAACCGAGTTCCGGGTCGCAATGACCCTTCTTCTTATACCTTCACCTGGGTCTTGGTTTGCATTTTTCGGCTCATCAGAATGGCACTGTTGTCGGGGAGAACGGCTTAGTAGTCTTTGTTTTTCATTTTTATTCTGTTTTATTTTCCGTGGCTTTTCTTTCATCTGCAGATTTTCGTGGCTTTTTGATTTTCTATATTTTATTTTTAATTTTAATTTTAATTTTATTTTATTTTCTTTTATTTTCTTTAATTTTTGTTTTGTGTATTTATTTCTATTTTTGCATATAGTTTATTTTATTTTATTTTATCTTGTTTATTTTTATAATAATCTGTGTTTGACACGTCTGTTTGTTTTCTTGCGAGGGCCCGAGGACTGAGGCAGCTTTTTCGGAAGCCGAAGCAACTGCGAGATACAGAGGCAGCTCTTTTCTAGATAGAGCTGTAGGAGGATGCGAGGAACCGAGCAAGAGTGTGGGAGCCGCGGAATAGCCGCATAGATAGCCGTAGTTTAGATTAATTATCTTTTTGTAGAACATTTATTTGTAATAATACAGGAACTCAGACACTTGGACTTTGGTGATTAGTCGGGGTCTATTTCGCCGAGCACCGATGTGCTCAAGGGGTCCTCATCGTGGTTTTTCGCCGGCTTTGTTTCTATCGCAATTTAACTGCTTATCTGATTTACGCGGTTTTGGCCTTAGCTTAGGATTTTCTATTTATTGTACCGTAATTGATTAGGATCCAAACACGTAACTATCTGCCTGTGCCTATTAGATCGTAATTTGGACCTAAATAAAATTAATAAAGAAAAGGCTAACCTGGTCACTTTAGGGGTCACAGCCGCTAGAGGTCGTATACAACGTTGGCAGGACCCGTTGTGGCGGGCACTGGTCGACATCCGAGATCGGACACTGACCCCTCCTGTTGACCCGTTATTCATCAGTTCTTTTCGTGTAGAAACTGCTTCGCTTAAGGCTGATTTCCTCCTGCATCATATAGGTAGTTTATTTTTAGTCTTTATTTTATGCGCGGATCACCCTACATGTAGAGTGTTGGAGTCAGGTACACCTTTCTTACTCAGCATGCATCATTGATTTTATCGCGCAACGGCTTTTTTGTCTTCTCCCCTGTTTTCTGGACTTAAAATAATCAGGAGAACCTAACAAATTCGTTAGGCATTGTTTGCTTGAAAAACACCTAAAAAGAAAAACCATAAAATTGGGACTGCTAAACACACTTGACCCTAAAAGACACCTCACATAAAAATTTGTCTTGGGGAGAGCAACCCCCTCATTGTCTGGTTTGGATGAGCGAGAGAGCGACCCGAACATTAGGCTAGAGCCATATCTGAACCCTGATCAGACTACTGGCCTTTTATACGGGATAGTCTGGTAGGCGGATTGGATTCCTATTAGCTCGTGTAACCGCTCTGATATTCTGACTTGATTACCTAAATAAAAATTGACAATATAAATTGACCGAACCCTTACGGTCTTCAGCTCTGTGTTGAGTAGGTGAACCAAGGGTTTTGTTTGCTCATCTTGTATGTTTTCAGATCTCATCCGCCTGACTCGCCAGATCAGGATAATGGGCAGGAGGTCTCTTAGGCAGCCTCTGGCTGCACTGCTTTTTAGCACTCCAGCCCATTCATCTAGGTTGGTTCGTGAGAGTCGAGACCCGCTCTCCGAACCCGAGTTCGATTCTGCCCTGTTCCCCCTTGACCACCCTTCTACCCGTCCTGAGATACTAGTGCCAGATGAGAGACAGCAGACAGATGATTTATCGGCACCTGAGTTTAGGTCTTTTGCTTTTGCAGAGACCATGGCCGGCAGCAGCAATGACCGCACTGGAGGTCCCCGACCAGAGCAGACTTACGTCCTGGACCAGGGTGCGATCAACAACACCTTGATAGCCTCCCTCGAGACGATGCAGTAGTAGATTAGGGATCAGGGGGCTTTCATGGTTGAGATAAGGAGAGAGATGGAGAGGATGAGAGCTGACCGAGAGCAGCCGAGAGCCGCAGGAGGTGGGCCAGAGATACTCGATCAGCCCGATCAGCCAGTCCAGCCGGCAACAGCAGCAGCAGGAGCCAGATCGATGCGGGAGTTGCACAACCCCAGATCGATGCTTACTCACCGATGGATTGTGCTTCCGGCGATCGTGGGAGACTTCAAGTTTGCCCCACAGAGTATTCAGCTTCTACCCCGCTACCACGGGCTCGCGACTGAGGAGCCCCATCTCCACCTCCAGGAGTTTGAGATGATCTGCAGCACCATCCACGATTGGCAGGTGGATGAGGACACCATTAGGATGATTGCCTTCCCCTTCTCACTAGTAGATAGAGCAGCCAACTGGCTGAAGCACTTGGGGAGGTTTGTCCATACCTGGGAGCAGCTCCGCAGCGAGTACTAGAACAAGTACTATCCACTCGGGCGGACCAATGCATCGAGGGCCCTGATCAGCAATTTCTCCATGCTCCCTAACGAGCAGTTTCACGAGGCATGGGAGAGGTTCCGAGAGCTTACAGACATATGCCCGCACCACGACATCTCGAAGCCGAACTTAGTTCAGAGCTTCTTCTGCGGGTTGACACCAGAGCTGAAGGGCCTGATGAATGCTTCTTGTGGCAGTTCCTACTTCGCCAAGGATGAGGATCAGGTCTGGGTCATCTATGAGGAGATGGCCGAGAACTATAAAGCGATGTCCCAGACCCGACTCTACACCTAGGGACGTCCACAGCCACAGACCGTGCAATTTCAGAGGATAGCATGGATCGATGTCGATCCTTCCACTTCATCTGCGGCAGCCGCACAGGCCGAGTCCACAGCCATGGGCATCATCAGCGAGAAGCTGGACCGGATCGAGCTTCTTGCTGATAGAGAAGAAGCAGTACCAGGATGCAAATTGATCAGATGGCACAGACGCTGAGTGACCTGAAGACACAGATCATGTGTCTCCAGGAGGCACAGACGGCTTCTTAGCCCCATCTCAGGTCACGAGGAGATCCGAGCAGCAACGGTAGCTCGTCCCAGCACTCCAGTCAGCCTCGACAGGTTCACCATGTCCAAGTGGAGTTGTATCAGCAGCCACCACAGTCTTACCGTCACCACCATCCCCAGATACTCAGATGGTGGTTTACCAGCCGGATTAGCCTCTAGCAGTACTACCCCCACCTTCGTACGAGCAGGAGCCATTGATGGATGTCAACGGGATTTGTACGACCGACCCCAGCCCGGTATCCAACGAGACCATCCAGGATTCCGCTGGTCGCCCGGCAGTTCCCAGCAGCAGCCTCCATCCCAGGGTGGCCAGTACGACCAGCAGCGTAAGCATCACCCGTGGCAGCAGCCCCTAGTTCCGCAGCAGCAGCAGTCATCCTCGTACCAGCAGTATGGTCCCCGTCCCTATCACCAGGGACAACCTTGGAGGCGAGAGCAGCCTCATCAGCAGCAGTATCATCAGCAGCAGTACCCCTCTCACCCTCACCAACAACAGCAGCAGCCTCACTACCAACGAGGCTACCCGTCAGGTTCTCATGGGCTGACCTATGAGAACCCCGCCTTGGATGATCTAGCCCGCCTCATGTCCGAGCAGCAGGCTACCTTTCGACGGGAGATGGATGAGTTCCGCCAGGAGATGCGGGAGATCGTGAGAGGGAAGGCCGCCATCCCTGCCTAGATTGATTCGAACCCCAACAGTCTGAAGAGGAAATCTGAGTAGGTAGAGTTCACTGAGATTACCACTCCTAGTGCTTCACTTGGTGATATGTCTGCATACATGTTTGATGCTGATTTTGTTACAATTAGGAACGGTAGGATGCCAGCAGGTGGCATCTCGTCTGAGCGACGACTCGATGCCACTTCAGGAGCGCCAAGCGAGGAGAGGAGCGATGTTGAGGCCGTCAGAGATGATGACGGTGGTACTGATGCCACCAGTGACGTTGATCCAGCCGACAGTAATGAGGTCGTCGTTTCACCTGATGGAGGAGGTGGTACTGATGCCACCAGATGTGATGCCTAGATAGAGCACGGTACTGATGCCGCACAGCCAGATGCCGAGGGTGGTACTGAGGCCACCAACACTTCTACTGCTAGTCCTGTTGTTTTTCCATCTGTTCATGTACCTCCGGACGTTTCTGTAAATAATGGAAAGGGTTTGTTTTATTCTGATCTACCTGTGGTGATTGATGATGTATGTGTGGATTCTGCTGTGCTTGAGCAGCCCAGACCCTCTCCTAGTCCTTCATCTGAGAAGGACCCTGTAGTGCCCTTTTCCAGAGCACTCCATTTGGTTAAGGGGCAGAAAAAAGAAAATCCCAAAAAGAACCATCAGATAGAGTTCAGCCAGCAGATGATAGATCGATTCCACATACAGCTGACTCTACAGGAGGCCTTGGAGCACATACCTCTACTCCAGAGATCACTCAGAGACATGACCATTGTCAGGAGGAAGAGGAGGAACCACTAGTCTAAGATCCATGTGCTCACTCGTGCCACTTGTTTCGTAATCCAGAACCGTCTGCCAGCCAAGAGGCCAGATGGAGGAGCCCCATATGTCAGATGCCACATTCAGGAGAAGAGGTTGGATCGTACTCTATTAGACAGAAGGTCTTCGATCAACCTACATCCCGCAGCCCTACTCGACCACTTCGAGTTGGGCCCGCTACGACAGAGCAGGACGGTCCTTCAGTTTGCTGATCGATCTGTCAAGAGGCCGATGGGGTTGCTGAAGGACATTGTCGTCACAATTCAGGGCCAGAAATTCCCCGTGGACTTCGTTGTGTTGGACATGGAGATCCCTAAGTCCGTGACCAATACCCCCATCATTTTAGGATGTCCGTTCTTGGCCACAGCCAAGGCGATATCTGATCATGATAGCGAGAAGGTATACTTTTGTGTCGAGGGCAAGAGTGTATAAATAGAGATGATCAAGGAGACTAGAGCCCGAGATTCAGCTTGCTCCGAGCAGACTTCTGATTCAGAGCAGATGACAGATGCAGGGGGAGACATCCTCCAGGATTGTGACTTTGTGATCACAGATGATGAGGAAGTTTGGGTAGACCCAGTAGCACAGGCCATCCTCTCACATTCATAGTTTGTTGATGCTCAGATGACAACAGAGGAGAGCTTGGATAGCGCACCCCTGATCCAGGATACATCTCAGGCAGTAGAGCCGGTCCCCGATTGCGAGGCAGATTTTGTTAGTGATTCTGATACAAATCCCTCGGAGTCAGATTTCGACTGGGCTGAGTTTGATGAATTGATACCGTGTCTGACTTCCATAGAGCCGACAACTAGGGAGGAGGCTGATGCCACACAGAGCAGAGACATACCAGCAGAGCAACCTTCGCCTCATTCAGATTGCGAGAGAGAGTTTCCATTCTCCCATACAAATTTGGCCGCATTCACTTAGACCTTTAAGAGGCAAGATCCACCAGCACAGTGTTGTCCAGAGATGAAGCCGCTTCCTTCATCGCTGAAGTATAGGTTCCTTGCGGGCGAGCATGAGATGTACACAGTCATTATCTCAGCGGATTTGACTGGAGAGCAGGAATCCCGTCTGATGGGGGTTCTTGAAAAGAACCGCAAGGCGATAGGATGGAGTGTAGCCGATCTCTAGGGGATAAGTCCGGCCATGTGCTCCCACCATATCTACGTCGAGGAGGACGCGAAGCTGTCGCGTGAGTTCCAGCGGCGGCTGAACCCGAACCTTCGAGATGTTGTCATGAAGGAGATCTCGAAATGGTGGAGCGCCGATTTTATCTACCCCATCTCCGACTCCAAGTGGGTCAGTCCGTTGCATGTGGTGCCCAAGAAGACGGGCTTCACTACATTTGTCAGCGAGTCTGGATAGCAGATCGCTACACGGGTACCCACTTCTTTACGGGTCTGCGTGGATTACAGATGACTCAACCAGGCCACCAAGAAGGATCATTTCCCCCTGCCCTTTATTGATCAGACCATCGAGAGATTGGAAGGGAAGAGCCATTACTGTTTCTTGGATGGGTACTCCGGATACAACCAGGTGGCGATTGCGCCAGAGGACCAGGACAAGACTACCTTTACCGGTCCCTTCGGGACATATGCTTTCAGACGGATGCCCTTTGGATTGTGCAATGCTCCGGCGACATTCCAGAGGTGCATGTTGTCCATCTTTTCGGAAATGGTTGGGGAGTGCTTGGAGGTCTTCATGGATGACTTTTCGGTCTACGACGACGGATTCGACTCCTGTCTTGACTGCTTAGACCGCGTCCTCCAGCGATGTACGGAGGTGCACCTGGTGCTTTCTTGGGAGAAGAGTCACTTCATGGTGACTAAAGGGATGGTGCTTGGCCATATCATCTCCAATAGGGCATGGAGGTTGATCCGGCCAAGGTGGATATCATTAGGAAACTCAGTCCACCGTCCAACTTGCGGCAGTTACGGTCTTTTCTGGGGCACGTCGATTTCTACCGACGATTCATTCATGCTTTCAGCCGGATTGCCAGACCGTCGACTGATCTGCTAACGAAAGACACTGAGTTCATTGTGGATGATAAGTGTCTAGCATCATTTGATTCTCTCAAGAGTCTAGTTGTCGAGGCTCCTGTCCTGCAGCCGCCTGATTGGTCTCTGATGACACGCCTGAGCACTCGGGTATAAGGTACTAAATAGGTCGTTGCCACCCAAGCAATCAGACTATGTCAATCAAGAAAAATGAACCACTCATAATAGATAAAATCACTCAAAATACGAAATAGTGGTCCTGCTATTGGATTAACCTAGTATAGCGACCAGGGTCGAACTCAAGGAGCACGGGTTGGCCTCTCGGCCTACGAAGTAGTAAAAAGGAATAAAGTAAAAGAACAAAATATTTTTAGTGGTTTTTTAATTATTTTATATTTTTTTGGATTTTTAGCTAATTGAGAAAATAAGAAAAACAAGGAAGCACACATTTCAACAATTTATTTAAAGCACTAAAAATCAACCAAAAATTCAAACAAAAATATTTTTATGTGTTTTATATTTTTTAGTGTTTTTGGTGAATTTTTGAGAATTTTCTAATGTTTATTTAATTTTCTAAAAACCAAAAAGTGACTGAAATAAATGGTACTGTCCAGCCGAGCCAAAAAGGCCTAGATAAAATATCTAAGAGCCCCAAAATGGCTAGGAGGTAATTTTTCTGTAAAGAAGACAAAATAAGGAAAATTTAGGCACCAATTTTATTATTTTTGGATTTTTGGATTAATTACTAGAATTTTCAGAAGTTTTTAGGTGTTTTCCAATTTTTAAGTGTTTTAGATAATGAAAAATAGTCAAAATAGGCTAGAAAATCAAACTAAGAAAAACACACAACAGACAATTTTTTTTGTAATTTTTAGACACTATTTAATATTTTTTTGTGATTTTTAAAGTTAGATAGTAGCTAAATTAAAGGTTTTTTTTTTAAAATAACAAATGAAAACAAAAATGTCCTCAAAAATCCACGAAAATTCTACACCATGGCAGGAGCCATGTGTCCAATTTTCGTTGGATTTGGAGGTAGTTTGCTATTTTATTCAAAAATAAAGAGAGGGTATAGTGCATAGGGACCAAAGTGCAAATACCAAAAGTTCTGGGGGTTCTGGTGCAAAATACCCTGTAAAACACGCGCCACGCGCGTGCCTGGGGCACTCAGGGACCCAAATGTAATAGAAATAAGTCCCGAGGACTTATTGGTAACAGGTACCAAAAGTCCAAGGGCTTATCTGCAAAATACCCACAAATATCACGCACATGTCAAAATAAACCACGCACAGGGGTATAAATGCAAATAAACTAAAACATTCATTCCATTGATAACAACCAGAACTACAGGGGCATGAGTTGCAAATAGACCAGAAAAACACGTGACGAAGCACGTGGCATACAACGCACAGGGGTATAAATGCAAGGAAAATAAAGTACGGGGTCCTCTATGCAAATAACCCTAAAACTAAACAACTAAATTCAATATTTACAGGACTAAAACGAAATAAAAGAAAAGACAGGGCCTAAGGGTAAATTACTCTTTATTAAGAAGAACCGCTGGATGGTCGCCACGTGTTGGATCGGATGGTCTGGATCAGGTGGCACTCCAGCACTGAGGTTCTCGGGCTAATCCAACGGTCAGGGCCGAGCCACGTGTAGATCCGACGGCTGGGATCAGACCTCCTCTGATCGGACGTTATCTGCAGCTCCACGAACGAACGGTCACGATGTAATCTGGAGCAGGGGGCTGATCGAACAGCGACGGAGGGTCCTGGAAGAACAGGTCCCCGACGAAACTCGCCGGCCTCGGGTGTGCGCTAAGCTCCTCCTGGGAGCACTCTGAAGGTCGGAGAAGAAAGGTGGAGTGCTCCCGCGTCTGCCGGTAGGCTCCGATGATCCAGCCGAGCTCCGAGGAGCTCGGGCGAGGTCGGCGGAGCTGGGTCTCCTGTCCTGAATGACCAAAGCCCTCAGATGGGCTTGGTAGCACCTGCAAAGACCACCAAGAGACTCGCGGGTTGAGGGCAAATTGCCTCGACCCAGTTAGGCATAGCGACAGTGGCTGATGGGTCGAGATGGCGAGCTCCGGTGAAGGGGGTAGACGGAGGAGCTCGACTCCCAGCTCCTGTGCGAGCTGGGTTGAGTGGAGGGGTGAAGAAGGTGCGTCGGAGAGAGGCAGATGCGATGGTCGACTCCGATGATCGAAAGGGATGATGGAGTGGTCGGAATCAAAGATGGACGGTGGCGGCGCGATTTGGGCGTAAATGGAAATCAGCGAAAAATAAGGACCTACAAGGTTACCTGGGTGGTCGAAGAGACTGGGGAGGAGCTAGGGAAGCTCCTGGTCGTTGCCTCGAGGAGCGTCTCCCTCCGAGGCTCAAGCTCCAGCTGATGGCGGAGCGACGGCGGCGTAGCTCGCCGGATCGATGGACTCGCCTCCTCTCCTCGCTTCAACAGGCTCAGACACGAGCTGTCACTCTCACACACTCTCTGGAGCTCACAGGAGGAGGAAACAAATGGCCAAAGATGGAGCATTAGGGTGGCGGAGCAACGGCTATATATGGCTAGGGGTCCGGCTAAGAGAGGTCCGGGCGTGCTTGTCGGAGCACGGATCCCCATAACCCACCCCGGGCGTGGATCAGGGATGCACAATGGTGGATTAGGACCCGGGGTTAGGTGGAATGGCGATCGGGTCGAGCGGGTAAAAATTTGAGAAATTGGGTCCACGACCCAGATCCGCGGGAGGTGGTCCTGGGGGGGGGGGGGTAGTTGACCGGGAGGTCAACATCCCCAGGACCCAATAGAAATAGGCCACGTGGCTGGATCTTCAAGTGCAAATTAAGGGTAGCTAGGGGCCGAATTTGCAAAAAGTTAAAACACAAAATATTTTTCTTTTTTTTCTATTTTTTAGTGATTTTTAATTAATTTTTGGAAATAAAAATAAGGTATATACATAGTATGTACTATATAGGTATATGTGCACAATTAGGGTTTTTGATTTTTGATTTTTTAAATTATTATTTTTGTGCAATTGTATTCCCTTTTTATATTTTATTTATTTGCATTATAAAATAAGGAGTAAAAAGGTATTTTTATTTTGTTTTTATTATTTATATATATAGGTAATATAAATACATATATACACTTATATACATGGTATAGTTACAATATATTTTTGTATTTTTAGTTTTGTTATTTTTATTTTGTTTTTGTTTTAATTGTTTTTATTTTATTTATTTACACTATATAACATAAAATATTTACAAAAATTTTGGGAATTAATTTTATTTATTTACAAGGTTAAAATAAATATCTATAAGAGTGGTTCATGTACATGGTGAAGGTGATGTTTTTGTTTCCTTTTTAATTTTCATAATTTTATCTTTTGTTTTTATACTTATAAATATAGACACATATTTACAAGCCTATTTTTGGTGAGGAAAATATTTTTATTTATTGACATAAATATTTACACACATGAACCCATATCTCCCTCTACTTTGGCTTTTATGCGGTCGGGCCCATGCTGAGCCCTCCCTTGGGTTAGGTTGCTCAATATTTATTCTAAATATTTCCCTCTTTTTCTTTTTAGTCTTTATTCTTTTATTTTTGCACAAAAACATGCTAATTATAGATTTTTACACAATGCATGCTTTTGGTAATTATTTGTAATTATACATATCTACATGTATTTGCAAAGGTTTTTGTAGCCAAAATATAAGAATAAAGAGTGATGAATGAGTATTCATCACCCCCCTATACTTAACTTTGCTAGTCCCTTAGCAAACACTTATTTGAAAAAGAAGTGAAAAGGAAAGAAAAAGAAAAAGAGGATGTACATGGATCAAGGCTGATTATTAAACTTGCCTTCATTAAATTGGGGTATGGAGCTCGATCAGATCTTTGGATTATTAATGTGTCGGAACCTTATTTGGACCTAAGTCTAAAACTCAACATCCTCTACGTTCCACTAATCTATAACCAAGACTCCTCAATGCTCCAGATCAGAACAAGTCATCAATCACAAACCCTGAAGACCATGAATCTTTTCTTGTCCTGTGAAAGTGAGGTCTAAGCTCTCCACCTCAGAAATGGCAACTTGACAACCCTCCCCAACAAGGTAACTCATGACCTCAATCTGGCCACTCTTTCCTCGAGAAGCGGGGTATTCCCTTCTAAGTTCAAGTTCAACCGGCTCAAGAAGAGGAGGAAGAAGAGAATGGGTAAAGGCCAGTGTAGCCAAGTACCCTTGGGAGCTCGACCAGTGTAGCCAAGTCTCCCTGCTGCAAGCTACATCAGGTGGATCATGAAACCAAGCTTTGCTTATTGCACTCTATATACGTACTCCGGCGGGGTTATCATTTTCTCTCAGACCCACCACTTTTTTGGAGTTATTACATTTTTTTTAAGTGCATCTGTACAACATTTACATGTGCAGCATATATACAAGGAGTTTTTCATCTTGAGCCAGTAGACTATCCCTCTTTTGAAGCTTTATTGCAACCCACAACCCCCGTCGTTAGACCTCATGGCAACCAGACCAAGTTGAGACGCACTTCCTTCACTAAAAGAAGAAGAGAGGTTCCGCCTAGAAGTACTACCCTCATATGCTACCCCAAGTCAAGGAAGACTGTCTCCTCACCACCTCATCCGTAGAGAGCTCGGTGCATAGTGCTGGTGTCCAAGTAAAGCCATAATCTATATGAGTCATGTGTTGTTGTTAAGTGCTCTCCTTAGGCTCATTGAGATGACATGTGATCATAGCCTAGTGGACTCAAAGAATTAAGTCACCCTGGACCTGAAAAGCCTTAAACCTAAGCCCTATAAGGTTCCTCTTAGAAGTTAGGTGGATTAAGATCTTAATCAAGCTCCATCTCTCAATTTGATTCCAGGCTAGTTTAAATGTCAACTATCATCCAGAAAAACTATATACATATGTACAAAAGATGCTTATTTACACAAATTTTTCAAACATGCAAAATTTTTGAAAAATGTTTTGAAATCATGAATGGATGATGCATGAAGTGCAAGTTTTGCAACAAGATATTTACACACATTTACACAAGATTTTTGCAAACTTTTGATTTTCAAAACATTTTGGAAAAATTTTGTACTATATACATAATTTTGATACAAAAAATATTTACACAAGCTTTACACAAAAGATTTTTGAAATCATTTTTACAAAAATACTTTGTACACTAGCTATTTATGTGCAAATAAAAGAAGTTTATGTACATGAAAATTTTTTAATTTTTGTGATTTTTAGCCATTTTTATTTATTAACACACTCACACAAAGTACGAGTTATGGCTAAAGTATATATGAAATATATAAACACCCCCCTATACTTAGCTCGAACGATGTCCTCAGAGTCAAGAGCGATGAAGAAGACATAACTCGTGCTAGGTATAGGGAAGTGAAAAGGAAGGCTATATACAAAGAGAAATGAATGAAATAGAAAAGTCAAGAGGGTCTCGGGTCTTCCCCCTATACTTAGGATTAAATAATCCTAAGTATAGTAGGCTGTACACTAAGGGAAAACCGAGTGGAGAATGTACAGGGTCTACCCCCCCTATACTTAGGGTGAAATATCCCTAAGTATAGGCAGCAAAAACAGGGGTAAACAGAAAGAAAACAAATACCCAAAAGGTCTCACATCCCCCCTATACTTAGGGTAAAGTGCACCCTGAGTATAGCATAATCATAAGATGAAGAAAGGGATGTGGGACTAAAGAATGTGGTGATATGGACATCTGGATTTATACAAGGCGGAAGATCAGTGAAACTCAGGCGTGAGATGCATTAGATGTGAGTCAAAAGACCACATCTCACGCAAAATGAATAGGGGCAAGATCAGCGACCCGCGGCTCATGATCTAGAAATGGCTTGAGCCGTTGGCCGTTCACTCGAAAGGTACTCTCAGAAGACAACTCAGATATATCAATGCTACCGTTGTCGTGTACCTTTCTGACCAAATAGGGTCCCTTCCATTTGCTCTGTAGCTTCCCTGGAAACAAACGAAGCCTCGCATCAAACAGCCATACTCTCTGTCCAATCTCAAAATGCTTGTGGCTGATATGAGAATCATGCCACTCCTTCACTTTCTCCTTATAATGTAGGCTGTTTGAGAAAGCTGTATCTCTAAGCTCCTCCAGGGCGGCTAACTCTGCCCTCCTCTGGTCTCCCATACCATCTGGATCCATAAGAATGTCTGTAACTGCCCAAAGTGACTTGTGCCTCATCTCAACAGGTAAATGGCAGGGCTTTCCATAAACGAGGCGAAAGGGAGATGTGCCCAATGGTGTCTTGAAAGACGTCCTATATGCCTACAAGACCGAGTCCAAAAGCTGTGACCAGTCCTTTCGGTCAGGGCGGACGACTTTCTGCAATATAGTCTTGATCTCCCTATTCGACACCTCGGCTAGACCATTCGTCTGTGGATGGTAAGGTGTAGCAACACGATGGTCTATGCCGAACTCGCTAGAAAGGGCCTTCACCTGGTCGTTGATGAAATGCGATCCCCCATCAGAAATCAGAACTCGTGGAACCCCGAACCACGTGATGATATGCTTCCTCAGAAATCTGCAAAATATCCTCGCATCAGCGGCTCGGGCGAGGATAGCCTCCACCCAACGACTAACATAATCTACGGCCAACAGAATGTACTCAAATCCCCGACTCTTAGGGAATGGACCCATGAAATCGATGCCCCATGCGTCAAAAACCTCACAGAAGTGAATGGGTTGCATCGGCATCATATCACGCTGTCCACAAGTGCCCATCCTCTGACAGTCAGTACACCTCTTCACGAACTCATCAGAGTCCTTGAAGAGGGTAGGCCACCACAAGCCGGACTGGAGCACTTTATGTGCCGTTCTCCTCCCAGAATGATGTCCTCCTGCCTCAAGCTTGTGGTAGTAAGTGAGGACGCTATGGTGTTCCTCCTGAGGAATACACCAACGCCAGACGCTATCCCCTCCTTCGTGGTAAAGGATGGGATCCTCCCAATGGTAGGACTTGGCCTTCGCAAGGAAAGTCTCAAGCCTCTTCCTGGGCCAATCTTGTGGGACTTTCCCAGCAACGAGAAAGTTCACAATATCGGCATACCACGGGAGTGAGGCGATAGCAAGGATCGCCTCATCTGGGAAGGTATCTCGAATGGGATCAATCTGCTCAGACTCCTCAGGCTGCTCTAAAAGGGAGAGATGATCCGCCACCACATTCTTAACTCCAGGCTTACCCTTGATCTCAATGTCGAACTCCTGGAGTAGAAGGATCCATCTAGTGAGTCTGGCCTTGGCATCCTTCTTTGCCATGAGGTACCTGATGGCGGTGTGATCTGTGTACAAAGTCACTCTAGATCCAATGATATAAGATCGAAACTTATCTAGGGCGAACACTACGGCTAGCATCTCCTTCTCTGTGACCGTGTAATTCCCCTGGGCGGAATCCAATGTGCGGCTAGCGTAGTGAATGGCAAATGGAACTCCATCCCTCCTCTGTCCCAGCACTGCCCCTACGGCAAAATCGGAGGCGTCCGTCATGATCTCGAATGGAAGAGACCAATCAGGCGGCTGGAGGACAGGAGCCTCAATCACACACTGCTGGAGAGACGCAAAAGATGAAAGACACTTGTCATCGACAAGGAACTCGGTGTCTTTCGTCAAGAGGTCAGTCAACGGCCGGGCAATCCTGCTGAAATCCTGAATAAATCTCCTATAAAATCCAACGTGCCCCAGGAATGACCGTAGCTGCCTCAGATTGGACGGTGGTGCGAGTTTTCTAATGACATCCACCTTGGCCGGATCAACCTCCATGCCCTGTTGGAGATGATGTGGCCAAGCACCGTCCCTTGAGTCACCATGAAGTGACTCTTCTCCCAAGATAGAACCAAATGGTACTCAATACATCGCTGGAGTACTCGGTCTACGCAGTCAAGACAGGAGTCGAATCCGTCGCCGTAGACCGAGAAATCGTCCATGAAGACCTCCAAACACTCCCCTACCATGTCCGAAAAGATCGACAGCATGCACCTCTGAAAAGTCGCAGGGGCGTTGCATAGCCCAAATGGCATGCGTCGAAAGGCATATGTACCAAAGGGACAGGTAAAGGTGGTCTTCTCCTGATCCTCAGGAGCGATGGCTACCTGGTTGTAGCCCGAGTACCCATCCAGGAAGAAATAATGGCTCTTCCCTGCCAGTCTCTCAATGATCTGGTCAATAAAAGGCAGGGGGAAATGGTCCTTCTTGGTGGCCTGGTTGAGTCTCCTATAGTCAACACAGACCCTCCAAGAGGTGGGTACTCATGTAGCAATCTCCTCTCCCGACTCACTGATCACAGTCGTGATGCCCGTCTTCTTGGGCACCACATGCAAGGGGCTGACCCACTTGGAGTCGGAAATGGGATAAATAAAATCTGCACTCCACCATTTTGATATTTCCTTCATCACTACCTCTCTCAGGTTGGGGTTCAGTCGCCGCTGGAACTCACGCGACGGCTTCGCCCCCTCCTCGAGATAGATATGGTGGGAGCACACTGATGGACTAATCCCATGGAGATCTGCTACGCTCCATCCGATTGCCTTGCGGTTCTTTTCAAGAATCCCCATCAAACGGGATTCCTGCTCTCTAGTCAGATCGGCGGAGATGATGACTGGGTACATCTCAGGCTCACCCGCAAGGAACCGATACTTCAGCGAAGTAGGGAGCGGCTTCAGCTCTGGACAGCTGGGTGCTGGCAAATCTGACTGCGGAAGAAAGTGTGTCAATGTTGCTAAGTCTGCCAAATCTGCATGGGAGAAAGAAAGCGAACTCTCGCAAACTGGATCTGGAGGGGGCTGCTCAACTGTACTGTCTCTGATCTGCTCTGCATCTACCTCCTCCTCATCTGTGGGCTCAGGTGGACTCAGGCCTGGCATCTAATCATCGCAATCTACCCAATCAGACTCTGAATCCGAGGGATCTGCATCAAACGCGGTGGCATCAGTACCACCGTAACACAAGGTGGCCTCAACACCACCATCACTAGAAACCGTGTCGCGGTCAAGAACCGGCTCTGCTGCCTCTGTAGTATCCTGAACCAGGGTTGTGCTCTCCAAGCTCTCCTCTGCTGTCATCTCTGCATCAGTGGTGTCTGGAAATGAGAGGATGGCCTGTGCTGAAGGGTCTGCCCACGCTGCCTCATCATCTGTGATCACAAAATCACAGTCCTGGTGGATGTCTGGCTCGGCGTCTGTCAGCTGCTCTGAATCTGTGCTGGCCTCTGAGCGTGCTCTTTCTCTAGCTCTGTAGTCCTCGACCGTCTCTATTTGTATACTCTCTCCCTCGACGTGAAAGTATACCTTCCCGCTATCATGATCAGTCACCGCCTTGGCTGTGGCCAAGAACGGACAACCAAGGATGATGGGGGTATCGGCCACCGAATCAGGGATCTCCATGTCCAACACTACGAAGTCCACGGGGAATTTCAGGCCCTGAATCGTGATGATAACGTCTCGCAACAACCCCTTCGGCCTCTTGACAGATCGATCAGCAAACTGAAGGACTGTCCTGCTCTGTCTAAGAGTGCCCAACTCGAAGCGGTCGAGAAGGGCTGCCGGAAGGAGGTTGATAGACGATCCGCTATCCAGTAGAGTACGGTCAAACCTCTGCTCACTAATCTGGCATCTGACATACGGGGCCCCTGAATCTGGCCTCTTGGCTGGCAGACGGTTCTGGATCGCGAAACACGTGGCTTTCGTCAGCACATGAATCTCTGAAGTGTGGTTCCTCCTCCTCCTCCTGACTGTGGTCCTGTCTCTCAAAGATCGCTGAAGAAAGGGGATGTACTGCAAAGCCTCCTGGAGGGTCAGCTGGATGTGAAATCTGTCGATCATGCTCTGGCTGAATTCCTCCTACTCTCTCTTTTTTGGGTCTTTTTCTTTTTTCTTCCCCTTCCCCATCTAGAGGGCTCTAGGGAAGGGAATCACAGGGTCCTTCTCAGATGAAGGACTAGGAAAAGGCCTAGACGGCTCGACGGCCGGATCCGCACATACATCAATCACCACAGTGGGACCAGAAGAAACTAAACCTTTTCCTTTATTCACAACAGTGTTTTGAGATACATGAGAATGAGGAAAAACATCAGATCTCTCTACACAAACACCGGTGGCCTCAGTACCACCACAGGCTGGCTCTACTCCTGGACGTCTCGCGGCCTCAGTACCGCGGGCTGGCTCGGCTAATCTGGTGGCATCAGCACCACCTCCTCGAACTGGTGAAGCGGCGGCCTCAGTACCGCCGGTGGAATCAGCATCCTTGGTGGCGTCAGTACCACCATCATCATCATGTGCGGCCTCAGTACCGCTCTCCTCATCATCATCTGGCGCCCTGGGTGGATCCTCGCGTCATCGCTCAGATGAGGCGCCGCCTGCTGGTGCTCTACCGCTCCTAAGTGTAACAAAATCAGCATCAAAAATATCTGAAGACATATCATCAAATGGATCACTAGGAGTGGCATGCTCAGTGTGAGCTACCTGCTCAGACTTCCTCTTAAGGCTATTGGGGTTGGGCTCTATCTGTGCAGGGATGGCGGCCTTCCCTCTCACCAAGTCCCGCATCTCCTGGCGGAACTCGTCCTTCTCCCGTCTAAAGGTAGCCTGCTGGTCCGTGAGGAGGCGGGCTATGTCATCCAAGGCGGGGCTCTCGTGAGAGCCCGACGGGTAGCCTCTCTGGTGCTGAGGCTGCTGGAACTGGTGCTGCTGGTGCTGAGAGGGGTAGGAGGTAGGATGCTGCTGCTGGTATGGTAGGTGAGCCTGCTGCTCACGTCTCCAAGACTGTCCCTGCTGCTGATAGGGACGAGGACCGAAGGACGACAGCTGGTGTGACTGGTAGGCTGGAGGCTGCTGCGGCTGCGACTGGTGCTCTCTCTGCTGGCCATACTGCCCTCCCTAACCGGATGACTGCTGCTGGGGCTGGGTACCTCCACTCCCTCACCTGAATCTGGGATGGTCTCGTCGGATTCCAGGCTGGGGGCGGTCATACCAAATCCCGTTGACATCCATCAACGGCTCTGAATCGTAGGGGGCTGGCGGGAGTACTTCCAGAGGCTGATCCGGCTGGTATACCACCATTTGCAAGTCTGGAGATGGTGGGGACTGGTAAGAGGGCTGCTGCTGCTGGTACGGCTCTGCCTGTACAAGGTGAACCTGTCTAGGCTGCTGAAAGGAGCTGGAGCGCTGGGACGAGTTGCTGCTGCCGCCGGTATCGCCTCGCGACTGAAGACGGGGCTGGGAAGCCGTCTGTGCCTCCTGGAGACACATGAGCTGGGTCTTCATGTCGCTCAGAGTCTATGCCATCTGCTCCATCTAAGTGATGCTCTGGCACTGCTTCTTCTCGATCAGCTCCATGCGGTCCAACTTCTCGCTGATGATACCCATATCCGCAGCGGACGACTCTGCCTGTGCTGCTGCAACTGCGGATGAACTGGATGGACCTGCATCGACCCGTGCTATCCTCTGGTACTGCACGGGTCCTGGCTGCTGCTGGGGCCTCCCCTGAGTATACAACCGGGTCTGGGACATCACCATATAATTTTCAGCCATCTCCTCGAAGATGGCCCAGACCTGGTCGTGGTCCTTGGCAAAGTAGGACCCGCCGCAAGAAGCGTTCACCAGACCCTGAAGCTCTGGTGTCAACCCGCTGAAAAAGCTCTGAACTAGGTTCGGCTTCGAGATGTCGTGGTGCGGGCATCTGTCTGTGAGCTCTCAGAACCTCTCCCATGCCTCGTGGAATTGCTCGTTGGGGAGCATGGAGAAGTTGCTGATCAGGGCCCTCGCTGCATTCGTCCGCCCGAGTGGATAGTACTTGTTCAAGTACTCGGTGCGGAGCTGCTCCCCGGTGTAGACGAACTTCCCCAAATGCTTCAGCCAGGTGGCTGCTCTGTCTGCTAGGGAAAAGGGGAAGGCAATCATCCGAATCGTATCCTGGTCCACATGGAGGTCGTGGACAGTACTGCAGATCATCAAAAACTCCTGGAGGTGGAGATGGGGCTCCTCGGTGGCAAGTCCGTGAAAACGGGGAAGCATCTGCAGGGTGTTCGGGGGGAACTTGAAGTCCCCCACGATAGCAGGTACCACCACCCAATGATGCATCAGTGTGGATCCAGGGTTGCACAACTCCCGCATCGGTCTCGGTGGTCCTCCTGCCGTGGCGGCTGCCGCTGCGGCGGCGGCTACTGCGGCTCGTGCCTCTGCATCTGGTCCGTCCTCAGGCTCACTCTGATCTCTCTCTGCTCTGAGGCGCTCCAACTCTCTCCTCATCTCAATCATAAACGCTCCCTGATCCCTCAGCTGCTGCTGCACTGTCTCTAACGAGGCGATCAGGGTGGAGTTGATCTCTCCCTGGTCCATCACAATGTGCTCGGTCCTGGAGAGGTCCTCTGAGCTACCGGCCATGACGTCTGCTGCAAAATCAAATGAGCCCAACTCAGGTGCTGTCAAATCTATCAATCTCTGCTCGGGCTCATGTCGCTCAGGTCTGAAAGAAAGGGGGTCGAGGGGGAACAGGGTGGAGTCGTACTCAGGCTCGGAGAGCTGGTCTCGGCTCTCGCAGGCCAACCTAGATGATTGGGTAGACGTGCTCGAAAGCGGTGCAGCCAGATGCTGCCTAAGAGAGCGTCTACCCATCATCTTGATCTGGCGAGTAGGGCGGATGAGATCTGGAGAAACTATGATCACAAAGCAAACCCCCGGTTCACCAACGCAACGCGAGCTGAAGACCGTGAAAGTTCGGTCAAATTATCTTGTCAATTTTTATTAGGTGAACACACAAAATATCAGAGCGCTTACGTGACCTGTTAGGATACCCGAAGCTACCACAACCGACTGTCCCGCACGGAAGAGTCGGTAATCAGTCGGGACTAGCACCGGAGGGCTCTACCTAGGGTGCGGGTCACTCTCTCGCGCATCCAAACCATACAATGAGGGGGTTGCTCTCCCCAAGACAAATTTTTATGGTGAATGTCTTTTAGGATCAATAGTGTTAACCAGTCCTAATTTTATGGTTTTTCTTTTTAATATTTTTCAAATAGAAAACAAAGGCCTAACGAATTTTTCGGTTCTCCTGGTTATTAAGTCCAAAACAGGGGGAGAAGTCGAAAAAGCCGATGCGCGATGAAATCAATGATGCATGCTGAGTAAGAAATGCGTACCTTGTCTCCAGCACTCTACATGCAAGTGATCCGCGCAGAATTTAACGACAGAAAAGTAAACTACCCTAAATGATGCAACGGGAAAAACCGAGTTCTAGATGAGCAATTTCTATCGCAGAACCGTCTAATCGGTCACCAACCTCCAAGACAAAGGGTCCGGTCTTGGCCCACCCCTCCTCTGCCCGACAAATCGGGGGTAGGAGAAAGCGCTTTACAGGGTGAGATGCGGCACGTAGGCTACGAAGGAGATGAGTCGATTATTTTTATTAATTGATTATTAGTGAGTCCAATTAGCGCTCTATAGGAACGGGAAAATAGTTAAGTGTGGGGACCCTACTAATTACGGCACAAGCAAGAGAAATTCCTAAGTCTAGGGGCTCGATCAAAAACCGCGTAAACACCGGAAAAGGCAGAAAAATGAAAAGAAAACAAAACCGCGTAAAAAGCCGTGAAAATCCTAAGGGTCCCCCGAGCACACCGGTGCTCGGCGAAACAGACCCGCTAAGAGTTCAAGCAATGTCCAAGTCCAGTCTGAGTCCCTGTATTATTACAATAATAATGAAAATAAAAATAAAAAGAAAACCTCTCCCACTCAACTCTCTCTCACTCTCTCCTGCGGCTCCGCAAAGAAAGGAGCCGCCTCCGAGTCTCGCGGTTGCGCCGGCTTCTCGAGATCAGCCGCCTCGGTCCTCGGGCCCTCGCAAGAAAGAACAGAGTGGTCAGACCAAAATAAGCAAATAATAATAAGGAAAAATAAATGGAAATAAAAATAAGGGTATATATGCAAAAATGCAAGATAAAATAAACACTCAAAATAAATCAAAAATAAAAGCTGAAGAAAAGAAAATAAAACAAAAATAAAATAAAAGAAAATATAAACAAAAGCCGCGAGAAAGCCGCGAGCTCTGAAAGAGCCGCGAAAAGCCGCGAAAACAAAAACGAAAATAAAAATAAAACTACTAAGCCGTGCTCCCCGGCAACGGCGCCATTCTGATGACACGCCTGAGCACTCGGGTATAAGGTACTAAATAGGTCGTTGCCACCCAAGCGATCAGACTATGTCAATCAAGAAAAATGAACCACTCAGAATAGATAAAATCACTCAAAATACGAAATAGCGGTCCTGCTATTGGATTAACCTGGTATAGCGACCAGGGTCGACCTCAAGGAGCACGGGTTGGCCTCTCGGCCTACGAAGTAGTAAAAAGGAATAAAGTAAAAGAACAAAATATTTTTAGTGGTTTTTTAATTATTTTATATTTTTTTTGATTTTTAGCTAATTGAGAAAATAAGAAAAACAAGGAAGCACACACTTCAACAATTTATTTAAAGCACTAAAAATCAACCAAAAATTCAAACAAAAATATTTTTATGTGTTTTATATTTTTTATGTTTTTGGTGACATTTTGAGAATTTTCTAATGTTTATTTAATTTTCTAAAAACCAAAAAGTGACTGAAATAAATGGTACTGTCCAGCCGAGTCAAAAAGGCCTAGATAAAATATCTAAGAGCCCGAAAATGGCTGGGAGGTAATTTTCTTGTAAAGAAGACAAAATAAGGAAAATTTAGGCACCAAATTTATTATTTTTGGATTTTTGGATTAATTACTAGAATTTTTAGAAGTTTTTAGGTGTTTTCCAATTTTTAGGTGTTTTAGATAATGAAAAATAGCCAAAATTGGCTAGAAAAATCAAACTAAGCAAAACACATAACAGACAATTTTTTTTTTAATTTCTAGACACTATTTAATATTTTTTTGTGATTTTTTAAAGTTAGACAGTAACTAAATTAAAGGTTTTTTATTTTTTTAAAATAACAAATGAAAACAAAAATGTCCTCAAAAATCCACAAAAATTCTACACCATGGCAAGAGCCATGTGTCCAATTTTCGTTGGATTTGGAGGTAGTTTGCTATTTTATTCAAAAATAAAGAGAGGGTACAGTGCACAGGGACCAAAGTGCAAATACCCAAAGTTCTGGGGGGTCTGGTGCAAAATACCCAGCAAAACACGCGCCACGCGCGTGCCTGGGGCACTCAGGGACCCAAATGTAATAGAAATAAGTCCCGAGGACTTATTGGTAACAGGTACCAAAAGTCCAAGGGCTTATCTGCAAAATACCCACAAATATCACGCACATGTCGAAATAAACCACGCACAGGGGTATAAATGCAAATAAACTAAAACATTCATTCCATTGATAACAACCAGAACTATAGGGGCATGAGTTGCAAATAGACCAGAAAAACACGTGACGGGGCACGTGGCATACAACGCACAGGGGTATAAATGCAAGGAAAATAAAGTACGGGGTCCTCTATGCAAATAACCCTAAAACTAAACAACTAAATTCAATATTTACAGGACTAAAACGAAATAAAAGAAAAGACATGGCCTAAGGGTAAATTACCCTTTATTAATATGAACTGCTGGATGGTCGCCACGTGTTGGATCGGATGGTCTGGATCAGGTGGCACTCCAGCGCTGAGGTTCTCGGGCTAATCCAACGGTCAGGGCCGAGCCACGTGTAGATCCGACGGCTGGGATCAGACCTCCTCTGATCGGACGCTATCTGCAGCTCCACGAACGAACGGTCATGATGTAATCTGGAGCAGGGGGCTGATCGAACGGCGACGGAGGGTCCTGGAAGAACAGGTCCCCGGCGAAACTCGCCGGCCTCGGGTGTGCGCTAGGCTCCTCCTGGGAGCACTCTGAAGGTCGGAGAAGAAAGGTGGAGTGCTCTCGCGTCTGCCGGTAGGCTCCGATGATCCAGCCGAGCTCCGAGGAGCTCGGGCGAGGTCGGCGGAGCTGGGTCTCCTGGCCTGAATGACCAAAGCCATCAGATGGGCTTGGTAGCACCTGCAAAGACCACCAAGAGACTCGCGGGTCGAGGGCACATTGCCTCGACCCAGTTAGGCGTAGCGACGGTGGCTGATGGGTCGAGATGGAGAGCTCCGGCGAAGGGGGTAGACGGAGGAGCTCGACTCCCAGCTCCTGTGCGAGCTGGGTTGAGTGGAGGGATGAAGAAGGTGCGTCGGAGAGAGGCGGATGCGATGGTCGACTCCGATGATCGAAAGGGATGATGGAGTGGTCGGAATCAAAGATGGACGGCGGCGGCGCGATTTGGGCGTAAATGGAAATCAGCGAAAAATAAGGACCTACAAGGTTACCTGGGTGGTCGAAGAGACTGGGGAGGAGCTGGGGAAGCTCCCGGTCGTTGCCTCGAGGAGCGTCTCCCTCCGAGGCTCAAGCTCCAGCTGATGGCGGAGCGACGGCGGCGTAGCTCGCCGGATCGATGGACTCGCCTCCTCTCCTCGCTTCAACAGGCTCAGACGCGAGCTGTCACTCTCACGCACTCTCTGGAGCTCACAGGAGGAGGAAACAAATGGCCAAAGATGGAGCATTAGGGTGGTGGAGCAACGGCTATATATGGCTAGGGGTCCGGCTAAGAGAGGTTCGGGTGTGCTTGTCGGAGCACGGATCCCCATAACCCACCCCGGGCGTGGATCAGGGATGCACAATGGTGGATTAGGACCCGGGGTTAGGTGGAATGGCGATCGGGTCGAGCGGGTAAAAATTTGAGAAATCGGGTCCATGATCCAGATCCGCGGGAGGTGGTCCTGGGGGGGGGGGTAGTTGACCGGGCGGTCAACATCCCCAGGACCCAATAGAAATAGGCCACGTGGCTGGATCTTCAAGTGCAAATTAAGGGTAGCTAGGGGCCGAATTTGCAAAAATTTAAAACACAAAATATTTTTCTTTTATTTTTTTTCTATTTTTTAGTGATTTTTAATTAATTTTTGGAAATAAAAATAAGGTATATACATAGTATGTACTATATAGGTATATGTGCACAATTAGGGTTTTTGATTTTTGATTTTTTTTAATTATTATTTTTGTGCAATTTTATTCCCTTTTTATATTTTATTTATTTACATTATAAAATAAGGAGTAAAAGGTATTTTTATTTTGTTTTTATTATTTATATATATAGGTAAAATAAATACATATATACACTTATATACATGGTATAGTTACAATATATTTTTGTATTTTTAATTTTGTTATTTTTATTTTGTTTTTGTTTTAATTGTTTTTCTTTTATTTATTTACACTATATAACATAAAATATTTACAAAAATTTTGGGAATTAATTTTATTTATTTACAAGGTTAAAATAAATATCTATAAGAGTGGTTCATGTACATGGTGAAGGTGATGTTTTTGTTTCCTTTTTAATTTTCATAATTTTATCTTTTGTTTTTATACTTATAAATATAGACACATATTTACAAGCCTATTTTTGGTGAGGAAAATATTTTTATTTATTTACATAAATATTTACACACATGAGCCCCTATCTCCCTCTACTTTGGCTTTTATGCGGTCGGGCCCATGCTGAGCCCTCCCTTGGGTTAGGTTGCTCAATATTTATTCTAAATATTTCCCTCTTTTTCTTTTTAGTCTTTATTCTTTTATTTTTGCACAAAAACATGCTAATTATAGATTTTTACACAATGCATGCTTTTGGTAATTATTTGTATTTACACATATCTACATGTATTTGCAAAGGTTTTTGTAGCTAAAATATAAGAATAAAGAATGATGAATGAGTATTCATCAGTCTCTCCCATTCGAGACCATGACGGATGCCTCAGATTTTGCCGTAGGGGCCGTGCTGGGACAGAGGAGGGATGGAGTCCCCTTTGCTATTCACTACACTAGCCGGACTTTAGATGCAGCTCAGAGGAACTACACAATCACTGAGAAGGAGATGCTAGCCGTAGTGTTCACCCTAGATAAGTTCAGATCGTACATCATTGGATCTAGAGTGACCATCTTCACTGATCATACCACCATCCGATACCTCATGGCAAATAAGGATGCCAAATCCAGATTGACCAGATGGATCCTTCTACTCCAGGAGTTTGATATAGTGATTAAGGACAAGCCTGGAGTCAAGAATGTGGTGGCAGATCATCTCTCCCGATTGGAGTATCTTGAGGATTCCGAGTAGATTGAGCCTATTTGTGAGACCTTCCCAGATGAGGTGATCCCTCTAATGCCTCTCTCCCGTGGTACGCCGATATTGTGAACTTTCTTGTTGCCAAGAAAGTCCCACAAGATTGGCCCAGGAAGAGACTTGAGACCTTCCTCGCGAAGGCCAAGTTCTACCATTTGGAGGATCCCATCCTTTATCATGAAGGAGGGGATAGCGTCTGGCGTAGGTGCATTCCTCAGGAGGAGCACCATAGCGTCCTCACTTACTGCCGCAAGCTTGAGGCAGGGGGACATCACTCTGGGAGGAGAACGGCACAGAAAGTGCTCCAATCCATCCTATGGTGGCCTACCCTCTTCAAGGACTCTGATGAGTTCGTGAAGAGGTGTACTGACTATCAGAGGAGGGGCACTTGTGGACAGCATGATATGATGCCGCTGCAGCCCATTCACTTCTGTGAGGTTTTTGACGCATGGGGCATCGATTTCATGGGTCCATTCCCTAGGAGTCAGGGATTTGAGTACATTCTGTTGTCCGTTGATTATGTTAGTTGTTGGGTTGAGGCCATCCCCGCCCGAACCACAGATGCTAGGACTTTGCATATTTTTGAGGAAGTATATCATTTCACGGTTCGGGGTACCTCGAGTGTTGATATCTGACAGGGGGTATCATTTCATCAATGACAAGGTAAAGGCCCTTGTTAGCGAGTTCAACATAGACCATTGAGTAGCCACACCATACCATCCTAAGACCAATGGTCTTGCTGAAGTGTCGAACAGGGAGATCAAGACTATATTGCAGAAGGTCGTCTGCCTTGACCAAAAGGGTTGGTCACAGCTTTTGGACTCGGTCTTGTGGGCATATCGGACGTACTTAAAGACATCGTTGGGTACATCGCCCTTTTGCCTCATTTAGGGCAAGCCCTGCCATTTACCTGTTGAGCTTAGACATAGGTCACTCTGGGTAGTTACAGACATCATCATGGATCCAGTGAGTGTAGTAGACTAGAGGAGGGCAGAGTAGCAGCCTTGGAGGAGCTTCGTGATGCAGCCTTTTCGAGAAGCCTACAGTATAAGGAGAGAGTGAAGGAGTGGCATGATTCTCATATCATCCACAAGCAGTTTGGGCCAGGACAACGGGTATGGTTGTTCGATGCTAGGTTGAGATTATTCCCAAGGAAGCTACAGAGCAAATAGAAGGGATCGTACTTAGTTAGAAAGGTACATGACAATGGGAGTATTGATATATCTGAGTTGTCTTCTAAGAGTACCTTTCGTGTTAACGGTCAGCGGCTCAAGCCATATCTAGATCATGAGCCGCTGGTCGTTGACGTTGCCCCGATTCACTTTACGTGAGATATGGTCTCTTGACTCACATCTATTGCATCTCACGCCTGATTATCATTGTTCTCCCGACTTGTATAGATCTAGTTGTCCATATCACACTATTCTTCAGTCCAACACCCCATTTACATCTTCAACGTTGCAATACTTAGGGTGCACTCTACCCTAAGTATAGGGGGTGTGAGACTTTTTAGTTTCTTTTGATTCATTTCTACCTCTGTTTTGCTGCCTATACTTAGGGATATTTTACCCTAAGTATAGGCGAGGTAGACCCTGTACATTCTCACTCGGATTTCCCTTTGTGTATAGCCTGCTATACATAGGATTATTTGATCCTAAGTACAGGGGGAAACCCTGAGATCCTCTTGCATTTCTATTCTTTTATTCATCTTTGTATATAGCCTTTCTTTTCACTTCCCTATACTAAGTACGAGTTATGACTTCTTCATCGCTCTTGACTCTGAGGACATCGTTCAAGCTAAGTATAGGAGGGTGTGTATATATTTCATATATACTTTAGCCATAACTCGTACTTTGTGTGAGTGTATTAATAAATAAAAATGGCTAAAACCCAAATATCCATAAAAATTAAAATTTTTCCTTGTAAATAAAAATTCTTTTATTGCACATACATAGCTAGTTGTACAAATTATTTTTGTAAAAATGTTTGTAAAAATCTTTTGTTTAAATAGCTTGTAAATATTGTGATATCAAAATTATGTATATACTACAATTTTTTGTAAAATGTTTTGAAAATCAAAAGTTTGCAAAAACCTTGTGTAAATTTGTGTACATATTTTGCAAAACTTGCATTCATGCTTACATCCATGTTTTCAAAACATTTATCAAAAATTTTGCACATGTGTAAATATTTTGTAAATAGCATCTTTGTAAATATTTGTATAGTTTTTCCTGGATCATAGTTGACATTTAAACTAGCCTGGAATTAAATTGAAAAATGGAGCTTGGTTAACTATGATTGGTAAATAGCATCTTATAAGGCTTAGGGTTGAGACTTTTTAGGTCAATGGTGACTTAATCCATTTTTCAATTTAATTGGTTTAGGGTGGACATTGGTTAAGATCTTAATCCACCTAATTACAAGAGGAACCTTATAAGGCTTAGGGTTGAGACTTTTTAGGTCAATGGTGACTTAATTCTTTGAGTCCACTAGGCTATGATCATATGTCATCTCGATGAGCCTACGTAGAGCACTTAACAACGCACACATGACTCATATAGACAATGGCTTTACTTGGACCCGCAATTTACACCGAGCTCTCTATGGATGAGGTGGTGAGGAGGCAGTCTTTCTTGACTGGGGGTAGCATATGAGGGTAGTATTTCTAGGCGGAACCTCTCTTCTTCTTATAGTGAAGGAAGTGCGTCTCAACTTGGTCTGGTTGCCATGAGGTCTAACGGCAGGAGTTGTGGGTTGCAATAATCCTTCAAAAGAGGGATAGTCTACTGGCTCAAGAGGAAAAACTCCTTATGTATATATGCTGCACTTTGTAGATATGTTGTACAGATGCATATCAAAAAAATGCAAAAAGAAAAGAATAACTCCAAAAAAGTGGTGGGTCTGATAGAAATCGATAATCCCACCAGAGTGTATATAGTGCAATAAGCAAAGCTTGAGACTCATGTTCCATCTTATGTAGCTTGCAGCAGGGAGACTTAGCCACACTGGTTGAGCTCCCAGGTATACATGGCTACACTGGCCATGGTCCATTCTCTTCTTCCCCCTCTTCTTGAGCTGGTTGAACTTGAACATAGAAGGGAATACCCCGCTCCTCGAGGAAAGAGTGGCCAGACTAGGGTCATAGAGTTACCTTGTTGGGGAGGGTTGTCATTTTGCTACTTCTGAGGTGGAGAGCTATACCTCACTTACACATTACAAGGAAAGATTCATGGTCTTCAGGGTTTGTGTATGTAGACTTGTTCTGATCTGGATTATTGAGGAGTCTTGACTATAGATTAGTGGATCTTATATGCTGTTAAGTTTTAAACCTAAGTCCAAATAAGGTTCCGACACATTAATAATCCAAAGATTTGACTGAGCTCCATACTTCAATTTAATGAAGGCAAGTTTAATAATCAGCATTGATCCATGCATTCCCCCTCTTTTTCTTCTTCCTTTCTTTTTCACTTTCATTTTAAATAAGTGTTTGCTAAGGGACTAGCAAAGTTAAGTATAGGGGGGTGATGAATCCTCATTCATCACTTTTTATTCTTTTATTTTTGCAAAAATCCTTTGCAAAACGGCATGTATATTTGTGTAAATAAAATGAATTAACAAAAAGCATGCATTATGTAAATTTTAATAATTAGCATATTTTTGTGCAAAAATAAAAGAATAAAGAAATAAAGAAAAAGAGAGAAATATTTAGAATAAATATTGAGTGACCTGAACCCAAGGGAGGGCTCCACAAGGGCCTGACTGCAAAATAAAATAAGTAGAGAGAGATAGGGTGACTCAACATGGTGTACATATCCCTCTTTATGTAACTATTTTATTTTCTAAAAATAAAAATATATTTATGTCCCCTATATTTTGTACATATTTGTAAAAATAAGACTAAAATAAAAATGGAAAAAATAAAAGAAAAATAAAATAAATAAAATCTCTCTCATCAGTGTCCATATACCATGTATATAAAATAAAATACCTATTTATTTCTCCTTGTAAATAATTAATAAAAATCCAATAAAAATTAATTTATATTCCATATTTTATAGTGTAAATAAATAAAATATAAAATTGGAATAAATATACATAAATAAAAAATTAAAAATAAAAATACATATGTATGCATACCTATATATAATAATTATATAATGTAAATACCTAATTTATTTTTCAAAAAATAAAAAAAATCACTAAAAATTCTTTAAAAACAGATAAATATTTTTTTTGTAAATATTTTGAAATAAGGTCATTTCCTATTTTATTTCGATTTTCCAAATCATTTGAACAAGGGAATTTTCCCATTGGTCCACGGGGGAAGTCAACTGTCCCCCCAGGACCACCTCTTAGTGGATCCGCTTCGCCAACCCGACTTCTCTGATTTCTCCCGAGTTGATCCGCCTTCCATTTGCCTAAACCCCAAGCTCCATTTGTAGCTCGATGATCCAAGACCTTCACCCAACCATCATTCTAGGGGTCCGTGCATCAACGAGCGTGCCCGACTCCCATCTTCACGGACCCCTAGCACTATAAAGTCTCAGCTCCGCCGCACATTTCAGGTCACATTCGGCTACCGTCTCTCACACTTAGGACCTCCGTCTTCTACCCTTGAGTGATAGCAAGCTTCAGGAGTCGTTGCAGCGATGATTGGAGCGCTCTAGCCCTTGGTCCGGTGTTCTCGCCGTTGTGCTCCGCCCGAAGGAGCTCGAGCCTCTAGAGACGTCGCTTCATTGAGGAAAGGATCCCAGCAGGTCACCCACCTCCAGCACAGACGTCTACGATCATTAGGTATCCTCGATTCTATCTAGAACACCTTCCATTTCGATTTCGTGATTTAGCACCGCCGGTCTTCGCCGGCCATTTCGCTCCGCTCCCATCAGCCATTCACCCATCCGACTGTCGCATCACCTTCACGAGACTCCTCTACATCTTCTACGCCCTCCCGATCACCCTGGTTCACCACGGAACCAGGTCTTAGGTCTCCTCCAACGTCACCTCGTCGGAGACCCACTCTCCGCCCCACCCGATCACCCATTTCACCCACTAACGGGTCGAGGCACTTTGCCCTCGACCCAGGATTCGTGCTGTGCAGGTTTTTAGGTCAACGGACCCCATATGGGGGTCCATTTGGTCCATGCACAGGAGCTCCAAGCCTTCTCGTCGTCGGAGCTTTCCTGATGCTCTCGACCCTATCAGAGCAGACCATTTGCTGTGGAGCATCGCCAGCATCGATTTCCCCATCCTAGCAGCAGCTGAGGAGGTCTCCACTGCGCGTATTAGGCCGATGAAGTTCGCTGGCAAGCTGTTCTTGGAGAACCTCCAGATACCATACGATCGTCCCCTGTCCTCCAGTTTCGATCGTGGTCGTCCGTTCGCGGGAGGTCTTCACCGTCCGATTCATCTGGGATTCAATCCAGGACGTCCATCAACGAAGAGGCGTCCACTTTTCTCAGCCATCCGATCTTCCACGTGGCGTCTCCTCCATCGTTGATCATTAATAATAGGGTATTTTGCACTTAGACCCTCCTCATTTTGTATTTGTCATTTAGTCCTGTAAATATTAGTTCCAGTTGTTTTTATTTTGGATAATTTATATCTAGGACCTTAGGTTTATAATTTTTTCAAAATAGTCCCTATTTATGTGAAACACGTGCATCGACACGTGAGGAGTGGAACTTTTACATTGTTTATCCTCTGGTTTCGAGCTGTTAATGTTTACATTTTTATAAATAGGAATTACAATCCAGTCCCTGTGAATGTAAATCACGTGTATGCCGCGTGCTTTTTTAGGCTTTTTGCAAAAGGGCCCCTGAGTTTTTATATGTGTTAGCCATTTGCCCCTGGAACTATGTTTTCTTGCATTTAGGTCCTTGTATGCTGTGTGCCTTGTATTGGTTGCATAAAATATCAATTAAACTCCAAATCAAGTGAAATTTGAAAACGTGGCTCTTGCCACTGTGTAAAAATTTCACTAAATTTTTGGTACATTTTTGAGTTATTTTGCTATTTTTAAAAAATCAGAAACATGCATTTTTGTTACTGTTTGAATTGAAAAATCAAAGAAAAAATCATCTAAAAATTCTAAAAAAATTAGGAATAGTTTGTTTTCTTGTTTTTGAGCTGTTGTCCAATTTTTGTGTCATTTGGATTTATAAAACTCCTAAAAATCACAAAACCCTAAAAATCTTATAAAAATTCTCCAAAATCTAATAAAATTCAAAAAATGCAAACTCTTTTTCTGTAGCTTAGTTTTTTATATAGTTTTCATAAAAATTATCTCCAGATTTGTAGAGGCTAATTAGATATTTTTAATTAGTCTTTCAAGTCTGGCTGCACATTGATCCACTGTTTTCCCTTTTCTTGATTTTTAGAAAATCAACCAAAAATTATAAAATTTTCAGAAAATTACCAAAAACACTTAAAAATATAAAAAAACATAAAAACAATTTTAATTTCATTTTTTTGAATTTATTTGTTGTGTTTTATAAATAGTTGATTGTTGGCTTTTTCCTTTGTTCTTATATTTCCTTTATTATTAAAAATACAAAAAAATTTAAAAAGATTTAAAAATCCACCAAAAATACTCTTTTTATTTTATTTTCTTTTTTGACTACTTCGTAGGTCGTCTCGGCCAATTCGTGCTCCTTGTGTCTGACCCTGATTGCTATACCAGGTTAAATAAATAGCGAGGGCCGCTATTTGATTGCATTGCTTTATTATTTGGTGGTTCGATTTTTCTTGATTGAGCTGAGCACCGAGATCCGGGTCACAATGACCCTTGTTCTTATACCTTCACTCAGGTCTTGGTTCGCATTTTTCAGCTCATCATGGGGCTGCTGGTGCTGCTCATGCTGCTGGACGTATTGGCCACCCTTAACTGGAGGTTCCTGATGGGAACTGGTGCCTCCGACCGACGAGCGGAATCCAGGATGGTCTTTTCGGATACCGAGCTGGGGTTGGTCGTACCAAATCTCGTTGACATCCATCAACGGCTCCTGCTCGTACGAGGGCGGGGGAAGTATTGCTAGGGGCTGATCTGGCTGATATACCACCATCTGAGTGTCCTGGGATGGTGGTGGATGGTAAAACTGCGGTGGTTGCTGGTACGACTCCGCCTGTACAAGGTGAACCTGACAAGGCAGACTGGAGTGCTGGGACGAGCTACCACTGCTGCGCAGATCTCCTCGTGACCTGAGACGGGGCTGAGAAGCTGTCTGTGCCTCCTGGAGACACATGATCTGTGTCTTCAGGTCACTCAGCGTCTGTGCCATCTGGTCAATCTACGTCATGTCCTGGCACTGCTTCTTCTCTATCAGCTCGATCCGGTCCAGCTTCTCGCTGATGATGCCCATGTCGGCGGTCGTTGACTCGGCCTGTGCTGCTGCCGCCGACAAAGTGGAAGGACCGGCATCGATCCGTGCTATCCTCTGAAACTGCACAGCCTGTGGCTGGGGGCGTCCCTGAGTGTAGAGTCGGGTCTGGGACATCATGATGTAGTTCTCGGCCATCTCCTCATAGATGGCCAAAACCTGATCCTCATCCTTGACGAAGTAGGAACCACCACAAGAAGCGTTCACCAAGCCCTACAGCTCTGACGTAAGCCCGTAAAAGAAGCTCTGAACTAGGTTCGTCTTCGAGATATCGTGGTGCGAGCATCTGTCTGTGAGCTCTCTAAACCTCTCCCATGCCTCATGGAACTGCTCGTTGGGGAGCATGGAGAAGTTGCTGATCAGGGCCCTCGCTGTATTGGTCCGCCTGAATGGATAGTACTTGTTCAAGTACTCGGTGTGGAGCTACTCCATGGTAGTGACAAATCTCCCTAAATGCTTCATCCAGTTGGCTGCTCTGTCGACCAGGGAGAAGGGGAAGGAAATCATCCGAATGGTATCCTCGTCCACCTGCTGATCGTGGATGGTGCTACAGATCATCATGAATTCCTGAAGGTGTAGATGAGGATCCTCAGTCGCGAGCCCGCGGAAATGGGGAAGAAGCTGAATAGTCTGCGGGGGGGGGGGGGGGACTTGAAGTCCCCCACGATGGCCGGAAGAACGATCCACCGGTGTGTAAGTGTCGATCCAGGGTTGTGTAACTCCCGCATCGGTCTGGCTATTCCTGTCGTCAGCTGGACTGGATCATCAGGCTGATCTGGTATCTCCGGTCCGTCTCCTATGGGCCTGCACTTCTTGCGGTCGGCTCTCATTCGCCCCATCTCTCTCCTCATCTCTACCATGAAAGCTCCCTGATCCCTGATCTGCTGTTGCATCATCTCAAGGGAAGCTATCAAGGTGTTGTTGATCGCACCCTGGTCCAGTACATATGTCTACTCCGGTCTCGGGCCTCCAGTGCCGTCATCACTGCTGCCGGCCTTGGTCTCTGCAAAGGCAAAAGACCCAAGCTCAGGTGCTGAAATGTAATCTATCTGCTGCTCTATCTGATCGGGTACCTCGGGACTGTCAGAAGAAAGGTGGTCGGGGGGGGGGGGATAGGATGGAAGCGAACTCGGGTTCAGAGAGCGGGTCTCGGCTCTTATGAACTGACCTAGATGAACGACCCGGAGTGCTCGTAAGCAGTACGCCAGAGGCTGCCTAAGGGACCTCCGACCCATCATCGTGATCTGGCGAGTCGGGCAGATGGGATCTGGAAAGCAAACAGGATGAAACAGTCAAACCCCCAATTCACCAATATGACGCGAGCTGATGACCATAAGAGTTCGATCTTTTATCTTGTCTTTTTTATTTTGGTGATACTACAGTCTAACAAAGCGATTAAGCGAGCTGTTGGGAATCCAACGCCCCTAGGAGACTGTCCCGATCCCGAACTAGATCTTTCCCAGCTAGAACAAGCCGCGGACCGTTTACCGGCTACCCGATCGGCCCGCTCTTTTAAGGATATCGCAACTCGCTTTACCGGAAATCGGAGCGATCCTCACTGGAGAACGATTAGCCCAGAAGCAGTAGTCTGAAGAAGGGTCAGATATGGCTCTACCTAGTGTGCAGGTCACTCTCTCGCTCAATCAAACCATACAAGGTGGGGGTTACTATCCTAATGCAATTTTTTTGGTGAAGTGAATTTTAAGTCCAATTTGCTTTAGCAGTCCCAATTTTATGGTTATCTCTCTTTTTTTAGGTATTTTTCAAGCAATCAATCGCCTAACAAATTTTTCGGGTTCTCCTGATTTTATTTAAATCCAAAAACAGGGGGGAGAAGACAAAAAAGCCGATACGCGAAGAAATCAATGATGCATGCAGAGTAAGAAATGCGTACCTGACTCTAGCACTCTACATGCAGGGTGATCCGTGCATAAAAGTAAATACAGAAAGTAAACTACCTATATGATGCACGAGGAAAATGGCCTTAGATGAAGCAATTTCTACAGGGGGACAACAATAGCTAACGGGTCAACGGGAGGGGTTGGGGTCCGGTCTCTGATGCCGATCGGTGTCCGCCACAACAGATCCTGCCAGCGCTGCTTACGGCCTCTAGCGGCACATGACCCCTCTAGTGTCCAGGTTAGCTTTTTCTTTATTAATTATTAATCAGGTCCAATTAGACGGTATATAGGAGCAGGCAGTCTAATTAGGCTGGGGTCCTAATTAATTACGACGCAAGCACAGAAAATCCTACGGCTAAGGCTAAATCCCCGGAAATCAGATAAGCAGTAGTAAAAGGCGAACAAATAAAAAATCGGCGGAAAACGCGATGAGGTCCCCCGAGCACACCGATGCTCAGCGAAACCGTAATCACAAGTCTGAAAGTCTCTGAGTCTTGTTGTCCCTGCATTATTCCAACAATATGGTCTGAAAATAAAGGTAACTATCGTAAACCTCTCCTCTATCTCCTGCTCAACTCCTCGCTCTCTCCTACGACTCCGTACAGAAGGGAGCCGCCTCCGGCTTCTGCGGTTACTTCTGCTTTCCAAAGAAAGCTGCCTCGATCCTCGAGCCATCGCAAGAAATCAAACAAGAGTGTCAAACACAATTATTATAATAATGAAAAGGAAAATAAAAGAAAAGAAAAGAAAATATATGCAAAAATAGAAATAAACAAATAAAATAAAAATAAACAAAAACAAAATAAAGAAAATAAAAAGAAAACAAAAAGGCATGAAAAGCCGTGAACGAAAGAAAAGCCACAGAAAAAGCCGCGAAACTGAAAACCAAACAAAAACAAAAATAAAAAGGACTACTAAGCCATGCTCCCCGGCAATGGTGCCATTCTGATGAGCCGAAAATCCCACAAAATTCGGGTAAGGATAAAATCAATCAAGGGTCGTTGTAACCCGGATCTCGCGGCTTGGACTCAACAAGAAGATAAGGCCACCAAAAGAAGTAAAACGATCAATGAAAGCACGAATAGCGGTCTCGCTATTTAATTAACCTGGTATATCGACCAGGGTCGAACTCAAGGAGCACAGGTTGGCCGAATCGACCTACGAAGTAGTCAAAAATAAAATAAAATAAAATAAAGAAATGGATTTTTGGTGGATTTGTAAATTTTTTATTTTTTTGTATTTTTAATTATGAAGATAATATAAAAAGAAGGGAAAAAGCACACAAACAGTAATTTATTAAACACTCCAAAACAACCCAGAAAATTCAACTAAAATTATTTTTGTGTTTTTTATATTTTTAGTGTTTTTGGTAATTTTTTTATAATTTTATTTTTTTAGTTGATTTTATAAAAATCGAAGAAGGCGAAAACAATGAACTAGTGTGCAACCAGAATTGAAAGGCTTATGAAAAATATATAATTAGCCTCTAAAAATAAGAAGGAAATTTTTATGAAAAATAGAAATAAAATCTAAGCTACATAAACTAAAATTGTATTTTTTTGAGTTTTTTAGAATTTTTAATAATTTTTATAAGGTTTTTGGTGTTTTATATTTTTTATGGGTTTTATGAATCCAAACAAGATGAAAATTAAAATGAAGCTCAAAGACACTAAAAGAAACACTATCTAATTTTTTTGTGATTTTTGGTGGGTTTTTATATTTTTAATTGATTTTATAAACCAAATAGTAACAAAAACAAAGGTTTTTTAATTTTTAATAAAATAAAAAATACTCAAAAATGTTCCAAAAAATCAATGAAATTTTTACACAGTGGCAGGAGCCATGTATCCAAATTTCACAATTTTTGGAATTAATTTGCTATTTTATTTGGCCAATAAAAAAGCCACAGCGTAAAGGGACCAAAGTGCAAATAATGAAAACCTTTCAATCAATTGATAACATGTTCAATAAACCCAAGATTGGACTTGCAAAAAGCCCAAACAAGCACGCGACACACACGCGAGTCACATTCACAGGGACTGAAATGTCATTCCTATTTATAAAAATGTAAGCAGTAACAACTCAGAACAATAGGGTAAACAATGCAAAAGTTCTACAGATCACGTGTCGACACACGTGTACTACATACACATGGACTAATTTGCAAATAAAACAAACACAGGGTCCAAGATGCAAATATTCCAAAATAATAACAACTAAAACTAATATTTACAGGACTAAACTATAAATGAAAAAAGAACAGGGGCCTAAGTGATATTACCTCATTATTACTATCTACGGCTGAAGGGGGGCCACATGTAAGATCTGATGGCTGTGGATGGTGGCTGCCTCTTCGACGATGGATGTCTCGGATTCGATCCTCAGATGGATCAACGGTCGAAAGCCCCGTGCAGATGAATGGTGGAGATCTAATCTAGAGCGCGGGGTTCGATCGAACGGTGCTGGAGGATCCTCGAAGAACAAATCGTCGACGAGTTTTACCGGCCCAATACGCGTGATCAGGAGGTCCTCTGCTACTACTGAGATGTGGGAATGGAAGCTCGAGGTCGTCCGCAGCTCGTGGTGTGCTCCGATGAGGCCGGGAGGACCTGGAGGGTCCCCGGCGACGTCGAGCACCTGAAGCTCCTGTCCTGAGTGGATGATCCTCCAGATGAGGCTCTCAAGCCTTGATACCTGCACAGGAAGCAAGATGGGTCGAGGGCAAACTGCCTCGACCCATTAACGGGCGAAGGGGGTGATCGGATGAGGCGGAGCGGTGGTCTCCGACAAGGGTGACGGCGGAGGAGACCTAAGTCTTGGTTCTGGGGCGAACCAAGATGATCGGAGGGGCGTAGAAGATGCAGAGAGGTCTCGTGAAGGAGATGCGACAGTCGGATGGTCGGAGCGGAGTGGATTGGCCGGTGAAGGCCGGCGACACAAAATCTAAGAATCAAGATTAAATCTAATCTAAGGGATATCGAGGCTACCTGATGGGTGCAAACGTCTATGCTAGAGGTGGGTGACCTCCTGGGGTCCTTGCCTCAATGGAGCGACGCCTCCAGAATCTCGAGCTCCGATGCGCGGAGCACGGCGACGATGACCACTGGATCTGAGGCTACCAGCCTTGGTCCTCGCTACAATCGATCCCTCTCGCTTGTTTTCACTCAAGGAGGAGGAAGGGAGGTCCTGGGAACCGAAGGGGATGGCCAATGATGCCTGAAATGGCGGGAGGAGGCGAAGATATATACTGGTAGGGAGTCGGGCACACAATCCAATGCATGGATCCCTAAGGTGAACCTCGGGCGTGAATCTCAGATGAAGAAGCTGCAATCGTAGCCCAGGGTTTGGGTAAATGGGAGGCAGGTCGCATCTGCATAAATGGGAGAAGTTGGGTCTACACGCGGTCTGCGAAGCAAAGTGGTCCAGGGGGGAGTTGACCGCGGGTCAACAATCCCCCTTGGACCAATGAAAAAATTCCATTGGAAAATGATTTGAAAATTCAAAATAAAATAGAAAATGATTTTCTTTAAAAATATTTACAAAATAAAAAATATTTTTTTTATTTTCAAAGTATTTTTTAGTGATTTTTATTTATTTTTTTGAAAAAAAATTATGTATTTACATTATATTATTATTATATACATGTATATGTACGTATGCATTTTTAAATTTTATTTTTATTATTTTATTTATGTACAATTATTCCAATTTTATATTTTATTTATTTACATCATAAAATTTGGAATTTAAAATAATTTTTATTGTATTTTTTAATTATTTATAAGGGAGAAATAAATAAGTCTTTTATTTATATATACATGATATATGTATACTGAGGAGAGAGAAATTATTTATTTTTATTTTTCTTTTATTTTTTCCATTATTATTTTATTTTTATTTTTATAAAATAAATTATATACAGGAAGGAGTATATTTATGGAGAATGGCCATATCTCTCTCTACTTGGGTTCTTTTGCGGTCAGGCCAATGCTTGGCCCTCCCTTGGGTTCGGGTCACTCGATATTTATTCTAAATATCTCCTTCTTTTTCTTTATTTTTTTATTCTTTTATTTTTGCACAAAAATATGCTAATTATTGATATTTATACAATGTATGCATTTTGGTAAATTATTATATTTACAAACATATACATGGTGTTTTGCAAAGGTTTTTAGCTAAAATAAAAGAATAAAGAGTGATGAATGAGGATTCATCATGTGTACATACACTTAAGGTACCACAAATATATGAATGAACTAGTTCTAATAATTCCTTGGACCTTTGACATTCAGAAAATGATTTTCTAGTCATTTTTCCAGTCAAGCAATGTTCATAGGGCAATGTTCTTGCACCTGTTATATTAGGTACTAAGTTCAAATTTATTATCTGGTCCATTTTGAATTTCCTCGATGTCCTAATCTCATATAACAAAGATCATAGTCAGATAGAAGACAACCAATATAGTTCAAACTAACATTCATTGATTCTTCAGAGGTAATCACAGGAAGACAAAAAAGATCATGCTCAGGTACAAACTTCCCCATGGAAAAGACTTTGCGATCTCGGCCAATGGAGACACGATTATTGTAGAATCTAACTTCAAAATTTTCTTCAGAAGGACAAGTACAGAGATAAGATTACACCAAATCTCTAGAGCGTAGAGAACTTCCTGCAGGATCATTACGCTTCCTCCAAGGTCTAACCTATATGATCCAACACCTTCCATATCAAGGAAGGTGTTGTTTCCCATATATATCCTTTGTTCACCCTTCTTTAATTCCTTGAAGTCCACTAGTGCCTCTTTTGTTTTTGCAATGTGGCGGGTTGCACTAGAGTCGGTCCACCAGCCATCGCACTCAGTTGTGGCTGAGTTGCACTCAACCATTGCAATGAATTCTGGCTTGTTAACGCCTTTCTTTCCCGGACCTTTGGATCGGTCTGGCCACTTTCCCCGCGGACAGTTGACCTTGAAATGACCAAGCTTCTGGCAGTTGTAACAAGCTCCTCGTGGAGTTTTCCCACGTTGTCCCTTGAACTGGGCTTTGGAGGGTCCTAGGTTTTTGCAATGATGTACTACATGCACTTCTTCCTATTCAGCTTCATAGACCTTTGTTTTCTTCTTGCTTGCAGCCAAGTCTTGCTCGATTGCCAACTGAGCTGGCAAATCAGTAACTGACTTAGTGGTCCCATTAAGTCGTAATGTGGTGGCAACCATATCAAAAGATGCTGGTAAACTTATTAGAATAGTTGCCACCTCCATCTTTTCCGGGATTTCTATTCCCGCAACGGCTAGGTCCTTAGCCATGACAATCATTTTATTTAGGTGTTCGATTACATTGTCAGATTCCTTCATCTTGCACGTATTGTACTTGTGTAAGAGAAGTTGTACGTTCACCTCCGTCTTGGAGTCGTATTTTTCCTTAACAACATTCCACAACTCGTAGGCATTTGCATAGTTTTCGAAAACTCTAATTAGATTATCTTTCATGTGAATCAACATGAAGCTACGAGCCTTTTTGTCATTCTTGTGCCACTTCTCATAAGTTTTCTCGTAAGCTTTCTTTTCCTCATCAGTGGCTTCTTCGGAAAGCTAGGAGCAGGGGCATCAATGACACCATAAAGATTGTCATGCATAAGTCCATATCAGATTTTCCGACTCCACATATCGTAATTCACACCATTGAGGTGTTCTAATTTAACCAGTTCAGAAGCAATCAACTTGGTGGCCATGGAGGCAAATGATCTAAGGATAAATTGATAAAGACATTATAAGACAATGATTGAACAAATAAATATTAGTAAATAAAAAAGTTAGGCTTGACAAAAAGCGGTAAGTTTTTTTAAAAGATAACCATGAACATAGCACACAAAAAATGAGATATGAGATGGGATTTTGGTGAGATTGTGAGATGAGAGATTCTGAACCATAAGTTTCAACCAGAAGAGAGAAAGCCAGGAGAGAGAAGATAGAAACTAGTGGTCCAGAATCTCCCATCTCACCATCTCACAAAATTCCATCTCATAGGATCACTCCTATATATATATATATATATATGATTTTTATCCAGAGAGCCATGTGCCCATTAGAGATGATATGAGCCCATCATCTCAGCCATTGGATTTGAAATTTTAATCTCCTTATTTTAGGAACTCGTAACAATAATGGTCGAAAAATTAAAAAGGAATTTTAAAGCTTTCCAAAAATAGTTTGCGTTTATGATAACATTTTGATTGTTTGGTTGGGTGATTGATATCGACATTTGCAATGCGTGACTATCGATCTCGTGAGACGATCCGAGCATCTTGTAGTTGCAGACAATTTTCGCTCGCCAAAGGTATTGTATTTCAATTGTTGATTTTATATTTTCATTGATCCTACGTTTTAGTTGTTGTTTTTTCTTTGATAATATTTTTTTCATTAGGTTTCATTAATGGTTAATTCACGAATGGATTGTGGTCGGCATATTTCAGAAGCAATTATGAATACTGCATATTTTTGATCGTAAGCAATATTTATTCGAGAAGTATGATTTAAATATGAGAAATTGTATTCATAATATCATTTTTATTCATTTTGATACACGATTTGTAGTCCTAATTGATTTTTGTATCGAAGGTATTTTGATTTCATATAATAAAAGGTTACAGTAAATACAATTGTTATTTTTCATACGTTACTTTTAAAATATATTGAGTTACTGATGTATTTAAGTAATTTACTTATGAGAAATTTTATGTTATTAATGCTGACACAATTGTTACTTGTCATATAACAAACGTTACTAACAATTCATTACAAGTTACTTGTCATTCAATGATTCTTACTGAAGCGAGTATATTGCTGAGTTACTAACAATTCATTACAAGTATCTTGTCATATAACAAACGATACTAACAATTCATTACAAGTTACTTGTCATATAACAAACGTTACTAACAATTCATTACAAGTTACTTGTCATTGAATGATTCTACTGAAGCGAGTATATTGTTGAGTTACTAACAATTCATTATAAGTTACTTGTCATATAACAAACGTTACTAACAATTCATTACAAGTTACTTGTCATTGAATAATTCTTACTGAAGTGAGTATATTGTTGATTTACTTTTCTTTATACAATTCTTACTATTCACGGATATAAATTAACTTATTATTTCTTATAGAACAATGTAACAATTTGGTGTCTTGAAGAAGCTGATGTTATGCCGAGGAGCGAGAGCAAAATAACAACATCTAAATGGACTAGAAGATAGTTGAAATTTGGATGTTCACCATATAACTATAATTAAGTAATTTATGTGTGACTTTCAGTATACTTGACGTATTACAAGTAATTAAATAAGCCACATAAGTAAAGAAGGTGTGATTCGATAGTAATTCAAAAAAAGAATAAAACAAGTAAGATATATAGAAGCATCAGTAACATGTAATAAATTGTATGTAAAAGAAGGTAATGGAATAAGTAAGTTGGAATAAGTATAAAAAACCATGTGACCAGTAACTTATGTATTGCTATCAGTAACACTCGATATATTATAAGTAATTAAAAATGTTATATAAGTAAATAAGAGGTGCTTCAGTAAGACTCAAAGTATTAAGTAACTATAACAGTAGTAACAATCAAAATGACTTCAGTAAAATGGACATTTGTAATTGTATGGACATTAGTAATCCACATACTTAATTACTGATCTCAGAACAATAGTTACTTGAGAACTAAATATGTATTACTTGAGTAGCATGAATGAATTACTGATCTCTTTACAATGTAATATTACAAATGTAAAACACTGACAATTGTTTCATTATTACTGACCTCGCAACACATAATTACTTGAGTACATTATTTACATTACTGGTCAAATGTACAAAGACTATTTCTTCGGTACGAAATTAATGATTTAAATGTATCTTTCCAAAACCGTCTTCCTTTTTTTAAGGACTCGATATAATTGGAAATATAAGAGGCTCAAACATATTAATATCCTTCCAAAACAGTGCTCCTTCAAAATAGGCAACCTTTAAAATAGAAGTACAAGTGGAGAGCCTACATTTGGTGCTCACCAAACTCAAATGGGCACAGGGCTCTCTGGATAAGTCCTCTATATCATCTCTAACCAAACTCAAATGGATATGAGCCCATTAGAGATGATGGGCTCATATCATATCTAATGGGCACATGGCTCTCTGGATAAAAATCATATATATATATATATATATATATAGAGAGAGAGAGAGAGAGAGAGGAGTGATCCTATGAGAGCAAAAAATTGTGAGAGCATGAGAGGAATGATTCTGGACCACATGATTCTGTTTTCTCTCTCATGGTCTTCTCTCTCCTGGGTGAATCATGTGGTCCAGAATCATCCCTCTCATGCTCTCACAACTTTTTGCTCTCATAGGATCACTCCTATGTATATATATATATATATAGGTGTTATCCTATTAGATGGGATTTTGTGAGATGGTGAGATGAGAGATTCTGGACCACAAGTTTTTGTATTCTCTCTCCTACTTTCTCTCTCCTGATTGAAACTAGTAGTCCAGAATTTCCCATCTCACCATCTCACCAAAATCTCATCTCATAGGATCGGTACTATATATATATATTAGCTCACATATATTTGATAAGATTTTAAGAATCGAAATATTTAAAATCATATCTTTGCATGTGACTTCTTTGAATTTCAAATTTAAGGTGTCCTCAATTTGATTGTTATGAGCATCAAAAGAAGGTTGACTTAATCTAGAAGTTCTCCTTTTTCCCCATAAAGCGAGAGGAGATTTTTTTTTTGAACGAATATGATGTCGACCGCTTTTTTGCAATTTTTTTATATTTTTTTCTTTTGAACTTGAAGATACGGAAATTTTTGAAAAGAGGAATATATTAAAGAGATGGGGACATGACTCCTAACATCTTCGATTACACGTGTCCTCTTTAGGTAGTTTCCTTTCCATAATAATTTACATTGGTTTTTTAGCAAATTAAAAAAAAGGCTTTGAACTATATATTCGATTTCAATGTCATACACAAACTTTAAAATGTAATAATATGAGATCCTATCTTTAAAATTTGTCTCAATTTGATCATTGATAATTGATATTTAGTTGATTATTTCATCTTTCTAACTTTATATCATAGGAACTCAAAACCATATTGAAATAAATATTAAATGTTGTTTACCATACTATTACCTTTTCAAAGTCCGGAACTTTTGTGTAACTCACTCTTTTTTTTATATTTCCTTTGCACCCCATTGCTAAAATTCTTTGTTGCTTTTGAAAAGGACATTCTATTTTACTTCATTTGACAGGCTGTGTACCATAGATTGTGGGACAACGTCTAAAAATAACAAGGCTTTGTCATTGCATTCCTTGAACATGGGGAAAAAATCAATTCATATACCTTTTTTCCTTTATCTTTTTGGAAAGTAAAAAATCTATATATAAAATTTATATTTCAGATAGAAGCAAATATCTTTATAAATGAAGACAAATAACTAATGAACGAGTATCTATCTATCTATCTATATATATCCACATCTATTTTCAACGTGTAAGATACGATATACTATGATTCTAGCTGATTAGAAAAATCGTGGAAATCATATATATGGAATACTATATAAGCTCCATATAGGAATTAAAGTTTTAAATCATCCTCTTCTGTCAAAGATGTAGTCCAAATATGGAAGAACCTTGTAAATATAGTATTGTGGTTTTTCTGTGCTTGCCTAATTGTTTCTATGTTCTACTTCCGCTGAGCACAACAATTACTCAATGAGGTTGGCCGTTAATGCGGAGTTTGTAACTCCTTTTCTAAAAAATTATACATTTGTAGTGCTACATAAGATTAAGGAAGAAAATTAAGCACTAGTTAGGTCAAACATGTTTTTCACACCTTATATGAATCTCCATGAATATTGTAGATGCATTATCAATAGCATTTAGTATGAGCATTGATATCAAGACCTCTTCATTTGGTTACCAAGTAACCCAATTTACCCCCTCCATTCCTTGGTTGGAATTCCATCAAAAATCATTGTGACACCACATCACATTCTTATTCCAACATTCTCCAGTCATCATAACCATCCAAACAGCTACTATTCACAAGAGGTTACTCCAACCCACCCCATCCAAGTAACCAAACAGACTACAAGAGTAGGGAGATGAGGAGTGTGTGCTCATTTGTCATTGTCATAATTCCCTTGGATCGAAGGGAAATGTATGGCTTTTAGTCCATCCATCCACATGCATGTGTTGTCGACATGTACTCCTATATCTTCTTGCTTCATTATATATTGTTTACCATTTGGAATAAAGTCAGCAAAAAAGAATTATGCTCCCTAGGAGAATGTAACTTACAGGATCCCACACTTTTTTTGTATTTTTTTATTTTTCTGAAATAAGATCTAGTGGAATTTAGATCACAATATATCACCATGCTGTCATTCAAAATTCAACTTAATTTGAGGCTTATATCCCCTCCATCAAGACTGTCAAATTGTAACGGTCTCGGAATTGTTGAAATTGATGCCCTCTAGATGGAAATGTTAGGAATGTCATTTTTACACAAAATTTGAAACACATATTGTAATTATTCTAAGTAAATCTCACAGGTTTCATTTCAAAAAAAATAAAAAAATTGGAAAAAAAGTAGGAGCATAATCTTATATACTCCTAGAGGGCATACTAATTTAACCCCATAAAGTTAACCCCCTAAACTTGACAAAATCTTATATTTATCTTACCAACAAATTTGCATGAGAAAATATGTACATCTAGCATGTATGGTTTTACATCATGGATAGATGGATGTTCAACTCATTAAAAGGTTGTTGTATTTAATTTCACACATCTCTCCTTAAATAGTCTAAGATTTGAACTACTTGGTGGAAAGTATGGTAGAATAGATTGCTCCTCGCTTTTGAGGAACCTTCGCTAGCCTATAACAATGTTATTAAAACCGGACTGGATTTGTCTATTTGTGTCTCGAAGAATATGATTTGCCATCCAAAAAAGATTAGAGGCACGTTTTGTTTCCCATCTCCCATCAATCTCTTTGTAAAATTATTTTTTACGTTCTATAATTGAGGTTAATAAGAATATCATTTTTTATTAATTCTTTCGTTCAATATATTGTCATTAACAACGTTCAATTGAAATTATAGTGAAATCTAAATTTGATTCTATTCAAAAGTAATATATTTCAAGGGAGTAGAATTCATAACCTTTGATTATAACCAACTAATCTATAACAACATCTAGTAAAGTATATGTCATAAAGGCTTATTATTTTATTATAAACCCATTTTGATATTGAATTAGTGCATAGTATATGCATTACTGTGACTAATATTTGTCACTGTATATGAAATATATTTTTTTATATACGATCAGATATATGCAATATGCATGTACTTTAATAACTATGTATTTATCACATTATAAATACGGGTAAAATGAAGTTACCTCTATGGAGGAGCTAACATAGCTACCATCACCCTTATGGAGTTGATGTAGGAGGTGCATCATTCTTGACCAATTAATGGTTCATCCCTGGACACTACAAAAAAAGACGGGATTGGTGTGCACATAATGGCTTGTAATGTGCACGCCAAGTGCACGCCCGCTAAGTGGACGAGCACACGTGCTCGTTCACAGCGTGTTCGCCGATAAGAGAGTCACCCTGGCTGGTGGGCGAGCACATGCGGACGTTATGTGCTCGCCTGCTTCTTGGCGTGCACAAATGTGCTCGTCGAAATGATCGCTCATATAAAATAGGGCGATCATTTACGGACCACCTGGCGAGCACATGTGCTCGCCCAAACTGATTTCCATGAAAAAAATTATACAGGTTCGGCTGGGTTTTGACGCCCCGTCAAACCTGTATAGCCTGCCAATAAAACACTGCAGGTGCTCATCAGAGCTCGCTAAGCGTATATATAGTATATCAGTTCGTCAACTAAATTTGCTAGCACTGGCAAGTCGAACTCACACAATATACATGAACTTAGAAACTAAACATTCAAATTTAACATCTAAATACTACAAATATATGTTCGAAGCAACAACGACAAGTAAATTTACAACAAATTATACTATCGATGTTCATATAAATTAAAAGACGTGCTAAAAGTTTAACAATAACACAAGCCAATAGCAACAATAATTCAGTTCTTCTTTGATCTAAAAAATTTAGACATTAAACCCTTCTTTGATTTCTTTTTTTCCTTCTCCTTCTCTTTGAACCTAGCATACATGCGTGCCTCTTCTTCAGGGTCATTCTCCTCTTGCTCTTCGTCATCGGATTCAATCTCCTCAGGTTGAGATGCACATCCTTGTGACCTATATTATATATGGAAGATATATACCTGTTACTTGTATTTTGTAGATATATAAATATAAAATTATTACTCATTCTAAGTAGAATAGTTACATGTACGCCATGAAATCTTCTCGGAGCTTCGTCACCTGCTCCACCATCATTGCCATCTACGACTCCATTGGAATTAATGATTGGGACGAATGTGGTTGTGTGTATAATGGCTGGGAGTATGCAGAATAGGAATGACGATGTTCCTCCACATAGTATGGAGGAAGACCACCAAGTGTCTGCTTCTTGTTCGCCACAACGTCCCTCTCCTCCAACACCTTATAAGATTTTCATTGTTTAATATGAAATTATATATAAGAAATGTATATAGTAAGATAATATTTATCTATACATGCTTCCAGATTGTTTTATCAAATGGTTATTGCTCTCCAGTTGGATCACCACCCTATTTTTCTGCAAATAGTGACAAATAACGATCCTGAAATATAAAAATATGAGTTATAATATATCTTTCAATTGCAAATGAATTGATAGACTTACCAACAATTCCCCTGCTTCAGGAGTGCACCATTGCGACTCTCCTTTCCCACTCATGCGGGACCTCGACCACCACTCTTGAAAAGTGGGTTCTCTTTCCAACCTAGCTGCCTGAAAAATAATTTTAAGATGTGATAATAAAATTGAATTATATTAAAGTAGATTTGAAAAAATATATTTTATATTGTAATACCATCTTCGCTCTAATCTGATTGTGGCATTTAGAGACACTTGTCAATTTAATCCTTTGTTTTTGGTGGTTTGTCCTTTCCGTCGTGGATCTCCTTCCAAAGTCCGCATCCACAACGAATGCATCACAGAAACCTGCCCATCTGCAAGGAATATGTTATGATTATTGATTACTTTAAAAAGTTTATTATAAATTATTTAAGAAATATAATACCTATCCTCCGTACACCATGCTGGAGGGAACCTCTTCATCTCCTCAAAATTTATCTCCTCGCATCCCGTCTTCGTATGCGAGTCTCTCCTTTCCTTGAAAAATGTATCGATCATTCTCTTCTCCGCCAAACGAATAAAGGCTCGACGATAAGCCTCCTTCCCCTAACCCGAACCAAGGCGATACCTACTCTAAAATTACAGCAAAATATTAGATCCAAAAAACTTGACAAAAATTTCTATATCACTTCTTAGAAATTTTTCTTACCAGAAACATGTCAAACAGTCTCTTCTGTTCTGTAGCAGGTATGCAACACCATTTAAATTGCATGCAAGTCAAGTATGTCTTGATTATGTTGGTTATCTCCTTTGCCACCCTGTCGCTATTCAAAAAATCTCTGCAATTGGTAAAATTTGTAAACAAGATACAGTTTATAAATATTTGGTAAAATTAAAATGATAAAATTTATTAAAATCTTACCTCCCATCTGTCGTAATCTCCAACAAAGGATAGGATGCCGAAGTCTGTCCAGCTGCATTAGGTAAAGGCACAGAGGTGTTCGGACGTCCAGAAGAAGGAGATTCAGAACCCATCGATGTCCGTGCAGGTATGGAGACCTGGACCGGGAGTCCAGTAGGAGCGGCTGAGGTAGATGGCTCTCCATAGACGTCTACATAAAATGGTGGAGGAGGATAACCAAGAAACTCGTAGTAGGCTATGATCCGCCGGACCTTGTCGGACTGTGAATCTAATACATCATACAGGGTGGGCTGCCTACTGGACGAAGGTGTGTCTGAGGAAGATGGACGATTGGATCGATGTGATCCATGAGCCCCGCCACCTCCAAAACCTGTCATGACTGTAATGATGATGTAATAGTTAATTACATAATTATTAATAAAGATTTTAGCTAATTCGATTACAATAGTGTAATAAAACTTACAACTAATCTTCATCATTTATTTCGGTGGGATTAAAGGATATTTCTTCGTTTTCTTCATTTTCTGAATCATCGTTTCTAGAGTCGGTATCATCTTGTAGGACAACACAAAAAAACATTATTATCAGCCAATTGAATTGATTCGATGATTGGGACTTCTTCTGTTAAGTCTATTCGTTCATGTATCAGTGTGAATGCTTCATCTATGTCATCTTCATGATGAGTGTAATCATTAGAAATATATCCTTGAGAATTTATCTTCACGACAGTTAAAGTTTCAAAGCTCTTTCTCTTCTTTGACACTTGTGGGAGATAGCATACTTGATCCGCTTGAGAAGCTAAAATGAATGGTTCAAATCTGCGTATAAATTTTCTTGGTACCACGTCGACACTGTTATTTCTCCTATCGAGTACTACACCTCCAGTGGGTTTATACCAATCACACAAGAAGAGAACTACTTTATTCAAGCCTGGAATACTATATTCCACTTCTAGTATCTTTTTTAAATTCCATAATAATTCATATGATCTTTCTCATAACATGATCCACGAACCATCACTCCATGATTCTGAGTTGTTAAATATTTACCGGAATTGAAGGTATGAAAACAATAACCATTGCTGTAGCAAGAGTTGTAAGATCAGGCCTTATAAATAGGTCCTTCTCCAAAATATTTTAAAATATGAGAATAAAAATCATCACCGTCCAACTATTTTGAGCGGTCTGTAAACCAAGCTGGAAATTGATTCCTATAGACGCTCAGAGTTTCATCATCTAAATACATAGGATTTACCTCGATAATTTTCTTCCTAAATTCCCTAAAATTAGTAAAAGAAACATTAGAAGTAATTGAAATTGAATTTGCATATATAAATAAAGTAATACAAATACTTACTGAACATATGGTGTTATTTCCTCGTAATTGCCTAATACGTATAACTCTGCAACAATCTTCTCATGTTTCGATAAGAAACGTTCAGTTGCCTTTCCTATGAGCTGAGTAGATTGATGAAAGATACTGATACAAGGTTCTTCCCCCGAGTAAATTGTCTCATTCCTCCTAAATCTGTTGTGGATTGTCTCCACATCTTCTGGAAGATACCTAACGTAGAATGTTGCGACTTCCTCATATATATATAGCGAACTTATTGATCCTTCAACTTTACTTGTGTTTCGGACCTTTCTTTTAAGAAAGAACATAAACCTATATAGAAATAGGTTAACATTTTATTCAAATAGTAAGGAATGCAAAAGGATTATAATATTTTTAATTACCTTTCAAATGGATACATCCAACGATATTTTACCGGCCCTCCTACTTTTGCTTCATATGGAATATGAATCATTAGATGCTCCATTGAATCAAAAAATGACGGCGAAAATATCTTCTCCAAGTTACACATAATCATAGGAATATTTTTATGAAGATAATACATCTCCATGCGGTGTATGCGAAACGAGTATAGAACTCGAAAAAATCTGCTAACATCTGAAAGAACATCGATAACTTTTTTTGGTAACAATCCTCTGAACACTAGCGGTAGCAATCTTTTGATGAAAAACATGACAGTCATGACTTTTCATTCCCATTCGCAGACAAGCTTAACTTGATTTCTGTCTAAGGTATACTTCGCTTGAGGAAGTTCAAAACTTCCATTATCATGTTCCTTTATATGCAACTCTGGCTGATTGTATATGATTTGTAAATCATGACGAGACTTTACTGTATCTTTTGATCGACCGGTTACATTCATAACAGTAAAGAAGATGTTATCAAATATATTTTTCTCTATATGCATAACATCTAAGTTGTGTCGTATCAGTAACTTACTCCAATATGTTAATTCCCAAAATATACTCTTCTTAATCTAATTATGACTGTCACCAAAATCAGGAAGATTTTTTGTTTTATCTCCATTCTCTGAGGCTGATTTCTCCAATTCTTCCAAGCATGATAATATCGTATCGCATGTCTTGAATGGTGTGGGATCTGAAAGATCAATTGTGTTATTTTTAAATGACTACTTCTGTCTTCGATATGGATGATTGTTTGGAAGAAAACGTCTGTGACAATAAAAAAAACATGGTTTCTGACCGTGTTGAAGCTGGAATGATTTAGTACTCTCCATACAATATGGATAACTTTTACGTTCATGCATACTCCATCCAGATAACATTCCATATGTCGGAAAGTCATTTATCGTCCAAAACAGAGCTACTTTCATGTTAAATGTTTGACTTTTATTTGCATCATATGTATCAACTCCATCGACCCATATCATTTTCAACTCATCTATAAGAGAACGTAAATAAACATCAATGTATTTTCCCGTATGTGTAGGTCGTGGTACCAACAACGAAAGAAACATAAACTATCGCTTACTACATAACCATGGGGGTAGATTGTATGGTGTTGTCATTACTGGCCAGCAAGAGTAATCTTTACTTCTTCTATGAGGATTAAACCTGTCTGTACATAAACCTATAACGTAATTCCTCTTTTATTCGTAAAATGTAGTAAAAGCTGACATCAATACTTTCCAACAATCAGACTCGGATGGATGCTCCATGTACTAATTGACTTTATGTTCTGCGTGGCATGTTATATGCTTCGTCGTTTCTTTGCAATAATATAGTCGTTTCAATCTCGGAGTCAACGGGAAATAACGTAAAATCTTTCTCGAGATGTTTGTCCCACTCTTACTAGCTTCCTGATATCTTAGCTCATCACATTCAGGACACCATTGTAAATGCTGGTGTTCACTGTAATATAAAATATGGTGATTTATGCAAGTGTCTAGTTTAACTTCCGCTAAACCCATCTTCTGCACCATCTTTTTCATTTTGTAATAATTATCAGGTAATTCTACATCTTCTGGTAACATTTTCTTGATAATCCTAAGCATTGCATCAAAATTTACGATCGGTCATATTATAATCCATCTTCATCGATAGATGATCTGAAACCGCAGAGAGTTTTGAATATGTCTTTCAACCCAACCACAATGGCTCTTCTGCTTTTTTCAACAGCTCGTAAAATTCTGCAGACTCTCCATATAGTTCCTCATCATCTAAAAAAGTAGCATTAAAATCTGGACCCGCAACGTCCATAACCATATCTACAAAAGGATTACTATTGTCCGCTTCTTCCGCATCATTTATCCTTTCCTCATAATCCTCACCATGCCTCCACCAAATCTGATATCCTTCCATGAAACTCATTTTATAAAGATATAGCTGAGTTTCATCCTTCGATCTCTTCCTCATTAAGCGACATTTTTGACACGGACACAAGATAGTTCCATCTGAATCCACGACACGGGAACCTTGTGCGTAAGCAAATTGTATAAATTCATAAACATCTCTTTGAAAGGTATCTGCTACACGTCCATCTACTACGCGGTTGTACATCCACTCTCTATTAGTCACATTGATCAACCTGAATGAAACAATTTATAATGTCAAATCCAGGAAAAGATGTGAGGAATACCTAAACCTAATCCATTATTGAGATAAAAGATGAGAAGAGAAGTGTCTTAATTATGTTATCACTTGATCCCGTCCATAAGGATTCAAACTTACTAAAAGATGGTCGTTGTCACAAGCTTGTTTATTTCTAACGAAAATTCGACAGCATAACCCTGCACCTCTCGTATACCTCATAAATCAATCGCAATCACCTTTCAAAATAATCATTTTAGTGATTATTTTGATAGTAAACTATAATTGATTTGGTATACCAAAGAGGAAGGGGTTATGAACCGAATTTCCATCAAAAATATAGAGCTTGTGACCACGATCACCTTTTAGTAAGTTTGAATCCTTACGGACCCCCTTAGTCTGGGATCTCCGAACTAAGGAAAGCTAGCATAAATGTAATACTTTAAGATCACTTTACGTCATACATTTGTACGTGTTACAAATGAGACTATAAAATAATCTTAAAATATTTATTCATTTATGTTAGCCGGGAAATTACGTAAATTTGGTTGGTTAACGATAGGGATAGGGATAAGTGTGATCCTAATGTAGTGCCTAATAGAGTGGATTGGCTCAATAATATTAGATGGGTACCTGCAAAAAACTGATTTTTAAACCTGCAAACATCAAAATCCACGACTATTGGTCTGGGATAAACATCCCAAAGTGAGTCCAATAGTGCTGTGAAAAAATAAAAAATATAATACAGTGAGAGGTGATCAAATCCTCCAATGTGTTGCACACGCCTCCCGTTGTGCAGGGCCACACACCACCCGGTGTGGAGGGATGCACTGTGTGTGAATGATTTTATACGATTTTATAATAATTAATGGTTAGTGTTTTACATTTATCATCAATCTAACTATAAGTTAATGTGATATAATTAATCACATTAACTAGGATTTAATGTGATAATAAAATATCACAGAAGAAATATTTATGTTTATAGTTATTATCACGCACCAACGATTTTAACTTAAATAAATGTCTAATTTGACATCCATTATATAGTTCTTATTCTCAAAGGCTTTGTATCTCCCATCACCTCTTTCAATGAACATCGTGTTATGAAACTAGTGTTATGGCACTTCTCTATATCAAAATTCCCTAGTATTATTAAACTAGTCTTATGGCACTTCTCAATGAACCTAATGTTATGAACCTAGTGTTATGAAACTAATGTATCTCTCAACCCATCTATATCAACATTCACCTACATCACTATTTAAGCACTTTACTTGTTGTTTCATTTAATCAAACACTTGACATGTCTATAATATTTCATATATATTAGACAAATATTTACTCAAATATAACAACAACTACATTTTAGACAACTATATGAAGCATAAGCAACAAGATTAACAACTACTGATATTAAATTTAAGAACAAAACAATCAACAACATCAAAACCCTAAACCTCTAAAATAAGTATGAAGTCAAATGAAATACACAAAAAAGAGAGAAAGGACGATAAGATATATCTAAAGAGGGGTGTGTGTGTGCTTGAATAGTCAACCGGAAGTCCCTCGACGCGGTTATGGCTGAGCACTTCTCCTCGGAGGTAATGAATGAAAGAGGAAGTCGCGCAAGAATGAGGAAAGGGGGCGCCCGACGTTGTGTTTACGGGCACAGGCGAGCGCACTTATGTGCTCCCCCAGTGCTCTTTAGGTGCTCTCCCAGAAAATTGACACACACCCATTCCGTCACGCCTTGAATTTCAATTGGGCGAGCACAACGGAGCGAGCACTTGTGCTATTCAAGTGCTCGTCCATTTACGACAGCATAACCGCGCCTCAATATTCAAAAGGGCGATCAGGCTGGCGAGCACATGTGCAACCTAAGTGCTCGCTAGGCTGTGAGCAAGCACATGTGCTCGCCCAGTGCACCCCATCGTGTGCACGCCAATCGTGTTTTTTTGTAGTGGGAGTATAAAGTCCACGATATATATACATCATACATGTTTATCGTCCAAAATAAACAGGGAAGTGGAATGGTTTTATCAGTTGTGCTCATCTGAGATATTGCAATTTTAGTTATACCCCTCCCTTTTTTGGAATATCAGTTATACCCCTACCTTCTTGCAAAATTCACAGCTCTGCCCTTCTATTAAGGTAAAGTAGGAGCATAACTGATATTACAAAAGGGTAGAACTGTGAATTTTGCAAGAAGGTAGTGGTACAACTGATATTTCAAAAAAACGGGGCATAACTGATATTGCAATATCTCATAGGGGCACAACTGATAAAAATCCTAAAATAAATCAAGTGTCTGGCATGATTGTTGAAGTGAAAAGAATATTGGGCAGAGCACATGAATCTAATTAGGTTTTGCTTATAATAGCAACTTCTACTCAAGTAAGGATGTCGACCCATAAACATTGTCTCACCCTAACTAGTTATGTCGAGGTTGGAGAGCAAGTATAAGAATATCAGAAAATCCACAAAAATCTTTGAGACGGTTAGATGATATTTACCGTAGGGGTGAAGGGGCGGTTTACATACAACCGGGACAAAGTGGTTTATGATTAAATCTCAGAGGCATTCTTTTCATTTGGTAGATCCAAGTCCATGGCCTATTCGGGTTCACTCAGAGCTTTGGCAACCACCATTGGAGGTGTAATGTACATGCACTCACTTCAAGGGGGTGCAACACTTCTCAGTTTGGGCCTTATATTTCTCCTATATATAATGTTCGTATGGTGACGCGATGTTCTACGTGAATCCACGTTGGAAGGGCATCATACAAAAGATATCAACCAAAATATTGTTTCCCTCTACTTCTGCATGCACAGCAATGCTGCTCACTACGCTCCTCCTCCTTTCGCTATCGCATCCTCAGCCTCTCGCCCTCTACTTCGGCAGATCGTCTCAGTAGGCAGTTGATTCCTTTGCATCAAGGGCAGCTCGCAAGACTGTACCATTCCTCCACTCGTTGCTCTCTAGTGGACGAGCCCACTATTTACCTCCGTCAGAGTCAAAGCTGACAGCGGTGAGGCGTTCAATGAGAAGCAAAGTTGCAGATCGTGCGAAGCAGATACGACGAGGTTTTCGACGAGCAATTAAGGCATAGCATCTTCTATTAACTATTTCATTCCAAGTTTTTTGTTTCTGCATAAGATTATGCCTTTCTCTGTTATCTCGGGCGGTCTTTGGTTGTCATTAATCCATCAAGGATGTCCTTTATCCCCGCTCATCTTCATTCATTCATTGTATGTGCTCGATGCGATGTTGGCTAAACTTGTTTTTGCGAGTAAATGCATGGGATTCCATAGGAAGGGGATGTCTGAGATGATAACCAACATACAATTTGCTGGTGACCAACTCATATTTATTCAAAATGAGAAGTGTGGACTTCAAAATATCTTAGATACTTTAAAAATCTTCTCTAGCCTTTCAAGCCTCAATATTAATCAGAATAAATCCGAATATTTTGTCATAAATCTCTCAAACTATGAGAAACAAATTGTGGACACCATTCTACCTTGGAATCAAGCGGCATTCCCAATCTCCTATTTTGGTTTTCCCATTGATACTAAGAGGCCTGGTGTATGGGAGTGGAATAAACTTATTGATAAACTTGCAAATAAACTACAAGGATTTAAGGCTAACATTTTTCTGTTGCCGGCATGTGTCTGCCTTTTAAATTCATCTCTAACGCCACTTGCTACACATATGTTTTCTTGCTTCAAGGCACCTTTAAATGTAATTAAAAAAAATTGATCCAGTTAGAAGGAAATTTCTATGTAATGGAAATATTAACAGTGGACTGCATGCCAAGGTTGCCTGGAAAAAAGTTAGCCGACCCAAATCAAATGACGGTTGGGGAATTCTTGACCTAAAAAACTTCAACATTGAACTAATTACAAAAGCCTCTATAAACATTTTAGAATATGAGAAATCGTGGCTTTCAAATTTCATTAGTGCTTGCTACTAACTTAATGGTCCTATCTCACTATTTGGCACTTCTCGTAAAACTTGCTTACCTGTTTGGGGTGATATATGTAAAGGCTCACTGGAATTTAGAGGAGTATTTCAGAAGCGATTAGGGTATGGAAAACTTTCATCACTGTTGAGAGACCCTCTATTAGGGAATCCTCCCATTAATGCTCAATTTCCAAACATTTGGAAACTGGTTAAAAACAAGAGGATCTCGGGTTAACAATGGGATGGTGACCTGGAAAACCAAAGAACAATTGGTTTAAGACTTTACTATAGGACCCCTTCTTGGCTTTGGCCACAAATTGAGCGCATCAAAGATACAATAAGCATGATGGTGAACAATTTGAATGTCAATAAAAAGATTTATGCTTTTTTCCCTGCTCGGGATCATCTCAAGCCAAAATCTATAAATAAAATGATCTATGATCTTTTAACCTCAGGTGGCATTGATTCAAAATTTAACTTAAATTTCTTGTCGACAATATTGATCCAAGATATCATACTTTTTGTGGATGTTGGCTCATAAGAAGGTTGCAACCCAGGATCTACTTTATAAATTTAACACCTCTTCTGTTAACGCATGCTATATTTTTCAATCAGATTCTAAATCCTATGAACACTTATTTGAAACTTGCGAGGTCACTAAATGTTTATTTACAAAAGTCAGTTTGCCGAACACAAAGATAAACCTAACAACAATTCTCTATTTCTTTTCGTGGTAATCTTATAAGCTAATGATTGGCAGATTTTAGCAATCGGGGCATCTCTCTGGTAGTCGATTTGGAGAGCTCATTGCAAGATCGCTTTTGAGGGTCTTCTGATAAACATCACGAGAATTTTGGCGGATGCATCACAGATTTGCTTAATGTGTGTAAATTGCTCATTATCACACGATGCTAACTTTGGTTGATGGTGAATCGGTCTACATTCTGGATACAGTGTTTCTTTATCTTTTATCGTTATTATCCCATGCTTTTATTTTTTCTCCCAGCTCCAGACAGGATGGATCTAAAATATCAGGCATTTTTTTGTTCCCGGAGTTCATCAAGGGGTGGATCAGGCAAAAATCCGCATTGATCAACTTTCTGGTCATGGCTTCTTTTTGTGGGGAACTACTGCCCTGGTGATGAATCTCCATTTCATCACCTTTATTCTATCATTTTGCCCTCAAAAACCCCAGCAAATGCATGTAAAGATCACCAATTTGTGCATAATAGCATTCATGATTCATTGTATTAATCACACATTAAATAAGGTGTTTAATGCCAAAATTATAGAATAAAGAGAAGAAAAGAAAAAGGAGTAAAATATTGCAAATATTTTATGACCCTAATGCCGAGACCAAGGCCAGCATGGAATTGGTCGACAAGGAATAAAGTAGGGGGAGATAAGGGCCAGTGTATAATAAATACCTCATTTATTCATGCATTTATTTATGCATTTTTGACATCTATTTTGTACAAAATTATTTATTCATCAAATAAAGAAACTTTGTTCATGAAAGTTGTAGACAATAATGTAAATAAAAATACAAAATTGAGTTTTTGTAAAAATAATTCTCAGTGTACATTTTATACACAGAATAAAAAGCAAAAATCTCAACTTCACAGACCCATATCTTGCAAATAAAACTCCAAATCACTCAAACTCACCTTTAATTGTATATAGCTTTCCAAGAACTATTTAATAAAATTGGTTTCATAATTTTTGGAGTCCATCTGCAAAAGTTTGGTTTTTGGCCTTCATTGTGCAGCCTGCCTGATTAAAATATTCATTATATTCATTGTCCATTATTTTTAGCAATTTATATTTTTAAAATTTTGTAAATAATGTATATAACACCTGTACATATTGAAATTAGAATAAAACTAAAAAGGACTTCTAAAATAAAATAAGTAAATGCAGGGTAATAGGCATAATACCTATGCTAAGTATATATCTAAATAAAGGAGGAAAATATTCTTTAATTCTTTCATATTTTTATAATGTTGTAAATATTACATATAATTCATTAAAAATACAAATTCAAAATAAAAACCAAGAAAATACATTAAATAAATAAAGTATATATAATATACAGGTAAAAGACCTACAAGTATACCTACATATACATATACCTATTTATTTAAAAATGAAAATAAACTCATAAAAATTAAATAAAAATACCCCCACACTCAAAAAAATAAATTATAAATTTATAAAATAAGACAATAAAATAACAAAATAAAATAAAATTAAAAATAAAATACACAAAATACATGTAAATACATACATATACACATTATTAAAATAAAACTATAATAAAACACTTCAAAAAAATTCAATAAAAATCGTAAATAAATACTACATGAAATAATACACATTTTTTATTTTATAAGAAAAAAATAATAAAATCATTTACTATGTTAAATAAATCAATTTCGAATAAGGGATCCTATTTTGTCTTCAAGCGGCCGATCTGGACCAATGGGGCGCCAGCCCTTGTTGACCGCCTGGTCAATTGTCCCATCCGAGCCCTGACATCTCTGAACCATCTTTTCCCCTGATTTCGTCCCTTTTTTACGGCCATCTCGTCCATCGATCGAGCTCGCTTTCTTCACAAGAAATGATCTCTGATGATCACTGATACCCGCTGATATCTTAGATCAATTTGATACTCATTGGATTAACCAATAAACGTCGGTCAATAAGGCTCCAGGCCAATGTCGATAAATAAGAAGCTTCGCCCCCCTCCTCAAATTTGGCCAATTTAACCCACCCAAACGCCTTGATCTCGATCCAGGGAGGTTCCTCGTGACAGGGGGAGTGTTCCAGCACCTCGAATCGTCCGGAGGAGGGAAGATTTTGATGCGGCGGAGCTCCGGCGTCCGTCCTGCTCCCTGGTGGCCCCCAGGTATAAGAGATGTCCTTTTGATGCATTTTAGGTAGATTTTGATTCTAGCTTTTCGTTCCAGTTGTTAGTTTAGCTTTTAGATCAGTAGGGTACTTAAAATCCAAAAATCGAAGTTCGCCGGAGCTCCGCTCCGACGACTTCTTCACTGTGACACCAACTGTATCCGACCGCCACGTTCATCCCACTTCATTCCCCATCGTATTCTCCATCGATCGCTCATCTTCGTTCAACCAAGGACCCCCAGTCCTTGGAATCGGAGCTCCACCTCCGCCTCTTGCCGGAGCTCCTCCGCCGCACTCCATTTTGCGATATAGCTGCAAAACCCGGGGCCGAGGAGGTAGCCCTCGCTCCCCCGGTTCTTCCTATACAGGTCCAGCGAAGAAAGGAGCCCATCTAGGCTCGATTCAAACTAGGAAGAGGTTCCTGGAGGTCATGTTCTTCATCGACCTCGTCCGAGCGCCTCGGACCTCCAGGAGCCATGGCGAGACCATCAGAGGATGCGGGGAGCCTCCAGCTACGTGCAGAGTGCCTCAGATGCGAGGGAGATGCCCGGAGGAGCCCAAGCTTCACGATCGAAGCTCGCTGGGGGCGAGCTTCTTCCCTGTTCTTCCAGACACCTCCAGCGCCGTCGGATCAGGAGGCCCGGCCCAGATCGCATAGGAGTCGTCCGATGAAGACACGCACTGACCATCAGATCTGCGAGGAGCATCTAATCCGAACCCTCCATCGGCGAACCGGTATCCGCCGTCGAACGAGCGACGCGTGTCCAAGTGAAGCCCTCATCGTCGTCCGTCAGCGCCTAAATAAGGGGTAAATTTCTTATTTTACCCCAGTACTTTTTGTATTTATTATTCACCCCTGTAAATAAAAGTTGAAGTTTATTTTTGCGTAAAAATTTTGCATGGACCCCCCTGTATTTTCATGAAATTGCTTTGAGGTCCATTCCACATCACCTCACGTGTACCCCCACGTGAGGTGGCTAAATTGCACTAGCACCCCTGTACATTTGTAAATTTGCTTTGAGTCCATAAAATAAAATTTCCAGTGTAATATTTTTGTGAAAATTTGTATTAAGGACCCTGGACTTTTAGAAATTACATTTCGGTCCCTGTAGGTGCGGAGCACGTATAGTCCCACGTGCTGGATATTTTGCGCAAGTACCCCTGGCGGGTTTTGTATTTTGTTTCAACCCTTGAAATTACAGAACATGTGTTATAACTTTGGTAATATTGCACAGAAGCCCTTGACTTTATTTTTATTTGCAAAAATGCCCCTGACAGGCTATAAATTTTTGTATGCTTTATCCATTTATTCCATGCCTTATATTAACTTGAAAAAATTTGCAAAAATGGATATAAGCTCCTGTTAGGTTGCTCTTGCTCTCCATAGTTTTAGTTTTTAATTTTGTTGCATTTTTGCATTTATTAAAAATCAAAAACATGCAATTTATTTACTTTCTAGCTTATAAAATACCAAAAAAATATTAAACCACCTCGAAAAATTACAAAAAAAATCACCTATGGTCTATCTTATCATGTTTTAGTGTTAATCCAAAAATCATTAAAAATATCAAAAGAAAAACCTTAAAAATTCAAAATACTCAAAAACTTCTAAAAAATATAAAAAATTCTAGAAAACCCTAAAAAATGCAAACTCAACTCCTGTAGTTCCTATATTTTATCCTCTTTACTTTAAAAATGGTTTGGAGAGGCTGTGTGTTATTTTTAATTACCATTTTACCCCCAGCCAGTAGCTAACTACCTGTTTTCCCTTATTTTGCAATTTAAAAATCCAAAAATATTTTGAAAAATACCCAAAAATCACAAAAACAGAAAAAATCATGAAAATACCAAAAAGATTTTATTCCTGCATTTTTGAGTGTTTTTATCTATTTTATAAATATTATATCACTCCTCTCTCTCCTTTATATACATATTCCCTTGTTGAAAAAAAATTATATTATATTTTATATATATATATATATATTAATGTATAACAATCTGAAAATTAAAAAAAATAGATATATATAGAGAAATATATACACATGTATGTATTATATGCTTTATACATACCCTCTATGGGTATCTGTATATTTATATATTTATCTTCTATAAATTATATATATATTACATAATAATATTATCATATATAAAAAAATTATAAAAATAAAAACCACAAAAATAGGCTTCACACAAGGATGACTCTGTGGTACATGCACATCATAGGCTATTGCATTTTGTATTGCTCTCTGTGGTTTGACCTCTACATGCTTGTTCACTATGCATTTTGTGGTAGAGTAATAAATATTAATTCACATTTTTGGGACTTAATCTATTCATTCTTTTATTGTGGGTTAATTGCTGAATAACCGATGTTTTGTGAGTGGTCGCCTCAGCGACACATATTTTGACCCTCGTAGAATGTCAGTTATCAGATGGCGCCGTTGCCGGGGAGCAATGAGCATAGCCTACTTTATTTTGTCATTCTTGTGTAAAAATTTTTGGATTCATCATTGATTTTGTGAACAGCTATTTCTATTGTTATTAATCACCATGCTTTATTGATTTATTTATTGTGATTAATTTATATCTGTTTTAGTTGATTGAATGAGCTATACTAATTCAATTTCTTTGTGACTTTGATGCGAGGGCCCGCCACGCGAGGATGGCTTCTTAGGGAGCCAAGGAAGCCGAGCTTGGAGGAGGTTGGTCTTCACCTCATGACCATCTGGAGAGAGCATCAAGGAAGCAAAGAAATGGGGATTAGATAGGTCTAGCACACTTAGGATTATTTTTGTAATTTATGGTGAGAGAGAGACAATTTTGGCATGTAATAATTAACAGGACTCTACTCTTCACAATGAGGTCCAGTGCCCGGGTGATTGTTCACCTGGGGGCCTCATCGCGGTTTTCCGAGTTTGCATCGCTTTCTTTCTTTGTTTTCCGCAGTTTTGAGCTTTCCGCCCTTATTTTTACTTTGTTTTGTGTGCTTGGAGCCCCTAGATGTAGGTTGCTTGACTCGGTAGCTAGGTCCATACATTAATAAGAACGCATGTTCCTATAGTTTACTTCGTATGGATCTAGTCAAACTTAAACAAGCCGTTCATTTGTCTCTGAGCCTTTGTGCCACAACGAGCCCCGTAAAGCGCTATCTCCTAAACTCTAGTGTGTTGAGCAGAGGAGGGGTGAGACAAGACCGGACCTTTTTTGGTCTAGAGATAAATGAGCGACTTATGGTTCTTCACGCTAATAGCACCTAATGTTTAGGGCGATTTTGTGCCTTGCATTCCGACATGTAGATAGGTTTAAAAATTCTGTTTTGCATACCGCATGGAAAGAGCTGGGATGCACTGTAAGTCTTCTAACTCAGCATGCATCATTCGGTTCAATGGTGAGATTTCCATCATGGAACCACTTGCACGGCTTTTCCGCTATCTCCCTCTGATTTTGAGCACCTAGGACTTAAATGAAAATCTACAAAAACGTTAGGCGCTGGTATGAAAACAGACTCAAAAAAAGTGAAAACCAAAAAAATTAAAACAAGGGGACTGCTAAATAAACTTTGACCTTAGTTAAAATCTGTAATGGACTATCATTTACTGAGTTCATAAAGCCCTCATTGTTTTTAGGTACCTTGGAGGGGGACCAAAACCCTACTCCCTTGAGCGAGTGCGACCCCCTAAGGATTAAAGCCAAAAACCCAGTCTGCAACTGCCTTGTGTATCGCCTGGATTTCCGAAGTAATGGCGCTTCTATCGTACGTAGGAGAGTAGGGCTTGGTCACCAATGATGACCCTCTGTTGTGTAGAGCATTGACCCTGTCCGAAGTATTGAGCATAGGCCACGCCTTCACAGGGGTGTCTGTCTCATTGTCCTACGTCCGAGTAGGTTCTTGCACGCTCACGGGTGATTCCATTGCGAGCGAGAACCGAAGTATTGGTTTCGCCTATCGACTTCCTCTCTCTATTTCTTTGGCTGAGTAGGGATCCAGGAAGGGTTACAAGGACTCCAAAAAGTACAGACTACAGGTTACACAGGAGGAGGACAAGTACGGGATACTCTTCTGGCAATACTCTCTCTCCTATAGGGTAGCATACTAAGGACTTGTTATAAGATATGCCTGAAATCACAACTCTAAAAATGAAAAGACAATAAATAGCTGAACTTTCACGGCTTCACATGGCGTGAGTTGGTGAACCCGATTTTGTATTGTGTTTGTATGGATCTAGATTAAGGTTCAAAGATCAAGTCTCGCGCCTTTGCGCACATTTTGTTGTTTCCCCATTTGACCTCGCCGCTCAACCGAGCCTCTCTACTCTTTTACACTCCTTTTATTCCTCGTTGACCATCGTATCTTTCTTCCAACATCCGACCTTCTCTTGTGCTTTGCGAGGTTGATCCATGGATGGTTTCCGTCGGGACCATGCCGACACCCACATCGATTCCATGGACTCAACTCCGCCAATAAATTCGAGGCGATTCCCGAGAACCCGATCCGAACTTTGCGGATCGATCTCCAGACTCCTCATTTTCTACCTTCCTCTTGGCCACCCAATAAACTGGGATCACTTTTGTCCCGCCTTCGCCGTTGTGAATGGAATTCGATTATAGTCTACATCCTTTTTCCATTCACAACATGCTGGGGTTGACCTGAATTCCAGCTCTAACATGACAGCTGAACACTAATTACAAGCGGTCTGATCAGGACTATCTCATTATGCAGATAGAAGACAGAGCGAGCCCTGGAGACTACTCCGGAGTTCATTTCATCCGACTCAGACCCTGACACGGCTCCCGGAGGAAAGGGCAAGGACCAGCAGCCACCCCAACCAGAGGGACAGGTGCCAGATCAGAATCAAGTCAATGCACAACTACTGGCATCTATCCAGGCCATCCAGCAACAGCTGACGGAGCAGGCCCTCACGCAGACAACATTCCAGGATATGTTGAATGATATGATGAACCGAGACGAGGGAGGAGGAGGCAGAGGCAGAGGAGGCAGGGGAGGAGGAGGTGGAGGTGGAGGTGGTGGTCTAGATGATGATCTAGAATTTCCACCACCACCCAAACCTACACTTAAAGAAACATACAATCCAGGAGACAGCCAGATGACCGAGTGGATCCTCATTCCACTGGTACACGCTCACTTTGAGCTGAAGCCCCAGTTCATTGCCTTTCTCCCTGCATTCCATGGAAATACCAATGAAGAGCCGTACATTCACCTGCAGCAATTTTCCCGCATTTGCCGCACTACTCACTATCCCAATGTCCCTCTGGACATTGTCAATATGATGGCATTCCCATTCAGCTTACAGGACAAGGCCCTCTATTGGGTCAACCATCTGGGAAAGGTCGTGACGACCTGGGAGGAGTTGAAGTCCGCATTTCTGCATAAATATTACCCTCTCGGTCGGCTCAACCAGATGCGAGCCCATATCAGTAATTTCTCCCAAGGACCCCATGAGTCAGTACACGAAGCCTGGGAGCGATTCACTGACCTGCAGGAGAAGTGTCCCCATCATGATATTCCAAAGACCAGCTTGGTCCAGTACTTCTTTGGGGGACTGAACATTGAAAGCCAAAGGCTCGTTGACGCAGCATGTGGGGGCTCACATTTTAACTAGGATGAAGACGTAGTTTGGCAGATATTTGAAGAAATGGCCGAAGGAGAGGCCGCCCTCTCTTCATCCAAGGCATATCAGAAGCAGCCCCAGATCCTCTAGAAGCAAGTACACATGGCAGCGTCCAAGGAGGCAGAGAGAGATGAGAGCTCCAAACTCAGTATCATCGGGGGCCATCTCTCTAAAGTTGACATCATTGAGAAGCGATCACAGGACCTCGAAAAACTCGCTGTGATCGAGAAGAGGACCCAGAATTTAGGCAAGCTTGATCAGATCAACAAGTACCTTGAACTGTTGGTGGGCACCATCAACTCTGTTCAGTCGGCGACACCACCAGAAGCTCCCGCTGAGAAGAAGGACGAACAGCAACCGCAACATCAGCCTCAGCCGAGCCAGCAGCCACCGGCAGTCCAGCACGTGTACTACGTGCAGGCGTCCGACCAGGGCCAGCCGCAGCAGCAGATGGTTGTGTACCAACCGGAGTTTCTTTTAGGACCTGATCCATTCTTCCCACCACCACCCCTGATTCAGGAAGTAAACGGGGTATGGACCAACGATGCACAGCCGACCCATCCTATGGGACAACCCCAGGGTCAACCACTTGCCAACCGGCAGTACCACCAACCTCAGGGTGGTCGCTTTGGACAGTCCTCTCAGCCTCATCAGCAGTACCATCAGCATCGCCAGTATGCAAACCAATGGAGGCAGAATTTGCCATACTAGCAGCAGCCGCAGTACCGTCATCCGCAGCCGTTTCACCGGTATGCGGCTGCCCCGCCTCAACAATACCAATAGTATCCTTCCCCCTCGTATCAACAACTTCAACTTCCTGCACCACCCCAGCACCACCAGCAACAACCTCCACACCCATCTATGCAACAGCAGTGTGGTCTACACGCTGAAACCATCGAAGTACCCCCAGCGAACCCCACCATGGATTGTATGGCCCAGCTTGTCAAAGGGCTAGTGGAAATGACCAAGCGGCTTGACGACCTGACCTCTACCCGAACCACCATTCCGGCTCAGGTCGAAGCCAACCTCAATAATTTCAAGAAGAAAGAGCAGGTAGATTGTGATGTCATGTCCGAGTCTGATAATGATATTACTGTTTATTCTAATGTTGTTACTCTCAGGAGCGGTAGGGCCTTGCCTCCGCCTGTCACAAAGATTGGGGTGAATAAAGAAACAGGTGGATCGTCATCTTCCGCATCAGCCGTGCCAGCTACAGGGGCGGGTGAGGAGGAAGAAGAAGGAGAAGCTAGTCCAGCCGTCGTGCATTTGCAGCAGTCTCAGCAGAAAATACAAAAAAATCAGCAAAACCAAAAACACCTAAAAGAAGTTTGCAGCCGAAGCGAAGCCGCGCCAGCATTGGAGGAGCCGCCAGCAGCAGCCGATCCCTCGCCATCCGACGGAGCAGACACTACCCTTTTTGATCGCCCTACAGCACCAGTATACCAAGATACAGATTGTACTCCTTTTTGTAGTCCGGATGTACAACATTTGATGGGTGATGATTTTGATGTAAATAAGAACTCTAATTTTCCTGCCAGTGATGTACATATTCCTTTTCCTCATGCAATACAAAAATCTAAAAAAATGCAAAACGAAAAAAGGCATTGTCTGATCCAGGAGTTGTGGAAATTTTAGACATGTTGACTGTTGAGATTCCTTTATTGAAGGTTGTGGAATACATGCCAGTTGTGAAGAAAGGACTGAAGGAGGCATGTACTAACAGGCATCGCCCAGCGCAAGAAAACAAACGCAGAGATGTAGAGAAGCACGTACTCTCCATGGCCACTGTTGCAGCCATCAGCAACCTCCCACAGAAGAAGCAAGACACAGGAGCACCTCTGATCAGTTGTGAGATTTTTGACCAGGTCTTCGAGCGCACTCTCCTTGACAGTGGATCTTCCATCAACCTTCTGCCCTCATCTATAATGCAAGAATTTGGGTTGGGTCCGCTCAAGCAAACACGCAAGATCCTTCAGTTCGCTGACCGATCCGTCAAGCGGCCCCGAGGTCTTTTGGAAGACGTAGTAGTTAAAGTGCAGGAGATGCAATTCACAACCGATTTTGTAGTCCTTGATATGGACTCGCATGCACCTCTACTCCAGACCCCTATCATCCTTGGACGACCATTTCTTCGTACTTCAGGTGCCGTGGTTGATTACGGGTCTGGCAGGATTGCTTTCAGCTCGGACACCAAACAGGTCACCATCAACATGAATAAAGAGCCGAATACCACGACTGATGAGAGCTAGCCAGCATGCGAAGCAGACTGTGACTTTATTGCGGAGATCAGAGACTCATCCTTATCATTGGACGATGAATGGACCCGAGAAATCCTCACTCTTGAGGAGGACTTGGAAAGCGCAGTTAGCCTTGGCTCCGATGATTCTTGGGAGACAGATTCTCAGATGCAGGCGCATCTCTTTGAGCATACACTCCAGACCGAACACGATCAGCTTAGCGCAGAACCGTTCGGCACATCACCAGGATCTCAACTGAATGACGAGGATGGTAGCAGCTTCAAGGAAGTACATCCCCCCACCAGCATAGTCTCTGAAGTGACCGACAAGTCGGACAGGTTAAAACCAGAACTCAAGTCACTTCCTGCAGGCCTGAAGTATGCTTTCCTTGCAGGTGAAGAACAAATGTATCCGATCATCATCAGCAGCAGGCTGAATCCGGATCAGGAATCTCGTCTTCTCGAGGTTCTAGAAAAGAACCGCAAGGCACTTGGTTGGAGCATATCAGACCTCCGAGGGATAAATCCAGCCTTGTGTTCACACCACATCTATCTGGAAGAAGATGCCAAGCCGTCCAGCGAATTCCAAAGAAGGTTGAACCCTAACCTCCGGGACGTCGTCATGAAAGAAATAACGAAATGGTGTGACGCAGGCTTTATCTATCCCATCTCCAATTCAAAATAGGTGAGACCACTACATGTAGTTCCAAAGAAATCCGGGCTGACCATGGTTACAAATGACAAAGGAGAGGAAATTTCCACTTGGGTACCAACATCCTGGCGGGTGTGTATTGACTACCGCCGTCTTAATGCAGCAACTAAGAAGGACCACTTTCCCTTGCCATTCATTGATCAAGTTCTGGAAAGATTAGCAGGCAAGGAGTTCTTCTGCTTTTTGGATGGGTACTCCGGGTACAACCAAGTGGCAATCGCCCCTGAAGATCAAGAGAAGACTACCTTCACTTGCCCGTTCGGCACCTACGCCTTCAAGAGAATGCCCTTTGGATTATGCAATGCACCTGCAACCTTCCAAAGATGCATGTTAGCAGTCTTCGCTGAGATGGTAGGCAGTTTTCTCGAGGTGTTCATGGACAACTTCTCTGTCTATGGTGATAGTTTCGATTCTTGTCTTAAGCACCTAGACATAGTGCTTCAGAAGTGCCGAGAAGTCAATTTAGTGCTTTTATGGGAAAAGAGCCACTTTATGGTCACTGAAGGCATTGTGTTGGGCCTGTCGTTTCCAAACGCGGCATGGAAGTCGACCCGGCAAAGGTGGATGTTATTTCAAATCTCCAGCCACCTCAGACAGTGAAGAATGTGAGGTCATTCATGGGGCATGTCGGATTTTACAGGCGATTCATCAAGGATTTCAGCCGCATTGCCCGACCTCTGACAGAACGTTTATGCAAGGAAACAGAGTTCATGGTTGATCAGCAGGTTCTCCTTGCTTTCAATCAGTTGAAGGAGCTTATCACTCAGGATCCAATCTTACAACCGCCATACTGGTCTCTTCCCTTTGAGATAATGACCGATGCGTCAGACTTTGCAGTCGGGGTTGTTCTTGGGCAAAGGAAAGAGAGAGCGCCCTATGCCATTCACTATGCCAGCAGAACATTAGATGAAGCACAGAGAAATTATACAGTGACAGAGAAAGAATTGCTGGCTGTGGTTTTCGCCCTTGAGAAGTTCAGATCCTATCTGTTGGGATCAAAAGTCACAATTTTTACAGACCACTCTGCTATCCGGTACCTATAGCAGAAGAAGGATGCCAAGCCAAGACTGATTCGATGGATCCTTCTCCTCCAGGAATTTGATCTGGAATTCAAAGACAAGCCTGGAGTTCAGAATGTGGTAGCAGATCATCTCTCCAGAATTGAGCAGCACGAGTCTCCTCTGAACAGTGCACCCATCACAGAAACCTTTCCTGACGAATCAATCCTTGCAGTGGATTCTCTTCCTTGGTATGCTGATATAGTCAACTACCTCACCTCTGGGGTAACGCCGTCGGATTGGACAAAGAATCAAAAGAACAAATTCATGTCGACCATCCGATTCTACCAATGGGAGGATCCTCTTTTATTCAGGGAAGGAGCGGATTGCATTTGGCGCAGGTGCATCCCTCAGGAGGAGCAATCTAGTGTCCTCGAGCATTGTCACTCGCTCGAATCTGATGGACATCACTCTGGAGATCGTACGACAGCCAAAGTACTTCAGTATGACTTTTGGTGGCCCACATTATTTAAGGATGTTGCAGAGTTTGTCAAAAGATGTATTGACTGTCAGAAATTGAAAGTTACACTTACTGCCAAAGATTCAATGACCCTGAAAATCATTCAGATAGAAGATGTTTTTGATGCATGGGGCATTGACTTCATGGGACCTTTCCCGAACAGTCAAGGTTTTGAGCACATCCTTCTTGCCGTCGATTACGTGAGTCGTTGGGTTGAAGCTATCCCTGCTCGAGCCGCCGACAGCCGTACAGTCTGTCAGTTCCTGAAGAAGAACATCATTTCGCGGTTCGGGATACCGAAAATTCTCATATCAGACGGGGGTAGTCACTTCATTAACAAAGACGTCAAGAAGTTAACAAAGGAGTACAGCATCGATCATCGAGTCGCGTCTCCTTACCATCCTCAGACCAATGGCATGGCGGAGTTATCAAACAGAGAAATCAAGACTATCCTGCAGAAACTTGTTAGGCCAAACAGAAAAGACTGGTCTCAACTCTTGGACTCAGTCCTATGGGCTTACCGAACCGCCTACAAGTCTCCCTTGGGCATGTCACCCTACCGTTTTGTATATGGAAAGCCGTGCCATCTGCCAGTTGAATTAATTCACAAATCCTTACGGGCAGTCAACAGTTGCAATTTGGACTCACACAAAAGTGGTCAGAAGAGAAAAGATGATCTGAACAGGCTCTTGGAATTCCGAGACTATGCATACGATAACACATTGATGTACAAAGAGAAGGTGAAACGCTGGCATGACCGGCACATCAGACGAAAGACCTTTGATATTGGACATAAAGTGTGGTTATTTGATGCAAAGTTGCGGATATTCCCAGGCAAATTGAAGAGTAAGTGGACAGGGCCATTTCGAGTTTGTGAAGTGCATGACAATGGAAGTATTGCCATATCAGAATTGTCCTCTGACGCACAACGCTTCGTCTTCAATAGCCAACTACTGAAGCCTTACCTCGAACCAGATGCATTCATAGTCGTTGTAGACTCCATTCAGCTAGTGCACCACGAAGACATTTCCACAACCGCTGCAGCATCAGAAGATTCAGACGATGTACTCCAAGAACTGTTTATCTGATTTTCTTCTTTTCTTCTTTCCTTCTTTTCCTTTTCTAGCTTCTTGTTGTATCTAAAAGGTGCCGCCCTTGTAGACAGTTTTCTATACTTAGGACGTACTTTGTCCTAAGTATAAGGGGGATGTGCACCCCGAGTTTTTCATTTCATTCCGATCATCTCCATTGTCTCCTCTTCTTGTCTATACTTAGGAGTATCTTACCCTAAGTATAGGGGGAGACAATCTGAGTACGATCTGTGTATTCCCACCCTTGACCCTCCCTGCTTTTTTGTACAGTCTTCTATGCTTAGGATTATTTGATCCTAAGTATAGGGGGGACGGTCAACTTCTCATTCATTCATTTTTCATTCATATATTCTTTCGACTTGTCTATACTCAGTACGAGTTATGTCTTCTCTTTTCTCTTCGATCTATGAGGACATAGCTCAAGCTAAGTATAGGGGGGTCGTATATACCATGTATATACTATAAGCCATAACTCATACTGAAAAATAAAACATCAACTCAATCTAAAAAGTAATAAGTACTTCTATAATAATAAAAGATGATTGTGAGGTCCTCAGACTCTTTGTACTTGTACTGATTATTGAGTCAGGAAAAGTGTTTTCTGCAAAATATTTCTTTGAAAAAATCTTGTGAAAATTGCTTGAAAAATAGTGTGTACAAGTATTCAACCTTTGAAAAATCAGTTTTGTGTGTAAAATTTATTTTCTTTGAGTGAAATCAAAATGTGTGAAAATCAGTGTGCACATGATTGTAAAAATGGATTGTCAAATTGTTTTGAAAAACTTATCTATGTTGTGTAAAACCTATTGCAAAAATCATTTTTCAAATGCGTGAACATGTTTGTCAAATTAGTTTGGACTATAGTTTTCAAAACTCTTGTGAAAATGATTCTTGAAAAAGTCTGAGGAGTCTGCACAAAAATCTCTCACACAAAAATAAGCAGTAATTCCAAATAAAGCTTATAAGAGCCAAAACCATACTGTACATCAAATACAGTTTTTCTTCTTTTGTATATACTGATTAATAATTCAGGTTAGATACCTATACAGTATGATTTGAAAAATAGTGTGAATTGTTTGAAAATTTTGCTGTGAAACGTTTTCAACCTGTGTAAAATTGTTTGGATTGCAAAACTTTTCTTTGTGTGGAATAAAGGATTTAAAAAAACCTATGTGCAAATGTTTTGAAAATTGTTTGTCAAAATTATTGTGGAAAAGGTATATATATATAGTGTGAAAAATCTTTGCAAAAATAGTTTTCAAATGTGTGTAAATGATTGCAAAAATTATCGTGTACTATAGTTGGCAAAAATTACTTTCAAACTAGAGATGAGAAATAAAAGCATCATTACAAACACTTATAAATTAAATACATAAAATTCTTTCTGTACAAGCTGAATAAAGTACTTCATTAAAACCTGTAAAGTCTTTAAAAATCCATGCCTTTTGTAAATAAGGCGGTACGCCTGTGTAAATAACTGTGTATACCTTTGTATGTGTCAAGCTTTCTATTTGTAAAAAAATTCTTTGTGTGAAAAGATTCTTTGATTCTTGTCAAATCCTTGTGAAAAATTGCATCATTCATTGTGCATAGCATGAGCATACCATTCATATTCTTTTTGAGTGAGTTTGATGATTGAATCAGTCCAATAAAATCTCAAGTTGGAGCTTGGTTAGACCTTACCGCACCTAACTGCACTGGAACCTTACGGGAACTAGGTTTAAGGTACCTCAGGTCTATGCAGACTTAATTCTTTTAGAAATTAGGGCTGGGTTCAAGTCACCTCAACTGACTAACTAGAACTTTTCGAGACACACGCATGACTCTTGCCGACCATGACGTAACTTGGACACTTGCACCTTTCACTTGGCTCAACTCAGTTGGAGTGGTGAGGGGGTTGGATTTGCCAGTCTGAGACGCACACGGGTGGAAACATTCGTCCTCGTCTAGGGAGGGAAGTGCACCCCAACCCGGTTCAATAGCCATGAGGTCTAACGATGGGAGATTGTGGGTTGCAATAAAGCTTCAAAAGAGGGATAGTCTACTGGCTCAAGAGGAAAAACGCTTTATGTAAATGCTGCTGTGAATAGTATGTTGAATATATATATATATATATATATATATATATATGGTCAGGCCTGTACAAAAATAAAATGCTTGCAAAGTATGTACATATGTTGTAAAGCCAATAAGCAAGCTTGAGTTCCAAAGTCAAATATGTAAGCCTGTAGCTGGATGACTTGACTACACTGGTCTTGCATCCTAGGATAGGTAGCTACACTGGCTACTATCCATTCTTCTCTTCACCCCCTCCTCTTGAGCTGGTTGCCACTTGAACTTAGAAGGGAATACCCTGCTCCTCGTGGAAAGAGCTGTTGGATTGGGGAATAATTGGGTTGTCATTCTGGAGAAGTCGGTTCCTTTGTCATTTCAGTTGGGGAGAGCCACCATCACTTACACTGTACAAGTCAGCTTCATAGCTATAAGGGTTTGCGTATGATGTAGACCGGTTCTGACCAGGCTATTGAGGTGGGTTGAACCGAGTTCTGTGACTATAGAAGGTTGTTGTATTTTAGAGCTGGTTCTCGACTAGGTTCCACACACATTTACACCCAAGGTCTGACAGGAGCTCCAAATTCAGATTTTACAAAGACATGCATTGCACTGAAAGCACCCCTATTCACTCTATCCTTCTGTAATTCTCCTTTTTCTTTTCTTTATTCTTTTTGTACTTATTGCATAAGTGTTTGCTAGGGACTAGCAAAGGCAAGTATAGGGGGGTGATGAATCTCCACTTCATCACCTTTATTCTATCATTTTGGCCTCAAAAACCCCAGCAAATGCATGTAAAGAGCACCAATTTGTGCATAATAGCATTCATGATTCATTGTATTAATCACACATTAAATAAGGTGTTTAATGCCAAAATTATAGATTAAAGAGAAGAAAAGAAAAAGGAGTAAAATATTGCAAATGTTTTATGACCCTAACCCCGAGACCAAGGCCAGCATGGAATTGGTCGACAAGGAATAAAGTAGGAGGAGATAAGGGCCAGTGTATAATAAATACCTCATTTATTCATACATTTATTTATGCATTTTTGACACCTATTTTGTACATAATTATTTATTCATTAAATAAAGAAACTTTGTTCATGAAAGTTGTAGACAATAATGTAAATAAAAATACAAAATTGTGTTTGTGTAAAAATAATACTCAGTGTACATTTTATACATAGAATAAAAAGCAAAAATCTCAACTTCACAGATCCATATCTTGCAAATAAAAACTCCAAATCACTCAAACTCACCTTTAATTGTATATAGCTTTCCAAGAACTATTTAATAAAATTGGTTTCATAATTTTTGGAGTCCATCTGCAAAAGTTTGGTTTTTGGCCTTCATTGTGCAGCCTGCCTGATTAAAATATTCATTATATTCATTGTCCATTATTTTTAGCAATTTATATTTTTAGAATTTTGTAAATAATGTATATAACACCTGTACATATTGAAATTAGAATAAAACTAAAAAGGACTTCTCAAAAAATAAGTAAATGCAGGGTAATAGGCATAATACCTATGCTAAGTATATATCTAAATAAAGGAGGAAAATATTCTTTAATTCTTTCATATTTTTATAATGTTGTAAATATTACATATAATTCATTAAATTCAAAATAAAAACCAAGAAAATACATTAAATAAATAAATTATATATAATATACAAGTAAAAGACCTACAAGTATACCTACATATACATATACCTATTTATTTAAAAATGAAAATAAACTCATAAAAATTAAATAAAAATACCCCCACACTCACAAAAATAAATTATAAATTTATAAAATAAGACAATAAAATAACAAAATAAAATAAAATTAAAAATAAAATACACAAAATACATGTAAATACATACATATACACATTATTAAAATAAAACTTTAATAAAACACTACAAAAAAATTCAATAAAAATCGTAAATAAATATTACATGAAATAATACACATTTTTTTATTTTATAAGAAAAAAATAATAAAATCATTTACTAGGTTAAATAAATCAATTTCGAATAAGGGATCCTATTTTGTCTTCTAGCAGACGATCTGGACCAATGGGGCGCCAGCCCTTGTTGACCGCCTGGTCAACTGTCCCATCCGAGCCCTGGCATCTCCGAACCATCTTTTCCCTGGATTTCGTCCCTTTTTTACGGCCATCTCGTACATCGATCGAGCTCGCTTTCTTCACAAGAAATGATCTCTGATGATCACTGATACCCGCCGATATCTTAGATACATTTGATACTCATTGGATTAACCAATAAACGCCGGTCAATAAGGCTCCAGGCCAATGTCTATAAATAAGAAGCTTCGCCCCCCTCCTCAAATTTGGCCAATTTAATCCACCCAAACGCCATGATCTCGATCCTGGGAGGTTCCTCATGACAGGGGGAGTGTTCCAGCACCTCGAATCGGCCGGAGGAGGGAAGATTTTGACGCGGCGGAGCTCCGACGTCCGTCCTGCTCCCTGGTGGCCCCCAGGTATAAGTGTTGTCCTTTTTATGCATTTTAGGTAGATTTTGATTCTAGCTTTTCGTTCCAGTTGTTAGTTTAGCTTTTAGATCAGTAGGGTAGCTTAAAATCCAAAAATTGATGTTCGCCGGAGCTCCGCTCCGACGACTTCTTCACTGTGACACCAACTGTATCCGACCGCCACGTTCATCCCACTTCATTCCCCATCGTATTCTCCATCGATCGCTCATCTTCGTTCAACCAAGGACCCCCAGTCCTTGCGAATCGGAGCTCCACCTCCGCCTCTTGCCGGAGCTCCTCCGCCGCACTCCATTTTGCGATATAGCAGCAAAACCCGGGGTCGAGGAGGTAGCCCTCGCTCCTCTGGTTCTTCCTATGCAGGTCCAGCGAAGAAAGGAGCCCATCTGGGCTCGATTCAAACTAGGAAGAGGTTCCTGGAGGTCCTGTTCTTCATCGACCTCGTCCGAGCGCCTCGGACCTCCAGGAGCCATGGCGAGACCATCAGTCGACGCAGGGAGCCTCCAGCTACTTGCAGAGTGCCTCAGATGCAAGGGAGATGCCCGGAGGAGCCCAAGCTTCATGATCGAAGCTCGCCGGGGGCGAGCTTCTTCCCTGTTCTTCCAGACACCTCCAGCGCCGTCGGATCAGGAGGCCCGGCCCAGATCGCATAGGAGCCGTCCAATGAAGACACACACTGACCGTCAGATCCGCGAGGAGAATCTAATCCGAACCCTTCATCGGCGAACCGGTATCCGCCGTCGGACGAGCGACGCGTGCCCAAGTGAAGCCCTCATCGTCGTCCGTCAGCGCCTAAATAAGGGGTAAATTTCTTATTTTACGCCAGTCCTTTTTGTATTTATTATTCACCCCTGTAAATAAAAGTTGAAGTTTATTTTCGCGTAAAAATTGTGCATGGACCCCCCCTGTATTTTCATGATATTGCTTTGAGGTCCATTCCACGTCACCTCACGTGTACCCCTACGTGAGGTGGCTAAATTGCACTAGCACCCCTGTACGTTTGTAAATTTTCTTTGAGTCCATAAAATAAAATTTCCAGTGTAATATTTTTGTGAAAATTTGTATTAAGGACCCTGGACTTTTAGAAATTACATTTTGGTCCCTGTGGGTGCGGAGCACGTGTAGTCCCACATGCTGGATATTTTGCACAAGTACCTCTGGCGGGTTTTGTATTATGATTCAACCCTTAAAATTGTAGAATATGTGTTATAACTTTGGTAATATTGCACAGAAGCCCCTGACTTTATTTTTATTTGCAAAAATGCCCCTGCCATGCTATAAATTTTTGTATGCTTTATCCATTTATTCCATGACTTATATTAACTTGAAAAATTTTGCAAAAATGGAGATAAGCTCCTGTTAGGTTGCTCTTGCTCACCATAGTTTTAGTTTTTAATTTTGTTGCATTTTTTCATTTATTAAAAATAAAAAACATGCATTTTATTACTGTCTAGCTTATAAAATACCAAAAAAATATTAAACCACCTCGAAAAATTCCAAAAAATCACCTTTGGTCTATCTTATCATGTTTTAGTGTTAGTCCAAAAATCATAAAAAATCTCAAAAGAAAAACCTTAAAAATTCAAACATACTCAAAAACTTCTAAAAAATATAAAAAATTCTAGAAAACCCTAAAAAATGCAAACTCAACTCCTGTAGGTCCTATATTTTATCCGCTTTACTTTAAAAATGGTTTGGAAAAATTTTGTGGCTGTGTGTTATTTTTAATTACCATTTTACCCCCAGCTAGTAGCTAACTCCCTGTTTTCCCTTATTTTGCTATTTAAAAATACCAAAAATATTTTGAAAAATACCCAAAAATCACAAAAACAGCAAAAAATCATGAAAATACCAAAAAGATTTTATTCCTGCATTTTTGAGTGTTTTTATCTATTTTTATAAATATAATATCACTCCTCTCTCTCCTTTATATACATATTCCCTTGTTGAAAAAAAAATATATTATATTATATATAAATATATATATATATTTATTAATGTATAACAATGTGAAAATTAATATATATATATATATATATATATAGATATATAGAGAAATATATACATATGTTTGTATTATATGCTTTATACATACCCTCTATGGGTATCTGTATATTTATATATTTATCTTCTATAAATTATTTATATATATTACATAATTATATTATCATATATAAAAAATTATAAAAATATAAACCCACAAAAATAGGCTTCACACAAGGATGACTCTGTGGTACATGCACATCATAGGCTATTGCATTTTGTATTGCTCTCTGTGGTTCGACCTCTACATGCTTGTTCACTATGAATTTTGTGGTAGAGTAATAAATATTAATTCACATTTTTGGGACTTAATCTATTCATTCTTTTATTGTGGGTTAATTGCTGAATAACCGATGTTTTGTGAGCGGTCGCCTCAGCGACACATATTTTGACCCTCACAGAATGTCAGTTATCACCTACCCTTTTTGATGAGGTTCCATTCGAGTTCTGTGGCTTTCGGAGACTGGCTCACTCTGCTACTCGTCCTATGGCTTGTTATGTTTTGTGGCTCTTGGACGCTTTCAGGATTCACTGCTGAGACTTGCACCTCTTTTGTGGTTGGATCGGATGATACTTTTTATTAGTTTTTAGACATTGGTTTTCCACTCTTGTGTAGTTATTCCTACATTTATTCCTGTTTGTAAAACTCTAGCTTTGGTGCTTCGTGATAAATGAATATTTTGATCATTTTTCTAAAGAAATTAATCTCTGAGATATGATGTTAGAACTTAAAAGTGTTTTTTCTTTGGATTCTTTTACGTATATACATCGTGATGGAAACAAACAAGATGACACACATATTTAAGATTTAAAAATGTCGGTCCGAGTAGGAAAATTTGATGCCTTAGATCTTCAACATCTCCGAGGATTTGGTTTGATGTGAAACTCTACGTGAACCTTTCGAGGGCTTTGTGAACATTAGGTGCATGTGTGTGTGTCTGTGTGTGAGAGCTAACTCGACTCCCACAACTCTTATTTTACCAATTGTATCCTTATATTATGTAGTTTAAGTTTCCTATAAAACAGAGACTCCTATGACCTCCATCCAGACAGGGCTGATTTCAACAGTTCTGTAATAGTGAAAAAATGATTGTCTAGATAGAGGTTGTAGGAGTTTCTATTTCGTACGAAACTTTAATGATATAATATAGGGATATAGTGATGAAAATCTGGGGAATCATTTTTCCAAAAAAATAAAAATGGAAAAAATAAGGTGGGAGAGCCAAGTTAGCTCTCCCCCCTATGGGCATCCCCATTTTCTATATATATATATAACTTGACTACCTTCGCTCTTATTTTTTATTGTATGTAAGTGTAATTAGATTTTAAACTGGTAAACCTATGCAATTACATTGGATAACAAAATTGGTTTCAAAAGGGAAAGCAAATTGTGTTGGAGGGAAGTTGTGAATTCCAAAATTTGAAACAAAGAAGAGTCTTGAGTGGATTTTTAATATAACATCTAATGCTTTAAAAGTTCGGTGAATTTACATGAGTTTACACACTAAGCTCTTATTGCAATAGAAGAGAGGAGTGAACGGAGGACCACTGAAAAGGTTCCTCGCTTTGCTCTGAAAAATGGTGTAACTTGGCTCCGCTCCGTCTCTGACTTCGGCTCGAGCAATTCAGTTCAGATCTCGGTGCCCGTTGAGGGGCACTTTCGAAAGATGAGAAGTCGTGTGCTATGTCTTCTTATACCCTTCCTCGGACGTCCTTTTCTTCTCATTCAAGAAAGTGTTTCTCATCCTTTCTCTGTGTTCTTCCACCGCAATTGCAACTCTCTTCTTCTCTTGGCCGCAGTTCTCTGAGGTACTCTCAAGGATGATCTCGTCGAAGCACGCAGACGACGATCATGTGCTATTATATCATGGGAGCCTATCACCAGCACCCTACGCAATGGTATTGTGGGGGAATATCCTCTATAAGGATAGTCCATTACATGGGCGCTTCAGTGATCTCTATTCTAATCTCTTTTATATCATATTTGATGCAAGTTATTTATTTCTTTATCTTTCCTGGATCTCGTCCTAAAATGGTGTATTGATAGTTTAATTGGTTCATGCATGCATATTGTAATTGTTATATGAATCGAAATGCATGATTTTAATCATGTTAGTCTGTAATGCATTGATTCACATTGATCCTAAAAATTATTGTTTAATGTATACTTTAATGATCCTATTTACAACAATATTAGAGAGGATATCAGGAATCAAAACTAAAACCATGTTGGATACAATGTTTAAATCAATGATGGATATGACTGGGATGCCTGAAAAAATCGGTGGTCAGAATTTCAAGCATTGGCAACAATAAATGAAAATATGGTTAATCGTTGTAGGGATAATCTCGATGCTTGAAACTGAATGCCCTACAGTAGAAAAGGAAAACTCCTCACCAGATAGAAGAAGGCGAAATCTGCGTGGAAGGAACGCGACCATATATGTCATGGTTGTCTTGTTGGCTTTGTCCAACACGGTGTTTGATGTATATTGTTCGTCCAAGCATGCTGCTAAGGAGCTATTGAAAGAACTAAACCGGAAGTATAACATAAGGATTTCGATATAGAGAAATATTCTGTCGCTAAGAATTTTCCATGACTGAAGGGAAGTCGCTTTCTGAATAAGTACAAGAGTTTTTACTCATGTTCTATGATTTAAAAAATGCTTAGATGAAACTTCGAGAGAAGTTTCAGGTCATGTGCATCATAGAAAAATTCTCCAAGTCTTGAGATGACTTTGGTATGACCCTAAAACATAGGAATGGAAAGATTTCTATGGATTTCTATGGAAAGATTTCTATGGTATAGATCGCAGCCGTCTCATCTATTAGCTTTAGAGGGGACGGTCACGCCCGTCTCTTCTATTAGTGCTAGAAGTGACGGTCATGACCATCCCTTAAAAACATCCGAAAACATCATTAAATTCATCCCAGGGGCCATCAGAGGGGACAATCACGGCCGTCTCATTCGACTACTCCAGTGGGGACAATCGCGACTGTCTCTGGTACTTCATCTGACTATCCCCCATGGCTCTCCGGGATGTGGTGTTTTGTCCTTAAGGGACGGTCACGATTCTCTACTAGTAAAAAAAATTATCGTTGCCACTATTATGATCTTCATTTTAATCTGCATAGACTGACATTAAATATTTTGTACATGTATCAATATATTCTCTTTACCATGAAGAGAAAGATCAAGAATGAAATAACCATTCATTTCACATACGAAATTACAAGAAATATTGAAATGAGTAAGCTAAGAGATTCAAATAAAATTACTCTATCACTAATTATTCAAATCATTTAAGCAATAAACTAAACTAATCTACGAGGAATTATCCAAAATAATTACATAATGTAATAAACCATTCTAATAATTATAAACTAAAAGAAAAACATTTAAACTACCCCTTCTTGTCATCCCCATCCCCATCCCTATTGTTGTCATCATCATCATCATCATCATCATCATCTTCTTCTTCTTCTTCTTCTTCTCCTCCCCCTTCATTATCGTTGCCTAGCCTCGCAGCTTGATTACCAGTTTGTGTCTCTTGGCTAGTCGATGCTGCAACTTGTTGTGCATGGATGAATGTATTAAAATTTACTATTTGCTGGCGTAAATCTTGAATCTGAACATTCATGGTCGTCACTTGACTCTCTAATTCCCTCTCCTTTTGTGTCTTCTGAGAGGAAAATGAGGAGTTGCTCCCTAGTCCATATCAATTCCAAAGGGTAGCACCACGACCACCATAATGGACTCGTCCATGATAATCTGACCCGGTCGCTTGGAGGAAGGCCGCATCAGAGTAAGAGGTGGGTGAATCGTACCTGCATGGGATGCACGCGGTGCATCCCGAACGCATCTAGGACGTGGATGCATATTTGTATAAATAATGAAACATTTAAATTATTTAATAAACATTTAATATATCATATATAACATCAAATAAATTTGGGAAAAATATTGATGAATTTACACTTTAAGCATTTGGAACGCTATCACAAAAGCTTCGAGTACATGTCATCACATCCGCATTTATAACACCAGACGGATGTTCTTTGATCTCAGTTCGATATGCGTCGTCTATATTTAATAAGTCTTCATCATCTTTAACATCAAAGAAGTCATGTGGTACTATCATCATGGGTATAATCCACACATCGCTTAAGTTGTCTGGGACATAGAAAACATGTTCTACCTGACTTGAAAGTGTAAAAGGCTCATTTGTTTGTAACTTCTCTGATTGTTTTGAAGAAATAATCATATTTCCATCTTTTCGATATCCTATCCCCTTGCGAGAAACATCAAACCAATTACACATGAAAAGAACACATCGATAATCGTGAGTAAAGCTGATCTCTATTATATCAAGTATATCCCCATAACAGCCATCGAAACCGGATGGTAAGTCTGTTTTCACTAAGCACTTGACATTTGAGTTGATTTCATTTCGTCAGCGAATTTTGTTCTAAATCGGTAGCCATTTACAATATATCCCTTCGATGAAATAATTTATGAATACGGTATGCATACAAGAATGTCAAGGTTTAAGTTCCACCTATCATTTCCTTTAATTGTTTCACACGTGCGCAGAACCACTTGATGAAGTGAGATTTAAGATGACTTCCAGTAAATAATGAATTGTATTGATCAATCTCGGATAACTGTATCAAAATATAATAGTGTATGAGATCTCTATCCTCGTTAGATATTACATGACGGACGCCATTGAGTATATGCATGCACATGATTGAAAGACCCACAATCGGGATTTGTCTTCTTTGACTAAGACTTCACCTTCATCATTTCGTTCATCGGTTGAAACGTACGCTTTCACCTCTCATATACATATCATAAAAATTAATACACTGTTCACAAAGATAACCCTCAACAATGCTCCCTTCGGGTTGTGTCTTATTGATGAATCTCCATTTCATTACCTTTATTCTTTCATGTTGGCCTTTAAACCCTAGCTAAATGCATTTAAATACCATTATTTTGTACAAATTAGCATCCATTATTTATTATATAGTTACTGTAAAAATTACATTGTTTAAAGCTAAAATAAAAGAATAAATAAAGAAAAGAAAATTAATTAAAATGCCAAAGGTATTTTATGACGCTAAACCCCGAGACCTAGGCATCTTGATGACTGGGTTGACAAGGAATAAAGTAGGGGTAGATAAGGGCCAAATATACAATAAAAACTCCATTCTTTTATTTATCAGTAATTCATTTTTGGGACCCATTTTATTCTTGATTATTTATTCAATAAATCAATAAGCTTTGTAAATGAAAGTTCTAGATAATAATACATAAAAAATATTGAATGTACACAAAAATAATGCACAATGTACATTTTATACTCAAAATCAGAATCTAAAATCTCAACTTCTCTGACCCATATCACGTAAGTAAAAACTCAAAATGCATCAAAATCACCTTTAATTGTATATAACTTTTTATTATCTATTTAATGAAGGAGGTTTAACTCAATTTGGAGTTAAGGTGTGAAAGTTAGATTTTGGACTTCTGTTGTATAGTATACCCGAATAAAATATTCATTTTATTTATTCTTTATTATTTTCACAATTTTATATTTTTATAATTTTGTAAATATTATTTATAATATATGTACATATTTAGAACAGAATAAAACTATAAAGAAAATACTAAAATAAATTAGCCTATATAAATACAGAGATGAACTACATATACTTATACATATATAATATACACCTCTATTTATTTAAGTATACATATAAAATCAAGAAATATAATAAAAATATATTTAAATACATAAAAATAAACTATAAATATATAAAATATGATAATAAAATAATAAAATTTAAAATACAAAATAAAAATAAAGTAAACAATATATAGGTAAATATACATATTAGTATACTTGTAAATAATAACTTATAAAAAATAAGCTCATAAAAATAAATAAAAATAGTAGTTACATACTAAATAAAATAACAAACATTTTTTATTTTGTACTCTAAAATTAATTAATTAATTATCGATTTAATAATGGTTTTACCAATAATTTCCACCACATAATTTTCTAGTTGGCCCACATGGACCAACCAGAATCAAACCCTAGTTGACCTGGGTCTACACTTCGACCCAAGCCACCTACCCCCGTCATAACAAGAAAATACCTGTCTTCTCCCATTTTCCCCAAGTTTCTAATCACTCAAATCCGAGTTGATCTTTCACCAAACTCTTCTATGATCATCCCTAATCCACGCCATACCCTCTAATCCTTTGTACATATCTTTGATTCATCCATAATCATCGGTCCATAAGGACTCTTCTCCATGCCTATAAATAACACCTCTCCTCTTCTTTCCCCGATTGATCCCTCTTGGAGCTCCTGGTCGTGTCCCAGTGTGTGAGTGTGAAGGTCCAGGGACAGCGAGTCCTTCCCCCGAGCTCGGAGGCGACAGAGCGAGGAGAGGAGTGGATCCACATCAAGTTCCGGTCGCCCTGCTCCTTGCCCACCATAGCATGTATAAGAGGTGCACCCTTTTTATTCTTAGGTAGCTTTATTTCCTGAATTTTCATTCCCGCAATTAGATTGGGTTTTCATGCAGTAGAGTAGTTGTAGTTCCAAATCGTTCGTTCGTTAGAGGCATTAGAGCTCTGGCTATTTCACCTGTTCTTGATTGTTTCTGACTTCACTTTACAACCCACTTCATTCCTCGATGTGTTCTCCATCAAAACCATCCATCTGGACCACATGATCGTGTCTCGATCATCTAATCAAGGTTCCTCCATTTCTTATTGCCGGAACCTCTCTTCCCATCTCCATATCAATGCATTCTAGCTTCAAAATGGGCCAAGGTTCATCACCTCGAGCCAAGGAACCTCTTAGTGCAGGTCCTGCTCTAGAAGGACCCTTCCTGGGCCAAGAGTGAAAACCGTAGAGGGTCTCCAGATGTTCCATCTTCCACGACATGGCATGACCCCATCGATGGGTCATGGACCTTCGCGTGCCCATAAATCACTGTGGACGACCTTCCCGAAGGTTTAGAGCTAAAGACCATCAGAGAAGACCGCCAATTGGAGGAGATATCATCGATCGAAGGCAGGAAAGTACATAGTTCTTCCCTATTTTTCCAAGAGAGCAGCAACCCTTGGATTACCGACGTGCTCCCAGATCTAATTTTAGACGATTGATACAAGGCAAAGGGGTGCGACGCTGGACCGTTCGACGCACTTAAGTTAATCAATATACGTCGTTCTTCGACATGCATCAGGGGTAAATTTCATTGAGGCCCTCTGCCTTTTTATTTTATTTTTACTATAATAAATATCATTTGGAGTGTAAAATAATTAGGAAATTTTGCATAGAGGTCCATGTGTTTATTTTATATTGCATTATGGTCCATTCCAGCTCAGCTCACATGTCATCCCACGTGAGCTAGACAAATTGCATATATGTCTTGGCACTTTTGAAAATTGTAAAATAGCCCATTACATATAAATATAATTTGTATATTTCTGGGGAATTTGCACATGTTCCCTTGACTTTAAGTTAATTGTAAATATGCCCTCGCTAGTACATGTATTTTTGGTGCTTGAATTTCATTTATTAAAAATAGCATATGTACTGTAAAAATTATGCAAAATAGGGTTAGATTCCTTCTATCATGTAATTTAATTCCATGTTTTAATTTGGTATTTTAGGTATTTTAACTATTTATTAAAAATCAAATGAGCATGTTTTGTCCTTGTCTAACTTAGAAAATACCAAAAAAGATTAAAACATTTTGAAAAATTCCCCCAAAAAATACACTTTGCTTATTATTATATTTTATAACTCCAGACCAAAAACCCCTAAAATAGAAAAAGGAAATTATAAAAATTAGAAAGATCTACAAAATAGTAAAAAATATTTAAAATTCTAAAAAAATAAAATAATATCTATTTTTGTTTCTGAAGTTTCTTTATATTATTATCTATCTATCAAAATTGATTTAGAGAATTTTAAACTTCATTTGATATTTTTAATCTTCAAATCAATTCTGCCTATTTATTTAATCCCTATTTTAGGATATTTTTGAATTTCAAAATCTGTAAAAATTTGCAAAATTCTCTAATAATAATAATAATAATAAATTATTTAAACCCCTAAAAATATTTTATTTCATGTCCTTTGTTTTTATTGGTATTTATACTTATATTAGCTTATATTGTATGTATAATCTTATATATTCCTATACTAGATATTTAGAAAGAAAAGGAAATTTAAAATCAAAAAATATAAAAATACAATAAATTTATAAAATTGAAAACAAAAAATATTTATTTATAGACACTTTTGTTTGTATTTGATTTTCTCTTTTCTTTCTTATATCCTCTCATATATGTAAATACATTTATATATATACTATATATATTATTAAAATATATATTTATATTTATTATTAATTTAATTAAAAAAGAGAAAAAGAAAAATATAATAAAAAAACCACAAAAATAAAAGACAAGTATTTACATGATACCATGATTAGCAATAATCATAGGATACTTAGTTTTGCTCTCTAGGAATTGATCGCTACAAACTTCCATGCTATACACTTGTGTTTGCAGAGTATAATAAATTGTTCCTCGCATTTTTGGATATTCATTGCTCATATTGTATTGTGTTTACTTGTTGATTGGTCATGGGTTCTCTTTGTGGGTCGCCTCAACGAGACTCTATCCTCGCACTCCATGAGGATCATTTTTTACCCGCACAACAGAATTCGTGCCATCAAATGGTGTCGTTGCCGAAAAGCAAAGTAGTGTAGCCTATTTCGTACTTATTTTTCTTTTATTTATTGATTTATTTATTAATTTCCTTGTATGTATTTAATTGATCCATTTATTTTCTATTCTTGCTTGTATATACCTCATTCCATATTTTATACACTATTTGATTTATTGTGCTAATGTATCTCGTTAGTTGTGTTTGTTGTGAGGGACCGCTACGCGAGGATGAGCTCTTCGGAGGGCGATGCAGCCAAGCAAGGTGGAGACTGGTCCTTCACCCGTGTGACCAGTTGGAGAGGTAGCGTACATAGCAAGGAGAATAATTAGTCTAGATTTTTCTTTTATTTTGGTGAGAGAGAGATTTATTCATTCATTATTAATTTGTAATAATTAAGTACTTGGACACTACTCTCTACCATGAGGTTCAGTGCCTGGGTGATTGTTCACATGGGGGCCTCGTTGTGTTTTCTCGTATTTTACCGCTTTGTTTTATTTTGTTTCTTGATGTTTTAAACATTTCACCTTTCTTTTATTTATTTTATGTTCATGGAGCGCCTAGACTTTAGATTGCTTGAATAGGTAATTAGGTCCAAACCCTAATAAAAATTATGTGCCTATAGTCTCTTACATTTGGATCTAGTCAAAATGATAATTGTTAATTATTTAGACTTGAGACAGCATGTCGAGAGAGGACGTATACAACATTGGCATTACCCATTGTGGCAGGCATCGAGTGGCATCGATGACCGAACTTTTGTTCTCATATCTATATAATTAACATATGGCTCTTCACGACTAATAGTAACTATTGTTTAGGGTGATTTTTTTTAATGCACACTGCCATGTAGATAGGTTTAAAAATTCTATTTTGCATACCACATTGAGAGAGCTGGGATATTTCTATCATCGAGTCGACTTGCACGACCTTTTTTGCTATCTCTCTCTGATTTTGAGAACCTAGGAGTTAAATGAGAACCTACAAAATCGTTAGGTGCTTTTATGAAATATATCCAAAAAATGTGAAAACCCAAAAATCTAAAACAAGGAGACTGCTAAATGAACTTTGACCTTAATTAAAATATGTAATGGACTTCATTGCCTTGGGTTCATAAAGCTATCATTGTTTTCAGGTATCATAGGAGGGGACAAAATCCCTCCCATGAGCAAGGCATGACTCGCTAAGGATTAGAGCCAAAAACCCAGTCTGTAACTGCATTGTGTATTGTCTGGATTTCTGAAGTAATGGCGCTTCTATCATACGTGATCGAGTAGGGCGTGTCAGCGATGGTGTTCCCGCCTTGTGTGAACATCGACTTGGTCTAAAGTACTGAGCTTAGTCTATGCCCTCACAGATGTGTCTGTCTCATCAGTTTGCGACCTAGTAGGTCCTTGCATTCTCACATGTGATTCTGTTGTGGTCGAGCTCTGAAGTAGTGGTTTCGCCTATCAGCTTCCTCCCTTATATTCTTTGGCTGAGTAGGAATCCAGGAAGCATTACAAGGATCTCAAAAAGTGCAGACTACAGGTTACAAAGGAGGAGGACAAGTACGGGAGACTTTTCTGGTAGTACTCTCGCTACTATAGGGTTAGAGCGCTAAGGACTTGTTATAAGATATGCCTGAAATAACAACTCTAAAAATGAAAAGATAAAAATAGAAGATTATTTACGGCTTCACATTGTGTTGAGTTGGTGAACCCAATTTTGTAGTTTGTTTGTATGGATCTCGGTTAAGGTTCAAAGATCAAGTCCCATGCACCTGTAAAAATTTTATTATATTTGTCTTCTCTTGGACCCTCTGCTCATTTTGAGCCTTTATACTGTTTTACACTCAATTTTACTCCTCGTTGACCCATGTATCCTTCTTCCTACATCGATCTTCTCTTCGTTCACGATGTTCATCCATGGAGGTTTAGTCAAGACTTCGCAAACACCCACACTGATTTCATGGACTCAGCATCGTCAATAATTTGAGGTGATTCCCGAGAACCCAGTTCGGACCTTGCGAACTAATCTCTAGACTCCTCATTTTCTTTCCAATAAACCCGGACCACTCTTGTCCCACTGCCATCTGTTGCGAATGGAGGTTGATTTCATCCTACATCTTTTTCTCCATTCACGACCATCTGGGATTGACCCCAATCTTATATTTGTCATGGTAGCTGGTACTCAAATTCAAGTGGTTTGATTAAGATTCTCTTACATTGTAGATAGAAGCCAGACCCAATCCCATATCTTAATATAGAGTCCATCTCCTCATATTCAGATCTATAAATGGCTCCCTCGGGAAAGGGCAATGGACAGCAGCTTCCCCAATCAGAGCAGGGCCAGACGCTGACGAGAATCAAGTTAACGCTCAGTTTATGGCCGCCATCCAGGCCATCCAGCAACAACTGATGGAACAAGCCCTCATGCAGGATGCCTTTCAAGATATATTGAATGACATGAGGAACAAACCAGCAAGAGGAGGAAGAGGTGGAGAAGGACCCAATGATGATCCAGATGAAGAAGAGGAACCAAGGAATGAGAACCCCAAACCAATACTGAAAGGAACATATAATCCGGAGGATAGTCAGATGACTGAATGGATGAGCATCCCTCCGGTTCATGCTCACTTCGAGCAAAAACCCCAGTTCCTTGTGCTCCTACCCTCATTTCACGGGAATACCAATGAAGATCCCTACATTCACTTGCAGCAGTTCTCTCGCTTCTGCAAAAGCACCCACTACCCTAACATTCCATTAGGTGTAATCAAGATGATTGTGTTCCCCTTCAGCTCGCAAGACAAGGCCCTGTACTGGATCAATCATTTGGGAAAGGTCGTGACAACCTGGGAGGAATTTAAATCTGTGTTCCTTCACAAGTTCTACCCTCTCGGTCGGCTCAATCAGATGTGAGCCAGGATTTGCAACTTTTCTCAGGCAGGCCACAAGTCTATACATGAGGCCTAGGAACTATTCATTGATCTGAAGGAAAAGTGCCCCCACCATGACATACCGAGGGCCAACTTGGTCCAATACTTCTTCGGGGGCATGAATGTAGTGATCTAAAGACTAGTCGACGATGCATGTAGGGGATCCCACTTTAACAAAGATGAAGATGTGGTATGGCAGATCATCGAAGAAATGGTCGAGGGAGAGGCCGCCCTATCTTCATCACGTATTTATGAGAGACAACCAAGGTATTTCAGAAGCCAGTTCACATGGAGCATCCCGTGATGCAGAGAAAGATGAGAGCTTCAACCTCGACATCATTATGGGCCATCTTTCCAATGTTGGCATTATTGAGAAGCAGTCATAGGACCTTGAAAAGCTTGATGTGATTGAACAGAGGATCTGGAACTTGGATAAGCTTAACCAAATCACCAAGAAGTTGGAGCAGCAGGTGAGCACCATCAGTTCATGTCAGTCAGCAACTAATGAATCTGTGATTGGTCATCTTTATTCATTTATTTTAGCTTAAAATCCCTTATAAAACACTTATATATAACACTAACTCCATATTCTTACTAACTTGCATCCATGTGTAAATATTGTATACTTCTTACCATTTTAACCTAAAATAAATAAAGAAAGAAAGAAAGGAAAAATAAAGAAAATAAAATAAAAAAGAGGAAGACTGTATATATGTAATAGATACAGGCTGACCCGAACCCCGAGAGAAGGTCAAGACTTGACCTGATCGACCAGGAATAAAGTTGGGGGAGATAAAGTCCTTAATCAGAAAATCCAAAAAAAAGTGTGTGTTGTGTATATTTGTAAAGTAATACTATTTTATTTGTACCTGAATTGGCCTCAAATCAAATAATTTTCAAAACCAAAGTTGTAAATAAAAACGTGTCCTCAATAATAAAAATAATTGCACGATCAAACCATGTACAGAATAAAAGCAACCACACTTGGAAGAAGCCACTAAGCAATAATTGAAAGACCAATTCTGGCTCCATATGAACTCAAATTGAACCAAACTCACTTCCATTGTCCTTAAGTGCATCACGGAAGCATGATGATCATATCATATACGATCGAGAGCGACTAGTCATACTAATTGCTTGGTGCAGCAGAATTTTTTTAAAAAATAAATCATAAGATGAAACCACATGATCCAACAACATTTCTTGGATCATTTTATCTAACCACAAAGTATTAGAATCACCTCTTGAAGCGTGGTTGAGATCACTTGGTCTCTAAAGCAAGAGATCCTCTTGACTCAAGTCCGATCCATGAAGATGGCACTTGCGGGTGCGATGATGAGACACGTACTTCCCACAATCCAAGATGAAGATCCAAGCCTTGAATCTTTTGATTTCATCCAACGAAATCCAACGTCTTCTACTTGTGCAAGAAGCACCAAGGAAGATGGAGATTCGACAGCACGGCGACGTAGCGACGACTGTAGTTCTCTCAAGAACTCAGAGTGGATGTGCACTCTTAGAGAGAGAGAGATATCGGGTGTGAGAATGAGAGAAGGAGAGAGAGAAAATTCATATGTGTCCCAAGGGCTAGGGTTGCTCCTTCTTAAAAAGTAGTTTGGGAGTCCATGGATCACAATCCATGGACACACAAAATCAACGGTTAGGTTGATTTGTGTTTCTAATCAATGGCCATGATCATTTGTTGTTTAATAAAGCAACAACTATTGATTTATATTAAATTAAATATATGTTGTATTATCATCAAGATAATTTAACTTAATAAAATTAATCAACAAAGGATAATAAAGGAGATAATGATTATCTCCTAAAGGGGTGGCGTCGCCCTTGAAAAAGTTAAGGGTGGCATCACCCTTGAAAAAGTCAAGGGTGACGTCACCTCTTAAGGTGATTATCATCTCATTATCCTTTTTATTATTTGTAACAACATTTATTGCAAATATATTCACTAAATTAATTCAAAATTAATTAATGAATATTTCAATCATGCCACTAAAGTTGTGAATCATATTCACAACCCAAAACAAAATGTAAATTACATTTCCAATTAATCGTCCAATGTGAATCCAATTCACATCAACAATCAATATGTAAATGTTATTTACAAAAGTGCTCTCTTCAATATATTATAAATCATATTTATAATATACATTGATATTATGGATAGCATGGATAGTACTATCCACATTCCGTGTTTCCTTGATAATTAAATCTCATTTAATTATCTTGGATAATCATTCTCATAATATGAATCTCATTCATATTATTCTTGATAATTAAATCTCGTTTAATCATCAATATTATGTTTCTTCGATACATATTTCATCAAAGGAATTATTCTTGAACTTCTTCAAGAATAGTTTGCTTTCTCCGTAGATACTTGGAGATAAGGACATGGCGATTGTATTGTTCCACATACAATGACTTGGACATTGAGATCATATCTCAAATCCAGATCTTATGGACCTCCCATAGATGCTTGATTAAATCAAGTCCGTAAACTTAATCTTCTCATTGCATCTGAATCTCGTTCAGATCAATGTCCAACACTTGGACCAAGATCAAGTTACTTCTCTACTGAGAGGAGTCACTAAAATCTAGACCTGTTTCATCACTCCCTCAGAATGGAAGCGTCATGGTTATACAATCATTTATGATCACATCACCCTCAGGTATTCCCAATACATGTACATCCTGCATGGAAGACCTTGAATAAATCCAAAGTCATGGATCTCTTTTAGACTGTCACCTTCAGGGTTTTATCATTAAGATTCTCATTTGATCATTGGGATTTGGTATCGATTATATGCTTTCCAAAAGTATATATCATACCTCTAAATTCTGTCAAGCTTCATAAGTGAGACGACCATGCATGGAATTTATCGATCCCAACATCTCATGAGTGAGCTCATGTCTTCCGGTTCAGAAGTGAACCTGTATGATCCCTTTGAGAGATCGTATTACTCATATGCCCTTATATGCACACCAGCTCTCCAGTATATAAACCTTGGTTAGGTCATCAACCTTTTGGTCTACCAAATGTACATACTCAGACGTATAGTAACACTTCTGTCTCCGGTCAGAGGATGTGTGTCTATATCGTGACAACATACGATGTAGGACTTTGGTTATCTCGATCTCGTTAAGTCAACTCTTTGACCTAACTAATCTTACACCTATGAATCTCTATTCCCATGCAGAGGACCTGCATCAAGATGTCAGTCAGATATCAGCCAAATCTGAAAGAATTTCCATCTCCTACTCAGGTTGGAGATCATCTCTTAACAATCATTTGATGGTGTTTGATGAGTCCTCAATCTAACTCCTTAGATATTCATCCAAACACCAACCTCTATGATTCAATTATTGAACAACTGATGTATGATCATCAAGATGGCCATGGTACATAATCCTAATTGTACTAAGGGACCTATTATGCAAATTAGTTATTCTTCATTTTAGATCAGGGAATAATATTCACAATAACATTTATTGCATAATGGCTCGCCATGGGCTCGCATGTCCATCAATCTCCCACTAGCCCAAAGAGCCATTAATGGGCTAATCATTTAAACCCTCACTCATGTGACAATCATAGGCTATTTAGGAAAATAGCTAGATAAGCTGATCAGTCACTCTATTTCCAAGAGACTACGCTACGTCCTTCTACGGCACTTGCATATCCCCTAGTAACAGTGCTTGCATCCAATGCGAATGTTGCATCTTATGCAATCAATACTGAATTTTGTCAGTCATAGTGTCCTTGACACTACAGCTTAATAGGTAACCAGTATTTCCATAATCCTTATAAGAATACCCTTATTCCTAGAGATCTCTATCTCCTAAGGTATCCACAGTTAAGACCTCTTAGATCAATATCTATAAAGCCTTAAGTTCTAGATAAGACTTTGAGACCACTATTTCAAAAATCTTGTCATCTTTGAAGATATTGTTATCACTGCAATCAAGTGTTTTATCTCCTTAGTAGGATTAGGAACATTTACTACTCCCACTACATGGCATATATCTAACTTTTGTACACATCTAGCATACACTCGGCTTCTCGTAAATAATGCACAAAGGCAAGTAGTTCTAGCATTTACTTCCTCAACTCTTTGAGGTGCTATTTCTTTAGATAGGCTGGTACCATATCTTAAGGGAAGGAGCCTTTCTTGGAATTTTCCAGAAAATGGAACCTGTCCAAGGTGTACTACTAATGTGATGGTCCCAATACCCTCTTCTCTTTGCTTCTGAACATCTTCAAAACTAAGATCTAAGAGGAATCCTTGAGATCATATCTCAAGGTATAAATTAGCCAGTCAATAAAACACTTACTATTATCCTTATATCATTCCAAATGATTAGGCTATTTTCTACATATAGCATGATGAACACAATGGCACTCCCACCAAGCTTCATATGGTACATCAAGATTCTATCTGAAATCATAACATTTATAATTTCATCAAATCTTATGTTCCAACTACAAGAAGCTTATTCAAGTCCATAGATGGAGTTTCTTTAGCTTGCACCCTTGCTTTCCTCAACCATGAAGCCCTGGGGATACTTCATGTGAATATACTTGGAGAGATATTCATGGAGGAATGCAATCTTGAATTCCATCTTGAAGAAGTCAAAGTCAAGTTGTGCATCTATAGTTAGCAATATACTGATGGGTTTTAAGCAAGGTCACTGAAGAGCAAGTCTTGCAAGCAATGTCTTCTATTCAGTGTGCTGCTCATGGCAACGATCCGTGCTTTGAAGGTCTGTACCTTCTCATTAGGATCCATTTACACTTAACGGGTCTTACCTATATAGGTGGATCCTTGAGGGTCCATATACAATACTTGTACATGAAGTCTACTTTAGACTTTATTGCTAAAATCCATCTTTCCATGTCATGATCTTCAGAATCTTCATCACATGAAGTTCGATCAATGTCAGATTTCTCTGACACATGGAATCCATCCTCAAACTTATTTGAAGAGGTATTAGTGTTTCATCTTTAATTGTCCTTTAGTTCCAATTTTAGGAGCCTCAGTAACTTCTCAAGATTTAATGAGTTCCTTCACTTTATTTTCATCTTGATTCTCAAGAGAGTCATCCTCTAAGAATCATATCCTTAGAGATGGGATCTTTTAAGAATCTCAAGGTCATAAAGTAGGTATCCAATACCATCCTTTATTTCCTAATGAAGTAGCACTCTCCGGTGCATGATTCCAGCATACTAGCATGGAACCTTTTTAAGGATATATATATATATATATTGCAGTCTTTACTACATATATACTTTAGAAACTAAGAGGTAATTATGCTAATATTCATCATTGATCAAATCATGTCATACATGATTGAATTGTATCTCCCTACAACTCTCTTGAGTTTAAATTTATTCGGAGGATTGAGATAAGAATGATATTCCTTACTCTATAAAGTATTCCTTGAATTCATCTAATAGGTACTTGCAACCTAGGTTAGAAATTCATTTCATCTTCCTTGAAACTTTGGTTTCAAACCAAAAATTATGAAATCTTTGAACATTTCAAAGTTTCTAAGGTGAAGGGAAGAATTCTCATATCACTAATAATCATTGAATGATATTACATATCATCAATGTTCATTATGATACAGATGGTCCACATACATCAATATGTATGAGATCTTGAATATCTTGGCATCTAACACCATTACCAGAGAAGGGTGCATTGGACTATTTTTTACTTCGAATACAATATTCACAAGTATATAAGATTTGAGATTTTAGACATTCTAAAGTTCATCTCTTACTAGTCTCTTGATCTCATCAAAAGACATATGTCCAAGGTTTGATGCCAAATCATTGTCAAATGATCTTCATCCTCCTATTGATCTTTTAAGGTTTAATTTTCAATATTAGAAATGCTAATGAATCATTCATTAATTTCTAATTTAGTAGAGTCGTCCATATATCAAAATACTATCTGAAATATATCCATCATAACTCTTTATGATAGGTCTATTCTAGAATTCATGTCTATTTCCAACATTTAGAAATAAACTATGAGTGTTTTCTAATATCTAGGTAGTAGAGACATTCTCTAAGACTAAGGGCTCTTCCACTGAAAATATGAAGTCTATCTATCCAACAGAGATTGTTGCAACAATTGCATCAATACCCATGTGGATGACTATTAAACCTTAAGATCAAATTTTCTAGTCTTCTAAAACATATGCAAACAATTGCAAGTGTTATTAGAAGAATGAGATACAATTATTAGACTTTTATCTTATCCAATAAGGAAGTCAATTTTAATGATTATATGTAGATGTAGATTATTCCGATGCACTATCTGGGTCCTTCTCTAAGGATCTAGATAGACTTGATAGTCATACTATCAACACATCAGCTCATTCTAGTACTGGCATTCATACAAGTCTTTGGATGTCATATGTTTGGAAACCATAGAAGTACAGTCAACTCTTTGACTTTCCTTCTAACCTAGGTCCAACCCATGCTTCCACTGCGCTCCTCTCATCTCTTAACAACCATTGCTTAAGACAAAGGATCTCCTATGTTGAATTCAAAAGATTTCAATATAAGAGTATTTCAACATTTAATATGCTTCATTTAATTCATACTATATGAACAATATGAAGCTTCGCGAGTGACTAGAGTATAGATAGTAGGATCATGACACTCATCATATCTACATACATCTTAACTCTTAAAGACTTAGGTTCAGGCAAGTACAAATATTTTGAATACAGTATCTCTTATAGAGCTACCATTCTGCATGATGCAGTGAACCACGTCATTCATGATTAAATGTCAAGAGCGCATATGTATGCCAGAACATCTTCTTACATTTTATAAGGATTAATTGACAATCACGGTCATTATCGACATGTCATTTCCAAAGTACATTCGATGAGAGATCAATATTATAGAGACATACAAACCATAGGGTTGTAGTCCTATTATCTATTTAATTGTCATTCCTCATTATTATGAGAAAACTTGCACATTGCAACCACATACATTATGTGTCCAACTACAAGTACAATATCTTGATCATGGATCCAATCCATGATATTTTACTGATTATTATTGAGTATAGTATTGAGTGGGTTTAATGAAGGATTATCTTAAATAAGAAATTTGCATAAATATATATAAATATATATATATACACATTTTTCTTTAAATTAGGAATTTTTATATCAAAGTTGTCTTGTCGTGTCAACACTGAAAGTTCATTCCCTGAATCACTTTCAATGTAAGAGATATTCTTAACAATATATCTCTATCAAGATCTGGGATCTCCTTTTTATCTTTGTTACATCCCAATAATATGAGAATTGTAACTCGGGTAAAAAGAAACGGGAACATATTCCGCCTTACAGGTCCAACTTGCATTCCCAATTCGGTCTTTAATACCCTGGCCCACCACCCCTAAGCTGATGTTGACCCATTGTTAATTGAACCAATTGTCAACAGGATTAGCACTTGCTATGCGCAATCCAATATAGCCCCAATAATATGAGGACTCGATATTGGGGTCACTACGCATACAACCTTACTCTTTCGAGAAGCAAAGAGCCCGATCCAGATGCGTTTATATGCAGGAGCTGTCACTACGGACATGCGTCTCCTACATACAATCCCTGGTGACGGAAACCCTTCGCCTTGATGGGAGACCATGGATGTCACTTATGTGATCTTCTACCTCTTATTCAAATTCAATTAATTATCATGAATCACATTCATGCAATTAATTATTCCAAGGGAAATACACATCTATTCATAATAGAGTGTTTCAATTGGATATAATTAATCTAATCTCATTAAATCAATTATCAATCCAATCGAATCATCAAACTTGATTGTTACTTGAATTAGTGGTATTATCTCAAAGTACGTACTATTCGAATTTTAATAATTAGAAAATAAATCATGATCTCTCAGGGATCATCCGTTCCCTACCCGTTGTCATGGTCAGTACCGACGGGAGTGGGACAGACCGCACACGGTGCAACATGCTACCCCAACGCTCTCCGACTAGATACCATATCTGCCTCGGGAAAAAAACAATGTGGAGTCAATCACTTTGTACTTGAGATGATCATCGATTTTTGAACCGAAATTATACCATATAGTAATAATCAAAATCATTTTGATTATAAGGAAATTTGCTAGACAAATTCCCAAAAACTATTCAAGTAACAAGTTTGATGAAAGTGTATCAAGTAACCAATTGGTGATCTAGATCTAATCTAATCATTCATTGGTTGAGGCAATGTCATTTAAGGGAACAATTATTATTCTAATATTTCTCAATTATTATCTATAATTATTCCAGGAAATTAACCATTAATTTCACAAGATTCTTAAATGACAATCGCAAGGTCTTGGATAAACATGCAATTTTCAGCAGTGACCCTCACTAATTAAAATTAGCATATCTCTTTCATTTTAAATCCAAATTAAGCAAAATCAATTTTTAGAGATCGGTAATTTGATTTAAAACAGAAACCATATGATAAACATGAATTTTCAGCCATTTTAATACCGTAATTAATATCTTAATTACGTCTCTAACCGTCATCACCGAAACAGTGGACATATGGTCATTAAAACAATCATATCTTGAGCAAACGGAATCCAAATTATGCAAACTCAAATTTCATATTTTCCTTATTTAATGGGGAACATTATCCAAATGATAAATTCATGTTTAAAAATTTTAAACAGGGTCGAAAAAATATCACAAGACAGGGCTGCGAAAATTAAAATGCTAAAATCTTCACGAACCCAAACAAGCCCAAATCTTCGTAGGTTCATGGATCATATCCAAAACCTCTGTAAACCTGGCTCTGATACCACTTTAACGATATGGGAGAATCCTTAAGCACATCACGGAAGCATGATGATCGTATCATATACGATCAAGAGCGACTAGTCATACTAGTTGCTCAGTGCAACGGATTTTTTTAAAAAATAAATCATAAGATGAAACCACATGATCCAAGAACATTTCTTGAATTGTTTCATCTAACCAAAAAGTATTAGAAATATCTCTTGAAGAGTGGTTGCGATCACTTGATCTCTAAAGCAAGAGATCCTCCTAACTCAAGTCCAATCCATGAAGATGGCACTTGCGGGTGCGATGATGAGATGTGTATTTCCTACAATCCAAGATGAAGATCCAAGCCTTGAATCTCCCGATTTCGTCCAACGAAATCCGACGTCTTCTACTTATGCAAGAAACACCAAGGAAGACGGAGATTCGACAGAACGACTACGTAGCAACGACTGTAGTTCTCTCAAGAACTCAGAGTGGACGTGCACTCTTAGAGAGAGAGAGAGATCGGGTGTGAGAATGAGAGAAGGAGAGAGAGCAACTTCATGCTTGTCCCAAGGGCTAGGGTTGCTCCTTCTTAAAAAGTAGTTTCGGAGTCCATGGATCACAATCCATGGATACACAGAATCAACGGTTAGGTTGATTTCTGTTTTTAATCAATGGCCATGATCATTTGTTGTTTAATAAATCAACAACTATTGATTTATATTAAATTAAATATATGTTGCATTATCATCAACATAATTTAACTTAATAAAATTAATCAACAAAGGATAATAATGGAGATAATGATTATCTCCTAAAGGGGTGGTGTCACCCTTGAAAAAGTCAAGGGTGACGTCACCTCTTAAGGTGATTATCATCTCATTATCCTTTTTATTATTTGCAACAACATTTATTGCAAATATATTCACTAAATTAATTCCAAATTAATCAGTGAATATTTCAATCATGCCATTAAAAAAATATAAATCATATTCACAATCCAAAACAAAATGTAAATTACATTTCCAATTAATTGTCCAATGTGAATCCAATTCACATCAACAGTCAATCAGTAAATATTATTTACAAAAGTGCTCTCTCCAATATATTATAAATCATATTTATAATATACATTGATATTATGGATAGCATGGATAGTACTATCCACATTTTGCATTTCCTTGATAATTCAATCTCATTTAATTATCTTGGATAATCATTCTCATAATATGAATTTTATTCATATTATTCTAGATAATTAAATCTCATTTAATCATAGATATCATGTTGCTTGGATACATATTTCATCAAAGGAATTATTCTTGAACTCCTTCAAGAATAGTGTGCTTTCTCCGTAGATACTTGGAGATAAGGACAGGGCGATTGTATTGTTCCACGAATAGTGACTTGGACATTGAGATCATATCTCAATTACAGATCTTACGGACCTCCCATACATGCTTAATTAAATCAAGTCTGTAAACTTAATCTTCTCATTGCATCTGAATCTCATTCAGATCAATGTCCAACACTTGGACCAAGATCAAGTTACTTCTCTACTGAGAGGAGTCACTAAAATCCAGATCTGTTTCATCACTCCCTCGGAATGGAAGCGTCATGGTTATACAATCGTTTATGATCACATCATCCTCAAGTATTTCGAATACCTATACATCCTGCATACTGGAAGACCTTGAATAAACCCGAAGTCATAGATTTCTTTAGAATGTCACCTTCAGGGTTTTATCATTAAGATTCTCATTTGATCATTGGGATTTTGTATCGATCATATGCATTCCAAAAGAATATATCATACCTCTAAATTCTGTCAAGCTTCAAAAGCGAGATGACCATGCATGGAATTTATCGATCCCAATATCTCATGAGCGATATCATGTCTTCCAGTTCAGAAGTGAACTATATGATCCCTTTGAAAGATCGTATTACTCATATGCCCTTATATGCACACCAGCTCGCCGGTATATAGACCTTTGTTAGGTCGTCAACCTTTTGGTCTACCAAATGTACATACTCAGACGTATAGTAACACATCTGTATCCGGTCAGAGGATGTGTGCCTATATCACGATAACATACAATGTAGGACTTTGGTTATCTCGATCTCATTAAGTCAACTCTTTGACCTAACTAATCGGACACCTATGAATCTCTATTCCCATGCAGAGGACCTGCATCAAGAGGTCAGTCAGATATCATCCAAATGAGAAAGGATTGCCATCTCCTACTTAGACTGGAGATCATCTCTTAACAATCATTTGATGGTGTTTGATGAGTTCTCAATCTAAATCCTTAGATATTCATCCAAATACCAGCCTCTATGATTCAATATTGAATCAATAGATGTATGCTCATCAAGATGGCCATGCTACATAACCCTAATTGTACTAAGGGACCTATTATGCAAATTAGTTGTTCTTCATTTCAGATCAGGGAATGATATTCACAATAACATTTATTACATAATGGCTCGCCGTGGGCTCCCATGTCAACAAAATCCACTAAGCAATAATTGAAAGATCAATTCCGGCTCCATATGAACTCAAATTGAACCAAACTCACTTCCATGGTATTCTAAATCTAATTATCCTTAAATGGTTGTGATTTCATAGTTTTTTTATTTACGGGTGAAAAGTTGATTTTTTTGGGTGGTTTTGCAATTTTCCCATGTATTTGTACATATTGTATTTGTAAATATTTTTACTAATTATTTAAAATATAAATAAAAAATAAAAAAAATAAAAAATTCTAATTTGCTTATTTACTCATGTATATAATGTCATATATGTATATTGCATATGTATATAGTTAATTTTCTTAACTAACTACCACAAAAAAATAAAAAAATTAATATTTATATTCAAATAAATAAAGTGATGAAAACACAAAAAAATTAGTTAATTTCTGTAAATATTTTTTTAATATTTATCTTTCTACTTTATCTCATTTCAAACTTTCTTTTCTCTTATCTCTTATCCTCATCCAAAAATTCAAAAAAATCGAACTCAATTATCTTTTCTATTTATATGGCTCCTTCTCCCTCATTCCAACTTGATCAATCTTTTATGAGAGGAGCCTGGTCTCCGAGAGTCTTCTTGTCGCAGAAGGGTGCCTAGCCTTCGAGCCGTCCGGTGACAGCGAGTCGGCATTCGTCGAGGTGATTAAGGTCTTTTCCGCTCCTAAGGTGAGATCCACATTTTCTCTTATTTTTATCTTAGATTAATCTTAGTTTTATTTTTCACCCCTTTATTTCGTCGTTATTTTTTATCTAGTTCTTAGATTCCATCATGATTTTGATTCATCTTCGATCCTGATTTTCCATCCCATTTTCTTGATCCTATCGCGTTCTTTTCTACCTTCCACGATCTCTCAACTCCGGCCGCGTACGGAGGCTGGAGATCTGGATCCATCCATTCATTTTTCTTCAGATCCCCGCTCATGCATTCGTTTTGATTTCGGGACGAAGCCATTGTGCTTGTGTCCTAATTTGTTTATAAAAAATAAAAAAAAATCCTTCATTCTTTCTTATATTTGTTTTGCAGGATAATTAAAAAAATGAAAAAAATAACAAAATTATATAAAAAAAAATTCTACTGTTAATGTTTTCTAAAAATTAAAAAAATAATAAAAGATTTTTTTTCCTAATTTCTGTTTACATCTGAGAAATAATTGAAAAAATTAAAAAATTAAAAAAAAAAGGTCTGCGTAGGCAGCGCCCACCGCCCACCACCAACAACAGGCCACCACCGCACCGCCATCGAGGCCCTCACCACCACCGCGACCAACCCTGCCGCCCTCTGTGCCTCTGTCGAATCCGTGTCGCCGCCCACCGTGCGACAGCCATGCTCAACCTGGCCATGTGTCGCCCAAGCCACTCCACCTCCGTGACTGCCATCGACGCCCGTCGCACCCACCTACGCTTGGGCTTCTTCCTCTCCTGCACCTGCCCATCACCTCCTCTCAGCCCGACATCACCACATCCACCTGCGGCATCGAAGTCGCTGCCGCCACCACCCTTCCGTACGCACCACCGCCCCGTCGTCAAGTCACCCTCCACCACCGACCTTCAACCACCAGCCCAGCCGCGCACTCTTCCCTAGAGCTCCGCACGTTGGAGGATCTCCACCGACCTCGCTAGCACCTGCTAGTGCCACCTCTGAGAAGCCGTCAACACCACGACCAGCCGCCCGACCCTGCTGCGACTCCGTCCACACCGCCATCCAGCCGCGCTCCTCGCCCTTGGATTGGGCGATAAGACGGGCGGCGCCCACAGTGCCTCCTTTGGCATCTTGAACAAAAGCTACAGTAAACCCTAAGGGGGTTTTAAAATGAAAAAATATTGTAAAAGTTGTAAGATACCCCCCAAAGTTTTCAGAAATACCAAAAGGTCCCTGCTAACCCAGCAAGTCAAGTGCACAACAAATTTTTATTGGGTAAATTTCATTTTCCATCCCCACTTTATTTCCTATTATTATTTTATTTAAAAACTTTAAAAAATTACGATTCAGTCCTTCATTTCCAGACTATTTATCATGCATATTCTTTTTCAGTGAAATAAATGTTTTTGTTGGTCAATAAATTCTACAAATATTAGTGTGGTCTCCTGATGTTTGTATCTTTCTTGCTTAATTTTTTCATTGCATTTTATGTTAATATAATATTATTAAAAAATATAAAATAGTGTTTTTCTCTTTCTGAAATTCAAAAAATCATAAAAATTTAAATATTGCTCTAAAAAGACTAAAAAATTTAGAGTAGTTTTATTTTATTAGATTTTAATTTCTTTCCAAATTTTACACTTTAATTCTTTTCAAAACCCAAAAAAATTGAAAAACAATCGAAACCTTATAAAATCATAACAAAATCTATAAAAAATCAAAAAATCATGATTTTAGTTTTTGTTTATAGATATTTGGATATATTTCATCATAAAAATAATTGCTAGGAGTTTTAGTTACTTAAAATATTTTTAAGTTGTAAATTACTCCTGGATGTGCATTGTTTCTCATTTTTGTCACTATTTGATTTTAAAAAATACAAAAACATTTAAAAATTGTACGAAAATTCCCAAAAATATTTCAAAATCCTAAAAGCCCAAAAATATTTTTTTGGATTTTTCTGAGCATTTTAGGTATAATTGAAAAGTACAACAAGAGTTTGGTGTGCGTAGTTCATATCTTGTGCATATTGTTCTATATTTGAAATTTAAAAAATGCAAAATTAAAATCATTAAAAATTTGAAAATCAGAAAATAAAAAAATAAAAGTTGAAAAGATAATAAAAAATAAAAAGATAAAAAAATCCACAAAAACAAAGGATAGTTTGTCGTTGAGATTCCTGTTTTTTCTTTTAATTAATTTTTTTATTAATTGAATAACCTTCGGGAATTATAGGTTGCTTGAGTTTGATCATGTTCACTATACAGGTAAATAAGTAAGAAATATTTCTCTTGCTCGCATTACTTATTCTTTGTAATTATTCTACCGCGAGAAAAGAAAAAAATAAAATTGTTTATCTGCCACGAGATTTTTGGAGATAACAATGACTTAATCATATCATTAATAAATATCAATCCTATCGGAGCCCGTAGCAATAAAATGGCACCATTGCTGGGGAGGCACGACGATGGTAGTTAGGTTTCTCTTTTGACCTGCTATTCTTGGTTGTAAATATCTGTTTACATTTTGCTATTCACTCCATTGTTCGTATCCACTACATTCATTCATTATTTGTGCTCATATTTTTATAATTGTGTTCTTACACATTCTCTCTTTCTTTTTCTTGGGAGGGCCTGCGGAGCGAAGGAGGCAATACTAGGAGAGCCGAAGCACCCAAGTGAAGCGGAGGCATCTTGATTCTTCACTGAGCCGCAGGATAGCGTGAGAGGAGGAGAAGAAGAATTGAAGGAGACAAAAAAAGAATTTTTTTTCATTTATTTTTCTAGCATTTGAACTATTGTAAAAGGACATTCATTTGTTGTGGGGTCTGTTTCGCCAAGTGCCGTTGGGGACCTCACCGGTTTTTGTTTTCCTCGCCTTATTTTTCTTTGTTTTACGCAAATTTCGTGAGCTAACTATTGATTACTTTAATTAATTTTCTCTCAATAAGATCTTTTGTACCTATAGAGTAGAGCGTAATTTGGACTTAGTCAAAATTGACATGTTCTTACCCGTTAATAGAAGCTATCATCTAGGACGGTTCACTTACATTTGCATATAGGTTAATTTATTTTTTCTGTATTTCAATTATACGCGGATCACTTGCATGTAGAGTGTTGGCGATAAGGTACACATCTCTAACCCTTGCATGCATCATTGTGTTAATCGCGCATTGGCATTTCCGAACTCCTTTCTTGTTTTCACTCACATAAGTTAAAAGGGAAATTGGATACTCAGTAGGTGATTCTTTGAAAATATTTAACCAAGTGACAATTGCCTAAAATACGAGACTTCTAAAGAAAAACTCGACCCTAAAAATAAATAAAAGGAAAAATCATTAGTTTGGAAGAGTAACCCCCTCATTGTTTAATTTGTATGTAGCGAGAGAGCGACCTTCACAATAGGATAAAACCACGCCCGAACTCTTTTTAGACTACTATCTTAGGTTAGTCGTTCTCCAGTGAGGATCTCCTCAGTACCTGGTAAAGCAGCCCACGACGTCCTTACCAGATTGAATTGAACGAGTAGCCAGTAAACGGTCCGCAATTCATACTGGCTGGGAAAGATCTAACTTTGGGATTGGGCCAGTCTCTTGAGAGCATTGGGTTCCTAACAGCTCACTTTAACGCTCTAATAGATAGTATTATCACCAACTCTAAAATTGACAAGATAATTTACCGAACCTTCACGGTCTTCACATTGAGTTGAGTTGGTGAATTGGGGGTTTGATTTTGTTTGATTTCTTGTGTGCATACTAGATCCTTCTGTGCATTTCCGCCTTTTTCTTCACACCTTTTGACTTGACCCTCGTGCTCTCCCAATCATTTTCTCTTATTTCAGAGATGGCCGAGTGGAGTTATTTTAATATGATCTTTGCGGATCCCTTTGTGCCCTCCAGTCGATCCACCTTCCTTATTCCAGAAGGATCTTCCTTCTGATTTTTTTTGCATATCCGCCTAACCTATTATTTCAGGAGTCGGAGGACTTTCATTCTCACCCGCCCTCATTCAACCCACCCAATTTTGTGATTTTAGAGTCACCTTTCATGATTTCCACACTTGAGACACTGAACTAGATGATGGGGCATATGAATTTGAGATTAGCAATCTATTTAACATCAATAAGAGCTAGAATGCTGCTCCACTATTTGCGGATGTGGATTCACTTGAAGATAATCATGAAAGCTTGGAAATCGCCCAAAAGACAAAAAAATGAGAGAATTGTAAAAACTCAAAAAGATTTCGGGAGACACATTGTTGATTCATTCTGTGAGGAGAGGACCCAAATGCATGATCATTTACCCACACATCTATTCACATCATGTCCCGACCTTGACCCTGAGGATTCCATTATACATACTGCTCTTGGCAGTCCTCGTGTATGTGTTGATTTTGATCTCCTCCCTTGTATGGAGGAGGTTCGAAAATTCAAAAAAATATTGACTGAACCTGAAGTGGTAGCCACCCTTCATGAGATCATTGAAGCCCCACTTCAACAGGTCATGACAGATTTATCTACTCCTCAACACAAGAAGAGAAAGCGAAGGAGAAGATCTAAGCGTCACATCTTGACCATGGCCACTGCCTACACCATCTCTCACCGCCACAATTTAAGAAAAGGGAACACTACTATAACCTCTTGTGAGCTGCTCCATCTATGACCATTCTTGTGATAACACTCTCCTTGACAACGGTTCTACAATCAATATAATACCCTTCTCTATGGTACAGTCTCTTCATCTTGGACCTCTCAAGAAAACCAGGATAATAGCTCAATTGCTGATGGATCTATTAAGAGGCCAAAGGGTATTATAGAAAATGTTGTCATTCTTATTAAGGGCATGAAATTCACTTCTGATTTTATCGTAATGCCCATGGAGACCTCCACCCATGTGGAGCACCCTCCAATCATCCTGGGACGACCTTTCCTCGCATCTGCAGGAGCCGTTATTGATTATGGGTCAGGAGAGGTTCGCTTTTGTTCTGATGTAGGGATTGATGTGTTCATCACTACACCCACTACTGACAGGAGACCTGCATCCCATGAGAGCCTGCTCGTGTTAGCCAACCCCAAGGAATTTGACTTTGATGATAATATCAGAAATTCTTGTATATGTTGGATAATAATGAAACCCAAGAATTCCTCTTCAACGAGGAAGACTCAGAAAGCATAAAACCTTGGAGTTCCCCCTTCTGGTATGTGGAGATGCATTGATGACATCTTCGGGATTTACACGATAGACACCGTAGAGCAGAAGGCGGACTCTGAGACTAGACAGGACATACATTATTTGACTACTTCCCACTGATGAGTCCGCTCTTATTCATCTTAATTCAGACGAGACCGATCAGGCCAAATTTGATTTCATTGCTTTTATTAAAGGAATTTAAGCCTTTTGATAAAGATGATGATCTAGTAGAGGGCTTGCCAGACTGAAATTGATTCTACTTTTCTGATAATGATTTCAAGCCTTTTTACTTTGATATTTGCAAGACTTCCAAGGCCAGATATGACCATACTACTTCCAGTGACCGGTTTAGGCCTGCACAATCTGAAACCGCTGAGGATACATTCTTGGTCGATCCTGATCAATTTGTGTCTAATGATAACCCCAACATCGACCTACACCTTGTTAGATCCATTCCTCAGTGATCCCATAAGAAGGTTCATTTCTGACCTTCTTGACCTTTTTACATCCACTCCTCTTGTATATCCTTTCGTTTCACTCATTCTTCTTCCATTTTATCATTCACCCCTTTTCCGTGTGTGTGTATGATATACTTAGGATGTGCTTTATCCTAAGTATAGGGGGTCAATAATTTGTGTTGTTCATATTCGTCATGTTCATCACTCTTTGTTGTTGCCTATACTTAGGGATACTCTACCCTAAGTATGGGGGGTGATGTTGTTCATATCGTGTCTTTTTATTTTTGAGTCTGTACATTCTCTGCATCGGGTTTTCTCTTTTGTAAAGTCTTCTATACTTAGGATTACTTGATCTAAGTATAGGGGGGATCACCGACCTCTATTCTTTTCAATTTCTCTTTGAGTCGTTGTAGCATAGCATTTCTTTTCACTTTTCTATACTTAGCACGAGTTATGTCTTCCTTTGCCGCTCTCTGATCACTATGAGGACATAGTTCGAACTAAGTATAGGGGGTGTTGTATATGATGTATATATACTTTACACATACCCATACTTTTAATTTATTTTGAGGGGATATGTATATAATTTTGTAAAATCTATGTGTGTAAAAAAACAAACAAAACAAAACAACAAAAAAACAAAAAAAACACAAAGAAAACAAATAAAAATATAAAACAAAACAAAACAACTAAAACAAAACAACAAAAAAACACTGAAAAAATATTTTATATTACTTGTATATATTTTACTAACCTTTTTCCTTTTGAAAAAAAACTACAAAACAAAAAATATATAAAAAGTTTCATAAAAACTTCTTTTGCATATGCATCATTTTTCCTTTCTTTTCCAAAAATCCATAAAAAGTTAAAAATGGAAAATTGTTTCAAAAAAATGTTCTTTTCACATATGCATCATTTTTTCAAAAAAAGGCTTTCTTTGCATTGTTCATATTTTTATTGCATTTGCATGTGCATTTTTCAGGATAGTATTGACATTTAAAACTAAGTCTGGAATAAAATTGAAGAATGGAGCTTAGTGGGCCTCAATCCACTTAATTTCAGAGGAACCTTATAAGAAACGGAGTTAAGACTTTTCAGGTCCTAGTGACTTAATTCTTTGAGTCCATAAGACTATGTTCACATGTTATCTTGATTAGTCTAAGTAGAACATTTAACAACACATGCATGATTCTTTCAGGACCGTGGCTTATCTTGGACAAGCACTCTACACGTAGCTCTTCATTGATGAGGTAGTGAGGAGGCAGAATCTTTTGGCTTAGGGTAGCATACGAGGGTAGTACATCTAGGCAGAACCTCACGTCTTCCTCTAGGGAAGGAAGTGTGTCTCAACCTGGTCTAGCGATGTTAAGGTCTAAAGACATGAAGCTATGGGGTTGAAATAATGCTTCAAAAGAGGGATAGTCTACTGGGCTCAAGAGGAAAAACTCCTTAATTACATGATGCACCTTGTATATGCTTTCAAAAAAAAGTAAGGAAAAAATGCAAAATCTCCAAAAGTGGGCAGGCCTGATTGAAAAGTAAAATGCCTGCTGGAATGTATATACAAGGATAAAAAAATTTACAATAAGAGCTTCAAAGATAAATATTTGTAAGCTTGCAGCGGATGACTTGACTACACTGGTCATGCATCCAAGGATAGGTAGTTTACACTGGTTTACCGTCCATTCTTTTCTCCATCCCCTCTTCTTGAACTGGTTGTACTTGAACTTAGAAGGGAATATCTCTGCTCCTCGAGGAAAGAGTTGCAAGACTGGGGAACTAGAGTTACCTTGTTGAGGGAGGTTGTTTCTTTTCTACTTTTGAGATGGGGAGCTAAATCTCACTTACACCGTACAAGTAAAGATTCATAGTCATAAGAATTGGTGTATGTAGACGTGTTCCGACCTGACTGTTGAGGAGACCTGAATAGGAGTCCTATGGAACTTAGAGGATGTTAGGTTTTTAAATCCATTTACCATTAAGGTTGCGACACACTAATAATCCAAAGGTCCGACAGAGCTCCAAACTACAATTTTATGAAGATAAGTTTAATATTCAACATTGTCCTAATTTCTTTATTTTCACTTTCTTTTTTCTTTTATTCACTTATTCTTTCAAATAAGTGTTTGTTAAGGACTAGCAAAGGTAAAGCATAGGGGGATGATGAATCTGCGATTCGTCATATTTATTCATTTATTTTAGCTTAAAATCCCTTATAAAAACACTTATATATAACGCTAACTCCATATTCTTCTAACTTCCATCTGTGAGTCAATATTGTACACTTCTTACCATTTTTAACCTAAAAATAAATAAAGGAAGCAAGAAAGGAAAAATAAAAGAAAATTAAATTAAAAAAAAGAGGAAGACTGTATATATGTAATAGATACATGCTGACCCGAACCCCGAGAGAAGGTCAAGACTTGACCTGATCGACCAGGATAAAGTAGGGGGATATAGGGTCCTTAATCAGAAAAGTCCATATAAAATTGTGTGTTGTGTATATTTGTAAACTAACACTACTTTATTTGTACCTGAATTGACCTCAAAATCAAATAACTTTCAAGACCAAAGTTGTAAAACAAATGTGTCATAAATAATAAAAATAATTGCACAATCAAATCATGTACAGAATAAAAGCAACCACACTTGGAAAAAAGCCACTAAGAAATAATTGAAAGACCAATTCCGGCTCCATATGAACTCAAATTGAACCAAACTCACTTCCATTGTATTCTAAATTAAATTATCTTTAAAATATGGCTGTGATTTCATAATTTTTGGAGTTACAGGTGAAAAGTAGGTTTTCTAGGGTTGTTTGTGCAACTTTCCCATATATTTATACATATTATATTCTGTAAATATTTGTAAATATTTTTACTAATTATTTAATAATAAAAATAATAAACTTTTAAAACAAAAAATTTCTAATTTACCTATATACCCATGTATATAATGTCATATATGTATATAGCATATATATATATAGTTAATTTTCTTAACTACCACAAAAAAAATAAAAAAATTAACATTTATTTTGCAAATAAATAAAGTGACAAAAATACAAAAAAAATAGTTAATTTCTGTAAATATTTTTTTAACATTTATCTTTCTACTTTATCTCATTTAAAAATATCTTTTCTCTTATCTCTTATCCTCGTCCAAAAATTTAAAAATTTTCAAAACTCCATTATCTTTTCTATTTATATGGCACCTTTTCCCTCATTCCAACTTGATCAATCTTTGTGAGAGGAGCCCGATCTCCGAGAGTCTTCTTATCGCAGAAGGGAGCCTAGCCTCCGAGCCGTTCGGTGACAGCGCGTCGGCCTTCGTCGAGGTGATTAAGGTCTTCTCCTCTCCTAGGGTGAGAACCACATTTTCTCTTATTTTATCTTAGATTAATCTTAGTTTTATTTTTTGCCCCTTTATTTCATTGTCATTTTCTCTAGTTCTTAGATTCCGTCACGATTTTCATTCACCTTCGATCCCGATTTCCATTCCATTTTCTTGATCCTATCGCGTTCTTTTCTACCTTCCACGATCTCTCAACTCGATCGCGTACGGTAGCCGAGATCCGGATCCATCCATTCATTTTTCGCCGGATCCCCACTCATGCATTTTTATTTGATTTCGGGATGGAGCCATCGTGCTCGTGTCCTAATTTGTTTATAAATAAAATAAAAAAAATCCTTCATTCTTTCTTACATTATTTTGTAGGATAAATAAAAAACAAAAAATAACAAAATTGTATAAAAAAAATTCTATTGTTACAGTTTTCTAAAAAAATAAAAAATAATAATAAAAGTTTTTTTCCTGATTTCTGTTTACATCTGAGAACTAATCATAAAAAATTACAAAATTTTAAAAAAAGGGGTTGCGCAGGCGGCGCCCGCCGCCGACCGCTAATAATAGGCCGCCATCACGCCGCCATCGAGGCCCTCGCCACCACCACGACCAGCCCTGTTGCCCTCTACACCTCTATCGAAGCCGCGCCACCGCCCACCGTGCGACAGCTACGCTCAACCTAAGCGTGTGTCACCAAGGCCACTCCACCTCCGTGACCGCCATCAACGCTCGCCGCGCCCACCTACGCCTAGGCTTCTTCCTCACATACACCTACCCATCACCACCTCTCAGCCCGATGTCGCCGCAGCCACCTGCGGCATCGAAGCTGCTGCCGCCATCGCCCTTCCATATGCGTCACTGCCCCGTCGTCAAGCCATTCTCCACCACCAACCTTCAATCACCAGCCCAGCCGCGCACCCTTCCCTAGAGCTCCGCACGTTGGAGGATCTCCACTGACCTCATCAGCACATGTCGGTGCCTCCTCTGAGAAGCTGTCAACCTCCGCGAGCGGTCTCCTGACTCCGCCGTGACTCCGTCCACACCGTCGTCCAGTCGCGCTCCTCCGCCCTTGGATATGGAAATAAAAGGGGCAGCGCCCACAGTGCCTCCTTTGGCATCTTGAACGAAAGCTACAGTAAACCCTAAGGTGGTTTTAAAAAAAAATTATTGGAAAAATGCAAGAGACGCCCAAATTTTTCAGAAAATACCAAAAGGTCCCTGCCAACCCAACAAGTCACGTGCACGCCATGTTTTTATTGGGTAAATTTCATTTTCCATTCTCACTTTATTTCTTGTTATTATTTTATTTAAAAACATTAAACAATTACGATTCAGTCCTTCATTTCCAGACTATTTATATTGCATATTCTTTTCAGTGAAAAAAATGTTTTTGTTGGTCAATAAATTCCACAAAAAGTTGTATGGTCTCCTGATGTGTATATATTTCTAGCTTAATTTTTTCATTGCATTTTATATTCATTTAATATTATAAAAAAGAACAATGTCTTTTTCTCTTTCTAAAATTCTTGATAAAATTTTAATATTGCTCTAAAAAGTCCAAATAAATTAGAGTAGTTGTATTTTATTGTCTTTTAATTTCTTGTCCAAATTTTACGCATTTATTATTTTCAAAACCCAAAAAATTGAAAAACACTAAAAACCTTATAAAATCTTTAAACTTCTACAAATATAAAAAAATCATGAATTCAATTTCTGTTTATAGATATTTGGATATATTTCATCATAAAAATAATTACCAGTAGTTGTGGGCATTTAAAATATTTTTAAGTTGCACATTACTCCAGGATGTGCATTGTTTCTCATTTTCATCACTATTTAATTTTTAAAAAATACAAAAAAATCTGAAAATTGTACAAAAATTCCCAAAAATATTTCAAAACCCTTAAATCCCAAAAATATTTTCTCTGGATTTTTCTGAGCATTTTGATATATATAAAAAATACAAAAAGAGTTTGGTGTGCGTAGTTCTTTTCTTGTGCATATTGTTCTTTATTTGAAATTAAAAAATGCAAAATTAAAATCACTAATAATTTTAAAATATGAAAATAAAAAATAATAATAATTAAAAAATATTAAAAAAAAGAAAAAGATAAAAAATCCACAAAAATCAAGGATAGTTTGCCGTTGAGATTCCTGCTTTTTCTTTTAATTGATTTTTGATTAATTGAATAACCCTCGAGAATTGTAGCCTCCCTGTGTTTGATCATGTCCGCTATACAGGTAAATAAGTAGCAAAAATTTGTCTTACTTCATATTACTTTCTGTATTTATTTTGCAGCGAGAGAAGGAAAAAATTGTTTGTTTGTCGCGGGATTATTTTGAAACAACAATGACTTTCATATCTAATAATAACCGATTCTGAAGAACCCGTGTCAACAGCGACACCATTGTCAGAGACTCTTGTTGAGAAGAAGGATTAATCATCGCTGTCACATCATCCTCAACCGAGTCAACAACAATTGGCGATCCAAGAAGTGTACTATGTGCAGGAACCCGAGCAGGCCCTGCCGTAACAATAGATGGTGGTTTACCAGCCAGACTTTTTCCCATCTACTGATCCAGCATTCCCACACCACTTTTGATCATGAAGTCAATGGTGTCTGGAGTAACGTTGCGCAGCTGGCCCATCCTTTTGGACAACCCCAAGTACAACCACTAGCCAATCGGCCTTACCACCAACCTCAGGGTGGTCGCTTTGCATAGTCCACCCAACCTCATCCACAATATCAGCATCACCAGCCTCTACAATATCACAATTGGAGATAGTCGTAGCAGTACCCACAACCGTCTTACCATCATCCAAAACTGCACCCTCAGTATGCGGGTGGACATCAGTAGTAATACCCTCCTCCTCGATACCAATAGTATCAGCTCCCTCCACCTCTGCAGTATTACCAGCAATCTCATCCTCAGCCTCCCCACCAGCAGTCACAACATGGTCAGCATGCTGAATCTTCTGAGGCAGTTCCCGTGAACTTCAATCTTGATTGCTTGGCCCAACTTGTGAAGGGTCTAGCAAATAATACAAAGAATATAGACAACCTAACAGCCACCAAATCTCCTATCCCAGCCTAGGTCGAACAAATCCCAATAATTTCAAAGAAAAGAGCCGGTAGAATGTGATGTCATGTCTGTGACTGTAGAGTCAGATGCTTGCAATTTTACCTTGTCTAATGTTGTTATTCTCAAGAGCGGTAGGATCTTGCCTATGCATGTCACGATCAAAGGGAAGAATAAAGCTTTGACATTAGCCTTGTCATATTCAGGTTTATGTAAGGAAGAAGAAGGAGGAGGAGCCATGCCAACTGCCAGCCGCCATCACCTTTATCCATAAAAGAGCAAGAAAAACAGAAAAAAAACAAAAAAAAAACAAAAAAAGATAGCAGTCAAAGTGAAGTCGCACCAACCGTGGAGGAGTCAGTACCAGCATTCGATCCAGCGCCAGCCGATGGAGCGGAGACCGTGCTTTTTGCATGTCCACTAGCAGAAGCACCATCATCTTCAGAATGTACAACTTTTCGTAGAACTGATGTACACGATAGTGTGGACAAGTATTCTATTGTAAATAAGAACACTGCTTTTGATTTCAATTATGTAAACATTCCGTTGTGATTAATGAATCTACTATTCTCATTCTTTATTCTTTTATTTTGGCTTTCTCTTTTAGCAAAACTATGTGTAATTATATGTAAATACAATATTTTATCATTGTACATGATTGTGTTAATATTGCATAATTAGCACTTATTTTCCAAAAATAAAAGAATAAAGAGAAAAGAAAAAGAAAGATGCATTTTGAATGAATACAGATTGACCCAAATCGTAAAGAGAAGGTCATACCTTGACTTGATCAACAAGAAATAAGTAGAGAGAGATAGGGTACACTGTATATTGTACATAATACATGACTTATACGTATAAATAAAATTATTTATATTTATTACATTTTATGAAAACCATATTATTTTTGAATATTTGTATATAGCTCTAATAATAAAATAAAAATAAATAAAATAAAAATAAGAAGATACAAAATAAGATAGAAATAAAATCCACAAATTCATTGTACAAAGGACATATGTACATACATACAATTCCTATTTATTTAACATCCTCATTTCATTTATAAAATTTAAATAAAAATCATTTTATATACCTAAAATTATTTTGTAAATAAAAAATATAAAATAAAATTTATTTTTGTAAAAATAATAAAATAAAATTGCCTGCATATAATACATAGGTATATTATACCTATACATAATACTATATATTATAAACACCATAATAAATTAATTTATGGAAATAATTAGAAATTAGAGAAAATAGCTTGAAAAATATAAGCATTTTTCAACTTTACCACTTTTTATTTTAAAATCATTTACTATTTTATATTTAATATTCTTTTATTTTTGTAAATCATGCACTCTGATTGGTCCACGTTAGAAGGTTGACCTCGGTCAACCTTCTCTCCCAGCTGACCTGTCCCACTACGACTTCATCGGACCCATTTTCTCTCCTTTTTCCTATTGGGTCAGATCTCCATTCATCTTGATCCTTGCACCCGATTACGCTCCGGAGATCGTTGATCCTCGCAGATTCCTAGGCACAACCGGATTTGCCTAGGTTTTCGAGCGCAACTTCGATCTTTCTGGCACCCTAAGCACCTCTATAAATTGTCTCCTCCACCTCCCGAGCTTGATAGCTCGTGCCTCACCATTTCCTTCTTCCCTAGACACCTTCAGCAAAGTGATAATAGCCTGAAGGAGCCTTCGGAGCGAAGCTTGGTGGCTTCTAGGCCATAGCTCACTAATGTGGCTAGAGTTCCACCACATCTAGCCTCCCTGGTCCATCGCAGCTCCGGTTGAGGCCAAAACCCTCGCCTCCGCCTCGCCTGATGTTGCTGATTCAATCAGGAGCCTCATGTAGCTTTCTCCTTGTTTCATTTCTCGTTTCCATTCGATTTTGTTCATCTATGCCGCCACTTGTTCATCTGCTCCAACCATCGGGTCTGGAGCTTCATCACCCTCCTTCACTCATACAGATTGACTACCTGCTCATCCATCGTCTCTTAGCACAACCTGGCCCCCTTGAATCTTTCTTACCATAGCAAGATCAAGCTTAGACCTCCTTCCCCCATGTACGTCGAAGGTCCAACCCGCTCCCCCATCACTTCTCTTCACTAATCCAAGCAATAAGGTGACCGGAGCTACGCCTCCGAGTCTGCCTTCCCTTTGCAGGTACCCTCAGGTGCGAAGACACCCTATTCGAGCTTCATCTTAGGTTGCGAAGTAGCTTCAGGTGACACTCTACTTATCCGACCATCTGAACAATTATTATTCCATCTGAGCCAGCCACTCGATGCGGTTCACCTTCATGACACTGTTGGACCTCTCAGTGACTTCATCGGAGCCACGGATCACCTTCCACGGCCGGGAGAAGTTCGCCAGGCACCTGTTCTTCCAGCCTCCCTCATAGCCGCTCGATCTGGAGTGGAGTCCTAGATTTGATCAAGACCGTACGAGCATGCCCACATTCTAACGATTCGATCAGATTTTGGGGAGAATCTGACACGTACGTTTGCTGCTTTTCAGAGCCATCAAATCCTCAGATAATGGCTCATTAGAGTCGTACGCAAGCGCCTCGACCTCATCCGTCAAATCCTATTTGTGAGGCGCATCAGAGCTGTCAGCCGCTCCACGTGCATCTCACGTGCCCACTAGGTACATTTCCTTGGTACCCTTGCATGTTTTCTTATTTCACTTCAGTTCAAATAATAAAATGTGTAATTAAGAACATTTACAGTTTGGATTCCGTAGTTTTTGTATTTGCATTTTAGTCCAGCTGAGTCTGAGTCACGTGCGTCCACATGTGTATTTTAGGATATTTGCATTATCTGGTCTTAACTACTTACTGGTTATGGAATGAACTTTATGTTTTGATATTTGCACATATAGCCCTACTTGTCTAGATCACATGTAGTGCATGATTTATGTGGACAAATTGCATCTCATGCCCTTGAACTTTTACTGACTATTATGCTTAGGTCCCAGAACTAAAAATATTTGTAAATATGTCCGTGTGAACTGTTTTTGACTATTTTTCTTTGATTGATAGCAATAAATAGAAAACTGGCTCTAAAAAATCTACAAAAATGCATGTTAGCCCATGCTTGTTTGTTATTTGAGTGGTAATTTTGGTTTGCTAAATGATTTTATTTTGTATTATTAAAAATTCAAAACCATAAAAAGTGTCCTGTTTGTATGAGAAAATCCTAAAAATTTGAAAATATTTTGAAAAATTCCATAAAAATTAGGGTAGTTGTTTTTTAGTGTTTTTTATCTCCAATATCAATTTTATTTGTAAATACCTTATTAAACCCTAAAAATTACAAAACATTTAAAAACTTATAAAAATATATGAAATTTTAGAAAATTGAAAAAATATTGATTTTAGTCTCTGTTTGAAGATATTTGCTTCTATTATTTCATAAAAATACCATCCATGAGTTATGGACATTTTTAGTTTTTTTAACTTGCAAATTACTCCTGGTTATGCACTATTTACCCTTCTTGCCATTGTTTCATTTTTAGAAAATCCCAAAAATATAGAAAACTCCCCCAAAATTTACCAAAAATAGTATAAAACCTGTAAAAACCAAAAATATTTTTATTATAATTTCCTTGTTATTTTTGATATATTAGACAAATACAAAAAGGAGTGTATGAGTACCTTGTGTTTATTGCTTCTTTATTGAAAATTAAAAACTTAAAAACATAAAAATCACTAAAAAGATTTTTATTTTCGAAATCCGACTAACTTTCTAAATCATGCTCCTTAGCGAATCCGCTTACATTGATTGCCTTATCTTAGAGTGGTTTGATTTTCTTGTTGATCGATTTGATTGATTGAGGAAAACGACACTTGATTTATTTATTCCACCTTAGTCGATCGAGAAATCCGTGTCACCAGAATGGAACTGTTGTCGGGGGAGCACGACTTAGTAGTGTGATTTTAGCTTTTGCCTATTTTTGTATCTATATATTATAATTGTTTTCAAATCATCTTCTGTTTCACTTTTTGTGTGAGGAACCACCTAAAGGACGAGTTGGTTCACTTTGGAGGGGCCCACGTATGAGGAGGAGCAGAGGAGCAGAAGAAATAGTTATCGTAGATAGATTTATTTTCGTAAATATTATTGTAATAATTTAGACACGTTTGGACTCTTGGGCACTTACATTTATTCGAGGTTTGTTTCGCCGAGTGCCGGTGCACTCGGGGGATCTTACCACGGTTTTTCATGATTTTTTGCATTTATTTTCTATTTGATTCTCGAGGATTTGGCCCCTAAATTTAGGATTTCTATTTACTTGAGCTCGGTAATTAGCTAGGTTCAAACACCCTAATAGACTATCTGTGCCTATAGTACTTAATTGTACTTAGTCAAATAAAAGAAAAAATTTAATCTAATCAGTTAAGAGACCACATGCCGAGAGAGGTCTTATACATCACTGGCAGGACCCATTGTGGTGGGCACCGATTGGCATCTAAGATCGGACTCAGGTCTCTTCTCTGATTAGTTGACTACCAGCTCTTCCCGCTAATAGAAGTTGCTCATCTTAGGGACGATTTACTCGTGCATCATATAGATTATTTTTATGTCTATCTTTTAATTTATGCACAGATCACCCTGCACGTAGAGTGCTGAAGCAAGGTACACATTTCAATCTCTGGACGCATCATAGTGTTTGATCGCACATCGGCTTTTCCATCTCCCCCCCAGCTTTCTTGGAATTAAATAAAAAGGAAATCAGAAAATTCGTTAAACATTGCATTTATTTAGTAAAAGACGTAAAAAGTGAAAACCAATAAAATATGGCACTGAAATTAACCTAAAACCATATTTCACTAAAAATATTTGTTTTGGGGAGAGTCACCCCCTCATTGTCTGATTTATCTACAGAGAGAGCGACCCGCGCACAAGGATAGAGCCACTCCCGAACTCTTTTTAAACTATTGGTTTTAACGATTAGCTATTTTCTAGTGAGGATTTCACCGAGTAGCCAGTAATCGATCCGAACTTCCATAGCAGACTGGGTAAGATTGGGTAGCTAGTAAACAGTCTGCATCCCATAGTGGCTGGAAATAATTAGTCATTAGGGCTCAGGACAGTCACCTAGTAGAATCGGGTCTTTAACAGCCTTCTTAATCACTCTGATAGATTGGATGTTCAGCTAATAAAATTTGAAAAGATAAATGACCAAACCTTTATGGTCATCACATTGTGTGGCGTAGGTGAACCAGGGGTTTGATTTCTCATCTTGTTTGCGTCCCAGATCTACTCTTCATAAATCCCCACATTACGATGCTGGGAAGGAGGTCTCTTAGGCTGCCTTTGGCAGCACCGCTTTCTAGCACTCCTCTCTGTTCATCTAGGGCAGCTTCAAAGAGCTCACACCCTCTCTTTGAACCAGAATTCGCCTCCACCATGTTCCCCCTCGACCACCCTTCTTCCACACCTGAGGTACAAACACATAGGCCAACACAGCCCTTTGTTCACTTGACAACACCTAAGCTAGGGTCTTTTGCCTTTGTAGAGATTAGAAAGATGGCCAGCAATGAGAACAGAACTGATGAGCAGTTGCAGACCTTATCGTATGTACTAGATCAGTTTGCCATCAACAACACATTGTGTGCTTCCCTAGAGACCATGCAACAATAGATTCGGGACCAGGGAGTGTTCATGGTAGAGGTGAGGAGAGAGCTCATGCGTATGAGAGATGGACGAGAGGAGCTGCAGAGGCCAGCTACCAGTGGAGAGATACCCAGAGCTGAGGACGGAGACGGACGCTAGGATGAGCCTCAGGAGCCGTCCAGACCATCACGCACGATGAGGCACTTGCACAACCCTGGTGCGACCCTCACCCACAGATGGATCCAGCTGCCCGAGATCCTTAGTGACTTTGAGCTTCGTCCCCAGACTATCCAGTTACTACCCAAGTTCCATGGGATATCCATCGAGGAGCCCCATCTCCAACTGTAGAAGTTTGAGATGATCTATATCACCATCCACGACATATTTGTGGACGAAGATACCATCAAGATGATTACCTTCCCTTTTTCCTTGGTAGACAGAGCAGTCTATTGGTTGAAGCATCAGGGGAAGATCGTTACCACTTGGGAGCAGCTCGGGACCGAGTACTTGGACAAGTACTATCCACTCGGCTGGACCAATGCAGTGAAAGCTATGATCAACAACTTCACTATGATCCCAAATGAACAGATCCATGAATCCTGGGATCGATTTAAAGAGCTCATCGATAGGTGTCCCTACCATGATATCAACAAGCCCAACCTCATCCAGAGTTTCTTTTGTGGGCTAACACTTGAGCTGTAGGGGCTTGTGAACGCCTCTTATGGAGGTTGCTACTTCACCAAGGATGAAGACAAGGTCTGGGCCATCTATGAGGAGATGGTAGAAAACTACACAGTGATGTCACAGACCTACATCTACACTTATGGGAAGCCTCTCCCACATGCAATTTCTTACCAGAGGATTGCATGTGTCGATGTCGATCCTTCCACATCTACTTCGACCGCAGCACTAGCAGAGTCTTTGACTACCGACATGGGCATCATCAACCAGAAGTTGGATCAAATAGAGATAATAGAGAAGAAGCAGTACCAGGGACTGGATAAGCTCAACAAGATTGAATAGCTAGCCCAAACCGTGAGTGACCTGAAGACCCAGATCATGTGTCTCCAAGAGGCACAGACGGCTTCTCAACCCCATCTCAGGTCACGGACTGATCCAAAGAGAAGCTCTTCCTAGCCCTTTGCCTCATATTGTCAGGTTCACCACATCCAGGCAGAGCCCGTCTAGCAACTCCAGCAGTACTAGCAGTCACCACCATCACCAAACACTCAAATGGTAGTATACCAGTCGGATCAACCCTTGGCAACCCTTCCCTCGCCATTCCACGAGAAGCAGGAGCCGTTGATGGAAGTCAATGGGATCTAGTACTCCTAGTACCAACAACAGCCCGGGATCCGTCGTGACCACTCGGCTTTCGATGGTCCATTGGAGGCACTTCATCCCAACAGCAGCCTCCGGCATAGGCTGGGTAGGGCAGCCAACCCCAGCAGCCGCAATACTCTCGTCAACAGCAGCTGCATGGTCCTCATCCAAAGTACCAGGGATTGCAGTGGAGGTAGCCGTAACAGCCTCAACAGTACTTCCATCCTCCTCCTCAATACCAACAGCATTCTCAACCTCATTTCCAGTGAAGCAACCCGTCCGGTTCTCATGCACTAGTCTATGAGAACCCAACACTTTATGATCTTGCCCGCTTGTTCTCTGATCAGCAGGCCTCCTTCTTGCGATAAATAGATGAGGTTCGACAAGAGATGAGGGAGATAATAAAGGGCAAGGATGCCATATCATCTCAGATTGAACCTAACCCGAACAAGATGAAGAGGAAATCTGAGCAGGTACAGTTTACAGAGACCATCACTCCTGGTGATATTTTGTATGACATTTCTTCTTCTATATTTGATGTTGATTTTGTGACACATAGGAGTGGTAGGAAGCTAGCTGGCGACGACTTGTCTAGGCGACATCCTGATACAGGTTCTGGGGCACCACATGAGGATGGGAGCGGTACTGATGCCGCTCAGCATGATGATGATGACGGTAGTGCTGAAGCCGCCAAGTATGTTGATCCAGACGATGGTGCTGAGGCCGTCGTATTTCCATTTGCAGAGGGTGGTACTGATGCCACCAAGTTATCAGATGTCAGGCCAGAGCACGGTACTGATGTCGCAAGTTCAGATGTTGCCGGTGGTACCGATGCCACCAAGAGTCCTTCTATTGTGTTGACTCAACTTGTACCTGAGGAGTCTTATAGAAAAATACAAAAAATGGAAAAACATCAAAAAATCAAAAATATGAATAGAGGAGAGGATTTTGTATCTCTTGTGAGTCCATCTATTGCACATGACGGTCTTTGCATGGATTCTAGATTATTGAATGCCCATGAACCGACTCCTGACCCTCATCTCCCTAGAGAGGGTCCTCTTATCCCCTTCCCTCAAGAACTCCACTTAGAAAAGAGGCCGAAAATAGAAAATCCAAAAAAAGGCACCGGTTAGAGTTCAACGAGCAAATGATAGATAGATTTCATATCCAACTGACTCTTTATTAGGCACTTGAGTACATGTGCCTATTACATAAGAACTTGAGAGAGAAGACTACCATCCGTTGGAAGAAGAGGAACCATAATGCAGAAATCCATGTGCTCACCCATGCCACCTGCTTTGCTATTCAGAACCGAATGCCAGCCAAGAGACAAGATGCAGGAGCTCCTTATGGCAGATGTCATATCCACGAGAAGTGGTTCGATCATACTCTATTAGATAGTGGTTCCTCGATTAACCTCCTCTCGGCTTCCTTACTTGACCGATTCGAGTTTGGCCCTCTTAGATAGAGCAGTCCTTCATTTTGTTGACATATCTATTAAGAGGTTGAAGGGGTTATTGAAGGACATTATCGTCACAATTCAGGGCCTGAAATTCCATGTGGACTTAGTTGTACTGGACATGGAGATCCCTGAATCTGTGACCGATACCCCCATCATCTTAGGATGACCTTTCTTGGCCACAGATAAGGCAGTATCCTATCATGATAGTGGGATGGCGTACTTTTGCATCGAGGGTGAAAGTGTACAAATAGATACGATTGAGGATACTAGAGCCAGAGACTCAGCTTGTTCAGAGCAGACCACCGATTCAGAGCAAATGACAGATACAGATCTAGACGTCCACCAGGAGTGTGATTTTGTGATAACAGATGATGAAGTAGTTTGGGTAGATCCAGCATCATGTGCTCTTGTCACACCTTCAGACACTACAGGGTTACAGATTACAGCTGATGGGAGTTCGGAGAGTACACTCATGGCACAGGACACCTTAGAGGCTAATGTTTGTGATCAAGGTAGCGAACCAGACTATATTTCATGTGATTCAGACTAAGATCCCTTGTGCTCAGACATTGATTTTGATTGGCAATATTTCAATTATTATTTGCGGTGTCTTATGTCCATAGAGCCACCAGCTAGGGCGAAGAGCGAGCCATTAGAGTTAACAGATACACCAGCAGGGGTATCTTTGTCAGATTTGCAGATTCAGCAAGAATTCTCACATGCAGATTTGGTATCCTTCACGCAGACTTTTCAGAAGCCAGATTTGCCAGCTCCCACTTGTTTGAGTTGAAGACCTTGCCGCAGAGCATGAAGTATGGATTCCTTGCGGGTGATCCAGATATATTCAAAGTCATTATCCAGCAGATTTGACTGAAGACCAAGAATCTCATTTGATGGAGGTTCTTGAAAGAAACCGCAAGGCAATAGGATGGAGTGTAGCTTATCTCCAGGGGATAAGTCCGACCATGTGCACCCACCACTTCTATCTTGAAGAGGACGCCAAGCCATCACGTGAGTTCCAATAAAGGCTGAACCCGAATCTTTGAGATGTGGTCATGAAGGAAATATCTAAGTGGTGGAGCACCAATTTTATCTACCCCATCTCTGACTCCAAATGGGTTAGTCGGTTGCATGTGATACCCAAAAAGATGGGTATCACCACAGTTGTGAGCGAGTCTAGAGAGGAGATAGCTACTCGAGTACCCACTTCTTGGAGGGTCTGTGTGGACTATAGATGATTGAATCAGGCCATCAAGAAGGATCATTTTCCGCTGCCATTTATTGATCAGATTATCGAGAGGCTAGCTAGGAAGAGTCACTACTTTTTTCTTGACGGGTACTTGGGGTACAATCAGGTGGCCATAACACCCGAAGACCAGGAAAAAAGGACGATCACCTATCTGTTCAGAACGTATGCTTTTAGACGGATGCCCTTTGGTTTATGTAATGCCCCAGCTACATTCCAAAGGTGCATGCCTTCCATCTTCTCGGACATGGTGGGTGAATGTTTAGAGGTCTTCATGGATGACTTTTCGGTCTATGGAGATGGGTTTGGTGCTTGTCTTGACTGCCTAGACTGAGTACATCAGCGCTGTATTGAGATCAATTGTGTTCTATATTGAGAGAAGAGACATTTTATGATGACTCATGGGACGGTTCTTGGCCATATCATTTCCAATAGGGGCATAGAGGTTGATCCGACCAAGGTTAATTCCATCAAGAAGCTCAATCCATTGTCCAATTTGCGACAGTTGCGGTCTTTTCTGGGGCATGTTGGTTTCTACCGATGGTTCATATAAGACTTCAGTCGGATTGCCCGACCGCATATTGATCTGCTGATGAAAGACACCGAGTTCATTTTAGATAATAAGTGTCTTGTGTCATTTGAGACTCTCAAAGGATTAGTTATGCAGGCTCTTGTCCTTCTGCCACCCAATTGGTCTATCCCATTCAAGATCATCATAGACACTTCTGATTTTTCCATAAGGGTTGTGCTTGGACAGAGGAGGGATGGATTGCCTTTTCCATTCACTACGCTAGCTGGACTTTGGATGCCACTCAGCGGAACTACACCATGACTGAGAAGGAGATGCTAGTCGTAGTTTTTGCCCTAGATAAGTTTCTATCTTACATTCTTGGATCTAGATTGACAATTTACGCCGATCACACCGCCATCTGATACCTCAAGGAAAAGAAGGATGCTAAAGACAGATTGACCAGATGGCTCCTTCTACTCCAAGAGTTTGATATAGAGATTAAGGATAAACCTGGAGTTAAGAATGTGGTGACGAATCACCTCTCCTGATTAGAGCATCTTAAGAATTCAGAGATGATCACACCTATCACAGAGACTTTCCCAGAGGAGATGATCCTTGCTTTCACCTCGCTTCGATGGTACGTTGGCATTGTGAACTATCTTGTTGCCAAGAAAGTTCCACAAGGTTGACCCAGGCAGGGACTCGAGACCTTCCTTGCGAAGGCCAAGTCGTACCATTGGGAGGATCCCACCTTTTACTATGAAGAGGGGGATAGTGTCTAACATCGATGTATTCCTCAGGAGGAGCACTACAACATCCTCATCTATTACCATAAGCTTGAGACATGAGGATGTCACTCTAGGAGACATACAACACAGAAAGTTCTCCAATCCAGCCTTTGGTGGCCTACCATCTTCAAGGATTCAGACGAATTCGTGAAGAGGTGCACTAACAATCATAGGATGGGCACTTTGGACGGCGAGATATGATGCCGATGCAGCCATTCACTTCTGTGAGGTTTTTAACGCATGGACATCGATTTAATGGGTCCATTCCCTAAGATCGAGGGGTTTGAGTACATTCTGCTTGTTGTGGATTATGTCAGTCGTTGGGTTGAGGCCATCCTCGCTTGAGCCGTAGATGCAAAGATAGTTTGCAAATTTTTGAGGAATATTATTTCACGATTCGGGGTACCTAGAGTCTTGATTTCAGACGGGGGGACTCATTTTATCAATGACAAGATAAGGGCCCTTACTAACGAGTCCATCATTGACCATAGAGTTGTCACTCCATATGATTTGTGGACTAATGGTCTTGCTGAGGTTTCGAATAGGGAGATCAAGACTATTTTTCATAAGGTTGTCCGCCCAGATCGAAAGGATTGATTACGGCTTTTGGACTCGATCTTGTGGGCCTATAGGACTTCCTTCAAGACACCTTTGGACACATCTCCCTTTTGGCTCGTTTATGGCAAGCCATGCTACTTACCAGTGGAGATCAAGCACAAGTCACTTTGGGCAGTTACTGAGTTATTATTGGATCCCAAAAGTTTAGGAGATCAAAGGAAAGTAGAATTGGCAGCCCTAGAGGAGTTGAGAGATACAACCTTCTCAAGTAGCCTATAGTATAAGGATAGAATGAATATATGGCATAATTCTCACATTAGTGATAAACAGTTTGAGCTAAACCAGAGAGTATGGCTATTTAGTGCTAGGTTGAGATTATTTCCATGGAAATTACAGAGTAAATGGAAGGGACCAACTTGGTCAGAAAGGTGCACGACAACGAAAGCATTGATATATCTGAGTTGTCATCTAATTCCACCTTTTGAGTTAACAGTCAATGCCTAAAGACATATCTTGATCATAATCCACTGATCGTTGGCACTGCCGGCATTCATTTTGTATGAGATGTGATCCTTAACTCACATCATTTGCATCTCATACATGATTTTCACTTTCATTTCGCAGTTGTGTAGATCCATTATGTCTATACCATTCATTCTTTCTACTCAACACCCCATTTTCATCTTATGATTATGATATACTTATGGTGCACTTTGCCCTAAGTATAGGTAGGGTGTTGAATACATGATTGTCCATTTGATTCTATTACCCTTGTTTTGCTACCTATACTTAGGGATATTTCACCCTAAGTATAGGGGAGGTAATATCTTCTCATCCTACTCCTCAGTTTTCCCCTTTTATACAGTCTTCTATACTTAGGATTATTTGATCTTAAGTACAGGGGGATCATCGATTTCTATCATTTGATTCTTTCATTCATTGTTGTAGTATAGCATTGTTTTCATTTCCTCATACTCAGCATGAGTTATGTCTTCTTTCATCGCTCTTTGATCACTCTGAGGACATCGTTCGAGCTAAATATAGGGGGTGTCGTATATATTGTATATATACTTTAGCCATAACTCGTACTTTGTGTGTTAATAACAGGGCTCTTATTTATAGAACATGAATAAAAATCTTTGCAAAAATTATTTTTATGCAAGGTTTATAAAAATATTTGTAAAAAAAAATCAAAATGTTTGTAAATTTTTTTCTATATCAATATTATGTATATAATACAAAATTTTTGAAAACTATGTGAAAATAAAAAATTTGCAAAAATAATTTGCTAAACTAGATTTGAAAACTATTTTGCATAACTATTTTGTCACATAAAGGAATAAGAAAGTGGTATAAAAACTACTTGTATATATGTGTACATTAAAAATTGAAATCTACCCCTAAACTCCATATATATAAGTATCATGTACACAAAACCTGTAATATAAATTCTTGTGTAAATTTGTACATATATATTTGTAAAGATCTTTCCTTATTTTTCAAAATACTAAAAATTTGAAAAATCAAAATTTTCCATAAAAATTTGCATACTTTTGAAAAAATCCCTTCAAAAAGAGTTTTGTATATACTTGTATGTACATTCTTCAGAATCATGGTTGACATTTAAACTAGTCTAGAATTAAATTGAATAATGGAGCTCGGTTAAGACCTTAATCCACTTAACTTCAGAGGAACCTTATAAGATTTAGGGTTAAGACTTTTCAGGTCCATAGTGACTTAATTCTTTGAGTCCACTAAGTTATGTTCACATGTCATCTTGAAGAGACTAAGCAGAACACTTAGCAACGCACGCATGACTCTCAAAGACAATGGTTTGACTTGGAACCACACCTTATACGCAGCTCAACACGGATGAGGTGGTGAGGAGGCAGAATCCTTTGACTTGGGGTAGCATACGAGGGTAGTACAGCTAGCCAGAACCTCTCGTCTTGCTCTATGGAGGGATGTGCACCTCAACCCGGTCTAGTGGCATTGAGGTCTAAAGACAGGAGTCTGTAGGTTGCAATAATGCTTCAAAAGAGGGATAGTCTACTGGCTCAAGAAGAAAAACTCCTTATGTATATGTTGCACCATGTAGATGTGATGTACATATGCACATAAAAAAATATGCAAAATTATGAAAAACTCCAAAAACAGGGATAGTGCCGATTGAAAATAAAATGCCTGCTAGAGTGTACAAAGTGAATAAGCAAAGCTTATGTATTCCACCATCTCATCTCATGGAAGCTTGCAGCTGGAGACTTAGCTACACTGGTTAGGCTCCAAGGGATACGTGGCAACACTAGTCGCGGTCTAATCTCTTCTTTCCCCCTCTTCTTGAGTTGGTTGTACTTGTGTTGGACATGTTAGCCCATGGCTAGCTATTTTGCAATAAATGTTATTGCAAATATCATTCCCTGATCTGAAATGAAGAATAACTCATTTGCATAATAGGTCCCTTAGTACAATTAGGGTTATGTACCATGTCCTCTTAATGATCAAACAACTGTTGATTCAGTTATTGAATCATAAGGGCTTGTGCTTGGATGAATACATAAAGAGTTAGATTGAGGACTCATCAAGTAACGTCAAATGATTATTAAGAGATAATCTCTAGCCAGCAATCCTTTCTCTAAAGGCCGATATCTAACTGACCTCTTGATGCAGGTCCTCTGCATGGGAATAGAGATTCAGAGGTGTCAGATTAGTTAGGTCAAAGAGTTGACTTAATGAGATCGAGATAACCAAAGGCCTATGTCGTATGCTATCACGATATAGGCACGCATCCTCTGTCCAGAGACAGATGTGTTACTATATGTTTGAGTATTTACATTTGGCAAACTAATAGGTTGATGACCTAACTGATGTCTATACACCGGTGCGTTGGTGTGCATGCAAGGGCATATGAGTAATATGATCACTCAAAGGGATCATACAAGTTCATCGTTGAACTGGAAGACATGAGCTCACTCATGAGATATTGGGAAGAATCAAATTCCGTACATGATCATCTCACTTTGGAAGCTTGACAGAATTTGTAAGGTTTGATATATGCTTTTGAAAAGTATATGATCAACATATAGGTATGATATGTGCTTTTGGAAAGTATATGATCGATACCGACTCCCAATGATATAATGAGAAACTTATTGATAAAACCCTAAAGTAGACAGTGTAAAATTGATCTAATACTTCGGGTTTATTCTGGGTCTTCCACTGCGCAGGATGTACAGGTATTAGGAATACCTGAGGGTGATGTGATCATAAACGATTGTTTAACCATGACGCTTAGTGACTCCTCTCATAGAGAAGTGATCTGATCTTGGTCCAAATGTTGGGCATTGATCTGAATGTGATTCAGATGTAATGAGAAGATTAGATTTGCGGTCTTGATTTAATTAAGCATCTATGAGAGGTCCGCAAGATCTAGATTTGAGATGTGATCTCATTATCCAAGTCACTATACGTGAAACAATACAACCACCCTGTCCTTATCTCCAAGTATCTGCAGAGAAAATGCATTGTTCTTGAAAGAGTTCAAAAATAATTTCATTGTTGATATATGTATCCAAGCATTGAGAAAATAGATAATTAAATGTGATTTAATTGTCACGAATAATGTGAATTTGATTCATATTATAAGGAGAGTTATCCAAGATAATTAAATATGATTTAATTTTCAAAGATGTGAATAATGTGAATGTGATTCATATTATTTGGGCACAGTAGAATAGAGATCCAATGATTAAATGTGATTTAATTATCATGGATATGAATAATATGGATAACACTATCCATAATAATCATATATATTATAAATGTGATTTATAATACATAGGAGAGAGCCTATTGTAATTTATATTTGTTGATTAATTATTGATGTCAATTGGATTCACATTGAATGATTAATTGAAAATATAATTTATATTTTATTCTAGGATGTGGATGTGATTCACATTTTTCTAATGGTATGATTGCAATATTCACAATATAAATATTTATGAATAATTTTTTGTGAAATAATTTCCAACAAATGTTATTGTAAATCTTGGAGAGATCATGAGATAATGAGATCTCATGAGATAATGATATCTCATGAGATAGTTGACCCATCTACCTTAAGAGGGTGGACAACCACTGACATCCATTAGAATTGAGTGGTTGTCCCCCCCCCCCCTTTAAGGGGATATGGTCAATCTTCTCATTATCTCCAAGATTGATTAATTAATTTGATTTGAAATTAATTTATAATGGTTTATCGATATATATATATTAAATTAAATTAAATTAATTATTGTTGTGTTTCTACAACAACATCATGGACATTGAAAGAAACACTAATCAATCTCATCCATTGATTTTGTGTGTCCATGGATTGAGATACATGAACTCCCAAAATCCTATATAAGAAGAGGTGCCCCTTGCTCTTCGAGTGGCAACAACTAATGCTCTCTCTCTCCCTATCTCTGTCTCTACACGTCATGTGTCTCTCTCTCTCTCATTGTGGCCATCCACCATGGAGCCATTGAGAAAGTTGCCACTGTCGCAGCAACGTCGTTATGCTACTGGAGTATTTGCTCGTGGATCTCTCTCTCCTTCGGTACACTTGTTTGTGAAGAAGAAGTTAGATCTCGTGTAACGAGATCAGAAGATTCATTGCTTGTATCATCAACATGGATTGCAAGGAGCACGCGTCTCATCAACGTGCTCGCAAGCGTCTCCTCCGTTGGATCAAACCTGAGATAGGATGTCTTTTCATTTAGAGACTCGATCGCAACCACGCTTCAAGAGGCAAAGCTAGTACTTGTTTGTGGTTTATATGAAACGATCCGAGAAGTGTTCTTGGATCATGTGGTTTCATCGTTTGAAAATTTTTAAATTCCACTGTCTTGAGCAACTAGTGCGACTAGTCACTCCCGATCGCATACGATGGATCCTCATGCTTTCGTGATGCATTTAAGGATCTTCTCATGTCTTTCAAGTGGTATCAGATACAGGTTGAAGGTTTTGTATGCGATCCATAAACCTAAGATGACGGGCAATTTTGGATTGTGTGATGTTTCATCGCATTTCATTCTCGCAACCCTGTTTAATGCATTTTTTCGCCCTGTTTAAAAGTATTTAAACACATTATTATCAGTTGGACAATGTTCCTCATTAATTAAGGAAACTGTGAGATTAGAGTTTGCGTGAATTGGAATCCGATTGCTCAAGATATGATCATTTTAATGAACATATATCCATTGTTTCCGGGATAGCGAATCTTGATGTATTTAGAGAGTTAATTATGGTTTTTAAACGTCTTAAAATTCATTGTAATCACTTGAGTTCTGTTATAAATCAAATTATCAAACTTTGGAAACTTATTTTTCTTGATTTGGATTTAAATTTATTGAGATATGCTAATTTTCGTAAGTAGGGGTCACTGCTGGAAATTACATACTTGATCACGAGCTTTGTGATTGTCATTCAATTAAATTAATAGAAATTAATGGTTAATTTCCTGAGATAATTATTAATAAATATTTTTGAAATATTGAAAGATGATAATTATTTCCTTGAATGACATTAACCATAACCAACTTGATTAGATATGATCCAAATCACAATTGGTTGCATGAACCTTCCAACAAATATTGATGCTTGATTATGATTGAGAATTTGTTTAGAAAATTTCCTTATAATGAAAATCAAAATAGTTTTGATTATTATTATATGGTATAACTTTGGTTGAAAAACTGATTATCATCTCAAGTACAAAGTGATCAATTTGGCATTATCCTAACCCGAGGCATATATGGTGTCTAGTCGGGGAGCGTTGGGGTAGCAGGTTGCTCCGTGAGCGGTCTATCCCACTCCCGTCGATACTAGCCATGACAACGGGTTGGAAAGGGATAATACATGAGAGATCATGACGTATTTTTCTAATTATTAAAATTTGAAATAGTTTGTATTTTGAGATTATATCATCCTTCAAGTAACAATTAAAATTTTTTTTTGGTTGATTGATTAGATTAATAATTAATTTAATATGACTAAATGAACTAAATCCAATTGAAACTCTCTATTATGAATAGATTTGCTATTTTTCTTGGAAGAATTAATTATGTAAATATGATTTATAATAATTAATTAAAATTTCAACATGACATGGAGGATCACATAAGTGACATCCATGGTCTCCCGTCAAGGTGAAGGGTTCAGTCGCCAGAGATGGTATGTAGGAGACGCCTATCTGAAGTGACAGCTCCTGCATACAAATGCATATGGATCGGGCTCTTTGATTCTCAAAAGAGTAAGGACGTATGCATAGTGACCCCAATATCAGGTCCTCATATTATTGAGACGATATTGGATTGCACATAGCGAGTTCTAATCCTGTTGACGGTTGGTTCAATTAATGATGGGTCAACATCACCTTAGAACTGGTGGGCCTGGGTTTTAAAGACCAGATTGGGAATGCAAGTCAGATTTGCAAGGAGGAATGTATTCTTGTTTCTTTTTATCCGAGTTACAGGTTCTCACATTATTGGGATGTGACAAAGATAAGAAAGGAGATCCCAAATCTTGCTTGACATATAATGGTAAGTATATCTCTTACATTAAAAGTGATTAAGGGAATGAACTTTCAATGTTAACAAGGCAAGACAACTTTGATATGAACATTCCTAAATCAAAGTAATATATATATATTTATATATATTTATGCAAAATTCTTATTTCAGATAATCCTCAATAAACCCACTCACTACTATACTCAATAATAACCAGTAAAATATCATGGATTGGATCCATGATCAAGATATTGTACCTACAGTTGGACACGTAATGTATGTGGTTGCAATGTGCAAGTTTTCCTCATAAGAATGAGGAATGCCAATTAAATAGACAATAGGACTACAACCTAGGGTTTGTGTGTCTCTATAGTATTGATTTCTCATCGAATTTACTTTGGAAATGACATGTTGGTGATTATCATAATTGTCAAATAATCCTTATAAAATCTAAGAAGATGTTTTGGCATTCTTATGTGCACTCAACATTTAATCATGAATGACATGGTTTATTCCATAGCTCTATAAGAGAAGATGTATTCAAAATGCTTGAGTACTGATGAATCCACATTTCATCATCTTTATTCTATCATTTTAGCCTCAAAAACCCTGACAAATGCTTGAAAATATCATTAAATACAGCATCTTAGCATTCATGCATGTGCATCCAAATAGTGTATAAATTATTGTAATTAAAGCCAAAAATATAGAATAAATAAAAGAAAAGAAAAAGAATAAAATATTGTAAAAATTTTATGACCCAAAACCCCGAGACCTAGGCATCTTGATGAATAGGTCGACAAGGAATAAAGTACGGGGAGATAAGGGTCAAAATACAGTATAAATACCCATTCTTCATTCATTTTGGGACTTATTTTTAGTTCCACTTTTTATACATCAAATAAAGAAACTTTGTACATGGAAGTTGTAGATAATTTTATATATATATAAATACAAAATTGATTTCACTGAAAAATAATGTACAGATAAAAAGTTATGGTCTGAATAAAATTCCAGAATCCTAACTTCCCAGACCCGTATCTCACAAATGAAAACTCCAAATGCAGCAAACTCACCTTTAATTGTATATAGAATAAAATAAGCTATTTAATGGCGGTGGTTTCGCATTTGGCGGAGCTACGGTTTGAAAGTTGAGTTTTGGATCCACATTGTATACCTGTACAAATTAAAATATTCATTTTATTTTTTATTAATTATAATTTTATATTTTTATAATTTTGTAAATATTACTTATAATAATTATGTACGTTTAAATCAGATTAAAAACCTAAATAAAACATAAAACCAAATATATGTATATACAATACATAGGTATCATGCATATACTTATACCTATATGAATTATACTTTTATTTAATTCAATATACAAAACACATCAGAAAAATAAAACAAAAATATATTTGTGAGTATAAAAGTATTTTATGATTTCATAAAATACTAAATAAAAATAAATTAATTAAAAGCACAAAATAAAAATAAAATAATAAAATACACAGGTAATATACCTATATAGGCTATAAAAAGCAACTTGTAAAAATATACCTTATAAAAATAATTAAAAATCAGAATAAAATACTACATAAAATAATAAATATTTTTTATTTAATAACCAAAATTTAATTCGACAATTTTCTATTTTTTATTGATTTAATAAAACTTTTTCCAGGGTTTTTCCTGGTTGGTCCACGTGGACCAACCAGGAGGGTCTGAGAGTTGACCGCGGGTCAACTCTCCGACCCGCCCCCTGTGGCTATGTCAGAATGGGTTTTGACCCATGTTCATCCTTTTTTCGAGGCCAATCTTTACATCCTTTCATGATGCATCCTAAAGGACTTTTTCTCCCCGATATTAGAGCATACTCACCCAGTGATTACATCGGGGATTGGATCGAAGATTTGATCGATACGCCTCGAACTTTGAGACCCGTCGGTCAGCCATACAAAAACCAACCTTCTCCTTCCTTTGAATTTTGAACCCCACTTTTGATCCCGTTTCCTCCCTTTCCTTGCTCCATAGGTCGTCGGAGGTGACAGCTCCGATTCGAGCCATCCAAGGCGGAGCCCCGACGAGGATCTGGGTGTTCCAACCCACCTCCGGTGACCCCCCGTCGAGGTACCTTTAACCTCGGGCCCCTGGCCCTTGAGGTATTCATTTTCCCTTATTTTTCGTGCATTCATTTCGCCATAGCTTTTAGATCAAAAACCCTCTACCAATTTGGCATCTCATCGATCAAATCACGCTATAAAATCCATCTCGCCGGAGCGCATCTCCGGCGAGTATCCACCTCGTCCTTCAACCCTTTCTTGAGAGCCACTGGAGGTCGAGGTATTTTGCCCTTGACCTCCTTAAAGTTTTTGGTGCAGGTCCTTGCGCTCGGAAGCACCTGGGGTCGATTTTGAACTCGCCGAAGATACCTAGGCCCCTCCTCCTTCTCCGACGTCGCGGAGGAGCCCTAGTGTCTATCTCCGCGTCTTGAGACCCCCGACGTAGAGAGGACCCTCGCAGCAACCACCTGGGGCCATTTTGAAGCACGTCGACCGCCGGAGAGAGGCGCCATCACCGGAGGAAGGTCGCCATGACGGACCTTCTTCCCTGTTCATCCAGTACCCGCCTCTGCCGTCGGATCATCAAGGACCCCCAGTCGTAGCAGGAGTCATCTGATCTGCGCGCCCATCAGCCGTCCATCGTCGACAAGATCATCTAATTGCGGCCGTTGGGCGCGAAGCGGCATCGTGCGAGGAAAACACGCCACGTGTTCAAGTGAAGATCTCCCGCCGTCAGACCGCCTTAGCGTGGGAATTTTGCAAGTATACCCCACGCACTTTTGTAATTTATTTTATAATACTTAAACTTTTTTATGCCTTTTAAAATATTTTGTAAAATTTACAAGTAGGCCCTTGAACTCGCTGTATTTGCAATTAGGACCTCGGCCACGTCACCTCATGTGACCAGTTCACGTGAGGTGTTGGGCTTTTTGCAGCGAGGCCCTTGGCCATTTTAGTATTTCGATTTAGTCCAGTAACTTTTGTATCACGTGTAATATTTTCTGAAATATTTGCATTCAGACCCCCGAGGTTTTTGAAATTACAATTGGGTCCCTCCCAAGCACGTGCACGTCACGCGTTTTGGTGGGTATTTTGCATCTGTACCCGTGCGGGTTTGGATATTTGTGATTGGTCCTTTAAATTAAATATTCAGTTTAATATTTTGTTGGAAAATTACAACTGGGCCCCTGGACGTTTTGATATTTGCACTTATACCCCTGCTAGGCTGATTATTTTTGCTTGATTGCTCTATTTATTTCACACATCATATTAATTCCAAAAATTACCAAAAAATTCATATAGGCTCATGTTAGCTTGCACTTTAATGTCATATTTTTGCATTTGCATTTTATTGCATTTTTATATTTATTAAAAATCAAAAACATGCATTTTAGCTACTGTCTAGCTTAGAAAATACCAAAAAAAATATTAAAACCCCTAGAAAAATTCCAAAAAAGTCACCTATTGTCTATTTTAGCCTATTTTAGTGTCAATCTAAAAATCACTAAAAATTTCAAAAGGAAAACCCTAAAAATTTGAAAATACCTAAAAATTTAAAAAAATCTAAAAAATTAAAGAAAAATAAAAAATACAAACTTGTCCCTGTAGGTTACTTATTTAATTCCCTTTATTTTAAAATTAGTTTGGAAAAATTTTATGGTTGTTTGATATTTTTCATTCCTATTCTACCTTCAGCCAGAATATTAATTCACTATTTCCTTTATTTTGACTTTTAAAAATACCAAAAAGATTCTGAAAAATACCCACAAATTACAAAAATAGTAAAAATTTATAAAAAGACCAAAAATATTTTATTCCCTAACTTTTGACTGTTTTTCCTTATTTTTATAAATACCCTAGCACCTCTTTTATTATATTATTTATATATTCCAATATTGAAAAAGAAAATAAAAAATATAAAATATAAAAAGAAAATATAAAATCAGAAAATTAAAAATCAAAATATAAAATTAAAAATTAAATAAAAAAAATTTAAAATTAAAACCCCACAAAAATATTTCCATTGCATAGTATAGACAATACATCACATCCACACACACGCACTTGTTGATCTATCCTGCCTTGCTCCATGTGTTCGAACTCTCTACATACTTGCTTCTATACATCTTTTATGTAGAGTTAAAAATAAATTTTAACTCCACTTTCTGTTTGTCATTGTTTGATTGATTGAGTGTGGGTTAATTGTTGATTTTAGTCCAGGATTCATTGCGGGTCACCACAGCGACGGTTGTCTCCGCTTTGTGCGAGACACTATTTAGACCCCGTGAATTTTGGCTAAATCAAGTACCTACCTGAACTTAAGTCTTTAAGAGATAAGATGTATGTAGATATGATGAGTGTCATCATTCTAATATATACTCAAGTCATCCATGAAGCTTTATAATATTCATTTTGTATGAATTGAATGAAGCATGTATAAATGTTGAAGTGTTGTTTTATTGAAATCTTTTGAGTTCAACATAACAGATCCTTTGTCTTAAGCAATGGTTGTTTATAGATGAAGGGAGCGTAGTGGAAGCATAGTTTGGACCCAAGAAAGAAGGAAAGTCAAGGAGTTGACTATACTTCTCAAACTTCCATATGGCATCCAAAGAGTGGGATAAATGCCAATACTGCAATAAGTTGATGTGTTGATAGTATGACTATTAAGTCTATTTAGGATCCTTAGAGAAGGACTTGGATAGTGCATTTAAATAATCCACGTATAACCATTGCAATTGACTTTCTTATTTGATGAGATTAAAAGTCTAATAATTGTATATCATTCTTCTAATAACACTTGTAATTGTTGCATATGTTCTAGAAGACTAGAAAATTTTGATTTTATTGATATTGATTCAATTGTTACAACAATCACTATTGGATAGATAGACTTTATATTTTCAGTGGGAGGGCCATTAGTCTTAGAGAATGTCTCTATGACCTAGATATTAGAAAACACTCATTGTTTATTTCTAAATTTGGAAATAAACATGAATTCTAGAATAGACCTATCATAATGAGTTATGATGGATATATTTCAGATAGTAATCTAACATCTAGTGGACTATATTAAATTAGAAAATTAATGAATGATTCATTAACATTTATAATACTGAAAATTAAACCATAACAAGATCAATAGGAGGATGAAGATCATTTGACAATGATCTGGCATCAAGCCTTGGACATATGTCTATTAATGAGATCAATAAACTAGTAAGAGATGAACCTTTAGATTGTCTAAAATTTCAAATCTTACATACTTTTAAATATTGTATTCAAAGTGGAAAATGTCCAATTCACCCTTCTGCGGGAATGGTGTTAGATGCCAAGGTATTTAGATCTCATACATATTGATGTACGTGGATCATGATAAATATTGGTGATATGTAATATCATTCGATGATTATTTGTGATATGAGATTTCTTCCCTTCACCCTAGAAGCCTTTTAAATGTTCAAATATTTCATAATTTTGGTTTAGAACCAAAGTTTAAAGAAAAATGAAATGAATTTGATCAAGGTAGCTTGTACCTATTAGATGAATTCAAGGAATACCTTATGGATAAAGGAATATCATTCCTATCTCAATCCTCCTATTGTACCTTAACTCAATAGAGTTGTAGGGAGATACAATTGTGACATGATTTGATCAATGATGAATCATAGCATAATTACCTCTTAGTTTCCAAGGAATATAGGTAGTAGAGACTACAATATATATCCTTAATTAGGTTCCATGCTAGTAAGCTAGAATCATGCACCAGAGAATGCTAGCTCATTAGGAAAATAAAGGATGGTATTGGATACCTACTTTATGACCTTGAGATTCTTAAAATATCTCATCTTTAATTATATGATTCTTAGAGGATGACTTTCTTGAGAATCAAGATGAAAATGAAGTGAAGGAACTCATTTAATCTTCAGAAGATAATGAGGCTCCTGAAATTGGAAACTAAAAGGACAATTAAAGATGAAACACTAATACCTCTTCAAATGAGTTTGAGGATGGATTCCATGTGTAAGAGAAATCTGACAATGATCGAACTTCATATGATGAAGCTTCTGAAGACCATGTCATGGAAAGATGGATGTTAGTAATAAAGTTTAAAGTACACTTCATGGAAAGATGGATGTTAACAAATGTTGTATATGGACTCTCGAGGATCCACCTATATGGGTAAGACCCGTCAAGGTGTAAATAGATCTTCAAGAGAAAGAGGGAACCTGATGAGAAGGTTGGGGCCTTCAAAGCACAGCTCCTAGCCATGAGCTACACACCGAAGAGAAGACATTGCTTGCAATGAGACTTGATCTTCAGTGACCTTGCTTAAACCCATCAAAATATTGCTAACAATAGCTACAAAACTTAACTTCGACATCTTCGAGATGGAAGTTAATAATGCATTCCTCTATGAATACCTCACCAAGGTTATTCATATGAAGTAGCCTTAGGGATTCATAGTTGAGGAAAGCAAGGTGCGCAAGCCAAGGAATTCCGTCTATGTCTCAAATAAGCTTCTTGTAGTTGGAATATTAGATTTGAGGAAATCATAAATGTTATGATTTCAGATAGAATCTTCATGATCCTTGTGAAGTTTCGTGGGAGTGCCATTATGTTCATCGTGTTAAATGTAGATGATATCCTAATCATTTGGAATGATATAAGGAAGATAATAAGTGTTTTATACTCTGGCTATTCCATACCTTGAGATATGATCTCAAGGATACCTCTTATATCTTAGTTCTAAAGTTTCTCAGAAGCAAAGAGAAGAGGGTATTGGGACCGTCACATAGCACCTCAAAGAGTTGAGGATGTAAATACCAAATCTATAGGCCCTAGTGCATCAGCTTTGTGAAGCTTAGTGTATGCTAGATATGTACAAAAAGCCAGATGTCTACCATGCAGTGGGTGTAGTAAAATATTACCAATCATACTATGGAGATAAAACACTTGATTGCAGTAATAACAATATCTTCAAAAATGACAAGACTATAAATATAGTGATATCTAAGTTTTATCTTCAAGAAATTAAGACTTTAGAGATGGAGATCTAAAAGGTCTTAACTGTGGATACCTTAAGAGATAGAGATCTCCAGGAATAAGGGTATTCTGATAAGGATAATGGAAATATTCGTATAATAATTATTGAGGTGTAGTATGAAGGACACTATAACTAACGATATTGAGTATCGGTTGCATAAGGTGCAACATTCGCAATGTATGCGAGCACTGTTACTGGGAGATATGCAAGTATCGTAAAAGGACTTGGCATAGTCTCTCGAGAACAGAGTGACTGATCAGCCTGCCTAGTAATTTTTCCAAATAGCTTATGATTGTCACATGAGTGAAGGTTTAAATGATTAGCCCATTGATGTCTCTTTGGGCTAGTGGGAGATTATTGGACATGAGAGCCTACGACAAGCCATTATGCAATAAATCTTATTGCAAATATCATTCCCATATCTGAAATGAAGAATAACTAATTTTCATAATAGATCCATTAGTACAATTAGGGTTATGTACCATGGCCATCTTGATGATGATACGACAATTTATTCAATTATTGAATCATAGAGGCTAGTGCTTGAATGAATATCTAAAGAGTTAGATTGATGACTCATCAAGTACCGTCAAATGATTATTAAGAGATGATCTCTGACCTGAGAAGAAGATGGAAATCCTTTCTCTAAAGGATGATATCTAACTGACCTCTTGATGCAGGTCCTCTGCATGGGAATAGAGATTCGGAGGTCTTAGATTAGTTAGGTCAAAGAGTTGACTTAACGAGATCGAGATAACCAAAGACCTATGGCGTATGTTCTCACGATATAGACACACATCCTTTGACTGGAGACAGATGTGTTACAATATGTCTAAGTATGTACATTTGGCAGACCAATAGGTTGATGACCTAACCAAGATCTATACACCGGAGCGCGGGTGTGCATGCAAGGGCATTTGAGTAATACGATCTCTCAAAGGGACCATACAGGTTCATTACTGAACCGGAAGACATGAGCTCACTCATGAGATATTTGGAAGAATCAAATTCCGTACACGATCATCTCTCTTTGGAAGCTTGACTGGATTTGTAAGGTTTGACATATGCTTTTGGAAAGTATATGATCAACACCTAAGTATTGTATGTGCTTTTGGAAAGTATATGATCGATACCGACTCCGAATGATCAAATGAGAAACTTAATGATAAAATCCTAAAGTAGACAGTGTAAAATTGATCTAATACTTCAGGTTTATTATGGATCTTCCAGTGTGCAGGATGTACAGGTATTAGGATACCTGAGGGTGATGTGATCATAAACGATTGTACAACCATGATGCTTCCATTCCGAGGGAGTGATGAAACAGGTATGGATATTAGTGACTCCATTCATAGAGAAGTGATCTGATATTGATCCAAATGTTGGACATTGATCTGAATGTGATTAAGATGTAATGAGAAGATTAGATTTGCAGTCTTGATTTACCAAGCATCTATGAGGTCTGCAATATCTGGAATTGAGATGTGATCTCAATATCCAGGTCACTATACATGGAACAGTACAATCACCCAGTCCTTATCTCCAAGTAACTGCAGAGAAAGTCCATTGTTAATATATGTATCCAAGTATTGAGAAAATAAATTATTAAATGTGATTTAAGTATCATGAATAATTTGAATTTGATTCATATTATAAGGAAAGTTATCGAGGATAATTAAATGTGATTTAATTATCAAAGATGTGAATAATGTGAATGTGATTCATATTATTTGGACACAAGAGAATAGAGATCCAAGATGATTAAATGTGATTTAATTATCACGGATATGAATAATGTGGATAGCACTATCTTTATTAATTATATATATTATAAATGATTTATAATATATAAGAGAGGGTCTATTGTAATATTTGTTGATTAATTATTGATGTGATCGGATTCACATTGGATGATTAATTGAAAATATAATTTACATTTTGTTTTGGGATGTGAATGTGATTTACATTGTTTCCAATGGCATAATTGCAATATTCATATTATAATTATGAATTATTTTTTGTGAAATAATTTACATGGAATGTTGTTTTAAATCTTGGATATATCATGAGATAATGAGATCTCATAAGATAATTGACCCATTCCATCTTAAGAGGATGGATGACCACCAACATCTATTGGGATTGAGTGGCCATCCCCCCTTTTTCGGGGATATGGTCAATCTTCTCATTATCTCCAAGATTTATTAATTAATTTGATTTGAAATTAATTTATAATGGTTTATTGATATATATATATATATTATCCTAATTGTTGTGTTTCTACAACGACATCATGGCCATTGAAAGAAACACAAATTAATCTCATTCGTTGTTTTTGTATGTCCATGGATTGAGATCCATGAACTCCCAAAATCCTATATAAGAAAAGGCACCCCTTGCTCTTCGAGTGGCAACAACTAATTATCTCTCCCTCTCTCTCTCTCTCTACGCTTCATGTGTCTCTCCCTCTCTGTCATTGTGGTCGTCCACCATGGAGCCATTGAGAGAGTCGCCACCACCGCAGCATCGTCATTATGCTGTCGAAGTATTTGCTCGTGGATCTACGTCTCCTTCGGTGCACCTCGCTCGTGAAGAAGATGTTCGAACTCGTGTGACGAGATCAGGAGATTCGCCGCTTGGATCGTCAATAAGGATTGTAAGGAGCACGTGTCTCATCAACGCGATTGCAAGCGTCTCCTCCGTTGGATTGGACTTCAGATAGGAGGTCTCTTTGTTTAGAGACTCGATCGCAACCATGCTTCAAGAAGAAACCTAATACTTGTTTGTGTTTTAGATGAAACAATCGGAGAAGTGTTCTCGGATCATGTGGTTTCATTGTAAGAAAATTTTTAAATTTTGCTGCCTCGAGCAATTAGTGCGACTAGTCGCTCTTGATGGCATATGATGTGATTCTCACACTTCTGTTATGCGCTTAAGGATCTTCTCATATCCGTCAACTTGAACTTAGAAGGGAATACCTCGCTCCTCGAGGGGGAGTTGCTAGACTGGGGGGATTAGAGTTACCTTATCGAGGGAGGTTGTTTCTTTGTCATTTCTAAGGTGGGGAGCTACATATCACTTACACGGTATAAGGAAAGATTCATAGTCATTGAATTTTATGTATGTAGACTTGTTCTTACCTGATTATTAAGGAGTCCAGGCCATAGAACTGTGGAACTTGGAGGCTGTTGAGTCTTAAATCTATTTCCCAATAAGGTTCCACCAAACTAATGATCCCAAGGTCTGACTGAACTTCATACTCCAATTTAATGAAGATAAGTTTAATAATCAACTTTGGTTCTTTTTCTTTTTCTTCTTATTTTCACTTCTTTTTAAAATAAGTGTTTGCTAAGGGACTAGGGGGATGATGAATCTACGATTCTCAGTCTTTACTCTTTTATTTTAGCTTACAAAACTACATGTAATTATATGTAAATACAATAATTTATTATTATACATGACTGTGCTAATATTGCATAATTAGCACTTATTGTTCAAAAATAAAAGAATAAAGATAAAAGAAAAAGGAAGATGTATTTAGAATAAATACAGACTGACCTAAATCCCAAAGAGAAGGTCAAACCTTGACCTGATCAACAAGAATTAAGTAGAGAGAGATAGGGTACATTGTATACTGCACATAATACCTGACCTATATTGTATAATTATTTATATTTATTATTTATTTTGTGAAAATCATATTATTTTTGAATATTTGTTTATAGCTCTAATAATAAAAATAAAATACAAATAAGAAGACACAAAATAAGATAAAAATAAAATCCACAAATTCAATGTACAAAAGGCCATATGTACATACATACAATACCTATTTATTTAACATCCTTATTTAATTTATAAAAATTAAATAAAAATCATTTTATATCCCTAAAATTATTTTGTAATTAAATAAAATTTAAAATAAAATTTATTTTTGTAAAAATAAAAATACATGTATGTAATACCTAGGTATATTATACATATACATAATAATATATAATGTATACATCATTATAAATTAATTTATAAAAATAATTAAAAATAATAGAAAAATATCTTGAAAATTAATAAGCATTTTTCATTTTTACATTTTTTATTTTAAAACCATTTACTATTTTATATTTAGTATTCTTTTATTTTTTGTAAATCTTGCACTCTGATTGGTCCGCATCAGAAGGTTGACCTCGGTCAACCTTCTCCCCTAGTTGACTCGACTCGCTTCGACTTCATCGGACATGTTTTCTCTCCTTTTTCCTGATCGGTCAGATCTCCATTCACCTTGATCCTTGCACCCCGACTATGCTCCGAAGATCAATGATCATCGTGGATCCCTAAGCTTAGCTGGATCTTCCTAGGTTTCGAGCACCACTCCGATCTTTCTGGAATCCTAAGAACCACTATAAATCATCTCCTCCACCTCCCGAGCTCAATAGCTCGTGCCTCGCCTCTTACTTCTTCCGTAGACACCTCTAGCAGAGTGATGGCATCCCGGAGGAGCCTTCGGAGCGAATCTTGGTGGCTTCTTAGCCGTATCTCACTAAAGTGGCCGGAGTTCCACCGCGTCTAGCCTCCCTGGTCCATTGCAGCCCGGTTGAGGCCAAACCCCTCACCTTTGCCTCGCCTGACGTTTTTGATTCAATCAGGACCCTCAGGTAGCTTTTCCCTTATTTCAATCCATGTTTCCATTCGATTCCATTCATATACGCCGCCTCTTGTTCATCTGCTCCAACCACCATGTCTAGAGATTTGTCACCCACCTTCACTTACACAGATCGACTGTCTGACTCATCCTTTGTCTCTTAGCACTACCTGACCCCCTAGAATCTTGCTCACCAGAGCAAGATCAAGCTTATACCTCCTTCTCCTATGTACGCCAGAGGTCCAACCCGCTCCCCCATCGCTTATATTTACTAATCCAAGCAATAATGTGATCGGAGCTACACCTCTCAGTCTGCCTTCCCTTTACAGGTACCCTCATGCGTGAAGACACACGATTCAAGCTTCATCTTGGGTGGCGGAGCAGCTTCAGGTGACACTCCACTGAGCCGACCATCTGACCGATCATTGTTCCATCTAAGCCAACCATTCGACGCGGTTCCCCTTCACGACACTACTGGACCTCTCAACGGCTTCATCGGAGCCATGAATCGCCTTCTACGGATGAGCGAAGTTCGTCAGACATCTGCTTCCAGCCTCCCTCACAATCGCTCAATCTAGAGTGGAGTCCCAGATTTTATCAGGATTGTACGAGCATGCCCACATTCTAACGGTTCGATTAGATTCTAGAGAGAATCTGACACACACGTTTAGCCGCTTTTCAGAGCCGTCGGATCATCAGATAACGGTTGATCAGAGCCGTATGCAGCGCCTCGACCCTAAGCGTCAGCCGTCAGCTGCCCTACATGCGCTTTACGTGCCCACTAGGTATATATCCTTGCTACCCCTACCTGTTATCATATTTTGCTTCAGTTCAAAGAATAAAATGTGTAGTTAAAAACATTTATAGTTTGGACCCTCTAGTTTTTATATTTGCATTTTAGTCTAGTTGAGTCTGAGTTACATGCATTCACACACGTATTTTGGGATATTTGCATTATCTGGTCTGAACTACTTGTTGGTTATGGAATGAAAATTAAGTTTTGATATTTGCACTTATACCCATGCCTGTCTGGATCACATGTAGTGCACGATTTATGTGGACAACTTGCATCTCAGGCCCTTGAATTTTACTGAGTGTTATGCTTAGGTTCCAGAACTAAAAATTTTTCCAAATAGGTCCTTGTGAACTATTTTTGACTATTTGTCTTTGATTGGATGTAATAAATAGCAAATTAGCTTTAACAATTCTACAAAAATACATGTTAGCCCCTGCTTGCTTGTTATTTGAGTGGTAATTTTGGTTTGCCAAATTGATTTTATTTATGTTATTAAAAATTCAAAAACCCATAAAAAGTATCCTGTTTGTATGAGAAAAATCCTAAAAATTTGAAAATATTTTGAAAAGTTCCATAAATATTAGGGTAGTTGTCTTTGAATGTCTTTTATCTCAATTATCAATTTTGTTTGAAAATACCTTACAAAAATCCTAAAAATTACAAAACATTTAAAAAATTATAAAAATTATATAAAATCATAGAAAAATCCAAAAATATTGATTTCAATCTCATTTTGTAGATATTTGCTTCTATTATTTCATAAAAATACCATCCAGGAGTTTGGGCATTTTAAGTATTTTTAACTTGCTAATTACTCTTAGTTGTGCATTATTTACCCTTCTTACTATTGTTTGATGTTTAGAAAATCTTTAATATATTTAAAAATCCCCTAAAAATACCAAAAACATTATAAAACTTATAAAAACCAAAAATATTTTTATTATAATTTTCAAATTATTTTTGATATATTAGAAAATTAAAAAAGGAGTTTGTGAGTACTTGTGTTTATTGCTTCTTTATTGAAAATTAAAAACTTAAAAAAAATAAAAACCACTAAAAAGATTTTTATTTCTGAAATCCGACTACTTAGTTTTTAAATCGTGCTCCTTGTGCTCGACCGTGATCGCTATACCAGGTAAATAAAATAGTGAAGCCTCTTAGAGTGATTGCCTTATCTTAGAGTGGTTTGATTTTCTTGTTGACCGATTTGATTGATTGAGGACAATGACACTCGATTTATTTATTCCACCTTAGTCGATCGAGAAATCGGTGTCATCGCTGATGCAATACAAAAATCCAAAAAATCACAAGAAGAAAAAGTGCATTATCTAATCCATGTGTTGTTGATATTCTGAAAAAATTGACGGTTGAATTAAAGTTGATGCAAGCCATGGAGTACATGCCCGATGTGAAGAAGGGCTTGGAGGAAGCATGTACAAACAAGTGCCGGTCGAACCATGATAACAAACACCAACAAGTGGAGAAGCACGTCCTCACCATGGCCATAGTTGCAAGCATCAACAATCTCTCTCAGAAGAAGCAAGACAAAGGAGCGCCTTTGATCAGATGTGAGATCTTTGACCAAGTATTCAAGAGAAAATTGTTTGACAGTGGCTCTTCCATCAACCTCTTGCCTTAGTCATTACTGTAAGAATTCGGGTTGGGTCCATTGAAGCAGACATGCATGATCCTTTAGTTCGTTGATCGATCCATCAAACGACCCGGAGGTCTGTTGGAAGACATTGTCGTAAAGGTGCAGGACATGCAAACCCCAATTCAGTAAACGACAATAGTCATTTCGATTGATTTTGTAGTCCTTGATATGGACTCTCCTGCACCATTACTTCAAATCCCAATTATCCTTGGATGGCCATTCATTCGTACTGCAAAGGTCGTGGTTGACTATGGGTCTGGGAAGATCATGTTCAGCTCGAGCAATCACAGAGTTACCATAGACATGGTCAGTGAGCCAAAAGGCGTATCTGATTAAAGTCATGCAGCACCGCCTGAAGCAGATTGTGACTTTACTTCAGAAATTTGAGATACAAAAATCTCCTTGAATGACACATGGACCCTGGAAATTATCTCTCTTGAGGAGGACCAGGAAATCACGGTCAACACAAGCTCCGCTAGCACTTGGGAGACATAATCAAATTTCTTAGTGCATCTCTTTGATTTTGAAGATTCATGTCAATCCAAACATGATGAGTTCATTGCAGATCTATTCAGTACATTATCAATTGAACAACAAGCCACTGAGGTGAGTAGTACCTCTAACGTAATGGCAGATCATACACCTACTAGCATAGTTTCTGAAGTGATCGAGAAGCAGGCTAGATCAGAGCCTGAATTAAAACCACTTCCAGTAGGCCTTAAGTTTAAATGCCTTCCTTGTAGTTGCAGAGAAGATGTATCTGATCATCATCAGCAGCAGGCTGACCCCAGATCAAGAAACTCTACTTCTCGAGGTTCAAGAGAGACACCAAAAGGCACATGGTTGGCACGTCTCAGATCTCTACGGGATAAATCCTACCCTGTGTTCACATCATATCTATTTGGAAGAAGATGCCAAGCCGTCCTGAGAATTTCAAAGAAGATTGACCCAAAATTTGCAGGACGTCAACATGAAAGATATCACAAAATGATGTGATGCAAGCTTCTTATATGCCATCTTGGATTCAAAATGGGTGAGCCCTCTACATCTAGTTCCGAAGAATTACGTGCTCAACGTGGTTACAAATGACAGAGGAGAGGATATTTCTACTCGAGTACCAACATCCTATCGGGTATGTGTTGACTACTGTCGCCTCAATATAGCTACAAAAAGGACCACTTTCCCTTGCCATTCATCGATCAAGTTCTGGAGAGATTAGCTGGCAAGGAGTTCTTCTGCTCTCTAGATGGGTACTCTGGGTACAACCAAGTAGTAATAACTCTAAAGGACCATGAGAAAACTATCTTCAATTGCCCGTTCGGCACCTACGCCTTCTGGAAAATGCCCTTTGGTCTGTGCAATGCACCTGCCACATTCCAAAGATGCAAGCTTGTTATTTTTGCCGAGATGGTTGGCAGTTTTCTTGAGGTGTTTATGGACGACTTCTCAGTCTATGGTGATAACTTCGATGCCTGTCTTGAGCTCCTATATAGAGTGCTTCAGAAATGATGTGAAGTCAATCATGTGCTTTCTTGGGAAAAGAGCCACTTCATGGTTACAGAAGGAATTATGCTAGATCACGTCATTTCCAAGCGTGGCATGGAAGTCGACCCAACGAAGGTGGATGTTATGAGCAACCTTGATTCACCTCTGAATGTCAGACATGTGAGGTCATTTCTGGGGCATGTGGCTTTCTACAGGAGATTCATTCAATATTTCAGTCGCACCGCCCGACCAATCACAGAGTTTCTACGCAAGGAGATTGAGTTTAATGTCGATCAATAGGTTCTCCTTTCATTTAATCAGCTGAAGGAGATAATCACTCAAGATACGGTCCTGCAGCCACCAGATTTGTCTCTTCCTTATGAAATCATGACGGATGCTTCGGACTTTGCAGTTGGGGTTGTCTTAGGACAAAGGAAAGACAAGGCGCCCTATGCCATTCACTATGCCAGCAAAATGCTAGACGAACCACAGAGAAGTTACACTGTTACAGAGAAAGAATTGATGGTTGTGGTATTCACCCTTGAGAAGTTCAGATCCTATCTTCTGGGATATAAAGTCACTATTTACACTGACCACTCTGTTATCCAATACTTACAACAGAAGAAGGATGCCAAGCCTAGACTGATCAGATGGATCCTTCTCCTCCAAATGTTTGACTTAGAAATCAAAGACAAGCCTAGGGTTCAGAATGTGGTAGCAGATCAACTCTCCAAAATTGAACAGCAAGAGCATCTACTGAGTAGTGCACCGATCACAGACACCTTTCTTGACGAGTCAATTTTGACCATGGATTCACTCCCTTGGTATGTCGATATTGTGAACTACCTCATCTATGTTGTAGTCCACAAGATTAGACAAAAATTAAGAAGGACAAATTCTTGTCCATCATCCATTTCTAATGATGGGAAGACCCGCTTCAATTAAGGGAACGAGCATATCGTATTTCGTGTTGGTGCATCCCTCGAGAGGAACATCATAATGTCCTCGAACATTGTCATTCGCTCGAATCTGGTGGACACTATTCTGAAGTAGACCTAGCCAAAATTCAGGTCAGGCCGGCCCATGGGCAGGGCCGAACAGGCCGAGGTTAAAAAACCTCTGTCTAAAGCCCACCCATGGGCCGGCCCTTGGCCCATTTCGTTGTTTTTCAATTGATTTTTTAATGGTATTTAATATGTGAAAATGACTTTATTAATACCAACTATACTTTATGTAACTAATATACATAGTTTACATGTTACTTGACATGTAAACTATTGAATTTTACTAAAAACTAGTGTCACAAATAAAAAACATAAAACGTATCATATTAATACATGTATAATTTGGCATATATTTATATATTTTTATTTTTTGCGGGTTGGGCCGGGCCGGCCCATGCTTAAACCTCCAAGCCCAAGCCCGACCCATGAGCGGGTTGGGCGAGCGGGCCCCAAGCCCGTTGGCCAGGTCTACTCTGGAGATAGAACAACAACAAAAGTGTTGTAGTGTGGCTTCTGGTGGCCGGCACTATTTAATGATATTGTAGTATTTATTAAGCACTACAGTGACTTTCTAATATTGAGAGGCACCCTTACAACTAAAGATCCCATGCCCCAGAAGTTCATTCAACTTTCAGATGTATTCGATGCTTTGAGCATCGATTTCGTGGCACCTTTTCCAAACAGTTAAGGATACGAGCACATCCTTCTTACTGCTGACTATGTGAGTCACTGGGTTGAAGCTATCCTCACCTGAGCCATAGACAGTCGTATCGTGTGCTAGTTTCTGAGAGAAAACATCATATCACAGTTCGGGATTCTGAAGATACTGATATCAAATGGGGGAAGTCACTTCATTAACAAAGAGGTCAAGAAATTAACAAAAGAGTATGACATCGAGCACCAAGTCGCATCTCCTTACCATCCCCAAACCAATGGCATGGTCGAATTATCAAACAGAGAAATCAAAATGATCCCGCAAAAAATATGAAGCTGGACAAAAATAATTGGTCCCAACTCTTGGACTCCATCCTTTGGGCATACAAAAGCACTTACAAGTCTCCCTTGGGCATGTCACCCTACCATATTGTGTATGGAAAGCCATGCCATCTACCCGTGGAGTTGATCCACAAATCATTATGGGCAGTCAATATCTGCAATTTGGACCCACATAAGGGTGGTAAGAAAAGAAAAGAGGATCTAAACATGCTCATGGAATTCTGAGACTATGCTTATGATAACACATTGATATACAAGAAGAAGGTTAAACACTGGCATGATCGTCACATCAGACGAATACCTTCAAGACTGGACAGAAAGTGTGGCTATTCGATGCAAAGTTGAAGATATTCTTGAGTAAATTAAAGAGTAAATGGGGATGGCCATTCATAGTGAAAGAAGAGTGTGATAATGGAAGCATCGTGATATTAGAATTGTCGTGTGATGCACAACCGATCGTCTTCAACGGTCAGTTACTGAAGCCACACATGAGCATGACACTTTCTTGGTTGTTATCGATTATGTCCAAGTGATATGCAATGAAGAAGCATCCACAATCTCAGCAGCGTTAAAAGATTCAGATAATGTTCCTAAAAAACTCTCCCTTTAGTTATCTTCTTTTCTATTTTTTAATTGTATAGTTTCTCATTTGTTCTCCTCAGTCATTGCTTCTAAACTTAGGATATGCTTCATCCTAAGTACAGGGGGGATGACTGACTTCAAATGTCATTCTTTGCTTCACCACATGTCTCATCCTCTCTTGATATTCATGTTTATACTTAGGGATATCTTACCCTAAGTAAAGGGGAGACGAGATGAATCATTGACATTGTTCCTTCCAACCCTCAACCCTCCATGCATGTAGATACAATCTGCTATACTTTGGATTATTTGATCCTAAGTATAAGGCGGACGGCCGACTTCTCATTCTTTCGTTCATTATTCTTTAGTCTTTGTAGTATAAGGCTTTTCTATACTCAGTACGAGTTATGTCTTCTCTTTCTCTTTGATCATGAGGACATAGCTCAAGCTAAGTATAGGGGTTTCTATATATGTTGTATATACTTTATCCATAACTCATACTTTCATATTTTCACAATACATATGGCTAAAATACTATACCCACATAACCAATTCATTAAATCAACTAATAAAAAGATGTATATTATTCCTCAAATGCTTTTTTATATATTGATTAATAAATCAGGTAAAAAGGTCTTGTAAAATATTTGAATAATAGCTTGAAACCTATTTGTAAAATATTTTGAAAAATATTTGAAAAATATTTTGTCTCAACCTTTGTAAAAATATTTGGTTTGTAAAAATTTATTTTCTTTGTGTGAAATAAATTCTTTGGAAATCTATGTGCAAATGTTTGAAAATGGTTGCAAAAATATTTTGAAAAATCTATATATTGTCTGAAAAATCTTTCTAAAATGATTTTCAATTATTTGTAAATTTTTGTAAAAATTATTGGCAAAAATTATGTTGAACCATAGTTTTCAAAATTGGTTGAAAAATCATTTTCAAATAAGTTGAGGAATATATACATTATCTTAATAAATAAATATTTTTCACCAACTGTATATATATGTCGATAAAAGCAACTAACTCTTATGTAAATCTTTTGAACCTCAATTCTTGTAAATTATTAAGACTCACTCCCGTGTAAGTAGTTGTACATATCTTTTATTCCGAAAAACTTTTGATCCTGAAAGACCCTAAATTTTGAAAAATCCAAAAAAAACAAAAATATTTGCAAAAATCTTTTCAAAATTGCATAAAAATTTGCGAAAATTTTTCAAAAATCCATAAAAAGATAAAAACCAGAAAACTTCATCAAAAAATAGTTTTCTTGCATTATACATATCATTTGCATATTTCAGAATAACCTAGAAAATTGAAAAAGTCCAAATACAGTCCAAAGATTGGAGCTTGCAATAGACCTTAATATACCTAATTTTAGAGGAACCCATTGAGGACTGGAAGTGGAGATGTTTAAGGTTAGCTTGACTTAATTCTTCAGGTTCCATAAGACTATGTTAATGAGTCAATTCAATGTGCTTAAATAGAATCCTTCATATCATCCGCAGTGACTTGACTAGAAACCTCACATCTAGCACTTAGCTCAACTCAGATGAGCTATTAAAAAATCTTGGGATCTAAGTCGGGACGATGGAAGGTCGCTTCATCAAGAGTGGATCAAGAACCATTCTTGGGGATTGCTGACACTGGTACTCTAACACACTTCTTTTGGTAATAATGATATCTAAAGACTGGAGACGGATTGAAATAATGCTTCAGATAAGGAATGGTCTACTGACGCAACTTTTCCAAGACCCCAAAAAAGTGGGTGGAACAAATGATCCTATATTCATCGGGGCATAAATAAAAATGCAGAAGTTGTACAAAGTCAAAGAAAATATCTAAAGAAGCCTATACCTAAAAATTCCACAAAAATTCAAGCTTCAGAAAAATCCTACTTCTTGATGAAGAATCGGTTACACTGACCGACTTCATAACAGAATGAAGATTACATTGGTCCATTCCCACTTCTTTTCACATTCTTCTAACTTCTCCCCCCATTTGATTGTAAAGATCGGGAGTAAATGATCATAAAAGGGAATATATGTCTCCACAAGGACAAGTTACCAGAAGGGCAGATGCCTTGATGGTTCAACAGTTTTGTCTGGGAAGAGATGAACAAATTCACACACATGATTCTATCATTTCAAGGAAGCAAGAGTATGCGACTGAGAAGATGGTTATGACCTGGCTGTGAATTGGACTGGATGATAGGAGTATGGAATCTAAGGGTTGTTATGTCATGCTTCCCGACTTCCATGTGACTCCGAACACACCATTAATCCAAAGGTCATCTCTGAGCTCCAAACTCTAGCTTTATTAAAGACTACCTTAAAAATTGACAATTATTCCAAGTTGTTTCTTTTTCTTGTCTTCATTTTTATTTTTGAACTCATTGCATAAGTGGTTGCTAGGGACTAGCCAAGGCAAGTATAGGGGGTGATGAATCTCCATTTCATTACCTTTATTCTTTCATTTTGGCATTTAAACCCTAGCTAAATGCATGTAAATACCATTATTTTGTACAAATTACCATCCATTATTTACTATATAATTATTGTAAAAAATACATTGTTTAAAGATGAAATAAAGAATAAAAAAGAAAATGAAATAAAATAAAATGCCAAGGTATTTTATGATCCTAAACCCCGAGACCTAGGCATCTTGATCAATAGGTCGACAAGGAATAAAGTAGGGGGAGATAAGGGCCAAATATACAATAAAAATCCCATTCTTTTATTCATCAATAATTTATTCTTGGGACTCATTTTATTCTTGATTATATATTCATCAAATCAATAAACTTTATACATGAAAATGTAGATAATAATACTAAAAAAATACAAATTGAGTTTTCACAAAAAATAATGAAGTGTACATTTTATAATCAAAATAAGAATCCAAATCTCAACTTCTCAAACCCATATCTCCTAAATAAAAAATCAAAATGCTTCAAAATCACCTTTAATTTATATAATTTCTTATTACCTATTTAATGAAGATGGTTTCACTCAATTTGGAGTTAAGGTGTGAAAGTTAGGCTTTGATCCCTCTTGGAGCTCCTGATTGTGTCCCTGTGTGTGTAAAGGTCTGGTGATAGTGAGTCCTTCCCCCGAGCTCGGAGGCAGCGGAGCGAGGAGAGGAGCGGATCCACGGAGAGCTCCGACCGCCCTGCACCATGCCCACCATAGCAGGTATAAGAGTTGCACTCTTTTTACATTTTAGGTAGATTTATTTCCCGACTTTTCATTTCCGCAATTAGATTGGGTTTTCATGCAGTAGAGTAGTTGTAGTTCCAAATCTTTCGTTCGTCGAAGCCGCTGGCGTTGTGCATGGCGGGCACTGAGTCGCATCAAAGACCAGACTTTTTGGCTATTCATTGCTAATTATTGTATTGTGGGTACTTGTTGATTGGTCATGGTTCTCTTTGTGGGTCGCCTCAACGACACTCTATCCTCACATTTCGTGAGGATCATTTTTAGACCCGCACTGCAAAATTTGTGTCATAAAATGACATCGTTGCCGGAGAGCAACGTATTGTAGCCTATTTCATACTTATTTTTCTTTTATTTATTGATTCATTTATTCATTTCCTTGTATGTATTTAATTGATTCATTTATTTTTATTCTTGCTTGTACATACCTCATTCCATATTTTATGCACTACTTGATTTATTGTGCTAATGCATCTCTTAGGAGGGCAATGCAGTCAAGCAAGGTGGAGAATGGTCCTTCACCTATGTGACCAGTTGGAGAGGCAACAGACATAGCAAGTAGAACAATTAGTCTAGATTTTTCTTTTATTTTGATGAGAGAGAGATTTATTCATTCATTCATTATTAATTTGTAATAATTAAGGACTTGGACACTACTCTCTACCACAAGGTCCAGTGATCGGTGATTGTTCACATGAGAGCCTTGTGTTTTCTCATGTTTTTACTGCTTTGTTTTATTTTGTTTCTTGATGTACTGAATATTTCACCTTTCTTTTATTTGTTTTATGTGGATGGAGCCCCTAGACTTTATGTTTCTTGAATAGGTAATTAGGTCCAAATCCTAATAAGAATTATGTGCCTATAGTATCTTACGTTTGGATATAGTCAAAATGATAATTGCTAATTATATAGACTTGAGACTGCGTGCCGAGAGAGGACACATACAACGTTGGCAGGACCTGTCATTGCAGGCACCAAGTGGCATCAAAGACTGGAATTTTGTCTAATATATGGATAATTAACATATGGTTCTTGATGACTAATAGCAGATATTGTTTAGGGTGATTTTGTTGAATGCACACTGCCATGTAGATAGGTTTAAAAATTCTATTTTGCATACCACCCTGAGAATTTCCTCTAACTCTACATGCATCATTAGATTCGATGATAATATTTTATCATCGAATTGACTTGCACGACTTTGTTTGCTATATCCCTCTGATTTTGAGTACTTAGGAGTTAAATGAGAATCTGCAAAATCATGAGGCACTTGTATGAAAAATATCCAAAAAAGTGAAAACTAAAACATTTAAAACAAGTGGACTGCTAAATTAACTTTGACCTTAATTAAAATCTGTAATGGACTTCATTGCCTTGGGTTCATAAAGCTATCATTGTTTTCAGGTACCTTAAAAGGGGACCAAAATCCCTCCCATGAGAGAGGCAGGACCCGTTAAGGGTTAGAGCCAAAAACCCAGCCTGTAACTACCTTGTGTATTGCCTGGATTTCCGAAGTGATGGTGCTTCTATCATACGTGATCGAATAGGGCCCTCTCAGCGATAGTATTCCCTCCTTGTGTGGAACATCAACTTGGTCTGAAGTGAGCTTAGGCCATGCCCTCACAGGTGTGTCTGTCTCATCGGTTTGTGTCCGAATAGGTCCTTGCTTGCTCACAGGGGATTTTGTTGCGAGCGAGGTCCAAAGTAATGGTTTCAGCTATCGGATTCCTCCCTCTTATTCTTTGGCTGAGTAGGAATCCAAGAAGGGTTACAAGGATCTCAAAAAGTGCAGACTATAGGTTACAAAGGAGGAGGACAAGTATGGGATATTTTTCTGACTTGTTATAAGATATGCCTGGAATAATAACTCTAAAACTAAAAAGATAAAAATAGCTGATCATTTATGGCTTCACATTGCATTGTGTCAGTGAATTCAATTATGTATTTTGTTTATATGGATCTCGGTTAAGGTTAAAGATCAAGTCCCGCGCACCTGCTCAAATTTTGTCATATGTGTATTCTCTTTGACCCCCTGATCTTTTTCAATTTTTCTACTATTTTACACTCATTTTTGTTGACCACTGTATCCTTATTACTACATCGATCTTCTCTTGCTTCACTATGTCCATCCATGGAGGTTCAGTCGGAACTCCGTAGACACCCACATCGATTCCATGGACTTGGCATTGTCAATAATTCGAAATGATTCTCGAGAACCTGGTTCGAACCTTGCAAACTGATCTCCAGACTCCTCATTTTCTTTCCAATAAACTGGGACCACTCTTGTCCCACTACCACATGTTGTGAATGGAAGTCTATTTCAGTCTACATCTTTTTCTCCATTCATGACCATCTGGGATTGACCCTAATCTCAGATTCATCACGATAGCTGGTACTCAAATTCAAGTGGTCTGATTGAGATTCTCTTACATTGTAGAAGCCAGTCCCAGTCGTAGATCCTAAAATAGAGTTCATCTCCTCAGATTCAGATCCAGAAATGGCTCCCCATGGAAAGGGCAAGGGGCAACAGCTGCCCCAGTCAGAGTAGAGCCCAGGCGCCCGACTAGAATCAAGTGAATGCTCAGTTTCTATCCTCCATCTAGGCCATCCAGCAGCAACTAACGGAACAAGCCCTCGTGTCGGATGCCTGTCAAGATATATTGAATAACATGAGGAACAGACTAGCAGGAGGACGAGGAGGTGGAGAAGGACCTAGTGATGATCAATTTGAAGAAGAGGAACCAAGGAATGAGAAACCCAACCAACACTGAAAGAAACATATAATCTGGGGATAGATAGATGATCGAATGGATTCGCATCCCTACGGTTCATGCTCACTTCGAGTTAAAGCTCCAATCCCTTGCGCTCCTACACTCGTTTCACAGGAATACCAATGGGGAGCCCTACATTCACTTGCAGCAGTTCTCTCGCATCTGCAGACCCACCCACTACCCTAACATTCCATTAGGTGTAGTCAAGATGATTGTGTTCCCCTTTAGCTTGCAAGACAAGGCCCAGTACTGGGTCAATCATTTGGGAAAGGTCATGACAACCTGGGAGGAACTGAAATCTACGTTCCTTACCAAGTTCCTCCCTCTCGGTCGGCTTAATCAGATGCGAGCCAGGATTAGCAACTTTTCTCAGGCAAGCCACAAGTTTATACATGAGGCCTAGGAACTATTCACTGATCTGAAGGAAAAGTGCTCCCACCATGACATATCGAGGACCAGCTTGGTACAACACTTCTTCTGGGGCTTGAATGTAGAGAGCTAAAGACTAGTCGACAATGATTGTGGGGGATCCCAATTTAACAAAGATGAAGATGTGGTATGGAAGATCTTCATTAAAATGGCTAAGGGAAAGGCCGCCCTATCTTCATTACGTACTTATCAGAGACAGTCTCAGGTCCTCTACAAGCCAGTGCAGATGGAGAATCCCATGACTTAGAGAAAGATGAGATCTCCAACCTCAGCAACATTGGGGGCCATCTTTCTAAGGTTGACATTATTAAGAAGCGGTTATAGGACCTTGAAAAGCTTGATGTGATCTAACAAACGACACGGAACTTGGATAAGCTGAATGAAATTACTAAGAAGTTGGAGCTGCTGGTGAGCACCATCAATTCATATCAGTTGGCAACACCATTATCAGAGACTCTTGTTGAGAAGAAGGACGAACCATCATTGCCACATCAGCCTCAACCGAGTCAGCAACAATTGGCAATCCAGCACATGTACTATGTGCAGGCACCCGTGCAGGCCCTGCTGCAGCAACATATGGTGGTTTACCAGCCAGACTTCTTCCCATCTTCTGATCCAGCATTCCCACCACCACCCTTTCTACATGAAGTCAATGGTGTTTGGAGTAACGATGCGCAGTTGGCCTATCTTGTTGGACAACTTTAGGTTCAACCATCAGCCAACCAACCATAACACCAACCTCAGGGTAGTCACTTTGCATTGTCCTCCCAACCTCAACATCAATATCAACATCACCAATCTCTACAATATCACAATTGGAGACAGTCACAGCAGTACCCACAGTTGTCGTACCGTCATCCAAAACCATACCCTCAGTACGTGACTGGACATTAGTACCAATACCCTCCTCCTCAATACCAAAAGTATCAGCTTCCTCCACCTCCGCAGCATTACCAACAGTCCCAGCCTCAGCCCCCCACCAACAGTCACAGCGTGGTCAGCATGTTGAATCTTTTGAGGTAGTTCCCATGAACCCCAACCTTGATTTCTTGTCCCAACTCATGAAGGGTCTAGCATATATGACAAAGAACCTAGATGCCCTGACAGCCACCAAAACTCCTATCCCGACCTAGGTCGAAGAAAATCCCAATAATTTCAAGAGAAAAGAGCCGGTAAAATGTGATGTAATGTCTATGCATGTAGAGTCAGATGCTTGCAATTTTACCTTGTTTAATGTTGTTACTCTTAGGAGCGGTAGGACCTTCCTCCGCCTTCAGTAATCAAAGGGAATAATAAAGCTTCGACAGGTGAATCGTCATCTTTTGCATTAGTCGTGCCAATTTCATGTTCGGGTAAGGAAGAAGGAGGAGGAGGAGTCATGCCAGCTGCAAGTCGCCATACCTTCATCCACAAAAAGATAAAAAAATCAAAACAATAAAAAAAGAGAGCAGTCGAAGTGAAGTCACACCAGCCATGGAGGAGCCAGTACCAACAATTGATCCAACGCTAGCTGACAGAGCGGAGACCGTGCATTTTGCATGTCCACCAACAGCAGCACCATCATCTCCATAATGTACACATTTTTGCAGAATGGTTGTATAGAATAGTGTGGAAAAGTATTCTATTCTAAATAAGAACATTGCTTTTGATTTCAATTCTGTAAACATTCCTGTTCTTGTTGCAATACAAAAATCTAAAAAAATGCAAAAAGAAGAAGTGCATTATCTGATCCATGTGTTGTGGATATTCTGAAAATTTTGCCGGTTGAATTAACATTGATGCAAGCCATGGAATACATGCCCGATGTGAAGAAGAGCTTGAAGGAAGCGTGTACAAACAAGCGTCGGTCGAATCGCAACAACAAATTCCAGCAAGTGGAGAAGCACATCCTCACGATGGCCGTAGTTACAGCCATCAACAATCTCTCGCAGAAGAAGCAAGACAAAGGAGCACCTTCGATCAGATGTGAGATCTTTGACCAAGTTTTCAAGCGAACCTTGCTTGACAACAGCTCTTCCATCAACCTCTTGCCTCACATTACTACAAGAATTCAGGTTGGGTCCATTGAAGCAGACATGCATGACCCTTCTGTTCGTTGACCGATCCATCAAACAACCCAGAGGTTTGTTGGAAGAAATTTTTGTAAAGGTACAGGACATGCAATTTTCAATTGATTTTGTAATCCTTGATATGGACTCTCCTGCACCATTACTTCAAACCCCAATAATCCTTGGATGGCCATTCATTCGCACTACAGAGGCCATGGTTGACTATGGGTCTGGGAAAATCATGTTCAGCTCAAGAAATCACAGAGTTACCATAGACATGTTCAGTGAGCAAAAAGTCGTATCTGATGAAAGTTATACAGCACCGCTTGAAGTAGATTGTGACTTTACTTCAGAAATCAGAGATATAGAACTCTCCTTGAATGACACATGGACCTTGCAAATTATCTCTCATGAGGAGGACCATAAAAGCACATTCAACACAAGCTCCGCTTGAACTTGGGAGACAGAATCAAATTTGTTTATGCATCTCTTTGATTCTGAAGATTCACGCCAGTCTGAAAGTGATGAATTTATTATAGATCTATTCGGTACATTGCCAATTGAACAACAAGCCACTAAGGTGAGTAGTACCTCTAATGTAATGGCAGATCATCTGCCTACTAGCACAGTTTCTGAAGTGACCAAGTAGCATGCCAGAGCAGAGCCTGAATTAAAGCCACTTTCGGTAGGCCTTAAGTATGCCTTCCTTGCGGGTGCAGAGAAGATGTATATGGTCATCATCAGCACGCTGACCCTAGATCAAGAAACTCAACTTCTCGAGGTTCTAGAGAGAAACCAAAAGGCACTTGGTTGGCACATCTCATATCTCCGCAGGATAAATCCTACCATGTGTTCACATCATATCTATTTGGAACAAGATGCCAAGTCATCTTGAGAATTTCAAAGAAGATTGAACCCAAATTTACAGGACATCGACATGAAAGATATCATGAAATGATGTGATGCAGCTTCTTATATCCCATCTCCGAATCTAAATGGGTGAACCCTCTACTTTTAGTTCCGAAGAAATCCGGGCTTATCGTGGTTATAAATGACAGAGGAGAGGATATTTCTACTCGAGTACCAACATCCTAGTGGGTATGTGTTGACTATTGCCGCCTCAACGCAGCTACAAAGAAGGACCACATCCCCTTGCCATTGATCGATCAAGTTTTGGAGAGATTAGGTGGCAAGGAGTTCTTCTTCTCTCTAGATGGGTACCCTGAGTACAACCAGGTAGTAGTCGCCCCAAATGACTAAGAGAAAACTATCTTCACTTACATGTTCAACACCTACGCCTTCCGAAGAATGCCCTTTGGTCATGCAATGCACCTGCTACATTCCAGAGATGCATGCTTGTTGTTTTTGCCAAGATGATTGGCAGTTTTCTTGAGGTTTTTATGGATGACTTCACAATCTATGGTGACAGTTTTGATGCCTGTCTTGAGCACTTGGACATAGTACTTCAGCAATGTTGTGAAGTCAATCATGTGTTATCTTGGCAAAAGAGACACTTCATGGTTACAGAAGGAATTATGCTAGATCACGTCGTTTCTAAGAGTGGCATGGATGTCGACCCAACAAAGGTGGATGTTATTAACAATCGTGAGCCACCTCAGAATGCCAGACATGTGAGGTCATTTCTGGGGCATGTGGGTTTCTACCGGAGATTCATTCGAGATTTCAGTCGCACTGCCCGACCTCTTACAGAGATGCTGTGCAAAGAGACTGAGTTTAATGTCGATCAACGTGTTCTCCTTTCATTTAATCAGATGAATGAGCTAATTACTCAAGCTCCGATCCTACAGCCACTAGATTTTTCTCTTCCTTTTGAGATCATAACGGATGCATCAGACTTTGCAGTCTGGGTTGTCCTAGGACAAAGGAAAGATAAGGAACCCTATGCCATTTACTATGCCAGTAAAATGCTAGATGAACCACAGAGAAATTACACTATTACAGAGAAATAATTGATGGTTGTGGTATTCGCCCTTGATAATTTCAGATCCTATCTTCTGGAATCTAAAGTCACTATTTACATTGACCACTCTGTTATCCAATACTTACAACAGAAGAAGGATACCAAGCCTAGACTGATCAGAAGAATCCTTCTCCACCAAGAGTTTGACTTGGAAGTCAAAGACAAGCCTGGGGTTTGATGTGTGGTAGCAGATCACTTCTCCAAAATTGAACAGCAAGAGCATCTACTGAGCGTGCGCCGATCACAGACATCTTTCCTAACGAGTCGATTTTGGACGTGGATTAACTCCCTTGGTATGACGATATTGTGAACTAACTCATCTCTGATGCACTCCCACAAGACTGGACAAAAATTAAGAAGGACAAATTTTTGTCCACCATCCGCTTCTAATGATGGGAAGACCCACTTCTATTCAGTGAAGGAGCATATTGTATTTCGCATTGGTGCATCCCTTGGGAGGAACATCATAGTGTTCTCGAACATTGTCATTCGCTCGAATCTGGTGGACACCACTCTGGAGATAGAACGACATCAAAAGTGTTGCAGTGTGGCTTCTGGTGGCCAACATTATTTAAGGATCCTACAACATTTCTGAAGCACTACACTGACTATCAGAGACTGAGAGGCACCCTTACAGCTAAAGATCACATGCCCCTGAAGTTCATTCAGGTTCTAGATGTATTCGATGCTTAGGGCATCGATTTTATGGGACCCTTTCCAAACAGTCAGGGATACGAGCACATCCTTCTTAATGTTGACTATGTGAGTCGCTGGGTTGAAATTATCCTCGTTCGAGCTGTAGACAACCGTACCGTGTGTCCGTTTCTGAGAGAGAACATCATATCATAGTTTGGGATTTTGAAGATACTAATATCATATGGGGTAGTCACTTCATTAACAAAGAGGTCAAAAAATTAACGAAGGAGTATGACATCGAGAACCGAGTCGTGTCTCCTTCCCATCTCCAAACCAATGACATGGTCGAATTGTCAAACAGGGAAATCAAGACGATCCCGCAAAAGCTATGAAGCCGGACAGAAAGAATCGGTCCCAATTCTTGGAATCCATCCTTTGGGCATACAAAACCACTTACAAGTCTCCCTTGTTCATGTCGCCCTACCGTCTTGTGTATGGAAAGCCTTGCCATCTGCCCGTGTAGCTGATTCACAAATGTGGGCAGTCAATATCTATAATTTGGACCTACAAATGGGTGGTATGAAAAGCAAAGAAAAGTGGATCTGAACAAGCTCCTGGAATTCCAAGACTTTGCTTATGATAACACATTGATATACAAGGAGATGGTTAAACATTGGCATGATCTCCACATCATACAAAAAACCTTCGAGACTGGACAGAAAGTGTGGCTATTCAGTGTAAACTTGAAGATATTCTCGAGTAAATTAAAGAGTAAATGGGGATGGCCATTCATAGTGAAAGAAGTGTGTGATAAAGGAAGCATCGTGATATCAGAATTATCGTCTGATGCACAGCCGATAGTCGTCAACGGTCAGTTACAGAAGCCTACCTTGAGCATGACACTTTCTTGGTTGTTGTCGATTATGTCCAAGTGTTATACAATGAAGATGCATTCACAATCTCAGCAACATCAAAAGATTCAGATAATATTCTTAAAAAACTCTTTCTTTAATTTTCTTATTTTCTTCTTTTCTTCTTTACTAGCTTTCAATTGTATAGTTTCTGATTTGTTCTCCTCACTCATTGCTTCTATACTTAGGATATGTTTCATCTCAAGTATAAGGGGGATGAGTGACTTCACATGTCATTCTTTGTCTCACCACATGTCTCGTCCCCTGATGATATTCATGTTTATACTTAGGGATATCTTACCCTAAGTATAGGGGGAGATAGGGTGAATCGTTGAATTGTTCCTTCCCACCCTCAACCCTCCCTCATGTAGATACAATCTTCTATACTTAGAATTATTTGATCCTAAGTATAGGGGGGATGGTCAACTTCTCATTCTTTCGTTCATTATTCTTTAGTCATTGTAGTATAAGCTTTTCTATACTCAGTATGAGTTTTGTCTTCTCTTACTCTGTGATCTATGAGGACATATCTCAAGCTAAGTACAGGGGGTCGTATGTAAGTTGTATATACTTTTTCCATAACTCATACTTACATATTTTCACAATAAATATGGCTAAAATACTATACGCATAACCAATTCATCAAATCAATTAATAAAAAGATGTATGTTATTCCTCAAATGCTTTTTGTATATACTGATTAATAAATTAGGTAAAAAGGTCTTGTAAAATGTTTGAAAAATAGCTTGAAATATATTTGAAAAATCTTTTGAAAACTATTTGAAAAATAGTTTGTCTCAACCTTTGTACAAATATTTGGTTTGTAAAAATTTCTTTTCTTTGTGTGAAATAAAGTGCTTTGGAAATCTATATGCAAATGTTTGGAAAATGGTTGCAAAAATATTTTGAAAAATCTATATATACCGTTTGAAAAATCTTTGCAAAAGATTTTCAAATGTTTGCAAATGTTTGTAAAAAGTATTGGCAAAAATTATTTTAGCTATACTTTTTAAAATTTGTTGAAAAATAATTTTCAAATAAGTTGAGGAATATATACATCATCTTAATAAATAAATATTTTTCACCAACTATGCATATATATGTGTGTGTGTGTGTCTATAAAAGCAACTAACTCTTATGTAAATCCTTTGAACCTCAATTCTTGTAAATTATTAAGGCGCACTCCTATGTAAATAGTTATACCTATCTTTTATTCCAAAAACCTTTTGTTTCTGAAAAATACCTAAATTTTGAAAAATCCAAAAAATCCAAAAAAAAAACCTTTGCAAAAATATTTTTCAAAATTACAAAAATTTGCAAAACTTTTTCAAAAATCTATAAAAATATCAAAACTAGAAAACTACATCAAAAAATAGTTTTATTGCATTGTACATATCATTTGCATTTTTCAGAATAACCTATAAAATTGAACAAGTCCAAATACAGTCTGAAGATTGGAGCTTGCAATATACCTTAATGCACCTAATTTCAGAGGAACCCAATGAGGACTGGAAGTAGAGATGTTTAAGGTCACCATGACTTAATTCTTTATGTTCCATAAGACTATGTTTGTGAGTCAATTCAATGTGCTTAAATAGAACCCTTCATATCATCCTTATGACTCTTGAGACCGTGACTTGACTGGAAACCTCGCACCTAGCACTTAGCTCAACTCAGATGAGCTGTTAAAAAATTCTTGGGATCTAAGTCAGGATGATGCAAGGCCACTTTGTCAAGGGAGGATCAGGAACCATTCTTGGGGATTAGTGACACCGATACTCTAACACACTTCTTTTGGTAACAATGATATCTAAAGACCGGAGACGGATTGAGATAATACTTCAGATGAGGAATGGTCTACCAGCGCAACTTTTCTAAGACCCCAAAAAAGTGGGTGGAACAAAAGATCCTTTATCCACTGGGACATAAACAAGAATGCAGAAGTTCTACAAAGTCAAAGAAAATATCCAAAGAAACCTATACCTAAAAATTCCACAAAAAATTCAAGCTTCTGAAAAAGCCTACTTCTTGATGAAGAATCGGTTACACTAACCGATAAGGGATGAAGATTACATTGGTCCATTCCCACTTCTTTTCACATTCTTCTAAATTCTCCCCACATTCAATTGTAAAGACCAGGAGTACCTGACCTTAGATGGGAAAATCTATCTCCACGAGGACGAGTTACCAGACGAGCAGACGCCTTGATGGTTCAAAGGTTTTGTCTGGGAAGAGCTGAACAAATTCACACACACGGTTCTATTATTTTAAGGTTGCAAGAGTATGCGACTGAGAAGATGGCTCTGGCTGTGAATTGGACTGGATGATAGGAGTATGAAATCTAAGGGTTGTTATGTCACGCTTGCCGACTTCCATGTGATTCCGAACAAACCATTAATCCAAAGGTCGTCTCTGAGCTGCAAACTTTAGCTTTATTAAAGACTAGTTCAAATCGACAATTATTCCAAGTTGTTTCTTTTTCTTGTCTTCATTTTTATTTTTGAACTCATTTCATAAGTGTTTTCCAGGGACTAGCAAAGACAAATATAGGGGGGTGATGAATATCCATTTCATCACCTTTATTCTTTCATTTTGGCCTTTAAACCCTAGCTAAATGCATATAAATACCATTATTTTGTACAAATTACCATCCACTATTTATTGTATATTTATTGTAAAAATTACATTATTTAAAGAAAAAATAAAGAATAAAGAAAGAAAAGAAAAGAAAATGAAATGCCAAAGGTATTTTATGACCTAAACCTCGAGACCTAGGCATCTTGATGAATGGGTCGACAAGGAATAGAGTAGGGGGAAATAAGGCCAAATATACAATAAAAACCACATTCTTTTATTCATCAATAATTTATTTTTGAGACCTATTTTATTCTTGATTATTTATTCATCAAATCAACAAATTTTATATATGAAAGTTGTAGATAACAATACTAAAAAATACAAAATTGAGTTTACACAAAAAGTAATGCACAGTGTACATTTTATACTCAAAATAAGAATCCAAATCTCAACATCCCAGACCCATATCTTCTAAATAAAAAAATCAAAATGCATCAAAATCACCTTTAATTTATATAACTTTTTATTATCTAATAAAGATGGTTTCACTCAATTTGGAGTTAAGATGTCAAAGTTAGGTTTTGTACCCTTATTGTATAGTATACCCAAATAAAATATTCATTTTATTTGTTTTTTTATTTTTACAATATTATATTTTATAACTTGGTAAATATTATTTATAATATATGTATATATTTAGAACAAAATAAAAACATAAAGAAAATACTAAAACAAAATAACATATATAAATACATAGATGAAATACCTATACTTATAGCTATATAATATATACCTCTATTTATTTAAATATACAAATAACATCATAAAAAAACAATAAATATATATATTTGAATACATAAAATAAATTATAAATATATAAAATATGATATAAAAATAATAAAATTTAAAATACAAAATAAAAATAAAATATATAATATATGAGTAAATATACATATAAGTATACTTGTAAGTAATAACTTGTAATAAATAACCACATAAAAATAAATAAAATTAGTATTTAATACTACATAAAATAACAAACATTTTTTATTATATACTCTAAAATTAATTAATTCATTATCGATTTAATAATGATTTTATCAATAATTTCCACATTGTAATTATCTAGTTGGTACACGTGGGCCAACCAGAAAAAAATCCTAGTTGACATACCCAGGTTACCTTTCCCCATTAGAACGAGAAGATACATGTCTTTTCCCATTTTTCCCAAGCTTCTAATCATTCAGATCCGAGTTGATCTTTTACCAAACTCTTCTATGATCATCCCTAGTCCACGCCATACCCTCTAAAGCTTTGTACATATCTTTGATTCATCCATAATCGTCGGTCAATAAGGACTCTTCTTCATGCCTTTAAATAACACCTCTTCTCCTCTTTTCCAGATTGATCCCTCTTGGAGATCCTGATCGTGTCCCTGTGTGTGAGTGTGAAGGTCCGGTGACAACGAGTCCTTCCATCGAGCTCGGAGGAGGCAGAAAGAGGAGAGGAGCAGATCCATGGCGAGCTCCCGCCGCCCTGCTCCATGCCCACCATAGCAGGTATAAGAGTTGCGCCCTTTTAATTCTTAGGTAGATTTATTTCCTGAATTTTCATTTCCTCAATTAGATTGGGTTTTCATGTAGTAGAGTAGTTGTAGTTCCAAATCGTTCGTTCACCGAAGGTGCTAGGGCTCTGGCCGTTTCGCTAGTTCTCTACTATTTCCGACGTCATCTTCCATCCCACTTCATTCCTCGATGTGTTCTCCATCGAAACCATCCATCTGTACCATATGATCGTGTCTCCATCAGTGAATCATGGTTCCTCTGCTGCCTATCACCGGAACCTATCCTCCCATTTCCATATCAATGCATTCCAGCTTCAAAATGGGCTGAGGTTCATCGCCTTGAGACAAGAAACTTCTTAGTGCAGCTCCCGCGCCAGAAAGGACCCTTCCTGGGAAAAGAATCGAACCTGCATAGGGTCTCCAAGAGCTCCATCTTCCACAACATGCCAGGACCCCATCGATGGGTCCCAAACCTTCTTGTACCCATCAATCACTATGGATGACCTTCCCGGAGGTGTAGAGCCAAGACCATTTAAGAATACCACCGGATGGAGGAGATATCATCGATCGAAGGACAGAAGTACGTTGTTCTTCCATGTTCTTCGAAGAGAGCAGCAACCCTTGGATCAATGGCGTGCTCCCATATCTAATCCTAGCCGCTTGATACAAGGTGAAGTGGTACGCGAGCTGGACTGTCCGATGCACTTATGCCATCCACGCCATTCTTCGGCGAGCATCAGGGGTAAATTCCATTGAGCCCCCTCCACCTTTTTATTTTATTTTTAATATAATAAATGTCATTCGGAGTGTAAAGTTTTTAAGAAATTTTGCATAGAGGTCCCTATATTTATTTTATATTGCATTTTGGTCCATTCCAGCTCAACTCGTGAGTCGTCCACTAAGAATGGCTTGGGAGTGGAGAACGTCGGGCCGAGTTAAGTAAAGATTGTCCCCCCTTCACCTCACCGCAAACTTTCTATAGAGGCTCCATGAGAGCATTAATTAGTCAATTAGCTCAATTCCTGAATCGAGTATAGAACCCATGTGAGTTGGGTAAATTGCATAGATGTCCTTACTCCTTTGAAAATTGTAAAATAGCCCATTGAATTGAAATACAATTTGTATAATTCTGAGGAATTTGCACATGTGTCCATGACTTCAATTATAATTGCAAATATGCCCTCGCTAATACATGTATTTTTGGTGCTTGAAATTCATTTATTAAAAATAAAATACATGCTCCAAAAATTATGCAAAAATAAAGTTAGAGGCATGCTAGCATGTACTTTAATTACGTATTCTAGGTATTTTAACTATTTATTGAAAATCAAATGAGCACATTTTTGTCCAATTCTAACTTAGAAAATACCGAACTCGCTAATACATGTATTTTAGGTGCTTGAAATTCATTTATTAAAAATAGCATACATGCTCCAAAAATTAAGCAAAAATAAGGTTAGAGGCTTGCTAGCATGTACTTTAATTCCGTATTTTTATTTTGGCATTTTAGGTATTTTAACTATTTATTAAAAATCAAATGGGCACACTTTTGTCCTTTTCTAAGTTAGAAAATACATAAAAAAATATTAAACATTTTGAAACATCCCCCAAAAAATGTATTTTGCTTATTATTATATTTTATAACTCCACACCAAAAACTCCTAAAAATAAAAAAAGAAAACCATGGAAATTAAAAGGCTCTAAAATCTAATAAAAAAGATATAAAATTACCAAAAACCCTAAAAATATCTGTTTTTGTTTTTGACTTTTTTATATTATTATCTATCTATTAAAATTGATTTGAAGAATTTTGAACTTTATTTGATATTTTTAATCTTCAAATTAATTCTACCTAGTTTTTAATCCCTATTTTTTGGATGGTTTTTACTTTAAAAATCCATACAAATTGACAAAATTCTCTAAAAATCACAAAACAGTAAAAAAGTATTTAAAATCCAAAAACATTTTTTCCTATATTTTATTTATTTTTAGAAGTACTTATAATTATATTAGCATATATTGTATATATAGACTTATATATTCATGTATTAGATATTTAAAAAGAAAAAGAAATTAAAAATCAGAAAAATATAAAAAGACAATAAAAATTATAAAATTAAAAACTAATATATGTATATATACACACACACTCCTATTTGTATTTGATTTTTTCTTTTCTTTCTTATATCCTCTCCTATATGAAAATACATTTCGATATATACTATATATATATATATCTATAGTATTAATATTATTAAATTATATTTTATATTTATTATTAATTTAACTAAAAAAAGAGAAAATATAATAAAAAATCATAAAACCAAAAAGATAAGTATGCAATTTTTATTAGCAATAATCATAGGCTACCTAGTTTTGAGCTACGTGGATCGATCTCTACATACTTCCATGTTATACACTTGTGTTTATAGAGTATAATAAATTATGCCCCACATTTTTTGTTATTCATTGCTTATTATTGTATTGTGGGTACTTGTTGATTGGTCATGGGTTCTCTTTGTGGGTCACGTTAGCAACACTCTATCCTCGCACTCCGTGAAGATCATTTTTTAGCCTGCATAGAAGAATTCGTGCCATCACTAATTAAAGACCATATTTTTAAATTTTCAAAAGTATCTTTCTACTATATACATCCAACGATGTTGCACCGGTCCACCGATTCTTGCTTCACTTGCTAAATGAACTATTAAGTGCACCATTACATCAAAAACACGCAAGGGAGAATATTTGCTCTAATTTACATAATGTGATAATAATATCATCTTCCAGTCTTTGTAAGATCAATGGATCTAAAATCTTAGAGCATAACTTTGAAAAATCTACTCAATTCTGTTATGGTTTGTAGAACAACATCAGCATCAATCCCGCGAATAGCGAATGTGAGTAATACCATGACAGTCATGACTTGTTAATCTGGTTATCATATGTTCTCTCTCGTTGATATACCCCGACAACTGTGACAAGAACTCGTCTTATAATTTCTAGGTTTTAGGAAACATAGAATTTTATCATGTTCACCATTGGTTAATGTATATATAGCTCTAGGTAAAGTAATCCGTCCATTGTCTAATTCAATTGGTTGTAAATCTTCGTGTATACCAAATTGAAATAAATTACATCTTGTTCTTAAATTGTCTTTCGATTGACCTAAAAGATTTAACATCCCTAAACTATTCTCTAAGACATTCATCTCAATATGCATCACATCCAAATTATGACGAATTTGTAAATATTACCAGTAAAATAACTCTTTGAAAAAATACTTTGTTTCCTCCATCCACCGGACATATTTTTCTTAAAAGTCCATCCCAAACAATTACTTCTTACAAACATTTGTTATTGCCAAATACTGGCGCTATTCACATGATTTAATGCAAGTCAGCATCCAAACGGTAAACGGTCAAATTTCTTATTATTATCTTCCATGTATCACCTATGCTTCGATGGTAGGAATCGACAATGATCCAAATAGCAATGCTTCTTACTTATTGAAAGCCAAGCTGACTATGTTTTTTCAAGACAGATAGGACACGCAAGTTTGCCTTTAGTACTCCAATCGGACAAATTTGCATATCATGCTGAAAAGTCATTTATAGTTCACAATAATGCAGCATGTAATGTAAATGTTTCTTTATTACAGACATCATATGTAGGTATTCGTTTGTTCCATAGTAGTTTCAAATCATCTATCAACGGCAGCTGGTACACATCAATTGTATTACGAGGACCTAGGAACAGGAATCAGCAGTGTCATCATCATAAATGAAGAACTCATTGACATCCATTGTGGTAGATTATAGGCCACCAAAATCGCAAGCCAAATAATGTAACTAGAACTCATGCTACCAAACAGATTGAAACCATTCCAAATCTAGTCCCAATCAAATATTTATCTCATCTTCAGAGAAATGAGGATACCTCTGATCAGTTTTTTTTCATTCTTCTGCATCGAATGGATGATGCATAATTCCATTAGCATCTACTTTATTTGAATGAGCATGCCACACCATCCACTTTGCAGTTTTTCTGACATAAAAAGATATTTTACTATTAGTATCAAATGGAAGTAATATAATATCTTCGTCGACTTATTCTTTAAATTACCTTCTTCTTCTTCTTTATATCTAGAAGCATCACAGTGGGGACAAAGATCTGAATGCGAATTTTCTCCTCAAAAAAGTATACAGTCATTAATGCAGACATCAATTTTCTCGTATTTCAGACCTAACGATTGGAATCGTTGCTTCGCATCTTTCCAATATTTTGGAAACTCCTCGAGATTATTCAATAACTTTTTGATTAAAGATAATACATCTGTCGTCATTGCAATGGTTGATCGATTCCTTATTTTCATCTTAAACATTACCACTAAAACTTTAATCATGGTATTTCAACCTCGGGAGCCAACATTGCTTCTACATCTACCAAATTATCTTCAAACCTATCAATTGAACTGAAGTCTTGTGTTTCAGGTCTTCTTAAGCCATCTATCAAATCAAATAGCTCGTAATCAATATTGTTCACAGTTTATGTAGTGGTTTCTAGACCAACATCTACATCCTCATCCATTCTTATTTGCTTTATAACCTCTCCATGTTCGGTACAAATGGAATAATGCAACCAAAATCCGTTGAGTATGAGATGATTATAAACTTCCTCTATATCGTTACATTTAATATTCTTACATCTCATACTTGGACAATAAATTTTGTCACTACCAAATATTTTATCATTCTCCATTTGAAATGCCCAATCAAAAAACATCAATACTCCTTTCTTATATTTCTGAAAATCATCATATCTCTTATCCATCCATGTTTTATCCATTTTGTTGCAGTAAAAGAATATTGAATTTTAGTCTTAGACTATGTATCCAATCCATGGGTATACACTACTAATATATCACAACGTATTAGTTATCATGACACAATATAATAGCCGGGTATACACAATCCATATCACAATCTATGGATATATACTAAACTAATATATCACAATATATTATATAATCCATGGCAAAATGTAATACATTATACAAGGAATACAATGTGAAACAATTTATAAGCCACAAGTCAATATTGAAACATGTAACAAAACTCTAAAAATAAGTAGTTTTGTAGATACCTCACAGAGCAAAACGGGCGAGAATGGAGATAAAGGAGTGTTGGCAATCACCTCGGGAGCAAGAGGGAGGAGGTCGTCGATAATGATAGGTTGGGCGGCGGTGAGAGGCGGCGAGGGGCGGCATGGACGATTCAGGGTTTGGGGAAGAATGAAAGGTAACGAGGGCTGCTGAGGTTTTTTTTGGACCTGACCATTGGGAGCGATCGTTACGACCGTCCCCGATGATGATGTTAAGTGAAAAAATCTCCGTTGTAACATACGGGATGATTGAAACCATCTCCTATACATCACTTGATGGGACAGTCGTACGTGATCGTCCTCTAAGACCCTATCATTCCATTAGTGACACTGACAGAAGTGTATAGGGGACGGTCGAAACTGTCTCCTAAGGCATGGCGAGTGCCCTAAATTGGACAAGTGAGGGGGTGAGGACTGAGGGGACGGTCACTAATGACCGTCCCTTATGGCACACACTGATTTTAGGGACGCTGACTGAAGCGTATAGGGGACAGACACAATCATCCCCTAAGGCATGCAGAGTGCCCTAAGTTGGACCAGTGAGGGGGCGAGGGCAGATAAATGGTCGGTAGCGACCATCCCCTAAGGCCCGATCACCCCATCCTTGACGCTTTTAGTGACAATGCCAGAAGCATATAGGAGACGATAAAAAACCATCCCCTAAGGCATTTTGAGTACAATAAAATGAACCAGTGAGGGGGCGAGGGTCGAGGGAATGGTCGTTAATGACTGTCTCTTATGGAACATGTCAGTTTTAGGGATGCTTATATAAGCGTATAGGGGACGGACATAACCATCCCCTATGGCATGTAAAGTGACATAAATTGGACCAGTGAGGGGGCAAGGACAGATGGGGCGTCCGTAGCAATCGTCCCCTAAGGCCCAACTACCCCGTCCTTGATGTTTTTAGTGACGCTGACAGAAGCGTATAAGGGACGGTCGAAATCGTCCTCTAAGCCTTGCCGAGCGCTTTAAATTGGACCAGTGAGGGGGTGAGGGACAAGGGGACGGTCGATAACGATCGTCCCCTACGGAACACACCGATTTTAGGGATGTTGACAGAAGCGTATAAGGTACGTTCATAACCATCCCAAAGGTATGCAGAGTGCCCTTAATTAGACTAGTGAGGGGGCAAGGGCAATGGCACGATCAGTAGCGACCGTCCCCTAAGGCCCGACCACCCCATCCTTAACGCTTTTAGTAATACTGGCATAAGCATATAGGAGACGATCGAAACTATCCCCTACGCCCTGTCGAACGCCCTAAATTGGATCGGTGAGGGACAAGGTCAGAGGGGACGGTCAATATTGATCGTCCCCTATTCTTAATTACAGAAGGAGAAGATGTGTCATACTCTGTCTCCTAGAATGAGGATATAGGAGATAGTCGAAGAACGGTTGTCCCTTATAATTAATAAAGGAGGTAGTCGCTTCTTGACCGTCGCACGTTCTCGTCCCGAAAAGCCCAATTCTTGTAGTATGATGAATTTCCACAGATTCATTTTTCAAAAAATGAGAAATATGAGGAAAATAGGGTGGGGGGAACCAAGTTAGCTCCCTCGGGGGAAGCCCCATTTTACCATGTGTGTGTGTGAGAGAGAAAAGGGAAGTTGTTCTGTGTAACAGCCAAGTTGGCTGTTACACGGAGCAGTTCCCCCAACTAGGACTCGCTTCCATTTCCATAGTGTTCATATATCCTTTCTGATTTCTGATATGAAAGAGGGCTAGGGCTGCAGTCGAGGTGTGGGAGTTCTCCGCGACGACATCAGGCTACGAAAGGTAGGTGGGAGAGTTTCCATTTTTTTTATTTTTTTTCAAAAAATTTTTCATGTATATTCATCTATATATATCCCTCCTACATGTCATTCGAATTTCGTGAGAAATAAAGACTCCTAAGCCCTCCATCTAGACCGGGTAAATTTTAATGGTCTGAATTTTGTTGTAATCGACCTGTTCTAGATGGAGGGCTTAGGAGTCGCCGTTTCTCATGAAATTTAAATGACATGTAGGAGGGATATATAGATGAATATACATGAAAAAATTTGGAAAAAAAATAGGGAAACTGCTCCGTGTAATAGCCAACTTGGCTGTTACACAGAACAGCCTCCCCGGCCTCTCTCTCTCTCTCTCTCTCTATATATATATATATATATATATATATATGATTTTTATCCAATGGCATCATGGACATTATAGACAATATGAACTCATTTTATCTCCATAAGCTTCAGTAAGTAATATATATCCCAGCTTCTGTAATTTATATCGAAGCTTCCGTACGTAATATCATAGCTCTAATAACATATATAAAGTTACAAGTAAGTGTGAACCGAAGTTATTGATTAAATTACTTCAATTATTTACAATTGATTCAAAGTTACTGATGACAATACGAAAGCTATGGATGCATTTAGTATTACTGATATAAAGTGTTGCTGATAGTAATATGAAAGTTCTTGATGCATTCAGTATAACTGATATAAAGTGTTACTGATGGCAATACAAAAGTTACTGATGCATTCAGTTACTGAAGGTAATATGAAAGTTACTGATCGTCGGATTAAGATCTAACAACTGAAGGTGCTCATCTCATCTTTAATGGGTACAAGGCCAATTGGATAATCCATACACACACGTGCATACACACATACAGACATATACATATACACACCCACGTACATACATACATACATACATATATGTACATATGTAGGGGACCTTTCACATGAGGTGGTTATTTTCTGAAAGTGTAAAGGCCACTATCATCTTAGTAAAAACTCTGTAATAATTTTGTCAAAGTATAAATTGTACATTATAAAAAAATGATTTTGTAAAATATATCATCCAAATTTATATTAATAGTTTCATCCAATATAAATTTATTTCACTATACATGTTGTGTTAATATTTATTATTAAATCTATGAAATAAGAAAATGTAAAGTACATTGAAAAAATTCCTAAATTTATGATGGCTCGCCGTATATATGGTGAGACCCCACCGCATTTGAAGTTTCTCTGGTGTGTGTGTATGTGTGTAAAATGTGTATGCCCTCATCGGCGATCTAACTTAGCATCCCTGTCTATTTTATTTAACTTTTTATTGGTATTTTTAAAACTTTTAGAGGGATAAAATTATATTAATGATATGAATATGTGAATCAAATTTCATGAAAAAACAATTCTAAGCCATCCATCTGGAAGGGGTTGATTTCAACAATTCAAGAAGCTGGAGGAGCATTTAATTACTTTAAGAGTGGTCCAACTAGAACACGGATCGATTACTTTGCATTGAGGAGAAGAGATCAGTTGTGTTGTAAAGACTACAAAGTAGTCCCAGGAGAGAATTTGACAACCTAACATCGCTTTTTAATCGTGCATGTGCAAATAAAAGGGATGGGAAATAAAAGGAGGGTTCCCAAGATCACTAGATTTAGATGGTGGAATCTTCAACTGGAGCATCGAGCTTTAGGGAAAGTTTTTAGAATACTTATCTTGGTGTTGTAGTGGAAGTCCAAAGGAGATGTGGGAGGCGATAGTATCTTGTAACCGAAAGGTAGCCAAAGAGATGCTAGGCGAGTCAAAGGGAGGAACTCCAGGTCAAAAGGAGGCTTAGAGGTGGAGTGAAGGGCTGCAAGAGAAGCTAAAAATTAAAAGAGCATGCTTTAAAGCTATGTATAAGGATAGAATAGAGGAAATAGTCACAAACAATAAAAAATAGCGAAGAAGGAAGCAAAGAAGGCTGTAAGCAAAGGTAAGTCAAAATCTTATGAAGTTTTGTACAAAAATCTCAACTCGAAGAGGGCCAGAAGGATATATTAAGGTTGGACAAAGAAAGAGAAAAAAATATCAAAGATCTTTCGCAAATGAGATGCATTAAGGATGAGGAAGGTCACATGCTTGTTACTTAGAAGGATATAAAGACTACATGGGAGCAGTATTTCCATAAACTTTTCATTGGGGAAGGAAATAGAGAGATCACTTTGGGTGATCTAGCTAGTAGTGAAAGTTACTTGAATCGTACAAGCTATAGACGAATACAAAGAAAGGAAGTAGAGGAGGTTTTGAAGGTTATGAGACCTGAGAAAGATGTAGGACTGGATGACATCCATGTAGAAGTATGGATAGTTTGAGGTGAGCGTGGTTTGACTTGGCTTACGAAGCTATTCAATGTTATTTGGAGAAGCAAGAAAATGCCTGAAGATTGGATGAGAAGTATCGTGGTGCCTCTTTATAAGAACAAAGGAGACATTCAAAATTGTTCAAATTATAGTGGTATCAAGCTGATGAATCACACTATGAAAATTTGAGAAGGTGTGATCGAAAGAACAAGGCTGAGGCAAGTTTCCAAAGTAAAAGAAAATCAATTCAGATTTATGACAGGTCGCTCAACTATTGAAGCCATCCATTTGCTGAGGAGAGCAATGGAGATTTATAGAGCTAAAAGCAAGAACCTCCGTATGATTTTTATTGATTTGGAGAAGGCTTATGATTCTATCCCACAGAGATAATGTGGAGAGTTTTGGAGAAGAGATAAGTACATGTGCTATACATTAACCTCATAAAGGATATGTATGATGGGGCTTTATCAGGTGTAAGGATCCAGCATGGGAAGACGGGCTATTTTGACATCAACATTCGTTTACATCAAGGTTCAGCTTTGAGTCCATTTATTTTTACTTTGATTATGGACGAGTTGACAAGGCACATTCATGATGAGATACCTTGGTGTATGTTATTTGTTGATCATATAGTGTTGATTGATGAGACTAGAGATGGAGTAAATGATAAGCTTGAGGTCTGGAGATATGCATTGGAGATTAAAGGATTTCGTATAAGTAGGGTGAGACTGAATATATGGAGTGCACATTTGATGGAAGCAATTGTGAAGGAATCGATGTGAAGATTGGTGACGATAACATTCAGAAGAGAGATTCTTTTAGATACTTGGGATCTATTTTGCAACATAATGGAGAAATTTATGGAGATGTTACTGATAGAATAAATGCAGGCTAGCTAAAGTGGAGAGGAGCCTCTGTTGTTCTCTGTGATAAGAAAATTCCTTTAAAAATCAAAGGAAAGTTTTACAAAGCAGCTGTGAGACATGTTATTCTCTATGGTTTGAATGTTGGCCTGTGAACCATAGACATATGCTGAGAATGGTTGTAGCAGAGATGAAAACGCTAAGGTGGATGTGTGAACACACACGTAAAGATCAAATTCAGAATGATGCAATTAGAAAGAAAGTTGGTGTAGCTCTGATTGAGGATAAGATGTAAGAAAACCACTTTAGATAGTTTGGTCATTTGCAAAGAAGGTCAGCTGATGCTTCAGTTAGGAGATGCGGGTTTTGGGATGTTGAAACGGCTAAGAGAGAGCGAGGACGGCCTAAGAAGTGTTGGAAGGATATTATACGAAGGGATCTTTGTTTTTTGGATATAAGCCCGAGATTAACCCAAGATAGATCTGAATGGAGGCAAAGAACACATGTAGCCCACCCTACTTAATTGTAGGAAAAGTCTTTGTTTTTATTTGTTGTTGTTGTGACGGATGTGATAAAAATCTCGAAATGTGTTGAATTTTTAGCGAAAACATATTGATATCTTGTGATCTAAAACCCTCCAAGTATTTTAAAAAAAATACCACAAAATGTTTAAAAATATATGGGGGAAGCTAAGTTACCCCCCCCCCTTGGGGCATACACAATTTTCCCTATATATGGGGAAATGGGGTTTCCTTAAGGGAGCTAACTTAGCTCCCATATGAATTCTCATTCCATCACCTTTATTCCTACATTTTGACATAAAATCCCTAGTAAAATACATGTAAATATCACTAACTTACATATATTAACATCCATTTATTAGACTGTGTATAGTATATAAATGCATGTATTTAAATCCAAAATAAAAGAATAAAGGAAAGAAAAGAAAAATAAAGGAATTATCTTTCTACTGACTAGACCTTAACCCCGAGACCAAGTCAAGAATTGGCTAGGACAATAAAGAATGAAGTAGGAGGATATAAGGCAAAATCATGCACATAAATACCGATAAAATTCTAAATAATATAAGTACAAAGTTTACTATATATAGATCATACTTAGCCTATTTTGTTTGTCATCATATACACCTCAAATAAATATGTGTTCAACGTGAAACATATACATATTAATGTATAGAAAATAATAAAAATGTTAGCAAAAATAAATGACGCACAAGTTACTATGTACACTCATCTGAAAAAACCGTAAACAGAAATTCATTGATCAATATCTTCTCCATATGAACTCAAATTGAGCCAAACTCGCCCTCCATTGAATTTCAAATTTAAATATATATCTAATGGAGGGAATTTCACTTTAATTGAAGTTAAGATGTAAAAGCCGGTTAATTGGGGTACATGTGTACTTATACATCTATATTTTTGACCATATTATTTGGGTTTTTTATTAGTTGTGTCCCTCCGAGATATTACAATATCAGTTATTCCCCTCCATTTTTGGGAATATCAATTGTGCGCCCAACTTCTTGTCGTTCTATCATTTGTACCCCTCCATTACTTTGGTTGTTAATAAGTTGAACTTAACCACGATTTAATCAAACCATGGTGTTAATCAGAGGGTATATCTAGAAGAAAAACCTCATCTCCTCCTCCAACCCATCCTCCTTTAGAAGTTTGCGTTGAGCACCTCCCTTCACACCATACTGATTTACTCATGGAGGAGGAAGAGGTGGCTAAGGGTGATGCTTCCTCAGGGTTAGTCGACCTTGGAGAGCATGTCCATGGAGGAGAACCACGTGCGGTATTCTATGGCCAAGAACTCAGACTTGGTCTGTCCTTAGTGCCCTCTTGTGATGCAGGATGTGAAGGACCCTGACGAAATTTTGAAGGGTGGAGGATAAGTACCAGGACAGTGACCCTTTGGTGATTAGGAATGGGATCCAGAGGAGGAGGGGGCTGAAAAATGCAAAAACCCATCACAATAGCAGATTTGGTCCAATCTTTTCTCCTTCTTTGATTATATATCCCTCAACCCATCACCATAGTTCCAGTCTTCCACCCAAAGAGCAGCACACACACGCATCACCTTCATGTGTATCCCCAAATCTAAGTTGACCTTTCAATAACTCCCCGTCCGAGGACCCATTGCTTCGAGCCTTCGATTTGATCTTGAAGGTCTTCGCCTGTTGGTGGAGGAACCCATATGCACAGTAGTTCATCCCGTCATATATGCAAAGCCCTTGGAATGAGACTCCTCGGGGGCCTACCGACGAGTCGCATGATGTGCAGCTTCCTTTGCAGGAGGATACATGTGCCGAGAACCATAGAGGGAAAAAAGAGAGGATCCTCCTATTGCTCTCTTGAGACGTAGTTGAACAAAGACCATCCCACAGACCATCGAGCCCTTGAGCTTGAATGGCCCTCAAATTTGGAGGAGCATCATCGAAGAAAGCCGTCAAACTATCGATCAACACCACCCATGTAACTATTATCGGACTAAAATGCCACCACCGATCTCCTTTGAGAGCAACAACAACTGCAGTACGTGACCTGGAGAAACATCAATGGAGGAGTGGGAGGAGGAGGCTAGGGCAAAGGAGGGGGAGGATGAGGAGGCTAGGGTGGAGAACTGGATGAAAAGACCACATGAACCTTTTTAAATTTAATTCCATATGGGTCCCCAAAGTTAATGTCCATTTGCATTGTGGATGACAAAAACTAACCTGAGGGATACAAATAATAGAATGTCAAGAAGTCGGGGGCACAACTGATATTCCCAAAAAGGGAGTGGTATAACTGATATTGCAATATCTTAGAGGGGTGAAACTGATAAAAATCCTATTATTTAACATATTTTTTATCATTTTATATTTTTAAATAATTGAATATAGTATATATTATCTACTAAAATACAAATAAAAATTAAAACCATTTAAAAACACCAAAAAATACTAACACATAGGTATAATATACATATATTGTATATTACATGTAATTATTTGAACATATAAATAACCTAATAAAATCCCAATATGTTAATATATATTAAAATATATTGTAAATAAATAAAATATCTAAATATGGTATTATATATTAAAATAACAAAATAAAAATATAAGATATTTTTATATAAAGAAATAGCTATATAATAGTATATAATTATACCCAATATATTATTATTGTAAAAATAAAAAAATTCCTAATAAAATAACTTCCAAAATAATAAATATTTTTCATGTTTTAAGATTTTATCAATAAAATACCTAACTATTTTATTCTTATTTATCTTTCATTTCTATTTATGTTTTGTTTTTTTGCAGGTGACATGGACCAACCAGGTCCCTCCTTATTAATCCCCCCATCAACTGTGACTTGAGAGTCCACCAACCCTGTCAGGCCACTCCCATCACCTCCCTTTGCCAATTTCTTCTAATCAATCCATCACTCTTTTCCAGTCAATTTTTCATGCAATCTCTGCACAAATGCGCCCTCCTACATGCCATACTCTTTGATCCATAAAACATTTTTCAATTGCATCAGAAATCCTATATATTTTTGATGACATGTATATGTTATAAAACATGCCCTCCTGCTTTGATTTCAATTTTAATCCCTCTTGACTCATCATAACCCCTTGGAATTGAGTTTTGGAGTAAGCCCTTCATGATAGGGAGGTGTTTCCCGTGATTCAAGTTGAGGAGAAGATAGAATCGAGGTGATTCAACTCATCACCAAAGCAAGCTCCTGGCGGTTCCTCTTCTCAAGTCCTCTGACTAGGTGAGGTTTTTATCTTAGCTTCTTTAGTTTTACTTTTCATTCCTTAGAAGAGAAACGTCTTTTATTTCTTTTAATTCCATATAGTTTAACCTAATATCCCAAAAAAATAATTCACCAGAGCACCGGGCTCCGGCCTCTGATCATTATCTATCAACCATCGTGATACCTCGCTAAGCGCCCCATCTCCTTCCTGGTCACTTCTACATCCTCCCAAAACATTCCTCCACCCTCAATCTTTGTCAGATCGAGGATCTCGATCTCCATCCTCTGCCATTGTCGGATATCCTTCACTACGCTCCATCGAGCCCCCATTTTGCTTAATAACTCAGTCGAAAGCACCATCCTCGAGCCGTGAAACTTTGCGCGTGGGACTTGAGACCAATGGACTCCATCTGAGGAATACTCGAGCCCCATGAAGCTCCTCTAGGCATCCCATGCATGAATAAGCTCCAAACCTCTCCTCGGTGAGGTCTGGATACAACTAGGACCTCCAGTTGAACTGCAAGCCCTCCAAGATGCTCTTGAGACCATCAACAGCATTGGAGGCGACCTGAGGAGGAAGAATCAACCGATCTAAGCTCATCTCAAATGTTGTTCTTCCATGTTCTTGGGGAAGAGCAATTACTGTTGGATTGTTTGTCTGTCCTAGTTCTAATCGTGGCCCTCTATATGTAGAGCATTGCTACCTTCGGTTCGCATCAAGTAACTCATCAAAGTCCTTCATATGCAAAGGGGTATCAAAGTACCTCAGTCGTTGATCGCCTTAAGTGAAGCCATCCGCACCGTCCATCAACGCATTGCTCGTAGGTAAAATCCACCCGACCCCCTCCGCCCTTTTCATTTTATTTTTAGTGTTGTAAATATTAAATGATGTATAATATTTTCTAGAATATTTGCAGTAAGGACCGTAGACTTGTTTGTATTTACACTTTAGTCCCTCTATAGCTCACCTCATGTGGCCATCCACATGAGGCATCTATTGGGAATTTTGCGAATTTTATATTACATTCCATGGACCTTTTATTAAACAAGGAAATGTTTTGAAGTATTTATTTCCAGTCCTCCCTAGGAAGCTACTAAATGAGATTTTAATTGAAATAATAACATATTTAGACCATGGATTGTTTAAAGTGTTCTGGAATGCATTGAAGTTTTATATTAAATGCAAAACGGTCCTTGCCAATGCAGATTGAATGTATTTTTTATTATATATTTTGCCTGATTGACCACTGAACTTCTTGATTAAGTTGTGGACTGCATGCTTAGTTTAAAATCATTGCAACTAGGACCCTCTATAGCTTCTTTTATTTTGTGTACTTACTTTATTTGTTTTAAATACTTCCTTTGTCCTAAAAATGTTAAATACAAGGAATAATATATTATCATATATATTTTTCATATTTAATTATACTTTCTTATTTATAAAATATAAAAACATGTTATTTTTCCCTATTTTGACTTAGAAAAATCCTAAAAATTAATATATACACCCAAAAATTCCCAAACAATATATTAGCTATAGTTTACTATATTTTATCACATAATCCAGAATCACTAAAAATACAAAACAAAACCCTAAATATTACAAAACACTAACAATCCTATAAAAATCATGAAAAATTCCACAAAAATCTAAAAAAATGATTTTAACTCCTGAATTTTATATACTATCTAGTTTATAGAAAAGTTGAATTTGTGTCTAATATGATTTGATAGATATATTTTACGCCCATTTTAATCTTCTCTATTTTTTGTTCTGAATTATTATGTTTATTCTTCACTTTAAAATCCATAAAATTGATAAAAAAAACCTTCTAAAATACAAAAAATGTAGACAATATTAGAAACCCAAAAAAATTGTATCCCCTTTATTTTGATTTTTTTGACTTATTTGAAAATCCAAAATTATTTTTATATTTCTTTTATCTCTCTCATCTTTACTATTACTTATTTTATTTTAACATTAAATATAAAATTCCAAAAACATTTGCAAAATTAAAAACCCTAGGAAAAACATAAAACAAATTAAAAATAAAAAATATATAAAATAAAAAACCCATAAAAATCTCAAAACAAAAGGCATAAAAATAACAAGAAATTGGTAACAATTAGCAATAACTAATATTAATTTCCAATCTATCATCTTTTGCTTCTTGTGTTCGACAATCTACCATACTTGCACTATACACATCTATGTAGAGTTATAATGAATTTCTAACGCGCACTTCACATTGATTGCTTTATCTATTTAATTGTGGGTTGATTGTTGTTTGAATTGGATTTTGTTTTCAGCCAATACAATGACTACTTTTCTAGCTTGCTAGATTAATAGATCGGCCAAAGTCCTCTTCAACACTCCCCCAACCTTGTTTTTTTCATTTTTATTTTTTTTGAAAAATGCTTCTATGGATTTTCATCATTATATTCCTCTAATATGTCATTCAAGTTTCATGTGAAACAAAGACTCCTACAGCCTCCATCTAGACGAGATCGATTTCAATAATATTGCGACCGTTAAAAAATGAGTATCTAGATGGAGGTCGTAGGAGTCTCTATTTTGTACGAAACTTAAATGACATAATACAAGGATATAGTCATGAATTTTCACGAATTCATTTCTCAAAAATAAAAAATAGGAAAAATGGAGAGGAAGGAGCCAAGTTAATTTCCCCAAGGGGGCAACCCTGTGTGTGTGTGTGTGTAGATAGAGAGAGAGAGAGAGAAAAGGGTTCCTACTCCATGGAGTAAGTAACTTACCTACTCCACTTTCATTTTTTGTCACCTTTTTTTATTTTTTTCAAAAAATTCTTCCATGGATTTTCATAACTATATCCCTCTAATATGTCATTCAAATTTCATTTGAAATAGAGACTCATATGCCCTCCATTCATAACAGATCGATTTTAGCAAATCTGAGACAGTTAAATTACATGTCCTCGATGGAGGGCATAAGAGTCTTTATTTCTGATGAAATTTGAATGAAATGTTAAAGGGATATAGTTATAAAACTCCATGAAGCATTTTTCAAAAAAAAGGATTTTTACCTGGTACACCCTATAATCTTGATAAATGACCTCTACGACCTTCGAAACATCGTAATTCCTCCCTCGACCTCATAAACTTGTTAACTCTTACCGTATAGACCCTGCAGTTAACTCCCATCCATCTGGCTGTCAAAACTAATGGATTTCGTGAATTCCTTTTCCATAGTACCTATTTTGTTTCTCAAAATTACACATGGCAAGTAGGGAGTAGCGAATGAAGTCCAAGCGTTGGTGCACTGGAACCTCCGCATGAAGAAAAGGATGCCAAATTTCCTACCTCCTCAGTCCATTCTCTCTCTATCTCAATAGATGAAAATAAAAGTGGGAGGAACGATAGCTCTGATAGAGGGCATTCCCTGGGGTTGCCCCTGGGATGCACGGACTCCTTCCTGGTGTGCTACTCCCCTACTATTCTCACTACTAACGGCCTCTAGTCCGGCAAACCTGAACATGATCTTGGGTTCATCCGTGTTGGGGAGGATATCAGGGTACATGGACACCATCTTTCCAACGAGGAGCATCAGCATATTAGAGACCATGGCGAACCTCAAACTCATGTACTTCATCTTCCTCGTGGGTCTCCAGATGGCGCTTCCAATGTCAACAGCATGGGTCGTCGTTCATGGGTTGTTGCTAGTGCAAGTGTTGCTCTATTGTTTCTAGTTGAGGTTGTTGGACATGCGAGCCCACGGCGAGCCATTATGCAATAAATGTTATTGCGAATATCAATCCCTGATCTGAAATGAAGAATAACTAATTTTCATAATAGGTCCCTTAGTACAATTAGGGTTATGTACCATGGCCATCTTAATGATCATAAAACTGTTGATTCAATTATCGAATCATAGAGGCTAGTGCTTGGATGAATATCTAAAGAGTTAGATTAAGGACTCTTCAAGTACCGTCAAATGATTAAAAGAGGATCTCCAGCCTGAGTAGGAGATGGCAATCCTTTCTCACTTGGCTGATATCTGACCTACCTCTTGATGCATGTCCTGGGCAAGGGAATAGAGATTCAGAGGTGACAGATTAGTTAGGTCAAAGAGTTGACTTAATGAGATCGAGATATCCAAAGTCCTATGTCGTATGCTGTCATGATATAGGCACGCATCCTCTGACCGGAGACAAATGTGTTACTATATATCTGAGTATGTACATTTGGCAGACCAATAGGTTGATGACCTAATCAAAATCTATACACCGGCGCGCTGGTGTGCATACAAGGGCATATGAGTAATACGATCTCTCAAAGGGATCATACAGGTTATTTACTGAACCGGAAGATATGAGCTCACTCATGAGATATTGGGAAGAATCAAATTCTGCGTGTGGTCGTCTCGCTTTGGAAGCTTGATTGAATTTGTAAGGTCTGATATATACTTTTAGAAAGTATATGATCAACACCGAGATATGATATATGCTTTTGGAAAGTATATGATCGATACCAACTCCCAATGATCACATGAGAAACTTAATGATAAATCCTTGAAGTAGACAGTGTAAAATTGATCTTATGCTTCTGGATTATTATGGGTCTTCCAGTATGCAGGATGTACAGGTATTAGGTATACATGAGGGCGATGTGATCATAAACGGTTGTATAACCATGACGCTTCCATTCCTAGGGAGTGACGAAACGAGTCTAGATTTTAGTGACTCCTCTCGGTGGAGAAGTAATATAATCTTGGTCCAAATGTTGGATATTGATCTAAATGTGATTCAGATACAACGAGAAGATTAGATCTGCAGTTTTGATTTAATCAGGCATCTATGGAAGGTCTGCAAGACCTGGATTTGAGATGTGATCTCAATATCCTATGGGAGGTCCGTAAGATCTGAATTTGAGATGTGATCTCAATATCCAAGTCACTATACATAGAACAATACAATCATCCTGTAGTTATCTCCAAGTATCTGCGGAGAAAGTGCATTATCCTTGAAAGAATTCAGGATAATTTCATTGTTCATATATGTATCTGAGCATTGAGAAAATGGATAATTAAATGTGATTTAATTATCATGAATAATATGAATTTGATTCATATTATAAGGAGAGTTATCTTAGATAATTAAATGTGATTTAATTATCAAAGATCTAAATAGTATGAATGTGATTCACATTATTTGGGAACATGAGAATAGGGATCCAAGATGATTAAATGTGATTTAATTATCATGGATATGAATAATGTGGATATCACTATCCATATTATTCATATATAATGAATGTGATTTATAATATATAAGAGAGAGCAATTTGTAATTTACATTTGTTAATTAAATGTTGATGTGAATTGGATTCACATTGGACAATTAATTGAAAATGTAATTCACATTTTATTTTGGGTTCTGAATGTGATTCACATTTTTCCAATGGAAAGATTGCAATATTCATAAAATAATTATGAATTATTTTTATTGAATAATTTACAACAAGTGTTGCTGTAAATCTTGGAGATTTCCATGGAATAATGTAATCTCATAAGATCTCATGAGATTACATGAGATTGCCACCAAATCCCATATTATGGAAGGAGGCAATCTTCATTCCATAATCTCCATGCTTGATTGATTTAATTTGGGATTAAATCATATTGATTTATCAATATATATTTAATCTAGATTAAATTAATTATCGTTTGTTTTTACCAACAAAATCTTAGCCATTAAAAGAAACACAAATCAATGAGAGCCATTGGATTTGTGTTGTCCATGGGTTGAGATCAATGGATCCCAAAATATTATAAAAGGAGAGGCACCCCTTTGCTCTTCTTTACACAATGAAAAACATAAGGCTCTCTCCCTCTCTCTTTCTCTCTATACGCCCTCTCTCCCTCTCTCTCTCTTATGTCGTCCACCAAGGATGCCCTAGAGAGATTCTCCATCATCGCAGCATCGTCGTTGTGTTGCCCGATCGTTTGCTCATGAATCTCCGTCTCCTTCAGTGTGCCTCGCTCGTGAAGAAGATGCCGGATCTCATGTGTCAAGATCAGGAGATTCGCCGCTTAGATCACCAACATGGATTACGAGAAGCATGTGTTTCATCAACACGCTCGCAAGCATCTCCTCCGTCGGATCGGACTTGAGACAGGAGGTCTCTTCGTTTAGAGATTCAATCGCAACCACGCTTCAAGAGGTAGCTCTGATACTTGTTTGTAGTTTAGATGAAATGATCCGAGAAGTGTTCTTGGATCATTTGGTTTCATCGCATGAAACTTTTTAATTTCCGTTGCATCGAGCAACTAGTGTGACTAGTCACTCCCGATCGCATACGATGCGATCATCACGCTTCTGTGATGCTCTTAAGGATCTAACCATATCCTTCAAGTGATATCAGAGCCAGGTTGAAGGTTTCGGATAAGATCCATAAACCTAAGCCGACTTGGGTTCGTTAGGTTGCGAAAGTTTTATCGCATTTCATTTTCGCATCTCTGATTTGTGATTATTTTCGTCCCTGTTTAAAGTATTTAAGCACGAAAATAAAATTAATATTTTGTCCTCATTAAATAAGGAAACCGTAGGATCTGAGTTTGCGTGATTTCGAATCTTTTTGCTCAAGTTATGATCAAATTAGTGAACATGTATCCACTGTTTCGAGGACTGCGAATCATGACGTGATTAAGGAGTTAATTATTGATTTAAAATGCCTAGAAATGCGTGAAATCACTTAGATTATTTTGTAAATCAAATTAGCAAACTTTGGAAACTTACTTTGCTTAATTTGGATTTAAATTGATTGAGATATGCTAATTTTAGTAAGTGAGGGTCACTGCTGGAAATTACTTTCCTGAAAAAGAACCTTGTAATTATCATTTAATTAATTAGTGAAATTAAATGATTTAATTTCTTGGAATAATTATAGATAAATATTTGTGAACTATTTTATGATATTTATTTCCTTAAATGACATTGCCTTAACCAATAATTGATTAGATATGATCTAGATCACAATTGGTTACACAATCCTTCCAACAAACAAGTTGCTTGAATAGGATTTGAGATTTGTTTAGAAAATCCCATTATAATCTTAATCAAAAATGTTTTGATTATTATTATATATGGTATAACTTCGGTTGAAAGACTGATTATAATCTCAAGTACACAATGATCAATTTGGCATTATCTTTCCTGAGGTGGATATGGTGTCTGGTCGGGAAGCGTTGGGGTAGCAGGTTGCACCGTGTGTGGTCTGTCCCACTCCCGTCAGTACTGGCCATGAAAGCGGGTAGGGACTCGATAATGCAGGAGAGATCACGGTGTATTTTTCTAATTATTAAAATTCTAAATAATACGTATTTGAGATAATACCATAATTCAAGTAACAATAAAGATTATTTGTTCGATATTAATTGGATCATTAATTTAATATGATTAGATTAATTGGAATCCAATTAAAAATAAAATACTCTATTATGGATAGAGATGTTATTTCCCTTGGAAGAATTAATCATAATGAATATGATTCATGATGATTAATTAAAATTTGATTATGATATGGAGAATCACATAAGTGACATCCATGGTCTCCCGTCAAGGTGAAGGGTTCCGTCGCCAGGGATTGTATATAGGAGATGCATGTCCGAAGTGACAGCTCCTATATGCAAGTGCATCTGGATCAGGCTCTTCGCTTCTCGAAAGAGTAAGGACGTATGCGTAGTGACCCTAATATCGGGTCCTCATATTATTGGGACGATATTGGATTGCGCATAGCGAGTTGTATTCCTGTTGACGGTTGATTCAATTAATGACGGGTCGTCATCACCTTGGGGGTGGTGGGCCCGGGTGTTAAAGACCAAATTGGGAAATGCAAGTTGGACTTGCAAGGTGGAATGTGTTCCCGCTTCTTTTTATCGGAGTTACAGGTTCTCATATTATTGGGATGTAACAAAGATAAGGAAGGAGATCCCAGATCTTGCTTGAGATATAATGGTAAGTATATCTCTTACATTGAAAGTGATTAAGGGAATGAACTTTCAATGTTGACAAGGCAGGACAACTTTGATATAAAAATTCCAAAATCAAAGTAAAGTGTATATATATACACACAATTATGCAAATTTCTTATTTCAGATAATCCTTTATTAAACCCACTCAATACTATACTCAATTATAACCAGTAAAAAATCATGGATTGGATCCATGATTAAGATATAGTACTTGCAGTTGGACACATATTGTATGTGGCTGCAATGTGCAAATTTCCTCATAATAATGAGGAGTGACAATTAGATAGACAATAGCACTATAACCCTAGGGTTTGTACGTCTCTATAAGTCTTGATCTCATTGAATGTACTTTGGAAGTGACATGTCGATGATGATCGTAATTGTTAAATAATCCTTATAAAATCTAAGAAGATATTTTGGCATTCATATGTGCTCTCGAAATTTAATCATGAATGACATGGTTCTCTGCATCATGCAGAATGGTAGCTCTATAAGAGATGATGTACTCAAAATATTTGAGTACCTACCTGAACCATTGTTTTAAGAGTTTAAATGGATGTAGATACGATGAGTGTCATCATTCTACTGTATATACTCTTGTCATTCATGAAGCTTCATAATATTCATATTGTATGAATTGAATGAAGCATGTATAAATGTTGAAATACTCTTATATTGAAATCTTTTGAATTCAACATAAGAGATCCTTCGTCTTAAGCAATGGTTGTTTATAGATAAAGGAAGTGCAGTGGAAGCATGGGTTGGACCCAAGTAAGAAGGAACGTCAAAGAGTTTATTGTACTTCTGTGACTTCCATATGACATCCAAATAGTTGGATGAATGCCAATACTACAATAAGCCAATGTATTGATAGTGTGACTATCTAGTTTATCTAGGATCCTTAGAGAAGGACCCGGATAGTGCATCGGAATAATCTGCATCTACATTTAATCATTGAAATTAACTTTCTTATTTGATAAGATCAAAGTCTAATTATTGTATCTCATTCTTCCAATAACACTTGGAATTGGTTGCTTATGTTTTAGAAGACTAGAAAATTTGATCTTAAGGTTCAGTCATCCACATGGATGTTAATGTAATTGTTGAAACAACCTCTATTGGATAAATAGACTTCCTAATTTCAGTGGGAGAGCCCTTAGTCTTAGAGAACGTCTCTATGACCTAGATTTTAGAATACATTCATTGTTTATTTCTAAATGTTGGGAATAAACATGAATTCTGGAATAGACCTATCATAAAGAGTTATGATGGAGATATTTCAGATAGTAATCTAAAATCTAGTAAACTCTACTATATTAGAAAATTAATGAATGGTTCATTAACATTTGTAATATTGAAATTAAACCTTAAAAGATCAATGGGAGAATGAACATCGTTTGACAATGATCTGGCATCAAGCCTTGGATATTTGTCTGTTGATGTGATCAATAGACTAGTAAGAGACGAAACTTTAGATTGTCTAAAGGTTCAAATCTTACATACTTGTGAATATTGTATTCAAAAGTAAAAATGTCCAATACACCCTTCCTTGGAATGGTGTAAGATGTCAATGTATTCAAGATCTCATACATATTGATGTATGTGAATCATCTACATCAGAATAAACATTATGGATATGTGATATCTATTGATGATTATTTGCGATATGAGATTTCTTCTCTTAACTTAGAAACCTTTGAAATGTCCAAAGATTTCACAATTTTGGTTTAGAACCAAAGTTTGAAGGAAGATTAAATGAATTTGATCTAATCTAGGTAGTTAGTACCTATCAGATGAATTCATGGAATACCTTATAGAGATATGAATGTCATTTCTATCTCACTCCTCCTAATAAACCTAAACTCAATGGAGTTGTAGGGAGATACAATTGGATCATGTGTGACATGATTTGATCAATGATGATTCTTAGCATAATTACCTCTTAGTTTCCAAGGTATATATGTAGTAGAGACTACAATATATATCCTTAATAAGGTTCCATGCAAGTAAGCTGGAATTTAGCACCTGAGAGTGCTACTTCATTAGGAAAATAAAGGATGGTATTGGATACCTACTTTATGACCTTGAGATTCTTAAAAGATCTCACCTCTAAGAATAAGATTCTTAGAGGATGACGCTTTTGATAATCAAGATGAAAATGAAGTAAAGGAACTCATTCAATCTTGAAAAGATAATGAGGCTCCTAAAATTGGAAACTAAAAGGACAATTAAAGATGAAACACTAATACATCTTCAAATAAGTTTGAAGATGGATTCCATGTGTTAGTTGAATCTGACAATGATCTGACGAAGATCATAGCATGGAAAGATGGGTGTTAGCAATAAATTCTAAAGTAGACTTCATTACAAATGTTGTATATGGACCCTCGAGGATCCACCTATATGGGTAAGATCCATTAAGGTGCAAATGGATCTTCAATAAAAAGAAGGAACCTGATGAGAAGGTAGAGAGCTTCAAAGCACGACTCATAGCCATGAGCTACACACCGAAGAGTAGACATCGCTTGCGATGAGACTTGCTCTTCAGTGACCATGCTTAAACCCATCAGAATATTGCTAACCCTAGCTACACAACTTTACAATGGCATCTTCAAGATGTGAGTCAAGATTATATTCCTCTATGAATACCTCTTTGAGGATATTCACATGAAGTAGCCCCATGGATTCATGGATGAGATAGCAAGGTGTGCAAGCTGAGGAATCCATCGATGGACTAAAATAAGCTTTTTGTAGATGGAACATAAGATTTGATGAAATTATAAATGTTATGATTTCAAATAGAATCTTGATGAACCATGTGAAGCTTAGTGGGAGTGCCATTGTGTTCATCATGCTAAATGTAGATAATATCCTAATCATTTGAATGATATAAGGATAATAATAAGTGTTTTATAACTGATTGTTCCATATCTTGAGATATGATCTCAATGATACCTCTTAGATTTTAGTTCTGAAGTCATTCAGAAGCAAAGAAAGAGGGTATTGGGACTGTCGCATTATTGGTACACCTTGGACATATTTCCATTTTCTGGAAAATTCCAAGAAAGTCTTCTTTCCCTCTAGATATGTTACTGACCTATCTAAAGAGATAGCACCTCAAAGAGTTGAGGAAGTGAATGCTAAAACTGGTTGGCCTTTGTGCATCAGTTACGAGAAGCTAAGAGTATGCTAGATGTGTACAAAAGCCAGATGTTTGCCATGCAGTGGGAGTAGTAAACTGTTACTAATCCTATTATGGAGATAGAACACTTGATTGCAGTAATAACAATATCTTCAAAGATGACAAGACTTTATTTATAGTGATCTCTAAGTCTTATATTCAAGAAATTAAGACTTTACAGATGGAGACCTAAAAGGTCTTAACTACGAATACCTTGGGAGATAGAGATCTCTAGGAATAAGGGTATTCTGATAAGGATAATAGAAATTACAAACTGGTTTAATAATTATTAAGGTGTAGTGTCAAGGACACTATGACTGACATGGTTTTGGTTGCATGAGATGCAACATTCGCATTAGATGCGAACACTATCACTAGGAGATATGCAAGTGTCGTAAAAGGACTTGGCATAGTCTCTTCGGAACAGAGTGACTGATCAGCTTACCTAGCTATTTTATAAATAGCCTATGATTGTCACATGAGTGTGGGTTTTAATGATTAGCCCATTAATGGATCTTTGGGCTAATGGGAGATTGTTGGACATGCGAGCCCACGGCGAGCCATTATGCAATAAAAGTTATTGCGAATATCATTCCCTGATCTGAAATGAAGAATAACTAATTTGCATAATAGGTCCCTTAGTACAATTAGGGTTATGTACCATGCCCATCTTAATAATCATACAGCTGTTGATTCAATTATTAAATCATACAGGTTGGTGCTTGGATGAATATCTAAAGAGTTAGATTGAGGACTCATCAAGTACCGTCAAATGATTGTTAAGAGAGAATCTCCATCCTGAGTAGGAGATGGAAATCCATTCTCACTTGGCTGATATTTGACCTACCTCTTGATGCAGGTCCTCTACATGGGAATAGAGATTAAGAGGTGACAAATTAGTTAGGTCAAAGAGTTGACCTAATGATATCAAGATAACCAAAGTCCTATGTCGTATGCTATCATGATATCGGCATGCATCCTCTGACCGGAGACAGATGTGTTACTATATATCTGATTATGTACATTTGGCAGACCAATAGGTTGATGACCTAATCAAGGTCTAGACACCGATGTGCGGGTGTGCATATAAGGGCATATGAGTAATACGATCTCTCAAAGGGATCATACAGGTTCATTACTGAACTGGAAGACATGAGATCACTCAAGAGATATTGGGAATAATCAAATTCCATGCTCGGTCGTCTCGCTTTGGAAGCTTGACTGAATTTGTAAGGTTTGATATATACTTTTGGAAAGTATATGATCAACACCTAGGTATGATATATGCTTTTGGAAAGTATATGATCGATACCAACTCCCAATGATCGAATGAGAAACTTAATGATAAATCCTTGAAGTAGACAGTGTAAAATTGATCTTATACTTCTGGATTATTATGGGTCTTCCAGTATTCAGGATGTACAGGTATTAGGAATACCTGAGGGTGATGTGATCATAAACGGTTGTATAACTATTACGCTTCCATTCCTAGGGAGTGATGAAACGGGTCTGGATTTTAGTGACTCCTCTCAGTCGAGAAGTAATCTGATCTTGGTCCAAATGTTGGATATTAATCTAAATGTGATTCAGATACAACGAGGAGATTAGATATGTGGTCTTGATTTAATCAAGCATCTATGGGAGGTCCGCAAGATCTGGATTTGAGATGTGATCTCAATATCCAAGTCACTATACATGGAACAATACAATCGCCATGTCCTTATCTCCAAGTATATGCGGAGAAAGTGCATTATCCTTGAAAGAGTTCAGGATAATTTCATTGTTGATATATGTATCCGAGCATTGAAAAATGGATAATTAAATGTGATTTAATTATCATGAATAATATGAATTTGATTCATATTATAAGGAGAGTTATCTTAGATAATTAAATGTGATTTAATTATCAAAGATGTGAATAATGTGAATGTGATTCATATTATTTGGACACATGAGAATAGAGATCAAAGATGATTAAATGTGATTTAATTATCATGGATATGAATAATGTGGATAGCACTATCCATATTAATCATATATATAATAAATGTGATTTAAAATATATAAGAGAGAGCAATTTGTAATTTACGTTTGTTAATTAAATGTTGATGTGAATTGGATTCACATTGGACAATTAATTAAAAATGTAATATATATTTTATTTTGGGTTAAAATGTGATTCATATTTTTCCAATGGCAAGATTGCAATATTCACAAAATAATTATGAATTGTTTTTGTTGAATAATTTACAACAAGTGTTGTTGTAAATCTTGGAGATTTCCATGGAATCATGTAATCTCATGAGATCTCATTAGATTACATGAGATTGCCACCAAATCCCATATTATGGAAGGAGGCAATCTTCATTCCATAATCTCTATGCTTGATTGATTTAATTTGGGATTAAATCATATTGATTTATCAATATATATTTAATCTAAATTAAATTAATTGTTGTTGGTTTTTATCAACAAAATCTTAGCCATTAAAAGAAACACAAATCAATGAGAGCCATTGGATTTGTGTTGTCCATGGGTTCAGATCCATGGATCCCAAAATATTATAAAAGGAGAGGCACCCCCTTTGCTCTTTTTTACACAATGAGAAACATAAGACTCTCTCCCTCTCTTTCTCTCTACAAGCCCTCTATCTCTCTTATGACGTCCACCATGGATGCCCTAGAGAGATTCTCCATCGTCGCAGCGTCATCGTTGTGCTGACCGATCGTTTGCTCATGGATCTCTGTCTCCTTCGGTGTGCCTTACTCGTGAAGAAGAGGTCAGATCTCATGTGTCGAGATCATGAGATTTGCCGCTTGGATCGTCAACATGGATTACGAGAAGCGCGTGTTTCATCAACACGCTTGCAAGTGTCTCCTCCGTCGGATCGGACTTGAGACAGGAGGTCTCTTCGTTTAGAGACTTGATCGTAACCACGCTTCAAGAGGTAACCATAATACTTGTTTGTAGTTTGGATGAAACAATCCGATAAGTGTTCTTGGATCATTTGGTTTCATCGCATGAAAAATTTTAATTTCCGATGCATCAAGCAACTAGTGCAACTAGTCGCTCCCGATCGCATACGATGCGATCCTCACGCTTCCGTGATTCGAGGATCTAACCATATCCTTCAGAGGTCATCTTGCCTTCGGGCAGGTGATGAATACTCATTCATCACTCTTTATTCTTTTATTTTAGCTACAAATCTTGGCAAAATACCATGCATATAGTTGTAAATACAATAAGATACCAAAAAGCATGCATTTGTTAATTTCAATTATTAGCATGTATTTATGCAAAAATAAAAGAATAAAAAATAAAGGAAAAGAAGGAGATATTTAGAATAAATATCGAGTGACCCTAATCCCAAGGGAGGGCCAAGCATTAGCCTGACCGCAAAATAAAACAAGTAGAGAGAGATAGGGCCATTCAACCTTGCACAAATTTCCCCTTCTTGTATATATTTTATTTTAATAAAAACAAAAATAAAAATGGGTTTTTATTAATTTATATATATTTCTAAAAATAAAATAAAAATGAGAGAAATAAAATAAAACCCAAAATAAAATCATTTCTCTCTCCACATTGTACATACCATGTATATAGGAATAATTAATCTATTTATTTCACCTTTGTAAATAAACAATAAAAATAAAATAAAAATTATTTTATACTCTAAATTTTATGTTGTAAATAAAAAAATATAAAATTAGAGTATTTGTACAAAAAAAAATAAAAATCAAAGTATAAAATACTTAGGTATTTTATACCTATATATAATATAATATAATGTATATAACATAATTTATTTTTCATAAAATAAATAAAAATAACTAAAAAATAGTTTGGAAATAAATAAAAATATTTTATTTTGTAAATATTTTTGAATAAATCATTTGTTATTTTATTTTTAATTTATAAATTTTTTCTTTTTCCTGGATTCTGATTGGTCCACGGGGGAATGTTGACCCTCGGTCAACTCCCCCCCCCCCTGGACCACCTCTCACCCAGATCCGACTTCAACCTGATTCTCTTCGAATTATCCCGAAGTGATCCGACCTCCATTTGCGTCACCCCGTAGCTCCGATTACCGAGGAATGGTTCAACTCACATGCCCGATGTCGCCCTTAGGGATCCATTCCTCGGATTACGCACCCAAGCTCCCATCTTTTCGGACCCTGCATAGTATAAAGTCACCTGGAGCCACACCTTTCATCGCATCTTCAGCCATTGCTTTCGACCCCAGTGACCTCCATTCTCCTCCTTGAGTGACAGCGAGAGCAGGGGAATGTTGTAGTGAGTATTTGAAGCCTTTAGCCCTAGGTCTGGCGAGCCCTCTCGCTGTGCTCCACTACCCGGTGAGCCTGAGCCTCTAGAGACGTCGCTCCATCGAGGCGAAGACCCCAGCAGGTAGCTGACCTCCATCACAGACGCCAACAGCCATCAGGTACCCTCGATAGCCTCTAGTTGTCCTTAGATTCGAAGTTTTAGATTCTGACCACCTGAGCTTCATCGACCATTGTGCGTGATCGTACCACTCATCTGGCATACCGACCATCTCATCATCTTTGCGAGACTCCTATCCACCTTATGCGCCCCTTCGTTCCCCCTAGTTCACCCAGGAATAGGGTTCACGCTCTCCTCCGTCGTCGCCTCACCGGAGAGCCCGCTCTGCCTCTCCCATTCGCCCATTCCGCCCGCTAACGGGTCGAGGCAATTTGCCCTCGACCCAGTGATTGTCCTGTACAGGTTTAGAAGCCAATGGACCTCATCTGGAGGTCCAACTGTTGAAGCACAGAGCTTCAGGTACCTTCACATTGCTGGAGCCTTCCAGGACCTCCCGGCCTCATCGGAGTCCACCAGCAGCTGTGGACCACCTTCAGCTTCATTTCATTTATCCAAGCAGCCTCGGAGGACCTCCCAGTCATGTGCATCGATCGAGCGAAGCTCGCCGGCGGTGAGTTCTTCGTGGTTCTTCTCGGGAGCTTCTCCACCGTCAGATCGGGACCAGCCTCCAGTTCTAATCTTGATCGTCCATCATCCGAGGATCTCGACCATTGGATCTATCTGAGGATCCTCTACCCGTCGTTCATCGCCGAACCGTTATCCACCGCTCTCAGTCATCAGATCTTAAGTGGATGACGATCGACCGTTGGATCGTCCATTAATAATAAGGGTAATTTATACTTAGGCCCTCTTAGTTTCTACATTTATTTTGTAGTCCTGTAAATAATTTTACCGTTGTTTTTATTTTGGATAATTTGCACTCTATACCTCGTACTTAATTTATTTGCAAAATAGCCCCTCTGAATGTAGTTCACGTGGTCTGTCACGTGCTTTCTGGTGTATTTGCACATTTTCCCTGAACTTCATGATTGTTAATGTTTGAACGTTTATAAATATGATTTACATTTATGCCCTTGTTTGACTGATTCACGTACCGACCTTGTGCGGCCTTGGGCATTTTGTAGTTTCAGCCATAAATTCCTTTCACGTGTTATTATTTGGCTGAATAGTTGTCCATATTTGCAACTGGCCCCCTGTGTGCTGTGCATGTTTGATTAGTTGAATAAAATAGCAATTTTCACCCAAATCTCATGAAATTTGGATGCATGGCTCCTGCCATGTTATAAAACTTTCTAGGAATTTTTGGAATCATTTTGTTTTCATTTTCTATTTTTAAAAATTAAAAAAACCTTGAAATTTTATACTGTCTAAATTGAAAAATCAACTAAAAATATTAAAAACCCTCCAAAAATTCTTTAAAAAATACTGTTGGCTTCTTTTGTTTATTTTTATTCGATCAAATTTTTGTTTGATTTGGATTTATAAAAACCTTAATTGAAAAATACTAAAAAACTCACGAAAAATATTAAAAATTTCTAAAAAAAATCAAAAAAATACAATTCCAGATTCCTTAGTTAGCTTTTTATTTTTATTTTATAATAAAACTCTCTCTGGAATTTTATAGGCTATTTATATATTATTAAATAGCCTTTAGATTCTGGCTGCACATTGTTTTTTATTTTTAGCCTTATTTCATATTTAGAAAATTAACTAAAAATCATAAAAATCTAAGAAAAATACCAAAAACACTTGAAAAAATATAAAATCCAAAAATGTTTTTATTTTAATTTTCTGTGTTTTTTGCTCTTTTAATAATTGTTTGTTGTACTCTTTTTATTTCCCTTATGCATTTTTATTAATTTTAAAAATCACAAAAAATTCAAAAATATAAAAATCCACCAAAAACTATTTTATTCTTTTTTTTTGAGTCCCAGCTACTTCGTAGGTTTTTCGCCAAACCGTGCTCATAGTGTTCGACCCTGGTAGTTATACCAGGTAAAATAAAATAGCGAGACCGCTATTTACCTTATTTGCTTGATTTCATATTTGGTGGTCTTCGAGTTTCTTGATTGAGTCCAGCCCAAGATGTTGAGGTCACAATGACCATTGATACCTTTTTACCTTAGTCACTCGGATTTTTGGCTCATTAGAATGGCATCGTTGTTGGGGAGCACGGCTTAGTAGTCGGCTTTTGCGTGGCTTTTTCTTTTTCTTTTGTTTTCTTTTGTTTTCTTTTTATTTTTTTCTTTTATTTTTGTTTTTGTTTGTTTTTTTTGTTTCTTTCTATTTTATTTTTGTGTTTGTTTTTATTTTTTGCATTTTTTGCATTTTATTTTATTTTATTTCATTTTTCACAATAATTTTGAGCTGACACATCTCTTGTTTATCTTTCTTGCAAGGGCTCGAGGATCGAGGTGGTTTTCTTCGGGAAGCCGACGCAACCACGACACTTGGAGGTGGCTCTTTTCTGTATAGAGCCACAGGAGAGTGCGAGAGAGGACAGAAGGAGTGAGGGAGTGTTAGCTTAGATTTAGATTAGTTTCTTTTTTAGCACATTATTATTGTAATAATATAGGGACAGCTCAGAGACTCTTGGTTGACTTATCGAGGTCTGTTTCGCCGAGCACCGGTGTGCTCGAGGTACCTCACTGTGTTTTGGTTTTTATTGCTTTATTTTCTTTTGTTTCACGTAGATTTTTGTGCTTGAGCCCCTAGACTTAGGTTTCTATTTGATTGAGTCAGGTAGCATTAGGTCCAAAACCCCTAATAGAATATTTGTTCCTATAGAACACGCTTGGACTTAGACAAATAAATCCGTGATTCACGATAATAGAAGTTTCTATTTAGGATGGTTCTCGCACTGCATCCATCTAGATTAGTTTAAATTGATGCACGGATCATATTGCATGTAGACTGTTGGAGAAAGGTACGCCTTCTATCTCGTGCATGCATTCATAGATTTCATCGTGCATCGGCTTTTCCGTCTACCTCCCTCTGCTTTCTAGACTTAGGAATAAAAAGGAAATCGAAAAATCCGTTAGACATTGTTTGATTTTTGAAAAATACCTAAAAATAAAAAAACCATAAAATTGGGACTGTTAATCAAACTTGATCCTAAAAGACATTCACCTAATAATTGTCTTGGGAGAGCAATCCCCTCATTGTTTGGTTTGAATGAGCGAGAAATTGACCCGCACCCTAGGTTAGAGCCATATCCGACCCTTCTTCAGACTACTGATTTTGAGCTAGTCCTTCTCCAGTGAGGATCGCTCCGGTCTCCAGTAAAGCAGGCCGCGATATCCTTTACAGAGCGAGCTGATCGGTAGCTGGTAAACGGTCCGCGGCTTGTACTGGCTGGGAAAGATCTAGCTTGGGATCGGGACAGTCTCCTGGGGGCGTTGGATTCCTATCAGCTCGCTTAATCGCTCTGAAAGACTGTTTGATCACCTAAATAAAAACGACAAGATAAAAGACCGAACCTTCACGGTCATCAGCTCTGTGTGCGTAGGTGAATTGGGGGTATTGTACTGATCTTGTTTGATTTTCTAGATCCCATCTGCCTTCTTCTCCTCTATCTATATTCTTTCCAGTCATCTATCTTTTTCCCTCCCACTCACCCTTTCTTCTTCTTCTTCTCCCTGTCCACCTGGATGATCGATCTCCCTCCTTTCTTGCCGACTCTTGCGGCTTCTCCATCTTCTTACCATCATTCCAGTCCACCCTCAAGGGAGGTCGGAACTCCGACTGACCTTCCGCTCTCTCCCTCCCTTTCCCTCCATTCTTCTGGGCATGCTGTGCTAGACATCCGTGGAGATCAGACTGACCAGATGCGAGACCCAGACAACTCCATTGTTGGGATGAGAGTGCACTCCATACGTGATCACAGAGAGCAGTTGCGAGTATCAGATATCTTCGACGACAGATTGATCGATGAGCATACAGTCCATGAAGCTCTGTCAGCTTCTACATTCAGTCGCTTCATTCTTGACTTGGAGTTTATTCAGAGACTGTTGATATTCTCAGGGGAGGTGCACAAGGAGCCATATCTTCATCTGTCCGAGTTCGAGGAGTTCTGTATGACCCGAGCATATTCAGATATCACTGTTGAGGAGCTAATGTTGAATACCTTCCCATTTTCACTTCAGGGCAGAGCCATGAAATGGCACAGATGATTGGGAAGTAGATTTGCTATGTGGGGAAACTTACGGTTAGAGTTTCTACAGAGATATTATCCCCAACGTAGAGCAGATATGATGCGGTCTATTATCATGGATTTTTCAGTAGACCCCCAGGAGCCAGTACATGATGCATGGCTGAGGTTTCTTGACCACTTGAGGAGATTTCTAGAGCATGGACTATCACTGACCGATCTTATTGAGATCTCCATGATGGGGATGACCGCTGATCAGATTGCATTGGTATTGACCTCGTGTGGTGGTTCACACCACAGCCCTGACATTGATTTACTTGATGCTATCTCGAGAGCATTTTCACAGACTCCATCTTCACGAGATACATTAGTCTGGGCAGCACACAAGGATGATGCAGTACCAGTTGGGTGTGCCGCACTTCATGAGGATACAACTTCTACACACCAGATCGAGGACATGCATTCTGCTGCACCACAGATGATAGAGGAGATGACTGCCACAGTGAATGCTCTAACCCAGAGACTGATCGAGTTCCCGTTGGTCTTCCAGCTAGAGTTCGAGTCATCTCCGTACGTTTCAGTTGACGAGTCTTGGATATCAGATCTTCTGATATTCTAGGAGATGGAGGAGCCCACGCTGCTACAGCCATCAACCCAGATATTTCAGTATCCATTCCCAGACGATTCAGCTTCTACTCTGCAGACTTCTACTCTGCAGAGATACCTCTCTGATTCAGATGGCCATCATGACTCATTCCAGCAGCCAGAGCTCGATATGGGATTCCACTTTGAGATGCCAGATATAGATAGTCCTGTATTTGAGCCTTTTGTCCTCCATTTTGATGAGACAGATACATTTTATGAGGATCAGATGATAGCCAGCACTGTCGCAGCACGAGGATCAGTTTCAACCACATTGCCAGCTTCTGCGTTGTTGACCAGTACCTTCTCATGTTTCCAGATTGACTAGAGGCAGACTTTAGCAGATGATGCATTTTGGTGCATGGAGTGGGTGCTTGCCAGTAGCGCAGATGTCCTTATAGATTCTGATCTTCTCTTTCTCACCGATGATCTTGCATTACTCCCTGAGGGTTATCTGCGGGAGGATGCCCTTTGCAATGTGTACTCAATTTCACTTTCTGAGAGTGTGTCTGATCTGTCGGATCACGAAATCGGGTCTTCTGATCTTTCTGATTTTTAGTTGTCTCACCTCAACGACCCTCGCTAGGATGAGCCAGTCTTTGAGATATTCGATGATCTATCTGATTTTTCTCCATTATGTGCATCGGATATCAGTTTTCTTAGTGAGTCTCCTGATCTTGACTTTCCACACCTTGTTGAGACGTTGATTGATGTGGAGGATTCCATGACTGATCCTTCTTTCTCCACGTTCGATTTCTTCGGCTCTACACTTCAACTCCACTCTGATCTTGAGCTGATGATTTCTTTTGTGCTACCGGATCCCGATCACATCTTCACATATCCTTGCCCAGTAGCAGACACCCGCCTGATTGCTTATTTGGGTGTTTTCCTCTACATCATTGATTTCGTCGATGTACTCAGGCCGAGATTGCGACGACAGTACGGTATTCGCCTTACAGATGCCGTCCTGAACCTTGACACTGCATTATCCTAGCATTTGCGCCCAGCTAGGGGCATAAAATCTGGCGCTTGTTGAGAGGCACCTCAACATTGTCCACTTTTGTATATACGTATTTCGTCTTGAATTGTTCATTGCTTCTTCCGTTTTTGTTTTCACCCCAAGTCTCATTTAGGATTATCTTTGCTATACTTAGGATATACCTTATCCCAAGTATAGGGGGTGTAGAACACCGAGTTGATCCTTTCGTTCTGTTTCATTACTCCTGTCGTTGCCTATACTTAAGGATTCTTCACCTTAAGTATAGGGGGAGTGATGTCGTTCCCTTTCATCTTGTATATATTTGGCTTCTCTTTCTGCCTCTGTTCTGCAGCCTACACTTAGGGATATTTCACCCTAAGTATATGGAAGGTAGACCATGTATATTCTCCCACTCGGATTTCCCTTTGTGTTCAACCTGCTATACTTAGGATTACTTGATCCTAAGTATAGGGGGAAACCCCGAGACGCCTTTTTCATTTCTATTCCTTCATTCGTCTGTGTAGTATAGCTTTTCCTTTTCACTTCCCTATACTAAGCATGAGTTATGTCTTCTTCATTGCTCTTGATTCACTCTGAGGACATCATTCGAGCTAAGTATAGGGGGGTGGCGTATATTCTTATATACTTTAGCCATAACTCGTACTTTGTGTGAGTGTGTTAATAAATAAAATGGCTAAAATCCATAAAAATTAAAATTTTTATTGTACATAAAATTCTTTATTACACACACATAGCTATGTATAAAATTATTTTTATAATAATGTTTGTAAAAATCTTTTGTGTGTAAATAGTTTGTAAATATTTTCATATCAAAATTATGTATATAGTACAAAATTTTTGTAAATTGTTAGGAAAACAAAAAGTTTGCAAAACCCCTTTTGTAAATGTGTGTAAATACTTTGCAAAACTTTTACATTCATGCATACATCCATGTTTTCAAATATTTTCAAAAATTTTGCACATTTTCAAAAATTTTATAAAAATTGCATTTTTGTAAATGTTAGTACAGTTTTTCTGCATCATAGTTGACATTTAAACTAGCCTGGAATTAAATTGAAAAATGGATCTTGGTTAAGATCTTAATCCACCTAATTCTAAGAAGAATCTTATAGGGCTTAGGGTTGAGACTTTTCAGGTCCATGGTGACTTAATTCTTTGAGTCCACTAGGCTATGATCATATGTCATCTTGATGAGCCTAAGTAGAACACTTAACAACACACGCATGACTCTCACAGATAATTGCTTTACTTGGACCAGCACTTTACACCTAGCTCTCTACGGATGAGGTGGTGAGGAGGCAGTCTTCTTTGACTTGGGGTAGCATATGAGGGTAGCACTTCTAGGCAGAACCTCTATTCTTCTTATAGTGAAGGAAGTGCATCTCAACTTGGTCTGGTAGCAGTGAGGTCTAACGACAGGAGTTGTGGGTTGCAATAAAGCTTCAAAAGAGGGATAGTCTACTAGCTCAAGAGGAAAACTCCTTATGTATATATGTTGCACCATGTAGATATGTTGTATAAATGCACATCAAAAAAATGTGTGCAAAAAGAAAAGAATAACTTCAAAAAAATTGGTGGGTCTGATAGAAAATGAAATACCCACCGGAGTGTATATAGTCAAATAAAGCAAAGCTTATGTTACCATTGCCCATCTCATGAAGCTTGCAGCAGGGAGACTTAGCTACACTGGTTGAGCTCCCAAGGATACATGGCTACTCTAGCCATGGTCCATTCTCTTCTTCTTCCTCTTCTTGAGTCGGTTGAACTTGAACTTAGAAAGGAATACCCCGCTCCTCGAGGAAAGAGTTGCCAGACTAGGGTATTAAAGTTACCTTGTTGGGGAAGGTGGTCACTTTGCTATTTCTGAGGTGGGGAGCTATATCACTTACACAGTACAAGAAAAGATTCATGGTCATAAGAGTTTGTGTATGTAGACTTGTTCTGATCTGGATTGTTGAGGAGTCTTGACTATAGATTAGTGGAACTTAGAAGCTGTTGAGTTTTAAACCTAAGAACAAATAAGGTTTCGACAAATTAATAATCCAAAGATCTGACTGAGCTCCATACTTCAATTTAATAAAGGCAAGTTTAATAATCAGCATTGATTCATCTTTCTCATCTTTTTCTTTTCCTTTTTCTTCTTTTCACTTATTTTTCAAATAAGTGTTTGCTAAGGGACTAGCAAAGTAAAGTATAGGGGGGTGATGAATACTTATTCATCACTCTTTATTCTTTTATTTTAGCTACAAATCTTGGCAAAATACCATGCATATAGTTGTAAATACAATAAGATACCAAAAAGCATGCATTTGTTAATATTCAATAATTAGCATGTAATTGTGCAAAAATAAAAGAATAAAGAATAATGAAAAGGAAGGAGATATTTAGAATAAATATCGAGTGACCCTAATCCCAAGGGAGGGCCAAGCATTGGCCTGGCCGCAAAATAAAACAAGTAGAGAGAGATAAGGACATTCAACCTTGCACAAATTTCCCCTTCATGTATATATTTTATTTTCATAAAAACAAAAATAAAAATAGGTTTTTATTAATTTGTATATTTTTAAAAATAAAATAAAAATGAGAGAAATAAAATAAAACCCAAAATAAAATCATTTCTCTCTCCACATTGTGCATACCATGTATATAGGAATAATTCATCTATTTATTTCTCCTTTGTAAATAAACAATAAGAATAAAATAAAAAGTATTTTATACTCTAAATTTTATGTTGTAAATAAATAAAATATAAAATTAGAGTATTTATACAAAAATAAAAAAATAAAAATCAAAGTATAAAATACATAGGTATTTTATACTTGTATATAATATAATTTAATGTATATAACATAATTTTTTTATAAAAATAAATAAAATTTATTAAAAAATAGTTTGAAAATAAATAAGCGTTTTTTATTTTGTAAATAGTTTTAAATAAAATCGTTTGCTATTTAATTTTTAACTTATAAATCTTTTCTTTTTCCTGGATTCTGATTGGTCCATAGGGGAATGTTGACCCCCGGTCAACTCCCCCTCCCCCCCCCCCCCCGGACCACCTCTCACCCGGATCCGACTTCAACCTGATTCTCTCTGAATTTTCCTGAGGTGATCCGACCTCCATTTGCGTCACTCCGCAGCTCTGATTACCGAGGAATGATCCAACTCACACGCCCGATGTCGCCCTTAGGTATCCATTCCTTGGATTGCGCGCCCAAGCTCCCATCTTTTTGGACCATGCATAGTATAAAGTCACCTGGTGTTGCACCTTTCATCGCATCTTCTGCCATCGCCTTTGACCCCAGTGACCTCCATTCTCCTCCTTGAGTGATAGCAAGTGCAGGGGAATGTTGTAGTGAGGATTTGAAGCCTTTAGCCCTAGGTCCGACGAGCCCTCTCGCCGTGCTCCGCCACCCAGTGAGCCCGAGCCTTTGGAGACGTCGCTCCATTGAGGCGAAGACCCCAGAAGGTAGCTGATCTCCAGCACAGACGCCATGAGCCATCAAGTACCCTCGATAGCCTCTAGTTTTCCTTAGATTCCAAGTTTTATATTCCGACCACCTGAGCTTCATCGGACCATTATGCGTGATCGGACCACTCATCTGACATACCAACCATCTCATCATCTTCACGAGACTCCTATCCACATTCTACGCACCTTCGTTCCCCCAAGTTCGCCCAGGAATATGGTTCACGCTCTCCTCCGCCATCGCCTCGCTGGAGAGCCCCGCTCCGCCTCGCCCGTTTGCCCATTCTGCCCACCCAGTGATTGTCTTGTGCAGGTTTAGAAGCCAATGGACCTCATATGGAGGTCCAACTGCTGAAGCACAGAGCTTTAGGTACCTTCACATCGTCGGTGCTTTCCAGGACCTCCCGGCCTCATCGAAGTCCACCAGCAGCTGCAGACCACCTTCAGCTTCATTTCGCCCATCCTAGCAGCCTCGGAGGACCTCCCAGTCGCGTGCATCGATCGAGTGAAGCTCACCGACGGTGAGTTCTTCGCGATTCTTCCAAGGAGCTTCTCCACCATCGGATCGGGACCAGCCTCCAGTTCTAATCTTGATCGTCCATCATCTGAGGATCTCGACCATTGGATCTATCTAAGGATCCTCTGCCCGCCGTCCATCGCCGAATCATTATCCACCACTCCCAACCATCAGATCTTAAGTGGATGACGATCGACCGTTGGATCGTCCAGTAATAATAATGGTAATTTACACTTAGGTCGTCTTAGTTTCTGCATTTATTTTGTAGTCCTGTAAATATTTTTACCTGTTGTTTTTATTTTGGATAATTTGTACTCAGGACCTAGTACTTATTTTATTTGCAAAATAGCCCCTCTGAATGTAGTTCACGTGGTCTGTCACGTGCTTTCTGGTGTATTTGCACATTTTCCCCTGAACTTCATGATTGTTAATGTTTGAACGTTTATAAATAGGAATTACATTTATGCCCTTGTTTAACAGATTCACGTGCCGACCTCGTGCAGCCTTGGGTATTTTGCAGTTTCAGCCTTAAATTTCTTTCACATGTTATTTTTTGGTAGAATAGTTTTCCCTATTTGCAACTGTGCCCCCCTGTTCTGTGCATGTTTGATTGGTTGAATAAAATAGCAATTTTCACCCCAAATCTCATGAAATTTGGACACATGGCTCCTGCCATGTTGTAAAAATTTCTAGGAATTCTTGGATTCATTTTGTTTTCATTTTCTATTTTTAAAAATTAAAAATCTTGAAATTTGCTAATGTCTAAATTGAAAAATCAACTAAAAATATTAAAAACCCTCCAAAAATTCTAAAAAAATAATATTGGATTCTTTTGTTGTGTTTTGATTCTGTCATTTTTATTTGATTTGGATTTATAAAAACCTTAAAATTTTAAAACAATAAAAAAACTCATAAAAATATTAAAAATTCCTAAAAATTAAAAAAATGCAATTCCAGTTTCCTTAGTTAGCTTTTTATTTTTATTTTATAATAAAATTGTCTCTGGAATTTTATAAGCTATTTATATATTTTTAAATAGCCTTTAGATTCTGGCTGCACATTATTTTTTATTTTTAGCCTTATTTCATTTTTAGAAAATTAGCCAAAAATCATAAAAATCTGAGAAAAAATCAAAAACACTTGAAAAATATAAAATCCAAAAATATTTTTATTTTAATTTTCTGTGTTTTTTGCTCATTTAAATAATTGTTTTGTTGTACTCTTTTTATTTCCTTTATACATTTTTATTAATTTTAAAAATCACAAAAAAAATTAAAAATATAAAAATCAACCAAAAATATGTTATTCTTCTTTTTGAGTCCTGACTATAGGTTTTTTGCCAAACTGTGCTCCTTGTGTTCGACCCTGGTAGCTATAGCAGGTTAAATAAAATAGCGAGACCGCTATTTACCTTATTTGCTTGATTTCATATTTGGTGGTCTTCGAGTTTCTTGATTGAGTCTGGCCCGAGAGGTTGAGGTCACAACAACCATTGATACCTTTTTACCTTAGTCACTCTGATTTTCAGCTCATCAGCAGGCCATTCACGCCAAGTCTTATGCAGACTCCTATCTCCTCTTTCTTGTCGTCTCCCTCTCCATTACGGCCTTCTCAGTCATCGGTTGCATCCTCGCTGAGCTCAAGCTCCTCAACTCCAAGATGGGTTGCCTAGCCATGTCAGCCACCCTCACTGATAGCCTCAAGTGGGTGCTCCTTTATCTCACCATTGCACTCTCCGACAAGCACCGATCTTCTTACCTAGCTTCCATAAGTATCATCTACTCTGGTGTCACATTCATCACCACCATATATTTCATCATCCGACCCGTCGCTACTTGGATTGTCTCGTGAACAAAAGATGGCGAGCCTATTGACAGCTTATTCGTCGGGGTGTTCATGTTGGTAGTGATGGCAGCTGTCAGCATGGTGGATGTGATGGGCATCCACGTCTTCAACGCATTTCCCTCGGCATCGTGGTGCCACACGACCCTCTTGACGTCGCCCTTACGGAGAATCTCGAGGACTTCATCACCAGCATGCTACTTCCGCTCAATTTCAATGCTAATGGCATCCGTATGAAGTTGGCCTCCTTCCAAAATCCATAAATCTCTGATTTCCCTGCTGGCATGATTCTCACAGCCAGGGCAGCTCGGGCCTTGACGACCATGGTTGTCTCCACCATGTTCTACTGTGTCTCCTCCAAGGAGGGCCTCCTTCTTGGGATCCTCATGAACATAAAAGGTATCATGGAGGTGGTGGTACTCTGAACCTTCTATGACAAGGCCCTTTATACCCAATCCTACTCCATCATGATAATCATGTCGATCATGCTCACAATCAGCGTCACACCATTAAAGAGGCTTGTAGTGAAGACGGAGCACCACCTCGTGACTACAAGCGTCGGATTTTGTAGAGGCTGAAGCCCTACGCGGAGTGATGACACGCTTTTGCTACTTGGGTTAAGGAATAAATAAGGTCGTTGTGACCCGAATCGCAAGGCGTAATCAATCTAGAAAATTCAGACCACCGTGAAAGAAATCAAACACTCAAAGCGAAGCAAGTGGTCTTGCTAATTTAGTTTACCTGGTATAGCTACCAGGGTCGAACACAAGGAGCACATAATGCAGAAGCTACAAAGTAGTCGGGAATCTAAGAAAAACAAAGGAAATGGTGGTTGTTATTTTTTTTTCATTTTTTTATGATTTTAAAATACGGAAAAGAATAAAAGAAACTCAAAAATCAACACTTAAACAATTATTTAAAGCATAAAAAATTCTAAACAAACATATTTTTATGTTTTTAAACTATTAAGATGTTTTTGTGAATTATCTTGGATTTTTCTGATTTTTAAAAATTTTCTAAAAATCAAAGAAAGAAGAAAACTCAAAACAGTGTGAAGCTAAGATTGAAAGGCATTTCAAGAAAAGATAAAATGCCTTAAAAAATATGGACAACAATTTTATTTGAAACTATAAAATAAAATCTAACAATAGAAACTGAGAACACATTTTTTTGAATTTTTATGAATTATTAATGATTTTTCTAACGTTTTTTCTCTTTTTTAATTTTTATAGATTTTATAAACGGGAATGAGGTGAAACTTTGATAGAAACTTAAACACAATAAAACATACAATAAGGAATTTTTTTAGAATTTTCCAAGACAACTAATATATTTAGTTGATTTTCTAAAACAGATAGTGACAATTTTTTGGGTTTTTGAATTTTAGAAAAAGCTAAATGAAATCAAAACAGAACCAACAATTCACTAAAATTCCTACACCATGGCAAGAGCCATGTATCAAAATTTCGTGATTTTTGGACAATTTTTGCTATTTATTAAATCAAAAATAAAACACACAGCATATAGGGACTAAACTACAAAGAAAACAGGTTTTGGGACCAAATAATAACACGCACAAAAACTCTAAGGTCTAATCTGTAAATTTTCCACTAATATCCGCACATGTCTCAAATCAGTACGCACAGGGGTATATTTGCAAATACATAAAGTAAAACTTCAATTCATAACAGTAGATAAGTCCATGGTAAATAATGCAAATATCCCAAAAAAACATGTGATGAAGCATGTGGGTCCACACAAACAGGACTAAAGTGAAAATATAGAAAACTAAAGGTGCTAAAATGCAAAAAGTTCTATTGTATACTTTATTTTACAGACTAAAAGACAAACTAAAATAAAGGCAGAGTGGAATGAGCAAATTACACATGCAGACATGTGAGCTGCGCGTGGTAGGGACACGTGGCAGCCGCTGGTTGGGCGTGGATGTGCGGCCCTGGCGCGCTAGAGATCAGATCTGACGGTTTTTAGATGTCGGGGACGTGGCTGGTATGGGGGTCGTTAGATCTGACATCTAACGGCCTGACAGTTGTTGTGAGTAGATGGTTGAGATGGCATCTGGATGAGAGGGTCAATCGGACGGCAGAGGGAGGCTCTGGAAGAACAACGCCTGGAGATCTTCACCAAAGTGCTGACGAGGATCCGAAGCTCCGATGAATGATCGGTCCGTGCCAAAAGAATCGTGAGGACCTTCCACGTCGAGTGGCCGACTCTGATGGAGTCGTTGACGGTCGGATCTCCGTGGTGATGGCTGGGACCTGGGCAAACTACGGCGAGGATGGTCGAAGGTGATATGGGTAGTCTCCACACGCGCTAAGTCCTGCAAGAGAAGGCTCAGACTCGGAGCAAGGCTCCGGTCGAGGTTATTTAGCTTAAAACAAAGAGAAGCGGGGGAAATGGAAGTGGGGTCTCTGGCGGAGGCGATGGACGAGACCGATGACCTAATCTTGGCAATCCGAGCCAAGATTAGGGTGATCAGACGGTGTAGGAAGATGGAGGATGAGAGGATACATCGATCGAAATGGGTGAATGAACGGGTCGAGGCTCCGACCGGCTGGTCGGAGCTCGCGGAGGTGCGGCGGAAGACAAATAAAGGATTGAACAGATAAGGGAGCTATGAATTATGAAATGGTTACCTGAATATACTAAGACGATCCTGAGCTCCAGGGGAGTTGGACGGCGGGGTCTTTGCCTCGACTTCGCTAAGGCTGGCGGAGGAGGCTCTTCGCGGTGGTGCTCCAGCCACGATATGCGAGTGTCGGCTACACAGCTCCTCTCTGATGACCAAAGGTGTCCTCCGATTGCTGTCACCAAGGGGAAGATGTCTAGGGTATCAGAGAAGGGTGCGGCATGAGCTCGGGCGCTGGAGGAGCAAACGAAGACCTTTATAGCATGTCCCATGTACCCTGATAGATTGGGTCGGAGCACGTGAACCAAGGATGATCCGTGAGTCCCTAGGAATCTGCGAGGATCACAGATCCACTAGGGAGATGCGGGCAGAAAATCGGAGTAAGAAGGTGCAAGATACGATCAGGATAATTGGGTGAAATGAGCGCAAAACCTGGATCTGCACGAGGGGAGGTCTGGGAGGGGGAGTTGACCGAGGTCAACATTCCTCCTGGACCAATCTGAAAATAGATAGTCAAAAATATTTATAAAATCAATAAAAAAATAGCAAATGATTTTTAATCAAAAAGTTTACAAAATGAAAAATATTTGTTATTTTCTAAACTATTTTTCTGTCATTTTTATTTATTTTTACGAAAAAATAATTTATGGTATATATAGTATATTATATTATATACAGGTATAAAATACCTATGAATTTTGTACTATTATTTTTATTTTCTTATTTTTGCACAAATACCCCAATTTTATATTTAATTTATTTACAACATAATTTTTGGAGTATAAAACTATTTTTGTTTTATTTTTATTATTTATTTGCAAGTATAAATTAAATAGGGAAAGATACATATTTACAAGTATTATATACAAGTTGAGAGAGAGTTTTATTTTATTTTTATTTTTCTAATTTTTGTTTTATTTTTAGAAGTATATACAAGGAAATAGAAACACCTTTTTATTTTTATTTTTATAGAAATAAATTATATAAATATAGATGTATACATAGGTCATAAATATGTACAATGTAGAGTGGCCATATCTCTCTCTACTTATTTTGTTTGGCGATCATGCCAATTCTTGGCCCTCTCTTGGGTTCAGGTCACTTGATATTTATTCTAAATATTTCCTTATTTTTCTTTTATTCTTTATTCTTTTATTTTTACTCAGATACATGCTAATTATTAGATATTAACAAATGCATGCTTATTGTTAATTTATTGTATTTACAACTATTTACATGGTGCTTTGCCAAGATATTTAGCTAAAATAAAAGAATAAGAGTAATGAATGAGGCTTCATCACCCCCCTATACTTTACTTTTGCTAGTCCCTTAGCAAACACTTATTTGAAAAAGAAGTAAAAAGAAAAGGAAAAGAAAAAGAAGAGAAGTCAAGGTTGATTATTAAACTTTCCTTCATTAAATTGAAATATGGAGCTCAGTCAGACCTTTGGATTATTAGTTTGTCGGAACCTTATTTGGACTTAGGTTTAAAACTCAACAGCCTCTTAGTTCCACCAATCTATGGTCAAGACTCCTCAATAATCCGGATCAGAACAAGTCTACATACACAAGCTCTAATGACCATGAATCTTTTCTTGTATTGTGTAAGTGATATGTATCTCCCCACCTCAGAAATGGCAAAGTGACAACCCCTGTCAACAAGGTAACTCTAATGCCCTAGTCTGGAAACTCTTTCCTCGAGGAGCAGGGTATTCCCTTCTAAGTTCAAGTGCAACCGGCCCAAGAAGAGGAGGAAGAAGAGAATGGACCATGATCAATGTAGCCATGTATCCTAGGGAGCCCAACCAGTGTAGCTAAGTCTCCCTGCTGCAAGCCTCATGAGATGGGAATGGGTAACATAAGCTTTGCTTTATTTGTCTATATACACTCCAGTGTGTATTTCATTTTCTATCAGACCCACCACTTTTTTGGTGTTTTTATTTCTTTTGCACCTTTTTTTTCGATGTGCATATGTACAACATATCTACATGGTGCAGCATATATACATAAGGAGTTTTTCCTCTTGAGCCAGTAGACTATCCCTCTTTTGAAGTATTATTGGAACCCACAACTCCTGTCTTTAGACCTCAATGCCACCAGACCAAGTTGAGACACACTTCCTTCACTAAAAGAAGACGAGCCTATAAGTACTACCCTCATATGCTATCCCAAGTCAAAGAAGACTGCCTCCTCACCACCTCATCCGTAGAGGGCTATGTGTAAGGTGCTGGTACAAGTACAGCCATTGTCTGTGAGAGTCATGTGTGCGTTGTTAAGTGTTCTACTTAGGCTCATCAAGATGACATATGATCATAGCCAAGTGGACTCAAAGAATTAAGTCACCATGGACCTGAAAAGTCTTAACCCTCAGCCCTCTAAGGTTCTTCTTATAAATAGATGGATTAAGGTCTTAACCCATCTCCATTTTTCAATTTAATTCCAGGATAGTTTAAATGTCAACTATGATTCAGAAAAACTGTACAAGTATATACAAATATATTGTTATGCAAGTTTTGAAAATGTGCAAAATTTTTGAAAACTGTTTGAATGAAAGAGTGCATGAATGCAGAAGTTTTGCAACTGTTTACACACATTTACACAAGGGTTTTTGCAAACTTTTTTTTACACATTTTACAAAAATTTTGTACTATATACTTAATTTTGATATCAAATTATTTACTAACTCTTAACATACAAAACATTTTTACAAACATTTGTACAAAAATAATTTTATAAATAGCTATGTATGTGCAATAAGGAAAATTTTAAATTTTTGGGATTTTTAAGGATTTTAGCCATTTTATTTATTAACGCATTCACACAAAGTATGAGTTATGGATAAAGTATATATGAAATATATATGACACCCCCCTATACTTAGCTCGAACGATGTCCTCAGAGTGAATCAAGAGCGATGAAGAAGACACAACTCGTGCTTAATATAGGGAAGTGAAAAGGAAAACTATACTACAACGAGGAATCAAAGAATAGAAATGAAAGGATCTCGATGTTTCCCCCTATACTTAGGATCAAGTGATCCTAAGTATAGCAGACTGTACAAAAAGGGAAATCCGAGTGGGAGAATGTACAGGGTTTTCCTCCCCTATACTTAGGATAAAATATCCCTAAGTATAGGCAGCAAAACAGAGGTAAAAAGAATCAAAAAGGAAATCAAAAGTCTGACACCTCCCCATACTTAGGGTAAAGTGCACCCTAAATATAGCATAATCAAAGATGCAAATGGGGTGTTGGACTGAAGAATGGTATGATATGGACATCTGGATCTATACAAAGCGGAAGACAGTGATAATCAGGTGTGAGATGCAATAGATGTGAGTCAAAGACCACATCTCATGCAAAATGAATAGGGGCGACGTCAACGACCAGTGGCTCATGATCTAGATATGGTTTGAGTCGCTGCCCGTTAACACGAAAGGTAGACTCAGTTGACATCTCAGATATGTCAATGCTTCCGGTGTCATGTACCTTTCGGACCAGGTATGGTCCCTTCCACTTGCTCTGCAACTTCCCTGGAAATAATCTAAGCCTGGCATCGAACAACCATACTCTCTGTCCTGGCTCAAACTGCTTGTGGCTGATATGAGAATCATGCCACTCCTTCACTCTCTTCTTGTATTGTAGGCTGCTCGAAAAGGCTGCATCTCTAAGCTCCTCCAGGGCTGCCAATTCTACCCTCCTCTGATCTCCTACACTCACTCGATCCAAAAGTATGTCTGTGACAGTCCAAAGTGACTTGTGCCTAAGCTCAACAGGTAAATGGCAGGGCTTGCCATAAACGAGGAGAAATGGAGATGTACCAAAAGGAGTCTTGAAGGAAGTCCAATATGCCCACAAGACCGAGTCCAAAAGCAGTGATCAATCCTTTCGGTCAGGGCAGATGACCTTTTGCAATATCGTCTTCATCTCCCTGTTCGAGACTTCAGCAAGACCATTGGTCAGAGGATGATATGGAGTGTCTACTCGATGGTCAATGCTGAACTCGCTAGCAAGGGCCTTTACCTTGTCGTTGGCGAAATGAGACCCCCCATCAGATATCAACACTCTAGGCACCCTGAACCGTGAAATGATATTCTTCCTCAAAAATCTGCATACGGTCCTAGCATCTGCGGTTCGGGCGGGGATGGCCTCAACCCAACGACTCACATAATCAATGGCCAACAAAATGTACTCAAATCCTTGACTCTTAGGAAATGGACCCATGAAATCGATGCCCCATTGATGAATACTCATTCATCACTCTTTATTCTTTTATTTTAGCTAATTATCTTGGCAAATACCATGTATATAGCTGTAAATATAATAAGTTACCAATAAACATGCAGTTGTTAATAATTAACTATTAGCATGTATTTGTGCAAAAATAAAAGAATAAAGAATACAAGAAAAAGAAGGAAATATTTAGAATAAATATTAAGTGACCTAAACCCAAGAGAAGGCCCAATATGGGCCTGATCGCCAAATAAAATAAGTAGAGAGAGATAGGGCCACTCTACCTTGTGATATTCTTTCTTATATGTATATATTTTGTTTTCACAAAAATAAAATAAAAATGTGTTTATATTCCCTTATATATATAAAACTAAAATTAGAAAAATAAAATAAAAATATATAAAATAGAATTCTCTCTACAACCTTGTACATACCACATGTATATATGTATCATATCCATATTTATTTTACACTTGTAAATAGCCAATAAAAATAAAATAAAAATTATTTTATACTCCAAATTTTATGTTGTAAATAAATATAATATAAAATTGGGGTATTTATATAAAAATAAGAAAATAAAAATAATTATATAAAATACATAGGTATTTTATACAGGTATATAATATAATATATTGTATATATCTTAAATTTTTTTTCATAAAAATAATTAAAAATCACCAAAAACTAGTTTGAAAAATAATAAACATTTTTCATTTTGAACATTTTTTAAAATAAAATCATTTTCTATTTTTTATTTATTTTTCAAATATGTTTTACCAATCTATTTTCTGATTGGCCCAGGAGGGGTGTTGACCTTGGTCGACTCCCCCTCCCGGAGCATTTTTCGCCCTGATCTGATTTTTCCCTTGACTTCTCCCCTTTTTATCGATCGGATCTAACCGTCTCCTGCCCTGATTTCACCGCCCCCTCCTCCCTAGTGGATCAGCGATACTCGCGGATCCCTAAGGAGATGTGGATCTTCCTCGGTTCGCGTGTAGGCTCTGAATCTTCTCAGCCACCTAGGACTGCCTATATATGCTTCATTCCATTCCCCAGAGCAGCAGCTCGCACCGCACACTCTCTTGAGACCCTAGACCTCTTCCCCTTGGTGACAGCAACCGGAGGAGCATCTTGGTGATCGGAGAGAGCCGCTGCCGCCGCTGCTCAAGCTCCGTGGCCGGAGTTCTGCTGCGACGAGCCTCCCCCGCCTTCCGCAGTGAGGTCAAAGCGAAGACCCAGTCAAACTTCACCCCTGGAGCTAAGGATTCAGATAGGACCCTCAGGTAGCTTCCATTTCGATCCTAGTTCCATTTATTTTGAATCATTCATCCATCGGTCTGCCAGCTCCGACCTTCCGGTCGGAGCATCATCAGCCTCCCTTATCCACTCCGATCGACTCATCTGATCACGGTCACCCTTCTCCCACTTCCTGATCACCCGAGTCCTGGCTATCCGAGCCAAGATTAGGCCTAGGTTCCTTCCGCCGCTTCTCCGGAACCCCCAACTCCATGCACCGCCGCTTCCCTTCATTTTAGGTCAAATAACCCTGACCGGAGTGTCCCTCCGAGTCTGAGCTTTCTTCTGCAGATCTTCGCGTGCGTGGTTATGTCCCAGTTCACCTTCATCCAGCCTTGCCAGAGCTCGTCTGGGTCCTAGTACCCTTCTAGGAGATCTGACTGTTGACGACCTCCTCGGACCCATCCACCCGACGCGGAGGGGCCCTACGAGTCGACCACCGGTGTCTGATTGTACATCGGAATCTCGGATCTCCTCCGGTATTCCGGTGAACTTCGCCCAGGCGGAGTTCGTCCAGCATCCTTCTTTGTCGTTGGATCATCGTCGTTGCTCAGATCGCATCATAGTCGTCCAGAGCATGCACCTATCAGGCCATTAGATCTGACATCTAACGGCCTTCGTACACCCATGTTCGCACCCTCCGAACAGCCGTTGGATTCGCCACCTGCACGTGCCAGGGCTGCACGTTGTCAGCCACTCAAAGCGTGCCACATGTCCCCCCATACGCGACGCACGAGCGGCTGGGTAATTTCATCTGCCTCCCATGCAGTTATTTCCCTTTATTATTTAGTCTATAAAATAAAAAGTATACAGTAGGGTAATTTGCACTTTTGATCCTACAGTTTTAAACATTTAAATTTTAGTCCTTATTGTGTGGTTACACGTGCTTCGTCACGTGCTTTGTGGGTTATTTGCATGTGCTGCCCTGATTTTAGTATATGTTATTGAATGAACTTTTAGTTTCAGTATTTGCATCCATACCCCTGTGCGTGTTGATTTCGAACATGTGCTTGAATTTGTGTGAAAATTGCAGAAAGTCCCTTGAGCTTTTTACGTGTGTTATCGTTTAGTCCCTAGAACATGTTTTCTTTGTAAACCAGTCCCAGTATACTGTGTGCTTTATTTTAGTTTGAATAAATAGCAAATTTGATCCAAAAATCATGAAATTTCGACACATGGCGCCTGCCATGGTGTACAAATTTCCCTGAATTTTTGGTTGCTTTTTATTTTCATTTAGTATTTTTAAAAATTCAAAAACCTTAAAAATTTCTACTGTCTATTTTTAAAAATCAACTAAAATTATGAAAAACCTTTAAAAAATCCAAAAATATTGTTATTTGTGTGTTTTGCCTTGTTTGATTTCAGTTCAATTTTTGTTGAATTTGCTTTTATAAAATCCCTAAAAATTGAAAAACTTTAAAACCCTTAGAAAAATCATTAAAAATCCATAAAAACTCAAAAAAAATCATTTTCAGTTTTTGTAGTTAGATTTTTATTTCTAGTTTATCATAAAATTATTGCTCGAATTTTATAGAAATTTTAAGTATTTTTAGGGTGCCTTTAGATTCTGGTTGCACAGTGTTTAGGTCTTGTTTCATTTTTAGAAAAATAAATAAAATCATAAAAATCCAAGAAAAATATCAAAAAAACTTGAATATTTCTAAAAACCAAAAATATTTTTTATTTAATTTTCTGAGTACTTTTGCTACCTTAAATAATTATTTGTTTGTTCCTTATTTTACACCTTTTCTTAAATTAAAAATTACAAAAAAAATTGAAAAATATAAAATCCACCATCTATTTTTATTTCTTTTTGGATCCCGACTACTTCGTAGTCTAGGCACATTGTGCTCCTTATGTTCGACCCTGGTAGCTATGCCAAGTAAAATAAAATAGCGAGACCGCTATTTGTGCTTGATTACTTGATTTTCATGTTTGGTGGTCTTTGTTTTATTGATTGACATAGCCTTGTGGTTCTGGTCACAACGACCCTGATTATCTACACCTTAACCCGGATCACGAGATTTCGAGTCAACATAATGGCGTTGTTTTCGGGGAGCATGGCTTAGTAGTCGGCTTTCTTTTCCAACTTTCTTTCTTTTTCGGTTTTCTTTTTCTTCTTTTATTTCTCTTTTATTTGTTTTCTTTTTATTTTTATTTTTTATTTTTATTTTCTTTTATTTTTGTTTTTATTTCTTTTCTTTTTATTTGTTTTTTTTTCATTTATTTTTATTTTATTTTATTTTTCATTATTATAATAATTGTTGGACTAACACATCTTCTGTTTCGATTTTCTTGCGAGGGCCCGACGATTGAGGGTGGTTTTCTTCGGGAAGCCGACGCACCTGCGGGACTTGGAGGCGGCTATTTTCTGCATAGAGTCGCAGGAGAGCACGAGAGAGGAGAGCAGGAGTGTGGGGAGCTATAGTCTAGTTTATCTTAGGATTTTATTTCTACATTATATTATTGTTGTAATACTACAGGACAGACACTTGGACTTGGTGGATATCCCGGGGTTTGTTTCACTGAGCACACTGGACCTCACTGTGAGTTTTGCCGGTTTTAATTTTATCGCTTTTATTCTCTTTTGATTCCCGAATATTTTAGCCTTAGCCTTAGGATTTTCACTTGCCTTATGACGTAATTATTAAGGCCCAACCCTAATTGCATTTCTGCTCCTATAGATCATAATTGGATCTTATTAATTAATTCACTAATAAAAAGTTAAATCGGTCACCTGAGGGGCTACGTGCCGCTAGCGTCGTATACAGCACTGGGAAGATCTGTTGTGGCAGACACCGATCGGCATCAGAGACCGGACTCCGACCCCTCTCGCTGACCCGTTAGCTATTGTGCTTCGCAAGTAGAAATTATCTGTTTAACGTTGATTTCTTCGTGCATTATTTAGATAGGTTTACTTTCTATCTTTACATTTATGCACGGATCACTTTGCATGTAGAGTGTCGGCGGCAGGTACGCATCTCTTACTCGGCATGCATCATCGTGTTTAGTCACGCATCGGCTTTTTCGTCTTCTCCCCCTGTTTTTGGACTTAATAATAACCAAGAGAACCAAAAAATTTGTTAGGCATAGTTTTATTTGAAAAATACCTAAAAACAAAAACTATAAAATTGGGACTGTTTAAGCAAACTTGACCTAAAAAACACTTCACCAAAAAAATGTCTTGGGAAAGTAATCCCCTCCTTGTATGGTTTGGATGAGCGAGAGAGTGACCCGCACCCTAGGCTAGAGCCACATCCGACCCTTCTTCAGACTACTGGTCTCGGGTTAGTCATTCTCTATTGAGGATCGTCTCCGGTAAAGCAGGTCGCGATATCCTTAATAGAGCGAGACGATCGGGTAGCCGGTAAACGGTCCGCGACTTGTACTGGCGGGGAAAGATCTAGCTTTGGATCGGGACAGTCTCCTGGGGTGTTGGATTCCCAACAGCTTGCTTAATCACTCTGAAAGACTGTCTTATCACCTAATAAAATTGACAAGATAAAAGACCGAACCTTCATGATCATCAGCTTTGAGTGCATAGGTGAATTGGGGGTTTGCTTGACCGATCTTGTTTGCTTTTCCAGATCTCATATGCCTTCACTCGCCAGATCAAGATGATGGGTCGGAGGTCCCTTAGGTAGCCTCTGGCTGCATTGCTTTTGAGCACTCTGGCCCGCTCATCTAGGTTGGTTCGCGAGAGCTGAGACCCGCTCTCCAAACCTGAGTTTGACTCTTCCCTATTCCCCCTCAACCACCCTTCTACAGTCATGAGGTGCCCGATCAGAGACCGCAGTAGACAGTTCATTTATCAGCACCTGAGTTCGGGTCTTTTGCCTTTGCAGAGACCATGGCCAGCAGCGAGGAGCGCACTAATGGACCCAGCGTGAACCAGACATATTTATTGGATCAGGGTACCATCAACAACACCATGTTAGCCTCCCTTGAGACAATGCAGCGACAGATCGGGGATTAGGGGGCTTTCATGGTGGACATGCGCAGAGATATGGAGCAGATGCGAGCCGACAGAGAGCGTAGAGCCGGTGGAAGAGGAGGAGATGGTTCTGATGCCCAAGAGCCTGAGGAGCCGCCCGTACAGCCAGCAACGGCTGCGAGACCGATGAGGGAGTTGCACAACCCTGGTGCAACTCTCACCCACAGATGGATAGTGTTGCCTGCTATTTTTGGAGATTTCAAGCTCCCGCCTCAGACGATCCAGCTCCTACCTCGTTTCCACAGACTCGCCACAGAGGAGCCGCACCTTCATCTCCAGAATTTTGAGATGATCTGTAGTACCGCCCATGACCGCCTCGTGGAAGAGGACACCATCAAGATGATGGCCTTCCCGTTCTCCCTAGTAGACAGAGTAGCCAACTGGCTGAAGTATTTAGGGAGATCCGTCACTACGTGGGAACAGCTCCGGAACGAGTACCTCAACAAGTACTGTCCACTTGGCCGGACCAATGCAGCCAGGGCCCTGATCAGCAATTTCTCCATGCTCTCCAATGAGCAATTTCATGAGGCATGGGACCGCTTCAGGGAGCTCACAGACCGGTGTCCCCACCATGATATATAAAAGCCCAATCTCGTCCAGGGTTTCTTCTGCAGGCTAACACCAGAGTTGCAGGGGCTAGTTAACGCATCCTGTGGAGGCTCGTATTTTTCCAAGGATGAAGATCAGGTCTGGGCCATCTACGAGGAGATGGCCGAGAACTACACTATGATGTCTCAGACCCGACTCTATACTCAGGGGAAGCCCACACCGCAGTCCGTGTCCTATCAGAGGATAGCACGGGTAGATTCTGGTCCTTCTACATTATCAGCAGTCGCAGCACAGGCAGAATCGACGGCTGCTGATTTTGAGATTTATCAACGAGAAGTTGGAGTGGATAGAGTTGATAGAGAAGAAGCAGTGCCAAGGCATGATGCAGATTGATCAGATGGCATAGACACTGAGTGACCTGAAGACCCGGATCATGAGTCTCTAGGAGGCACGGATGGCTTCTCAGCCCCATCTCAGGTCACGGGCAGATACCGGTAGCAGCAGCTCGGTCCATCCCTCCGCCCACTACCGACAGGTTCACCACATTCAGGCAGAGTCGTTCCAGCAGCAGCAGCAGTATGTTCAGTCGCCACCATCTCAAGATAGCCAGATGGTGGTGTATCAGCCGGACCAGCCCCTGACAGTTCTGCCACCACCCATCTACAAGCAGGAGCCGTTGAAGGATGTCAATAGGATTTGGTATGACCGACCTCAGCCTGGGATCTAACGAGACCATCTCGGATTCCTTTGGTCGACCGCAGGTAGCAGTTCCCAGCAGCAGCCTCCAGTTCAGGGTGGTCAGTACGGCCAGCAGCGAGAGCAGCACCAGCAGCCCCAGTTCCCACACCAGCAACAGCCACATCCACAGCAGCCTTACCCGCAACATGGTCCTCATTTATATCAGCAGGGTCAGTCTTGGAGGCAGCAGCAGCAGCCTCAGCAGTATCACTCTCAGCCCCAGTATCCCTCTTATCCACAACAGCAGCCTCACTTCGAGAGAGGCCACCCGTCAGGTTCTCATGGGCCCGCCTATGAGAACCCAGCCTTAGATGACCTAGCCTGCCTCATCTCCAAGCAACAGGATACCTTTGCGGGAGATGGACGAGTTACACCAAGAGATGAGAGAGATCGTGAAAGGAAAGGCCACCATCCCTACCCAGATTGAGTCGAACCCGAACAATCTCAATGAAGTCTGAGCAGTTAGAGTTTACAGAGGTTACCACTCCTAGTGATTCACTTGGAGATATTACTGCATACACTTTTGATGCTGACTTTGTTATACTTAAGAACAGTAGGATGCCAGCCGGCGGCACCTCGTCTGAGCGACGACCCCATGCAGCTTCAGGAGCGCCAGACGAGGAGGAGAGCAGTGATGATGCCACTTGTGATGATGATGATGGTGGTGGTGTTGACTCCACCAAGGACTTTGATCCAACTGACGGTACTAAGGCTGTCATTTCACTAGATGCGGGAGGTGGTGATGATGCCACCAGAGATGATGCTGAGCCAGAGTGCGGTGTTGATGCCGCGAGTCCAGATGTCGTAGGTGGTACTGATGCCATCATTTCGATTCATGTTGAATTTCCTTCCGTTCATGTATCTCATGACTTTTCTGTTAATAAAGGAAAGGGTTCTTTATTTGCGAGTCCATCTGTGATTATTTGATGTAACATCCGGATCTCAATGAACTAAAGCTCCTGTCAAGAAAAGGATGTTGCAAGCAAGTTTGGATCTCCAAAGTGGAGATATTCAAAGGTACATATCTCTCTCCTCTTTGTTCTCATTAAAGTCAATGTTGAAGTTTCTAATTCAGTTTTTTTTTTGTTGCTATCCATCAGGTATTTATCTATTGTTGTATGTTAGATAAAGCCAAAAATCCTTCCAAACTTAAAGGATCAAAGGTACAATCTTTTCCCCTCTCTTGCTGCTTTCCATGCATGGTCTTTACACATTTTGATAGTAATAGGTTGCTTGAGTGTTGTATATTCTAGATATGCTATAACTGGGTTACCATATATTATAACATGTTGGGAACAAGGGTCTTGTAGTAATCTAAAGCAATGGAAAATTGACTCTATAATACTTGTGTATTGCATGTGGCAGAAGATAGATTGCACTTTCATCTAAATTCTAATTGTATATTCCTGGTTAATATGATGTGAATACATAAATAACATCTCAATACTAATAATAGAAGTACAAATGATTCCCAAGAACATTTAAACCATTGTGAGATATACATGAGGGTCGGTAAAGGCAGTGATATCATGTTCTGCACAAGGGTCATTGGAACTAGAGTTTAATGTAAGGATATACAACACTAATGAAGCCTATAAAGAAGGTCATCATACTTATCTCTTGAGATGGTATACATAGAATCATGTAACATCTCAAAAGACTGTTTGATGAGCTACAAGTTTATTATGCTTTAACCAGCAACAATCTTCTCTATGGCCACTACATCTAGAAAAGTAAAATAATATGTGGCTCATCTCGATGTAAAACAATCACGGTTGTGGGCATGAGTGGACCTAATCTGTCCCTCCTAGAAGAAGCAACCATGGCAGAGGCGGTCTCACCTTTCTTAGGTGTATGAAATAATATAGATAATATACTCAACTTAATATGTACCTCCTAACTAGAAGAAATCTTTGATGTGGTAATCCTTTGTGACAACACGACCTCATATGGAGATTCCAGATCCGGAAGAAAAAGATCAACAATCAATGGATATCTGAACAGTCCATGTGTTGCACATATACAGACATGTGTGTAAGAATTTAGCCTTTTAAAACTAGAATTCCTAGCATAGCAGTATTCAACTAAAGGTTGGGTATTCTGCTTCATTTTAAACATTAGACAAATCTGCATAATGCAAGCAAAATTCTTCTCTTCAGAGTATAGTCAACTTAAGAATCTGCCATATTTTTTTTCATGGTTTTTGATGCACAATATCTATACCGCTGGAGCATATTCCATTTTATGACATAATCAGGAGATTATTTTCAATGGAGCATATTCCATTTTATGACATAATCAGGAGATTATTTTCAATATTAAGTATTCTGAAATCTGTTAAATATATTGTTATCAACTTATTTGGATTCTTAATCTCGAGAACAATCACAGAAGGTCTATTTCAACCTATTGAAAATGACGAAAGATAAAGAATTTAACTATGATCCAGCTTAATGATATCAAGATTGCGTAATTAACCCGACATATTTTTTTTAGCAAGGGTAGGAAGATACAAAGTAGCTAAAGGGGTATAACTCTTGGCTGGGAGTTTGATATATACAATTGGGAGGGTTTCTCAATATCTCTTAGTAATAGTGATAAAGAATCGAAAGATGGCTACGGTTGATAAGTAAATAATAATCTCAATATGTTAGCATTATTAGAATGACTTGAGATCTAGTGGAAGAGAAGATTCAGGGTGAAATTTTGCAGTGCCAGGAAGGATTGCATCGACCATCTTTTCATCTTTTGTTCATTATATTAGGATATTTTCATACAAGAGACTTATAAAAATTTGATTAAGAGTCTTGCCACTAAATTACGAGTTAAATAACAAAAGTAAAATTTCTACATTAAATTAAATTTTAAATTCAGTTCCAATAAACAACTTATGATCTCGTGGTTTGAAAAAGGAGTTCATTGAGATATTTTCATAAATCTAGATTAATAAGCAAGCCACCATTTGATGAGATCATCTATGATCAATGACTGAAGATCTTTGTGATCAATCATTCAAAATCACTAAAGTATGAATCACTATTCAATATAATTATCAACAAGATACCTAGATCTGTAAAGTTGACTACATCAGAGTTCAAGAGAGGATGAGAAATTAAGTTAGTGATGATGATTCAATGATGACTAGTAATTAAAAATGCCAGTCATGGTAACCTTTACGCCTGACTGTGCGAGGGGGCGGTGACCCTCAGCTGGGCGGAAGACTAGGAAGCCCAGTTAGGGCAGCGGACGCTTCGTGCGCGGGTCTAGGATCCCAGTCTTTTTCTCGGTTTTTTCGCGAGCGCTCGCAGTTTTTACGCCTCTTTGGGATCCACAGGTTTTCTTTTAAAGACCAGTTCTGCTGACCCTTGTTCTTTAGGGTACCTAGGCTGGAGGACCCTTGGTTTTAGTTTTTTTGAGCTCGTTAGCCCGTACCGGTCGGGCCGGTTTTTCTTTTAGAGCGACTTTTCTAGAGAGTCTCTCTCACCCGTCTCAGTGGCGTAGTTTTGGAGTAGACCTATCCCTCTATTGGACCGCCCTTCCAATTAGAGGGCGAGACGGAAGAGCCTCTTTTATAGGCTACTTCACCGCTTGAGTTTTATTTATTTTTCGCCAACAGACTTGGCGATGCTACATCTGAATCATCCATGTATACATCTGAATCCTCTATGGCTACCTCTAAATCAGTTACAGTTGAATCTGAAAAAGATACATTGAAATTGGATTGAGTCACAATTGAGTTGGCTAAAGTTGAATTACAGTTGAGTTGGTTTCCGTTGAACTAGTTACTTTTCTGCCAATAATTCCTGGCAAAGAGAAAAGCAAGACCATATCATGAAAATCATCCTTATCAGACTATCTACTAGGCTTGAGAAAAACAACAAGAAAAGAATCAAAACCCATATCCATCATATACTCTTACTATGATCAATCCACAAGATTCTTAAATATCTTTATAAGCATTATAGAGATAATGATTATATCAGAGTCTCATCATTCATATTCTCAAGACCAGTCAAACTTGTATTATAATTAATAGAAAGGCAATGACTTAAATATGGACCACATGATATTGGTATATAAATGATTAATGTGGGTAATTAGTGTAGGATGAGTAGACTGGGGTTTTACATACCAAACAACTTGAAAGCCTGTTTCATTGCAAGTAGCTTTAAATTTTAATTGTCAAGGCCAAATTACTTGCTTTCTTTTGGAATCACAAAATTTCCTGTTATTTTTAATTAATTAAGATTTACTCAACATTTGTTGATGTTCTTTTCTCCCTATTCCATGGATTGCAGGCAAAATACATACACCGTTGTATTGGGAGAGTTGAATGTCAGTTTCTGAAGCAAAACATAGCAGGTATGTATGTTATAGTTTGTTCAAGATATTTATGCTTTTATTTCTCTTCTGATAAAATTGGGATACATGTATATAATGCAATTTTTGTTGTTACATATAAACTGATATGGAAATTTATGCAATATAAGTGTGACATGTTATAGTTCTGTGGCCTGTTAGTTAACGTGAATGTCATCCGTATAAAAAAAATTTCCCTAATTTCCAGTTCCCTAATGCGATTTCTAGAGAATATGATATTACGGATGATGTGTAAACGGGTTTCCCAGATCCGAGAAGGAACGGGCCTCACAGTTTGGTATCAGAGCAGTGGTTCCCCGCTACATACATTCGTAGTATTGTAGTTCCGATCGCATTAGGTCTTGGGTAGCGACAGTTCTTTGACTTGTCGCGAATCTGAAAGGGAAATATGACATTCAAAATAAATGACCACAGATGTCACCAATTGCAATTTATTTCCATATTGTATCCCAAGAAGAGAAAAAGCATAATAGAAATATCCGCGAACATCAACTATTAATGATATTGGTTCTTACATAGAATCATGGCGTCCTGAACCGATCTTTCTGTGTTTTAATTGATTCTGGAACGATGAATGATCTTTGAACTTCTAACTTCAGTAGGTAGAGGTGCAGATGCCTTAGATCATCCTTGTCACATTATGGGCCGTGTGGCTAGTTGATCATCATAAGACTAATAGTCTGATAGCTACCAATGTTGATTGGTGGACATGAGACAATAGCAGACTGTCTGCTACTATAGCTCAATAAGTTTGACCTAACTTTGTGTATGAATTGAATGTCAGCTCATTATGCCTTGGGTAATTAATTCATGAAGACGACTGTCTTCAAGATTCCAGACTTACCCGAGTCAACCTATAAAGGTACATTACATGACTCCAAAATGGAGTATATCTCAGTATTGAGAACTCAAAGACTTGTTGATTAGGGATGTGATTCATATCTAGCAATTGTCCGAGAGACATCTGGTAGAGAGCCGATGGCTCAGGACATTACGATAGTGTCAAATTACCCTAATGTGTTCGCTAATGATTTGTCAGGTTACCACCTAATAAAGAGTTTGAGTTCGAGATTACATGACTACGTGATATACAACCAATCTCGATAACTCCATACCGCATGACACCAACTGAGTTGAGAAAGGAAAGGTGCAGCTACATGAGTTACTTGACTTAAGTTTTGGAAGGTCGAGCACTACACCTTTGTGTGCTCCCATTCTTTTATCAGAAAGAAGGATGGATCAATGACATTAAGCATTGATTTCATACAACTGAACAAGAAACGGTGAAGAACCATTATCCTCTGTCATACTTTGATGACTCGTTCAATCAGCTACATGGATCTTTGGTATTTTCAAAGATCGATCTCCGATCTGGCTACCATTAGCTGAGGATTCAAGAGTTGGATATTCGGAAGACAACATTCAAAAGCATAAGTAGTATGTTAAGCTGAACAAATGTGAGTTATGGTTATCCAAAACCTCACTCCTTGTACATGTCATTTCTGGAGCAGGTATGCTAGTTGACCCTACGAACATTGAGGAAGTTATGTCTTGGGAATATTCCAAGACAGTCACTCGAATTCGAAGCTTTCCTGAACTAGATAGTTATTATAGATGCTTCGTCTGTGGCTTTCCATGAGTCATTTTGACACAGATGAGAGTTCCTTTCATTGACCTTAAAGGACATTGAAAGAAAGATTAACAAATGTGCCCATTCTTGCACTTTCTTCAAACATTCAAGATTATACAGTATATACAAATGCTTCAAATGAATGTTTAAGAGTGGTTCTGATGCAGCAAGGTTACATGATTGTTTATGCATCACGTCAATAGAGGCTGCATGAGCGGAATTACTCCATCCACGACTTGGAGTTGGTAACAGTTGTCCTCGTTTTTAAGATCTAGCACCACTATCCATATGAGGTGAATTTTGATATCTTCATAGATCGCAAAAGTTTGAAGTACATCTATAATAAGAAAGAGCTAAATATGAGACAACATCGGTTGTTTGAACTATTGAAGGATTTTGAATACATGATCTCTTACCATTCTGGTAAAGGAAACGTGGTGGCAGATGCGCTTAGCATGAAAGCTCACACACATACGGCAAACTAGCTATATACATGAGATATACTCGTAACCTTGACTAATTGACATCCTCATAAGAGTGCGTCCTCATCTACTGTCATACCTCCGCGATTCAACAGTCTTTGGGATTGCATAGTAGAAGGATATAGGACATATCCTTGAATTTTAGACAGATGCATGCGTGTCATCAAGGACAAACGTGATGATTTTGTGAGGACTAAGTCTATTTTGTAGAAGGTTGGCTGGGTAATTACGCCCAACAATGAGTAGTTGCGTAGAGATATTCTTGATAAGGCACACAATTCACGATTGTCTATTCTTCTTGGTAGCACAAAGATGTACCAGGATCTAGGTTTACATTCTGGCAGGACGGAATGAAGCGAGATGCAACATGTCGTGTTAGCAAGTGCGTGATCTATCAGATGGTCAAGGCAGAACATAAGAGACCACCATGGTTGTTACAGCCTCTCCCATTTTTCGAATAAAAGTGGAAGAACACTTTTATGGATTTGTCACGGGACTAGTAAAGACAATAGGTGGTCACGATGCTATCGAGATGTTGTTGACAGATTGGCCAAGTCAGTCCATTTCATACATATCAACATGACCTACACTCCATCTAGACTGGCTAGATTACATGTGCAAAAAAAAATATTATCAAATTTTATGATATACCACATGAGGTAGTGTCTGATGGAGACTCGAGGTTTATATCTCACTACTAGTACCGGCTTATGTCAACACCACAGACAGAGCTGAAGATGAGTTCTGCATACGATACTATGTGTATTTAGATACTTGAGAATTTGCTATGTGCATGTACTCTAGAGTAGAAATGATCTTGGAAGGACCACCTGTCATTGGTAGAACTCCCGCACAACGACAGTCATTATTCCAGTATTGGTATGACATCATTCGAAGCCCTATACGGGCGGAGATTTCTCGCACCTCTCAGTTGGCGTAAGGTAGGTGAACATACATTTTACTCTGTAGATCTCTTTGGGAAGGGGCTACGAGAACTGTTGATCAATTTTGTAAGGGGAAGGCTTCTGATGACTCAGAGCTGCTAGAAGAGCTATGCAGACCGTCAGAAAAGAAATTTGGAGTTTCATGTAATCCGATCCTCTTCTCTTAATCAATTCAAATAATAACTTATCAATATTTAACTCAATCCTTCATATTGATGGAATTCCTGAAAACACAAGAAGGAGATTGAGTGTTTCTATGAGTATCTCCCATAAAGGGAGTACAGAGATTTAGTGCTCATAGCAAGTTGACACCACGATACGTTGGATTATTTGAAATTTTTAGTCGTATGTGTAAGGTGGTCTATCGAATAACCCTTTCTCTACACCTATCAATTTAAGGAATTACAAGTACGACCTTCACCACGTCATCAGCTATGAGAACCTTGACGTGGAGTCAAATTTGATTTACAAAGAGAAGGTTAGTACAAATACTCGATAGTGTTGTAAAAAAAAAGCTTCGCAACAAAGAGATTCTTCTAATAAAGGTGCTATGTCACCGACATGATGTCAAAGAGGCAACATGGAAGACAAAAGTGGATATGCGGGCACGATACCCACAACTCTTTCAGATAATTGTCAAAACAAGCCCATTTAATTATATATATTGAAAGAACACGGCTTGTTTTCCCTTTGAGGTTTTTATGGGTACAAAATTCTTTGAGGTTTTTATGGTCAGATAAGATCCAAACAAGACACAAAGTGACCTTGACCCGAGTCTCAAGGACGAGACTCCCTTTGAGGTTTTTATATTTGTAACATCCGGATCTGAATGAACTGAAGCTCCTATCAAGAAAAGGATGTTGCAAGCAAGTTTGGATCTCCAAAGTGGAGATATTCAAAGGTACATATCTCTCTCCTCTTTGTTCTCATTAAAGTCAATGTTGAAGTTTCTAATTCAGTTTTTTTTTGTTGCTATCCATCAGGTATTTTATCTATTGTTGTATGTTAGATAAAGCCAAAAATCCTTCCAAACTTAAAGGATCAAAGGTACAATCTTTTCCCCTCTCTTGTTGCTTTCCATGCATGGTCTTTACACATTTTGATAGTAATAGGTTGCTTGAGTGTTGTATATTCTAGATATGCTATAACTGGGTTACCATATATAATAACATGTTGGAAACAAGGGTCTTGTAGTAATCTAAAGCAATGGAAAATTGACTCTATAATACTTGTGTATTGCATGTGGCAGAAGATAGATTGCACTTTCATCTAAATTCTAATTGTATATTCCTGGTTAATATGATGTGAATACATAAATAACATCTCAATACTAATAATAGAAGTACAAATGATTCCCAAGAACATTTAAACCATTGTGAGATATACATGAGGGTCGGTAAAGGCAGTGATATCATGTTCTGCACAAGGGTCATTGGAACTAGAGTTTAATGTAAGGATATACAACACTAATGAAGCCTATAAAGAAGGTCATCATACTTATCTCTTGAGATGGTATACATAGAATCATGATATCATTAACATCTCAAAAGACTGTTTGATGAGCTACAAGTTTATTATGCTTTAACCAGCAACAATCTTCTCTATGGCCACTACATCTAGAAAAGTAAAATAATATGTGGCTCATCTCGATGTAAAACAATCATGGTTGTGGGCATGAGTGGACCTAATCTGTCCCTCCTAGAAGAAGCAACCATGGCAGAGGCGGTCTCACCTTTCTTAGGTGTATGAAATAATATAGATAATATACTCAACTTAATATGTACCTCCTAACTAGAAGAAATCTTTGATGTGGTAATCCTTTGTGACAACACGACCTCATATGGAGATTCCAGATCCGGAAGAAAAAGATCAACAATCAATGGATATCTGAACAGTCCATGTGTTGCACATATACAGACATGTGTGTAAGAATTTAGCCTTTTAAAACTAGAATTCCTAGCATAGCAGTATTCAACTAAAGGTTGGGTATTCTGCTTCATTTTAAACATTAGACAAATCTGCATAATGCAAGCAAAATTCTTCTCTTCAGAGTATAGTCAACTTAAGAATCTGCCATATTTTTTTCATGGTTTTTGATGCACAATATCTATACCGCTGGAGCATATTCCATTTTATGACATAATCAGGAGATTATTTTCAATGGAGCATATTCCATTTTATGACATAATCAGGAGATTATTTTCAATATTAAGTATTCTGAAATCTGTTAAATATATTGTTATCAACTTATTTGGATTCTTAATCTCGAGAACAATCACAGAAGGTCTATTTCAACCTATTGAAAATGACGAAAGATAAAGAATTTAACTATGATCCAGCTTAATGATATCAAGATCGCGTAATTAACCCGACATATTTTTTTTAGCAAGGGTAGGAAGATACAAAGTAGCTAAAGGGGTATAACTCTTGGCTGGGAGTTTGATATATACAATTGGGAAGGTTTCTCAATATCTCTTAGTAATAGTGATAAAGAATCGAAAGATGGCTACGGTTGATAAGTAAATAATAATCTCAATATGTTAGCATTATTAGAATGACTTGAGATCTAGTGGAAGAGAAGATTCAGGGTGAAATTTTGCAGTGCCAGGAAGGATTGCATCGACCATCTTTTCATCTTTTGTTCATTATATTAGGGTATTTTCATACAAGAGACTTATAAAAATTAGATTAAGAGTCTTGCCACTAAATTACGAGTTAAATAACAAAAGTAAAATTTCTACATTAAATTAAATTTTAAATTCAGTTCCAATAAACAACTTATGATCTCGTGGTTTGAAAAAGGAGTTCATTGAGATATTTTCATAAATCTAGATTAATAAGAAAGCTGCCAATTGATGAGATCATCTATGATCAATGACTGAAGATCTTTGTGATCAATCATTCAAAATCACTAAAGTATGAATCACTATTCAATATAATTATCAACAAGATACCTAGATCTGTAAAGTTGACTACATCATAGTTCAAGAGAGGATGAGAAATTAAGTTAGTGATGATGATTCAATGATGACTAGTAATTAAAAATACCAGTCATGGTAACCTTTACGCCTGACTGTGCGAGGGGGCGGTGACCCTCAGCTGGGCGCAAGATTAGGAAGCCCAGTTAGGGCAGCGGACGCTTCGTGCGCGGGTCTAGGATCCCAGTCTTTTTCTCGGTTTTTTCGCGAGCTCTCGCAGTTTTTACGCCTCTTTGGGATCCACAGGTTTTCTTTTAAAGACCAGTTCCGCTGACCCTTGTTCTTTAGGGTACCTAGGCTGGAGGACCCTTGGTTTTAGTTTTTTTGAGCTCGTTAGCCCGTATCGGTCGGGCCGGTTTTTCTTTTAGAGCGACTTTTCTAGAGAGTCTCTCTCACCCGTCTCAGTGGCGTAGTTTTGGAGTAGACCTATCCCTCTATTGGACCGTCCTTCCAATTAGAGGGCGAGACGGAAGAGCCTCTTTTATAGGCTACTTCACCGCTTGAGTTTTATTTATTTTTCGCCAACAGACTTGGCGATGCTACATCTGAATCATCCATGTATACATCTGAATCCTCTATGGCTACCTCTAAATCAGTTACAGTTGAATCTGAAAAAGATACATTGAAATTGGATTGAGTCACAATTGAGTTGGCTAAAGTTGAATTACAGTTGAGTTGGTTTCCGTTGAACTAGTTACTTTTCTGCCAATAATTCCTGGCAAAGAGAAAAGCAAGACCATATCATGAAAATCATCCTTATCAGACTATCTACTAGGCTTGAGAAAAACAACAAGAAAAGAATCAAAACCCATATCCATCATATACTCTTACTATGATCAATCCACAAGATTCTTAAATATCTTTATAAGCATTATAGAGATAATGATTATATCAGAGTCTCATCATTCATATTCTCAAGACCAGTCAAACTTGTATTATAATTAATAGAAAGGCAATGACTTAAATATGGACCACATGATATTGGTATATAAATGATTAATGTGGGTAATTAGTGTAGGATGAGTAGACTGGGGTTTTACATACCAAACAACTTGAAAGCCTGTTTCATTGCAAGTAGCTTTAAATTTTAATTGTCAAGGCCAAATTACTTGCTTTCTTTTGGAATCACAAAATTTCCTGTTATTTTTAATTAATTAAGATTTACTCAACATTTGTTGATGTTCTTTTCTCCCTATTCCATGGATTGCAGGCAAAATACCTACACCGTTGTATTGGGAGAGTTGAATGTCAGTTTTTGAAGCAAAACATAGCAGGTATGTATGTTATAGTTTGTTCAAGATATTTATGCTTTTATTTCTCTTCTGATAAAATTGGGATACATGTATATAATGCAATTTCTGTTGTTACATATAAACTGATATGGAAATTTATGCAATATAAGTGTGACATGTTATAGTTCTGTGGCCTGTTAGTTAACGTGAATGTCATCCGTATAAAAAAAATTTCCCTAATTTCCAGTTCCCTAATGCGATTTCTAGAGAATATGATATTACGGATGATGTGTAAACGGGTTTCCCAGATCCGAGAAGGAACGGGCCTCGCATTTGAGATGTATGTATGGATTCCACTTTACCACATCAGCAGGGACCCAATCCTAGCCCTCCATCTGAGGAGGGCCCATATATTCCCTTTACCCAAGCACTCCGCTTGGCTAAGGGGACTAAAAAAGAAAATCCAAAAAAATCACATCAGTTAGAGTTCAGCTAACAGATGACGGACATATTTCATATACAGCTGACTCTACAGGAGGCCTTGGAGCACATCCCCCTCTTTCAGAGGAACCTTAGAGAGAGGATCACCATTCACAGGAAGAGGAGGAACCACCAGTTAGAGATCCATGTGCTCACTCGCGCCACCTGCTTCGCCATCCAAAACCGTCTGCCAGCCAAGATGCCAGATACAATAGCTTCTTATGTCAGATGCCACATTCATGAGTAGAGGTTCGATCAGACTCTATTAGACAGCGGTTCTTCTATCAACCTACTTTCGGTAGCCTTACTGGACCGATTCGAGTTTGGCCCTCTACGATAGAGCAGGATGATCCTTCAGTTTGCTGATCAATCTGTCAAGAGGTCGAAGGGGTTGCTGAAGGATGTTGTCGTCACAATTCAGGGCATGAAATTCCCCGTGGACTTCGTTATGTTGGACATGGAGATCCCTGAGTCTGTGACCGATACCCCCATCATTTTAGGATGCCCGTTCTGGACATGGAGATCCCTGAGTCTGTGACCGATACCCCCATCATTTTAGGATGCCCGTTCTTGGCCACAGCCAAAGCAGTGTCCGATCATGATAGTGGGAAGGTGTACTTCCACATCGAGGGCGAGAGTATACAAATAGAGACGATCGAAGAGACTAGAGCGCGAGATTCAGCTTGCTCAGAGCCGCTCACTGATTTAGAGCAGATGACAGAGGTAGAGCGAGACATCCACCAAGATTGTGATTTTGTGATTACAAACGATGAGGCAGCTTGGTCCAACCTAGTTTCACAAGCCATCCTCTCACCTTCAGAGTTAGCTGATGCACAGATTCCAATACAGGAGAGCTTGGAGAGCGCATTCCTGGTATAGGATACAGTTCAGGCAACAGATCGCATTCAGGAGGGCGAAGCAGTTGATTCTTTTGATACAAATTCAGATCCCTCGGAGTCAGATATTGATTGGGTAGAATTTGTTGATATGATTCCATGTCTGACTTCCATAGAGCCAGCAGCTAGGGTGGAGACAGATCCCATTCAGAGCACAGACACACCAGCAGAGCAGTCTTCACCAGATTTTCAACGAGAGTTCTCCCGAGAAGATTTGGTCGCATTTACTCGGACTTTTCAGAGGTCAGATCCTCCAGTACCCAGTTGTCCAGAGCTAAAGCCCTTGCCATCATCGCTGAATTATAGGTTCCTTGCGGGCGAGCATGAGATGCACCCAGTCGTTATCTCAGCGGATTTGACTGGAGAAAAGAATCTCGTTTGATGGAGGTTCTTAAAAAGAACCGCAAGGCAATAGGATGGAGTGTAGCCGATCTTCAAGGGATAATTCTGGCTCTGTGCTCCCACCATATCTATCTCAAGGAGGACGCCAAGCCGTCGTGTGAGTTCCAGTGGCGGTTGAACTCGAATCTTCGAGAGGTTGTCATGAAGGAAATCTCGAAATGGTGGAACGTCGATTTTATCTAACCCCATCTCTGACTCCAAGTGAGTTAGTCCATTGCATGTGGTGCCCAAGAAGACGGGCATCACTACAGTTGTGAGTGAGTTTGGAGAGGAGATCGCTACCCACTTCTTGGAGGGTATGTGTGGACTACGAACGGTTGAACCAGTCCACCAAGAAGGATCATTTCTCGATGCCTTTTATTGATCATATTATAGAGAGGCTAGCTGGGAAGAGCCCATTACTGCTTTCAAGACGGGTACTCCAGATATAATCAGGTAGCCATTGTGCCCGAAGACCAGGACAAGACCACATTCACATGTCCCTTTGGGATATATGCTTTCAGACGGATGCCCTTTGGTCTATGTAATGCCTCGGTGACATTCCAAAGGTGTATGTTGTCCATATTTTCGGACATGGTGGGTGAGTTCTCGAAGGTCTTCATGGACGACTTTTCGATCGATGGCGATGGGTTTGATGCTTGACTTGACTACCTAGACTGTATCCTTCAGCGATGCATCGAAGTCCATCTTGTGTTATCTTGGGAGAAGAGTCACTTCATGGTGACTCAGTGGATGGTGCTTGGCCATATCATCTCCAACAGGGGCATGGAGGTTGATCCGGCCAAGGTGGATATCATTAGGAAACTCAGTCCACCGTCGAACTTGTGACAGTTACAGTCCTTTTGGGGCACATCTGTTTCTACCGACGATTCATTCATGATTTCAGCAGGATTGCCCGGCCGTTGACTGATTTGCTGAAGAAAGACGGTGAGTTCATTGTGGATGATAAGTGTCTAGCCATTTGAGACTCTCAAGAGTCTAGTTGTTGAGGCTCCTGTCCTTCAGCCGCCTGATTGGTCTCTCCCATTCGAGATCACGACGGATGCCTATGATTTTACCGTAGGGGTCATGCTGGGATAGAGGAGGGATGGAGCACCATTTGCCATATACTACGCTAGCCGTACTTTGGTTGCATCCCAACAGAACTAAACCGTCACTGAGAAGGAGATGCTAGTCGTAGTCTTTGCCCTATATAAGTTCAGATCATACATCATTGGATCTAAGGTGACCATATTTACAGATCACACCGCCATCACATACCTCATGGCAAAGAAGGATGCCAAAGCGAGATTCACTAGATGGATCCTTCTACTCCAGGAGTTTGATATTGAGATTAAGGATAAGCCTGGAGTCAAGAATGTGGTGGCGGATCATCTCTCCTGATTAGAGCATCTTGAGGATTCTGAGTAGATTGACCCTATATCTGAGACCTTCCTAGATGACGCGATCCTTGCTATCGCCTCTCTCCCGTGGTACGCCGACATTGTGAACTATCTTGTTGCCAAGAAAGTTCCACAAGGTTGGCCCATGCAGAGACTTGAGACCTTCCTAGCGAAGGCCAAGTTCTACCATTGGGAGGACCCCGTCCTTTATCATGAAGGAGGGGATAGTGCCTGGCATAGGTGCATTCCTCAGGAGGAGCACCATAGCGTCCTCACTTACTGCCACAAGCTTGAGGCAGGAGGACATCACTCTGGGAGGAGAACGGCATAGAAAGTGCTCCAATCCGGTCTATGGTGGCCTACCATCTTCAAGGATTCTGATGAAGAAGAGGTGTACTGACTGTCAGAGAATGGGCACTTGTGGACAGTGTGATATGCTGTCGATGCAGCCCATTCATTTCTGTAAGGTTTTTGACGCATGGGGCATCGATTTCATGGGTCCATTCCCTAAGAATCAGGGATTTGAGTACATTCTGTTGGCCGTGAATTATGTGAGTCATTGGGTTGAGGCCATCCCCGCCCGAACCGCAGATGCTAGGACTGTATGCAGATTCGTGAGGAAGAATATCATTTCACGGTTCAGGGTGCCTAGAGTGTTGATATCTGACGGGGGTCTCATTTCATCAACGACAAGGTAAAGGCCCTTGCTAGCGAGTTCATCATTGACCATCAAGTAGACACACCGTATCATCCTCAGACCACTGGTCTTGCTGAAGTGTCGAATCGGGAGATCAAGACTATTTTGCAGAAGGTCGTCCGCCCTGATCGAAAGGATTGGTCACAGCTTTGGGACTCGGTCTTGTGGGCATATCGGGCATCCTTCAAGATGCCTTTGGGTACATATTTCGTTCGCCCCGTTTATGGCAAGCCCTGCTATTTACCTGTTGAGCTGAGACATAGGTCACTTTGGGCAGTCACAGATATACTTTTGGATCCAGTGAGTGTAGGAGACCAGAGGAGGGCATAGTTGGCAGCCCTGGAGGAGCTTAGAGATGAAGCCTTTTCAAATAGCCTACAGTATAAGGAGAGAGTGAAGGAGTAGCATGATTCTCATATCAACCACAAACAGTTTGAGCCAGGACAGAGAGTATGGTTGTTAGATGCCAGGCTTAGGTTATTTCCAGGAAAGTTGCAAAGCAAATGGAAGGGACCATACCTGGTCCGAAAGGTTTATGAAAATGGAAGCATTGACATATCTAAGATGTCATCTGAGTCTACCTTTCGTGTTAACGGGCAGCGGCTCAAACCATATCTAGATCATGAGCCACTAGTCGTTGATGTCGCCCCTATTCATTTTGCGTGAGATGTGATCTCTTAACTCACATCTATTGCATCTCACGCCTGATTATCACTGTCTTCCGCCCTGTATAGATCAAGAAGTCCATATCAAACTATTCTTCAGTCCAACAACCCATTTGCATCTTTGATTATGCTATACTTAGGGTGCACTTTACCATAAGTATAGGGGGTATGAGACTTTTGATTTTCTTTTGATTCTTTTTTATCTCTGTTTTGATGCCTATACTTAGAGATATTTTACCCTAAGTATGGGGAAGTAGACCCTATACATTCTCCCACTCGAATTTCCCTTTGTGTACAACCTGCTATACTTAGAATTACTTGATCCTAAGTATTGGGGAAACCCCGAGATCCTTTTCCATTCAATTATTTCATTCGCCGTTGTAGTATAGTTTTCCTTTTCACTTACCTATACTAAGCACGAGTTATGTCTTCTTCATTGCTCTTGATTCACTTTGAGGACATCGTTCGAGCTAAGTATAGGGGGTGTAGTATATATTTCATATATACTTTAGCCACAACTCGTACTTTGTGTGAGTGTGTTCAAAAATAAAATGGCTAAAATCCGTAAAAATCCATAAAAATTTAAAATTTTTCTTGTACATAAAATTCTTTATTGCACATACATAGCTACTTATAAAATTAATTTTTGTAAAAATGTTTGTAAAAATGTTTTGTGTAAAGAGTTTGTAAATATTTTGATATCAAAATTATGTATATAGTACAAAATTTTTGTAAAATATTTGAAAAACAAAAAATTTGCAAAAACCCTTTTGTAAATGTGTGTAAATATTTTGCAAAACTTCTGAATTCTTGCATACATACATGTATTCAAACATTTTCAAAAATTTTGCACACTTTCAAAATTTTGTACAAAAGTATTTTTGTATATATATGTATAGTTTTTGTAAATCATAGTTGACATTTAAACTAGCCTAGAATTAAATTGAAAATGGAGCTTGGTTAAGATCTTAATCCACCTAATTCTAAGAGGAACCTTATAGGGCTTAGGGTTGAGACTTTTCAGGTCCATGGTGACTTAATTCTTTGAGTCCACTAGGCTGTGATCAAATGTCATCTTGATGAGCCTAAGTAAAACACTCAACAACACACACATGACTCTCACAGACAGTGGCTTTACTTGGACCAGCACTTTACACCTAGCTCTCTATGGATGAGGTTCTAAGGAGGCAGTCTTCTTTGACTTGGGGTAGCATATGAGGGTAGTACTTCTGGTAGCAGTGAGGTCTAACGACAGGAGTTGTGGGTTGCAATAGAGCTTCAAAAAAGAGATAGTCTACTGGCTCAAGAGGAAAACTCCTTATGTGTATATGTTGCACCATGTAGATATGTTGTACAAATGCACATCAAAAAAATGTGTGCAAAAAGAAAAGAATAACTCCAAAAATTTTGGTGGGTCTGATAGAAAATGAAATACCCACCGGAGTGTATATAGTCAAATAAAGCAAAGCTTATGTTACCATTTCCCATCTCATGAAGCATGCAGCAGGGAGACTTAGCTACATTGGTTGAGCTCCCAAGGATACATGGCTACACTGGCCATGGTCCATTCTCTTCTTCCTCCTCTTCTTGAGCCGGTTGAACTTGAACTTAGAAGGGAATACCCGCTCCTCGAGGAAAGAGTTGCCAGACTAGGGTATTAGAGTTACCTTGTTGGGGAAGGTTGTCACTTTTCTATTTCTGAGGTGGGGAGCTATATCACTTACACAGTACAAAAAAAGATTCATGGTCATCAGAGTTTGTGTATGTAGACTTGTTCTGATCTGGATTGTTGAGGAGTCTTGACTATAGATTAGTGGAACTTAGAGGCTGTTAAGTTTTAAACCTAAGACCAAATAAGGTTCCGACAAATTAATAATCCAAAGATCTGACTGAGCTCCATACTTCAATTTAATGAAGACAAGTTTAATAATCAGCCTTGATTCACCTTCTTTTTCTTCTTTTTCTTTTCCTTTCTCTTTTTCACTTCTTTTTCAAACAAGTGTTTTCTAAGGGACTAGCAAAAGTAAAGTATAGGAAGGTGATGAATACTCATTCATCACTCTTCATTCTTTTATTTTAGCTAATTATCTTGGCAAAATACCATGTATATAGATGTAAATATAATAAGTTACCAATAAACATGCAGTTGTTAATCATTAATAATTAGCATGTATTTGTGCAAAAATAAAAGAATAAAGAATAAAAGAAAAAGAAAGAAATATTTAGAATAAATATTGAGTGACCTAAACCCAAGAGAATGCCTGATATGGGCATGATCGCCAAGTAAAATAAGTAGAGAGAGAGATAGGGCCACTCTACCTTGTGATATTCCTTCTTATATGTATATATTTTATTTTCACAAAAAATAAAATAAAAATGTGTTTATATTCCCTTGTATATATAAAGCTAAAATTAGAAAAATAAAATAAAAATAAAAAAAATTCTCTCTACAACCTTGTACATATCACATGTATATATGTATCATATCCATATTTATTTTACACTTGTAAATAGCCAATATAAATAAAATAAAAATTATTTTATACTCCAAATTTTATGTTGTAAATAAAATAAAATATAAAATTGGGGTGTTGGTATAAAAATAAGAAAATAAAAATAATTATATAAAATACATAGGTATTTTATACATGTATATAATATAATATACTTATATATATCTTAATTTATTTTTCATAAAAAAATAAAAATCACCAAAAATTAGTTGAAAAATAATATACGTTTTTAATTTTGAACATTTTTTAAAATAAAATCATTTTCTATTTTTAGTTTATTTTTCAAATATTTTTGACCAATATATTTTCTGATTGGTCCAGGAGGGATGTTGACCCCGGTCAACTCCCCCTCCCGCCCCATTCTTCGCCCGGATCTGATTTTTGCCTTGACTTCTCCCATTTTTATCGATCGGATATGACTGTCTCCTGCCTCGATTTCACCGTCCGCTCCTCCCTAGTGGATCAGCGATCCTCGTGGATCCCTAGGGAGATGCGGATCTTCCTCGGTTCACGTGTAGGCTCTGAATCTACTCAACCACCTGGGACTGCCTATATATGCTTCGTTCCATTCCCCGGAGCAGTAGCTCGCACCGCACACTCTCTTGAGACCCTAGACCTCTTCACCATGGTGACAGCAACCAGAGGAGCATCTTGGTGATCGGGAGAGCCACTGCTGCCGATGCTCAAGCTTTGTGGCCGGAGTTCCGCCACGACGAGCCTCCCCCCCCCCCCTTCTGCGGCGAGGTCGAGGCGAAAACCCAGTCCGACTTCACCCCCTAGAGCTAAGGATTTAGATAGGACCCTCAGGAAGCTTCCATTTCGATCCTAGTTCCATTTATTTTGAATCATTCATCCGCCGCTCCGCCAGCTTCGACCCGTCGGTCGGAGCATCATCAGCCTCCCTTATCCGCTCCGATCGATGCATTCGATCACTGTCACCCTTCTCCTACGACCTGATCACCCGAGTCTTGGCTATCCGAGCCACGATTAGGCCTAGGTTCCTTCCATCGCTTCGCCGGAACCCCCAACTCCATCCACCATCGCTTCCCTTCATTTTAGGTCAAATAAACCTTACCGGAGTGTCCCTCTGAGTCTGAGCTTTCTTCTGCAGGTCTTTGTGTGCGTGGTTGCGTCCCAGTTCGCCTTCATCTAGCCGCGTCGGAGCTCGTCCAGGTCCCAGTACCCTTCCAAGAGATCCGATCGTTGACGACCACATCGGACCCCGTCCACACGACGCGGAGGGGCCTTACGAGTCGACCACCGTTTTCTGATCGTACATCAGAGTGTCGGATCTCCTCCGGTGCTCCGGTGAACTGCGCCCAGGCGGAGTTCATCCAGCATCCTTCTCTACCGTGATCATCGCTGTCGCCCAGATCGCATCATAGCCGTCTGGAACCTTCACCTGTCAGACCATTAGATCTGACATCCAACGGCCTCCGTACGCCCACGTTTGCACCCTCCAGACAGCCGTTGGATTCGCCACTTGCACGCGCTAGGGCCACACACCGTCAGCCAGTCAGAGCGTGCCACCTGTCCCCCCACGCGCGACGCACGAGCGGCTGGGTAATTTTCTCTGCTTCCCCTGTAGTTATTTCCCTTTATTATTTAGCATGTAAAATAAAAAATACATAGTAGGGTAATTTGCACTTTTGATCCTGTAGTTTTAGACGTTTACATTTTAGTCCTTGTTGTGTGGTTACACGTGCTTCGTCACGTGCTTTCTGGGCAATTTGCATGTACTGCCCTGATTTTAGTATATGTTATTGAATGAACTTTTTGTTTCAGTATTTGCATCCATACCCCTATGCGTGTTGATTTCGGACATGTACGTGAATTTGTGTGAAAATTGCAGATAGGCCCTTGAGCTTTTTACGTGTATTATCGTTTAGCCCCTGGAACATGTTTTCTTCGTAAACCAGTCCATGTGTACTGTGTGCTTTATTTTAGTTTGAATGAATAGCACATTTGATCCAAAAATCACGAAATTTTGACATATGGCTCCTGTCATGGTGTAGAAATTTCCCTAAATTTTTGGTTGCTTTTTATTTTCATTTAGTATTTTTAAAAAATCAAAAACCTTCAAAATTGCTAGTGTCTATTTTTAAAAAATCAATTAAAAATATGAAAAACGCTTTAAAAATTCCAAAAAAATTATTATTTGTGTGGTTTGCCTTGTTTTGATTTCAATTCCATTTTTGTTGAATTTTCATTTATAATAACCCTAAAAATTGAAAAACATTAAAAACCTTAGAAAAATCATTAAAATTCATAAAAACTCAAAAAAATGCATTTTTAGTTTCTGTAGTTAGATTTTTATTTCTAGTATATCATAAAATTGTTGCTCGAATTTTATAGACATTTTAAGTATTTTTAAGGTGCCTTTAAATTATGGTTGCACACTGTTTAGTCTTTTTGGTCTTGTTTAATTATTAGAAAATTAACTAAAAATCAGAAAAATCCAAGAAAAATATCAAAAACACTCGAATATTTCTAAAAACCAAAAATTTTTTTATTTTAATTTTGTGAGTATTTTTGCTACCTTAAATAATTGTTTGTTTGTTCCTTTTATATTTCTTTTACTCATTTTCTAAGTTTAAAAATTACAAAAAAAATTGAAAAATATAAAATCCACCATTTTATTTTATTTCTTTTTGGATACCGACTACTTCGTAGCTTAGGCATAACGTGCTCCTTATGTTCGACCCTGTTAGCTATATCAGGTAAAATAAAATAGAGAGACTGCTGCTTGTGCTTGATTGCTTGATTTTCATGTTTGGTGGTCTTTGTTTTCTTGATTGACTTAGCATCGTGGTTTGGGTCGCAACGACCCTGATTATTTACACCTTAACCCGGATCACGAGATTTCGAGTCATCACCCATGAGTCAAAAACCTCACAGAAGTGAATGGGCTGCATCGGCATCATATCACGCTGTCCACAAGTGCCCATCCTCTGACAGTCAGTACACCTCTTCACGAATTCATCAGAATCCTTGAAGAGGGTAGGCCACCATAGGCCGGATTGGAGCACTTTATGTGTCGTTCTCCTCCCAGAGTGATGTCCCCCTGCCTCAAGCTTGTGGTAGTAAGTGAGGACGCTATGGTGCTCCTCCTGAGGAATGCACTGATGCCAGACGCTATCCCCTCCCTCATGTTAAAGGACGGGATCCTCCCGATGGTAGAACTTGGCCTTCGCGAGGAAGGTCTCAAGTCGCTGCCTGGGCCAACCTTGTGGAACTTTCTTGGTAATAAGATAGTTCACAATGTCAGCGTACCACGGGAGTGAGGCGATAGCAAGGATCTCCTCATCTGGGAAGGTCTCAGATATAGGATCAATCTGCTCAGAATCCTCAAGACGCTCTAATTGGGAGAGATGATCCGCCACCACATTCTTGACTCTAGGCTTATTCTTAATCTCAGTATCAAACTCCTGGAGTAGGAGGATCCATTTAGTCGGTCTTGGTTTGGCATCCTTCTTTGCCATGAGGTACCTGATGGTGGTATGGTCTGTAAATATAGTCACCTTAGATCCAATGATGTACGATCTGAACTTATCAAGGGCAAAGACTATGGCTAGCATCTCCTTCTCAATGACAGTGTAGTTCCACTACGCAGCATCCAATGTATGGCTAGCGTAGTGAATAGAAAATGGTCTACATCCCTCCTCTATCCCAGCACAGCCCCTACGGCAAAATCGGAGGCATATGTCATGATCTCGAATGGGAGAGACCAATCAGGTGGCTAAAAGATAGGAGCCTCAACAACTAGACTCTTGAGAATCTTAAAGGACGCAAGACACTTATCATCCACAATGAACTCGGTGTCTTTGGTCAGCAAATCAGTCAACGGTTGGGCAATCCTGCTGAAATCATGAATGAAGCATCGGTAGAAATCGACGTGCCCTATAAAAGACCGTAACTGTCGCAAGTTGGACGGTGGATTGAGTTTCCTAATGATACCCACTTTTGTCAGATCAACCTCCATGCCCCAGTTGGAGATGATATGACCAAGCACCATCCCTTTAGTCACCATGAAGTGACTCTTCTCCTAAGTTAGCACAAGATGGACCTTGATGCATCGCTGAAGGATGCGGTCTAGGCAGTCAAGACAAGCATCAAACCCATCGCCATAGACCAAGAAGTCGTCCATGAAGACATCCAAGCACTCACTCACAACTGTAGTGATGCCCGTCTTCTTGGGCACCACATGTAATGGACTAACCCACTTGGAGTCGGAGATGGGGTAGATAAAATCGGCGCTCCACCATTTCGAGATTTCCTTCATGACAACCTCTCGAAGATTCAGGTTCAGCCGCTGCTAGAACTCATGCGACGGCTTGGCGCCCTCTTCGATATAGATATGGTGAGAGCACAGGGCTGGACTTATCCCCTAGAGATCGGCTATGCTCCATCATATCGCCTTGCGGTTCTTTTCAAGAACCTCCATCAAATGATATTCTTGTTCTCCAGTCAAATCCGTTGAGATAATGACTAGGTGCATCTCATGCTCGCCCACAAGGAACCTATACTTCAGCGACTGCGGCAAGGGCTTCAACTCTGGGACAACTGGGAACTGGCAGATCTGGCCTCTGAAAAGTCTTAGTGAAAGCAACCAAATCCGCATGGGAGAACTTTCGTTGAACCTGAAAATCTGGCGAAGAGTGCTCTGCTGGTGTGTCTATGCTCTGAATATGATCAATCTCCACCATAGCTATCGGCTCTGTGGGAATCAGACTTGGAATCATCTCATCAAACTCTGCCCAATCAATATCTGACTTCGAGGGATCTGAATCTGAATCAAGTGAAATATCAACTGCCTCACTATCCTGAGCGTGATCTACTACCTCAAATGTGTCTCTGCCAAGAATGCGCTCTCCAAGCTCTCCTCTACTGGAATTTGTGCATCAATGGAATTTGAAGGTGAGAGGATGGCTTGTGAAACGGGGTCTGACCAAGCTGCTTCATCATATGTGATCACAAAATCACACTCCTGGTGGACATCTTGCTCTGCCTCTGTCATCTTCTATGAATCTGTAAGCGGCTCTGAGCAAGCTGAATCTCGTGCTCTAGTCTCATCGATCGTCTCTATTTGTATACTCTCGCCCTCGACGCGAAAGTATACCTTCCTGCTATCATGATCTGATACTGCCTTGTCTATGGCCAAGAATGGGCATCCTAAAATGATGGGGGTATCGGTCATAGACTCAGGGATCTCCATGTCCAACACAACAAAGTCCACGGGGAATTTCAGGCCCTGAATTGTGACAACCACGTCCTTCAGCAACCCCTTCGGCCTCTTAACAGATTGATCAGCAAACAGAAGGACCGTGCTGCTCTACCAAAGAGGGCCAAACTCGAATCGATCGAGTGAGGCTGCTGGAAGTAGGTTGATAGAAGAACCGTTGTCTAATAGAGTCTGATCGAACCTCTGCTCATGTGTGTGGCATCGAACATAGGGAGCTTCTGCATCTGGCCTCTTGGCTGGCAGACAGTTCTGGATGGAGAAGCAGGTGGCCTGAGTAAGCACATGGATATCTGAGTTACGGTTCCTCCTCTTCCTGCGAATAGTGGTCTTCTCTCTAAGGTTCCTATGGAAGATAGGGATGTGCTCCAAGGCCTCCTGTAGAGTCAGTTGTATCTAGAATCTGTCTATCATCTGTTGGCTGAACTCTAGATGCTGGGATTTTTTTGGATTTTCTCTTTTGGTCCCCTTCGCCAAGCGGAGTGCTTGGGGAAAGGGGATGGTTGGGCCCTCCTCAAATGAGGGCTAGGATCGGGTCGTTGCTGCTGTGGTAAAGTAGAATCCATACAAACATCTCCATGCATCACAGATGGACTCACAAATGAAGAACCCTTTCCTTTATTACATTTTCCAAAATAGTCCTGAGATACAATGACAGAAGGAAATGCAACGGGAATAGAAATGGTGGCCTCAATACCACCCACGGCATCTGTACTCACGGTATCAGCACCGCACTCTGGCTCAGCATCAAATCAGGTGGCATCAGCACCACCTCCTGCATCTGGTAAAGTGACGGCCTCAGTATCGTCAGCTGGATCAACATCTTTGGTGGCGTCAGTACCACCGTCATCAACATCATCATGAGCAGCATCAGCACCGCTCTCCTCCTCGTCTGGCGCTCCTGAGTTTGCATGTGGTTGTCGCTCAGACGAGGCACCACCGGCTGGCATCCTACCACTCCTAAGTGTAACAAAGTCAGCATCAAAAGTGTATGCAGGAATATCACCAAGTGAATCGCTAGGAGTGGTAACCTCTGTAAACTCTACCTGCTCAGATTTTCTCTTAAGGTTGTTCGGGTTCGGCTCAATCTGGGCGGGTATGGCAGCCTTGCCCTTCACTATCTCCCTCGTCTCCTGACAGAAGTCGTCCATCTCCCGCCTGAATGTAGTCAGTTGCTCGGAGATAAGGCAGGCTAGATCATCTAAAGCTGGTTTCTCATAGGCAGGCCCATGAGAACCGAATGGGTGGCCTCTCTAAAAGTGTTGCTGCTTCTAAGGCTGAGGGGGATACTGGGGATGAAACGGCTGAGGCTGTTGCTGCTGCCTCCGCTACTATCCCTACTGATAGGGACGAGGACCCTGTTGCTGGTAAGGTGGATGTGGTTGTGGTTGTGGGAACTACAGTTGTTGGTGTTGCTGTTGCTGGCTGAACTGGCCACCTTGAACTAGAGGTTGCTGTTGGGAAGAGGTACCTCCAGTCGTCCAATGGAATCCGGGACGGTCTCATCGAATCCCGGGCTGAGGTCGGTCATACCAAATCCCATTGACTTCCATCAACGTCTCTTGCTTGTAAGTGAGTGGGGGAAGAATCGTCAGGGGCTGATCCGGCTGATAGGCCACCATCTGATTGTTTGGAGATGGGGATAGCTGGACATACTGTTGTTGCTGCTGCTGGAACGGCTCTGCTTGTATGTGATGCACCTGTCGGTAGTGGGCGGAGGGATGGGTCGAGCTGCTGCTGCTGGGATCTGCCCATGACCTGAGACGGGGCTGAGAAGCCGTCTGTGCCTCCTGGAGACACATGATTTGGGTCTTCAGGTCACTCAGTGTCTGTGCCATCCGATCTATCTGAGACATGCCCCGATACTGCTTCTTCTCAATAAGCTTGATGCGGTCTAACTTCTCGCTGATAATCCCCATATCATCGGTTGTCGACTCTGCCTGTGCTGCAATTGCTGATGATGTAGATGGACAGGCATCGACCCGTGCTATCCTCTGATAGGACACGGCCTGCGGTGTGGGCTTCCCATGTGCATATAGTCAGGTCTGAGACATAACCGTATAGTTCTCTGCCATCTCCTCGTAGATGGCCCAGACTTGATGCTCATCCTTGGCGAAGTATGAGCCCCCACAGGATGCGTTAACTAGACCCTACAACTCCGGTGTAAGCCCGCAGAAGAAACTCTGGACAAGGTTGGGATTGGATATGTCGTGATGAGGACACCGGTCTGTGAGCTCCCTGAACATGTCCTATGCCTCATGAAATAGCTCATTGGGGAGCATGGAAAAGTTGTTGATCAGGCCCTGGTTGCATTTGTCCGGCCGAGTAGATAGTACTTGTTCAAGTACTCGTTCCGAGTTGTTCCCATGAGGTGACGTATCTCCCTAGGTGCTTCAGCCAGTTGGTTCCTCTGTCTACGAGGGAGAATGGAAAGGCCATCATCTTGATGGTATCCTCGTCCATGAGTCAATCGTGGACAGTGCTGCAGATCATCTCGAATTCTTGGAGATGGAGGTGTGGCTCCTCGGTGGCGAGTCCATGGAATCAAGGTAGAAGCTGGATGGTCTGAGGCGGGAGCTTGAAATCTCCCAAAATGGCTGGTAGTTGTATCCAGCTGTGGGTTAGAGTGCACAAGGGTTGTGAAACTCTCTCATCGGATGTGCGGGTGCTGCTGGTTGTATAGGCTCATCATGCTCTCCCTCAGGGTTGTTTCCTCCTCCACCGGCTCTACGTTGCTCTCTATCAGCTCTCATCTGCTCCATCTCTCGGCATATGTCCACCATGAAAGCCCCCTGGTCTCTGATCTGACGCTGCATGGTCTCCATAGAGGCTAACAGGGTGTTGTTAATGGCACCCTTATCCATTACATAGGTCTGGTTCCTGCTGGGTCCATCAGTGCACTCCTTACTACTAGTCATGGTCTCTGCAAAGGAAAAAGACCCAAACTCATGTGTCGATAAATCATCAACTATTTGTTGCAGGTTTTGCTCGGGCACCTCAGGATTGGTAGAAGGGTGGTCGAGGGGGAAAAGGGCAGAGTCAAACTCGGGTTTAGAGAGCAGGTCTTGGCTCTCGCGAACGAACCTAGATGAGCGGACCGGAGTGCTCAAAAAAAGTGCTGCTAGAGGTTGCCTATGGGACCTCCAGCCCATCATCTTGATGTGGCGAGTAAAGGCGGATGAGATCTGGAAAAACACCCAAGATCGGGCAAGCAAACCCCCAATTCACCTATTCATGCAGAGCTGATGACCGTAAAGGTTTGGTCTTTTATCTTGTCAATTTTATTAGGTGATCAGACAGTCTTTCAGAGCGATTAAGCGAGCTGTTGGGAATCCAACACTCCCAGGAGACTGTCTCAATCCCAAGGCTAGATCTTTCCCAGCCAGTACAAGTTGCGGACCATTTACCGGCTATCCGATCGACTCGCTCTGTTAAGGATATCGTGGCCCGCTTTACCGGAAACCAGAGCGATCCTCACTGGAGAATGACTAACCCGAAATCAGTAGTCTGAGGAGAGGTCGGATGTGGCTCTAGCCTAGTATGCGGGTCACTCTCTCGCTCATCCAAACCAGACAATGAGAGGATTACTCTCCCAAGATAAATTTTTAAGTGAGGTGTCTTTTAGGGTCAAGCGTGTCTTAGCAGTCCCAATTTTATAGTTTTTCTTTTTTAGGTATTTTTCAATGCAAACAATGCCTAACAAATTTTTTGGTTCTCCTGATTATTTTAAGTCCAAAAACGGAGGGAGAAGTCGAAAAAGCCATACGCAATCAAACACTATGATGCATGTAGAGTAAGAAATGTGTACCTGGTTCCAGCTCTCTATATGTAGAGTGATCCGTGCATAAAATAAAAGACTGAAATAAAACTACCTATTTGATACAAGAAGAAATCGGCCTTAGACAAATAATTTCTACTCACGAAGAACTATAGCTAACAGGTCAACAAGACGGGTCGGGGTCCGGTCTCTAATGTCGGTCGGTGTCCGCCACAACGGATCCTGCCAGCGTTGTATATAGCCTTTAGCGACATATGACCCCTCAGGTGACTGAGTTAACTTTTTCTTTGTGAATTAATTAATAAGGTTCAATTAACGATCTATAGGGACAGATAAGCAATTAGGGCTAGGCCTTAAGTAATTACGTCACATTCAAGCAAAAATCCTAAGTCTAATGGCTAAAAACTTCAAGAATCAAAAATAAAAGGAAATTACGATCAAAATCAAAACCGGCGAAAATCTGCGGTGAGGTCCCCCGAGCACACAGGTGCTCGGCGAAACAGACCCCGATATCATACCAAGTCTGAGTCCTGAGTCTGTCATGTATTATTGCAACTATTATAGCAGAAAATAAACTAAGCTAAGATAAACTACCCTCCTAGGGTTCTACTCCTCCTCTCCTATGCTCTCTTGCGGCTCGATGCAGAAACGAGTCGCCTCGAAGTCACGCGGGTGCCTCGGCTCTCCGAAGATCGCCGCCCTCGCTCGTCAGGCCCTCGCAAGAAAGGCAGAACAGAAAATGTCAGTCCACAATTATTAAAAATAAAAATGGAAAATAAAATAAAAATGAAAATAAAATGAAATAAATGAAAAATAAAAACAAACAAAAAGAAATAAAAACAAAAGCAAAAACCAAAAATAAAAAGAAAATAAAGGAAAGAAAAACAAACAAAATTAAAGCATCAAAAATAGGCAAAAATTCTAAACAAACATATTTTTGTGTTTATAAAATACTAAGATGTTTTTGTGAATTATCTTGGATTTTTCTGATTTTTAATTAGTTTTCTAAAAATCAAAGAAAGAAGAAAACTCATAAGCAGTGTGAAGCCAAGATTGAAAGGCATTTCAAAAATAGGTAAAATGTCTATAAAATATGGACAATAATTTTATTTGAAACTATAAAATAAAACCTAACAACACAAACTGAGAACACATTTTTTGAATTTTTATGAATTGTTAATGATTTTTCTAAGATTTTTGATCTATTTTAATTTTTATGGATTTTATAAATTGGAACAAGGCGAAAATTGGACAGAAACTTAAACACAACAAAACACACAATAAGGAATTTTTTTAGAATTTTTCAATCATTTTAATGTTTTTAGTTGATTTTCTAAAACAGACAATGATAATTTTTAGGGTTTTTGAATTTTAGAAAATGTAAATGAAATCAAAATAGAACCAAAAATTCACCAAAATTCCTACACCATAGCAGGAGTCATGTTTCAAAATTTCGTGATTTTTGGACATTTTTTGCTATTTATTAAATCAAAAATAAAACACACAGCATACAGGGACCAAACTGCAAAGAAAACAAGTTTTGGGACCAAATAATAACATGCACAAAAACTCTAGGGTCCAATCTATAAATTTTCCACTAATATCCGCACATGTCTCAAATCAGTACGCACGGGGGTATATTTGCAAATACAGAAAGTAAAACTTCAATTCATAGCAGCAGATAAGTCCAAGGTAAATAATGCAAATATCCCAGAAAACACGTGATGAAGCACGTGGGTCCACACAAACAGGACTAAAGTGCAAATGTAGAAAACTACAGGTGCTAAAATGCAAAAAGGTCTATTGTATGCTTTATTTTACAGACTAAAAGACAAACTAAAATAAAGGCATGGTGGAATGAGTAAATTACCCATGCAGACACGTGAGCTGCGCGAGGTAGGGACACGTGGTAGCCGCTGGTTGGGCTTGGACGTGCGGCCCTGGCGCATCAGAGATCATATCTGATGGATGTCAGATGTCGGGGAAATGGCTGGTACGGGGGCCTTTAGATCTGACATCTAACGGCCTGACAGCTGCTGTGAGTGGATGGCTGAGATGGCATCTGGACGAGAGGGTCAATCGGACGGCAGAGGGAGGCTCTAGAAGAACAACGCCTAGGCGATCTTCGCCAGAGCACCGGCGAGGATCCAAAGCTCTGATGAATGATCGGCCGGTGCCAAAAGAATCATGAGGACCTTCCGCGTCGAGTGGCTGGCTCTGATGGAGTCGGATCTCCGTGGCGATGGCTGGGACCTAGGCGAACTCCGGTAAGGGTGGTCGAAGGTGATATGGGTAGTCTCCACGTGCGCTAAGGCCTGCAAGAGAAGGCTCGGACTCGGAGCAAGGCTCCGGTCGGGGTTATCTGGCTTAAAATAAAGAGAAGCGGGGGTGAATAGAAGTGGGGTCTCTGGCGGAGGCGATGAACGAGACCGATGACCTAACCTTGGCAATCTGAGCCAAGATTAGGGTGATCAGATGGTGTAGGAAGATAGAGGATGAGAGGATACGTCTATCGAAATGGGTGAATGAATGAGTCGGGGCTCCGATCGGTTGGTCGGAGCTAGCGGAGGTGCGGTGGAAGACAAACAAAGGATTCAACAGATAAGGGAGCTAAGAACTATGAAATGGTTACCTGAAGATCTTAAGACAATCCTGAGCTCCAGGGGAGTTGGACGGCGGGGTCTTTGCCTCGACTTCGCTGCGGCTGGCGGAGGAGGCTCTTCGCGGCGGTGCTCCGGCCACGATATGCGAGTGTCGGCTACACAACTCCTCTCCGATGACCAAAGGTGGCCTCTGGTTGCTGTCACCAAGGGGAAGATGTCTAGGGTATCAGAGAAGGGTGTGGAGCGAGCTCGGGCACTGGAGGAGCAAATGAAGACCTTTATAGCATGTCCCAGGTACCCTGATAGATTAGGTTGGAGCACGCGAACCAAGGACGATCCGTGACTCCATAGGAATCTGCGAGGATCACAGATCCACTAGGGAGATGGGGCAGAAAATCGGAGCAATAAGGTGCATGATTCAGTCGGGATAGTTGGGTGAAAAGAGCGTAAAACCCAGATCCGCATGAGGGGAGATCTGGGAGGGGGAGTTGACCGAGGTCAACATTCCTCTTGGACCAATCAGAAAATAGATAGTCAAAAATATTTATAAAATCAATAAAAAAAATAGCAAATGATTTTTAATCAAAAAGTTTACAAAATGAAAAATATTTTTAATTTTCTAAACTATTTTTCTGTGATTTTTATTTATTTTTATGAAAAAATAATTTATAATATATACAGTATATTATATTATATACAGGTATAAAGTACCTATGAATTTTGTACAATTATTTTTATTTTCTTATTTTTGCACAAATACCCCCAATTTTATATTTTTTATTTACAACATAATTTTTCGAAAATAAAATTTTTTTTTATTTTTATTATTTTTTTGCAAGTATAAATTAAATAGGGAAAGATACATATTTACATGTATTATATACATGGTGAGAGAGAGTTTTATTTTATTTTTATTTTTATTTTTCTGATTTTTGTTTTATTTTTAGAAGTATATACTAGGAAATAGAAATACCTTTTTATTTTTATTTTTTATAGAAATAAAATATATAAATATAGATGTATACGTAGGTGATAAATATGTACAAGGTAGAGTGGCCCTATCTCTCTCTCTACTTATTTTATTTGGCGATTAGGCCAATTCATGGCCCTCTCCTGGGTTCAGGTCACTCAATATTTATTCTAAATATTTCCTTCTTTTTCTTTTATTCTTTATTCTTTTATTTTTGCACAAATACATGCTAATTATTAGATATTAACAATGCATGCTTATTGCTGATTTATTGTATTTACAACTATTTACATGATGCTTTGCCAAGATATTTAGCTAAAATAAAAGAATAAAGAGTGATGAATGAGGCTTCATCACGGAGCTCAGCATGCTTGCATGCATACACAACGTCTGCAACGTGTCTTCCATCATGAACCTCCTTGACATCTCCTACTCGACTAAGAACTCTCCCATCTTCTTCTGCGTCGTCCACCTCATGGAGCTAACCGGCCGCGAGTCCGCAATGCTCATCGTCCACAACACCCACTGCAGCGGCAGCAGCCGCCACGTTGAAGGCAGTGTTGGAAACATCGGTAAGCGGCGGAAGCGCCAGCAATGTAGTCTCAACCGCACCCAAGCACAATCCGAACAGATCATGGTGGCCTTGGAGACATACGAGCAACATGTTACAGGAGTCTCCATCTACCCGTACACAGTCGTCTCTGCCTACGAAACCATGCACGATGACGTGTTGTGCATCATCGAAGACAAGCATATGGCTTTCCTCATCCTCCCCTCCCACAAGCAGCAGATGATGGATGGAGGGCTGGAGGTGGCCAACCTAGGGATCCGCACCGTCAACCAGAGCATCCTCTAGAACGCACCATGCTCGATGGCAATCCTCATCCACAGGGGGCTTGGTGGCGTGGCACGCCTTGCGATGGTGATAGGTCAGCATACTGCTCACCACGTTGTGGTTCTATTCTTTGGAGGGACCGACGACCATGAGGCACTGGTGAATGCGCGACAAATGTCGGAGCATCCGGCCATCAACCTGATGGTGCTCTGATCTATCAAGGCTATGTCGTTGGTAAAGGACGCGAAGATGTTGAACATGGGAAGCAAAGGTGTTCAAAAAACCACTGCCAAATATGTAAATTGTGTAACACTTTTGTAAAATATAAGCCACACATTGTAAAAATAATGATGATCATGATGTTTTGTAAAATATAGCAACAATATTGTAACTACCATTTTTCCAATATAATAATATTTTCATATTTTTCTTGATATACATATTATGCTAATATTTGTAATTATATTTATGGGGTTATAAAATGTAAAATAAATAGAAAAATACCTAAATTGGTCTGGTTTTCCATGCATCCAGGAAAGTCCCACCTCATTGGAAGTTTTCCCTATGTCTGTGTATGTGTGCTCTGATGGGGCTGCCTCAGTACCCTTTTCTGTAAAAAAAATTATTTTTTTTAAAATATCATTATGTATATTCATCTATATATCCCTCTAATATGTCATTCAAATTTCATCAAAAACAGAGATTCATATGTCATCTATCTATAACAAGTCGAATACAACAATATTTAGACCGTTAAAATTACATGTTCTAGATGGAGTGCATATGAGTCTATGTTTCTATCGACATTTGAATGGCATATTGGAGGGATATATAGATGAATACACATGGTGATATTTTGCAAAAAATAAAAATAAAAAAATTGCAAAAAAATGTGTGGGGGAAGCCCATTTTCTCCCATATGTGTCTGCATTTGTGTGTATGGGAAAAAGGAGTATGCTCCCTCGGTGTAGCTAACTTACTTGCTCTCACCCTTTTTTCCCTGTATTTTTTAATTTTTTTGAAATGAAACCTATTGGAATTTAGATCACAATATGTCACCATGATGTCATTAAAAATTCAACTTAATTCGAGACTTCTATCCCCTGCATCCAGACTGTCAAATTTTGACGGTCTCAGAATTGTTTAAATTGACCCCTTTCATATGAAGGGCATAGGAGTCTCTATTTCTGACGAAATTTAAATGACATGTTAGGGGATATGGTGATGAATATACATATTTTCATTTTTCCAAAAAAATAAAAAAAATAGGTGGAAAATGGGGATGTGAGCAGCCAATTGGCTACATCCAGGGTGTAGCCTCATTTAACCCTATATATAGAGAGAGAGAGAGAGGGTTGATCCTATGAGAGCCAAAACCTGTGAGAGCATGAGAGCAGTGATTCTGGACCACTAGATTCAACCAGAGAGAGAAGACAGAATCTAGCGGTCCATAATCACTGCTTTCATACTCTCACAGAATCACTCCTATATGTGTGTGTGTGTATGTATGTATGTATGTGTGTGTGTATGTATGTACGTACGTACGTATGTATATATGTATGTATGTATGGGGAAAATGGGGCTACCCTATGGGGGAGCTAACTTGGTTCTCCCGCCTCATTTTCCTTATTTTCCTATTTTTTGAAAATAAATCCGTATAAAGTCATCACTATATCCCTATATTGTGCCATTCGAGTTTCGTGAGAAACAGAGACTGCTACGACCTCCATCTTGATAATCATATTTTAATGGTCACGGAATTGTTGAAATCGACCCCATCTGGGTGGAGGCCGCAGGAGTCTTCGTTTCACACAAAATTTGAATGACATAATATAGTGATATAATGATGAAAATTTACGAGAGTATTTTTCAAAAAAAATAAAAAAAATAGGAAATGGACGGTGGGAGCCATGTTAGCTCACCTGAGGGGAAACCCAATTTTACCCTATAGGGGTCCCTTCCAATGAGGTAGGCCTTTCTAGAAATTCAAAAAGCCACTACCGAAATTATAAATTGTGTAGCAATTTTGTAAAATATAAACTGCACATTGTAAACTAATGATGATCATATTTTTTTAAAATATATCATCCATATTGTAACTAACATTTTTTGTCAAATATAATAATATTTTCATAAATATTTTGTGATATATATATATATATATTATGTTAACATTTATTATATAAATTTATGGAGTTGGAGATTGTAAAATAAATAGGAAAAATATCTAAATTGATGTGGTTTTCCATGCATCCAGGAAGGTCCATCTTATTGGAAGTTTCCCCTATATATATATGATTTAATGGGGTTGCCTCGCCCCCTATTTCGGTATTTTTTATTTTTTTTTGAAAAATATTACCATGTATATTCATCCCTATATCCCTCCTATATGTCATTCGAATTTCGTCAGAAATAAAGACTCACATGCCCTCCATATAGAACATGTAGTTTTAAAGGTCTTAGAATTGTTGTTATTGTACATGTTCTAGATGGAGGGCATACGAGTTTTTAATATCCCAACATGTTAATGATCACAGCAGTTCCATTTTAAAAACAATCCTTCTCTAGTTTAACCCAATAGGCTGTGAATTTGTCATGTGGAATAATGTCTTGCGGTGTATACTTTTATTCGTTTATTCAAGTTCGAATCATTTGATTAAAAAATGTCAAGTTTCATTATATCAACAGAAAATACTTTTTCTCATCCAAATTTATGAATTAAATTAACATAAATAGGAGTGTATCTCTTGAAGAAGTGGAAAAGTAGACACAAATGGTAATGCTTTCTTTACAAATAAGATACGATACCTTTTTCAACTATTTTATACTTGTACATGTTGATATTAAAGTAATATTCACATCCATAACCTTGAGTAATTTCGTAATTACAATCATAACCCTGTGTAATCATGAATTACAGTCAGGACCCTAAATAAATGCTCCATTTACACCAATAACCTTCCGTTAGTTTAGTTCATTAACTCAACCAGATGAATGAGTTGATCTACCAATCCACGATCTAACAGCTAGGATTAACCAAAAGTAAAAAGAAAAAGAATAATATCCCACCCATCCCCCTTCCTACTACATCCCCAGTTGCCGCCTCCCCCCAAGCTGACCTCCCCTTCCTCCTCCAACAACCCCCCCCCCCACCGATCCCCGACCTCGCAGAACATTGATCATGTTCATCCAGGTGGAATCACAGAGGTACCCATCATGGATGAGCCTCAGTATCTCATCCAGAGACTGGAGTCTGGAGGTGAGCTCCATCATTTGCGTCACAAGCACGGAGTTCTCGACCTCCACGGCAATGTATGCTGCAACACGATCTTGTAGCTCTGGAGAAGTTGCATGTTCTCCTTCCTGAGGTGCTCCACCTACGCAACGAGTTCTTCCAGCTGCTTCAACTTCCTCATGCGGGAGCCCCTCGTGGACTCGTGATTCGAGATCATCTGCATGTGCTACCCTCGGTCCATCACGCTCCTGTTTTCATCCTCCTAGGGGAAGGAAATGGACGTAGAAGAGGTGCCGTTGGAGGAGGTCATTGTAGGTGGGATCTCGAGGTGGGTATCGGCCAAATCGCATAAAGGTAAGATCTTAGGGGGTTGAACAGAGCAAGAAGGGGGAAAAGGTGAGATTTTTAGTGGAGAAGGAGGTGGTCGGAAGGGAAGGAAGGGAAGGAGGTGGTCAGCGGGGGGAGGAAGGGGAAGTTGGTGCTGGAGGAGGTGTTCAACGGAGAGGAGGTGGTGGTCGTGGGGGAGAGGAAGGGGAGGTGGGTGCTAGAGGAGGAGGTGGTCGGCAAGGAGAAGGAGGTGGTCGGCAAGGAGAAGGAGGTGGTTGGCGGGGGGAGGTGGTGGATGCTGGAGGAGAAAGGGGAGGAAGAGGTGGTCAACGGGGAGGAGGTGGGTGCTGGAGGAGGAAAGGGATGAGGTGGTGGTCGGATGGGGGAGGAGGAGGTGGATGTTGGAGGAGGGAGTTGACTCATTTGTAAATAATAGAACTTAAATGGTAGAAAATGTAAAATGTTTGATGGATACCTTAATAGAAAATTGGATGGAAGTTAACACAGGAGTTATAAATGTAAGAGTTAAGCATTATCGAAGATTGTGAGTATAATTCGCGATTATGCGAATTTATTACGAAATTATTCAGAATTATAGGTGTAAATATCTCTATATTAAATTGCTTTTGGACATCAACAATATTTACAAAGATCTGCATTAGTGAATGCATATAATTTTATATTTTCTCTGCATAATTACTTATGGACGGTAAATTTTATTTCAAAGATCCCCAAAATTACTTATATACATATTTTATTGGCAGCAGCGAAGCGCAAGTGGTTATTCTACTATTTTATTTTAAATCCGCATGTAATCTTTATCTATATTAATTAACGTAAATATTTCTGCAGCACGAGTAGCTCAGTTGATTTGAGCGTCAGGCCCTTAATCGTCTAAGGTTCGACCCCTTCCCATTGCAATTAATATTTATTGGTAACGTTGTAATGCGATTTTTATTTTTTGTGCAAGAATGCAGATCACCAATAACCTCCTCTCTTTCTATTAGTTGCTTTTAGTTTTTAATGACGACCCTCTCATCCCATCGGATCTAGCTATTTCGTATAATTATGTGGGTTTTTGACACGTCTGCCCCTCCGAGATTACTTGATTATAGCTGTTCTTGCAGAATTCGCAGCAGTGCCTTCCATTAAGGTAAGATTGGGGGACAGAAGCAAGCTTTTGAAAATCCAATCGAGACGGCCGATTCTAAAAATCAAAAGAAAATTCAGTCAAAATCGGTTGAACATCTAAAACCTGACGAATTAATTGAACCGAACCATCGGTTTCATCATCTATTTAAAAAAAACTCTAATAATTTAATAAAATGTAAACTTTTAAAAATATTTATAATAGGAATTTTTACACCCATAACCCTCAGTAATTTCGCAATTACAATCATAACCCTACATAATAGCGAATTACACGAGAAACCCTGAGTAATGCTTAACTCTTACATGATATAACCCTGTGTTATCTTCCGTTTGAGATGTCTGTTATATTTGACTATTTCTGTTAGAAAAAGACTAAATCGACCCTAACACTTATTCTTATTTGCAAATCATGCCATTGTATTCTCTCTCCATATATTTACCTTTCTGATTTAGCAAAGTTTCCCTCATCAGATGCAATCCATCTTGTAAAATGACATATTAAATCAAAGATTTTATTAGTCATATATTTGTTCTCTATTCTATGATTTGAGCCGTATTTTATGCATACTATATGACACCAGACCCACCGGCAGGAGCTGTGGATGTACATAGTGAAGGAAACGCTGGTATCATCCACAGCATCGTCGCCCTTATCTAGAAGTGGCCTTCGGCAGAGGGGACACGTGGTCCGCCCGCACTCGAGCACCCACTTGTCGAGGCAGCTGCGGTGGAACACGTGATTGCAGCAGAGCTCCCTAATCTCGCAGCCCTCCTCGACGTTGGAGAGGCAGACAGCACACTCGACATCGAAGCACCTCCACAAGTATTGCTGCACCTTGAGATCGAGTTCTCGACGGCGGGGGCGGGCACAAGGAACAAGAAGGCAACGTGAAAGAGCCCGGAGGAGGATGAAGGTGAACGTTGTTAAGAAGGGGGGTTGGCGTGGTGGAGTTCTGGGGTTTGGGGCATGCATGAACGGTTGGGTGCAGGGCCGTAATGGGTTCTGGGGGTCGGGGCATGCAGGCGTGGGGTGTTCTGGCGGTCAACGCCTGCAGGCACGGTGGAGTTCTAGGGGCCAACGCGGTGGGGTTCTGGGTGTAGGGGCCCGCATGCGCGGTTGGCGCGCGGGGGAGTTCCAGGTGTCGGAGGGGTCGGGCGGCAGGGGAGGTGGAGGGTAGCGCGCGCAGGCGCGCGCCTGCAGACCAGGGGGGCTCTGGGGTCGGGCTTGGAGGGGGGTCGGGCCTGTAGAGTCAGGGCTTGGGGAAGAGGGGGCGGGCTGCAGGCGGAGGGGTGGCTGCAACCGGAGGGTGTGGCTGCAGCCGGAGGATGAAGAAGGGGAAGGGGTCGACTATGCTGCAACAGATGTAAGAGAAGCAGATGGAAGATAACGAATTTTTTATTTTTTTTATTTTTTAATAGTCGTTGGATATACTGAGTGTTGGATTAACCCGATGATGTGGTTAGGTTAAGGAGAAAACTAACGGAGGGTCATGGGTGTGAGACGGAGTGACTATCCGAGGTTTTCATGTAATTCGCTATTATGCAGGGTTATGATTGTAATTGCGAAATTACTCAGGGTTATGGGTGTAAAAATCCCTTTATAATATACTCTCATTCTAACCCATAGTATAGTATTTATTTATCTATTTTCCTTCCCCATGTGATAATGACGTATTATCGCATCTCCCTTCCTGTCATATGAGCATTAACTCCCTCTTTCCACATTGTGCATGAATTTATCTACTTCCAATAACAATAAACAAAGAGGACATTGTCATAGTCATACTATGAGAAGCAGTAAATTAACAACAATTGTCATTAATTGGAGTTTAAATAGTTTTAAAATTGTTGATTTTATACATCACATATATATTATTTATTTAATTATTTATTTATATGAATTTTAAAAATATATTTATTATACCCATTTGAGTTTTTCTAATAGCATTTACCCCTAACCTTTTTTGCAATTTCACGTTTGCTCTTGTATTTTTAAAAAATCACAATATATTATTCTTATGTTAGCACAATATATGAGCACAAGTGTACTAATAAAAAGCCACTATTATGTATTTTGTAAAAACATAGGAGTATACGTGTAATTGTAAAATAAATAGAGTTATAAGTGTTATTAGAAAGACGGGTATAAATTGATACAAGTATGTTTATACAAGTCTTTCTAATAACGGGAACATTTCTATCACTTGAGCCAAGTGATGGAATCATTTATGAATCCAAGGAGTGGTTTAGTGGTAGTGCAGTGTGACTGCACCTTAAGGAACTCGAGTTCAAATACTAAGAGAGATGCTCTGGACCCCCAAAATTACCGAGACTGCTATTAAAAAAAGTGATGAATTGTTCCTAAATCCTTTGCTTTTATTTGCTTGCTGCTAACAGTTAAATATTGAGATTTGGGTCTCCCTTTGATATGTCACTGTTTGGAAGATCATAACTCTGATTTGCTCCTCAATGTCTCAAATAACTTAGACCAGAATTTATTGTCCATGGTCCACAAGTTATACTCAACTTGAAACCCTCTAATGGTCTAGTGGTAGAAGTAGTGGCTCCCACTAAAAAAAGAACAGGGTTCGAATCCCTCTCCAACCCCCCCCCCCCCTCTTCTAGTAAAAAAAGGTTATACTCCACTTGATCGTTTTTCTTCCCAAATTCACGTGTTTTTAGTTTTTTTAATGCTTTTAGCCTATTGGACTTTTATCCAACCATAATTTTACCATCCTCTTTCGTGATCGATTAAGTGAGAAAAAACTCAATTAAGATCCGAAGGATTTGGCACCTCAAGGATGTAGGTATAGAGATACGCACGAGGCATAATACATTACATGTAGCATGGTCGCCGCTCATACGATTTGGACTTCAACGATTTCTATAAAACTTAATCATTGAATTGATTGTTGTGATAATCAAGTTGAGATAAACTTGATTAATAATGGGGCTAATAGTCCTAAAGAAAAGCACATTGAGATCTAATATACATCATATACAACATACAGTGGCAAAATAAGAAATCACAATAACTTATATATATATATATATATAGGGAATTTATCCAATGAGCCCTATTCCTATTTGAATTCATATGAGCCCGTACTTTCATCCTTCAGATTATGATCCAATGATCATATTTTATCTCATCCATTCTCTTTTTTTAGCATCAATCCTTACCATAACAAACTCCCTCTGCATTCTCCTCGTGACTGATTTCCTTTTTTGATTCGCAATTAAGTCTATCCGACGTTGCATTGTATTTATTTTCGAAATTTTCGAAATCATCTATATCTTCCTCTTGTTGTGAATCTCAAGATCTCCAACGATGAAAGGTCGTCTTCAAGTCCTCGATTTGTAAGTTTTTTCATTGTTTATTAGACATTTATTTATTGTTCTTTTGTAGAATTTGATCGTTTGTTTTTTAGTTTTTATTTTCAGTTTCAAATGCGATGGATCATCTATGAATTGAAACTGATCATGATTTCTCAAAAGCAATGATGAATGATGCTTCCTGGATGGATTTGAATCATGAAAAGATCATATGACAATTTGAGTTGAATCAGATAGTATGGTTGTTTGATGCCAGGTTGAGATTATTTCCACGAAAACTAGAGAATAAATAGAAAGGCCCATATTTAGTTAGGAAGGTGTATGACAACGGCAACATAGACATATCCGAGTTGTCTTCTGAAGCCACATTTCGTGTCAACGGTCAATGTTGAAGCCCTATCGTGATCATGACCCGCCGACCATTAACGTTGCCCGCATTCATTTTGTATGAGACGTTTCCTGTGACCTGTACATATTGTGTCTCATACCTGAGTTACTCTTCACTTTCACTTCTTTGTTTATTCATGTTTTCGGTTATTTCTTTCTTTTCTTTCGATTTATCTAGCTCCTTAGGTCTCGCTTAGGATTTTTACTATACTTAGGATGTACTCTATCCTAAGTATAGGGGGTGCTAGACTCATGTTGTTCATATTCTTTGTGTCGACTACTTCTTCTTTGTTGCCTATATTTAGGATCTCCAACCCAAATTATAGGAGAGGTAATCTCTGTATATTCTCCTGCTTGTCCACCACTTGTGGATATTCTTTTCTATAGTTAGGGATTCTTTACCCTAAGTGTGGGGGGCAGGACAATTTGTTGATTTTTGTGTAAATTCTCATCCTCGGTTCTCCTCATTTGTACAGTCTTCTATACATAGGATTATTTGATCCTAAGTATTGGGGCACCACCGACTTCTATTTCATTGATTTATTCTTTGAGTCATTATAGTATAGGATTCTTTTCATTTCTCTATATTTAGCATGCTTCTTCGTTTGCTCTTTGGTCACTATGAGGACATAGTTCACGCTAAGTATAGGGGGGTGTCATACATATTGTATATATACTCTAGAAGCCATAACTAATACTTTATTGTATTTTCTAATAATATGGCTCTTACTTATATTGTAAAAAAATGTTTTGCAAAAAGATTTGCCAAAAATTTTGTAAAAATGTTTGCCAAAATCTTTTTCAGTTTTTTGTAAAATATTTTGCAAAAACATTTGTAAAATAACCGTTGTAAAATTATTTGTGTATAAATTTTTGCAAAATAATTTAAAATTTTTTTATTTGTAAAATGATTTGTAAATTAATCTCGTATCAAAATTAGGTATACTGTAGAAAATGTTTGTAAAATATTTGAAAGAAAATGTTTGCAAAAATGATTTGTAAAAATATTTTCAAATTGATTTGTAAAATAGTTTCTAAAAATATTTTGTAAAATGTTTTCAAAAATAGTTTGTAAAGGTTTGTAAAATATTTTGAAAAGGTTTTGTAAAATCTTGGCAAAATTATTTTCAAATTATTTTCCAATCTGAATATGTAAATTATTGGATATTTATAGGTATAAAATTTATTTTTATATAAAAAATTCAAAAATTAAAAAAAAATAATAATTAAAAATTACAAAATTAAAAAAATTGTATGTATTATTGTATAAAACCCTTGTGAACGTGTACATATTCTTGTAAATATTTAAAAAAACTTTTATTTTTTAAAAAATAAAAAATAATAACAAAACTTCTTCTTTTCTTCAAAAAAAATTATAACTAAAAAATCAAGAAAATAAAAAAAATCAAATAAAAAATCATAAAAATTTACATATTTTGAAAATCCCCACAAAAATGTTTTTGTCTTGCATTTTTCATTTACATTTGCATGAGCATATTTCAGAGTAATGTTGACATTTAAACTAGTCTGGAATAAATTGAGGAATGGAGCTTAGTTAAGATCTTGATCCAGTTAATGTCAGAGGAACCTTATAGGATCCAAGTTTGAGATTTTTTAGGTCTTGAGACTTAATTCTTCAAGTCCACTAAGCTATGTTCACATATCATCTTGAATGGTCTTAATATAGCACTTAACAATACACGCATGACTCTCGCAGATAATGGCTTGACTTGCACACGCACTTTACACGTGGCTCAACACGAATGAGGTGATGAGGAGGTAGTTGACCTTGGCTTGGAGTAGCATACGAGGGTGGTACATTTTGGAGGAACCTCTTGTCCTTGTCTAGGGAGGGAAGTGCGCCTCAACCTGATCTAGTAGCATTGAGGTCTAAAGATAGGATGCTATGGGGTTGCAATAATGCTTCAAAGGAGGGATAGTCTACTAGCTCAAAAGGAAAAACTCCTTATGTAAATGTTGCACCTTGTATATATTTTCAAAAAAAAAGAAAAAAAGAAAGAAAATGCATAATCTCCAAAAGTGGACAGGCCTGATTGAATAGTAAAATGCCTGCCGGAGTGTCTATACAAGTATAAAAATAAATATAATAAGAACTTCAAAGTTAAATTTATGTAAGCGTGTAGCTGGATGACTTGACTATACTGGTCATGCACCTAAGGATAGGTAGATACACTAGTTACCGTCCATTCTTTTCTCCATCTCATCTTCTTGAGTCGGTTGTACTTGAACTTAGAAGGGAATATCCCCGCTCCTCGAGGAAAGAGTTGCTAGATCGGGGGGCTAGAGTTACCTTGTTGAGGGAGGTTGTTTCTTTATCATTTCTGAAGTGGGGAGCCAAAATACACATACATCGTACAAGTACAGATTCATAGTCACTAGAGTTTGTGTATGTAGACTTGTTCTGACATGACCAATTAAGGCGATCTGACTATAGAATAGTAGAACTTAAGGGTTGTTGAGTCTTAAACTTGTTTCCCAATAAGGTCCCTCCAAAATAATAATCTAAAGGTCGGACCGAGCTCTATACTTCAATTTCATGAAGATAAGTTTAAAATTCAACATTTTTTTCTTTATTTTTGTTTTCATTTATTTTCCAAATAAGTGGTTGCTAAGGGATTAGCAAAGGTAAAGTATAGGGGAATGATGAATCCACGATTCATCTCCTTTATTCTTTTATGTTGGCATTACTTCCTTAGTCAAATACATGTAAATACCCATAATTTCATGAACTTACCATTCAGCATGCATTTGTTAACTATGCATTTTCAACCCTTTTTATATTCAAAAAAGAATAATGAAGAAAAGAAAAAGGAAATAAAATAAAAAAACAAAAAAGGATGTATTTATGAAATAAATATAGACTGATCTGAACCCCGAGAGAAGGTCAAGACTTGACCTGATCGACCAGGAATATAGTAGGAGGAGATAAGGTCTTCAATTAGAAAATAAAAAAAATCATTTGTAAATATTTTTCCTTCTTTTTGAATCTATTCTTTGTAGATTTGTACAAAACTTACACTATTTTATTTGTATATAAATTGACTTCAAATTAAATATTTTCTTAACAAAATTGTAAATAAAAATATTTTCTAAATAATAAAAATAATTGCAAAGTAAAAACACGTATAGAGTAAAAGTATCCACACTCAGAAAAAAAAAGCCGTAAAGTGACAATTGAAAGATCAATTCTGGCTCCATACGAACTCAAATCGGATCAAACTCACTTCCACTATACTCTAAATTAAATTATCTTTAAAATAACCGTGGTTTCATAATTTTTGGAGTTACGGTTGAAAAGATGATTTTCTAGGGTGGTTTCTACAATTTGACCATTTATTTATTATATTTATTTTTTATTATTTTGTACAAATTATATTTTAATAATTGTAAATATTATTCACAGTAATCTAAAGTATATAAAAAATTTAAATTTTTAAAAATTATTTCCTTATTTGTACAAGTGTATAATGTACTTTATATACGTATGTAATTAACCACCTTATATAAAAACCATCATAAAATAATATCCAAGTTTAATCAATTAAATTAATCTATTTTCAAAAATCTAATTTAATTTATTTATTTAAATTAAATTGTAAACATGCCTTTTGTATATAATTTGAATATATGCCTTAAATAGCTATCATTAAAGTGGCTAATTAATTCTTCATATTGATTATTTTTTATTAATTTATTTAATTGTGAATTTGGTTTTTAATTTATTTATTATTTTATTTATTATTTTATTGATTTAAACAACCACTAAATACCTTCCTTTTATACATATCTTCCTTTTTTGACTTCTTCTTCTTTTTAATGGGTCCCCTCTCCTTCATTATTTCGGGATCAATCTTTGTGGAGAAGGAGCCTTATTCCTGAGGAGATTTTATCGGTTAATAAAGGTGCTCAGCCTTCGAGACGGCCAATGACAACAGAGTAGTTTTCGTCGAGGCCATTACGACGCCCAACTTCCTCATGTTAGATCCAATTTTTATGTTGTTTCTCTAAAGTAATCGTAGCATAACTTTTATTTTCAATTTTGTTGTAGATTTTAGATCTATAGTTTTCATCATCATTTTTTATGTGATCACGATCCGAATACAATTTCATCTCATCTTTCGAACCTCATTGTTTCACGCTCTACCTCACATGATCTCTCACCTCCGATCGCGTACGGTGGCCGGAGACACGGTTCCAATCCCTCATCGGACAACGAAACACCCATTTGCTAATTCCCGTTTGATTTCTTTTTGGACGGAGCCGTCGTGCTCGAGTCGATTTTTTGATTTTATTGCAAGTACAAAAAAGGATTACAAAAAGAAAAGAGAGCAGTTGTTGTTTTACAAAAAAATAAAGAAAAATAGGGTGGCAGAACACTGCCGCCTATAGAGCATTCATGCCGCCTTCCTTTAGCAACCGTCGTTCGCCGAGCCATGTGTCGCCCCCAACCACCAGGAGCAGCCATCTCCGCACTCCTCTATCGCAGACCAATCCAGTAGCCGACTACAACCACCTGGTCCACCGCCTGGGAGGAGGAGCTCTGCCCAGCCGCTGGTGTCGCCTCTCATCACGTGCACCAGCCACCATGCGGGAGACGTCACTTCGCTGCCTGGGAGGAGCAGCTCCGAGCACTGCTAGAGCTGTGCCTCTTGCACGGTACCCATCCGCCATCTCCTCGTACGCCAGCTCCTCCTCAGTGCGGCTCAGTCCGTTCGCGCCCACACCTGCAAGCTCATAATTTCTGACATGGCTCAGCCGTTGTCGCCTATCAGCAAGCACGCCGACTTCCGTCGTCTCGTGTGATCCATCTTTCCCTCGCGTGAGCCGACAACCATCGCACTGTGAACTGCAACGTGCGCCACCTCCGCCCGCCGATCGACCCCGCTCCCACGCTCGATGCCTCCACACCGTCAAGGGCTTGGAGCTTTGTGGCCGCCACCAAAGATCACGACATCACACCCTTCGTGCGGGCGACATCATCCACCACCTGGAGAAGACCACCCTTCTCAGCCCTCTGACCGCCGCCCCTTGCTTGGAGGAAAGGAAGGGGTGGTGACCCTTTGACCCCTCTTTGATTTTAAAGAACGAATAGAAGGCAAAACCCTATTTTGGGGTAAACTACATTCAAGCCCCTAGAAGTTCTCAAAATTGCAACATATCCCCTAACAGCTTCCAAATCATGTGCAGTGCATGCACCCATCTGGGTAATTAGCACTTTTCGACCACAAGTTTATTTTCATTATATTTTAATGTAAAAACAATAAAAATTTACATTTCAGTCCATGTATTCTAGATATTTATTTTGCATGCTTTTTATTATAAAATTAAATATTTTTATTGCTCAATAAATTCTCCAAAAATATATTCAGTTCATGTTGTGTTTATCTTCATTGTATAATTTTTGTAGTGCATTTTATTACCATTTGCTATTATTAAAAAAATCAAATTAAACATTGCCTTTTCCTTTATTTGACATTTAAAATTCATAAAAATTTGAAAATCACTTTAAAAATTTTAAAAATAGATTAGTTCTATTTTATTGTCTTTTAATTTCCTTCTAACTTTCATGCATTAAATATTTTTAAAACACTAAAAATAGCAAAATACCAAAAACCTTACAAAATTGTAGAAAATTTTGAAAAATAAAAAAAAAATAATTTTAGTTCATATTTGTAGATAACTTCCTGTAGTTTTTAAGAAAAATGATTTTCATAATTTGTGTATTTATTTGGTATTTTAAAATTGAAAAAAATCACTGTCTAGTATAATTTGTACATTTTGACTTTTATAAAATCAATAAAAAATTGAAAAAAAAACTTTGAAAAATAATCAAAAATAGTACAAAAGTTTTAAAACACAAAAATATTTTATTTAGAAATTTTTGACCATTTCTAGTTTATTTAAAAATTCTAAAAAAAGTTGTATTTCTTTGTTTTGTATATATCTTGCTTGAAAATAAAAAATGCAAAATTTGAAAATTTGAAATTCAAAAAATATAAAAATTACAAAAATATAAAATAAAAAAATATTACAATCACAAAAACAAAAGACAAAAACATAAAAAGAAAAATCAAAAAAATCTTTTTGAATTTTTTTAACTGCCAAGTTTTTACGTGTTCCTTGTGTTCGACCCTGTGAGCTATACAGGTTAATAAAAATAGCTAGACCACATTTTTTATTGATTTATTCCGCGGTTGATTTTTCTCGATTTTGTCTGAATTCGATTAGGGGACAACGACATAAATAATTGAATTGATTCATCAACCAAACTCTAGTGGATTCGTGCGATATCACGAATCCAATCAAAGGAACTATTATGTATGATCCATTCAGACATACGTGGATTATTGAGTGTCACTAAACATAGAAAGAATGGATACTTCATAACACTTATTGATGACTACTCTAAATTCTGTTATGTCTATATTTTAGGAATAAAAGCAAATGCCTTTGATACACTTAAGAAATACAAGACAGAAGTATAGACAAAATTAGGAAAACCAACTAAGATCCTTAGGACTGATAGAAGTGGAGAATATACCTTAAAGGAGTTTACGGAGTATTGTATTCAAGTAGGCATTTGTAGGTAGACTATGATTATGGTTGGGTATTGGGTTGGGCCGATCCGATCCGGCCCAAAACCCAACCCGCATAATATGACCCAAACTCAAATCCAGAATTCAGTGGGATGATCGTGGCCCGAAAATATCACAAGCTTTTTTAAACATGTGTTTTTTCTTTTGAATTGAATACTCTTGTTAAGTAAATTAGAAGCCATTAGAAGCCTTATTTTTTATTTACTTTCTCCTTAGTTGTATTAAGAACTTACGTTAATTTGAATTCCTAGAGCTTAGGTTAATTTTTCTTATATTATTTATTATTAATTAATTCCATTGATTCATTATTTTACAGAAAGTTGATTATTAATTTTTTAATCAAAATCTATTAGTCATGCTCTAAAAAATAAAATACATCTTTTTATTTAATTTAAAAAAAATCTTTACTCAACTAATTGTTTCTATACTCTTCAAGTGCCTTATTTTTTCTTTGTTTGTTTGCTTAAATCAAACTCTATTAGAATATTGTTGTTGTTTTTAAAAATTTTAATTTGTCCTAGTTTGAATTTTGTTGTTTTTTAAATTGAATTTATTGTAGTTGCTTAAAATAATATATTTGCTTGGACAACTTATACATACTTATATTTATTTCACTAGATCCAAAATGACAAGAAAAAAATTATCATCGAGGCTGGAAAAATTGAGTACCTTATCTGTGTTAATTATGAGCTATGGAGTAGAAAGATCTATTATGGCTTGTTACACGATAACATACACTCCTTTATTGATAAACTTGACCATAAATAATTTGAGAATCCAACCATGGAGGAAATTAGGTCCCGCGAACAATTGAAGAAAACGGAAAATAGAGGTAGAAGCTTTATGTTGACCAACATGGAGCTGAACACGATTCCGGTCTTTGAGACCTGTAAATCAGCGTATGAGTTATAGACTGCAGTTAAGGAGAAATATCATTCCAAGTCGGAAGTGAGCATCCATCTTCTTCTATACAAGTATAACTCGTGTAGAGTGAAGGAATTTGAAAGCATCCTCGAGTATGTGAATAAGATGATCGTGATGGACAAGGACCTATCGTTGTTGAATGCGTGATTCCCAGAGAGGATGCAGATAACAACCATTCTAGGAAGTCTCCCACCATCATTCAATATGGTTACCACATCTATGATGATGAATGACACCATCAAGTCTGTGATAGAACTGCCTGCATAGCTGACGATTGAGCAGGACCTCTCAAAGCAAAGATCGAAAGTCGGGATCTTTAAGGTCAAGGAAGAAGACTAAGCAAATGTGGTGCACCCAAAGAAAAGACTAAGAACTTCAAAGTGCTTGAAAACAAATTCAAGAAGAAAATTAAATTCACGGTAGTCGTGGAGTGCAACTCTACGATCACGGACTGCAATGGATGGTGGATTGACTCTGGTGCAACCCACCACATTGCCAAGATAAAGGAAGAACTATTGGACTTCAAAGAGATGAAGAAAGATGAACAGAGATCTTCATGTGGAACAACACCTACTTACATGTAGAAGGTGTTGGGACATACATGCTTGACCTGGGTGTTGGTATAATGGTACTTCAGGATGTACTATATACTCCATGAGTACACTAGAACCTTGAATCTATTACACTTCTGCTCAAGAAAGATGAAGTTCATCTTTATAATAAGCGTGTATCCATAGAAAAAATAAAAAGTTTATGCCATGGGAAAGTTCGTGCCTAATCATGAACTATTTTGTCTTCATGTAATAAGTTTTATTGAATTAATGAATGTGGTTTCTGAGTACTCTTTGTGTTATTTATCGGATTATGATTTATGGCACAGGAGACTGGGTCATCTAGGAAACTTAAAAATAGATCAAATGATGAAATTTGATCTTTTACCTATGATTATAAGTACAAGAACATTGTCCTGTGAACATTGTTTGATTAGTAAAATGACGAGAAAATCCTTCTCGACTGGAATCGGATCGAAGAAACTATTAGGTTTGATCCATTCAAACATATGTGGATCATTAAGCATCAGTACATATAGAAAGAAGGATAATTCATAATACTTATTGATGACTACTCAAAGTTCTCTTATATATATATTTTAGAAAGAAAGATAGAAGCATTTGATACATTTAAGAGATACAAGACATAAGTATAGAAAAAATTGGGAAAACCAATTAAGATCCCTAGAACCGATAGTGGTGAAGAATATACCTCAAAGGAGTTTGAGGAGTGCTATATTCAAGCAAGCATTAGTAGATAGACTACAATGCCTTATACACCACAACAAAATGGTTTAGCTGAAAGAAAGAATATAACACTGATGAATGTAGTAAGTTGTCTGTTGTCACACTCAAGTCTCTCAAAGGAATTTTAAGGAGACGCAGTGTCGAGCGTAAACTATATAAAAGATAGGATCCCCACCAAGTTTGTAGAATCAATGCCAGATGAAATTTGGAATGATAGGAAACCCGAGTTGGGTCATCTCTGAAAATGATAATGTATTGTACATGTCTTACTACCAAGTCAGCCTCGAAAGAGGCTAAACTTCAAGACTTTAAAGTGCAAATTTGTTGGATATATTGAATATTCTAAGAGATATAGGTTCTTCCATGAATCAAAATGTCTAATTGAAAGTCGTGATGTAATTTTTCTTGAAATCATCAAGAGAGGGAGCTTGAAGTAGAGGAATAAGATTCTCTGATTATCCTATAGGATAATGAAGATGAATTAGAGATTAGACATGAAATAATTGATGATATTGATTGTCCACACCTAGGGAATAAACCGATGAATAATGATGATCTTTTAAAGGAAGTGGTTCAACCCACATAACCCACGAGTATAATCGATAAAAAGAGACCCAGAATACATCCTGCGTGGATGGAACATTATCATTTCTATGGATACGAAGCACCTGTTAAATCGTAGACAAGTATGTAGCGGATTATATATATCACATATCCTTTAACGAAGAGATGGCTTCAAATGAATCGGAATCGCAATGATAACCATGAGGGATGAATTGGACTCAATTAAATGAAATGGTTTATGGAAGTTATATGGTTTCTCAGAAGGTAGGCAATCCATAGGATGTAAGTGGGTATTCAAGAAAAACTACCAAGTTTATGTTAATATTGATAAAAATAAAGCAAGATTAACTATAAATGGTTATACTCAGCAAGCTGGAACAGATTTTCAAGAAACCTACTCTCTGGTTGCTAAGTTTGCATCGATATGGATGATATTAGCCATAGTCGCATATACTGATTTGGAATTATTCCAAATGGATGTGAAGACAGCCTAGAGGAGATTTATATATGACAACCTGATGCTTTTGGAGAAAGGGATTTATAAGTTAAGAAAGACATTATATGACTTGAAATAGTCTTCACGGCAGTGGTTTCTCATGTTACATGAAAAAATTATCCAACTTGGATTTATTGCAAATAAGCTGAATAATTGTGTATATGTCATGAAGAGCAGGAGAAATTTGCTATCATGTCATTGTATGTAGATGCAATTCTACTCGTTGGTAATAACATAGGAATACTTAATGATATTAAAGAGAAATTGAGCAATGAATTTGAAATGAAAGATATGAGTGAAGCATTTTATATACTAGGAATTCAAATTACAAGAGATAGATATTCAAGGACATTGAGTCTTAGGCAAGAAAAATATTTGCGTACTTTATTAAAGAGATTTGAAATGTTGAATAGCACTCCAGCTCCTACACCTATTATGCTTACAAAGAGACTATGTAAGAGTCAATGTCCTGAAAAGGGGTTGAAATTTTAAAAGTTCCATATGCATAAGCGATGGGAAGTCTGATGTATGCAATGATGTGCACTCGACCTGACTTGGCTTATCCAGTTAGCCTACTTATTAGATATCAAAGTAATACCAAACCAACATATTAGAAAGCTATAAAGAGGATTTTTTGATATCTAAAAGGGATTGTGCATCTGAAACTAATGTATCAAGCTGAACCACTTGAACTAATAGGATACTCCGATGTAGATTTCGAAAGGGATGTGGATGATAGAAAATCTACATCATGTTATCTTTTCATATTCATTGAGCAGGAATTTCGTGGGGTAGCAAGAAACATGGATGTGCATCTAGATATGCACAGGGGGCAGACTACATTGAATGTAGAATGACCACCACTCATGTGGATTGGAAAACGCTTCCGGAAAACATAAGTCTTAAATTGGTTAAAGGTTCATTTGAAATGTATTGTGATAATCAAGCTGCAATAAGCTTGATCAATAGAGGGGCTAATAGTTCTAAATGAAAGCACATCGAAATCCAATATCACTATATACAAGATATAGTGGCAAAACAATAAAGTATTGTATCATATATACTTACAAGTAATATGTTACATGATTCTCTAACTAAGGGAAGAGTAGTTGTTACCTACATTAAATATATTGGACTCACTAATGCATGAGTCAAGAAGAGATTTTCATGAATAATGAACTTCCTTGCCGACATCTCTGTACAATATACGAATAATGAGAGTGTAAAAGCTTTGACCAGTACGATCAAGTGGAAGATGCTAGAACAAGTCTTGTGGAATGATCGAGTGGTTAAAACCGTTGAGGACGGTTGCACTAGAGACAGGTCTTGCGGAGACCCTAACTGACAGGACGTGGGAGTGGGCAGACGGTGCGAGGTTTTACGCCCTATATATGCATCCATTGGGAGGTGGAATGGATCACATCTCGATCCACCCTCGTTTACCGGAAGCCCCCTTCCCTACCACCCTAATCCCTTATGTCTCTCGTTCTTTATCACGAAGAAAGTCTGACTGTGACATACCTCGATCCTTCAATCATGTTACCACCGCTGCTCATACAGTTGTGCACACACATATAAATGGGAAATGGAATGGTGTTCTTCCCCTAAATAGAGATTTTACGGAATGGATTCCCAATATCCACGTTGCTGACATGGACACCATAGTGGATGTCATGTAGGGTTTGGATAGGTTTTAGGGTTAGATTTTTGGACCTATATACTATCTCTTTTCTAAGTCTCTCTTATTAAAGGCGGTCATGATGTCTATAATGTACAAATATATTACAAATCATAAACAAACGGATATAATTGGCTCGAATATTTCCTTGAAGATTATTCTGTGGGGTCAATTGGCGGATGAACAAAGGAAAGACATGAGAAGGAATAAGTGGTTATTTCTGTTCAGTTGGATGCATGGAGAGGATGAGGAGGAATAAGTAGTAGTTATTTGCTATTCTCTTTCTGGTAGGAGGGAAATGATACTGATGGATAAGGATAGCGATGCTAATTGAATTGAATCATTCAAATTCGATTTGGATTCATTCAATAAAAATTTGAAAAAAGTTCGATTCGAAATAAAACGATCTAAATTTGAATTTGACTTGTGGATTCGATTCCAAAATGAATCAAATTTGAATTAACCTAAATTCGTTCGATAATAGTTTAATCTGATTTGATATTTACACACACATATATATACTTAAATTTATGTTTGTCTACATATACATACATATATAAATGTATACGATGCATACAATTTACATACACACATGTAATATGCCCGGTCTAAGATGATTTAGATCATGTTCGAATGTTCATTTGCAGGGAGTTATAACATTACATCAAAGAGCAGACATGCATTTAGTAATTTTAGTCTAAATTTACTTGAAATTAAAAAGATGTAGAAAATAATATATAAACAAGTCATAGCAAATGTTATGATGTGTAATTCTTAGTTAAATATTTAGCGGTTGCATTCTAAACATAATATGTCAAAGTATGGCAATGGAAGTAAGCATTTTTTTAATTTTTATTTTGATTTCTTCATCATAAAATTACTAATCACACTTTAACTACTAAGCACGAGAGAAGAAAATACCACAGATTTCTATTGCATCAAGCATATAAATGCACTCTTAAATCACTTTATTACACATAATTAAGTAAATTTCTTAAACGTATTGTTATACACAGGGTCCACTAATACGATTTATATTCCTTACGCTTAGGCTACATCGAATTGATTTGTCACTACGTGACGTATATATGCAACATCGGGATACCATAGTACGACCTAATTTCTTCCCTTCTCTATTTACAAGTTGGAGCTGACTCACCACTAAATGTACCCAAAACCCCTCAGATTCATGATTCCCTTTGATTACTATCTTCATATAAGTCCAAATTCTCTTACTTATTGACCGAATCCACTTTAATTATCACTTTATGGCGTCTCTTAATTTTCTGCAACTCCCATGGTAGAAGATTAACTCATATCTTAAACTAAAATTCAAGTGGAATATTCGGCTTTGAAATACATCGTAAATCAGAGAAGGAGGTTTTTCATGCATTGATTATATAAATTATCTAAATATTCATCTCTACTTCTTTTATTATCTAGTTATTTCAGATTGGATATGAGTTGCTTAGTAGAAATACGATGATCAATCTTATCATGATGTATTCAGAAATTTCGAGGCATTAAGAGCATTACAAATCTCTCTTAGAAATTCTTAGTTTTATGTATATAAAATCATATTAATTAAAGTCTAAATGTTCAATATAAAAATAGAATAGAAATTATTAGTCAAAGAGTCCAAAGTGAAAGAACAAATGTTTAAGATTGTTATCCTAATCCCACACCCACAGTCTTTTCCATGTTCTCATTTCTTACCCTAACATTTCTTTTTCCCTTATACTATTGACAAAAGATCCCAACAATTAAGATAGATTGTGGTGCTCCTTCACCTTGCACGTGGAACAATGGTCACGATACTTTGAGTTTCTCCTTAGCATTTGTCTTGATTCCTGATCTATCCAGCTATCCCTCCATCCTTATATTGTTTTGATTTTCCTTGCATGATAATCCATGATGATAACTTTACATGATAATCCATGATGATGGCTACTTGTTGAGACAATATTTATCATGACATAATTAATTTACAAGTTTCACTCACCGTATTGTAACTTACTCCCTTGTACATCAAAAATCCCATGTGTCTAATGGCTTAAGTCTTTTGATATTGAAGATACTCGCGATAAATGAAGTATTATTACATTGCTAATTTATTTTTTTTATGTTCCCATTATTTTAAATAATAATATTAATGTGTTAGTTTTCTATATGATCTTGATCTGGTTTACTCTAATATGCAGTGGTAATCATAATGTGTTCAACTTTTTTGTCAACAATATTCTATCTTTTTCAAATGCCTCATATTCTTATATTATTTTGATATATTTAATTCATCACAGGAAAAAAGAGCATATTTAAATTGTAAAAGATATACAATAATCATAAAAATTAGGTATTTGTATATGTTGTATTATTATATATTTGTTTTTTTATTATACAGCTTTTTCTTTAAAATAGTAATATTCTTCATATAAAATTATCTATACGAGCTTTAAAACATCAAATAGCATATCAAATTCAAAATAATATGAATCAAAATTGAATTTTGAAACTCGAAATGGATCGAATATGAATTTAAGTAAATAAAATTGTTTCAAATTCGATTCGAGTTCATATTCAAAATTTTTAAAATGAATGAATCTAAATCATGGTAGATTTGAATTTATTCAATTCAATTAGCACACCTATATGAAGGATGTTATGCTAGAAAGAATTGTTAAATACGTGATAGTTATTTGTATTTTTTATGGGAGAGGTCGATGATGGGGGGATAAGGAGAAAAACCTTATCTTTTTTATTGACTCTAGGACGTTGATTGTCTGTGAAGGTATGGGAAGTGGTTTAAATCTCTGTTTGAACACACATACTTAATGATACTTTTCTGTAACCGCATCATTCGCAATATGATATTATGTTCAGACCTCCCCCAGATTTTGCAATAGAAATGGACACCTCCAGGAAAAAAAGAGAGGGTCCATCTTCCACTAGATATATCTGATAAATCTCAACAAAGAGTAGGTAGTAAAGTTCATGTTGCTACAACATGCAGATTAATGACATCTTTTTCTTACATACTTATCATGTATGAACTTAGCTATTTATTAAGAAAAATCGTGTCAATATCAGGACAGATCGCAACTCCCAAACCAGCTGGGAACGCATGCAATGACTGCATATAAAGCTAAACTAAATTAAACACGCCTCGTTAAGTTTTAGACAGCAAATCGCCATCATATAACTGTCTGGATTCAGAGGATAAAAATACATTTGCCTGTTTTGAAAACTATACACAAATTGTTCGAAGGTTACAGCAATAACAGTCCAATGGATGATCCAGTAGAAAAGCTTCTCGGAACAAGGGCTAGTCTGCATCTGCCGAAAAATCCGGTTCAGGAGGCTTCTGCAGCTTAACTAGCTCCAGGGCACCCTTGTTCCTGAGCCTGTGAACACCACGAAGTGCGTTGGCGGCAAAACGAGAGACATAGATGGTTGCCCCAAGACTAGAGGAGCTACTGCTCGTTCTGCTCCCAGTTTTGCTATGGGCAGATTCCTCTTCCTTACGCCGCAGCTCTACAATCTTCCTCTTGGAGTAGCGCCGCCATGCAGTCTGGATAAAACACGCTGCCCATGTCCTCCACTGCTGTGAGTAGAACCGGAAGGTGTGCTGAACCTGCCTACTATGCAGACGTCTGAATTGGCTTGCAACAAACTTGAGTTCCTCAGCAACCAATGCGAAAGCTTCTACCTCTGTTAATGTTTTCACTGTCCTGGTGGATGAAGGGAGGTTCCCCCCAGATTTAGGATCCAAAGCCCATGTCAACAGTTCCTCGCCGCAGAAATCCCCCTGTTCGAGTATGCTACGGTTGAAGAATCCACTCCTGCCACCATCAGTGGTCTCACTTTCCAGGCGTCCACGTATTATTAAGAGCATCTCATCAACAGGATCACCCTCTCGCACAATGTATGTCCTTTCCGTGTAGAGACTTGGCTTGAGCCGCTCACATATGGCATCCAGCAGCCGCTCATCCATGGTGCCAAACAAGGGCACCTAACAAGGCAAAGCAAAAGTTCATAAGGTGGTGTGAGAAGTAAAATTAACAGACAAAAAGAAAATCGGAATGCACTTACACGTTTGACCAAAGCCAAACAGAGATGGCGTTTGATGTCCCTCCGGAGGTCTTTGGGAAGACTTTGGACCAAATTATCTTCATCCACACCACGTGTTTCCAGCCATTTATATTGATCATATCGTCTTACTCGCTCCCTAAGTTCGAGTGGTAGCATACGGTGATGCATCCATTCCTCTGAATCTTGCCGTTTCACTCGCATTTCCTCCAATCTTATGGATAAGGATTGCAGATAGGTCTGAAAGAACACCATGTAATGAGAAAAATTAACCCCACCTTGATAGTTTGTTCTACCAAGAAGGTTAATTCTGAGCCAGGAATTAGCAAAAATAGCAAAAATCTTTGAAACAACTGTAGGAAACCTCTCCTGTAGTATTTCTAGCTCCAGTTAAATTCAACCCTTTGAACAAAAAGGCCCGCTAAAAAGAATTATTTAAGATATTTAAGATGTGGAGAGTTCTGGAGAAGAGACAAGTACATGTTATATACATTAAACTCATAAAGGATATGTATGATAGGGTTTTTCTTGTGTAAGGATCACATCTGGGAAGACTGATTATTTTGACATCAACATTGGTTTACATCAAGGTTCAGTTTTGAGTCCATTTCTTTTTACTTTGATTATGGACGAGTTGACAAGTCACATTCAGGATGAGATACCTTGGTGTATGTTATTTGTTGATAATATTGTGGTGATTGATGAGCTAGAGATGGAATAAAAGAGAAGCTTGAGGTCTGAATGCAGGTATTGGAGACTAAAGGATTTCGTATAAGTATAGCTAAGATAGAATATATGGAGTGCAACTTTAATGGAAACAATGGTGAAGGAATCGAGGTGAAGATCGATGATGGAAACATTCGAAAGAGAGATTCTTTTAGATACCTGGGATCTATTTTGCAACATGATGGAAAAATTGATGGAGATGTTATTAATAGAATAAATGCAGGATGGTTGAAGTAGAGAGGAGCCTCTGTTGTTATCTGTGATAAGAAAATTCTTGTAAAAATCAAAGGAAAGTTTTACAAATCATCCGTGAGACCTGCTCTGATATATGGATATGAATGTTGCCATGTGAACCATAGACATGTGCAGAGAATGGTTTTAACATAAATGAAAATGCTAAGGTGGATGTGTGAACACACACGTAAAGATCGGATTCGGAATGAGGCAATTAGAAAGAAAGTTGGTGTAGCTCCGATCGAAAATAAGATGCATAAAAACCGTTTAAGACGGTTTGGTCATTTGCAAAGGTCAGTTGATGCACCAGTTAGGAGATGCGAGTTTTGGGATGTTGAGCTGGCTAAGAGATGGCGAGGACGACCCAAGAAGTGTTGAAAAGAGACTATACGAATGAATCTTAGTTTTTTTGGATATAAGCACGAGATTGACCCGAGATAGATCTGAAAGGAGACAAAGAATCCATGTAGCCGATCCTACTTAATTGTGGGAAAAGACTTTGTTGTTGTTGTTGCATTTTGACTGATCATAGCAAGTTCATCTCAGCAAGTCAGGTTCATTAAATAGAACCATTAAATTTTAGACACTAAGATCCCGTTAGAACAGATTTTTACCTGTCAGAATGCTTAATTTGATGACAATTATATCAAGATATACTCCTTCACACAGAGATGAAGACATAATTAAAAATGAAAATGCATAGAAACGGGAGTAGAGAAAATTCTTGACTGCAATACCTGCATGTTTCCAATAAGAAGCGCAAAAAGAATCAGCCCTAGAATGGCAAGAGAGATGGAAAAGATAACTTCCCAGGGAAAGGTACTAGTTTCAAGACCTTGGCCAAGTGTGCTGCATAAGTCAAAAACGTGAAACAGAAGCATGTATGTTATGGTTGACAACCTGAGAAATAAATCACTAATAATTTCTTCCTTGCATATGAAAAGATGGTTGCAGGAGAGATGATTTCAAACAAAAATGGGCAACTTGGATTCAAATTTTGGAGGGAGGTCAGGAAGCAACAAGACGAGCATATGTATTTTAGCAATAAGCTTATTTCAAAATATGAAACTAAAAAAAAGGTAAGAGATTCCACTTATTTTCAATAAATGGATATGTACCTAAGGTTCTTCAGACCCCACCATAAGCAGTAACAATATTTTGTAACAAACTTGCCAGTTGTGATTACACGAGATGAAACAGCCTGTTTGTAGATTCCAAAATCAAAAAAAGGGTTGTTATCGTCGCCATTGCAGTACTCATTAAGCAGGGACGTGCTGTTGCTCTTCCACTTCTCAAACCCTCCTGGAAGCCCATCACCACAATATAAAAATTCGGATACACATCTAGTGGAGTCAGAATTGAAATAACAAGCTTCATGCCAGCATGCATCCACACGTTCAGACGCTAAGTAGTACCAGAAAGCACCAACTATCTGTAAAAGTTTAAGAAAAATGAGAATTATGAATATCAAGTTTTCCCCATCATGCTCTAATTTAGAGTTACCATCATAATAGGTGTTAGAGACCGTGTTTAATAATGGTTGGGAGAAAGAAATATCCCAATACTTCTTGTAACGGGAGGGATGGAAAACAGTACAAGAACCCAAACAAAGTAAAAAGAGATAACAAAGCACAAAAATAATAGAAAATATGCATCCAACTCTATGTTATCTCAACGCTCCTCCTTGAGACAGAAGAAAAGATGTCTACTTTTCACTCTAAACACATCATCAGTTAAGCCGGGCATTAAGAACAATGTATCTACTAAAACTTTGTAGATGTTTTAGTACCATGAAGTCGAGGCAGTAGCTCTTATAGAAGATTTTGATTAAAAAAACAGTGAATTTTCATATTCATATAATAGATGTCATGCAGACAAGGGACTTAACAGTCAGAGATATCATTTTGTCTATCTAATAGCTGGCAACTGCATAAGAATCTAGCAAATTCACCTCAAAAGTAATAACTTGGTCCGGGAAGATCCCATTTCCAGAAATATAATTTAAGGATCAAATGTGAACCATGTTTAGGTGCATGAATCTCTGTTATCTAAACATCTCTTAGGAAAAAATATATAATGCATATTTACCGAATGAAGTAACAGACTCCACTTACATGACTGGCAAGAATGTACCAAAGTAGATAATATGCTGCACCAAGCCAAGCAGTCTCAGCAAATGCACCAGAGGACCTTTTCCACTCCGAACTCAAGGGGTAAATTCGAACAAATCTAGGAATATACTGAATCAATACAACAATAAGTAGTGCATTTTTGGTAGCAGGTACGACAGCAGCCTTTAAGCTGTGAAGATAACTCCAGACAATGATCTGCAAATGTTTAAAAAATCAGAAAAAAAAGTCTAATACATCTAGAATAGCCTATAATATGGTAACGGCCAACGAATTCTTTTGCCCACCAAAAGAGTAATAATTATTATAGAAGTCGTTTAAAATATGTATTGAATGCACGCAGAGATGTTTTCACCACCCAAATGGACATCAAAGCACAAGTTGTGCAACTCAGAGCCAGAGAATTCATCAGGTTAATCAAGATAGGCAATAAACAGCATCAGGAAAATGCACAAGGGCTCCAGTTATGTCATAGTTTGCATGGCCGGATCTTATAATAATCCCCTCTCAGCAAATGCCAGTAGAGAGCCTTAAAATTAACCCTGTCAAGACAGGCGGTGATCAATAATTGATTAATAATATAAGTCAAGTGTTTCCATTTCCATGGTCTAGTATGTGGCGAACACCAACCATCAAGACAATCTGTTCATATTTTCCAAATGAAAAAAGCCTACACATTCAAACGAAGATCAACGCATACTACGCACATCTAGAGAGTTTACCATTCAATTCGCCACCATGCATAAATTCCAATGCAACAAAAAGCCATTCACGAGATATTACATCTGAAAGCACAATTTGAAGGATGAACAACAATAATAACCAAGCCCTTTTCTACTTTAAGTGGGTCAGCTACATAGATTCATTGCTCCTAAAAATCTCTAATTTGGAGCATATCCAGCTTAGATTCAAAAATGCCATATGTTAATAGTTTTCTTTGAACCATTGTCTGGTCTATTCTGCCCTATCTTTGCAAAGCTCTTCTTCAAACTTCACGCACCTTCGAACCAGGAACTTTCGATAGCCTTCTTTGCACACATGTCCATACCAACTTAAAGGACTTTTCATCGTTTTATCTTCTATTAGTGTCATGTTAGCCTTTTGTTTAATAAACTGTGTGAATTCCATCTTTCTAAGTGAGACCGCACTAATATGATTGCATCTTCATCTTAAATATGGGCATTCTTTGCACGTCTATAGCCTTAAAGGATGCAAGTTTTTCCTAGCTCCATCATATATATCTTTTACATTTCTTACAACAGACGACCTAAAATCTCTCCATTTTATCCACACTTCATTATTTTGTTGAAAAGCTGGTAAGAAGCTATAAACCCTCCTCTTTGACCCTCTTTAAAGATGGTTTAAAATGTTTAGGGTATGATGACTAGAGTTTTTATAGCGACACTTGACTCTGAGTATGATGCTGCTAGAGCATAGATTCTTACTAATGCCAATATACCTCCAATGGAGGAGGCATATCGCAAGCTGAGCAGGCTCTCCATATCTTCTGGAGGTACTCAGTTGTCTCAGACTTCTTCAGCCATAGCAGTATCTTGTGGTAGGGGAGCCCTACACAGTTCCTTGGCCGAGGTAATCGTGGAAGAGGAGGGGGGCAGTTAACCCCCTCTTCAGCCTTGCACCTACTGCCACATGTCAGGTCATTCTGAGGAAACATGCTATTCTAAGCATGGGTTTCTCGCTTCAGCACGTGTAGCAGAACAGATCCAACAGGGTAGCAGTTCTTCAGCTGCATCTGATCAAAGGTTTGATGAGTTAGTAGTGCGGCTCAGGGAAATTATGTTTTCTCCTGGGTCAACTAGCTCTCTATCAGGATCATCAGAGGTAGCAGCCTCAGCCTCTGCATCTACATCAGGTATAGCATATGCTTTTACTAGTTGTTACAGGGTAGACTTGTCGGAGTGGATTATGGATTCATGAGCCTCCCATCATCTCTGTGGTGACACCGTGACAGATGGCGGTTTAATACTTATAGCCCAACTCAGTCAGGCATATCAATTGTGATAGCAGATGGGACACACTCTCCCATTACTGGTCGGGGGGGTATAGTTAACCCCTGCAATGCGGTTTCAGAATGTCGTTTACCTCCTGAATTCTCTATGAACTTACTATCTATTAGTCAAATCACCAAGGATTTACATTGTTGTGCCATATCTGACCCTTCTGCTCTTGTGTTTCAGGACATTCTAACGGGTAGGGTGATTGGTTCTGGCCGTGAGCAAGGAGACCTCTACAGACAGGTGCCATCTCCTTATGATGGTGCCTCCTCTCTTCACACCGGATCAGTTTCTCCCTATATGTGGCATCTTCAGTGTGGTCATCTTCCTCTGCAAAAGATGTGTCACGTTCTTTATCAGATCTCTCCTCGCTCTACTTTTCAGTACGAGGCATGCCAGCTTGGGAAGCACCATAGGTCCACATTCCAGAGTCGTCAGGGTCAAAGTAGTTAGTCTTTTTGAGTTGATTCGTTTTGATATTTGGGGTCCCAGTCGTATCCCAGATCTTCAGGGGCATAGATTCTATCTTGTTGATGTTGATGAGTTCTCTAGATTGTCATGGGTTTTTCTTCGTAAGAACAAGTCTGATGCTGGTCCTGTTATTCAGTGCTTTATTAATGAAATAAGGAATGTGTTCTCTGCAGATGTCGAGTATATATGTTTTGATAATGCCCTTGAATTCTGCAGTACACAACTTTCGCTGTTTCTTAGATCCTATGGTATTGTGCATCAGACATCTTCTGCGTATACTTCTTGTTGGAGTATTTGTTTATATGTGTCACTGTGTGGGGAGATGGGTAAATGGATCCCTCAAGGATACATTTAACACATCCAAGTCTTTAATTCCACATCTACCAGTTGCGAGATGTGGAGACTCGGCGGGGGCTATATATAGACCCCCAAACCCATTGAATCCGATGAGAAAAAGCAATAGACTATCATCCCTTTGAGGCATTCTCCCGTGGTTTCATCCCGCTCCTTAGGGAGTAGAGTTCCACGTAAAATCACGTGCTCTTCCATGTTTTATCTTTATTTCTCTGATTTTGCTTCCACGTTCCTATTTTCGAACATGGTATCAAAGCAGGTTAGATTCTCGAGGTTTTCATTATATTTTTTCCAAGATTCGATTATCAAGTTCTCGTTCTAGGGTTTAGATAAAACCCTAGAAATTATTCGACGCTCATATCGATCGTGTAATCCAGATTTCCAGACCGAGAGCCTTCTATTCTTCAGTTCTATGCATCTAGGTTTTTTCAAAACCATAGTTGTTCTTGATGTTGCATCTAGGCCATCCGGAAAGCACCTTCGCAGGGCTAGCGACGCACCACTTCTCTGCGCAAGATCTCCAAGCACGCAGGCAGTGCACTTCCCAACCCTCTGCGATCTAAAGCAGCCCAGCAACCAATGCTCGATGTGGTGCAGGCGACACCATAACAGGCAAAGTTTAAAAAAATCGACGAAGCTCGATATCTGTCGCCAATCCGCATCCCCCTCAACGAGGCGCAGTTTCATCGGCGACCCACGAAGTCCAGGCGCGCGAGGCAGTGCTGCACAGCACCCGATCTCAAGGAGGAAGACACCACGGTCCTCTACGTACTGACCCTCCAGGCGCTACAAGGCCTCCAGGCACTCTCAGGCGGCATCACGCGAAGCAGCACCTCTCCGCAACCCAGGCGAGACAGCCCATCCGACCACACCCTTCATCGCGTGCATGCCCAGGCGCGACTCAACGCAGGCGACAGAACACCGCACCCTCTCACGGCCTTCCTCGTGACCTCCGCGCGAACTTCAGGCGGCACGCAACTTCCCACAGGCGACGCCCCATGCTTCTTCCAAATATTCTAGGAGGCGGCGGCAGTTCAGGCCTCCCCCTCCTTCGAACGCTCCCTCTTGTTGAACCTCTCACCTCTCTCAGATCTCGCGCAGGTGGTGCGAGATGGAACTCCAGGCGCCGCCAAATCAAGAAGACCCCCATCGAGGTGGTTGGTCCTTCGAAGAGGTTCTCGGGAACCCTAAATGGGGTTTGCCCTAAAAGGGGGGCGCTCGACTTTTATTTAAAAAGAATTTTTTTTTGTTTTGTTGAGCCCAACTGGTTGTATTGAAAGAAAGAAAGAAAGAAAGAAAGTGAGGACGAGAGAGAGTTCAGACCCAAATTGGGCCGTAAAAAAAAGGAGAGGCTTAAAAAAGGGAAAAAGAAGGCCTCATTTAAAAAAGGGGGGAGAGAGAAGATTGGGCCCAAGCAGGTCGAGAAAAAAAAGAGTTTTTTTTTTAAAAAGACGCTCACAAAAAAAGCCGTACGCATATTTGCGAAAAAATCAAAAAAATGATGAATGAAATGGCTTAAAAATGTTTCCAAAAAATGATTTGAAAAGCTGGAAAAAAAGTGATCAGCTTATTTGATCTTCTACCAACTTGGTCGATGTTGATTTTCCGACCAGACCGAGAGAAAGGGGGAGTATTGTGTAGAGTCAGAGGTCTGTTCTAGATTCTCCAGATGTCAGATTCCAAACCAGTTACATTTCCAGATTCTACAGTGATCAGATATTCAGACTCGACGTCAAATGATTCCGAGTCTTCAATTTCAGACACGCACATATATGCGGTCTTTTCATATGTGCACATGTATGCCATCATTTGTCGTGGTCCCCATCATTCTTATTTTCGGTCAGGGTTTTCATGTGATCCATAGGGACTCCAGAGTAGAGTACCATTCCCTATACCATATTGGCTAGGGTTTTCATGTGGTTTCATAGGGACTCCATATAGAGTACCATTCTTTGTGCCATATGGGAGAGACCCACTTCTCCGACGAGGAGACTTCTTCAGACTCCATTGTCAAGCGATCGTGAACTCCAGTACGAGATCCTTCCGAGGTTCCCATGAGAGAGAACCCACTTCGAGGTTCCTATGAGAGAGACTCATCTTCAGAGATCTGCGTATGGATAATTAACGATGCTATTTTCGGTCCTTTCAGAGATGGAGTAGTTGTCCACATTGTTGTGGTCGGTCAGAGTTCTCCGTGTAGAGACTCATTTTAGTTGCAATGAATCCGACAGGCGCAGTACAAAGCACATGCTCTCCGACGAGGAGATTCAGTTGAATCACACTCCAACCCGTTCGTCCTCCTCACATGCACAGCATGAGAAGCAACGTCCTCGACAGCAGCCGACAGTTGTGCGCGTTGAGTTGATATTATCTGTAGTGTTATGTAGCGTGAGTTGAGATTTCTTTCTATTTGTCCAAGTTGAGCATTGCATACTCCAGCTTGAGGGGAGTGTTGGAGTATTTGTTTATATGTGTCACTTATGTGGGAAGATAGGTAAATGGATCTCTCCAGGATCCATTTACCACATCCAAGTCTTTAGTCCCGCATCTACCAGTTGGGAGATGTAGAGACTCAATGGGGGCTATATATAGACCCTCACACCCATTGTACCCGATGAAAAAAAGCAATAGACTATAGCCCTTTAAGGCGTTCTCCCGTGGTTTCATCCCGCTCCTTAGGGAGCAGGATTCCCGTAAAATCTCGTGTTCTTCCATGTTTTATCTTTATTTCTCTGATTCTGCTTCCAAATTCCTATTTTCTAACACTTCTCAACATAATGGAGCGGCTGAGAGGAAACATCGCCATCTTTTGGATGTCACCAGGACTCTTCTGATACAGAGTCGTGCTCTCCATTCTTACTGGGGGGACGCGGTTCTCACTACTTATTATTTGGTGAATTGTATGCCTTCATTGATTTTGGGAGAGAAGATCACGTTCTCGATTGCGTTTCCCGAGACGAATCTTCTCTCTCACGCTCGTGTTTTTGGATCCGTTGCTTTTGTTCATCAGATGTCTCCAGGTCTTAACAAGCTCTCTCTTAGAGCGGTCAAGTGTGTGTTTGTTGGGTATGCCAAGACCCAAAAGGGGTATCGTTGCTTTAACCCTACTCGACGAAGGTACTATGTTAGTGCAGATGTCACCTTCTTTGAATACATTATGTATTTCTCTCCTACAGGTGACAAGTTCATTCCTTCAGAAAGTGGAGAAGAGGTTTACATGCCTCTACCTCCGGTCTCACCTACTCCAGGTGACACTACGACACCTCCATCACCGCCACCACCTCCTCCACCTCCTGCCACACCTACTTTCTTTCCGCAGGTTTACCCGCCTCGTGCTCATGTGACCCCTCCATCATCTAGCACGCCCAAGGTATGTTCTGAGCATTTGAGTTCCACTAATGGCACTGTGATTTGAGTGTACAGACTGAGGTGCGGGATGTCATAGATAGTACTCCTTTTGAGGATATTACGGACTTAGGCATGCTTATTGCTCTACGAAGGAAGAGGCGTGCATGTACTATGCATCCTCTTTCTTCTCATGTTTCCCTGGCACGGCTCTCCGAAGATTCAAAGGTTTGTTGTTGCCTTATCAGCTGTGCAGATACCGCGATCTTATCAGGAGGCTTTACAGAGTGGTCTGTGGCGTCTAACTACAGAAGAGGAGATGGTCGCTTTACAGTCTCGTGGTACGTGGAGTGTCGTCTCCTCTTCCCCAGGTGCTTTTATTATTGGCAGTAAATGGGTGTTTACAATTAAACACCGTGCAGATGGTTCCGTCGACAGATACAAGGTCGGGTTGGTTGCTCGTGGGTTCACCCAAACCTATGGGGTGGATTATCAGGATACTTTTTCTCCAGTTACGCGTTACTCCACATTGCGCATTCTTATTGTCATTGTTGTGGTAAAGGATTGGCCACTTTTCCAAGTAGATGTCAAGAATGCTTTCTTATATGGCGATTTGCAGGAAGAAGTGTATATGCAGCAGCCACCAAAGTTTGTTGTTGAAGGGAAGTCCAGCATGGTGTGCAAACTCCACATGACCATATATGGCCTTAAGCAGAGCCTGAGGGCTTGGTTCCAGAAGCGCTCGGAGTTGATTGAGCGACAAGGTTTTGTCAGATCTACTGCAGATCATTCTCTTTTTGTTAAGAGAACACAGAGAGGTATTGTTGCTATTTTGGTCTATGTGGATGATATTGTTGTTACAGGCAATGATAACCAGGGTATTCAGGCACCTAAGGATTTCCTTGGACAACAGTTTGTGACCAACGATCTTGGTAAGCTGTTGTATTTTCTTGGATTAGAATTTGCAAGAAATCAGCAGGGAATGGTAATAACGCAAAGGAAATGCGTCACTGATCTTCTACCTGAGACAGGCATGACAGGATGTAGACATGCTACTACTCCAATGGATCCCAATTCTAGGCTATATGATGACGACTCTGCAGAGGTGGATAAGAGACAGTACAAAGAGCTGGTAGGAAAGCTATTGTACGGCACTATTAACAAACCTGATATATCATTTGATGTGAGCAGGGTCAGTCAGTTTATGGAGTAGCCTAGGCAGGCCCACATGGATGCAGTCAACATGATCTTGAGGTATCGCAAGTCTTCTCCAGGTGCACGGCTTCTTTTCAGCAGAGACACAACCCTTGCAGTTTCAGGATGTACGGATGCAGACTATGCTGGATGTCCCAAGGATAGGAAGTCTACTTCAGGCTTCACTGTGTTTGTGGGAAGCTCATTGGTTTCATGGAAGAGCAAGAAACAGACGGTTGTGGCCAGATCCAGCGTTGAATCAGAGTATAGGGCCATGGCCCAAGAAAGCACAGAAGTGATGTGGGTCAAGTCCGTTCTGACTGACGTAACTATTGATGTGCCTCTTCCTATGCACCTTAAATACGATAATCAAGTTGCTCTATTCATAGCTAATAATCAAGCTTTCCATGAAAAAACAAAGCACATTGAGGTTGACTGCCGCTACACCCGTGATTTGATTCAAAAGGGGTTTATATTCACGTCTTATGTTGCTTCAGTTGATCGGATTGCCGACATGTTCACCAAAACTCTTGCAAAGGGACCGTTTAACCGTTGTTGTTCCAAGCTGAGCATGATAGATATATATGCTCCAGCTTGAGGGGGAGCGTTGAGATGTTTATATCTCTTTATTGTTATCTTATAATTTTCTATTTCTTTTGTCTCTCTGTGTAATTTTCCCTTAGAGCTTTTCTCCTATATAAGAGAGCTCTAGGGCTACGGTGAACGTAACTCTTTCATTTCAACCATTTCCACAAATTATATTTTAAAAAAGGGTTTAATGGGGCTGCCCTTGGGGGGAGCTAGCTTGGCTCCCCCTACCTCATTTTCTCCATTTTTTTATTTTTTATTTTTGAAAATTTCTTCTGTGAATATTCATCATTGTATCCCTAGATTATGATATTCAAATTTCCTGCGAAACAGAGACTCCTACGACATCCATCCAGACAGTCATTTTTAACGGTAACAGAATTGCTAAAAATGACCTCGTCTGGATGGAGGCCGTAGGAATCTCTGTTTTGTAGGAAATATGAATAGCATAATACAGGGATACAGTGATGAATATTCACGGATGAAATTTTCAAAAAAAATAAAAAAATGGGGAAAATGGAACGGGTGGAGCCAAGTTAGCTCCCCCTCAAGGGGGCAGCCCCATTTTACCCTTTAAAAAAAGATCCTAAAAATAGTATATATTACGCATATGTCCCTCTTACACAATTTTTACATATTACTTAGATAACTTCTAAATACTTTGTAGTAAACATATGGCACGCAAATCCTAGTCTTCCTTTTGTCTCCCCTTCGGTCAATTGTTGGCCTCCAGTGTTCACTCTCATATTCGAACATCTTTCTTCAACAAGTAACCATCTCAAGCCATTAAAATGATAAAAAGGAAATTTTAGATAAAATTTAAAAAATATAGAAAGATGCCAACTATTTGCTATTATTAAGGAAAATTCCTTAGTAAGTTAGTAACATCCCGGGAGTACGTAAGTCCATGGATAACACACAATGTTGTTTTACTTCAATTTTGTACTAGTGCCACACCTTTGATATGCGCCATCCGTTATCGCATTTTGTGAATGCGACAAGCTCATGCCGCATGCATGAGTTGCGACATGCACTGAAATCCCTGGAAAAAAGCCAGAATGTATATCGCATATGCTACCAGCGACATCTGCTAAATTCCCTAGAAATTAAGGTGGAAAATTCTTGTACTTATGTTGCATATGTTGTATGTGACATTTGCAAAAATGAAGTATCCACCCTCCAATTAGTTTGAAATTTGTGTTACTAGTATGCAAATACAAAAATATCCATCATAATTGGGAATCCATCATGTTAGACATATTGACATAATTTCATATCCACAAAAGCATATCATTGTACACATAGAAACCACAATAGAGTTCACGTTACATTACAAAAAGGCACCGCTAACATGCGTTACATTACATAAATAGTGAATGTTACATCACAAATTTCCTTCCTCTCTTTATCTCCTCCGTTGAAATGTCCTCATAACCTTTGATTGGTCAAATGGCCTTAAGAGTAAACCATCATCAATCATTTATATTTGGAAACTCCTTACATCGTCATCCTCAAAAAGCGACATTGGGGACGATGTAAGAGTACAAATCGGCAATGTTGGAGAATGTAATAGAGTGGTAATTGGATCTCTCCAGGATCCAATTACCACCCACTAATGTTTAGTCCCACATCTACTATCTGTTGGACTCTGGTCTGTCTGTGGGGTTATATAAGGAGCCCCTACACCCTCGTACTCAGAGAGAAATTCCAATAGACACATATGGCCTTTCGAGGCATTCTCTCGTGGTTTCATCCCGCTCCTTAAGGAGTAGGGTTCCACTTAAATCCCCGTGTCAACGTTTATCTTCTTTATATTTCTTGCTCTGTTTATCAAATCGCTTATGCGTTCTTAGATTTCGACATGGTATCAGAATGGGTTCGATTCTCGAGGTTTTTATGTTCGAGATTCGATTTTGACATTTTGTTCTTGGAGATTTATTCTTTTTATCATGTATGATTCAAGTTCTAGGGTTTCTCTTTCAAACCCTAATCCTGCAAACATCTTGATCAATTTTCTAAATTCATCCAAGGCGGCACGGCGCATATCGATCTACATGTCGAATTTTCAGAAGCTCCTCTCCAGGCCGCCTCTCCTGGGCAGCAACACCACGGCCCCGATGGCGCAGCAGGTGCGCTGACGCACCGCAGATTCCATGTGATGCCAAGTGTGCGCCGCATCTCTCTATCGGCGCTCCGATCTCCATCTCCAAGGCAGTGACGACGCATCTGGCGCAAATTACCAAAAAAAGTTCAAAGTCCAGGCGACGGCGCTCTCTTCTCCAGTTCCCTCACACAGGAGGCGCTCTCCTCCCCTTTCCGTTCAATCGGAGCAGCGCAAGGACTCCAGGCGACGAGCCTGATCTCGTTGAGCTCCATTGCGGAGCCCTCCCTCTCGTGGCCCGCCAGTCCCCATCTCTCATGGCGGCGCAGCATCTCCAGGCAGAACACACAGCGCAATCCTTCGCGCGCATCAAGGCGGCGGCGCGGCGCGCTCCAAGAGCCGTAAATCAAGTGGCAGTAGCGAGGACTCCCCTTCTTCACCAGGTGACGGCTCTGGCTGCTCCTCTCCATCCTCAGGCTCCAGGCGAAGCCACATCTCCCCAGGAAGAACCCTCTAAACGCGATGGCGCCGCCCAAAAGCCAGCAGCCCCATCGGAGGCATTCTAATTTTGTGAGATGGGTTCCAAGTTCCAACTTCCAACGCAGGGAACCCTAAATAAGAAAAAAAAGGGCCGAAGTTATGGGCCCAATTAGGTCGTGTTTGATTAAAAAGGGGGGAAAGAGCCCAAAAGTAGGTTGTTGCATATTTTGGGCCCAAAGGTGAGCTGAGTGTTTCAAAAAGAAGTGTTTGTTTAAAAAAAGGATTACGTACAAAAAAAGGAAGACATACGTGAAAAAAAGGAGAGAAGAGAAGAATAGCCGAAAGAAGAAAAAAAGAAGAAGAAACGGCTAAGCAAAAAAAAAGAAAGAGATTAATTTGTGTAAAAAAATAGAAGCACGAAAAAGAGAGAGAGAGAGAAGGCGTGTACAAAAGAAAAGCCGTACGCAATCAAAAAAACAGGAAAGAAGAAAAGCCGAAAAAAATTGTTTTGATGAAATGCTTGAAAAAAAGGCTACGTACAAAAAGAAGCAGTACGAAAAAAATGAATTGTGCAGAAAAAATAAATAAATTGAAGCACAGAAAAATGCATGTTTTGGTTTCTTCCAACTTTATTCATGCTCTTATTCTATCAAGTATGGGAGAAAGAGGGAGTCAGAGCTACATTCTTCAGGACATGTGCACGACTGACAGACCTACACTCCATATTTCTATAGATCATCCGTCTTTTCACCGAACATCGACTTCTTCATGGCATATACTTCTTCTCTTACGACCTGACTAGTACTCTGCACTGGACTTCTTCTATTGCGAGTCTTCTCCAGGCACAACAGAGATACATTCCGGTGACCTAGTATAGCAGCATCTCTATAGGCATGACAAAGATATATTCCGGTGACTTGAAAGTTGCAGACCCGTCCTCGAGCGAGGTTTTCTATCAGCAGCAGAGACACATTCTTCTTGTGATGTACTGTGTGAAGATGTGTTGTATACCTTTTCTTTTTGTTGCAAGATGCAGCTTTCTCAGCTACAGCTTGAGGGGGAGTGTTGGAGAATGTAATAGAGTGGTAATTGGATCTCTCCAGGATCCAATTACCATCCACTCATGTTTAGTCCCACATCTACTATTTGTGGGACTCTGGTCTATCTGTGGGGCAATATAAGGTTCCCCACACACCCTGTAGTCATAGAGAAATTCCAATAGATACATATGGCCTTTGAGACGTTCTCTCATGGTTTCATCCCACTCCTTAGGGAGTAGGATTACATGTAAATCCCCATGTCAATGTTTATCTTCTTTATATTTCTTGCTCTGTTTATCAAATCGCTTATGCATTCTTAGATTTCAGCATGCCTTAAGAGTAAACCATCATCAATTGTAGAGACCGATATTATTACATGTTATGTAATAATATAAAAAATTTCTTATTGTTCCCTGGACTACTATGTATTTTACCCGTGAGGTCTCTCCCTATATAAGAGAGCCTAGGGTTCCCTTGAATAATAGATCATTCACTTTTCCCAACATGGTATCAGAGCCTAAGCCCTAGGGCTCTCTCACCCGCCGCCTCCCGGCCCTCCCGGCCCCTCCGCCTCTCGGTCTCGCCGCTAGGTTCCGGTCCTGGCCCTTCAGCGCCGGTCCCGGTCCACGTCTCCAAGACCCCCAGCGCCGCTCCTTGCCTCCCAGCGCCGGTCCCGGCATCCCAGCGCCGGTCCCGGCATCCCAGCGCCGGTCCCGGTACCCTCTGCCTGTCCGTGCCGATCCCAACCCTAGCCGGCTTCTTCCTAGTTGGCGTCGGCCCTCTTCTGCGGCCTCTGTCGTAGCCACTTCCTTCGCCAGATCAACGGATTTGGGTGGGTAACGTCTACAAACGCACTCAAATCCTATGTTGTTTGTGTAGACACCCGGTTCTTTGTCTACAAACCCTAGTTCTTCGTCTCGGGCAATATGTCAGAATCAAAGGTTGATATGCCCTCCATAGGCGCGTTCAAAGGTCCCATGCCAATAGTGAAGATGGATGGGACGAACTACGAGCTATGGGCGATGCAGTTCATGAGCCTAATGAAGTCAAACGGTAAGAAACATATTCTTACTAAGGAAGAGCCGGCAGAGAAGACAAGGATATATGCCTAGTGGGAAGCTGATGACTCTTATGCCAAGGTTTGGCTGTCTGGTGCACTGTCGATGGAGATTGTCAATGATGTCCTCCATAAGCCCACTGCCAAGGCAATGTGGTATATTCTTGCCGCTACGTATTCCCAAGTACGTAATGAGACTGAGATGCTTCAGTTCCAGCATGATATATTCACGATGAAGCAGAACGGCAGACCACTTCACTCACTACACACGTCCCTGAGAGGGATGTTTGAGAAGTTATACAGTACCATTCCACTCACAGCAACTCCTGAGCAGCAGAAGACATTTCGGAATGCCACCATGGTGGCGTTCTACTTGCAGCCCTAGATCCTGAGTATGAGGCCGTCCGCTCTCAGATTTTGGCCAATGCAATTATTCCTCCAATGGAGGATGTTTACTGGAGGCTCAGTCACATTTCAGTTTCTTCCAGCTCATCTACTCCATCCCCATCGGCGATGGCAGTATCGCGTGGGAGAGGTGGTCAGTTCTCTGGTTGTGGACGTGGACCCCGTGATAGGGGTGGTCGCTTTCGTCAGTCGTGTTCGTACTGTCACCGCACAGGTCATTCGGAGGATACATACTACTCTAAGCATGGGTTCCCAGCATCGACGTGTGTAGCTGAGCATGCTCTGCCCCAGCCAGCATCCAATGCTGACAAACGTTTCGAGGAGTTTGTGGCACGTCTACGTGATATTATGCCACAATCATCTACTGATTCTTCTGGTGGACCTTCAGATGTTGCTGCCACAGCTTCTGCCAGTTCCTCTCCTGCTGCTAGTACCTCAGGTAGTGCTACTACATTTACGTCTTGTCATGATATATCAGATTGGATTATAAATTCTGGTGCCACACATCATCTCTGCCGAGATCGAGAGAGACTTGAGTCCTACAGGGACATTCCCCATGGTCGTTCAGTACAGATCGCAGATGGTACTCATTCCCCCCTTGTTGGACAGGGGGAGGTCTTCCTATCTCCTTCTATGCGTCTACAGAATGTTTTACATGCTCCTGAGTTCTCCATGAATCTGTTCTCTATTAGTCAGATTACGAAGGATTTGCACTGTCGTGCTATATTTGACCCCTCTTCTCTTATTTTTCAAGACATACTAACGGGCAGGGTGATTGGCTGTGGCTCTGAGCAGAATGGTCTGTATCGGCTGGTCCGGAATTCTTATGCCGGCGTCTCTTCTCATTCCGCCAGACTAGTATCTCCGTACATCTGGCATCTTCGCTTTGGTCATCTCCCGCTCCAGAAAATGCGACATCTTCTGCCCCAGATTTCTCACAGTTCTTACTTTCGCTGTAAAGCGTGTCAGTTGGGAAAGCATCATCGGTCTAGCTTTCGGAGTCGTCAGAGTCGGAGCAGTAGCTCCCCGTTCGAGTTGTTTCACATTGATATATGGGTCCAAGTCGTGTGCCCGATCATCAGGGACACATATTCTATCTAGTGGTAGTGGATGATTTTTCTCGTGTATCTTGGGTCTTTCTTTTAAAGAATAAATCTGAAGCAGGAGATGTGACTAAAAATTTAATTAATGAAGTGCAGAATGTGTTTTCCTCTACTGTCAAATATGTTCGTACAGATAATGCTCTAGAATTCTGCACACGATCTCTCTATCAGTTTCTTTCGTCGAAGGGCATTGTTCACCAAACTACTTGTGCTTACACATCTCAGCAGAATGGCATGGCAGAAAGAAAGCACCGTCACCTTCTTGACATTACTCGGACTCTCCTTATTCAGAGTTGTGCTTTTATCTCTTTCTGGGGGGATACTGTTCTTCCAGCTTGCTATCTGGTCAATCGTATGTCGTCTTCTATCCTTGGTGAGAAAATTCCTCTTTCTATCATTTTTCCTGATAAGGAATTATTCTCACTTACTCCTCGTGTCTTTGGTACTGTTGCATCTGTTCATCTCCTGACTTCTGGACTTGACAAACTCGCTCCTAGAGCTGTCAAGTGTGTCTTTGTCGGTTACTCTCGGACTCAGAAGGGATATCGTTGTAATGACCCCATAAACAAGAAATACTTTGTCAGTGTTGATGTCACGTTCTTTGTTATGTATTTTTCCCTTGCAGGTGGCAGGCTGGTACCATCCACTACTAACGATGATGTCTATGTCCCTCCGCCTCCTAGTTGGAGTTCACCTGAGTCCACTCCTGCTCCAGTTACTACGTCATCTTCACCACCACCACCACCACCTCCACAACCTCCTATTCCACCTTTACCAAAATTCTATACGCGTCGGTCAGGTCCTGCTCAGGCTACACGTCAGACATCCATCACGCCTCAGGTATGTTCAGATGGCATTACTACTGACGGGTCAGATATGGTACATGTGCAGGATTCTTCATTGCAGAAGGAGACTACACCATCCAGTACAGTGAACGATGACCTTGATATTCCTATTGCTATCTGGAAGCAAAAGCGGGCGTGTGCATCTTATCCCTTTGCTTCTCAAGTGTCTTTTCATCGCCTCACAGGCGACTTTCAGAGATTTGCTGCAGCTTTATCTTCCGTTGACATACCACGGACCTACCAGGAAGCTATGAAGTTTGAGTACATGGACCTTGGTTATTGCTCCTCCTGATGCATCCATTGTTAGCTGTAAATGGGTATTCACAGTTAAATAACATGCTGATGGCAGTCTAGATCGGTATAAGGCACGGCTGGTCGCGCGAAGTTTCACACAAACCTATGGCGTGGACTATATGGATACATTTTCTCCGGTGGCTCGTCATTCTACTCTTCGCATTCTCTTATCAGTTGTTGTGGTACGTGATTGGACTATATCTCAACTGGATGTCAAGAATGCCTTCTTGTATGGAGATCTGCAGGAGGAAGTCTACATGCAGCAGCCACCAGGGTTCACTACTGAGGGGGAGAAGCATATCGTGTGTAGACTTCACAAGACAATTTATGGCCTCAAACAGAGCCCAAGAGCGTGGTTCCAGAAGCTTTCCCATCTGATTGAACGACAGGGGTTCAAGAGGTCGAATGCAGACTGCTCGTTGTTTATTCAGAAGTCTTTTGCAGATACGGTTGTCATCATGGTATATGTTGATGATATTCTGGTTACAGGAGATGATGTTCAGGGCATAGAGAGGGCAAAGGCATTTCTAGGCCGTCAATTCGTCAAAAGGATCTTGGAACCCTAAGATACTTTCTGGGGTTGGAATTTGCCAGGAATGCACAGGGTCTGGTGATGACCCAAAGGAAGTACATTACAGATTTTTTGACTGAAACAGGCATGGTTGGATGCAGACCATCGAGTATTCCCATGGATCCAAGCATGAAGTTGTATGATGATGACACTGTTGAAGTGGACAAGAGGAGATATAGAGAAATGGTGGGTAAGCTCCTTTATATTACCATAACTCGACCCGATATTGCCTTTGCAGTAAGCCGGGTGAGTCAATTTATGGAGCAGCCAAGACAAGTTCATATGGACGCCATATACATGATACTGAGGTATCTGAAGTCTTCTCCAGGTTCAGGGCTGCTATTTCGAAAGGGCACAGACTTATCTATTTCAGCATGTGCAGATGCCGATTATGCAGGATGTCCTAAGGATCGAAAGTCGACCTCAGGATTTGCCGTTTTTGTTGGGAGCTCTCTGGTTTCTTGGAAAAGCAAGAAACAAACTGTTGTGGCAAGGTCCAGTGCTGAATCTGAATACAGGGCCATGCCACAAGCAAGCACGGAGATAATGTGGGTTCGATCTGTGCTAGAGGATTTACATGTAGCCGTACCTTTACCCATGCAGCTTCAGTGTGACAATCAGGCAGCATTGTTTATTGCCAACAATCCAGCATTCCACGAAAGAACAAAGCATATTGAAGTTGACTGCCACTACACTAGAGATTTGATCCAGAGAGGATTGATAGCTACAGCTCATGTGAGCTTAGGGGATCAGACTGCTGACGTACTCACCAAGCCATTGCTCAAAGGACCCTTCCAGAGATGTTCTTCCAAGCTGAGCATGATAGACATCTATGCTCTACCTTAAGGGGGAGTGTAGAGACCGATATTATTACATGTTATGTACATGTTCGTAATTTCTTATTGTTCTCTGGACTACTATGTATTTTACCCGTGAGGTCTCTCCCTATATAAGAGAGCCTAGGGTTCCCTTGAATAATAGATCGATCACTTTTCCCAACATCAATCATTTAAATTTGGAAATTCCTCGCATCGTCGTCCTCAAAAATCGACAGGCGACGAAGAGTACAATAAGTGGGTTGAGTATCCCTTACGTCTTCTCCCATCATCCTCCTAGGGGATTGCAATATTTGCATATCTTCAATGGGTGGCTCGATAATGAATTAGGTCTCCAACACAAAATCTAACAGCTCATAAGGATCCAACTTAGGCAATGCAATATATTCCATGTCTGGAGCATCTGCTTCTTGTCCAACATCTACTACGGATAATCGCATCTGCGCCCCCATCCATGTCCCGGTCCACGAGCTCCAGCACGACCTCTTCCTCTCCATTGTGCTCTCCCTCTCGCTTGTGTCTAAGCTTGGCCGGCATACTTCTTATATATGGTCATTGCATCTGCAAATTGGAATGCCAACCAGTACTTCAGGCTAGCAATCTCTACATAAGATTTCTTCCAATCACTGAATATTATTCCTATTGCTTTTCTCCTAGCATCCCATGCTCTTTTTTTCTTAACCCACTATTGGTAGATTCCGTGAATGTGAGCCCTCAAACTCGGCAATCGAATGATGGGGTCATTTTCATCATGGTTAACATCGATCTCACCATGAAGTCGCAGTCTAGTTGAGAATGATCATGTTTAACAGATGGGTTTATACAAGTGTATGAGTCGTCGATCTTAGAGATCACCCACACACTGTCGAATCTCCAGAAATGACCATATAGAAACTAAAGATGGCCATTCGATTCCATAGTACATAGAATAGATCAAACCAAGGTTGTGGATTCTTTAATCACGAAGTTGTAGTGGGTTAAGGTGTGGTGTTTCTTCACAGCATAAATCAAATCATCTTTAATCTTGAATGTTCTACCCTTTCAAAGTTCATCACTAAAACTGTCGAGCCCAGACTTCTATCGAAAATCATCCTCAAATGTTGCATGGGTGTCACAGCCTCTGACTTCAAAAAACGGTACACAGGAAACAATTGTTTGACCAATAGGGTCATCAGCTACTGTCTAGTCATTCACAACAACATTATCCTCAAGCTCTTGGTCATTTTCCTCGTCCAACTCATCATATGCTACCCTTGATTGTTGTCATTCAGGGCATGATTAACTTCTCTCAAGAAAATATCACCCATGAATTCGTGAACTTGTGTAGTCTGCGTTACAGGGTCATTGGTACTTCGAACCACAGAAGAACCCGTAAAAAGCGATCATGAAGGCCATCATATTCGATGCCACGATCGAACCCAATTGACTCGCAAATCTCACTAAGTGTTGATTTCCCAATTGTATTGGTGTATAGAAAAATGTATGCCATCATCGTCTACAATGGATGTTAACATAGCCTCTTCACCTACCCCGCAGGGGATGCAATTTGATAATTTGTTTTGGTTGGTGTTCTTGTCCAAGTTAAGCTATCGATGAACTAGATTCAACAACTCGTTGTACGTAACAATCGACATTAAGCCTAAACCACGCACATCCCTGATTGTACCCTTCAAATGGAACATGCAATAAATCGACTCCAATCCAACCTAGTACATGGGTGAGCAATGGATTTCTAAGTAAAAAACATTAGTCAATCATCACATGTACTTCAATTTGGTGGAAATTAACATTATTCATAAAACACAACACAAAACATATTCATCTTTACCTAGGGCTTGGAGAGCTCTATGGGGGAGCGCCAATGGTTGAAGCATTACAGGACGATGTGGCGCCAAAGTGCTCCAGAGGTGGGAGGCGGCGCACTGGCGAAGAGGGAGTGACTGGGGAAGCTCTGAAATGTCACGAGAACAAGAAACACTCTGCTTCGTTGAAACGAGGAAGTGAGTAGAGAAGAAGGCCCAACATAGGGAGTTAAACATTCCATGGATTTCAGTACATGCCGCAACTCGTACATGCGACATGAGCTTATTGCATTCACAAAATGCGATAGTGGATGGCGCATATCCAAGGTGTGACACCAGTACATTGAAGTAAAAAAAACATTGTACACTATCTAGGGAATCATGTATTCTTGGGACATTACAAAGGAACTTTCCTCTACTATTATTATGGCTTCTTTTCCAACACAGAGGATAGTAATTGTTCTCCCAACCATGGTAGCGTTGAGGCTTGTGCCTCGGTCTAGTTCTATGAGGTGTATGCCTCAAGTGATTGAGGTATAGCTAAGGTGGAACACATCGAGGAGAGGTGATGTGTTCTGCTGAGGCGAATTAACCTTTTTGGGGTATTTTATTGATGATGTTAATTGCTCAGTTGGTAGTTTGAGAAACTTATAATCGTATGCATGTTAAGGATGTATAATACAATGTGAGTGCCAAAATTTGATGTTTTTCGTGATAATAATTTCATACGTACCATCGTTGGCATTTGCGAGCAGAGCAAATACCCAAATGGACAAATGCTCCTCCACACCCTAGGCTTGTTGATCAATCAGTGCAACCATTGTGTTGGTAGGGTATAGTACGTCGGGCTTGGCTCGCCCTTTTTGTGCAGATAAACGGTTTTTCAACAATATTTTAGTTACAAATACCAAATATGTATTGATTAATTCTTTCATTTATAGACAACGAATACATCTTTGATTGGATGAAAATGTTGTAGAAATGGATATGGAGTCGTTATGTCTTTTCTTTTGTGTTTTTATCTCTATTATTTCATCATATATTATAGTGTTATGTTTTATATGTTTGTAGAAAATGTATAACTACATCAACATATATATAATTATATGTTTATGCATATCTTTCTCTATAAATTGAGGCTTACTCGCCATGATTCTAAGGAAAATGCCCCGTTCTGCCTTTCATTTTTCCAAACCTTGCTCCCAACGGAGATAAATTAACAACTTTTTAATCTTTGATCATTGATCATAAGCTCCCTTAGGTTGAGGAGTACGAGGCATGCCTGTTTAATTGTAACCTCTACATGGATTGTTCTATGAAAACTCTATATTACATATATAGGTCCATTGTTACGAGGGTTTACTGATCAAAAATCAAAATTACATGTATGCCCCCTACAATTTGAATTTTATGTGGAGAAATTCTCTAAATACTGTGTTACATATATGCTTTTATATATTAGATCTTTTAGATGGCTAATCCTCTAAACTTGTTTCATTTATGTATATGCCTTTTCTCATGGTTTCTGGCATATATGTCTTAGACTCATCGAATGTCTTATGGTTCATCATGTATGGATGATTTGATCAGCAGTTATGTGAAACATTCATATATCATGCCATGAACCTACTTAAGAACAATCACTACTTTCAAATGTCGTGAAAATTTGTCATGCCACGGATTATCATATGCATAAAAGTCAATGTGAAGATAAGCCGGTGACAGTTGTGAGATTAAATTATTTTCATATTAAAGTACTACATATTTTGATGAGATATTAATGTAAAGCCATTGTGAATTTCTAATATGAATTTGCTAATCATATCATAATTTTGCAATGAATAACACAAAACCAACTTTAATCAAGATTGCCAAATCAGGGATGTCAGGAAGGCAGGAGGGGAGGGGATGCCAGGAAGGTCGAGGACGTAAGGGGGGGTGGGGGGGTAGTTCGGCTAATACATCCATGAAGAGATCCCCATTATGGAAAAAATAAAAATCAGAATAGTGCTTTAAATCTCATTAGATTCATATACTTTGATTGACCCAGAAAGGAGTAGGAATTTGGATCAATCTGGCACCTTGCAAGGCCAAGGCGACAGACAAAGCTATACGAGTTGTCATATATAAAGGCTACTTAAATTACTACTCTGTGAAACTCGAAGGGATCAATCATCTCCTCTCTTCAAATTTTCTAGATTTAATCCATGGAAAATTCACAAATAAATTTGGACAACTTTTTTTAGTTTTATGAGAGAATTAACTTCTCAGTATATTTGAAACGCAAAGGATGGGCATCCAGTATGGAGCGCCATCTAGATTTATTTCAACAAAAGCAACATACTTGTGGACATCTTTTTATAACCTCTCAAACAAGCAAGTGCACTGGCAATGCAATGATGCATACAATGCTTTTGTGATGCGCACGACATTCTCAACATGATATCTCATCTCATGTCTTTCATCAGCTAGCTCAGGTCTTCCCATCTCTTGTAAATCTGATCTCCTCCACTCACCACCCAGATTTGAAGCTCTCACAAAAGGTGTATGCTACACTCGCATCTATGCATGAAATTATCGGTTCTCCCCAAGCTATAGTCGAACGCGTGAAAAAAAGGTTCCCCACATCTTCCTCCCCACCACGATATACAAGGCACATACGACATACCCCTCCAATTTCTCATGACAACATGGTTACCAACCGCTCCTGACTCACTAACTGTGGAAACGTAAAAGAGAGAGTGATTCATCATAGCCCTAGAGCTCTCTTATATAGGAGAAAAGCTCTAGGGACAAAATACATAAATAGCTGAAAGAAGAGAAACATTACATAATAGTATCTGTAGAGAATATTATGTAGTCGGTGTATCATTATTCTATTTTATTTTCCCGATAACCTCTTAGGTAATTTACCCACGGGTCCTCTCTATATAAGAGAGCCTAAGGTTCTATGGAATATACAGATTGCTCATTTCCACCAACATGGTATCAGAGCCAAAACCCTAACCCTAAAACCCTACCACCGCCGCCCCTCTCTCTCTCTTTCCCTTTCTCGGTGCCGTCGCCCCTCACCTTAGGGTGTCACCGCTGCCACCCCGCCTCCCCATCTCCCGATGCCACCCCGCCCCTTCTCGCCTGTCTATCTCTCCACCACCGGCCTATCTCAACGTCGCCGGCCTCTCCACCGTAGGGAGCCTTCCGCCGCCGGTTCCTCCCTCAACGTCGGCGTCTTCTCCGTCGGCTTCTCTCTCTCCATGGATTTGAGCGTGTAACGTCTACAAATGCACTCAAATCCCGTCAAGTTGATGTAGACAAATCTATTTTGGTCCACGGATCCTAGTTTTTCATCTCTGGCATTATGTCTGACAACAAAGTAGATATGCACTCCATCGACGCGTGCAAAGGTCTCGCGCCATTACTCAAGATGGATGGGACAAATTATGAGCTCTGGGCGATGCAGTTCATGAGCCTCATGAAGTCGAACGGTAAGAAGCACATTCTTACCGAGGAAGAACCGGCAGCGAAGACTGGGATCTATGCCTCCTGGGAGGCTGATGATTCATATGCCAAATTTTGGCTCTCAGGCACGTTGACGATGGAGATTGCAAATGATGTCCTCCATCAACCCACCGCTAAGGCAATGTGGGACATCCTGGCAGCCACTTATTCGCAAGTGCGAAATGAAAGAAAGATGTTACAGCTCCAGCATGATATATTCACCACGAAGCAGAATGGTCGACCACTACATTCCTTGTATACATCCCTACGGGGGATGTTTGAGAAATTTTACAGTATTATACCTCTCACGGCTACCCCTGAGCAGCAGCCAGCAGAAGACCTTCCGGAATGCTACCATGGTTGGGGTACTGCTAGCAGCACTTGATCCTGAGTATAAGGCGGCCCGATCTCAAATACTTGCCGATGCTACCATTCCTCCTATGGAGGAAGTTTACCGGAGGCTTAGCCGCATCTCTGTTCCTTCCAGCACTTCTACTCCACCACCTTCGGCGATGGCTGTGTCGCGAGGGAAAGGTGGCCAGTCTTCATTCCGTGGACGTGGACCTCGTGGCCGAGGAGGTCGTTTTCGCCAACCATGCACTTTCTGCCATCGCACAGGTCACTCCGAGGATACATGCTATTCTAAGCATGGGTTTCCAGCATCGGTGCACGTAGTTGAGCATGTTACATCTCCGTCGGCATCCACTTCAAATCACCGGTTTGAGGAGCTTGTGGCGCGATTGCGCGATATTATGCCTCAACCATCTACAGATTCTCCAGGAGGTCCACCAGATATTGTTGCTTCAGCATCTACCAGTACTTCTGCCGCTGCCAGCACCTCAGGTAGTGCTTCTGCTTTTACATCATGTCATGATCTCTCAGATTGGATTATGGACTCCGGCACAACCCATCATCTCTGCCGTGACAGAGATAGACTTGAGTCATACAGAGACATTTCACCTGGACGCTCAGTGCTCACAGCTGATGGGACTCATTCCCCCATCGTTGGACAGGGGGGATTACCTTATCACCGTCCATGCATTTACAAAATGTTCTACATGCTGCTGAGTTTTCCATGAATCTACTGTCTATTAGTCAGATTACGAAGAATTTGCACTGTCGTGCTATATTTGGCCCATCTTCTCTTATTTTGCAGGACATACTAACGGGCAGGGTGATTGGTTGTGGCTCTGAGCAGAATGATCTCTATCGTCTGGTCTGGAATTCATATGTTGGTGTCTCTTCCTACTCAGCCGGATCAATCTCTCCGTACACCTGGCATCTACGCTTCGATCACCTCCTGCTTCAAAAGATGTGTCATCTCTTGCCTTATATTTCTCCAAGATCGTCGTTTCGATGTGAAGCCTGTCAGTTGGGAAAGCATCATCAAGCTAGCTTCCCTAGTCGTCAGTGTTGGAGCAGTAGCTCTCCTTTTGAATTATTTCATGTTGATATTTGGGGTCCGAGTCGTGTTCCTGATCATCAGCGACACAGGTTCTATCTTGTAGTAGTTGATGACTTCTCTCGTGTATCGTGGGTATTTCTTTTAAAGAATAAATCTGAAGCAGGGGATGTTATTAGAAATCTTATCATTGAAGTGCAGAATGTTTTTTCATCTTCTGTCAAATATGTTCATACGGACAATGCGTTGGAATTCTGCACTTGCTCTCTCTCACATTTCTTTTCATCCAATGGTATTATTCATCAAACCACATGTGCTTACACATCTCAACAGAATGGAGTGGCAGAGCGAAAACATCGTCATCTCCTTGATATTACTCGAACCCTGCTTACAGAGTTATGCGCCTATCACTTTTGGGGGGTTTGTCAATCGTATGCTGTCCTTTGTATGCGGTGAGAAAATTCCTCTTTCTGTTATTTTTCCAGAGAAGGAATTATTTTCTCTTACCCCTCGTGTTTTTGGTGCTATTGCTTTTGTTCACCACTTGTCTCTTGGACTTGACAAACTCTCACCTAGAGCTGTCAAGTATGTCTTTGTTGGTTACTCTCGGACTCAGAAGGGTTACCATTGTTATGACCATGTAAACAGAAAGTATTTTGTCAGTGCTGATATTACACTTTTTGAGTCGGTTATGTACTTCTCCCATGCAGGTGACAGGTTGGCCTCTTCCACATCTAATGATGACATCTATGTTCCTCCTCTTCCTAGTCTGAGTCTACCTTTATCCATTCATGTCCCGGTCATCACGCCAACGTTATCTCCATCACTACCACCACCACCACAACCACCTATCATGCCATTACCTAAATTTTATACACGCAGGTCAGGTCCTACTCAGGCGGCACGTCAATCATCCATCACGCCTCAGGTATGTTCAGATGCTATTACTAACGATAGATCGGATAGTGTGCCTGTGTAGGATTCTTCTTTGCAGGAGGAGTGTGCACCATCGAGTACAGTGGATGATGACCTTGATGTCTCGATTGCTATTCGGAAGCAGAAACGGACTTGCGTGTCTTATCCCCTTGCTTCTCAGGTTTCCTTTCACCGCCTCACAGGAGACTTCCAGAGATTTGTTGCGGCCAGTGTTGCAATAGTCGGCCGACTATCCCGAATAGTCGGTCCGACTATGAGGTGCGGTGGGGTACCCGACTAAACAAACCTCTAGTCGGGCAATAGTCGGCCCGACCGAATAGTCGGCCGACTATTCGGCCGACTGGCCCGACTATGAGGCCGACTGGAGTTTGACTCTTCATATTTTTATTTTTTTTATTTTTTATTTTCAATATTTATGGGTTACATTTTACCATGGTATCGTCACAAATGTCAAATTCTATATGTCTATTATATTTATTGGTACTTTTATCTTGGATTCATGTTAAATAATGACCATATATGTATAAAAATATAAGAATATATGTATTATAAATAATTTTTATATTAAAAAATACAAAACCAAATAATTTTGAATAGTCGCCCGAATACCGATTATTCTCTATTCAGTGACCCCTCCGACTGAATACCGAATACCGTCTTCTGCAACACTGGTTGCGGCTTTGCCTTCTGCGGAGATACCACGGAATTATCAGGATGCTATGAAAATTGACTGATGGCAGTTGGATATGGAAGAAGAAATGGCTGCTTTACAGTCCCGGGGTACATGGAGCTTGGTTACCGCTCCATCTGGCGCATATATTGTTAGCTGCAATTAGGTATTCACAGTGAAGTATCACGCAGATGGGAGCCTTGACCAGTACAAGGCACGGCTAGTGGCGAGAGGCTTCACTCAAATATATAGTGTGGACTATATGGATACATTCTCTCCAGTGGCTAGTCACTCTACTCTTCGCATTCTTCTATCTGTTGTTGTGGTGCGTGACTGATCCCTATTTCAACTTGATGTCAAGAATGCATTCTTGTATGGAGATATGCAAGAAGAAGTCTACATGCAGCAGCCACCGGGGATTGCTGCTGAGGGGGAGAATCATATGGTGTGTAGACTTCACAAGGCGATATATGGCCTTAAACAGAGCCCAAGGGCGTGGTTCCAGAAGCTTTCCCACCCAATTGAATGACAGCGGTTCAAAAGATCAAATGCGGATCACTCGTTCATTCAGAAGACTTCTAAAGGTACGGTTGTCATCATGGTATACGTTGATGATATTCTGGTTACAGGAGATGATGCTCAGGGGATAGAGATGGCAAAAGCATTTTTGGGCCGTTAGTTTGTCACGAAGGATCTTGGTATCCTACGATATTTTCTGGGGCTGGAGTTTGCCAGGAATGCACAGGGTCTGGTGATGACCCAAAAGAAATATATTGCAGATTTGCTGATTGAAACGGGCATGATTGGATGTAGACCATCGAGCACTCCTATAGATCCAAGTATGAAATTATATGACAACGATACTGAAGAGGTTGACAGGAGAAGATATAGAGAGATGGTGGGTAAGCTTCTTTACATCACTATAACTCGACCCGATATTGCTTTTGCAGTAAGTCGAGTGAGTCAATTCATGGAGCAGCCAAGACAGATACATATGGATGGTATATATATGATACTAAGATATCTAAAGTCTTCTCCATGCTCAGAATTTTTGTTTAGAAAGAACACAGATTTATCTATTTCGGCTTGTGCAGATGCAGACTATGCAGGATGTCCTAAGGATCATAAGTCTACTTCAGGCTTTGTAGTTTTTGTGGGTAGCTCTCTGGTATCTTGGAAAAGTAAGAAACAAACTGTTGTGGCTAGATCTAGTACTGAATCTGAATATAGGGCCATGGCACAAGCAAGCACGGAGATGATGTGGGTTCGAGCTGTACTAGAAGACTTGCATATAGATGTACCTCTACCCATGCAGCTACAGTGTGACAATCAAGCTGCTTTGTTCATTGTCAATAATCCAGCATTTCATGAAAGAACAAAACATATTGAGGTAGACTGCCACTACACTAGAGATATGATCCAGAAGGGCTTGATTTCTACTTCACATGTTGGTTCAGAGGAGCAGACTGCCGACATTTTCACCAAGCCATTGCTCAGAGGACCTTTTCCAGAGATGTTCTTCCAAACTGAGCATGATTGATATCTATGCTCCATCTTGAGGGGGAGTGTAGAGAATATTATGTAGTCGGTGTAACATTTATTCTATTTTAATTTTCTGATAACCTCTTATGTAATTTACACATGGGTCCTCTCTATATAAGAGAGCCTAGGGTTCTATGGAATATGCAGATTGCTCATTTCCACCAACAGTATCTAAAGAGATATAAATATCTCAACACTCCCCCTCAAGCTGGAGCATAAATATCTATCATGCTCGGCTTGGAACAGCAACGATGAATGGTCCCTTTGCAAGTGCCTTGGTGAACATAACAGCAACTTGATCACCTGATGCAACATGAGAAGTGAATATAAACCCCTTTTGGATCAGATCACGAGTATAGTGGCAGTCAACCTCAATGTGTTTTGTTTTTTCATGAAAGGTTGGGTTATTTGCTATAAATAGTGCAGCTTGATTATCACATTGTAGATGCATTGGAAGTGGCACCTCCATAGTTAGATCAGTCAAAACTGACTTGACCCATATCATTTCTATGCTCCCTTGGGCCATTGCCTTATACTCTGAGCTGATTTTGCACTTGATCTGGCTACAACAGTCTGTTTCTTGCTTTTCCATGAAATCAACGAGCTTCCTACAAATACAATGAAACCTGAGGTTAACTTTCTATCCTTGGGGCACCCAGCATAGTCTGCATCTACACATCATGTTACTGTCAGGGTTGTGTCTCTCTTGAATAGAAGTCCTGCACCTGGAGAGGACTTGAGATACCTCAAGATCATGTTGACTGCATCCATGTGAGACTGCCTAGGTTGCTCCATAAATTGGCTAACTCTGCTGACAGCAAACGATATATCAGGCATAGTAATAGTAACATACAATAACCTCCTACCAACTCTCTGTATTGTCTCTTGCCTACCTCTGCAGAGTCATCATCATATATCCGCGCATTAGGATCCATAGGAATAGTAGCAGGTCTACATCATGTCATACCCGTCTCAGATAAGAGATCAATGACATATTTCCTTTGTGTCATTACCATTCCCTGATGATTTCTTGCAAATTCTAGGCCAAGAAAATACCTCAGCTTTCCAAGATCCTTGGTCACAAACTGCTGCCCAAGAAAATCCTTGGCTGCCTGAATAACTTCATTATCACTACATGTGACAACAATATCATCAACATAAGCAGAATAGCAACCATACCCGTATGGGTCCTCTTAACAGACAGAGAATTGATCCGCAGTAGATATGACAAAACCCTGTAGTTCAATCAACTCTGAGAGCTTCTGAAACCAAGCCCTCGGACTCTGCTTAAGACCATATATGACCTTATGAAGTTCGCACACCATAGTAGACTCCCCCTCAGCAGCGAACCCCGGTGGTTGCTGCATATACACATCTTCATGCAAATCGCCATATAGGAAGGCATTCTTGACATCTAATTGGAAAAGGGGCCAGTCTTTTATCATAGCAACGGCAACAAGGATGCGTAGTGTAGAATGACATGCAACAGGAGAAAAGGTGTCATGATAGTCCACACCATAAGATTGAGTGGATCTACGAGCAACCAACCGAGCCTTGTATCGGTCCACGGAACCATCTGCACGGTGTGTAAAAGTAAACACCCATTTACTGCCAACAACAGAAGCACCTGGTGGAGCAGAGACAACACTCCACGTACCACGAGATTGTAAAGTACCAATCTCCTCTTCCATAGCCAGTCGCCACGGACCACTTTGTAAAGCTTCCTGATAGGATTTCGGTATCTGTACTGCAGATAAGGCAACAACAAACCTCTGAAAGTCCTCAGATAACCGCGTCAGAGAGACATGAGAGGAAAGTGGATGCATCGTACAAGCGTGCCGCTTCCTCCGTAATGTATTAGGCACATCCAGATCCATTGTATCCTCAGAATTGGGATCATTCAGACCATCCTGCAAACTCAAATCACCAGTGCCATAAGTAGAACTCAAATGCTCAGGACATACCTTGGGTGTGTTGGATGTTTTTTGAGGCACATGAGCACGAGGCCGGCGCTGATACACTTGAGGAAAGAAAGAAGGTGGCGGTGGTGGAGGAGGTGGCTGAGATGTAGGCGGTGGTGGTGCAGAAGGTGGAGGTGGAGGTGGAGGTAGAGAGATAGGAGGTGGTGGCATGTAAACCTCTTCTCCACTCGCTGAGGGAATGAGCTTGTCACCTGTAGGAGGAAAATACACGATGGATTCAAAGAAGATGACATCAGCACTAACATGGTACCTTCGCCGAGCAGGATCAAAACAACGATACCCCTTTTGGATCTTGGAATACCCAACGAACACACGCATGACTGCTCTAGGAGAGAGCTTGTCAAGACCTGCAGAAAACTGATGAACAAAAGCAACACAACCAAAAACACGAGGTGTAAGAGAGAAAAGATCCTTCTCAGGAAACGCAATCGAGAACGGAATTTTTTCCCTACTTAATTGTGGGAAAAGGCTTTGTTGTTGTCGTTGTTGTTGTAGAAACGATGAAGGCATCCGATTCACCAAATAACATGCAGTGAGAACAGCATCCCCCCAGTATGAGTGGGGAGCACAACTCTGAATTAGGAGAGTTCTGGTGATATCCAAGAGATGGCGATGTTTCCTCTCGGCCACCCCATTCTGTTGGGACGTATAAGCACACGATGTCTGATGCACTATACCATATGATCTAAGACATTGAGAAAGTTGTGTACTACAGAATTCAAGTGTTTATCAGAACGTATATACTTGACATCTGCAGAAAAGACATTTCTTATTTCATTAATAAAAGACTGAATGACAGGACTAACATCGGACTTGTTCTTAAGTAGAAAGACCCATGACAATCTAGAAAACTCATCAATCGCAACAAGATAAAATCGGAGTCCCAGAAGATCAGGAACCCGACTGGAATTCCAAATATCCAAATGAATCAACTCGAAGAGACAATGACTGTTTTGACCCTGACGACTCTGAAATGATGACATGTAATGCTTCCCAAGCTGGCAGGCCTCACACTGGAAGGTAGAGCGAGGAGAGATCTGAGGAAGAACATGATACAGCTTTTGCAGAGGAAGATGACCAAAACGAAGGTGCCACGTATAAGGTGAGACAGATCTAGTGCGAAGAGAAGAAACAGCAACATACGGAGATTGCACCAGTCTATATAGGCCTCCTTGCTCATGGCCAGTTACAATCACCCTGCCCGTTAGAATATCCTAAAACACAAGAGCAGAGGGGTAATATGGCATGACAATGCAAATCCTTGGTGATTTGACTAATAGATAATAGATTCATAGAGAATTCAGGTGCGTAAAGAACATTTTGAAGCCTCATTTCGGAGGTTAACTGCATCTCCCCCTGACAAGTGATGGGAGAATGAATCCCACAAGCAATCACCGCAGATTTGCCTGACTGAGTCGGGCTATAGGTACTAAATTGACCTTTATCACCACAAAGATGACGGGATGCTCCTGAATCAATGATCCATTCTGACAGGTCTGCCCTGTAACAGCTAGTAAAAGCATATGCAGTACCTGACGTAGATGTAGTGGCTGAGGCTGCTACCTCTGATGATCCCGACTGTGAGCTAGTTAACCCTGGTGATGGCATAATCTCCCTGAGCCGTGCAACTAAGTCGTCAAACCTCTGGTCAGATGCACTAGAAGAGCTGTTGCACTGTTGGATCTGTTCTGCCACACGAGCTGAAGCAGGAAACCCATGCTTAGAATAACACGTTTCCTCTGAATGACCTGGCCTGTGGCAAAAGTTGCAAGGCTGGCGAGGGGGTCTACTACCTCCTCCTCCTCCACGACCTCCTCGGCCACGGAACTGCGTAGCGCTTCCCTTACCACGAGATGCTGCCATGGCTGAAGAAGTCTGTGACACAGATGAACTACCAGAGGATATGGAGAGCCTACTAAGTCGACGATATGCCTCCTCCATTGGAGGTATAGTGGCATCGGTGAGAATCTGTGCCCTAGTTGCGTCATACTCTGGATTCAGTGCAGCTAGGAAGACTCCCGTCATCACGGAATCTCGATATGCCTTGAGTTGCTCTGGTGTAGCTGTCAAGAGAATGTAACCATGTAGCTTTTCAAACATACCTCTCAGAGACGTGTAAAGGGTATGTAAAGGACGACCATTCTGCTTAGAAGTGAAGATATCATGCTAAAGTTGCAGAATCTTTGACTCATTCTTCGCCGGAGAATATGTGGCGGCGAGAATATCCCACACGGCCTTTGTTGTAGGCTGACTCAAAATGTCATTGGTTATCTCCATAAACATTGTTCCAGACAGGCATACTCGTGCATACGCATCATCTGCCTCCCATGAGGCGTTGACCCTAGTCTTGTCAACAGGCTCCTCCTGTGTGAGGATATGTTTCTTGCCATTACATTGCATCAGACTCGTGAACTGCGTGGCCCACAATTCATAATTAGTTTCATCCATCTTCACAATGGGTGCTGGACCTTTGAATGCACCTAGGGATGGGATGTCAGCCTTGTTGTCAGACATGGTGACGGCAATCTCTCAAAACTGGGGTTATAAACTCGAGCACAGATCGTCTACACGGACATATAGGAAGATGATTGTGGGTGTAGACTCATACCACAACCACTTCCATTCTTTGAAGGCTCCTTCGGAAGGTTAGTGTGTTTATAGGTTGTTGACTCAAACCCTAGAGAGACAGGCCAAAGCCCAACGAGAGCGCGGGCGCACAGGCAGGACGCGTGGAGGCACGTTGGGGGCACGCAGGGAGCGTGCGGGCGCAAGCGTGTTGTGCACGCAGGCGCATAGACGTGTTGTGCACACAGCGCAGGGCCGATACCGCGGAGGGGCGGCGCGATGCTGCAGAGGGGCGGCCCAGTGCCGCGGAGGGGCGGCACGATGCCGCGGAGGAGCGACGACGGCGGCAGCGCCTCGAGATGATGCGAAGGGTTTCGGTGGGGACCAGGGTTTTGGGTACAGGATCCGGTCTCGGACCGTCGCTCTGATACCATGTGGAAACTTAAAAGAGAGAAAGAGTGATTCATCGTAGCCCTAGAGCTCTCTTATATAGGAGAAAAGCTCTATGGACAAATTACATAAATAGCCGAAAGAAAAGAAACATTACATAATAGTATCTAAAGAGATATAAATATCTCAACACTAACCATCTGTGCAACTTCATCTACGAAGGTACCTTTTCACAACAACCTGCAATCAATGGCAAAATACAGATTAGGTATTGACCCGCTCCCATAAGTTCAGTTATGGCATGTTGGCTCCACTTCCTACAACAAGACCAACGATGTAAATTCAAAGATCAACTCCTCCAAAAGCAATGCAACACTACTACGCCACTCCTATGCGACCATACATCATCCCATCACCTGGTTACCACCAACTGCATGTCCTTAATAATTGCAAATGACCTGGGAAGATGTACCAATACCCCTCTTCCAACCAAAAATCTGAAAACAAATGTTGTTCCCCAACATTCACACAAAGAGTGACCCCAGCTGCATAGTTAGCATAGGGTTGCAAGTAGGGTTGCAAATGGACGGATATGGAAATGAATATAAGTGTTAATTTATCCTTATCTGTTTTTAAATATGAATACGGATGTGGATACGAATATTAACGGATATGCAACTATGTTACCATATCCTTAGAAAATGGATACGAATGTAAAATGGATATTGAATGCGTACGAATAATATTAGAAATACTCTATATATTAGCTTAAATATACATGTATTGGATAGAATGCATATAATATAAACATATTGAATGTGTGTATATCATAATACGATGAAAAAGGTATAAAATTGTTTTATATGTTGTTAAAAATAAACATACAATTATATGTATATGTGAAAATGGATATACGAATACGGATACAGATGTTTATCTGTATCCCTTTTAAAACAGATACGGATACCTATGTCAAAATCTATATAAAACGGATACGGTGGCGAATCGGATACAAATATATTCATATCCGTTTGCATCCCTAGTTAGCAGGCATATCAACCTGTAAATTTATTTTTCCACCTTTTGTCGGTAGCAAGAACACTAACATGGGGTAGGAGCAATCGACCCCAACAAAACTAGACAATCATCCCTAGATAGCAACTCCGACCTCCAACACTTAAGTCTTTGTTCTAGTCTATCCACTTCCAAATCCCAATCCATCCATTTGCGGGAAGAACTTGCCAAGGACAAGCCCCTCAATAAATCATTGACAGCTAACCCAACTGAATAGCCAACAACCTCCCACAAGTTGAGGCATCATGCTCACTCATGCCAAAGGCCATGAAAATCAACTTCCAACGGTTGATCCTTGCTGAGACCTCTACAAGAGCATCGACTCGCCATGCCTGCAACTCAAGCCTCCAACAAAACAAACCTTATCATCTACCTAATGAAACAGTGAAGTTTATACCGCATATACATAAAGCTTGCAATTAACTTCTCAATACTCTTCTTTTAGCAGTTTGCGCATGAAATTCCTTTGAAATGAAGACTATTCTACTAAGTCCCCCCTCCTCCCTAATCCCCTAGTCTACCTCCGCCTTAAGGGCAAATTAGTCAACAAAAACACATGCTCCCAACCAATAACAGCCCTCAATGTGACATACTCGTAGATATCATAAACAACCTTTACCCTAGATATTGATCTCTCATTTCATATTCTTGCATAATTGTTCACTCTTCCCCATCCTCCCCATTCTCTCTTTATCTCTCTCTCTCTCGTTTCTTTATCACCAAGGATTTATTTCCCTCTCAATATCTCCCTCTCTCCCATCTTTTCTTTTTCCCAATCTCTTTTGCATTCCCTTCTTCATCGGTTCATCTTCAAATTCCCCTCCTCCTTCCTCTATATGAAAGTTCTTCCTCAAAATATCTCTTTCTCCATCTCTCCATTCACAAACCCGACAACCCTCTCTTTTCCTTCCTCGCTTCTTTTTTGAAAGGCCCTCCTCACTTTTTCACATCTCTCTCACCTCCCTCATGATTCTTCTTTGCTCCTTCCCTCTTCCCCTCACATCATTCCTTCTCTATCTATCATCATTTTCATGTGTATGTCTTCATGTAATCTTTCCAAACTCCCACACGATAGGCATGTCTCCCCATTCCTTTCCCCATCATTGACCATTTATTAACTTCCTCTTCTTCCATTTTCATCATTTATACATGAAATTAATAAATATTTTATTTCTCGTAAAATTATATCAAATATGATGATAAAAAATATATATTTTTGCTACATCAAGTTATAATTAAATTAACAACTTTATTTTATACATTAAAATAGATATACAAATTCGAATGCCAATCTTTATGATTATGAAAGTGATTCATACCAATTTTAATATGGAGACAATGACAAAATCTCGAAAAAATGGATATGAATGTATCCATACTCTTTTGCATCCCTAATATTAATGAGACACAAGCATAAATATAAATGTTATATAGGGGCTGTACCCATATGTCCTTATAATGAGTTTTTTACTAAAATACTCATATAAATATTGTTCTATATCTTATATACGACTCTCTGCATGGAACATTAATACGAAAAGCCCCTAAAATTTTCTAAACTACACAACAAAGTCTCAAAGTTTCTTTACATAATTAAGTTTCCTTTATTCTTTTGTAAAAATATCAAACATTTCATACTACATATATATTCCTCTTTATATGTTAGATGTTTATTTAAATATTAAGATTGTGTGTCCATGTTATATGTTTCCTCACATATCTCTCCCTCTCTGTGTGTGTATCATGAGTCGAGAATCAATGAAATGAGATGGTGTTGCACTAGACCCTAAGCATCTCTTTTATAGCATGAAAAGTGCCCAAGGATTAATAGGAAAATCAAAAAGCAATACTTATTTGTCACACAAGTAAGAACATAAAAAGAAGTCATTACATAAATTTACACCCTCCGAGTTGGAGCTTAGTGAGTGCCTTCGTAAAAAATTAGTGAGTTGTATATAAGTAGATGTGTGCAAAGTAGTAATTTCCCCACTTTTTACCAAAATCATATGCAAAAAAACAGTCATTCTCACGATTGGTTCACTCATGAAAAACGAGATGGGAAGCAATGTAAGTTGTCAACCAATTCTCACCATACATAGACATACAGAAGGAATAAAGATGCCTAATTTTTGGAGAAAAGATGTAAGCTACGTAACGTCACATGATATTTGGGTCGTAGCTTTATACCCTACTTCTACACTTTAGATCTAGCAACGACATTTAGCTTCCCTTAAATAGCATAACCTGATAGTTATGAATAAATGTCTTCCACGAGATAGCCATATAGGAACGCATTCTTAAAAACTACTAGAAAATCGATCAATTTCGAATAGTAACAATAGAAATTGACCTAATGGATCCCATTTATAGGTGAGAATGTCAAAAGAATCTACACTATATGTTTGAGAAAACCCTTTAGCAACTAGGTGATCCCTCATATGAATAACAGATTCATCTACATGATGTATGGTGGTTAAAATCCACTTATATGCCACCAGCATAACACCCTTAGAGCATTGAACAAGATCTCAAGTGCCTTGTGGCTCGTGAGGTAAGAGCCAACATTTCATCATCTAGTGCACTCTTCCAACCTGTATCTTGCTTGGTTGTTGTAGAGATATACTTCATGTTTATGTATCTTTTATCTATTTTCTTTTTTCTTTGTCTACATTATGTAATTTGCCCATAGGTCTCTCCCTATATAAGAGAGCCTAGGAATCAAAGAATAATCATCTCTTTATTTACTGAAAAAGATATCAGAGCGACGGTCCTAGACCAGAGCTCCTGTACCGAACCCTAACCCTAACTCCCCACCTTTCAAGCCCCTCACCGCCCAAGGGCCCAGCCCGAGCCCCGCCGCACAGACCCTGTCTCCGCCGCCCAGGGCCCCGCCGCCCGGGCCATGCTGCCCAGGCCCCATCTCCGCCGCCCAGGGCCCCGCCACCCAGGAAACCCCCGCTGCCTCGCCTGCCAGCCCTTGGGCTCCGTTGTCGTTCCCTTCCTCAAGGTCCCGCACCTCCATGTTGATGGGTTTGGTTGTGTACGTCTACACATGCAACCAAAGCTCTTCATGTCAGTGTAGACCAAAGTTTATCTTGTCTACAACCCTAGTCGTCTCCAGTCATCATGTTAGAAAGCAAGGTAGAGATTCCCACCACAGGCGCCTTCAGAGATCATGCGCCTATTGTGAAGATGGATGGGTCGAACTATGAATTATGAGCCATGGAGTTCATGAGCCAAATGAAGTCGATGGGTAAGAAACATATTCTTATCGAGGATGAGCCAACAGAGAAGACAGGGTTGTATGCCTCATGAGAGGCTGATGACGCATATGCTCGGGTCTGGTTATCCGGTACCTTGATTCCAGACATTACAAACGATGTCTAGCATCATCCCACTGCCAAAGCCATATGGGACATTCTTGCTGCCACATATTCAGAGGCCAAGAATGAGACAAAAATCCTACAGCTTCAGGCTTCAGCATGGCATCTTTTTTTTAGACCAAAAGATGCGTTGGTGCCCACCACAAAATATTATTTATTAAAGAAGAAAAGAGGGAGATACAAGGAAATTACAAGTGCCACGAGGCTACCAGCTGTTTGAAGTGCAAGCTTACATTCTCACAATAAAAACGATGACCAGAAAAAAGCGCATTGTTACGAGCCAGCCAAATAGCCCATGAAACCACCGCCGGAGCAATACTCTCGTTTCTTTGGCGATCACGCGCCCCAAGATACAAGGACCAGAAGGAATCTAGATCGTGCAAATTAATCCAGTTCATATCCATTTCATTCCAGATAGACGAGAAGACTCGGCGATGGAGAAAGAGATGTTCTCGCGTCTCAATAGCGGTGTCACAAAGAATGCATCTGTCAAACAACTGTTCGAAAAGTCTAGCACAACGATTCGAGTCATTAGCCGCAACCATCTCAAAAGCCAGAGAAAGAAACCCACCCTCTCGGGGACCCCCAACGACCAAATAAGCTCGCGATGACGCAACAATCCAGCGGAGATGGAGGGTGGAGGCCTACATATGGCGTCGTCGAGAACGGTGCACGCCTCCAAATCCAGTGATCAGCGCCAGAGGACGGACGCCCCACCTGGCTCAAGGAATTTAGCAGGCGGAGGAAATCCTCCAAGCGCTGGTCTGAGAAAGAAGCCCTGAACAACGGCATCCAATTCCCATTATCCCAACAATCCAAGATCCGAGCCTCCGAAGAGCCCACTAAAGCAAAAAGTCTTGGGAATCGATCACAAAGAGCTCCACCATCGGTCCAATTAGTCTTCCAAAATCTGAACGTGGCTCCGTCACCCAAAACAGGGCTGAACAGCTCGTGAAATCTCGGCATGACTTTTAGAACTTCCCTCTAAAGAGCAGATTGGTAAGGACCGTGATGTAATGTACCAGGGCTCTCGAGGGACACATCATAGAGATATCGAATCAATTGGCAGCAAATACTGTCATCCTTGCCCCAAATTCTGCTGACCCATTTGAGCAATAAAGCCTCATTGTTATTCTCCAAGCTCTTAATCCCAAGGCCGCCCTTCTGCTTTGGCTGGATGACGGACTCCCAATCGACAAGATGAATGTCGTGCCCCTCTTTTTCGGATTTACTCCATAAGAACCTTCCCATCAGGCGTTACATCCTTCTCCTAATCCCCACAGGCATAATCTGGGTTCTAATGAAGAACATCGGTATCGCTGCAAGAATAGCTTTAATCAGAACCATCCTGCCACCCCGTGATAGCAAAGCCGCCTTCCATCCTGACAACTTTTTTTCCATCTTCTCCACCATAGGCAGCCAGTCCGAGAGCTTAAGTTTGCCGTCCAAGAGAGGGAGGCCAAGGTAACGAATAGGGAGAGATCCGATAGCCGTGCGTAACTCCGCAGCACAAACAGCAGCTTCCTCGCCAGTCATGCCAAAATGGACGACAATTGATTTGCTAAAGTTGATCTCCAGGCCGGACATCTCGCCAAAAATCTCCGGGATGATAGCCAGGCCACTCGCTTCTTCCTTGCCGCCCTCCAAGAAAAGAATCGTGTCATCCGCATATTGCAACAGCAGGATCTGAATATCGCTACACGAGTATCCCTTTATAAGCCCACCGCCCTGAGCTTGATCGATCATGCAAGCTAGGACATCTACCGCAATAATAAATAGAAGAGCGGCAAGAGGGCAGCCATGTCTGACTCCACACTGAGGTTGAAAATAGCCCCCCTCCGGACAGTTGTTGATCAAGACCGAGAAGATCGAAGTGGTGATGCATCTTTTAATCCAAGAAACCCATAGCTCCGAGAAACCACGCCGATGGAGAGCAGATCAAAGAAAACGCCAATCCAAAGTGTCAAATGCCTTGGCAAAATCCACCTTCCACAGCAGTGCCCTAGTGTCGTTTCGCTTCCAATCAGAAATGATCTCCGAAGCCATCACAATACTATCGCCGATCTGACGCCCAGGAACAAAAGCAGACTGAACAGGAGAGATCAGATGGTTAAGTACCCTACTCAAACGAATAGCGAAAACCTTCGCCACAATCGTGTAAATCCCATTGGAGACGGCGATCGGTCTGTATTCATCGATTCTCTCCGCCGCCCCTCTCTCTGGGAGAAGAAAAATCAAGGCTTTGTTAAGCCTTTCAAAGCCCGCGTTGCAACGACAAAATTCCTCCACAATCTCCAGGACTTCGTCTTGCACTACACTCCAGAATTCTTTATAGAAAAAAATCGAGAACCCATCCGATCTCGGCGTGCTATCCGCATTTAAGCTCCAAACCATCGATTTAACCTCTTCCTTCGTCACCGGAGCTGTCAGAGGACCCGCCTGTGATTCAGAAAGCATGGACGCCCCTGCACCATTCCATCTCCATCGTCTAGCCTCAGCTCTCCTAGAGAAAACATGAAAATGATCCGCAATTGCGGCTCCCAATTCTCTGTCTCCCTCAATCCTGTTTCCGTTCACGATCATTGAGTGGAAGGTGTTAGCCCGGCGTCTCCGCTGGCCATCCTGTGAAAAAATACCGTGTTCGCATCTCCCTCCTTAAGCCAAGAGATGTACGACTTCTGCCTCCATTCCGTAACCAGTTTTGTATCTTCATGAGCAATTGCCTTAAGAGCGGTGGCGCGCTAACTCATCTCAGTCGCATTAAGTTGTCTGTCTTCCTCCACCCTATCTAGCCTTTGGATCTCCAGCTCAGCGGCCACCCTTGTAGCAATCCTGGGCTCTCTCGTTTCCTTTTTGAAAACAAACAGCTTCTGGCGCAAGTGCTTGAGCTTTTCCGCGAAACGAGCCATTGCGGATCCAGTTGCAATGAAGGAGTTCCAGAGCGATGTCACGAGCTCCCTGAACGAGTCCTCCAAAAGCCAACTCCGGTCAAATCGAAAAAAGCTCTCGGTGGAGAACGGGAACCAGAGTTCCAGACCAACGAAACATGATCAGAGCGAGAGCGAGGCCTATACGAGACGAAAGAGCCAGGGAAAGACTCCATGAGCTCAGTCGAAGCCAGGAAACGATCGATGCGAGAACGGGATCCAGTGTTCTGCCACGTAAATTTAACATCCGTAGCATCAAGAACCTCCAGCTCCAGGTCCCCAATCAGATCTACAAAATCAGATGACCCCGGATCCTGGCCGCCATGCAGCTGCGGACGGTCCGAGGATAGCAAGGAGACGTTGAAATCACCCCCAACCAACCAAGCCCCATCGAGAAATGCCGCTCTCACCGCGCGGATGTCCGCTCATAACTCATGACGCTCAGCACGGAAACATGGCCCGTAGACGCACGATAAGATCAACAGAGACGAAGAAGCATTGCATTCCAAGAGGATAGAGAGCACCCGAGATCCTCTTAACTCCACCCGAAGGATAAAAGAAGGCTCCTTCCACGCTATTAATAGACCACCGGAGCTTCCCGACGCATTCAAAGCTCGAAATATGGGCATCAAAGAGAGCCCAAAACTCTCGCCGCATCTGGTATCGTTGAGGATTGAGATGAAAAGCAAAAGTTACATAATGCATGACCACATGAATCCAGTTTCGTTTCTTGCAGCATGATGATTTCGCATCCCCATTCTAACACCCTTGATCCAGTAGCTCTCCTCTTAGCAGGGTCACCCAGACCTCTAACATTCCAGGTTAGAATCTTCATTTAAACAACCTTTTGCTCACGCTCAAAGTCATCCTTTTGGTCGCCTTCAATGTTAACAGCACCTACAACTGCGGCAATCTGCTTGTTCTGCTGGGTAACTTTCCCTGCTTCTCCGATTATGGCCTTCTTGGATCGCCTTCGCCTATATCTCTTGCATTTGCCGCTTCCATCACCCACCGACGAGGATAAACCGGTAATGGATGTATCACCTCTTGTTTCCCCCCCTTTTGTAGCGCAGGCTGAGAGACGAGGTTCGATTTCCCACACCTTCTCCGATGCCCTGGACATCAAGATTGGTATTGAAGTAGTAATCACTCGGAGTCACCTGGTAAAGATCCTAATCCCGTGAATCGTAACGCCTAACAGTCGAGGACCCAGAACACGGCAAATAAGAGAGTTAGAAGTGGAGAGAATGGTGGTAAGCACTGTCAAAGCGAGGCATGCGTGTCGGATCCGATTTCAGGAAGAATTTCGACCAAATAGGGGATCCGAGCTGCCCCGAATCGAGAAGGGGCTGGCACACCTGATTCGGTCCGGGAAGGCGAAAAGGTGGGCCCATGCAATCGGGTTCGCCCCAGAGTCCGTCAAGACTCAGAAGTAAACAGGTCGGAGCACCCAACCGAGCCGGCACATAGAGAGGGGTCGACGTGACAACGGTTAGCTTGGCGCAGTTCCCAAGGACGATATTCAACGTCGAATCGTCCACCATCTCGAGCGGGTTGGGAGACGAGGAGTCAGGTAGGGACTCTTCGGGTTCCATGGGGTCCTCGAGAATCGAACCCCCATCGAGAGCACGTGCTGCCGCCTCCGATGAACCCTCTTTCGCCGGTGCACCCACTGTGGGCGGCGGCGACGGTGCCAAGAACCGAGCAAAAATCTGGAACGATGCTCGGCCAATAGAGAGTGTCAGCGGCAAAGAGGGCGATGAGTATGGATTACAAAAGTCCAGGAGAGCGATGCAGATCCTTGGGTCAGATTCAGGGAGGGATCCATCAGCCAGAATCTTTCTAACATCCCTTACTCCTCTAAGCAGCGGGCAAAGAACCTCCATGTTTCCTGAAAGAAACGGGACTCCTATAAGTTCGATCACCTTCATGGTTAGCGGCACATCCCCCCATCGGCAAACCGGGGGAGTCTCCATAAGATGTCGCTCTTACCCCATGGATTTAAAAGAAGATGCGCTTGAGCAGCAGAGAGTCCTCGCAGAGCGCATTTGTTCATTCCGAGCATAGCCATGTCCCCTTGAAAACTGCTCCCAAGGAGCAACAGCACTCCATCCCAGACCGAGTTCATCGTCAAGTTCGGCTTCCTCCACGATCCCAACAGCATTGTTGAACATGGTTCAACGTCACCTCCCTTTCTCCAGTCCAGACAGAGTTCATCGTCACCTCCCTTTCCCACCACAACGTCCGCAAAAGAGAGAACCGGAGCTCTGATGCCTGTCAGGATAGATGGTCTTGGCGACTCTTCACCGCCAGCTTCTCCCGGTGTCGCGAAGGAAGACAGCAGAGCCGGGCATGAAGCACGATGATGATCAGTCCTCCTGCAGGTGAAGCAACTTGGAGGAAGAGAGCATCTCAAAGCAATATGACCCACAACCCCGCACTGAAAGCACTTCCGCCCCTTCTTGCGATGCGATACCTGGACCCAACCACTCTCGGTTTCATTAAGAAGGGGTGTCACCTTGTCTGCTACTCGCCGCCAATGACGAATCCCCGCTTCGGCCTGTCGAGAAAAGGCTTCCCTTCGGAAGTGCGACGACCCCTGCATGCCCACTACACTGCGTTGCGGGGAATGTTTGAGAAGCTTCATAGCTTCATGCCCCTCACAGCTACTCCACAGCAGTTGAAAACATACCGAAATGCCACGATGGTGGGAGTCTTTCTAGCCTCTCTAGACTCACAGTATGAGACTGCTTCTTCTCATATTCTGGCATATGCTACCATTTCTCTCGTGGAGGAGGCCTTTCGGAGATTGAGCCAAATCAATACCTCAAGCCCGGCTTTTGTGCCAAATTCTTTTGTTATGGCAGCCTCTCGTAAAATAGGTAGCCCATCTCATTCTCGTGGACGGGGACCACGGGGTAGAGGTGGTCGTGGTCATGGACCACCGTGTACTTACTGTCATCAGACTGGTCATACCGAAGATACATGCTACTCCAAGCATGGTTTCCCAGCATCTGCCCGCGTAGCAGAACAGATTCAGCATCATGGCGCTCCACCTGCATCAGATCAACGATATGATGAACTTGTGTCTCGATTGCGAGATATCATGTCCCCAGCCAGTACTCCATCACCTGTTTCAGAGAGCAACTCGGACGTTGTTGTTACTGTAGGAGCTAGTTCCTCAGGTAGTGCTCATACTTCTACTTCTTATCAGGGTTCAGGTACCTCAGAATGGATTATAGATTCAGGTGTCACACATCATTTGTGTGGAGACAGACACCAGCTCATACCCTACAAGCATGTTTCTCTAGGAAAGACAATGGTCATAGCAGATGGGACTCATTCTCCCATCACAGGACTGGGGGAGATTACCTTGACGTCGTCTATGCACTTGCAGAATGTGCTGGATGCTCTAATTTCTCAATGAATTTACTGTCAATTAGTCAGATTACTTAGGATTTACATTGTCGAGCAATATTTGACCCATCATCTCTTGTGTTTCAGGACATTCATACGGACAAAGTGATTGGGTGTGGCCGTGAGCAAGGCAGGTTGTATCGACCGGTCCAAACACCTTATGCTGGAGCATCATCTCATTCTACTGGACCAGACTCTCCTTATCTATGGCATCTGCGCTTTGGTCATCTTCCATTATAGAAACTACGTCAAATCCTTCCTCAAATCTCACCTCGTTTGTCGTTCAATTGTGAAGCATGTCAGTTGGGGAAGCATCATCGGTCCGTCTTCCCTAGTCGTCAGAGTCGGAATAGTAGCTCTCCTTTTGAGCTTTTCCATGTAGACATTTGGGGTCCAAGTCATGTACCTCATCATCAGGGACACAGGTTCTATTTAGTTGCAGTGGATGATTTTAGTCATTTGTCTTGGGTTTTCTTGTTGAAGAATAAATCAGAAGCAGGCAATACTATTATGAATTTTATTAAAGAAGTGCAAAATGTTTTTTCCACCTCTGTCAAAATTGTGCGAACTGATAATGCTCTTGAATTTTGTACCCATATACTATCTCAATTCTTTTCATCTCACGGCATTCTACATCAAACATCTTGTGCTTACACGTCCCAATAGAACGGTGTCGCAGAAAGAAAGCACCGTCACCTTCTTGATGTCACCTGTATGCTCCTTGTCCAAAGTTGTGCACTGCAATCATTCTGGGGCGATGCGGTTCTCACAGCATGTTACCTCATTAACTGCATGCCTTTATCGATGTTAGGGGAGAAGAAACCTTTCACTCTTGTTTGCCCGGACAAGGAGTTGTTCTCTCTTACACCTCGTATTTTTAGGCTCGTTGCGGTCGTCCATCAGTTGTCTCCAAAGATTGACAAGCTCTCTCCTAGGGCTATCAAATGCGTTTTTGTCGGGTATTCCAGGACTCAAAAGGGTTATCGTTGCTATGATCCGTTATGTCGGAGGTATTATGTCAGTGCAGATGCCACGTTTTTTGAATCATTCATGTTCTTCTCTCCTACATGCGACAGGTTGGCACCATCAAATTCAGATGATGAGATCTATATTCCCCATCCACCCATGTCGCCACCATCACCTCCACTACCACCACCTCCACCACCATCAACTCCACCAGCATTACCTCCTCACATTGTTTTAGTTCCTCCTATACCACATCTCTACAGTCGACAACCAGCCCCTGCTTATTATGATCATGATTAATCATCAAGCATGTCCCAGGTTTGTTCTGACAACATTACTTCTAATGATAGGTATGATGGTGTTTCTCAACAGGGGCTATTTCAGGAAGGGGATGATAAGGAAGGTGGTAAAAATGATGCAGGACTTGATTTACCTATTGCTCTGAGGAAGCAGAAGCGTTCATGAGCTTCATATCCGATTGCTTCTCATGTCACCTTTGAGCATCTGACGGGTGACTTCAGAAGGTTTGCAGTTGCTTTGTCCATTGTGGATATACCACGGACATACCAGGAGGCATTAGCTGATAGTAGACAGCGTCTGGCTATGGAGGAAGAGATGGCGGATCTTCAGTCAAGAGGTACTTGGAGCCTTGTTCCAGCTCCTACTGGGGCATCTATAGTAAGTTGCAAGTGGGTATTTACAGTAAAGCAAAATGCATATGGTAACATTGATAGGTACAATGCTCGACTGGTTGCCCGGGGATTTACTCAGGCATACGGGGCGGATTATCTTGACACATTTTCTCCAGTTGCTCGTCATTCTACCTTACAGATTCTTTTATCTGTTGTCGTAATTCGAGATTGGCCCATGTTTCAATTGGATGTCAAGAATGTTTTTTTGTATGGTGATCTTCAAAAGAAGTCTACATGCAGTAGCCGCCAGGTTTGCTGTTGAGAGGGATTGTTCACAGGTGTGTAGACTTCATAAGACAATCTATGGCCTTAAGAAGAGACCGAGAGATTGGTTCCAGAAGCTCTCAGATTTGTTTGAGAAGCAAGGGTTCAAACGCTCGAATGCAGATCATTCTCTTTTCGTATAGAGGACCTCCAGAGGTATGACTGTTATTATGGTGTATGTTGATATACTTATTACAGGAGATGATATGCAGGGAATAAAAAGAGCAAAAGAATTTATGGACCGTGAATTTGTTACCAAGGATCTAGGAGCGCTTAGATACTTTCTGGGAGGAGTTTGCCAGAAATCAACACGGGCTTGTGATGAATCAGAGAAAATATGCACTGACTTGCTAAGTGACACGGGTATGCTTGGATGTCGACCTGCTTCTACACCCATGGATCCGAGCATGAAGTTGTATGATGATGAAACTGAAGAGGTTGACAGGAGAAGATACAGGGAACTGGTGGGAAAGCTTCTTTATATTACCACTACCAGACCTGATATTTCATTTGCAGTCAATAGAGTGAGCCAGTTCATGGAACAACCTCGTCAGGTACATATGATGTTATACACATGATACTAAGGTATCTTAAATCATCTCCAGGTGCAGGGTTGTTTAAAAAGAGGGGCACTATTACTATCTCAGCATGCGCAGACGCAGACTACGTATGGTGCCCAAAGGACAGGAAGTCTACATCAGGATTCGCTATATTTGTCGGAGAGTCACTTGTCTCATTGAAGAGTAAGAAACAAACTGTGGTTGCTAGATCCAGTGCTGAATCTGAGTATAGAGCTATGGCCTAAGCTTGTACAGAAGTGATGTGGGTCCGAGCAGTCCTGACAGATCTAAATATAGTTGTTCCTCTTCCCATGTCACTGAAATGCGACAATCATGCTGCATTATTCATTGCTAATAATCCTGCATTTCACGAGAGGACAAAGCACATTGAGGTTGATTGTCATTATATACATGAGATCCAAAAAGGCTTCATTTCTACATCTGATGTCAGCTCAGGAGACCAGACGGCGGACATTTTCACCAAAGCCTTACTTCGGGGGTCCTTCCAGAAGTGCTTATCGAAGCTGAGCATGATAGATATCTATGCTCGATCTTGAGGGGGAGGGTAGAGATATACTTCATGTTTATGTATCTTTTATCTATTTTCTTTTCTCTTTGTCTACCTTATGTAATTTGCCCATAGGTCTCTCCCTATATAAGAGAGCCTAGGGCTTAAAGAATAATCATCTCTTTATTTTCCCGATAGTTGTAAAGTGATTCCTAGGAACAATAGAATCCATTAAAGTAATAACGATATGTCTATCATATGTAGATTGTTTATCAATATGAGTAATGAAGAGTGCAAGATCTGACTTGTTTCTACAGGGGCCTGACTAATCGGACTGATTAGTCAGCTTAGTCATCCGATTTCGTATAAGGTGAACCGCATACTTGTTAACCTGATAAAATGATAACCTAATAAGAAAGATTAGGGCTTATTGTCTGCCAATAAGCCATTTCTCCCCCCCCCCCCCCAAAAAAAAACCCTTGATTCCCTCCAAAACCCCCTGATACCCTCAAGCACGATGCCTCCATCGCCTACCTTGCTGTTGAGCCTCCTATCCGACCACCCCGCATCGCACTCATGCTTGGGACCATGTTTCCTCCATCACGGCAATGCCTAAAGCTTCATCGCTTGGATTAACTACGGTTAATTTTTAACAAAAATAATTAACCTAAATTAAGATGATTGTGACTTATCTTTTCCGCCTTTGAACCCTATTAATTCACTACCGATATTCTCATGGACTTTAGTTCCGATTTTATAGATGCATTTGGTTTTGGTTTCGTATCATAAATTAGTTGAATGTTAAGAGTTTGTTTTTCCAACATTTACATTTTTTTAAATCCAAAAGAGGGGGATACACTCGGTGGTGCACGCCCCAAACCTTTATTAAAAATTAGAAGAAAGAAACCAAAAAGAAGAAAGAGGAAGTTACAACCAGGCGCCGTTAAAAAAGGCCCATTACAACACCCAATTCTCTTGGAGATACATGCGTGGGGTTGAGAAAGGCAACCCTGAGGCAGAAAATGTCTGCTCCTGGATGATTAGGGTTTCGAAAACCCATGTAGAAGACAGAACAGAAACTCGAATGATGACTGAATCTTTAAAAAAATATCAATCTTCACGAATCTTCACGAAGAGAAACTCCAAAAACGAATCCCGAATACAAATAAGAACCTAAATCCTCGAGAATCGACCCGCTTTGATACCATGTTAGAAAATCGGAAGCGGAAGCGTAACATGGAAAAGATAAATAAAAGAAGAAGAACAGCGGGATTTTTTACGTGGAACCCTACTCCGTGAGGAGCGGGATGAATCCATGGGAGAAGCCCTCAACGGGACGTGATATTGCATTCACTTTCTCAATGGATACAGGAGGTCAGGGGCTCCTTATATAGCCTCTCCAGAGCCTCCAAGTCCCACCACTGGACGATGTGGGACTTAACACTGGTTGGGGTAAATGGATCTCCTCCAGGATCCATTTACCATGCTACAACACAATAGGTGCATACAACTTATACTCCAACAGCACCAATTACCATCAACCCAACAATCTGCAACCGAGTTAAATTTGTCATCAGCCAAGGCGTACAGCCGGGGGAAGCGCAAGCAGACCCCCCCCCCGGTCCAGTCGTCCATCCAAAAGGAGAAAGAATCTCCCCCACCGAGATCCGGCCTAAAGAGCGCAAGATTCTTCAAGAAGACCTCCACAACTCCCCTCCAAAACCTTGTGGGCGAGGCAATACGGGGGACCTGCGAAGGTAGCGTCCCCCCCCCTCCCACGCCATAGATCCGCCAAACCACATCATAGCAAAGATCCTCCCCCGAACCCCATATCCTACTAGCCCACTTAAGGAGCAAAGCATCATTCATTTGCTCCAACGACTTCACCCCCAACCCTCCCTGATCTTTCCTGCAAGTAAGGTCCTCCCACCCTACCAGGTGGACCCCTCTGGACCCACCCTTCTGCTTTCCCCACAGAAAAGTCCGCATCCTTTTCTCAATCCGGGCTCTGATCCCCTTAGGCATACGGCGATTAAATAAAAAATAGATCGGGATGGACGTAATGACCGCCTTTAAAAGAACCAGCCGGCCTCCTCTCGACAAGATCGCGGACTTCCACCCCGCCAACCTTTCCTCCACCCTCTCCGCCACCCTCAGCCAGCCTCTCGTCCGCGTTCTGCCCAAGGTCAAGGGCATACCCAAATACTCCATCGAAAGAGAAGAGCACGTTGAACCCAATGTCATTTCACACGCATCGGCCTCCACATCCGCAAGGCTGAAAGGGACAAACTTTGATTTGCTATCATTCTAAACCATACCCGACAGTTCACCAAAAATCTCCAGGGCCACAGCCATGCCCCTAGCCTCCTCCGGTCCCCCCTCAATGAAAAAAAACATATCATCGACGTATTGCAGGACAGGAACCAGCACACCCTCTCTGGAAAACCCCTTCGACATGCCTCTGGTGACCACCCGAGTGACAATATCAGAAAGGGCATCCGTCGCAAGGATAAAAAGCATGGGTGCAAGAGGGCACCCCTGACGCACCCCCCTCCTTGGTTGAATCAGACCCCCCTCCGGACAGCCATTAACCATGACCGAAAAAGAGGCAGTGGTGACACATCTCCTCATCCAAGAAATCCAAACCTCTGGATTACCCTTTCTCCTAAGCAACGACCAAAGAAATCTCCAATCCAGGCTATCGTAGGCCTTTGCAAAGTCCACCTTCCACAAGATGCCACAGGTGCCCATCCTCTTCCATTCCGCAATGATCTCAGACGCAAGCGTAAGGCAGTCCGCAATTTGCCTCCCAAGGACGAAAGCCGACTGCGACGGCGAGACAATAGAGCCAAGAACGCTGGCCAGCCGGGAAGCAAGAACCTTTGCGGTAATAAGATATAGTGCATTTGACATCGCAATTAGTCGATAGTCATCAATGGAAACCGGTGCCCCCGTCTTGGGCAACAAAATGATGAGAGCACGGTTGATATTATCAAACCCAGCGTTCCCCCGACAAAATTCGGAGACCACCTCCAACACCTCTAGCCCCACCAGGTCCCAAAAATCCTTGTAGAACGACACCGGGAAGCCATCAGGGTCCGGAGCGGCGTCGGCGTTCAAATCTCACACAGCATCGTTAATTTCTTCCAAGGTAACATCACGAACGAGCACGTCAAGGCAGGAGTCCGCCACCATGCGGGTGTCGAGGCCCAGCCACCTCCATACCCTCGGAATGGTTCTAGACGACACGTTCCTGAAATGGCCCGCAATAGCCCTCCCCATCTCCTTGTTCCCCTCCACGCGAGCCCCATCTATGCATATGGACCACAGCGCATTGAACCTGCGCCTCCCACTAGCGACACGATGGAAGAAGGAGGTATTCGCATCCCCCTCCCGGAGCCACGAACTTCTCGACCGTTGTCTCCACTCTGCGACGTGTTTTTTATCCTCCAGCGCAACCTTCGATTGAGCAGCAGCACGGTCACACAACTCACCCACCGTGAGATCCCTTTGATCTTCCACAGAATCGAGATATCGAATGGTCTCCTCGGCCTCCTCCCTTGCAGCACGCCTAGTTGCCCTTGTCTCCCACTTGAATTCCGAAAGCCTAGCCCGCAACGAAGTCAACTTTTGAGCGAAGCGAGCCACCGCGGAGCCCGACACAAGCAAGCCCCGACCAGTGCGAAGAAACCACCTCCTTAAAATTTTCCTCCATAAGCCAGCATTTTTCATATCTAAAAAGCCCCCTCTGCAAAGGGGCATCCCCTGAGGACCAGACGATTGGATTGTGATTTGACCAAGCCCGCGGCATTGCCTCCACCAACGCCAAATCAAAAGCCACCATAAGCTCACTGGAAGCCAGAAAACGGTCAATACACGGCCTGGAATTTGAGCTCCTCCAGGTATAAGTCGTGCCAACCGCATCCATCACCTCAAGGCCGAGGGAGTCCACCGCGTCCGCGAAGGCACGCGACCCCGGATCCTGCCCCCCCCCCTGGCCTATCAGAGGAAAGAAGAGTAACATTGAAGTCCCCCCCAACGAGCCAGGGCACGCCGTCGACAGCACTCCCAATCACCATGAGGTCATCCCACAGCTCACTACGCAAAACATTACAACACGATCCGTAAACATATGAAACGGCCAACCGGAGGGAGGAGGACGTACATACCAGCAAAACCGTCAGCACATGCCTTCCAACAATCACCGAATCAAAAGACATGGACGAAGATCTCCATGCCACCACCAGCCCCCCCGAAGCACCCGACGCATCCAAAGCACGGAAATGGTCCACGGCCCACGCGCCGAAAGAACGCCACAGATCCTCCGTCACAGCATAAAGCTTTGTTTCTTGTAGCAAAACGACGTCGCAATCCCACTCAATAAATCTTGACCCCACGACCCTTCTCTTCTAGGGGTCCCCGAGACCACGAACATTCCAAGAAAGAATTTTCATTTGCAACCGGCGAAGAACCCATGAAACCTGACCACCCGCGCGGCCTCCGCCACGCGGTCCTTCAAGTTTGATCCTGCAATCTCCTCCACCCTCGCTGACCTGGATCTATTCCTCCTTCTATATCTCTTCCCGCGTTTCCTATCGGCAGGTCCCGCATCTGAAGATTGCCCCGACAGGGCCTCAGGCACCGCACCCCCCCCCGCGAGGAGCCAACGGAAGCGATCGTATCAAGGCGCCCCCCCCCCCCATCTCCGGGTCCACAAAGGGCTAAATCCGCCCCCCCCCAACGCCGCGTCACGGGGGACGACCGATAACGAATTCATCTGCGAAGGGCCACCCTGCACCACACCCAAACCCCAGTGAGGGAAGAACCACGCCGGTGCGGCCGAAGAAGGCAAGTCAGGTAACACCACCGTGGGATCGGAGGAATCCCAGAGAGCACTTGCGCCCGCGAGGTTTCCCTGACTCCGCACCGCCCGAAAGCCCAAACCTGGATCCGCCACAGGAGGAAAAACCGCATCAGGACCCGCCACAAAAAAAGGGGGCCCACACTGGTCGTTCAAGGCTAAAAAGACCGCACTTGAGTTCGCCCCAAGATCCGTGAACGTTTCGGACGCCCGACCAAAAGGCTCCGCATCCGAACCCGTCTCCAACGCAGAAGCCGAAGAATCCAGCAACCTAATGGCCACGTCGCCATGCAAAGGGAATATAGAAGGCGGCGAGTACAGAGCCCGGGAGGACAAAGATAAAGTCTTATCCCACATTAAGTAGAGCTGGCTACATGGATTCTTTGCCTCCATTCAGATCCATTTTAACTTGAGCTATAACTTGAGTGGGATAAGTGATCAAGAAATACTTATGAAGTAGAGATAGATGTAGCTCCAAAAAACTCAATTGACATAAAAAGTTAATAAAGACCATCCTTATTTTGCGGGTCGTAAGGAAGGAAGCGCGGGGCGGTGCTACGGCAAACCCTGTGGGCGTCACTTCTGCGTTCGATGGGGTTGGCGGAGTTCAACAAGCTCTCAAGGGCGGGAAGACCGTGCGTTCATCGGGTGTGCATGAGATTCTCGGTCATGCGGTGACGGACGTTATCGACCTGGACGTGCTATCATCGCATTTGGCTGGGTTCCTTGGCCCGCAGTTCGCGGGGGACATAGTGAAGGTGGATGCAAGAAGGTGCTATGTTCGCGGCTTATCGGATTTTCAGATGGAGCATTTGCTGCGTAATGGGGATGTCGGCAACGTCTGCTGGAGGAGGTTGCGCTTTGCTGATGGCTCATGCAATGAGGTGGAGGTTTGCATGGCTAGGGTGAAGGGCGTCCCCTTCCTCTCTCGTTCGGCTGGTTGCTTGCGGAGGGCCTTGAGTCGGTGGGGAATTGTTCGAGAAGTGCTTGATGATGGTCTCAGACCTGGCACCCCTGTGAAGGATACGACGATCCTGTTTGAATGCACCAAGAGCTTCCTCGACAAGGTCGGTGGGCGAAGTACGTTCGCGGAGATGAACGTGGGATGTTACTCCTTCACGATAGAGCTTGTGGTCGATGAACCTCCGCCTCCGCCGGAGGTTCCGAGGTCGGCGGTAGGCGGAAGGGCAGGGGACGCTTCGGGCTCAACACTGGCGGTTGGTTTCCCGAGGGGACCTTTCGATGGAAGGGCGCGAACGACTCCTGGCACGCGGCGCTTCGTGAACTCACCTCAAATGATTTACATGTCATCAAGATTATTCCCTCTGCAGGGTGACGTAGGTGAAAGGCTTTCGGATCCGTCTTCGGCGACTTTCTTTACGGAGGTGGACGTGGGCCCGGGTTCTGGACCCGTCTACGCGGATCCGTTCGCGGCCCCGGGTTCGATGGCTGGCGCTCAGGCGGGCATGCGGGATTTTTTGGATCCGATTATCGGTAGGGCGCTCTCGGATCCTTTCAAGCTGGTGCCGACCGTTACTTTCTCGGGTTCTTCGTCGCGGATTTTTCCTTCGGAGGGCTTTCGCGACGCTTTGGCAGGTACTCCTCAGCTGTTATCCCTCCCCCTCTTCCACCCTCTCCTTGTGGAGGGAAGGCCTCGGCCCCAGCTTTCCACCGTCTCGGTCGCTTCAATCTCGGAGATCAGTCAGGAGGGGGCTACCATGGATGAGGGCATCTCTGCTCATGCCTCTGAGGCGGGGCCTAGAGACATAAGAAGTGGTAAGAGGTACAGAAGAAGAAATAGAGCTAGGGCGCCAAGGCCGGAGGCACATCCTTGCCCTCCTTTCAAGCTTCGCGTGGCGGAGGCCGCTGGTGTGACCCAAGTTCAGGGGTTTGCCGAAGGATCCAAATAAAAATCCTATCTTGGAGCGTTCGTGGCCTCGAGGATCCGGATAAGCGGAGAATCATAGGATCTAGATTCAGTGAATGGGAATGCGACGTCATTTTACTTCAGGAAACAAAGCTGCACTCTTTGGCGGGAGACGTGTGGAGGTCTTTTGGTGCGGGTGGTTTGGACCAGTTCAGAGCTTTGGACGCTTCGGGGTCTTCGGGAGGGTTGTTTGTGGCTTGGCGCTCGTCGAGCTTGTCTTTTATCTCGATGACTCGTGGGCGGCACGTCCTGACGGTGGTCTTGGCCTGCACGACTTCTTCCTCTCAGTTGGTCGTGTCGTGTGTGTATGGTCCCTGTGATGGTGGTTTGCGGGGAGAGTTATGGGAGGATCTTATGGAGGTTGGTAGGGCTGTCGGTGGGACCCCGTGGGTGGTGGGGGGAGATTTCAATGTCACCCTTCTTATTGCAGACAGGCCCGGGGGTGGGGGGGCCAGGACCTGGGCTCGACTGAGTTCGCTGACACCATCGACCTGCTCGGCCTCGAGGTGATGGATGCCGGGGACGTCGCTTATACCTAGAGGAACTCTAAAGTACGCTCGCGTCTCGACCGTTTTTTCGTTTCTAATGAAGTTTTGGAGGTGTTACCCCTGGCTTTGGTGGAAGCCAAGCCACGGTCGTGTTCTGATCACAATCCAAACTTGTGGTGCTCTGGGGTTGCCCAGCGCAGAGGGGCCTTTTTAGGTACGAGAAGCGCTGGCTTTTAGAGGACAGCTTCAGGGAGCTCGTGGCCTCTCACTGGACGAAGATGGTGACCTCGGGTTCCGCCGCCTCCAGATTTGTCCAAAAGCTTTCCTCCTTGCGGGTAAGGTTGACGGCTTTCAAAAGAGAGACGAGGGATGCCAGGTGCGCGGCTAGGAGGGACGCGGAGGAGGTCATTCGGAAGTTGGACGCGCTAGAGGACATCAGGGATCTTACGCCTTCGGAATTGGAGTCTCGTGCGGCGGCCCAGAGGAAGGTATCCGTGGAGGAAAAGAAGCGCGTCACGGAGTGGAAACAGAGGTCGAGAAACAATTGGCTTCGGGAGGGGGACGCGAATACGTCCTTCTTCCATCGTATTGCTAGTGGGAGGCGCAGAACAAATGCCTTGCGTTCCATCATCGTCGAAGGGGTCAGCGTGGAGGGGAATAAAGACATGGGCAGAGCTATTGCGAATCACTTCAAGAACGTGTCTTCTGCAACTCTTCCCCGGAGGTGGAAATGGTTGGGCCGGGATACTAGGTCTGTGGCGAGGTCTTCCTAGGATGATCTTCTCCGTGATGTTACCTTGGAGGAACTTAAGGATGTTGTCTGGGACCTGAACGACGACGTTGCGCCTGGCCCCGATGGTTTCCCGGTTTCGTTTTACAAAGATTTTTGGGACCTCGTTGGTCAGGAAATGCTTGAGGTGGTCTTGGAGTTCTGTCAGGGGAACATGGGTTTTGACCGTATCAACCGCGCGCCCATCGCGTTGCTGGGCTTCGACGCCGACATCCATCGGGGACTTTCGTCCTATCGCTATATCAAACGCCCTTTACTTGATCACGGCGAAGGTCTTTGCCGCTAAACTGAATGTCGTTCTTGGGAACCTTGTATCGCCTGTCCAATCTACCTTCGTTCCCGGGCGACAGATATCCGACTACATCACTCTCGCTTCTGAAATCATCGCGGACTGGCGGAGGAGGGGCACGAGCGGTGTCCTTTGGAAGGGATTTTGCAAAAGCGTACGATAGCCTCGACTGGAGATTTCTGTGGTCGGTGCTGCGGAGGAAGGGTTTCCCGGACAAATGGATTTCTTGGATGAGGCGTTGTGTCACCACGGCTTCATTTTCGGTCATGATCAATGGTCGGCCGGAGGGGGGTTTGATCCAACCTCGTAAGGGAGTGCGTCAGGGGTGCCCCCTTGCGCCCATGCTCTTCATCCTTGCGGTTGATGTTCTGTCCGATATGGCGTCTCATGTTGTCAGCCGTGGCTTCTCTGGCGGCTACTCGAGGGAGGGAGTGCTCGTTCCGATCATTCAATACGCTGATGATACCCTATTCCTCATCGAAGGGGGTGTTGAGGAGGCCAATGGCATGGCTGTGGCTTTAGAGATTTTCGCCGAGTTGTTTGGTTTGTTTAAGAACGACAGCAAATCTGTGTTCTTTCCCTTTCGGCCGTGCGAAGCAATTAGCGGATGGGTTGGCGGTGGTCTTGGGTTCAGGCTGCGCTTCCTTGCCTATTGATTACTTGGGCACGCCTTTGGCTCTGGGGAGAACAAGGATGCGTGATTGGTTGAGGGTGGTGGAGAAGGTAGAGATGAGGTTGGCTTGGGTGGAAGGCCGATGTACTTTCGAGGGGGGTAGATTAGTCCTGCTGAAGGCCGTCCTCTCTTCCATCCCCATCTATTTTCTTTCCAACCGCAAGATGCCTAAGGGGATTCGGGCGAGGCTGGAGAAGCGGATGCGCACCTTTTGTGGGGAAGCCATGTGAATGGACGTGGAGGGATCCATCTGGTGAGCTGGGAAGATATCACGCACAGAAAGAACCATGGAGGTCTGGGGGTGAAGTCGCTCGAGCAGATGAATGAAGCGCTTTTGCTTAAGTGGGCTAGCAGGGTATGGGGGCCGAGGGATGATCTCGTTTGCACGGTGGTTCCTAAGATCTATGACGTGAGAGGGGCGCCGCCTTCACAACCCGGCAATCTCGCCACCATGACCCCCTTCTGGCGGGGCGTGGTGAAGACCTGCGTGAAGAACCTAGCCCTCTTTAGGCCGGTCCTTGGGGGGGGGAGGCCTTCTCTTTTTGGGCGGATGATTGGTCGGGGGTGGGGGCTCTTTGCTCTCGTTTCCCCCGTTTGTATGCCCTGTCGGAGGAGAAGCTTTGCTCGGTGGCGGAGTGCTGGACTGATGGAATCTGGTGCCCAACCTTCTCCGCTAATCTCTCCGATCAGAGATTTGAAGAATTCTTGGCCCTGCTTGACGCCGTGAGGGAGGTGGGACCTCCTTGCGGGGGAAGGGATCATTGGTGCTGGAGGGAGGGGCCGTTCTCGGTTAGAAGAGCATATGGGGCCATCTCCAGGCTGCCGCCGGCTAACTCAGAGCTGTTGATCAGGGATTGTGCAACTATTTGGCTCTCAGGCTTCCTGAGAGAATTGGGTTCTTCCTGTGGTTACTCAGGAGGAAGAGGCTGATGATGCGAGATCGGTGCGCCAGGCTCCTTGGCGTCATTTCGGACAGGTGCCTAATTTGTAATGATGCGATTGAATCTGTAGAGCATCTCTTTTTCTCTTGCCCCTTGGTCTCTCAAATATGGCAGGAGGTTGCCTTAGCTTGGTGCCGCATCGATGACTTTCAGGCTTTTTGGAACTCGATCCACGCAAATTTGGCTAGACCAAGGAGGGAGCGACTTTATCCCATGGCTATCCTATGGGCGGTCTGGCGAGGAAGGAATGACTTGCTGTTCTCGGGTCAAAGATTTTATAAGGAGAACGTGGGGGTGTTTGCCAAACGCATGGTAGAGGACTGGGTGTTGTAGTGATCTTGTGAGGCCGGTGCGTGTTGTGTTTTTCTTCCTTGTTTTCACCTTTTTTATTATGGAATAAATTCTCATGGGGCGGACACCAGCGAGTGTTTCCCCCTACCTTTCAGACTTCAAAAAAATAAAGACCATCCTTCTCACAGCCCCCTCCCCAAATCATCTGCCTCATTTGGATGCCCTGAAAATGAAAAAATATGTACAAAAATAACTCGAGTTGAGAGTTGAGTGCATAACTTGCTAATAGAAAGAAGGCACATAAAAGAAGTAGAAACACAACGAACGCCACATAACTTCAATCAGAATGAGAAGTCAACATAACCTATCACCACAATTGGTAAACATGAACCATTAGCAAGTCTCGCTCAAGTTATCAGTGTAGATAAACGTCATGTAGAAAGAAGACTACCTTCTCATGTTAAGTGTGTAGAAACACCTGAGACCACTATCAAACGAGTAGTAGTGATAAGATTGGCTATAGTAGAAATGACCCATCAATGATTAAGATGCAGTATCTTGGGCAGTAGACATATGTTGATGTGTGCTTAAGATAGCTTGGTGAACCATAGTCAAAGTTCAAACTTTGCCCAACAGTAAACAAATGAATGGTTGGTACTCTGGCAGTGGTTACACGAAGGAAGCCACGGCTGTAACCACGCCCATCATGGCAGTCACGGCCAATAGTTCTAGACCTTCCACCTCTATTTGCAACTGGAAAGTGAGCAAAATTCTCAAGCACACCTAAATCAGGTGTAGCAAGTGTAGCAGAAAATGGGAGCGTTAAGCTTTTATAAGCGATCAAAAATAGCTCGAAGAGAGGTGAAGGGTTCAAACAACAAGAGCAAAATTTTTTATCAGCCTAGTAATGCAAATTTAGCCCATTATTATAGTCCTATATGCAAAAAAATATGTAATAAAGCGTTTTTTTAAGAGGTTTCTAGAGAGGATTCTGACAAACATAGAGAATTTTTTACATATAGGACTATAATATAAAATAAAGCACCCTTTTAAGAGGTTTTTTACAAACATGACCACACCAATATTATTATTATGTATGTATCACTAATACAATGAAATTTCCTACATAAAAGATCACATAAATATTTATTCTACACATATATATCGCTTTAAATCATAACCGACCCTACTTAATGTGGAAAAAGGTTTTGTTGTTGTTGATGTAAATGTCGCTTTTAAATTTGATTTTTAAAAAGGATAACCTTCTAAATGTTTCATATTATAAATATAAAATAAGTCCCTTTTTCATTTTCTTATATCCTTTTTAATTTATTCAAAATAATATATTTTCACATCGATGTGAAGTTTTCTCTCTTTTAAGTATTACATATTATATATATACACACCTTTTCCTGAAAAACGTGCTCCATAGAAGGGGTTTTGTTGTGAATTCACAAAGAGATTTTTAATTACTATTTTCTTCACCACAACTAAGTAGACTAATTAAAGGACACTAAATTTTATCGAAGATGGTCTAAACACACAATCAATTACAAGCAACCACGAAGAACATGAAATTTACATAGAAAACCCCGGCGATATAGCTGGGAAAAAGCCACGGGGAAAGAGAAGTTCCACTATGAAGAAAAATGGAGTATTGGTACTAAACCCTAGGAGGTGGTTGCTCCCCCAGAATGACTCTCGACGCCTTAACCCTGGAATAAGGAATAATCGGTTAACATATTTTAATTGGATCCAAAAATTTGTGCCATGATCGTGTTGGTCAAGATCCATTTACCGAATGATAAGTAATCAAATTGGTGCTTTAAAGAATATCTCAACACATTCTATTTCCTCAAAATAATTAGATGATCAATTACGCGCTAACACATAACAACAGAAACATATACTATCTCATTTATACTCTTGCTTTGAAAAAAATACAACTTATATCCCTTGTTGCATGGGCAGCAAAACAGGAATTATTCATCGGCTTTGCTATAATGCCTATTCTTTACAATATAAACTATGGTAAGTAGAGATAGACATGATCTTGGATTGTCCATTTGGTAAGAACGTTGGGAGGCTCACTATGGTAGTCTTGTAATCCTCACTAACAATTATTTTAATTTGCATGAGCCAAGAGAGCCTATTTTCAAATCTTTTTTCATTTACCAAGGCTTATTCACTATTTAACATATGATCTATGTTTTTCTTGGCATTTTTGTCTATAACTATGGTTTAAAAAAGATAAATTATAGAGGTTAACTTCAAAAAATCCAAGCTGTTCACTTGAACGAGGCTAAGTCATAAATAACTTCATGATGTGATATATCCCTGCAAACATAATCTGACTAGGAGAGTGTCAAAAAATAATCTGACTAGGAATATTTTCCTCTCTATTTTTATTTGGTTAAGTTAGTCACAAATGATTTCATGATGTGTATGCATCTACAAACACCCATTACAACACCAAAGTCTTTTCCTACATTAAGTAGGGTTGGCTACAAGGATTCTTTGCCTCAATTCAGATTTGTTTTGGGTCATTCTCGAGCTTAGATCCAAATAACTAAGATCCCTTTGGATAGTCTCATTCCAACACTTCTTGGGCCTTCCTCACCCTCACTTAACCGTCTCAGCATCCCAAATCTCACATCTTTTAACTGGTGCATCAGCCTACCTCTTTTGCAAGCGGCTAAACCATCTTAAGCAGTAATCTCTCATCTATCGCATCATTTCGCATATGATCTTTTCGTGTATGGCTACATATCCACCTTAGCATTTCCATTTCGGCTATTGTCATTCTCTGCACGTTTATGGTTCGCAGGCCAACATTTAGATCCATAAAGCATAGAAGGTCTCAGGGTTGCTTTGTAATAATTTCCTTTGATTTTCAAAGGAATTTTCTTATCACATAGATCGGTAGAAGCTCCTCTCCATTTTAGCCAACATGTATTTATTCTATGAGTAGCAACTCCATTGATTTTCCCATCATGTTGCAAAATAGAACCCAAGTATCTAAAAGAATCCTTCTCCTAAATGTTAGTGTCTCCGATCTTCACCTCGATTCCTTCACCACTGCTTTCATCAAATGTGCACTCCATATATTTAACCCTACTTATATCAAATCCTTTAGTCTCCAAGGCATGCCTCCAAACTCCAAACTTCGCACTTACTCAATCTCTAGTCTCATCAATCAACACAGTATTATCGACGAACAACATACACCAAGGTATCTCATCCTGAATATGACTAGTCAACTCATCCATAAACATCCATTATCAAAAAAATACTATTCCTACAAGGAGTTAACCCTATGTGATTACATACCAATAACTCCGTTTCAAATTTAGGAAGATTTTAGAGATGTGATCAACAATATAGAATTTTAACAATTTTGGCATGTATTTAACAGGGTTTACATATATTAAATTATTAATAATACATGCTCTGAAGTCAATAATTTTTCCAACTGAGAGGAGACATAGGGAGAGGAAAGGGGAAGAAGTCGCGGGTGTGGCAGGAGGTATGTCGATCAGGGTTGGAGAAGGAGGCCTATTCTCGTGGCCGTGGAGAAGAGGGGGGCGCGGGAGGGCGCCATTGTGTGGGGAGGGGGAATTCGCGGGAGAAGGAGTTCTGCGAGGGGCCCAGGTTTCGCAGGGAGGGGCTGCCGGACATCGGCGGGGATCCCGGCGGTGCGGTTGGCTGGGTGGCGGTGTCTCATCGGAAGCCAGGGCGGCGCTGTTTTCGTTGCGGGATGTGCGGCCATGTGGCTTCGGTCTGTGTGTTGTTGCCCTGGTGTTTCTCTTGTGGGGCGGAGGGTCACCGACGTTTTCAGTGACGGTTGGCTAGTCGGGCGGCGGAGGTCGGTCCTCGGATTTTGGTCAAGGGGGCGACGGAGGCAGTTCTGGGGAGATCGTTTGAGAGGGGAGTTGGGGGGTATATGTCAGATCGTCAGGCGGTGGGGGGGTATCTGTCAGATCATCAGGCGGTGGGAGGGGGTTCGAGGGACTGTTGGTGGGAGTTCCGTTGGAAGGGCATGATGGTGGCGATGCAGGTTCTAGGTCGGAGCTCTTACGGGAGCTCTCCAGACGCTTCGGCGTTGGCTTTCGCGGTGATATCGTCTCTCTCGATGCGGGTCGGGTGGGCGTGCGAGGCCTCTCCGTCGCACAAAGAGCATTGCTCCTAGCGTCTGGAGGGGAGGGTCCGTTCTTGTGGAGACTTCCAAGGTTCGCGGATGGTGCATTCTTGCGCCCTGTTGTTCGGCTGGCGCTCGTTCGGGGAGCTCCCTTCTTGACCCGAACCGTTCACGCTTTGCGGCCGACGCTCGGGCATCTGGGGAGCGTCTTAGAGGTTCTCGACGATGGCGACTCACCGGGTTCTGACCCGGAGGTGGTGGTGGTCCTTATGGAGTGTCCGCAGGAGATCCCCCAGGAGTCGGGGGCGATGTTGCGCGTTGGTAGGTTCACCTTCGGGCTGACGATTCGCCTGCTGGACTTGCCTCCGCCTCCGTCGGGGGGGGGGGGGGGGGGGGGGGGCGGTGGAGGGGGGCGGAGCTTGGCCGGCGCGGGCGTTTGGGGGCGGTGACGCTTCACCGACCCAGGAGCGTGGGTTCGTCGCTTCGCCTTCCTCGGCGGAAGGGGAAGGGTCGCACTATATGGGAGCCTCGGGCACGGAAGGGGAGGAGTCACCCCGTTCGGGGGCCTCGTGTGCGGGCGCAAGAGGCGAGGTCTCGCCTCGGATGGCGGATCTTGCTTAAGGCGAGGAGTTGCCACGTTTGGCGGAAGGCGTGGTTGGTGGGGCCGGCTTTTCATCTGGCCTACCGTTTAAGTTTGGGGGCTTTTCGTCTTTTACCCCTCAGGGGGCACCACTGGGCGTCCTTTGGAGCACAAGTTTGGGGGCTTTAAGTATGCCCTACTGCGAACCTTCGCTTGGGGCTTTGAACTCGGCCTGGTGCGCTCCCTCGAGGGCTCCTAGCTCGGTATGGATGGCGGGTTTCCAGCATGCGGCGGATGGACGTTTTTCAATACATTTGAGAGGCTCGGGGCAGTTACCTCCGGAGGGGACGTGCGGCGCCTTCAGTGGCTTCCCGACCGTCGGGGCGGCCATCTCTCGCCCTCTCGAGGAGCTGGTGGCTGCTCGGGTTCGGGCTGGCAAGGTTTCTCTGGGCGAGGGGGGGCGGCTTTCTCCGGCGGGGTGGGTGGCATTGGGGGCCCGCCCTTGGTTGAGGTGGTTCCTGAGAGGCCGATGGGGGTTGTTGGGTTGTCGCCCTCTGCGGCGGTCGGGGGTGGGAAAGATCGTAGGGCAGGGAAGAGGTACCGGAAGAGGTCTCGGCCCAGGACCGGAGCTGCGGCGGTTCTCGTCTCAGGGCTGAAGTCCGAAGTAGCGAGGGCAGCAGGGGTGGTGGCTTTGGGAGCGGGGGTAGCGACAGGTGCTAAATGGAGATTCTCTCATGTAACGTGTGGGGTCTGGGTGACCCGGAAAAGAGGAGGGTCTTGGGCTCAAGGTTTTTGGAGTGGGGCTGTGACGTCGTGTTCTTGCAGGAAACCAAGTTGGGCGCAATCTCGAGCCTAGACTGGCGCTCTTTCGGTGCGGGCTCCATTTCTGATTTTGAGTCGATCGGGGCCGTGGGTTCCGCGGGTGGAATTCTGATCACTTGGAGGGGTTCGGCGTTCGCCAAGTGTGGGGAACTGAAGGGGACCCATGTCCTGACGGTTCTGTTGGAGTGCCTTCGTTCGGGGGTCAAGTTCGTGCTATCCAGCCTGTATGGCCCGTGCCAGAGCTCTGAGAGGCAGCATCTTTGGGCGGATCTAAGAGGGGTGAGGGAGGTGTTCCCGGACATCCCCTGGCTGGTGGGGGGTGATTTCAATGTCACCATGCTTTCTTCTGATAGGCCGCGGCGGGGGGGTCAGGACCCTGGCTCCGAAGCCTTCGTGGAGGTGGTGGAGTCGCTTGAGCTGGAGGTTCTGGACGCGGCCGGCACCAAATACACCTGGCGTAGCGCCAACTCCAGGTTGCGCATTGACCGCTTCCTCGCGTCATCTGAGATTCTGGCTCTCTTCCCGCTCTCCTTCGTGGCTGCCCGGCCGCAGTCCTGGTCGGATCACACGCCTATCCTTTGGGACTCGGGCGATCCCGCGCCTGCTCGTGGCTTCTTCCGCTATGCGAAGGCGTGGGTTTTGGAGGAAGGTTTCAGAGACATAGTGGCGTCGCATTGGAGCTCGACGGTGGTGGAGGGGTCGGCGACGGCAAGGTTCGTTCGGAAGCTGGACTCTCTGTGGTCCAGGCTTTGCGCTTTCAAGCGCAAGTCGAGGGCGACTCGCATTGCGACTAGGACGGCGGCGGAGAGCATGGTCAGCAGGCTCGACGCTCTGGAGGATGATCGTCCCTTGGATGGGGACGAGCTGAGGCAACGGTCGGACGCGCAAAAACAGATCCTTGATGAAGACAGGAAGAGGGTCACCGAGTGGAGGCAGAGATCCAAGCACAGGTGGCTCACTGAGGGTGACGCGAATACGGCCTTCTTCCACAGGGTGGCCAGCGGGAGGCGGAGGGAAAACTACATCAGAACTCTTCTTATTGGAGGGGAGATGGTGGAGGGGAACAAGGAGCTTGGAATTGCGGTTGCGGAACACTTCTATAGGTTCTCCGTGAGGGATGCTAGCAGGAGCTGGAGGTGGTCTGGTCTAAGGGCGACGCTCTTGTCGGGGGCCCATGCCTCTAGCCTCACGCTCTCGGTTACTTTGGAGGAGCTGAAGACGGCGGTCTGGAACCTGAACGGTGATGGTGCGCCTGGTCCGGATGGGTTTCCCGTTTCCTTTTATAGAGATTTATGGGACCTGCTTGGGGCTGAGGTGCTGGAGGTTGTCCTGGAATGCTACAACGGTAATGCAGGCTTCGAGCGAGTAAATAAGGCGCTCATCGTCCTGCTGCCTAAGCGGGCGAGTGCGGAGAGAATCGAAGACTTTCGGTCCATTGCGATCTCCAACGCATTATATCTCATTGTTGCTAAAGTGTCCGCGACCAGATTAAGTAGGGTGTTGGACTACATTATAGCCCCGACTCAGACGGCTTTTTGTCCCGGGGAGGCAGATTGCAGATAGCTTGGTGATGGCGTCTGAGATTATTGTGGATTGGAGGGGTGGCACTCAGGCCGTCCTGTGGAAGGTGGACTTCACTAAGGCCTTCGACACGCTGGATTGGCGCTTCCTTCGGGCGGCTCTGCACAGAAGGGGTTTTCCCGAGCTCTGGATCACCTGGATGAAGCGGTCTGTCACCACAGCTTCCCTGACGGTGCTGGAAAACGACCGGCCTGAGGGGGGGTACTTTCAGCCTCAGAAGAGGGTGAGGCAAGGCTGCCCTCTTGCCCCCTTGCTCTTCATCATCGCGGCAGACGTCCTTACTTGTATGGTGGGCAGGGTGCAAGAGGCGGGACTGACAAGGGGTTACTCGAGGGATGACATGCGGATCCCGTTTCTCCAGTATGCGGACGATACCATCTTCTTCATAGAGGGGGCCTGGACGAGGTCAAGGGAATGGTAGCTACGTTGGAACTTTTCAATGAGATGTCCGGGCTCGTTCAGAATAGCAGCAAGTCAGAGATGGTCCCCTTCAGCATGTCTGAGGAGTTGGTGGGTCTTTGCGGCTCTGCGTTGGGTACCGAGGGGACTGGCCTCCCCGTTCAGTACCTGGGCTTACCGCTGAACACCGGGAGGTCTAAGTTGGCGGATTGGTTACCGCTGGTTGAGAAGTTGGAGAACAGGCTAGCGGGGTGGAAGGCGGCGGTCTTATCTAAGGGGGGCGCCTGGTGCTCTTGAGGGCGGTGTTATCCGCCATGCCGGTGTACTTCTCCTCCACGCGGCTCATGCCAGCGGGGATTAGGAGGAGGTTGGAGGGCTTGATGAGGCAGTTCTTGTGGGGCAGAAGCGGCCAGGGCACGGGGATACACCTAGTGAGCTGGGAGGAGGTCACTTTGCGGAAGAAGGAGGGCGGCCTTGGTATCTGACGGCTGGACGAGTTAAACGAGACGCTTTTGATGAAGTGGGTGGCCAGAGTCTAGGGTGTGGGTGAGGACCTTTGTTGCACTCTCCTTAGGCGTATCTACGGGGTCGAAGCTGCGGCTCCTGAGGCGACAGCGGCGGTTGCTTTTAGCGGGCGAAGACCCTCTCCCTTCTGAAGGGTCATCCTCTCGCTCTCCCAGAACTTCCAGACACTGTTCAGGCCGGTTTTAGGAGATGGGTTGCAGTTTGCTCTCTGGGGTGATGACTGGACGGACGGGAGAGCGCTATCCTTGCACTTCCCTCGTCTCTATGCATTGGCGGCTGACAAAGAGGTTAGGGTTGCGTCCTGTTGGGTGGACGGCAACTGGATGCCGGCTTTTCGTACGGGATTCTCTGACCACCGTATGGAGGAGTTCTTACAATTGCTGGACGCGCTTCGGGATGCCTCGGGGCCTTCCTGGGGACGGGACCACTGGGTGTGGCGTGGGGGCTCTTTCTCCGTCGGGAACGCTTACTCGATGATTTGCAGACCGTCCCCCTCTCTTTCGGCGGAGTTGGCGGCAGACTGCTCTTTCTTCTGGGGGCTGGGTCTTCCGGCGAAGGTTGCTTTCTTCTTCTGGCTGTTCAGGAGGAAGAGGCTCTTGACACGCGATCGTTACGTTAGGTTGGTCGGGGCGGTGTCCAACAAGTGCCTGCTGTGCGAGGAGGGGATCGAGACACTGGAGCATCTCTTCTTTGCTTGTCCGGTGGTGCTTCCTCTTTGGGCGGATCCGATCATGGGATGGGTTGACACGACGGGCGTTGTGGATTTCTGCAAGGCTCTTGGGGTCGCTAGGCATCGGTCGAGGCTTGAGCTGTTGCAGCCTCTGGCGCTGGTCTAGTCTATTTGGTTGTCTAGGAGTGAGCGGTTGTTTTCTAGCTAGAGATTCTGATGCAGCGTGGAATCAAAATATAGGGTTGCATTTATTAATTATGGCGTCGCATTTTTTTGTCGTCGCGTTTTTTTAATTTAAATAAAGAGATCATGTGTGATCTCAATTAGCTTTATTTTGAATTTCAAATTAGGTAGTTAGTCGGTTAATTAGTTAGAGTCTATTTAGGATAATTAGTTGTCAATTTGAATTTGATTTCTATTTTTGTAATCTCATCCCTCCTATATAAAGGGATGATAGACTACTTATGTAATCAGTTCAGTATGTTATAAAAAATGAGATTTTATCTCCCTCTCTCTAGTCTCTCTCTCTCCTCGCGATCTACGCGTTCTTCTTCCTCAAACCTCTCGTTCCCGACAAGCTTTTTCTTCTTCTCAACCCCTCCATTTTCTCCGCCAAAAATCCACCGTTCAAATTCAAATTTTATCGCCGCGCCAAAATCCATCTGCATCAATTGGTATCAGAGCATGGCCTACAGATCGTCCTCACGATCTGACGATCCGTCCAGACGCTCGCACCGACATGCATCAAGGGACCATCATTCATCCGAACAAAAACGACGAGCCATCTCTGCCATCGACGCCTACAACAAGGAGACGGAGCGCATGTTACGTGATTTGCAAACCACATTCCACTCCGAGTTTCGAGCTCTTATGGCTAACTTCGAGGCCCTACGCACCGCCAAATCGAAGGCTTCAGCAACACCAATCACTGACACCGACTTTGAAGACAAAAATCTCGCCGTCAACGACGAACTGCCCGTTGTTCAGACCATTTCGGAAGAAAACAACGACGAAACGATTGCTGTCCACGTAATTTCAGACTCGCAAAAGCCACAAGAATTGATCTACCGCCCATCTGCGACCTTTTCACAAACCTCCCCTGCCCCACCCTTATAGCCAACCCCTTCCCATGTCTTCCCCTCAACCTCGGCAGCCCAAGCCTCAACCCCAGCGACCCCAGCCACAGCTGCAACTCTACCACCGTCGCCTCCCCCTTCCGCTGCTACCCTCCCACTTCCTGCAACAGAACCCCATGCTACCGCCACCCTCGTCCCCTTGGCGACCCTCCCAACCCCACCACCACCGCCATTCTCCCCATCCGCCATCCCCGCACCCCCTGCGAGGCAACCCCCAGCCCCATCACCCTCTCCCATCGCCACCCTCGCACCCACAGCACCCATCATCAATCCCCCACCCGCATCGCCTTCCCTACAACCCTTCCCTACCAATTACCGTCACATCCCTCTACCGCCACCCTGAAGGAGTACTCGTCCAACCCCTTCTCGTCGCCCTCTCCGAAAGCGTGGCCATCAGCCCCACGCACACGGCTCGTGTGACCGCCGATTCCACCGCCTCCAAGTGATTTCGAGTCTTCGCTGTCACCGCACGCGCTGCTGGCGCGACCGCTGCGTGGACTTACAATCTCGCCGCCAACAAGTACCTCGTCAACGCCACGGCTCCCGCCATCGAACTGGTCGTTCCTGTCCTGGCCGTGCTTCGCACGCGATGTGTGTACTGCCTCCAGCCAGCTCGATACCGCCAGCATTCGCACCGCCTTCATTTGTGCCGCCTTCATTGGCTTCATCTTCAATCGCGCCGCTGCCAGAGAAGGCAAAACCCCAACGCTGAGCGTTGCTTAAAACGAAAGGATGGAGAAACCCTAACGTGGGATGTCTCTGCAAGAGGATTCGTATCCCACAGGAATTGGGATTGGGATATGATTTAGGGTATTTGCAGTGAAGTCACTCCTTACAGGAAATTTTATCTAAAGGGCCAATTGAAGAGTAGGTTATGTTATGGAGGCCTTTTAGGAGAAGGGATGGAACATTTGCAACCATACCCCTCACTTGAAAGAAACTTCAAGCGTAACATGGAAAAAGAGCGAAATTAGGGAGTCCCATCCCTATCGAATTCTCCACCGACGGAACGAAGATCCAACAATTCGTCGGGAGACGAATTTTTAAAAGTGGAGGAGAGTTGATGCAGCGTGGAATCAAAATATAGGGCTGCATTTATTAATTATGTCTTTGCATTTTTTTTGTCGTCGCGTTTTTTAAATTTAAATAAAGAGATCACGTGTGATCTCAATTAGCTTTATTTTGAATTTCAAATTAGGTAGTTAGTCGGTTAATTAGTTAGAGTCTATTTAGGATAATTAGTTGTCAATTTGAATTTGATTTCTATTTTTGTAATCTCATCCATCCTATATAAAGGGATGATAGACTACTTATGTAATCAGTTCAGTATGTTATAAAAAAATTGAGATTTTATCTCCCTCTCTCTTGTCTCTCTCTCTCTCCTCGCGATCTACGCGTTCTTCTTCCTCAAACCTCTCGTTCCCGACGAGCTTTTTCTTCTTCTCAACCCCTCCATTTTCTCCACCAAAAATCTACCGTTCAAATTCAAATTTTATCGCCGCGCCAAAATCCATCTGCAACAGATTCTATGTAGAGAACATATGTACCCGTGCCTCGGGCGTGCTGCGCTCTTGGCTTGTCTAGAGTGCCCCTTCTTGCTCTTCTTTTTTGTACTCTTTCTACTGTTTTTTAATATAATTATGGGGTGAACACCTAAGAGTGTCTCCCCCTTTTTTGGCTTCAAAAAATAATATATGCTCTTGCACAACATGTGTGGATATACACTAGTTCAATATGAACGCAACTAATTTAGTCTCAGTAGAACACGTCAATCCCAAAATCAACTTATAGCAGAATATGGTTGTTGACGTCACTCTGACTTCTAGCCAACTCCATGACATCTACATATTGTTGAGATTCCACCTATATTGACAAGAGAAAGAACAAAAACCACATCATAATGGCTGGATAAATTAAAGATAAAGACAACTAAAACGCATGCAACATAAATTGTTTGCAACTAGAATGCACATTCAATGCAAAAATGTAATTAGACACATTTCTGAGCAGCAACATAACAGTATAGACTTAAAAGAAGGTAAACAAATATAGGTATTCGGCAATAACCACCCCCAGAATTCGGAAGCACATGCAAAACTGAAGAGTCAAACGGACATGATTCACAAATGAGCTATCCTGCTGCTGCAGCAGATCACTGTTCCGTTCTCATTCAATACATTTTCAGCTCTTAGACCGCCGATCACACTCCACGAGCAAGGATACAACCACACAGTTTAAGGTCACATGGAAAAATCCACACATCAAGAAGGAAAATCTAGGATTGCACAATTTGCTAGTTCCCACTAGCAGTTAAAGTTTTTCCACAAAAATAAAACAGAAATGTTGGAGCAAATGAGTTAATTGTTATTCCATGGAACCCTATTCTTTTATATAGAGAGAACCCAAGGGTAAATTACATAGAGGTCCAAGAGAAAAATAGAAAATGAGAAACGGTACATCATAACATAATATAAACCTCTACACTCCCCCTCAAGATGGAGCATAGATGTCAATCATGCTCAGCTTGGAAGAGCATCTTTGAAAAGGTCCTCTGAGCAATGGCTTGGTAAATATAAGCAGTCTGATCCTCTGAACTAACATGTGAAGTAGAAATCAAACCCTTCTTGATCATATCTCTAGTGTAGTGGCAGTCTACTTCAAGGTTGCAAAAAACGATATGCGGTATACAGTCGGTAGGGTCACTGATTACTGTTTAAACGGTATGCGGGAGTTTAAACGGAAATTAAACGGTCTATGCGGTTTTACATTTTTAAATTAATAAAAAATATTACATATATATATTTAATAAAAAAGTATAAATGAACTTTAAAAATATAATCACATATCCACAATTTTGATCAGATATTGTCAATTTCAATGACTTCTTCATCCAAATGTGACATGTCAAAGCAGATAGCATAATCAACATAGGGTTTATGTAACCTTAATGCAAAACGCGGCCGCTTAAACGGCGTGTAAACGACCGATTACACCCGTTTAAACGGCCTGACCGTTTACATAGCCGATTAAAGGTTATACAGTCGGTCGAGGACCGAATGAGTTTAAACGGCCTTTTAAACGGCCGCCTGAACCGATTTTTGCATCCTTGGTCTACTTCGATATGCTTGGTTCTTTCGTGAAATGCTGGATTGTTGGCAATGAACAACGCTGCTTGATTGTCACACTGAAGTCGCATGGGTAAAGGAACATTTACATGTAAGTCTTCTAATACAGCTCAAACCAACATCATTTCCGTGCTTGCTTGTGACATGGCCCTATATTCGGATTCGGCGCTAGATCTTGCCACAACAGTTTGTTTATTGCTTTTCCAAGAAACTAGAGAGCTCCCTATAAAAACGGCAAAGCCTGAAGTAGACTTACGATCCTTCGGGCAACCTGCATAATCTGCGTCTGCACAAGCTGAAATGGATAAATTTGTGTTCTTTCTAAATAGCAACCCTGAGCCTGGAGAAGACTTTAGGTATCTCAGTATCATGTATAGGGCTTCCATATGAACTTGTCTAGGCTACTCCATGAATTGACTTACCCGGCTTACTGCAAAAGCAATATCGGGTCGAGTTATAATGATATAAATAAGCTTACCCACCATTTCTCTGTATCTTCTTTTGTCCACCTCTTCAATATCATTGTCATATAGTTTCATACTTGGGTCCATAGGAGTGCTCGATGGTCTACAACCAACCATTCATGTTTCAACCAGGAAGTCTGTAATGTATTTCCTTTGGGTCATCACCAGACCCTGTCCATTTCTTGCAAATTCCAACCCCAGAAAATATCTTAGGGTACCAAGGGCCCAAGAATGCTTTTGTCATCTCTATTCTCTGAACGTCATCTCCTGTAATCAGAATATCATCAACATATACCATGACAGCAATTGTACCTCTGGAGGTCTTCTGAATGAACAACGAGTGATCCGCATTTGATCTTTTGAATCCTTGTCGTTCAATTAGGTGAGAAAGCTTCTGGAACCACGCCCTTGGACTCTGTTTAAGGCCATATATCGCCTTGTGAAGTCTACACACCATGTGAGTCTCCCCCTCAGCAGTAAGCCCCGGTGGCTGATGCATGTAGACTTCCTCCTATAGATCGCCATACAAAAATGCATTCTTGACATCAAGTTGAAAAATGGGTCAGTCACGTACCACAGCAACTGATAGAAGTATGCGAAGCGTCGAGTGCCGAGCCACTAGTGAGAATGTATCCAAGTAGTCCACGCCATAGGTTTATGTGAAACCCCTCGCAACAAGTCTTGCCTCGTACCAATCAAGAATGTCATCTGCATGGTATTTAACTGTAAACACCCATTTGCAACTAACAATAGAAGCGCCAGATGGAGTAGGAACCAGGCTCCATGTGCCACGGGACTGTAAAGCACGCATTTCTTCTTCCATAGCCAATCTCCAGCAATCAATCTTCATAGCCTCTAGATAGGTCCGTGGTATCTCCACGGAAGAAAAAGGGCCACAGCAAACCTCTGAAAATCACATGTGAGACGGTGAAAAGAAACCTGGGACGCAAAGGGATACGACGCACAAGTCCGCTTCTGCTTCCGAAGAGCAATAGGAACATCAAGGTCACCGTCTACTGTACTCAATGGTATATCCTCCTCCTGTAACAAAGATTCATGCACATGCACATTATCTAACCCATCATTAGTAATAGCATCTGAACATACCTGAGACGTGATGGATGCTTGACGTGTAGTCTGAGCAGGGCATGGCCGCCGTGTATAGAACTTGGGTAATGGCGGAATAGGTTGTTGTGGTAGTGGTGGTGGTGGTGGTGGCGGTGGTGAGACCACAGGAACTGGGTTGGACACAGATGGACTCAGACTAGGAGGTGGACGAACATAGACATCATCATCATGAGATGTGGAAGAAGCCAACCTGTCACCAGCAGGGGAGAAGTACATAACGAGCTCAAAAAATGTAATGTCAGCACTGACATAATATTTATTGTCAATGGGGTCATAACAGCGATAGTCCTTCTGAGTCCGAGAGTAACCGACGAAGACACACTTGACAGCTCTAGGAGAGAGTTTGTCAAGTCCCGGTGACAAGCGGTGAACAAATGCAACCATACCAAAGACGGGAGGAGTGAGGGAGAATAATTCATTATCAGGAAAGATAACGGAAATAGGGATTTTCTCCCCAAGGACTAAAGAAGGCATGCGATTGACTACATAGCAGGCTGTAAGGACAGCATTCCCTTAAAAGGTTATGGGCGCACAACTCTGGATAAGCAAGGTTCGAGCGATATCAAGGAGATGCCGATGTTTTCTTTCTACCATGCCATTCTGTTGGGATGTGTAAGCACAGGTGGTTTGGTGAACAATGCCTTTGGAGGAAAGAAAATGGGAGAGAGAACGAGTGCAGAATTCTAATGCATTATCCGTTCGCATATATTTGACAGTAGAAGAAAAAACATTCTGCATTTCATTGATAAGATTTTTGATAACATCTCCTGCTTCAGATTTATTCTTTAGAAGGAAAACCCAAGATACACGAGAAAAATCATCAACTATAACTAGGTAGAACATGTGTCCCTGATGATCCGGTACACGACTCGGACCCCAAATATCAATATGAAATAACTCAAACGGGGAGCTACTGCTCCGACTCTGACGATTAGGGAAGTTAGAACGATGATGCTTCCCCAACTGACAAGTTTCACAACGAAACGATGAATTCGGGGAAATCTGGGGCAACAGATGATGCATTTTCTGGAGCGGAAGATGACCAAAGCGAAGATGCCATGTGTACGAAGAAACTGATCCGGATAAATGGAAGGAGATGCCAGCATATGAATTCCGAACCAGACGATAAAGACCATTCTGCTCAGAGCCACAGCCAATCACCCTGCATGTTAGTATGTCCTGAAAATGAGAGATGATGGGTCAAATATAGCGCGACAGTGCAAATCTTTCGTAATCTGACTAATTGACAATAAATTCATGGAAAACTCAGGAGCATGTAGAACATTTTGTAAATGCATGGAGGGTGATAAGGAGATCTCCCCCTGTCCAATAATAGGGGAATGAGTGCCGTCAGCTATAAGTACTGAGCGTCCAGGAGGAATGTCCCTGTAGGACTCAAGTCGATCTCTGTCATGGCAGAGGTGATGGGTGGCTCCAGAATCCATAATCCAATCTGAGAGATCATGGCAAGTTGTAAAAGCAGTAGCACTACCTGAGGTACTGGCAGTGGCTGAAATACTGGCTGATGCTGAAGCTGCAATGTCTGAGGATCCGCTTGGAGACTCCGCGGATGATTGAGGCATAATATCCCGAAGACGCGCAACAAGCTCCTCGAACCTGTGATCTAAAGTGAATGCCGACGGTGATGTAACATGCTCGGCTACATGTGCCGAGGCTGGAAACCATGCTTAGAATAGCATGAGTCCTCTGAGTGACCTGTGCGATGACAAAACGAGCACGTCTGACGAAAACGACCTCCTCGGCTACGAGGTCCACGTCCGCGAAAGGAAGACGAACCACCTCTCCCTCGCGATACCGCCATCGCCAAAGGGGGTGGAGTAGCGGTGCTAGAAGAAACAGAGATACGACCGAGCCTCCGGTACACTTCCTCCATAGGAGGAATAGTAGCATCGACAAGTATCTGAGAGCGGGCTACCTCGTACTCAGGATCAAGTGCCGCTAGTAATACTCCCACCATGGTAGCATTACGGAAGGTCTTTTGTTGCTCTGGAATGGCGGTGAGCGGAATGGTGCTATACAATTTCTCAAACATCCCTCGCAGGGACGTGTACAAAGAGTGAAGCGGCCGCCCATTCTGCTTCATTGTGAAAATATCATGCTGCAGCTGTAGCATCTTGGTCTCATTCTGCACCTGTGAATATGTGGCAGCCAGAATATCCCACATCGCCTTGGCGGTGGGTTGATGGAGGACATCATTGGCAATCTCCATCGACAGCGTTCCTGATAGTCAAACCTTGGCATAAGAATCATCAGCCTCCCAGGAGGCATAGATCACAGTCTTCTCTGTCGGCTCATCCTCGATAAGTATATGCTTCTTACCGTTCGACTTCATGAGACTCATGAACTGCATAGCCCAGAGCTCATAGTTCGTCCCGTCCATCTTGACTATCGGCGTTGGACCCTTGAACGTGCCTATGGAGGGCATATCAACCTTACTGTCTGACATCCTGCCGAAGACGAAGGACTAGAGATCGTAGACAAGAACTTGGCATCTACAAAGACTTCATAGGATTTGAGCACATATGTAGACGTTTATGCACTCAAATCCATGACTTGAAAGAGCTAGCGGATCCGGGATGCAACTTGCGGGCCCTGTGAGGCCGGCGGGGGATCTGCGGGCCTGTCGGGAGGTGCCCTAGGGGCTGGCGGCGGGGATCAAAGTTGTCGTCGGGTGCTGGAGGCACCACCGCTGGGGGTTGTGGCTGTCGGGCTGGCAGCGGTGGGTCGACGGGGGCCGCTGGAGGGCTGCTGGGTCGACGGAGGGCCACTGGAAGGCCGCTGGAGGGCTGGGTTACGGCGGGAGGGTGGCGGAGCCGCCGAGAGAGAGAGGAAGGGGAGGGGCGGCGGGATTAGGGTTAGGGTTAGCATTAGGAATGTGGCTCTGATACCATGTTGGAGCAAATGAGTTAATTGTTATTCCATGGAACAGTAGGCTCTCTTATATAGAGAGAACCCAAGGGTAAATTACATAGAGGTCCAAGAGAAAAATAGAAAATGAGAAACGGTACATCATAACATAACATAAACCTCTACAAGAAAGGGTGTTATAAAAGAAGAGAAAAGATAAATGGACCTATACTCGAAGATCTATAAACTTGTATACATCAACATCAACCGGCAACCTCAAATGTTTAGTGTACAAGATATTATTAAATCTATGAATATCATTACAGTTATCTATTTTAAAAAGAAATTATGAATATTAAGGATGTCGTTTGGATATATCTAACTATATTACTAAAAAATATGCCCCATCAACAAAAACAAAGGATATAGCAGCAGATCATACAAGGACAGTTCATACATGTTTTCTTCACCGCCACCCGCCATCACAAATCATACAACTCGATATTCTTGCCTACTTTTCTTAACTTATTCAACAAGAAACAAATGTAATGATACCATTGGATGCTTCTGTAATAGCCCCCACTAACTTGGAGGTCATTGCAATCTTTTATCGTAAATATTAGGTTACTAGGAGTAACTAAGATGCAATGATTAGACATTATCAAAGTACAAATACAGATAGAGGGAAAACATTTTAATAAGTAGTGGCATAAAAAATACACCAATGGGTGCAATAATGACATGGATATCAAGTAATTTGTCAACTGCATTTTGATTTTAAAAAGATGTCTGCGCAGATGTTATCATATACTACAACAAATAAAATGACAAGACATGTCAAGCAAGCACACATCACCATTGAAAAAATGAGAAATTGGCAGAATATATAATAATATCTACAAGAAATTATCAATTTCAATATAAAAGCTATAACACATCAAACCTGCGGAATGGGTAGCACACTTAGGAAGTCGATGATGAAGTATCCTTTTAAATATCGTTTAGCAATTTGAGCAGGGTCTATCACAAGCTCGCCTCGACCAAAAACCCGAGATGATGGAGCAACATAGGCAGTGTGAAATTGAAGAGCTATCCGAAAAACATAAACAACATCAATCAATGTTCGTAATGTGCTGGTAATAGTTGCCAATCGTTTGTCTATTCCAAGGCAATTTTCTTCACTTTCTTTAGGAAGATAAAAGAAAAGTGGATCAATTGATACAGCAAGAATACATGCCACAACAAATAGCCTGTTCCATCTTCGGAGGAATTTATCTTGAGGGTCAAATATTTTTTTTCCCGACACTTTGTGATCTTCTTCAAAAACTCCCTTGGCACCACCAAACCTGAGGGAGCGACCAAGAGTCTTGAGTCCCTCGGAGCCTTTTAGCATTCCTCTTGTAAATGTTTTTGATGGTTTGTTAGATGCACGGCCAACTCCGTCAATGTTAAAGGCACATCTACTCATTTTGCCCCCTTCTGAAGCAAAAGAGGAGGTCCTTGAATCCAAGTCGCCCAACCTAAACAACAAAATAAAAGTTACACAATTTTCTCAATTGTGAATATACTCATAGAACTTCTATCAGAAAGCTGCAATGGAGAAGGTACCAGAACAGCGAGTGTGTCTTATATGCACAAATATACATGTATATATAATATGAGATAATTCTCCAAAGAGGTTGTGAATATACAGAAGTTCCAATGTAAGCGTCTTCTCGTCATCATGCCCTCTTTTTCTTCAAAAAATAAAAGGAGGTGGCTCATTTGTCATATTAGTATGGTTTTCATTATTTGACGCCTGGACTTTCTCCTATAAGATAATCCGTATGACTCTTCATGTTGATCAAGTCATTCAGTTTTTATTTTCTAATATTCCCTCCACATCATTTAAGCACAGAGAAACAAGAAAAATGCAATCTCTTCTCTCGCAAATAATTGACCATTTAACCACTATCATGCTCTCCTTTAAGTATGCGAGCATGACATTACAGCTTCAGGTAGAAAAAAAGTAAAACAAAACATGTAATTTTAAAAAAAAAAAAAAGCCACCATGATATCTGATAACCAGATTCATTTCCATGGGAAAACACAAGTGACGATAGCAGAAATAAAGAAATAGATCGTTCAATTTGCATGGAAATCAAGATTTGAGCCTCAGTTTCACCGTTTATGATAGGTATCTCCGACTATGAGCGGTGCATATCAATTTTCCATAATTTTCTAACTGAAATTCTTACAGTATTGAGAACAAAATGCTTTTACATTGTACCTCTTTTGCAATTCACAAAGAAGCATTAGCAGGAGATAACATATTACGAATAGGAATATTAAAAAATGAACAGACCAAAACTAAATAAGTTTCTAGGAAACAGTTGTTTACAAGAACCAGTCATTATAATGGGAGCAGACATCGTTATGCTCATATAAGTTATAACAATGTTCTTGTTATAAGTGGCTGCTCTTTAGTTGAAAACAAGATTCCTTTGATTCTTACTCCACGATATTTTTTAAGCCAAAGGAAGGCGGTGAGATAAGTAGCCATCAGAGGCATTAAAATACTCCATAGCTCACTTAGGAGTTTGCTCTTAAATTTTAGTCTGAAATTCCGAAGTTTCTTTTTTTTTTTTGGAAAGTCTGTACTAAACAAGCTTTTTGGGAGGATCTGGATAAGATTTTACAAGGAATCCCACAAAGAGAGATGGTTTGCATAGGTGGAGATCTTAATGGACATGTGAGAAAAGATGTTTCAGGGTATGCAAGTGTGCATGGAGGACATGATTTTGGGGATAGAAACGAAGAGGGAAAAGTCATTTTGGATTTTGTAACTGCTTAAGATCTTTTCATAGCAAACACTCTTTTCAAGAAGAGGGAGGAGCATTTAATTACTTATAAGAGTGGCTCAACTAGAACACAGATAGATTACTTTGCGTTGAGGAGAAGAGATCGGTTGTGTTGCAAAGATTGCAAAGTAATCCCTGGAGAGAGTTTGACAACCCAACATCGCTTGTTAGTCTTGGATTTACAAATAAAAGGGCTGGTAAAGAAAAGGAAGGTTCCTAAGATCACTAGAACTAGGTGGTGGAATCTTCCGCTGAAGCAATCAAGCTTCAGGGAGAAGGTTTTAGAAGACTTATCTTGGGATTGTAGCGGTAGTGCAAACGAGATGTGGGAAGCAGTAGCATCTTGTATCCGAAAGGTAGCCAAAGAGATGCTAGGCGAGTCAAAAGGAGGAGCTCCGGGTCAAAAAGAGGCTTGGTGGTGGAGTGAAGGGGTGCAAAAGAAACTAAAAATTAAAAGAGCTTGCTTTAAAGCTATGTCTAAGGATAGAACAGAGGAAACTGTCACAGACTATAAAATAGCGAAGAAGGAAGCAAAGAAGGCTGTAAGCGAAGCTAAGTCAAAAGCTTATGAAGTTTTGTATAAAAATCTCAACTCTAAGGAGGGCCAGAAGGATATATTCAGGTTGGCCAAAGCAAGAGAAAGAAAGACCAAAGACCTTTCTCAAGTGAGATGCATTAAGGACGAGGAAGGTCACGTGCTTGTTACTCAGAAGGATATAGAGACTAGATGGGAGCAGTACTTCCATAAACTTTTCATTGGAGAAGGAAATAGAGAGATCACTTTGGGTGATCTAGCTAGTAGTGAAAGTTACTTGAATCGTGCATGCTATAGACGAATACAAAGAAAAGAAGTAGAGGAGACTTTGAAGGTTATAAGACCTGGGAAAGGTGTTGGACCGGATGACATCCCTGTAGAAGTATGGAAAGTCTTAGGTGAGCGTGGTTTGACTTGGCTTACGAATCTATTCAATGTTATTTGGCGAAGCAAGAAAATGCCTGAAGATTGGAGGAGTATCGTGGTGCCTCTTTATAAGAACAAAGGAGACATTCAAAATTGTTCAAATTACAGAGGTATCATATCAAGCTGATGAGTCACACTATGAAAATTTGGGAACGTGTGATCGAAAGAAGGTTGAGGCAAGTTCCCAAGTAAAAGAAAACCAATTCGAATTCATGCCAGGTCGCTCAACTATTGAAGTCATCCATTTGCTGAGGAGAACAATGGAGATTTATAGAGTTAAAAGGAAGAATCTCCATATGATCTTTATTGATTTGGAGAAGGCTTATGATTCCGTCCCATGAGAGATACTGTGGAGAGTTTTGGAGAAGAGACAAGTACATGTCCTATACATTAATCTCATAAAGGATATGTATGATAGGGTTTTATCTTGTGTAAGGACCCCGACGGGGAAGACTGATTATTTTGATATTAACATTGGTTTACATCAAGGTTCAGCTTTGAGTCCATTTCTTTTTACTTTGATTATAGACGAGTTGACAAGTCACATTCGAGATGAGTTACCTTGGTGTATGTTATTTGCTGATGATATTGTGTCGATTGACGAGACTAGAGATGGAGTAAATGAGAAGCTTGAGGTTTGGAGACATGCATTGGAGACTAAAGGTTTTCGTATAAGAAGGGCTAAGACGGAATATATGGAATGCACCTTTGATGGAAGCAATGGTGAAGGAATCGAGGTGAGGAATTGGTGACGATAACATTCAGAAGAGAGATTCTTTTAGATATCTGGGATCTATTTTGCAACATGATGGGGAAATTGATGGAGATGTTACTGTTAGAAAAATCGGAAGCGGAAGCGTAAACATAAGAAAGATAAAGAACAAAAGAACAAGCGGGATTTTACGTGGAACCCTACTCCGTGAGGAGCGGGATGAAACCACGGGAGAAGCCCTCTACGGGGTGTGTTTGTCTATTGACTTTCTCAATGGATACAGGAGGTCTGAGGCTCCTTATATAGCCTCTTCAGAGCCTCCAAATCCCACCACTGGACGATGTGGGACTAAACACTGGATGGGGTAAATGGATCTCCTCCAGGATCCATTTACCCTGCTACAACACAATAGGCGCATACAATTAATACTCCAACACTCCCCCTCAAGCTGGAGCATGCAATGCTCAGCTTGGACAAACATAAAAAGACTCAACTCAACGCTACAGGACACTACGGACAATATCAACCCAACGCGCACATTGCTGCAGTCGAGGACGTTGCTTCTCATGCCGTGCAGGTGAGGAGGACGAACGGGCTGGAGTGTGAGTCAACTGAGGACTCGGAATCTGACCGTCGAGTCTGAACTGCGCCTGAAGTCTCCTCGTCGGAGAACTGGGTCTCTCCCATCTGGCTCAGAGAATGGTGCACTACTCTGGTGTACCTATGATACCACATGAAAACCCTTGCCCTCAATGGCATAGGGAATGGTCCTCTGCTCTGGAGTCCCTATGGCTCACATGAAAACTCTAGCCGAACAACAACAAGGACGATGGAGACCACGAAACAAATGATGGCAACTTATGCTCATCTGACATTGAATGCACACTCGTGCGTGTCTGAAACTAAAGACTCGGAAGACAATCGTCGAGTCTGAAACCGAACTGTAGAGTCTGATCAGTTGGCTGGTCTGGAAATCTGTATCTGGATCTGAAGAATATGAATAGACCTGTGACTCTACACTATACTCCCCCTTTCTCCCATACTTGTCGGAAAACAGACAAATCGACAAAGTTGGGAGAAGACCACATAATGGGGAAAACAAACATCACTTGCGGCTTTCCATTTTTTTTGAAAGCCGTCTCTTTTGCAATTTTTTAAGCCGTTCATCATTTTTTTCTCGGCTTTTGCTTCGCACAATTTTTTTTAAATGCGTATGGCTTTTTCCATGTACGCGCCTTTTTTCGATTTTTTTTTACTAACAAAATATCCGGCCCTATATTTTTTTTTAAACCGAAAATGCCCCGCCCCTTTTAGGGTTCCCGCTGGAACCCTTCTCACTTAATCACAGCCCCCACGATTGGGGCTTCCCTTGCAGCCGACGCCGCCAACTGTAAGGACTTTTGGGGGAGCCGCGAACTACGCCTTCGCGAGATCTGCCACGCGAGGATTGAGGATGACGGGGTGCGGGCGGCGCCGCTACTGGAGATGCGGCAATCGGAGTCGCCAGGATGATGCAGAGAAGGTACCGCTTGCTCGCGGTTGTGCGCAGCCGAGCGCCTGGGGCTGGAAAGAGCGCGCGCCTGGGGTTTGCGTCGTGGCACGATGGAGAGGCGCATGAGGACTTGGATCTGGAGGAGCACCGCCTGGGCGCTTGCATGAGTCACCGCCGCTCGGACTTGGAGGCGCGGCTGCCAAGGAATGGCTAGGGCATCGCCAGGTGCACCTCCTTGATGGTGATAGGGCTCCGCCTGGGAACCCATGATGCTGGATGGGGCTGGGGGCGCGACTGGGTTCGCCTCCTGCCCGAAACTGATGTTGCGCCACCGTTTGGGTTTTTTTTTTCGCCGCTCCTGCGCCTGGGGTGCGCCTGCTGCGGAGTGTGCTTGCTTCTGAAGGGCCAACAGCGGTGGCGCTTGGCGTTGCTCCTGTGGCTCGCACCGCCTGGGTTGGCTGCTTGGGACATGACGTCAGGAAGGAGCTCGGCTTCTTGGTGCGTGGCCCGGGATCTGCGCGTGAAGAAGCGCATCTGGAAGGTGCGCAGAGTGCGCCATCGACCTTAAGGTCAAGGGCAGCCTGGATCTGGTTCTCGCTCCTGACTGAAAGAACCTCACAAAGGAGGAACTAGGGTTTCTCGCTCCTGGAGATGAAACACGTCACGAATCTGGACTGCGCATGAATAGGGTTTCATGAAAGAAACCCTAGATTTTTCAAACAGACCTAACTTGTAATTGAACGTAAACTTGAACTAGACATATTCAAGAACGATAACTCAAACTTGGACTCTCGAATAAAACAGGAACACGAAATCCTCGAGAATCGACCCGCTTTGATACCATGTTAGAAAAATCGGAAGCGGAAGCGTAAACATAAGAAAGATAAAGAACAAAAGAACAAGCGGGATTTTACGTGGAACCCTACTCCGTAAGGAGCAGGATGAAACCACGGGAGAAGCCCTCTACGGGGTGTGTTTGTCTATTGACTTTCTCAATGGATACAGGAGGTCTGAGGCTTCTTATATAGCCTCTCCAGAGCCTCCAAGTCCCACCACTGGACGATATGGGACTAAACACTGGATGGGGTAAATGGATCTCCTCCAGGATCCATTTACCCTGCTACAACACAATAGGCGCATACAATTAATACTCCAACAGTTACTAATAGAATAAATGCAGGCTGGCTAAAGTGGAGAGGAGCCTCCGTTGTTCTGTGGTAAGAAAATCCTTTAAAAATTAAAAGAAAGTTTTACAAAGCAGCCGTGAGACCTGCTATGCTTTATGGTTCTGAATGTTGGCCTGTGAACCATAGACATGTGCAGAGAATGGTTGTAGCAGAAATGAAAATGCTAAGATGGATGTGTGGACATACAGGTAAAGATCGGATTCGGAATGATGCAATCAGAAAGAAAGTTGGTGTAGCTCCGATCGAGGATAAGATGCGAGAAAACCGCTTAAGATGGTTTGGTTATCTGCAAAGAAGGTCAACTGATGCACCGGTTAGGAGATGCGAGTGTTGGGATGTTGAGCCGGCTAAGAGAGGGCGAGGACGACCCAAGAAGTGTTGGAAAGAGACTATACGAAGGGATCTTAGTTTTTTGGATATAAATCCGAGATTGACCCAAGACAGATCTGAATGGAGGCGAAGAATCCATGTAGCAGACCCTACTTAATTGTGGGAAAAGGCTTTGTTGTTGTTGTTGTTGTGGAAAGTCTGCAGGGTAGGGGGAAGCACTCGGTGGTGCCCGCCCCATCAAAATATATTTAACAAAATAAAGGAGACACCTCCAACGGATACAAGGTTACATCATCCCAAAACACAAAACAAAAAAGAGCATTACAACATCCAATCATCTACCAGTCTCCTTGCAAAGCACTCGACATTTTCTTTTTTTATTGATTATAGAATTCACTCGTCATTGGCACCTTGTATATTGTGCATCCTCTAACACTTGGATCATGTGAATAAGATTCATTTGGATCATGGATACTATCAAGGACACAGCTACCCCATTATCATGAGCCGGATAGTTGGATGAAATATCTAAATATCACTGACTTCCAGGTTCAGAAAGCTGGTATGTGGTATTCATTCAATCGGGATGTCTTAAGCAAGTAAGCGGATAGGCGGAAGTATATGTAAATTATACAATTTGTATTATATTAATTAAAAATATTTTAAAATATAATAATAATTTCAAATATTAAAGGTTATGTTTCAAAAAATATATAATATAGACGAAATATGAAAGTTTTCGTTCGCATAGATCAAGGTTCAATTTATGGAATTGAGACGCTAATCAGATCCAAGTTGATTGCTTAAATAGTCAGATTTAAATCATGACCACATTAGTGACACCCACCCTCTCTGCTTAAAAGAGGATGGACTGCCAAAAAGGGTTTCATAAGAAACTATATTTACCCACCCCTTCCACTGTCTCCGTTTGTGGTAGACGTCTACATGTCCACCACCGACACTCTTAACACCCCTTCTTTAAAGGAAGAAGCTAGGCATATTACGTGTACGTGACAAGGAGAACCCAAACCGTCCCATCTCCATCTCTCTCCCCCTCAGCCATCCCCTTCTCTTATTCATCTCCCTCTCCATTGGTGCATGAGCTTCTCCACAAAGAAGCCATCACCTGCGCGCCTCAAATGTAGATCAGAGGACGGGTTACATTCGAGTTATCCATGGGATCAAGCAAGAAAAAGATCCTTAAAGGATCTCTTTAAGCATGTACAAGAAGAAGAAGAAGAATTCTCAGAGGTGTACAAACTTCATCTCTCATCAATGGGCTCACACGGGCAACAAGCGTATGATCGGAACAATGACAAGAGGCCTCTTTCATTAGAGGTTCTAGCACCTCCAAAGGTATATAAATTGTTAAATGCTATGTGGTTTCACTGCTATAAAAATTTGTGTTGCCGTGTGCCCATATGATGGTTCTCAACGAATATGACTCATTCTTTTAACAATTTGTTTATGTGATGTGTGAGGTTAGATCTTCTTCACTTTTGTCAAGTGTGCTTTCTTCAGTGTCCTAATTCATATGCACATAGATGGCATCATCACAAAGTCATAACTCTGATTTGAAGATGCCTATTAAATTTACATACCATAATAATGAGCCTCACTTTTATGGGCGCCTATCAATAGTAAGAGTCAAAGCAAAATCAGGATCATAGTCCTTAAGAATAAAAGTTATTCCTTTTCCTCCAGTCAAAAAAGCTTCAGCAAGTTTCATTTAGACCTTGCTCAGCCATCAGGTATGGACAAAGTAACTCTGAATCAATCAGCACTAGATCATTCATCAGCGTGCATCATTAAGCTCACAAAATCAACGGTTAAGAAGTAATAAATGTTAGTTTCACCTCTCATTGGCATAAAATGGAAGATAAAAGGAGGGATACACATTTGAAATGGTACAAACAACTGAATAGAAAGCAGACTATGCTTTGCCTCGAAGGTAAGAAGTTTTGGACGATCAAAGTTGGAGGAATGTTAAGAGTAGACCAAAATAGTCTTTGAAAGAAACTATCAAACAGGCCTATCTGGACCAATGCCCATGTTGTAGTTATGGGTATGACCAATGGTAAACAAATTTGCTTGAAGCAATGAATCCATGTAGGGAACTTGCTTACCGAAAGTAAGTAAAGGCTTGATTTAAGAGTCCCTTGAGCATTTAAAGCAGTCCATGGGTAGAATATTTCATAATTAACAGTAACTTCTAAAAAAGGAACGGGTGTACACCGAAAAAGGTGTACACCTTGTTCTAGAATATTAAATACAAGAGGGTACAAATTTCATAGACCATGACTCGATAAGAGCCTTGTAGTGTTTAAATACAAAGTGATCTCCACTAAAGATAAGCAAAAGTGTCTGAATACTCAATCTCCACTCCACTTCCAACATCAAATGGGATATTTTTCAAAGAGCAACGCACATGTAATAAGTAAAAAAGAAACAAAGTTTTTAAACTAATAGAAAACTTAAACAAAATTATTTTTTTATAAGATACAGAACAAAAACATATAAAGATAAATTGATAGAAAACAGATAGGATCCAAAAGGTTTTAAGAAATTGCATTGCTTGCCTCACATATCTTTCTTTGGGCCCGCAATCAAACATCATCTAATGTCCAATGATGAATAGAAACCAGCCTGCATTTATCTTTCAGAACACGTTCAGATAAAGAGATAAATAATACTCAGATAAAACTTAAGAAAATTAAGTCGGTATTCATCAAGTAAAAGACGGAAACATGAAAATCCATTCATCACTTATGACATCAACTATAAGCTAGAGAGAAAATATTATGAAACCGTACAACCCCTTTTATTCTCTGCCTGAGAAAAAGGAGCATGTTTATGTCAATATCAGAGAGATGGCGATATCGAACTCCCATATATACCATTTTCTAGGATTTCACATAAATATAGGTAAAATATTGTCAAGAAATCTCATCAATCACAGCTCCAGGAGTGAATGTACTTATTGTCACGTCAATCCCCCCACAACAACACCCCCCCCCCCTGAAAAATACAGATATGTATTTGAATAAAACATAATGTTCTTTTATATAACAGATGCATGTTATACTTTTTAAATCATATCTGTCTTTCAGCACGTCGTACATGGCATGGATAAGCCAAATGGATTATACACTAGGCAGGGCACACCAATAAAATAATAATAATTAGTTTCCCTTCTGGACTTAGATAAAGCGACACTTATAGTCACAAATGTTTTATCCATAATAAGGGGAAAAGGAGATGCCTCGTAATAAACTGCATGACTAAGTCTAACACTGCTCGCCTTAGTAATCTACCAAGTACAAAGTCAAATTGATTCACATTAGGGTTTGAATGTCATCCCTTCCAAGGCACTTAGATATTTTGTTTTTTGTCATCTTAACTATAGCCTCTGCCTCCATAAAGAGACACTGGACATACATTTCAATATATCGAGTATTCCATTTCACAGGAAATCCGTACAATGACCAATGTTTCTTGCCACATGCATTTCTCCCCATCATCCCACCCCCCTCACTCCATCGTTGATGCCTCTAATGACTCTTATGATCATCGTTGCATCCTCCAACAACTGTAACGCCCCCATCCTACATTGTCATCACCAATAGATGCCTTGTCTTCAATGGTCCATGTTGTCGGCTTCTATGAGACCACCCCCTCCCCAACAGTAATTGATATATTTTTATGCTAGTTTCTTGTATAATTGCAATACTGGAAGAAGTTAGTCCAAAACTCAAGGTGATATCATCGATGACTGACAATGTAACATAAGGAACCTAATACGACAACAACGCCTTTTCCCACAATTAAGTAGGGTCGGCTACATGGATTCTATGCCTCCATTCAGATCTATCTTGGGTCAATCTCAGGCTTATATCCAAAAAACTAAGATCCCTTCGTATAGTCCCATTCCAACACTTCTTGGACCGTCCTCGCCCTCTCTTAGCTGGTTCAACATCCCAAAACTCGCATCTCCTAACTGGTGCATCAGTTGACCTTCTTTGCAAATGACCAAACCATCTTAAGCAGTTTTCTCGCATCTTATCCTCGATCGGAGCTACACAACTTTATTTCTGATTGCATCATTCCTAATCCGATCTTTACATGTGTGTCTACACATCCACCTTAGCACTTTCATTTCTGCTAATGTCATTCTCTGCACATGTCTATGGTTCACAGGCTAACATCCAGATCCATAGAGCATAGCAGGACCAACATAAGGAACCCAATATATGATCAAAATGTTGCGATTGAAAAAACCAACTGTGCCAAATAGCCACGGATTTTCCTAATGTTACATACAAGAAAGGGGAAGCTTTATATTAACCTAGAGCCATAGCCTAAAGAGAGAATGTGTCCTTGGCTTTCAGATGGTGTCATTCGTGAATGAGGTAATCCACTATGAGAATGCATATTAGATATGGAACAATCTATAGGAACCACATTCTTACCAAAAGAATATGAGCAACATACGTCAAACATGTCATGAGTTCATGCATCTTAAGAAGGATCGGAAGTGTCTTGCACAGTACTACTTACAGTTGAGGGCGTTAAGCAAGAAGCTGAATTATGAGGCATGTATGCAAGTGTGAGTTGTGGAAGGAAACTCGGAAAGAACGGCAATTATGACATTTTTAGATGGATCAAATCATGCCTAACACTCAAAACAAGATCAGAGGATTGCATGTACCACACTACTCTCAACGAGGTATACATCATGCTCAGTCACATCGGTGTCACCTAGCAGCATGAGACTACTTGAGGATGAGGTGCATCGGAAGCGGTCATGATCGATCCCGTAATCGGGAAGGGTCACCTCACTAGCCCCATCAGAACAGTGAGAACCGATGTACTTTCAATAGCAAGATAGGACACACTGACAAGACATAAGGGAGTAAGGGACCAAGCGCGACAGGCTCCATTATTCTCATATAGATACCATTGACGGAGGTAGACTTGATACAGTGGCTCGCTCTAGCACCAGTTTGGATTATATGATCATGCATTTTACTCAGACATCTAATACATATAATGATATACCACATGCGACTATAGCAGCATCCATTACCTCTGCCTAGGGCATTGAGCTAGGTCGACACAATCCAATCCAAAATCTGACCATCTTAACCTGGTCAATCCAAGCATAAATTTTAGAGATATGTCCATATACATTTTTTTAGGTCAGACTGGAGACAAGGTTGACCCAAGCTCATTTTGGTCCACAAGCTATATATAATGTACTACGTTAAAAATTGATATTTTTAAGAGAAAAAATTGATATATGACAAACGTTTAGTGATATAGATTATTTTTTCTTAGAAAGAATCGTATGAGCACTTTGTTCTCATCCCTCCAAAAAAGGGCATGGTCCATGTGAATACTCGGTATTATACATGTAGAGATATTTTATGTTTATGTATTCTTTTATCTATTTGCGTTTCTCTCTATCTATCTTATGTAATTTGCCCATAGGTCTCTCTCTATATAAGAGAGCCTAGGGCTCAAGGAATAATTAGGTCTTTCTCTTTTCCCGACATGGTATCAGAGCGGTGGTCCTAGGCCGGAGCTCTCATACCTAACCCCAAGCTTGTAAAAATCATCCGACTAGGCCGACTAGTCGAGTCGGGGGGTAGCCGACTCGACTAGGCCTAGTCGGCCATTAGTCGGTTAGCTCAACTAATCGGCCGACTTTTACATAAAACTTTTATATTCTTTTGTTTTTTGCTTTTTTAAAGAAAACTTATTCTAATATGCTTAATGTTATATTTGAAGTCAATTACTTCTTTTGTTTCATTATGTAAGTATAGAAAATATACAAATCTATGCTAATACATAAGCAAACTTATTCTAATATGCAATAATGTTATATTTAAAGTCAATTACTTCTTTTATTTCATTATGAAAGTATAGAAAATGTATAAGTACATGTATAAAAATGATTTATATACTTAAAATAATTAAAAAAAATTCAAAACCGACTAATGGCTGACTAAATTTGATTAATCGCCCGACTGCCGACTAATCCTTAGTTAGTGACCCCGCCGATTGAGTACCGACTACCGCTTTCTGCAACCTTGCCTAACCCTAACCCCACCAGGCCGTCTTCTCCTTCTCTCCACGCTACCGCCGTTCGAAGGGGGCATCGTTGACTCCGAGTCGCCCCTCTTCCAACCGGGTTGTCGCCATTCCGAGATGGTGTGCAGCGGCGTACGAGGGCGCGCGAGGCAGCGCGCGGTGGAGCAGTGGCGCGAGAGGCGGCGCACGTGGCACGGCGGAGACGAGGGCAGAGGGTGAGGTTAGGGTTAGGATTCTGGGTACGTGAGCTCCGACCTAGGACCGCTGCTCTGATACCATGTTGGGAAAAATAGAGAAGATGTCTATTCCATGGCACTCTGGGCTCTCTTATATAGAGAAGAGGCATGTGGGTAAATTACATAAGATAGACACGAAGAAATAAAAATAAGAAACTAATACTCAGAGTACATAGAATTATCTCTACAATAATTTATTGTTTTAAGAATTAAGATGATCTCAATTTAGGAGGAAAATTACTTTTTGAGCTATTTCAGATATTTCCACCAAAATCATCGTTGTATTTTTCTTCGGGCTCAATATGATATTGATACCGATATTTCAAACCTTACTTTCGCGTCAACCTTCCTAATAAACCTTTTAAACCACTTCTCTCCGAGCTAGATATCATCATACATTCCACCATATAATTACCCAATGAGGAGCTTCATGTAATGAAAGCAAACTTTGTTTTAAAAGACATAATGAAAGAATACTAAATAGGGTTGACCATATCACCTAATACCACACGGATCCTCAAAGCGAGACACTCACAGCAATTGAATATATAATGCTTCAAAAGGTCACCAGCACAGAATCTATGAACATATCAGATGCATCCTGCTTCGGCGGTAAAAGAGGAAGAATATGGTTAACCATTCTAACCTAGAACTCCCCTCCAAGAGCTCAAAAGTCACATGTATGACATCAAGGTTGACCATATATCATAACAATTAGAATCGAAACCAACTAGAAGAGTTTTAGCATCTCTGATGAGAGAAGGAAGCGGTTAATGTGTGATCTCAAAGATAAGCTTCGCAATAGTGAAACATAAGATGTTGGAGAGGACAATTCATCATATTTCCTTAAACTACTCCTATGTGACCTTTAGCAATGAAAACTGAAAGTGTGTGTTCAACATCTCAATCTTTGAGCTCATCTTCAAAACTCTTGACTCGCCTCCAACACATCCTCCTTACCAAGATTCCAGAATTCCTCGTAGAAGAAGCATGTGAAGCCATCTAGACTAAAAGAACCATATTGCTTCAAAGATCTCAAAGCCCATAAGACTACCTCCTCATTAACCCCTCAATGGATTCTCCACTGCCTTATATCATAACATGTGTGCTCCATGACCTCATTGCCTCCACGCGGGCCCACCGCCAATCTCGCTCGTAAAAAGATTGAAATGTAATGCTAATGCAACATCAAACTCCAATCTACCTTCCACATACCCCATACAAACCAACAAATTGTTGATAGCACCGCTTCGCTTCACATCACTAGTTTACACATGAAAGAATATAATGTTCATGGCCCTTCTTTCAATCAAGCCTGCCTTGATTGTGGTCTTCAATATATCTCGACCTCAGCATCCTCACTCCACAACTCATCTTTCTCCCTCGCCATCGCATATCCTTTCTCCTCCAAGAGGTCGCGTTCATCCTCGACACTATCCAAAGTGATAACCACCTGGGATGTCGTGTTTTTCTCCCCAACATTTCCTCCTTTAAGGAGTGCCTAAACTCCAACAAGAAAAACCACAAGGACTTAAGTATAACTATCATCCTTTTAGTAGCCAAAACGCCACCTGAAATTCCTCTCTACTACTCTACAGCCAACTCACTATAATCGGGATTACAGACTTATGGAATGTCAAACTTGAGGCATCATACAATCACTCTATCATTCCCCAAGATCAAGAGCATAGCCATATGGTTCTATAGCAATCATGAAAGAGTTGTGACTTTTGCCACCAGGAAAGTCTCTACAAAGTCTGTGCTTGCAAAAAAGCGATCTAAGCAAGACCTGTAAGTGGTTGTTGCATTGCTCTATCATGTATACCTATAGATAAGAACATAATAATCCACTAGAGCAAGCTCCTCCACCACATCTAAAAATGAGCTTCACTAAGTCTAAACATACCGCTTCACCAATATGTCCATCACGAAGAGGGTAAACTGAAATTACAACCAAGCATATAAGATCTCGCATCCAAGAAAAGGGTCGCTGCTTGCAAACTAATAAAGCACATTCCTTGAGTGATGAACAACCAACTCTTAAAGCGATGCACAACCACATGTAAAGCCATCTAATTGTCATCTCAAGTTTAAAGTTTGATTTTAGACCCAATAATCTCCCAACCACCTAATTGCATATAAACTCTACATGAAATATGATTGACACATGCCCTCCTGGTTGAGATGGAGATTCTTTTTATTTCTCATTTCCTATTTTTTTATTCTTAATTGGAAAAGTTTAACATATACTTCGGTTCATCTCTATAGAGAGAAGTATATAATTCAATAATGAGGTAATTCATTCCCTTTTGCATGTACCCTAAACCCACTCTTGCAAACTTACAGAAAACTCTAGAAGACGAAGTAATCACCTATACAATGGTTTGAAAGATTATGATCACATATTCGATAATTGTCGAGGGGGTGTTGACCACGATTTTCATCAAGTTATATAACGTGTTAACCTTCTTATTTTACGTGCAAAGGTATGGCAACTACTGTTAGGTTTGGGAGTCTTAAAGGAATTACACTCATAATCCTCTTACGAATAGAATTAAATTTAATGTAAAGTTCATATAAGAATAGGACTATCAATCTTGTACTTAGACCATAAGTAGAGGATTGGAGTCATCACTCCACACAACAGACACAAACAAAGAGAGGGAAGAAAATATAAGAAAGCAGGGGAACGAAAAAGTTGTATTTCGTCTTCTTTTTCTTAGTGATTTTTCTTCTCTTGTGGTTATGGGAGGTGTAGTTGTGAGAGGTGACTAGGGGTGTCGGAAAATCCTCAAGTTCAATATTCGCTCAAATTCAGCTGACTGAAAGTTCAATTCAGATTCGGTTCGAAAATAAACAAACTGAACAAGAACACAAGTTGAGGCTCAATAAAGTAGACGAATCAAACCTAAAAATCGTAGCTTCGTTCATTTTCAATTTGTTAAAAGCTCGATAGACACATATATAGACATCTTTACAAATCCTTACGGATAAGTGGACCTTATTTTGAGATAAGTGGATTGTGTCCCAGGATAAGTAGACTTCGTCTGGAGATAAGTGAATGTTTACGGGAAAAGTGGGTTTTATCTCGGTATAAACTATCCCAAAATAAATGGTCACATCGTGATTACAACATCCATCTATATGTCTAATACTTTTCCCTTCTTTATCCTCAAATCAACAAAACAAGTATAAACCTTATTTATCGCTTATCCCCACCTTATTCCTTATCCCTCATCCGAACGAATGTAAAAATATATTACATTTTTTTCAAAGAGAAGAATCCTAGTTAATCTAATTTTTTCAAGTGATGAAGAAGAGTTAGATAAAGAAAAAAAACTAAATGAATATTTATTCTAATTATAGATAGATATATGTATTCTTTTCTTTCCACTCCCTCTCATCAGAGAATTCTCATGTTCGATATCCACTTAGGTTCGATTCGATTAAATCGAGGTTCGGTTCAAATTCGATTCGAAATAAATGAACCGAACCTGAACACGAGTTTAGACCAATCCATTAAAAGTATTAGCATAAGAAATAACATGTTTCCATGTACATATTAATATATGTCCATTTCCTGTGTATATATTAATATGTATATGTATATATATAACCTTCTGTCTGTTTCCCTTTCCAACCAATTATGGTTAGGTTGCGTCTTTATATCTCCTTCGTATTCATGCATGAGATCATTGAGATGTCATGCCTCCTTTCCATTTCTCTACTTTTTTTATCATATGCATCAAATATCAGAAGATAACTTTTTGACCATTATTGTCAGCTTTCCCACCAATTCGCCATCCCGCACACTGCCTCACCAGTTCTTTTCAAATTAAGGCATCCATAATCGTACACCATAAATAAAGATGCAACACTTTATATTATTGCCTACAGACTACTTCCACAGGCAATCAAAAATAAGTTACTAAAAAGAACATGTGAAACCTATAAGAACCGCGAGAATGGCATAATCTTAGCCGATCTAGTGCTACTTGGCATTATTACATGTTTATACACGCATCGCTATTGAATACTTATCAAGCATAATTTATGGTGAAAATATTTCCTCCTTCACTGGACATGAATATCTGTGATACTAGAACTCAAACGGCATACGACATAAATTTCATAGAAACAGGGTTCCGAAAGTTTCTTTTTAGAGATATACTTGGAACATATCATTTCCTTCGCAAAAATGCAAAAGTCAATTTGCAGTCACATATAAACATATATCCTCGAGATAATAAAATGGCTTCCATTATCAGAATTGAACCAATAATGAAAGCTCACACGGAGAATCAACATGCCTTCATCCCCTTTGGTTTTGACACCTTTGGCTTCTTAGCACCAGAAGCTATTGAGCTTTTAAAGAGGATCCAAAAAGTGATGAACAGCAATGTGATAGACCATAGATCTATGGATGTAGTGTTTAAAAGAATTGGCTTTGCAATTCAAAAAGGTCTAGCGGCGCAGCTTGTTGCCCGCTTGCCTTCGGTTTCGATGTAAACTTACAGCAACTTACCCAATTTTCTTCCAAAGTGTATCCGTTATTTGGCATCATAATCCCTCTCGTAACACCTTTTTGTCATATAAGTTAAGTCCCTGTATCGATAATTTGGTTTAAAACACAAATGGAACATCAATAGGTGTTCCATTTACCCATTGAGACCGAACCTAAACATGTAATCAAAAGATAGTTGCCCATACAATGACGAGGCATGTATGGATTCTTCAAGAAGAGAGGAGCCACGGTAGTCACATCTAGACTGCTCGGATTCCGTCGACAACGTGGAGAGCTAATCCAGGAAAATCATAGTGGTTTCGAAAGACATGCTCACCGGACGCGTGAACTCGCTTGGTTGGGATCACAGCTAGCATCCCTCCACCCAACAAAACAAAATGTTTCTTTTCACCTTCTTATCAGAAGCATCCTACGAATTGATCGAAGTTGAAACAACGAACCATGAAATTGAGGAGAGAGAAACTACAAGACACTGGTCATCGATCCCATTCCAGACCCAGGAGATCCAAAATCCTATTGGATCAACAAATGAAGTAAGAGAGCGCGAGATTCTATGTAGGTAAAACTGCGGAGAATATAAGCGGAGAGAAGAGACGCAGTGGGCTTACCGGTGCGCCCGGCGGATGCTGACGGCGGCGCTGACGAGCAGAGAAGAGGAGAGGGAGACCACTAAGAAAAGAGAGGAGGGAAAGTGCGAGAAGACTATCTGAGGGTAGAGAGAGAGAAACGGGTCCTTCACCGTCTCTTCAGAAAGATAGAGATGTAGCCACCGGGTTTGAAGGAGTGGACTCGACAGGGGAGAATATCCTCCTTGCACACCAAAAGATTTTTTTGAGGGTGTCGAAACGATTTCACACGAACTAATGGAGCTTTTTCAAAAAAAACGAACTAATGGAGCCTATAATTTCTCTTATATATTATTTATAATTTATCTTATATAGAGTATATATATAATCTATATATTATGTTTATATATATTTATATTATGTTTATATATTTTATGTATATTTTTTAGTTCATTTTGCATTTTCACTTTTTAATTAACGATTTTTTATTAGCTCCCGGATAGCTGCCACTAACCCTAGCAGATTCGCATCCCCTTTCTATTTAGTTGTAGGTTCAGCTTACTTTTCTTTCTTTCCGATCGAAGTCCCACTATGGAATCCTAGGAAAAAGACCCTTCCACTTTGCCAAAAACCTACAAGCAGGCATGAGGTCAGTCTTAATATATAGGTAAATAAATGCTACTCAATAAGCTATGTAAGAAGAGCCTCCAAGCTCGAGGGGTCGACGAACTCCGAAACTCAAAGACAATCTTTCTATCCTCTTTGGTTTGGCCCCCCTGCATCCTTTTCTTGCTTGAACCTCTTCTTTAATTAACTATATAAAATAATTAGAGGCTTTTTGTGATGTATTTTCATATCGTTTTGATTCTCTTTTGACGATTGCCATTAAAGATCTCTGCCTCCCTCTTTGAGACTGCACCCTTTTTTATACTCAGGATGGAGTTCAGACTCTCAGATCAATGCTAGTTAAAAACGATTAAAAAAGGAGTCAGAGAGAGCCATATAGTCTAGTTGATGACGAGGCATCGGATATCAGGGGAAGACTATCGAAGAGGGAAGGCTAGGAAGTAGGATAGTCTAGTTAACTAAGCATTGAGCGGTCAATCTCATCTCGAAATTCCATGGGTAATCTTGTCTTAGAAGTCGATGTCGACTGGGGAAGAGGAGTAGGGAAGGAGGAAAAAGGAGGGGTGACTAGGCTCGGGACGAAGGTGAGCCGCTAGGCCCGAAGATCCTAGGCCTCTGACTAAGGGAAGAATGTGTCAAATATATAACAGGGAAACAGACCAATCATTCACTCAACTGCAAACGCCCACGGCAGATGCAGCGGAGGGCGAAGACCTGAGAAGGTAGTCGAAGATTTCACAGAAGGTAGTCGGCACATATTCTAGTTGTTGTTGTCCTCTTCTCAGGGTAATTGTTTGAATGATAAATCCAATAAATATAAGGGGGAAAGAGAGCTTGCATCAACGATTGCAGAACGATAAATTCAATAAATATAAAGGAAAAAGATACCTCGACATTTGTTGGTAACTCTAGGATGCACATGGATCGGATAAAATCTGTAATGCGATTCAATTGATGCTATTGGATTGGATTGGTTTGATTTTGTCATTCTAAAAGATCGGATTAAAATTTCTAAAATCCGTTAAAGTATGGATTGGATCGGATCTTTGCCAGAAATCAGATCTGGTCCAATCTGTTAATCCGTTAACATACATGTGTGCATGTAGATACATACATATATAAATACATACATAATATATATGTGCACCTATTTCAAAGTCTCTCTAAGGACATAATCAATGTCATTCGAGTCATTTTTTTCATATCAATCTTAGATACAAGTCCTCTTGATATCACCCTTTCTTATCTCTTGAAAGGCAAATGTTAATTCTCCAAAATAATAAAGTACCACTATAACTTGTAAAGTTATAAATTCATGTTTTGTTATTCCTCTCCTATCCCCCCCCCCCAATCTCTCATATCACTATTGACCACATAATTCCTCTCGATTCCCTCTTAGTCCATTTCAATGATGCCCTCCTCTTGCATAATGTTATTCTTCCCCAGCACAATTTTGTTATGTCCATGTCCCTACGATGTCATTGTCCGGCTCAAACAACGTATCCCCTCCCACACGATACCATATGGCCTCCATATGCTACCACTCTTCTTATCCTCGTTAAAAAAATAGATTTGGGATAGTTGCGTGGTACATTTGTTAGATATTTTTGATCCCGCTATTTCTTACCTTTTATTTGCTCTAACTTGCAACATTATTTTAGTGATGAAATTGGTTCAATTACACACATTCATCTAAGAAGAAATAAGCAGTATTTCAATTCCTTTCATTTTTAATTTGATATATATTTTTTATTCATATTTTGATTATAGATATAATCTTACGAAGAAATTTCAGTTCAAGTTTATTTTAAATGAGAGGCATGATGTCTAATTGGTACACTATATTTAAGTTAGTTTTGCCTTGCATACTCAATAGAGTATTAATTTTTTATGATTTTCATTTTTTAATAAGATATTATAGAGCATTGAAGGATGTTCTTGTAAGTTATTGGGTTTGGCATAACTTAACAGTTTAAGTCAATCATTGACTTCATCAATATCCGATCACAGAGATCACATGTTTTATTTATCTAACTTATCTGTATATCCTTATTTGATAACTTGTATTGTTATTATTGGAATCATTTGTGGAAATCAATTACAAAAAACAAATTAATGCATTATTTATGAAAGAAAAATTAAATTTTAAATTCAGTATAATTCTATAATTTGATCGTGTGATCTTCAACTTTTTATAATGGATTAATGGAATTCTTCAACTTTCACTTGATATGTGATTTTTTATTTTCTTTACTTATATTCATATGATCGATTTTTAAGTGATTATTTGAATGTTCAAGGGCTAGTGTGCTGTAAAGTATACGTGTAAAGTAGATCAGTGAGTGGGAAATCATAGGCATAAAATCTGAACCAATCTGATCCAATCCGTAATCCGGTGGTTAAAATCGGATTGGATTTATATACCTGGTGGATTGGATAGGATTCGAAAAAATAAAAATCCGTTAAGGATGTAGTGGACATAGATTAAGATAAAATCTAAACCAATCCGATCCATGTGCACCCCTAGGTAACTCCCAATCGCCAATATTTTTTCATTTATTTTTTGGTTTTATGAAACATTTGGGTAAATCATCATATATCATCACGTTGTCATCACAAATTCAACTTAATTCGAAAAACATATTACATTCATTGAAACTATCAATTTTTAACGGTTTAAAAATGCTGAAATTGACCTCTTCTAGATGAACATGTTAAGATTGTTTTTTTATTAAATTTGAAACGCATATTCCATTAAGTATATTAAGTAAATCACCCCAAGATTTCATTAAAAAATCAAAATAATAAAAAATGATATGTTGTCGAATTGTCTATAATCGTTAATGTAGGCACATTTTCCCTTAAATATAATATATACAAGTTTGTCAATAAATACTGAAGTGTTTTTAAGATGTATTTACTTTTGCACATGTGAGTCTACAGCGAGTCATTATGCAATAAAGTTAGTGCAGATCATTCCCTAATCTGAAATGAAGAATAACATATTTGCATAATAGGTCTCTTAGTAAAATTAAGGTTATGTACACCATTGAGTGATTATCAAGAAGGGATCTCCAGCCTAAGAAGGAGATTGCAATCCTTACTCCAAAGGCTGACATCTGACCGATATCTTGATGCAGGTCCTCTACATAGAATACAGATGCAGAGGTATTGGATGAGTTAGGTCAAAGAGTTGACTTAACGAGATTGAAATAACTAAGACATGTGTCATAAGATGTCATATATAGACATGCATCCTATGACCAGAGACATATGTATTACTATATGTCTAAGTATATTCATTAAACATGCCATTAGGTTGATGAACTAATCAAGATCTATACATCAACGAGTTGGTGTGCATGCGAGGGCATATGAGTAATACATACTCTCAAAGAAAATCATACAGGTTCACTGCTGAATTGGACGACATGAGCTCACTCATGAGATATTGGGATAAACCAAATTCCAATGCTGGTCATCTTTTTTTAAAAATAATATGATTTGAAGGTGTATATATGCTTTTTGGAAAGCGTATGATAGTTACCAACTCTCGATGATCGAATAAGAAACTTAACGATAAAACCCTGAAGGAGACAGTTCAAATAAGATCAGAACTTCGGCTTCAATCATGTTCCTCTAGTATGCAAGATGTACAGTTATTGAGAATTCTCGAAGGTGATGTGACCCTAATCAATTGTATAACCATGATATTTCCATTCAGAGCGAGTGTTGCATGTTTGGATTTTAGCGACCCACTTAGTAGATTAGTTATCCAATCTTATTCCAAATGTTAAACATTGGTTTAAATATGATTCTGATGCAATGAGAATATTGGATATTCCGTATGACTTGATCGGACATCAAAGAGGGCCTTATAGATCGGATATGAGACTAGATATCGTTATCTAAGTTACAATACATGGATTCTACAGTCCCCATGTGCTTATCTCCAAGTATTTGGGGAGAAGGCACACTATTATTGAAAGAGTTCAAGAAGTTTTCATTAAAGGCAACATAAGAGCATTGGAAAATAAAGAGAAATAATGATAAACAAATTAGTTTTAATTATCGTAAATAATGTGGATGTGATTAACATTATTCAGACATGTGTGGAGGGACATCTAAGATAATTAAATTGGATTTAATTATCGTAGATAGGATTAATATGTATAACACTATCCACAATAATCATGGATATTATGAATGTCATCCACAATATTATAGAGAGGTTTAATTGTGAATAAGATGCACAATTTATAAGTTGATGTGAATTGGATTCTAATGAATCTCGTATTCATCATGCTAAAAGCCGCAAATTAAACCCCTGTCTTGATTAATCCAATAAAAACCACCTTTAATTCTTTATTTTTAATGTATTATATTGTGTATAATTTACCATTAAATTATTGTATTTAATTTTCCTTATATTTCTTGTATCCTCAAAAAACCCCTAAAATTAGGTAGAATAATTGTCCATAAATCACTGACCACTAAAAAGAAAAAAAAACAAAAACATCTCAAAACCACAAAATCGGTATTTTTATCCCCCTAAAAATACCCTCAAAAATACTTTTTATACAAATGACCTCTTTTGGATTTTTGGCCAACATAAAAGTTGTAGATCTCGTTGAGACGAGCAACTTTTATATTTTGACTTTTTCCTAATTTCACCTCTAACTATTTCTTTTCTATTTATCTTTGAATTTTTACTTTGAATTTTTCTGATTGGGCCACGTGGCGCCCTCTGGGCCAGCCATGTGGCCCTCCCCTCTTTCCGCCACCCGGCGCCTCTCCTAGCCCTTGGATCAAGCTCGCCCAGCCTTCATCTCTGCCGTCCATCACCCGCTCCATTCCCAGCCGTACGATCTGAACCCAGATCAAATCGCCGCCACTCACTTCCGCTCTCATCTAAGCCCTCCGATCCGGCTACCATCCAACGTTCCCCCCGCAATCCACGTCACCCCTTCGTTTCCAGCCATTGGATCTTCCCCTCCTCTCCATCTAAACCACCCGTCAGCGCCTTAACCTCCGCCATAGGATCAGATCCTAGGATCTGGTCGCAGCCCTCCGCCGCTCTCCCATCCCAGCCGTTGGATCACGGGATCCAACGGTCAGGAGATCATCTTCCTCCTCCATAACCCCCTCCCCCCAGCCGTTTCACCTTGCAAAGCGCTACCCCCTTCCATTTTTAGCCGCCACCTCCGATCATCCCTCTCGCTCATAACGCCTCTCCCTCATAGCCATGTCCCCCGCCATCCTCGCGCGACCCTCATGACCACTCGCCATCATTCATTCGCCATTAAAACCCCCGTCGAACCCCCCCCCCCCTCATCATGTAACCGTCGCCGATCTCCGTCTATTTAAGCCATCCCCCACCACCTGAGACCCTCGTCCACCATTATTGGGCTATACCCTAGCCTCCTCCGCCCCTTTGGTGACAACAGAGGGGCAGAACGTCGAGGCGAAGATGGATTTAGCTCGGTGTCGACCCATGGCGATGCTCCGCCGTGTCCTGGTGTCTCCGGTCACCAATTGAGCTCGTTGGCTTGCTGACCAGCTGGGCGATGACCCCGAGGCTCGTCTAAGCCTCATCCCAAGCATCCTCCTCCACCAGGGTCCCCTCCCCGACGAGGTCTTCTTCCTCCTTGCTTTTTCTTTTATTATCTCCGATTTATCACGCTACCTACAGCCACCGTCGCCCTCATCCGACCTCCTCATTAGCTCCGCCACGCCACCAGCACCCTCGTCGACCCCCCTTCCCCTTCTCCAGAACCCCTAATGCTTTGATCCCCTTCTTCACCGCCTCGTCGGAGAAGAAGACACCATGCCCCCATCTCCGACACCTCACGGCCCCCAGCCCACTCACTTCACATCGCTTTACACTTCGGCTATTCGCATCTAACATCTGCAGGTACACACATCATCACTGGCCGGACATCGCACCTGAGCTCCAACTCCAACCTCCGCCGCCGGTGCAGCTCCACCGATCACCCGTTCAAGACACCTTTGGAGCATCTCCAGCTCACCAGCTTCTTCGCGGACCCCTCAGCTCTATTGTCAGACCTTCAGGCGAGCGTTTGGAGCCCGATGGAGCTATGGCATGGTCGCCGGAGTCCCGCCTCCTCCGGTGGCTCGCGGCAGGGATGACGTTACAGTCGCCGTCTGATCATCTGGATCGGATGGCTGTGATGGTGACACATGGAGGCCCAAGCCTCAAACCAGACCTGTAGGCTCGGGTCCCCCCGAACCTCAACCCGAGCCACCTAACGCTGCCACGTGGCCCGAACCTCAGCAGGCTCCCGAGCCTAGGCACCTCGCGTGCCCCGCACGTGAGGGCCTGGGTAAATTACATGAAAGATCCGGAAGGTTTATGAAATTGTAGATTGGTCCCCAGGCACGTGCCTCACGTGCGTGCCTGTGTATTTTACAGGGAAGCCCGCCAACTTTTTAGAAATTACAAAAAGGCCCCTGCGCGCATGGAAAAATTACATAGGGGCCCAGGCGGTTTTTGGTAATTGTATTTAGGTCCTTCCAGGGACCTAAATGCAATATTTATCCTTTTATTTCTTGTATTTTTATTACAATTATGCCCCTGCATTGTTTTTAGCATAACTTGAGCATCGTAGGTCCAAATTGCATGATTTTAGTGTCGTTTTGATCCTTGTTTTGTCCTCTACGTCTTAACATTTTTAATTTTCTCATTTGCCACTATTTTAAATGAAGTGATTTTTTATATGAAAAATGGGATCCTGCTCTCCTTGTCTTGCTTTGATTTGATGACCGCCTTTTATTGTTGTGATTAAATTGACACCGATTCACATTTCTATTTTGTTGCTCACATTTTTAGGGTATAATTGTAGCCTTTATTTAGCATACTTGTAACCTTGCACAATTATTCATGCATCACTTTAACTTGCATAAAATCAATTAAAAAAATGCATGCATCTTAGTATTGCATTGTAATTAGCATAGTTCATCATATGGACCTAAAATTAAAATTAATTCACATTGTGCTTCATGAATCGAGATTCGATAAACATATTAGGTAGCCGTGTCCCTGTGTTCGACCTTGGTAGACTTGCCGAGTATAAATATTCCACGACATTCAAAGATCGTGGTTTTTGATGAACCAAATTCGCCTCCTATACTACAACTATTATTCACTCTGAAAGAGGTGAATTTGACGTTCACCAAATGGCGTCGTTGCTGGGGACACGGCTTAATTTAATTATTGGATTTTGATTTTATTTGTTGAATAATTTCAATATTTTTAGGTCCTCATTTCATGCATCATTTTTTACATCATATCTGCTGATTTAATTTCTCCAAGTATTCTAACTTTTCTCTTTTGTGGCAGGGCCCATGTAAATCGAGGACGCCTGATTCTCATGGAGGCGTGAAGTCGGGAGCTTCCGCTGAAGAGGCCACAGAAGAATTCAGAAAGAAATTTCAGGATTCTTATATCAGACAACCTGCATTGCATATTGTAAAAAAAACATGTGCATATTTATTTCTAGTTCTTGCATGTTGTAAAAAAAGAAAAAAAGGGAAAAAGGTAGATCACTCGATGATCTACCCCCCTCCCAAACACACACACACACACTTGCACATACACGCATACATCACCCCATCTCCCTTCCCTCTGGATTATTTCACTCTCTGTCTCTTCCTCTCTCTCTCTCTGTATATTTCACAAACTCCCTCCCCCTCACCCTTGTACCATATACAAGACCCCCCTAACTCAGACCTTAGGCTATTTGTAGCCTAAGTATAGGGGGGGACCCTGCCTGCTTATCCCTCCCTCATCCGTCTTCTTGTACTTAGGTAATATTGACCTGAGTATAGGAGGATCCTCCTCCTCAGTTCCGCTATATCACCCTATATTTGAATCGAACCTTGGCTTCATTACTGTATATTTACTTTAGCCTTAGCTCGTGTTTTTTTTTAACTTTTTAAAATTTATTTTCGGACTGGATTTTGGTAAACTAGTGAACTGAGTTTTGTAAAAACCTTGTAAAATTTGTTTATTAAAATCGAGGGTTTAATTTTTGTAAATATTCTTTAAAAAATGAAAAATTTAAAACCCTTCTTGGAATTAGACTCTGACTACTAGGCTTAGTAGACATTTTCAGTGAGGGAACTTAGGTCTCCCTTAGCAGAGTGGGTGGTTTAGAGGACATCACATATGGCTCCGTCCTTAAGGATCACGGGTCCGGTTATCGGCCCGTACTTACACCCATACTGGCTGAGAGTGGATACTTTTATTCATTTGAGCCTGAGCCAGTCATTGTCTCCCCAAAGAATTAAAAAAATTAAAATTAAAACCCATAAAAATCTGCAAAATCCAAAAATCAACAAAAAATCACTAACCTAAGGAGTTGGTGTATTCCTGACACATTCACACTCACTCAAGGCTTGAGGATTTTGAGGACACTGGATTTCTGTGATCTTGAGGGTCTGAGTTAACATGCCTTAGCCATTAGGGTTTTTAAGACTTAAATATCCACACTTACCATGTTTAAAAGATTTGAGTGCTATATTGCACTCTTCATCTCTACCTTCAAGAAAAATATGATCAGCACAGTCACTTCCACAACTGCATGATTGATGAGTTGAGTTGATATATCACTTGACAAACTAGGACCAGAGATTTGAGTTTAGACCCGATCTAATGATATTCGAGGATGGGATAAAGTTAATGAAGGCTTCACAAAACCTGAGCGTCAGCAAATCCCTAGCCAGTATGTGAACAAGATTCATATGTTATCTCTTTGATATGTACCTATGTGCCAGGGTGTGATGAAACTTAATGTAATTTGTTGATCAGTGTGCGCCAACTTTTGGTAAAAGCAGTGGAGATAGCCAACAAAAGAAAAGAATTGTCAAAGGAAAAGCTCTAAATTCCAAAGATAAATTACAAATGAGCTTCCACCAATGGTGAGCGCTCCCAAATGTTTTCAAAGTGTCCACTTGGACCAAGCACTAATTAGGACCAAGGAGTCAGGTTGACACCACAAAAAGGGCCATGCATCGTAAGCGATACAAGTCTGGGTGTCGAAGGTATCTTAGATACTCAGAAAAAACATACCCCGGTGTACTCCCAGAAAAACAAGTGCAGAGGACTCCAACTCTTTTGATGGACACATTTATCAACAATATTAAAATTTACATGTGTTGAGTAAAAAGGCACTCGAGAGGCCCCTTGTTCCAATGCGAGGGTGAGAAAAATAGACACAATCCCATTACCTCCATCATATGGCCGTCCATCAACATTTCAAGTCTGACAAACTAATGAGACGGTTGACTGAAGCAAGAATAGACTTATTCCCTAGTATTGAGGATTAGGTCTAGAGGAGAGTCTTTGGGACTAGAACTTTGAGTGATGCATCTACTCGGCTCTCATGAAATGCAGTACACTAAATTTCATATCCTTATACTATATATACAAAAAGAGAGTCTGATAATTAGAGAAGTTGGATTCCTTCTGACTAGAGCATGGATAAGCTAAGAATTTTAGGATCACTTAGGTCAAGGGTCTTCGAAAGATCAAGCCTTGAAAATTTCACGCGCCACTGTCAGGAATTAATCCGATTCCTTCATTCTTTAGATGCTCGAGGACGAGCATGGTTTAAGTATAGGGGTATGATGAATCTCGTATTCATCATGCTAAAAACCGCACATTAAACCCTTGTCTTGACTAATCCAATAAAAACCACCTTTAATTCTTTATTTTTATCATGTATTATATTGTGTATAATTTACCATTAAATTATTGTATTTAATTTTCCTTATATTTCTTGTATCCTCAAAAAACCCCTAAACATTAGGTAGAATAATTGTCCATAAATCACTGACCACTAAAAAGATAAAAAAACAAAAACATCTCAAAACCACAAAATCGGTATTTTTATCCCCCTAAAAATACCCCCAAAAATACTTTTTGTACAAATGACCTCTCTTGGCTTTTTGACCAACATGAAAGTTGTAGATCTCATCGAGACGAGCAACTTTCATGTTTTGACTTTTTCCTAATTTTGCCTCTAACTATTTCTTTTCTATTTATCTTTGTATTTTTACTTTGAAATTTTCTGATTGGGCCACGTGGCGCCCTCTGGGCCAGCCACGTGGCCCTCTCCTCTTTCCGCCACCCGGCGCCTCTCCTAGCCCTTGGATCAAGCTCGCCCAGCCTTCATCTCTGCCGTCCATCACCCGCTCCATTCCCAGCCGTATGATCTGATCCCAGATCAAATCGTTGCCACTCACTTCAACTCTCATCTAAGCCCTCCGATCCGGCTTCCATCCAACGTTCCCCCGCAATCCACGTCACCCCTTTGTTTCCAGCCATTGGACCCCCCTCCTCTCCATCTAAACCACCCGTTAGCGCCTTAACCTCAGCCATAGGATCAGATCCTAAGATCTGATCGCAGCCCTCCGCCGCTCTCCCATCCCAGCCGTTGGATCACGGGATCCAACGATCAAGAGATCATCTTCCTCCTCCGTAACCCCCTCCCCCCAGCCGTTCCACCTCGCAAACCGCTACCCCCTTCCATTTTTGGCCGCCACCTCCGGTCATCCCTCTCGCTCATAACGCCTCTCCCTCACAGCCATGTCCCCCGCCATCCTCGCGCGACCCTCATGACCACTCGCCATCATTCATTCGCCATTAAAACCCCCGTCGAACCCCCCCCCCCCCTTCATCATGTAACCGCCGACAGATCTCCGCCTATTTAATCCATCCCCCACCGCCTGAGACCCTCGTCCACCATTATTGGGCTATACCCTAGCCTCCTCCGCCCCTCCGGTGACAGCGGAGGGGCAGAACGTCGAGGCGAAAATGGGTTTTGTTCGGTGTCGACCCACGACGATGCTCCGCCGTGTCCCGGTGTCTCCGGTCACCAATTGAACTCGCTGGCTTGCTGACCAGCTGGGCAACGACCCCGAGGCTCGTCTGAGCCTCAACCCAAGCACCCTCCTCCACCAGGGTCCCCTCCCCGATGAGGTCTTCTTCCTCCTTGCTTTTTCTTTTATTTTCTCCGATTTATCACGCTACCTACAGTCACCGTCACCCTAATCCGACCTCCTCATTAGCTCCGCCACGTCACCAACACCCTCACCGACCCCCTTCCCCTTCTCCAGAACCCCTCATGCTTCGATCCCCTTCTTCATCGCCTCGCCGGAGAAGAAGACACCGGGCCCCCATCTTTGACACCTCACGGCCCCCAGCCCACTCACTTCACATCGCTTCACGCTTTGGCTATTCGCATCTAACATTGCAGGTACACACATCATCACTGGCCGGACATCGCACCTGTGCTCCAACTCCAACCTCCGCCATCGGTGCAGCTCCACCGATCACTCGTTCAAGACACCCTTGGAGCATCGCCAGCTCACCAGCTTCTTCGCGGACCCCTCAGCTCTATTGTCAGACCTTCAGGCGAGCGTTTGGAGCTCGGCGGAGCTATGACATGGTCGCCGGAGTCCCGCCTCCTCCGGTGGCTCGCGGCGGGGATGACGTTACAGTCGTTGTCTGATCATCTGGATCGGACGGCTGCGATGGTGATACGTGGAGGCCCAAGCCTCAAACCAGACCTGTAGGCTCGGGTCCCCCCGAACCTCGACCCGAGCCACCTAACGCTGCCACGTGGCCCGAACCTCAGTAGGCTCCCGAGCCTAGGCACCTCACGTACCCCACACGTGAGGGCCTGGGTAAATTACATGAAAGATTCGGAAGTTTTATGAAATTGTAGATTGGTCCCCAGGCACGTGCCTCACGTGCGTGCCTGTGTATTTTACAGGGAAGCCCTTCAACTTTTCAGAAATTACAAAAAGGCCCCCGTGCACATGGAAAAATTACACAGGGGCCCAGGCAGTTTTTGGTAATTGCATTTAGGTCCTTCCAGGACCTAAATGCAATATTTATCTTTTTATTTCTTGCATTTTTATTACAATTATGCCCCTGCATTGTTTTTAGCATAACTTGAGCATCGAAGGTCCAAATTGCATGATTTTAGTGTCATTTTGATCCTTGTTTTGTCGCCCATGTCTTAGCATGTTTAATTTTCTCATTTGCCACTATTTTAAATGAAGTGATTTTTTATGTGAAAAATGGGACCCTGCTTTCCTTGTCTTGCTTTGATTTGATGACCGCTTTTTATTGTTGTGATTAAATTGACACTAATTCACATTTTTGTTTTGTTGCTCACATTTTTAGAGTATAATTGTAGCCTTTTATTTAACATACTTGCAACCTTGCATAATTATTCATGCATCACTTTAACTTGCATAAAAATCAATTAAAAAAATGCATGCATCTTAGTATTGCATTGTAATTACCATAGTTCATCATATGGACCTAAAACTGAAATTAATTCACATTGTGCTTCATGAATCGAGATTCAATAAACATATTAGGTAGCCGTGTCCCTGTGTTCGATCTTGGTAGACTTGCCAAGTATAAATATTCCACGACATTCAAAGATCGTGGTTTTTGCTGAACCAAATTCGCCCCCTATACTACGACTATTATTCACTCTTAAAGAGGTAAATTTAAATGTAAATGTCATTTACATTTAATACTAGATAGTTGAATATGACTCATAATTATCAATGTCACGATTAAAAGTGTCATCACATAATTTGGAATTATTTTGATGATAATTCATTAATAAAAATTATTGCACGTGTAGAAAATTTGATAGAGATTGTGATCTCACCAAATAGGAAATGAGTGCAGAGCATTCAACTCCTAATTAGGAGTGGACGGTAAAGCACCATGGTGCTTGTCTACCGCCTATTAGGAAAGAGGCTTTCCTCTTTCCTAATCCTTCTACATGATGATTGATTTTAATTGAGATGATTTGTTAAAAAATATCTTCAACTTTTTTCCTTTAAATTTAATTGTAATCTTGGAAATTGTTGCAACAAGATCTCGCTCATTGATCTTATCAGGAATGTATCCTAGCTATTTGATTTTGTATAAAAGAAAGGCCAAGCCTAACTCTTTCGTAATACAATTAAGTTGAAGCAAAAGTTGCAGCAACACACATACACAGACACACACACGCACGCACACACACACACACACACACACACACACTCTCTCTCTCTCTCTCTCACTCTTGGTGGTCATCCACCTACGGGTTTGTTGAGAGCTCCATCGTCATCATGTTACCGTAATGATGCCAGATCGACTGCTCGTGGATCACTATCTTCTTTGACATTTCTTGTCCCATGCTCGTGAATGGGACATCAGATTTCGGGCGAGAAATCAAGAGGACCCCACTCGGATCGTCGCTTTGGATTGTGGGAAGCACATATCTCATCTACACATCCACAAGTGCTCTCTACGTCGGATCGAACTTGAGACAGAAGGTCTTCACTTAAAGACTCGTGGATCGCAATCACACTTCAAGAGATAACTTTATTACATGTCATGTGGTTTCATCGAAAATTTTAATTTGTGTTGCCCCTTATGACTAGTCGACCTAGATCGTATATGATACGATTTCCACACTTCTATGATGCGCGAGGTGTAATCGCTTACCTTCATTTACATGTTGTATGAGTTATTAGAAATACTATTAACCTGTCGATTTTCGATATCATCGTGAATAGAGTTTGAAGTGAATAGTTTTTGAAGTTTGCACATTTTACTATAAAATATATCACAATTCATCGAACATTAAATTTATGATGACTACCCATACATATGTATGGATGGCATAAAGGATTTACAAATTTTTTAAGGATGCAAGAGAAATAATAACAATATTTAACACGGGATATTAATTAAATAGACTCCATATTTGACCATTATTGGATCTTCTAAGTCTAACAGCCGAATAATAGCCCAAGGTCTCGTTAGGATGAGGAATAAGAAATAAGATGGAATAAAGAATGTGGAAGTTTGTTTCCTTTACTTGTTTGGTTGGTGAGACACTTGTTTGAGGGATAAGGGTGAAAGTGATAATTATGTTGTATTCTCCCCTTGATTTCGGTCAAGAAAAATATGTGGCTAATTAAACGTAGAATAATTGTCTAAAAATATACACTCACAAACTAAAATTTCAAAAAAAAATCGTCCATGTTAAAAATGTAGCAAACCTTCTTTTTTGTTTAGATTTTTCTTTCTTAAGAATAACTAGTTATATTCCTAATCATTGAGATCTTATTTTTGGTGATATTTTATTTCTTTATTCTCTGTCTTTGAGTGGTTAATATGGAAGCAATCCTTGATTCATACAAAATAGAATGACAGTTTGTTAGAATAATTATTAGGGATTTTTACTCGGCAGACCCTATAATCTTTGTCAATTACCTCCACAACCTTTGAAACATCGTAATTCCTCCCTTACCCCCCGTAAACTTGTTAACCTTTACCCTACAGATCATGTGGTTAACCACCATCCATGTAGCCGTTAAAACTAACCGAATTCTGTTATCTTCTTTTACATAATACCCATTTTAGTTATCAAATTTACTATAGGTGTCATCTCCTCCCCTACGAAGCCCCCCTGCCAATTGAAACCCTCCCCCCCCCCATTGAATCCCCCCCTCCACTGCGACCCACAACCACCCATGCATAGCCCCCGCCCGCCGGTTGGAGCCCCTACGAACCGCCCCCGCCCCTGTGAAGCCCCCCCTGCCGGTTGAAGCCCCTCCTCCCCTGCGACCGCCACCCCTGCCGCCCCCACCCCGCTCGTCCCATCCCATCCGATCGAAGGCCCCACCCCCAAGCCGTCGCCTCCCCCCTGCGAAGCCCCCCCCGCTACCCGCCGGTTGAAGCCTCTCCTCCCCTGCGACCCCCATGCCACCCAGCCGTCACCCCTGCGAAGCCCCCCCGCTGCCCGCCGGTTGAAGCCTCTCCTCCCCTGCGACCCCCATGCCACCCAGCCGTCACCCCTGCGAAGCCCCCCGTTGGTTAAAGCCCCCGACTCCATCGCCCCCCTACATCCCCCCTGCCCGCCCGCCCCATCGACCCCCACCACGCGCCTCCCCTACGACGTCACCCACCCCGCCCCATCGCCCCCCTGCCCCCATCGCCCCCCGACCCCATCGCCCCCCTGCGACGTTCCCCCCCCCCCCCCCCCCCCCCCCCCCCCCCCACACACACACACACACACCACCCCCCCCCCCGACCGCCGAAGCCCGCGCCTCCCCAACACCTCCCCTACGAAGCCACCCGTCGGTTGAAGCGCCTCCTCTCCCCCAACCCAATGACCCCCAGCCTGCCGCCTCCCTGCGAAGCCACCCGTCACCCACCTACTTCCTTAGGTTCAGGTCCAGAGGTCCAGCGTCGTGGGAGGGGAGGGCGTCCACAGGGAAGGTCAAAGGAGGATAGATTATTTTTTCTTCTTGGTTAATTTTAGTCGTCCGATCGTGGCTTGGTTAGATTAACTCGTTTTTAACTCAAGGAAGTTAACTCTAAATGTGTCAATTTAACGGTAGGGTTCGTGGGGTAAGACTGAGCAAGTTTACAGGGGTGAGGGAGGAATTACGATGTTTCAAAGGTCGTGGAGGTAATTAACAAAGATTATAGAGTCTGCCGGGTAAAAATCCCTAATTATTAGGTAATTGTATATGTTGTTGTATATATTTTTTATGATAAATGCCTCCAAACCACATTCCATTACAGCATTTGATTCCTCACAAATCGGATGGGTGATGAAGGGTGATGCTAGTCTTGGGTGCGTACGATGGATTGGTTGCGGGTTTTCTCTTGGTTGAACCAGGTTTTTTAGGCTCCGATATCAACTATGGCACAATTGTGTTGGTTTTTTTGTTGCTACTCCCGATGGTTAAAAATGTTTAGTGGACTTTTATCTCTTGCAATCTTTCGGGCGTCTATTTTGCTGCAAGACGTGCACTTGTCCAGCTTATGATCTGTATTTTGTACTATTGAAACTTCCCTTTTGCTGATGAATGAATAGCTACTTTGATCGTTTTTCAAGAAAAAAACGTCCATTTGCATAGATGTCATGGGAAGTGAGTATCTCTCTCGTATATGTAATTATCATGCGTTTCCTTTATATTAAAAAGCCAAATTAATTTGCATAATTAGATAGGTCCCTTTATAGGATAAATGTCATTTAATGTGACCAAAATGGACACCGATTCATGACATTTCATGATAGTAGGAGTTGGTGGAGAACTCAGCTAGCTTGAGGTAAAATCAGAGATATAATTCTCCGAGACTATGATGGGTGATCTTGATGCAGTTCCTCTGTATATGAACAAAGATTCGAATCTATAAAATAGATTCGAATCTTTAATGTAAAAGAGTTGAATTGATGAGATCCGTGTATGCAAATCCATTTAGTAATTTGTCGTGAAGATGCATTCATCTTTTGACCACAAAATACATGTTATTGTATTTGAGTGTGTACATACGCCAGACAAGTAGGTTGATGCATGAACTAAGGAATGAACTTGACAAGTTGGTATGTGTGCATGATGGTGTATGAGATGTATAATCCCTTAAGAAATCATGCAACAAAGGTTTTTATCACACGTGTCCTTAACTTATGCTATATCACTTATACCCTCACTTTTTGTAATATCATTTGTGTCCTTGATTAATTACAAAATTCACAGTATTGTCCTTCCGTTAAGGTAAAGTAGGGGCATAATTGATATTACAAAAGGGTGAAACTGTGAATTTTGTAAGAAATTGGAGACACGACTACTATTACAAAAACGAAGGGGCATAACTGATACTGCAGAAGTTAAGAGGCCGGGGCACAGATGATAAAAACCCTATATCAAATTACATATCTCATTTACAATACATAGCAGTAAAACAAACTTCGTCATTTAATATTTTACATATAATAAAAAGTAGAGATGTGTGGATTCCAAAATACACCTTTAGAAAGAATATAATTGATCTTTTCACCAAATAATCAAAAGAAATTCATTTGCATAATCATTTTATTTATAAAAAAATTTGAGAATATGTACTCTGTATTATTCACGTCTAGTGTGAGGGGGCGGATTGTCTGCAGTACTGCAAACTCTGCAGCAATTGTCCGAACCTCTCAATCTTGATCGAGCGATTCACAGGAATTTGCACGGTAGGGACCACAAAAAAGTGCGAATTCGTGCAAACGGCTCGATCAAGATCGAGCGGTTCCAAGAATTCACACTTTTACCACAGATGTCTGCAGTACTGCAGACGATCTTCACTACTAGTGCGAAGGATGCAAGAATATCTAAGCACCCTAGATGTGACGCCCCACCTAGATCCCCAGGATCCAACCAAAGATGTTACGCTCGATTAATCTTACAATCTAGTCATCCAAAAGTTCACAGATAATGCTTAAGTTTGGTAGGAATACATATAAACTCGATATGCATCCATAAAACCACAAGTCGTAAACATGTAGAATATGCCAAATAATATATATATATATATATATATATATATAGAGAGAGAGAGAGAGAGAGAGAGAGAGAGAGAGAGAGAGGAGGGGGGGAGGGAGCCTACTTTGTGAAGTAGGTAACCTTACCTACTTCACATCTATTTTTCATAATTTTTTTTATTTTTTTTGAAAAATGCCATCATGGATTTTCATAATTATATCCCTCTAATATGTCATTCAAATTTCGTCAGAAACAGAGACTCCTACAGCCTCCATCCAGAACAGGTAAAATACAACAAATCTGTGACCGTTAATAAATGATTGTCTGGATGGAGGCCGTAGGAGTCTTTGTTTCTGACGAAATTTGAATGACATATTAGAGGGATATAATTATGAAAATCCACAGTGGTATTTTCCAAAAAAAATTGCAACAAATGAAATGTGAAGTAGGTAAGTTACCTACTCCACAAAGTAGGCTCCCTTTCCTCATATATATATATATATATATATATATATATATATATATATATATATATATATATATATATATAGGGTTAAATGGGGCTGCCCCCTGGGAGTAGCCAACTTGGCTACTCCCACCCCTATTTTCCCTCATTTTTTTATTTCTTTGAAAAATAAAAATTTATAAATTCATCATTATATCCCTCTAGCATTCTATTAAAATTTCGTCAGAAACAGAGACTCCTACGGCCTCTATCCAAACAAGGACGATTTAAAAAATCCTGCGACCGTTAAAAAATGACGTCTGAATGGATGACCTAGAAGTCTCTGTTTCTGACAAAATTTTAATAGAATGTTAGAGGGATATAGTGATGAATATACAAAATTTTTATTTTCCAAAGAAATTAAAAAATGAGAGAAAAATGGGTGTGGGAGTAGCCAAGTTGGCTACTCCCAGGAGGCAGCCCCATTTTACCCATATATATATAGGATTTAATGGGGGCAGCCTCACCCCCTATTTCGACGTTTTTTTTTTGAAAAATATCACCATGTAAATTCATCCCTATATCCATCCTATATGTCATACGAATTTCGTCAGAAACAGAGACTCCTACAGCCTCCATCGAGATAGTGTCGATTTAACAAATCCTGTTACCATTAAAAAATGACTGTCTGGATGAAAGCCATAGGAGTCTCTGTTTTTGACGAAATTCAAATGACATATAGGAGAGATACAAGGATGAATATACATGATGATATTTTTCAAAAAAAAAAAAAAAAAAAGACGCTGAAAACGGCGAGGGGCAACCATGTTGGCTGCCCTAAGGGGACATCCCTATTAACCTCATATATATATATATATATATGTATATATATATTATATTTACAAAGTTGCATCAAACCAATGATAGGAATTACATCAGTATACACGATTTATAACTAGAAAATTGCAAGCTATACTACACTATGAATATGTGGTAATATTTACTTTAGTTTGATGTAAATCCTTGTATTTAATGTAGGCCACAAGCAGAGAGCATCGAGTGATGTCCAATAATAGTAGGAACGCGGCAAACAAATGTAGTATATTGAATCCAAGTAATTGTTCATAGCATAATTAATACACACACATATTTAAGCCACCACCACCTCGTCGGAGGTTCGTTGCCGGAGTGAATTTTCGACCATCAATCGGACGCTCAAGTACACCATATCGAAGAGCTCGACATGATGATCATCATAGATACGTCTGTGTTTCATAAAATACCGCGGAACTCTTGTTTCGGATGAAAGAAAGTCACAAGGAAACATTCTCATAGGTACGGATTTCACCATCCATTTGTTGTCGGATCTGCGCGTTTTTCGTACCATGAGTCATGTATAGTTTCTAGAACACGTAGATATGTCAGGGTCGTGTTTTGATGAGTTTAGGTCTAAACCCGCTTCGTATTGTAACATCTTGTTGCGATTTCTCGTCGAACAAATGAATGTATGGAGATGATAAAAATATGCTTGTAATATGGGTAACAACAAGAATAAGGAGGTACTGTGAGAGTAATAGAAAACTCTGATATGTTATTCCATAGAGCCCTCGGGTCTCTTATATAGAGAGAAAACCCTTGGGTAAATTACAGAAACGTACATTATATAAATAGAAAATAAGAAACAGTACATCGTAACATATATAAGGCTCTACACTCCCCCTCAAGATGGAGCATAGATATCTATCATGCTCAGCTTGGAAGAACCTCTCTGGAAAGGTCCTCTGAGCAATGGCTTGGTGAATATATCAGCAGTCTGGTCCTCTGAACTGACATGAGAAGTGGAAATGAAGCCCTTCTGAATCATGTCTCTAGTATAATGACAATCCACCTCGATGTGCTTTGTTCTCTCATGAAAGGCTGGATTGTTGGCAATAAACAATGCTGCCTGATTGTCGCATTGGAGATTCATAGGCAAGGGGACATCTACATTCAAATCTTCTAAGACTGCTCTAACCCACATCATTTCTGCGCTTGCTTGTGCCATGGCTCTGTACTCGGATTCAGCACTGGATCTCGCCACAACAGTCTGTTTCTTGCTTTTCCAAGAAACTAAAGAGCTTCCTATGAAGATAGCAAATCCAGAAGTAGATTTACGATCCCTTGGACATCCTGCATAATTTGCATCTGCACAAGCTGAAATAGACAGATCTGTATCTTTCCTGAATAGTAACCCTGTTCCTGGGGAAGACTTCAGATATCTCAATATCATATACAAGGCATCCATATGGACTTGCCTCGGCTGCTCCATAAATTGACTCACCCGGTTTACTGCAAAGGCAATATCCGGTCGAGTTATAGTAATGTATAAGAGCTTACCCACCATCTCTCTGTACCTTCATTTGTCCACCTCCTCGGTATCATCGTCATACAGCTTCATGCTTGGGTCCATAGGTGTACTTGAAGGTCTACATCCAGTCATTCCTGTTTCAACTAGCAAGTCAGTGACATATTTTCTTTGAGTCATCACCATTCCTTGTGCATTTCTTGCAAACTCTATCCCCAGAAAATATCTTATCGTGTCCAGATCCTTCGTAATGAACTGGCTTCCCAACAGGGACTTGGTTATCTCAATCCCCTGAGCATCATCTCCTGTAACCAAGATGTCATCAACATATATAATAACAACAACTGTACCTCTAGGGGTCTTCTGGATGAACAGTGAATGGTCCGCATTTGATCTCCTGAACCCCTGTCGTTCAATTAGCTGGGAAAGCTTCTGGAACCATGCTTGGGGACTCTGTTTAAGGCCGTAGATAGCCTTATGAAGTCTGCACACCATCTGAGTCTCCCCCTCAGCAGCAAACCCTGGTGGCTGCTGCATGTAGACTTCCTCATGTAGGTCACCATACAAGAAAGCATTCTTGACGTCAAGCTGAAAAATGGTCCAGTTACGTACCACAGCAACAGATAGGAGGATGCGAAGAGTAGAGTGTCTCGCCACTGGTGAAAAAGTATCCAAATAATCTACCCCATATGTCTGGGTAAATTCCCGTGCTACAAGTCTTGCCTTGTACCTGTCTAGACGTCCATCCGCATGATATTTCACTGTAAACACCCACTTGCAGCTCACCACAGAGGCACCTGGAGGAATGGGGACAAGAGACCAAGTCCCTCTAGACTGCAAGGCACGCATCTCCTCTTCCATGGCTAAACGCCAGCAATCAATCTTCATGGCATCCTGATAGGTCCGTGGAATCTCAACTGTCGAGACAACAGCTGCAAACTTCTAGAAATCTCCACTGAGACGATGAAATGAGACGTGAGAGGAAAGAGGGTATGAAGCACATTGTCTGCGCTGCTTCCTGTGAGCAATGGGCCGATCCAGATCATCCATCACTGTGTTGACCGGTTGATCTTCCTCCTGTAGTAAAGGCGCCTGCACTGATGCATTGTCTAACCCATCATTAGTAATAACATCAGAACATACCTGAGGCGTGTGGGATGGTTGACATGTAGCTTGAGCAGGGCCTGTTCGCCTTGTATAGAACTTAGGAAAGGGTACAGTTGGTGGTGGTGGTGGTGGTGGAGTAGAGGACTGACTCAGGCTTGGTGGCGGAGGCACATAAACATTAGAATTTGTGGATGTGGAGGAGACCAATCTGTCACCTGCAGGGGAGAAGTACATGACGGGTTCGAAAAATGTAACATCAGCTCTCACATAGTACTTGTCATGAATGGGGTCATAGCAACGATATCCTTTCTGTGTCCTGGAGTAGCCCACAAAAACACACTTGATAGCCCTAGGAGATAGCTTATCAAGTCCTGGAGATAAGCGGTGGACAAACGCAACAGTGCCAAAGAACCGAGGTGTAAGTGTAAACAAATCTTTGTCAGGAAAGAGAACAGAGATAGGAGACTTTTCCCCAAGGACAGTTGTAGGCATGCGGTTGACCAGATAGCATGCTGTAAGTATAGCATCCCCCCAAAAGGATAATGGGGCACAACTCTGAATAAGTAATGTGCGAGCAATATCAAGGAAATGTTGATGCTTCCGTTATGCAACCCCATTTTGTTGAGAAGTGTATGCACATGTGGTTTGGTGGATTATTCCTTTAGAAGAAAGAAAACGAGCAAGAGAACGAGTGCAGAACTCCAATGCATTGTCAGTACGCACATACTTAACAGTGGACAAAAAAACATTATGAACTTCATTGATAAGGTTCTCAATAACACTTCCTGCTTCGGATTTATTTTTAAGAAGAAACATCCAGGACACTCTAGAGAAATCATCAACGACAACTAAATAGAACTTGTGCCCCTGATGATCTGGGACACGACTTGGACCCCATATATCTATGTGAAATAACTCAAATGGGGAGCGACTGCTCCGACTCTGACGACTGGGGAAGCTAGACCGATGGTGCTTCCCTAACTGACATGCTTCACAACGAAATGACGAACTCGGAGAGATCTGAGGCAGGAGGTGACGCATTTTCTGAAGCGGCAGGTGACCAAACCGAAGATGCCAGGTATACGGAGATACGGAGCCCTGGGAATGCAGTGAGACGCCAGCGTAAGAGTTCCGTACAAGACGATATAGGCCATTGTGCTCAGAGCCACAACCAATCACCCTGCCCGTTAGTATGTCCTGAAAAATAACAGACGATGGGTCAAAAATAGCACGACAGTGTAATCTGACTAATGGATAAGAGATTCATAGAGAATTCTGGTGCATGTAGAACATTCTGTAAGTGCATAGAGGGCAGCAAATCCGTCTCCCCCTGACCGATGATAGGCGAATGAGTGCCATCAGCAATGAGGACAGAGCGACCAGGCTGAACCGCTCTATAGGACTGCATAATATCTCTCTCACGACAGAGATGATGGGTGGCTCCAGAATCGACAATCCAACCTGTGAGGTCATGGTTATGATATGAGACTGAAGGACTACCTGAGGCACTAGCTGAAGCAGATGTACTAGCTGATGCCGAAGCTGCAACATCAGAAGCATCAGCACCCTCTGAGGATGACTGTGGCATGATATCACGAAGCCGTACCACTAGCTCCTCGAACCTGTGATCTGGAGTAGATGCTGGTGGACCCTGAACATGGTCAGCGACACGTGCAGAAGGAGGGAAGCCATGATTGGAATAACATGTATCCTCCGAATGACCAGTACGACGACAGAATGAGCATGTAGAGCGTATGCGACCTCCGCGACCACGTCCACCACTTCCTCTGCCACGAAATGAGGACGAACTACCTCGTCCCCTGGAGACTGCCATTGCCGAGGGAGGTGGAGTCACTGTGTTTGATGGAACAGGTACACGACTGAGCCTTCTGTAGACTTCCATCGGCGGAATGGTTGCATCGGCAAGGATCTGAGAACGTGCTGCCTCGTACTCCGGGTCTAGGGCAGCAAGTAACATGCCGACCATAGTGGCGTTGCGGAACGTCTTCTGCTGTTCCGGCGTGGCTGTGAGTGGGATGGTGCTATAGAGTTTCTCGAACATGCCACGAAGAGACGTGTACAAAGAATGAAGAGGCCTCCCATTTTGCTTCGTGGTAAAGATATCATGCTTCAATTGCAGCATCTTTGTCTCGTTCCGTACCTGAGAGTATGTCGTGACCAGAATATCCCACATCGCCTTGGCGGTGGGCTGATGGAGGACATCATTTGCTATCTCCGTCGTGAGCATCCCTGACAGCCAAACTTTGGCATACGCGTCATCGGCCTCCCATGAGGCATAGATTCCCTTCTTCTCCGGTGGTTCATCTTCGGTAAGAATATGCTTCTTACCACATGACCGCATAAGACTGAGGAACTGCATAGCCCACAGTTCGTAGTTTGTCCCGTCCATTTTGACGATTGGTGCTGAATCTTTAAAGGCACCTATGGCGGGCATATCGACCTTTTGTTCTGACATATTGCCGGAGAAGAACAACTAGGGATGATAGACAAAAGAACCGGTGTCTACCAAGACCTTTGTGGATTCAAGTGCATATGTAGATGTTATGCACTTGAACCCATCATCTAGCGGAGACCGATCGGAGGAGAGAGGTGCCCCGGTGACAACCCGAGGCTGTGGAAGCCTCGGCGAGAGAGAGAGAGGCGGCAGCTAGGGGTACTCGGCGGCTGGGCTGGGCACCGCTGGCGGCTGGATGGTGCCTGGCGGAGGGCTAGCGGCGCCGGGGGCGGCTGGGAGGGCCCGGCGAAGGGCTAGGGGGCCTGGTGGAGGGCCCGGCGGAGTGCTGGAGCCCGGCGGCGGAGGGTTGGGGGCCCTGCAGAGGGCTGGACTGGCGGCGGCGGCGGGAGGGGGGGGGGTCGGCGGGTGGAGGGAAACCCTAGGGTTAGGGTTTTGGCTCTGATACCATGTGAGAGTAATAGAAAACTCTGATATGTTATTCCATAGAGCCCTCGGGTCTCTTATATAGAGAGAAAACCCTTGGGTAAATTACAGAGACGTACATTATATAAATAGAAAATAAGAAACAGTACATCGTAACATATATAAGCCTCTACAGGTACAATTTGTTTCATGGTCGAAGGAACTTCATGGATGCCATTGGAAACGAATACAACAATGATCGATCATACCACATGGCTGATCGATCATGCCTGATCGATCATACCCTGATGGATGATTGATCATGCTAGCCCAAATGATCAAGCATGCCTAAATGGTCGATCGATCATTTGGGACTGTGGACCCAAATGGACCCAAAATTTTATGAAAAGAGATAATAAAAAGTCTTAAAATCACATAGGACCCTATATTATATGTTAAGTGCATGGAATAAGGGATATGAGTCACTAAAATAATGGAAATGGGTCCATTGTGAGTTGAATCGAGGTAATCTAGATGCGGTGAGCCTCAGTGAGTTGAGGCATTTTGAGCATCTAATCGAATAATTGTAAGGGATATACAAATATGTATATTATTTACATCTATATTCATTGGACACCATTTTTCGTTGGTCCATGCCGTGGTGATTATCTTAAGTGGCATGTGGATAGTGGAGTAGTTGCTGCCAAGGGAGGGGCATGCATCCTTGGGGCCTCGGGCAGAAGCCTAGACGTCATGATCCCAACATGCCTTGGTTGGAGGAGATGTTGCTTGGTACACCAAGGTGCCAACCTGACGGTGTTCAACCTCGATACCTGTGCGCCTGCAATCCAGTGTTTCGAGAGCGTGCCAAGTAGTCATGGTTGATGGTATATTGCTTCACTTTTTCACTTATGGTTAACACTCGTGTACTAGCTGGTGTATGTCACATTGGTTGGTATTATGAGTGGAAACACTAAGAGGGGAGTTCCAATAAACGTGGATGATGAAGTTGGGATTGCAATACAAGTATCATGTGTATAAGGAGGATTGAAATAGTCATGGAGATTCCAACTATGGTTTGGTTGATCTTAGTAACGGATGTCCTGACGCGTTCCCTACTCCACCATGGACTCTTATACGTGGGTAGTGGAGTTGAGCGGTTCACGATGATTCACGGGTTGTGAATTAGCTAAGTGATCATGGTTATGGTAACACAGGGTCACATTTTGATAAGTGAAGCTAAGTGGACGTGTTGGGATGCATTGTACCCCACTGTATGCCTACAGAGGAACTCAAACCCTAAGGTTTTCTTAATGCATTAGAGTCATAATGTTAGGTCCCACGTGGACCAAGATCACAAACTATTCAAGAAGCTTGGGTTATTTAATATTAATGATAATGATCGCAGTGTTATCATCTTGGTGAGGACAGTCTACCCAGTTGGTTTCTTTTGCACACTTCTTTTAATACCTTACTTATTGTAGTTTGGTATCAAACTAGACAACTTTGCTCATAATATTCCCTTATGTTGGATTTGTAGATTCTCAGGAGCAGCGGCAACCGTGAGCGATGAGGAGCTTGGAGATACCCTTTTTGATGCAGCCACAGTTCTTTTATGGTACATTACTTGATGTAACTTTTACTGCTTTACTTTACTTGTAGCATTTTGAGAGATACGTGATAGGTAACGTGTATGTATGGATCCACTTTTTGATGCATACATGTGATGTTTTGTGGACATGGATTGTAATGTATTGATGGATATTGCATGGAAGTGTAAAAAATCTAATCTTTTTGTGTTATTTTCTCATGCTTAAATGTCTAGTTTTGTATTTCGAATGTGGAAATATATGTGTGTGGAATCAGTTTGCTAAGTACCCTGATCCTTGACGGACGGTCGTCACAGAAGTGTACAAATGCAAGCATGCGCGTGTACTAGTGCAATAGTGTAATGTTTTATTATAATTTATTTTCTAATTGTGGAGTTCAGATTGGGAGGCTTTGTACAACCCAATATATAATATAGTATTACAATTTGACATAAAATTAAACAACAAATACATTTTTTCATCGTACCTTATTCAATAGTATGAATTCAAGTTCACTTTGCATCCAGTAATATGTATTGATCATGCTTTCTGATCAACTTCATGTGGTTTTTCTCTTACGTAATTGCCAATCCCGCATGTAGTATATAAACTAATGGGTATACCCACGCTTCACGGCTGGCAAATAAAGACACAGAGGTAAAATTAAGAAGGACGTGATGCATTCTCGTTTTTACGTTTAAGCAAACTTCATAAAATAGATTGGGTTTGATGGGGCCGCACCTTGCGGGCAGCCAACATGGCTGCCCCGCCCCCGTTTTTTCCGCATTTTTTTTTATTTTTTTGAAAAACTTCACCATGTATATTCATCTATATATCCCTCCTATATGCCATTCAAATTTCGTCAGAAACAGAGACTCGTACGGCCTCCATCGAGATGGTGTCGATTTAAAAAATTCTGTTACCGTTAAAAAATGACCGTCTGGATGGAGGCCGTAGGAGTCTCTGTTTCTGACAAAATTCGAATGACATATAGGAGGGATATAGGGATGAATATATATGGTGAAATTTTTCAAAAAAATAAAAAAATTTGTGGAAAAAATGAGGCAGGGGGCAGCCCCATTTTTTCCAAATAGATTTGAATATTATAAGGAAAATTACAAAAAAACCGAGAATATGGTAGTTTTTTCCTTAGAATAAATGCAAGTAAATACGTAAATTAGCTCTTTCTATGAGAGCTTTTGAAAGGTGACATAATTTTTTATTTAACAGAATCAGAAATTCAAATATTATTTTAGGGATATGCTTCCAATTCTTACCATTATACTTTTTTTTTGAAAAACACTATATATTATTTGTTAAAAAACATAACTACATGAAGAAAAAGTACATGACCGCATCATGGAGTGCTAAATAAGCATCATTTGAATCTAAAGCAGCAAACATAATCAATCAAGTAGTACCCAAAGCACCATAAGGGCCATAGTAAGAGCAAATAGTTATAAGAGGAGGAAAACCACAACATTCAAAAACTGGTCAAGCATGAATCAAATGAAAGACGTCCTCAAGATTGAATCGCAAATCAAGAGCAACTCCAACACAACCTAATTCCTAATCAGAGATATCCCCATATTCAGGTGCATATTAAGTTGTATATTGATGAGATTACTCTACACCAAGAAATAATCAGTCTCTTAAAAGTTAAAGTCTCGGAGCTTACATAGTATATATAGAGCTTATATACAAAAATAGTTGAAATAAAGATCAATTTAGGTATAATGCTCGATGCAACATATTCTATTATTGACAAATATCCACATATATTATCATCTAACTAAAAGATTAAAGATAAATGAAATTATGGTTATCATCATTGTTCATTTGACATTTTTGCACAATTAACCAACTAAAAAAGTATAGTAAAAAATCATTACAGTCAATTAAAATAACGTTATAAGTGGGAAAAATATTTTTATAACAAAATTAAGTAAAATCAGAATCTCTTTCAAAAGTCATTTATAATCGGATGAACTTTATGGATAAAAAAGAAATAAAATATAATAAATCATCAGGGAAAATGCATGGATAACATGCATAAAAAAGTGATCAGAGATGTATGTATATAATATGAAAATATCAACATGGAAATAAGATGTTAACCGTTATCAATAATTGCACAATATTTTCCTAAAATATTCAAGACATTAGTTGCACTTCAATAGTTATACAACAGAGATGATGTTGGGTCTATCATAACTGGTTATTTCCTGTTCCCAATTGGACCCCGATTTCGCTTATAAAAAAATATCTTCTATGTTAATTAGAGATATCGCCGGTCATTTGTATTCCCAAAACAACAAATTGATCCTTAAAATCTAAGGCTTGTAAAAAAATAGCGTTAATATTCAGGTATGTTTATCATAGACTGCACCAAAATGCAAATATAAGTTGGAATCGGCTTTCGTTGTTGTAATGGCGTAATCACATATTTCAATCACAACCAAAGAGAAGAAACTTATATAAGTTCCGAAATGAAAGACGATGACATGAAATAAGAAAGATCTCGAGGATGTACCAACTTTTAGAGTGACGCCAAAGCGACGACCCCTTCTAAAAGTAATTGCATGAGTCTATGAACCCTGTCGTCTTCTCCAAGCGAGACCATGGCGATCAAAGTCGGGAAAGAGATATAAGGTGAGCATGGAAAGATAATGGAGAGTTGACCATAAGATTCTCAACATAAATGGATGGACATATATATATATACACGCATATCTATATAATATGATTGTATATAACAGTAGAGTATTTTTTCCATGTATACCTGTTAAGTTTCTGCAGTGAAAACTGCGTGAGTATAATATCATTTATGTAGTCATTCAAAAAAAAAAGGAATTGTATTTCTGATTAAACGATAAATACTTTAGGGCAAAATTTTTTACTTTATTCAAGAAAATTAGGTGACTGGAAATAACATTATAAGCATTCAATCTAATTGCAAGCAAACTTGACCGACAGACAATTAAAGTAATGTTTATATGTACATGCCAGAAGAACGGTAAGTATTTTTCGTACATAAACTAAGAGATCTGATGTCACAAAAAATTAATATTAAACATAAGAGGAGTAAAACTTAGAGTTCGAGTTTTCTAAGACTAAAAAACTACATGTTAATAGCAGCAGCTAACTACCTGCAAAGAAATGAAGAATAAAAGCTATTAACTGGTAGTAAGTATATTATTTAAAATGAAATACTCTAGAATGAGCAAATAGGAAGTGCATTAATTTTCCCCCTCCCTTAACGTTTCCTTGCATAGATGGTTATGGTTGATCTTCGACTTTTCGTTTCAATCTTTTTTCAGATTCCATGAACTGCTAAACATTGAGAAAAAAAATCAAATATTAGTTTGCAATGGTATAAATAATAGTAAGAAGACGCTTAAAAAATACACCCCATAACAAATTCAAGTCATAGAAGAATATCTCTCCAGAATCAATCATAACACAAATAAGAAAATACATCTCTTTTTCTTTGCAAAACAATAACAGAGAGGATGGGTGTCATACAACAGACCACCGATATAAAAATTTAAAATATATAATATAACCTATAAATGTTCCTGTTAGAGTTAGTTTCTCAATGTTGAGCTTACAATTAAGGTATGAAAGAGCTTGTAGACATCTTGTCAACCCTATTGCAAGATTGTTTTCAGCAATCGGACTGCTATGCAAAAAAAGAAACAGGAGAAATCCAAGGAATGAATGGAGAGAGAAAGCTTTTATGAGAATCGGGCAATGGTTCAAGGAAAAATGATGCATAATGAAGAATCATGCCAGACCTTCAACCAAGATTAACGAAAAAGTTGAATTTACATCCACAAAAGTTTCTTATCTGAATGAAAATGTTAAAGTCCCACTATGAGATACAATTAATAAACGAAATAACAATTGAAATGTAACGTATAAATAAAAAAGGATAACAACATCAATCTCAAAGCATTCCGTGATACAAATCACAAGATTTCCAAAAAAATAACATCTCATTCACATTACACCCATCCATGTTCCTGGACATAGAATTAGCATGAAGGCAAAACATTCTAAAACCAACTAAAACAACTGGAGAAAAATAAAGAAACCAAAATAAAAATCCATACCTTCCTGGCAGATGCAATTTCATGGGATCACCTACGAAACAATTGAGAGCCAAAGCAAGAACACAAACGAAAATATAACATCCATCTGAAAGGAAAGAAACTCATAGTAAAGATATCTGCGTATTTGGAACGGAAAACCAAAATAGCACGACCCTTCGAGATGATGAAGACATGGGAAGTGGCTAAAACGACAACGTAAATCGGACGGCGGCGAAAGATGGATACCTGCTCGAAGGATTCAATCGATGGAGGCGGACGAACAGAACGATAAGTCGGAGAAAAAAGGTGAAGGAGGAACCCAACGAAGAAGAAGGGCGCCGAGGGGAAACAACTTTTTAGGATTCGGTAGATATAGGCTCATGGCTTACATATGGCAAGGAAGCATTGCATAGAGGACAGTTGTCGTTTGGTGAACATTAAAAGTGGACAGCTGGAAGGGAATCGGAATAAACAAAAAAGGAAGGACAATGAATACCATTTTCGGATAGAAAAGCCAGACACGTGGAAATGCTTGGGAAGACCAAATGCTTAAACGGAAGGATGAAGCATTGGTGCATCCGGTGAAAAAACGGAAGAGGAGACACATGTCATAAAATAAAATAAATCAAACTATTTTTTGCGAAGGAAGCAAACACGTGACGGAATAAGATGAAGAAGCTGAAGAACTCAACTTTAGTATTATTAAGAGATCTTACATCAATAATAGTGAACCGTTACGTTTGTTATTAAGTCTTGAGACGCTAATAACCAACACGTATTCTACAATATAATTTGCTGAGAATTTTTTATATATACAAGTCACTTTTGGGAAGATGTTAGTGGCCCGTGTTACTTAACAACAATACTTTTCTAATAAACTTCTATTTAAATCGACAATAGTAAACTCAAGCATGACTACAATAACCCCCATCGAAGCAAGTTGCAAATATATATCAACTTATCAGGTACACAATGAGTCTTCGTCTCTATCTAACTTTGCCAATTATCCGAGACATGCATTTATTGATATCTTTCATTACGACGGAACATGCATGACAATATGCCATGTATATAAGCACACGAGGTAACATGGCAATCACAAAATAGTGAAAATAATCTCAAATGTAGCAAATTGTGTGTATGTGTGTGAAAAGTATAATGAAATCGAAATATCGATTGCAAAACTTTTTTTAACTTATTAGGCCAATATTTATCGGTTTCATAATAAATCGATCTTAACATAAATTATGTAATACTATAATTAATATTATCCCATTTGATGGTACAAATTTATCAGGATATTATTTTGATAAATTATTTGGACTTAGTAATGAAATTGCAATACATATCAAATTCAATTTCTTTTCACTGAAAAAATCTATTCTAATATTTTTATTTTTGAAACCATATTGTCTTAAATCTGGATGATTTTTGGTATGAAAATTGAAGGGAAAACATGGTATAATAATATGATACAACAAATCAAGTATAGAGTAAAGCATGTTACATCTTAATCCTTGAACCATATTAGCAATGAGAATGAGTCAAATTTTTAGTAGGTATTTGTATTCTCAAATCAGTAACCATTTATCACAACCACATTTATCGAAGGGTAAATCCTATTATTTAAGAACTTGTAAAAATTTTACAAATGCATGAGCATGTACCAATGATCATATAATTTACACCGCATGCACCGGAAACGTCAGTTCACACAAAAGACCTCAACTGATTTATCACTTTAATTCACCTGATCGTAAACTTTGGCTTTTGGAATTGGACTAGTATATCACCTTGTAAAACTAATCAATCCACTTTTTCCAATGTTTATAACCTAAGCAATCACTCTTCCAAACCGAATCGATCAAATTTATTTCTAAAAGTTTTGATTGAGCGACCTACTTTATTTTACGATCGCTCACTTTTTGGTAACCGATTGATCATGTATCTTTATCTTATTGGTCACTTTCAAATGAAACATCTATTAATCAATAACTCAACCTATCAATATCTTTGACATGATACATCATGTGTCATTACAATCAATCAGCTTTTTAATTTGATTGATTAATTAAGTTTTCGAGTGTAACATTGATATTTGTCTGATTTGAACGGCAATAACTATACGGGCCTCCAACGTTTATAATCTCTCTTTGTAAGTCTTTAGACATCCCATACTCTCAATATGCATTCAAGACATCACATATACATTTAATACATTGTTGAGAAGCTTGTCTCACATACTATGTCAGAGGTCATGTGATATTCTTTTTCGCAAAAAGCAAAAATTAGGATACATTCCGGGAAAATGAAACTTCCATGAAAGAGAAGCAAATGAAACGCTTTCATAAGAAATCTCATAGAATTGAGAGTAAAGTTTTCATTATGTACTTGCCATATCGTGAATTAGTAACTGCATCCAATCTCCGATGCACGGGTAACCATGTGACTGCCCTGCCTTCTCTACGTACTCTCTCCCTCTTCAAGCCTTAGGGCTTGTTTGGTTGCCGGGTTGTGTTGGATTGGGTTGAGGTACCCCTGTAAATAGTAAACTGTGAGGAGGGTTTTGAGGGTTGGAAGGAGGGGTACACCGGTGTACCCCAACCCAATCAGCAACCAAACAGGCCCTTAGGATTCGTTTGGTTGCAGGGTTGGGTAGGGTTGGGTTGGGTTGGGGTACTATTCACAGGGATACCCCCTCCTCACAGTTTACTATTCACCCAGTCCAACCCAACCCAACCCAACCCTGCCCAACCCTGCAACCAAACGATTGTTATTCAAGTGATCATTCTTATAGTGCACTATGTTCACCTCTGGTTGCATTTCCGATTTATATTTACCATTGATACATATGCATAACATATAGAATACGTGGCTTGATTTAAAAGATATTCTTAAGATGATTTCACTTAACCCATATATACGTAATTTAGAGCAAGTAACTTGGTGTCAAATCCAAATTATGCAAGTTACTTTGTGTTTGATCCACCACGAACAACAACAACTTTGAGAGTCAATCTACCATAATATTTCTTCCCTATGATGGAACTAATTACAGTTTTTAGAATATCATAATGAAGATCGTTTTTGAGTCAGTGGACCTGAAATGTGGATACGATCACATCGAAGTAGGCACTGCCAAAGAAAGTTGTTGCAACAGACATGACCTATGCAAACAAAAAGAAAGCAGCATCAACTCAAAGGATATGAATGCTCTCTTGTGTCTTATAAGCAAAGAAGAATTTAATCGTATATCAGCATGCAAGACTGCATGTGAATTTAGAATAAGCTAAGCATTTCTTGTGAATGCATACACAAGATAAAGGAAACCCATCTAAACCTTATGCAGTAAAAATATGATCTATTCAGAAGAGAATATCAGAGACATATACATGAGATTTACAAGTATAATAAATAAACTGATATTGATATAGATGTAACGGGAACCCATGCATGAAAAGAACCTTTTGAGATCTCTAGCATCATAATGGAGGACCACTACGACTGTAATAGAGGAAGCCAATTAAGATAAACTCTCCATAGATGATCTTATCAACAAACTCCTATCTTATGAAGTCAAAACATAGGAAGAAAAGGAAGTTGAAGGTAGAACTAGAAGAAAAAAGCAAAAACTTAGCACTACATGCTAAAACAACCAAGTCTCGAGGAGATTCAGATGATGAAGATATTTCCCTCATGTCAATGAAGTTGAAGAAGTTCATGAAAAAGCAAAAAAAAAACTCAAAGATAAAGTGATGTCATTTGCTGTAATTGTAAGAAAAAAGACCGTTCCTAAAGATATGTCCTGAAAAGAAAGAGTCGTAAGAGGCAACAAGAATCCTTCAAGAAAATGTAAGAAGAGAACAAAAATAAGAAAGAATCATCAAAGAATTAGAATAAGTCACACATAAAAAAAGCAATGCAAGCTACTTGAGACACTTCAAATTCAAGTGAAAGTGAGTTTGAACAATCAGAAGATGATGAAGCATTCATGGGCTAGTGATAATTGCGATGAGGTAAACTCCTATGTTTTTACTTTTGATGAACTTTTAAAAGTTTTTTTAAGAATTGCAAGAATTTGCTGTTAAATTGTAAAAGAAAAGTACAATGCATGAGGCTAAAGCAAAATACAACCCAACAAGATCAGAATCAACTTAAGAAAACAAAGACTCAAGAAAACAACATAGAGAAACTAAATTTGAATCGATTTCTTGTATATGATCTATCTAAGTTTACTAAAGGTAAAGAAGGATTAGATAAATCGATTGGAGCCTCTAATCAATCAACTATTAAGTATGGAACATGATATGAATCTAGTATCAAAAGGAAGTCCAACACAGCTAGCACTTTAGACACCGATACTTTTGTTAATGTTAATATGAGATCCAACAAGGTCGAGTTGGGTAAGGAACCTTGAAGTACTTATAGGAACCATGCTAACTGCATAATTACCCATAAGAAATGGATACCAAAGGATATTCATAACCTCTATTTTGCAAACATTATGAACTCAGAGGAAATAAACTATAAGTACTAGACATATGGAATGGAAAAGGGGGAAATCTATCCCATAGGTAAAATTAACTCCGGTTGGAGACACCCATAATCTAGCACGGCTAAGTGCTCTTTTGCAAGATACTAAGCACAACAAAAGAGATAAGTGAATTATGGGCAGTGGTTGCTCTAAATACATGGCTAGAGATACTAACCTATTCATCAAGCTAGATTACAAGAATTGTGAAAAGATTACATTTGACAACAACTACACATATATGACTCTTGGCAAGTTGGTACGGTAAGTAACTCTCATAATTTAATCAATAAAGTTAGTTTAGTTAAAGGATTAACACATAATTGGTTAAATGTCTCTCAAATACATGACAAAAGTTTCAAAGTATCTTTTTTCTAGAGACTACTCTAAAACAAGTCAAACAAGAAGTTTTTTTAATAAAAAAATATAGGCACAAAGATATCAACACACTTAATTTGATGAGTATGCCTCACTACACTACTTACTAGCTTCACGAGATGAAACCCTACTCTGTCATAAAAAATTAGGACTCATTCACATTAAATAAACTAACATGCTAAGTAGATTCAACCTAATTACTTCTGAAGCTAACCTTTCAAAAGGAAGACATGTGTACAACATGTAAACTAGGAAGGATATATAAGGCATCCTTTAAGACAAAGAAATTAGTTAACAATATCAAACCTATAGAACTTTTAGACTTACATATTTTTAGTCCCAAAAAAGTCTAAAGATTAAGTGGGAGTCATTTATCATTATTGACGACTATTTGAAATACACTTGCTTTTTATTTTCTACAAACAAAAGTTCAACTTTTACAGACTTTACGAAGCTACCTATCGAAATCCAAAGCAATCTGAATCACTAATTGCAAATTAAGAAGTGGTCATGGTGATGAGTTTGAGAATGAATATTTCTTTAGTATTATACCAAAAGTGAGATTAAGCATGATTTTTTATACATAGAACAAAACCTTAGAATGGTGTAGTCAAATGCAAAAATTACACATTATAGGAGTGTGCTCCCATATGCTATGTGAATATGACCTACCTTGTTATTTTTAGGTACAAGCTGTAAGTGTCGCCTCTTATATCTTAAACAAAATTTCGACACATTCTGTATTATAGAAGACACCTTTTTGAGCTTTATTTTGATCTCTCTTCAAGAACAGGTTGATGTGAGAATTGACCTTATAATTCAAGCATATGCAGAAAATACAAATCAAAATTGTAGAAGTCAAGGAAATTTTTCTTTCACAATGTGAAACAACATGGATAAGGAAATAATTTATGCTCATATCACAAATCACACATAGTAAACATTCTCTATGAAGAAACCTCTTGATTTAGGTCTGACCCCATGACAACTGCACTTATTGGTACGATAATAAATCATGAGCCTCTTGTGAACTTGAGAGACGATTCTCTCTGCATTATCCATGGATCAGTGATTCAACTACTCCATATTTCAAATTTTATCCTCATTTCCTAGACAAAAATGGGGAAAAACTCATAAAAAACAAAATAACATAAATGACTATTGCAATAAAAATATACTAGATGTATTTTTGAGTTACTAGATTGTGATACTACTAAAGGAGGGTAAATAGTGGTTTGGGCCATTTTTTAGATACTCTTCACAGAATAATCAACAAACACAGAAACAATGATCAAGCAAACCAATCATCACACTTGCACAATATTCTTATGTGAATCTACCTGGGTAAAAATGATGACCAGAGTCTTCTTGACTCGGGATTTCCCGATTAGCCAAGTTAATCAACTGCTTCACAAAATCCTGAGAAATTTATGTGAATATCTCAATTGTTTACAAAGCTTTCGCTTCACAATCTTGGATCAAACACCAAGATCAACACTACAGATCAAACATTGTATCACAAGTAAAAGAACATGCTAGATTTCAACTTTCTTCGTGCTTACTTGGAGGTCTCTGATCAAGTGCTAAATGCATGAATTAATATTGATCCGTTGTAGCACAGACACTTAGCTTCTCATACATAATCGAGAACAATCTCAATGACGAGGTTCTCGACTTTATGTTTTAACCTGGGAAGTCCAGGGTAGAACACAAGGATGCGAGCAATTTACTAATTAAATTTTTGAGATGAAATATTTCAGATAGCAATTCTTAAGTTAATTATGTTGAGATGCTGCATAAAACTCAATGATATAGATTCTTAACACAATTTTTATGCAACTAAATTAAATAGAAGCAATGGTGCACAAAAAATATTAATGGAACATCCACTTAAATGCACAGAACAAATAACTTGGATCAATTATGAAGATACCCGGAATTGGTTACAATATAGGAGAATTAACAACAAGTGAATTCAGTCTCAAAACTTTATTCAATATTAGTTAAGATTTTTACTTGTAAGTTTTAATACACACCCAACAAATAGATCTATTAGTGACCTAATAATAATGATTAAAAGTAACTAACAATAGCCCATTTCAGATGAAAGGAATTGACAGGATCAATTGATCAATTAAGGAGCAATTTCCATGAACTAAGAGGTTTAAACAAGAAATCTAAGCAAGGAATAATAAATATATGATTTTTAAATCTAAATCATCCACAACAATTGCCACAAGATAGAGTGTTAAATAAGCTTTAAAACGAGATCAAAATCACATTAATTAGACTCCGTGATGAAAAGTTATTCACCAATGAATCCATGGGCATAAATGTAAGAAAACTTCCAAGTTTTATTACAAAACATGACATACATGGACTAACATGTAAATAAAATAAGCCGCAAGGGCTAATATGCAAAGCGGAAGGACTTATCTGTAATTGTTGGAAAATTCCAAACTAGCGCTACAATTTCTCCAATTCACATGTGCAGATCACATGATGGTCTAGGCTCGGTCGAGGTGGCTCGGGCCACGCGTCAGCTCCTGGCGCTTCATTGGTGGTTAGGAATTAGGTCCGGACTGAGGCTTGGTTCCAGGCCTGAGGTCTGAACCGTTGCTTTGGATAGCAACATGGCTCAATCACAACCATTGGATTAAACCCAATATGGGGTATCCAAATGTACCTGCTCCTCGGGTGTTCTTCTTGTCCATCGTGTGCGGCGACGCTGGGGGATGTGCTCCGATGAAGCAGATGTAGATCCTTCGTGTTCCTCTTCGCTATCTAAAGGTTTGGAGGCCTTCGTTGAGGCTTGGCGATGCTGACTGATTCTCGAAGAACACTCAAAGCTTCCTATAGAGCTTTGTTGATAAAGCTTGACCAGATGGAAAATGGGAGATCGGAGCTAGGCATCAAACTCCGATTATTGTAGTCCAGTGCCCTACAGTGTTAGTGCAAAGACAAAACAAAGCCAACTATAATATATTGGATTGGTTTGGGAGATGAAATGGGGGTTCACGTATAATGGAGGAAAGGAGCCCTAGTTGGGTTCTAAGCTAATGATAAGCTTAGATAGAATTGAGGTGAATACAAGCATGGAGAGAAGAAGAGGTCTACTGGAGAGATACATGCAGATGAATGATCAATGGAGAGGGCAGATGAAGTTTCAGATTCAAGATTGATTAAGGAATACATGTATGAGAAATAGAAGAACAACAAGAGTGAACTATGGTAAGAAATTTTACATGGAATTGAAGGTTGACGATGAAGTGATTATGGTTGAATCTCAAGCCGATTGACAAAGCTAGGAGCCTCGTCGCCTTTGCTTAAAGTTCTTGGCAAGAGAACTAAGCTCAAACAACCGCGTATCTGGGTTGTAACTTGGTCTGGGAACCAAGGATCTCACCAGAGCTCTAATACCTATCTTCGCTTCATCTTAGTCTCTCTCTGTCATGGGGGAGGCAAGAAAGCTAAGGAAGAGCTCTCGTAAGGGTGGACAACCTGAAAAAGTGGCGACTAAGGGCTATTTAAAGAAGATATGACGGAGGTTGCAAGGAGGTTTGAGGCAGTTTCAACCATGAAGCAAGTGCACCATGGTGGTTTCTGGCAGTTCTAGAGGTTGTCGCGAAGAAGAGGGTAGTTAGGGGAAGAGGTTGCTAGTGGAGGTTGGTCGGAGGATAACTGGAGGTGGTTGGCGAAATTGGCAGAACTGCCATGGAACGAGGGGTTGCGTCGTTTGGGAGGAGTGGCTGGAGGTCGAAGGCGAGGCATGCACCGATGGATCTTTTGATCCAATGGTTGTGAATCGGGCAAAAATGAGTGGCGGAGATGCGTTTGATCATGAGGCGATCATGCGATGGATGAATGGATGGGTGGCTAGCCAAGTGCGGGCCACGTGGTGCGCTCTGGAAGCACCACATGACCCAATAGAAATTGAATAAATTCAACAAATCAAAGATAATTAGAAAAGAATTAGTTAGAAGCCGAATTAGAAAAAGTGTTAAACATGAAAGTTGTTGATCTCGATGAGATCTACAACTTTTATGTAGTCAAAGAGACCAGAGATCATTTGTACATATATAAAAATTAAATACTAATAAAAACCACATAAAATAATTTTCTTTATTTTTCTTTTGCTTATTTTTTGGAGTTTTGTTTTATTTTATATTATTTTTTTACACAATATTACTTTGATTTTTAATAAGAAACAAATACATAAAATATTACACCATAATAATATATATAATAATTAGTGTTAAATATATACAACACATAAATTAGTAATTAGTGTTACTAGTCAATGAATCTTGTTGATTAACTTAAGTAAGAGAGTTAATAATGGATATTAATGATGATAAATCTGGGATTTACCACCCCCCATACTTAAGCTAAGCTCGTCCTTGAGCCAATGAAGAAAGAGTTTGTTAGAAAGTTAGTTTAATTAGTTAGATACCTGACATGTGCGAGTGAAAATACAAGGCTTGATTTAACCTAAAACACTAGATTTAAGGATCCTAAACTCTAAGTACATCCAAGTATTAATCAAAAGTAACTCAACTCCTCTATTTGTCAGATTCTCAATGTATATATAAATGTAAGGAATATGACTTAGTGCAGACTGCATCAAGAGAGTAGATTCGAAACATCACCAAAAATTCCAATCTTGGAAGCTCTCTTGAGGAACCAACCCTCAACTCTAGGGAATAGATCTAGTCTGGCTTCATTTCACCGTCTTTTTAGTTTTTCAGACTTTTAAAAGGATAGATGGAAGGCCAGTTGATGGAGGATGTAGGATTGTGTACTTATTTTCTCTTCCTCTCATTGTAACATGGTTCCCTCAAGTTCCAATACACTGCACAATTTCATTTTGATTTTCGCCAATCAGTGTGTCCGTCAAAAGAAATTAAGTCATCTGCACTTGTTTTTCTGGGAGTACACCGGGATGCGTCTTTTTAAGGTATCTAATATATCTGCATCCATACTTGTAACACTAACGATGTAGAGCCCTTTTTGTGGCACTAGCCTAACTCATAAAAGCCTATAGGTTTGGGCCAAGTGGATACTTGAAAGCATGGGAGTGCTCGCCTTGAATGTATCTCATATAATGTATCTTTGAACTGTGATGTGCTTTTTCTCTTTATTATTTTCTTTGTTTGTGGCTAGCTCCTCTGCTTTTACCAAAAGTTTGGCGCACACTGATCAACTTATTAATTAATGTCATCAAACCCTGGCACTTTAGGTTTGATAAAGAGATAACATACGAACAAGTCCCATACTGGCTAAGATGATGACACTCAGGTTTTATGAAGCCCTCATCAATTTTATCCCATACTCAAGCACCATATAGATTAAATCAGACTCAAATTTCCAATCCCAGTCTCCTCAATGATATCTTGACTCATCTTAATCATGAATACAGTTGTGCATGTGAGTGAAAGTCAAATTCTTTTAATGGAGATTAAGCATGAGATATGGCATGCATGTCTTCGAACTAAGAGAGTATGAATTTTTAAGTCCAAGATCCTAATGATTAATACATGATAACTCTATGTCTAGGGACTCCTCTTAAAACAAATGTTAAAGATCATCTCAGGCCTTGAGTGCATAGTGAAAAACATGTCAGGGAAAAGATACCAATTAATAAGTTAGATAGTTAATTATTTTACAAAAGAATTAAAGAGTTGTTATATTTATTGAGGCAAAGACAATAGAATGGGTATATTTGGCATAACAAAACAGAGGAACAATACGGAAAACATATTAAGATACCACATACAACACTACAAAATTCAGTTCTTTAGAAATCAAGATTGGCTCTTCGAGGTTTAAAATCACAGGCTGCCTTATGTTTCAACTGCTTCTTCCTAATGGAGAACACTTCAAAATCTGAATAAGAAAGATCTTCATCAACTTGAAAGTTTATTCTTCTAGAACTATACCATTCTTCCTCAAAAGTGATATTCATATCCACATGGAAAGACTCAAAATTCTTCATGATTATGGGAAGATGAATCAAACCATGAAATTCTGTAATAGATTTTTGGGTTTTCCTTAAAAGAGAAAAACTAGACATAGAGGGATGACCTATCTTACAAGAAACATACGGATTCAATAAATGAATGTCCTCAAGAAAAGGTAAAGGAGCCTCCATATCTGATTCTTCCTTCAATAGACCATCCTCCTCAAGCGGCATCACTCTTTTACAAGCATTCTTTATCAACGTGATCTTCCAAAATATTGAATTGAAATACAAACTCTCCTCCATGTTGAACTGAAAAAGTTTCTAAGGCAAAACAACCTTATAAAGAAGAAAGAAGAAATGAATCAATGAACTGTCATGACTTCTGAGGACCTCAGACTCAAGATACTGAATAGACACAATGAGAATTATTAAAGCTTTTATTGAATTTGAATATTTTACTTAGTGTCAATTTCACCCTTAATTTTGAAAATAATTTTTGAAAACCTTTTTTTCCAAATAATGTCACATAAATATATAGATTTTCAAAATATTTTACAAATGATTTTCCAAACATGTCGCATCGTATTTTCACAAACCATGTAAAATACTTAAATCATGTCAAATTTATATAGTTTTTCAAAAATTATTTTCAAAATATTGTATACAATACTCAGTTCAAAAATTGTAATACAATACCCATAACCCTAGAAGCTTGAAAATTTTAAAAATATGAGCTATGACTATAGTATGTATGCAATATATGTGACAGACATCACTATACTAAGCTTTTGCCATGCCCTCATAGCACAAAGTGATATGAAGCCATAGCTCAACTTAGCATAGAAGAATTTATGAGAACTGGTGATACGGTTACATGTGCAAAATTATCAAAAGAATCAGTAATAAGGGAATTGGAACTCGGGTCCAACTATATTTAAGATGAGAAAGTAGAAAGATATGCATAAAAATAGATGACCTGAGAAGAATAGTTAGAATGACAAAAAGATCCCCCTATAATTAGGCCGAAATAGGCCTAAGTATAAAGGAGTGAATATTTTAGATATGAATCTTATGATGACGGTCATGCCCTCGTCTGATTAAACTTACTCAACATGCATGAAGTTAATCAATTCAACGGGAATTAACCTTTCTTTTGAGTCTACAAAATGCTTGAGTAACTGCCTGTTAACCAAAAATGGATGTGCATTCTCTGAAAGCTCTGAAATCTCTGCACTACCATTCTCATGCACTTTCCTTACAATAAAAGGACCCATCCATTTTGACTTAAGTTTCCCATGGAAAATCCATAACTTTGCATTAAACAACCATTCCTTTTGTCCAGGAACAAAGTTCTTGCATCTAATATGTGCATCATACCACTTCTTAACTTTATCCTTATAGATCATGTTGTTGTCAAATGCTCGATTGCGGATTTCCACTAGTTCATTTAGGTTGAGGTGGTCTCTGCATAACTTCACTAAGTGACAACTCCAATTAATTTTCTTAATAGCCCATTCGGAAATGTGTACTAACTCAACAGGCAAATGACATGGCTTGCCACAAATCATCCTGAAGGGGGAAGTGCCCAAGGGTGTCTTATAAGCCATCCTGTAAGCCCATAGAACTTAGTCTAACAACTGAGACCAATTCTTCCTATCAGGTCGGACTAACTTATGAAGAATGCTTTTCACTTCCCTATTTAAAACCTCTGCCATGCCGTTTGATTGAGGGTGGTAAGGACTAGTAATTCTATGCTTAAATCCATAGTCCTTGGACAAAAATTTCATCATTCCATTCACAAAATGGCTACCTCAATCGGATATCAAAACCATAGGTACCCTAAACCGTGAAATAATACTATCCTTAATAAACTTGTAAACAGTTCTACCATCTACGGCTCGGGTTGGGATAGCCTCCACCCATCTTGACAAGTAATCGACTGCTAACAAGATATACTCAAATCCTTGGCTATTAGGGAAAGGACCCATGAAAGGACCCATAAAAAAACATCACAAAATATCATGGGCTGCATGGGCATCTTGTCTCTAGAACCAATAGTCTCTCCCATTCTTTGGGAAACAGGGCACGACCGTACAAAATCAACAATGCCTCTAAACAAGGTCGGCCAATAGAAACCACACTATAATATCTTGTCAGTTCTTTTTCCTAAATGGTGCCCTCCTGCTTCAAGTGAATGACAATATGCGAGGACACTTAGGTATTCCTCCTAAGGAATACACCTTCTCTATATACAATCTGGTCCTTCAAAAAAAAAAGAACGGATCCTCCCAATGATATTTTCTTGAATCCGACTTGAGTTGGTCTATATTGCTCCTAGTCTAGCCATGGAGAACTTGCTTAGAGATAAGGAAGTTAACTGTGTTGGCAAACCATGGGAGTGAGTCAATAACATAAATATACTCATATAGAAAGGTCTTTCGTATAGGCTCAGAATCAGGGGAATCTTTTAGTTCAATCCTTGAAAGATGATCAACCACTATATTCTTAACTCCAGGTTTATCCTTTATTTACAAATCAAATTCCTGGAGTAGTAATATCCACCTAAGAAAACACACCTTCGCATCCTTCTTTTCCATGAGATACCTAATAGATAAATGATCTGTATAAACTGTCACCTTAGAGCCTAAAATCACAGACCTGAACTTCTCTAAATCCCAAACTAGTGCAAGCATTTCTTTCTCGGTCACTGTATAATTTATTTGAGCTGGATCCAAAACTTTGCTAGCGTAGTGAATAACAAACAAAATCTGATCTCGCCTCTACCCCAATACAGCTCCTATAGCAAAATCCGAAGCATCAGTTATGATCTTAAAGGGAAGAGACCAATCACGAGCCTGCAGAATCGACGAGTCGCAGATCTTCCTTTTAAGAATCTCAAAGGCCTCAAGACACATGCGATCAACAAAGAACTCGGTGTCTTTTCCTAAGAGCTTAGTCAGTGATCGAGCAATTTTTGAAAAATCACGAATAAATCGTCTGTAAAATCTAACATGCCCCAAAATAATCTCACTGACTAGATGTTGGTTGGTGGATCAAGTATCTTGATCACATCCACCTTGGCAGGTTCGACCTCCATTCACTTTTTTGAGATGACATGCCCCAATTCGATACCCTCCTTGACCATAAAATGACTCTTTTCCCAGGAGAGTAACAGATTCACCTCTTTACACCTTTGAAGAAGTTGGTCCAAGTGCACTAAACATGAATCAAATGAATCACCATGGATCGAGAAATCGTCCATGAAGACCTCTAGGAAATCTCCAACCATCTCGGCAAACACCGTAATCATGCACCGCTGAAAAGAACCTGGGGCGTTGCGTATCCCAAATGTCATGTGTTTGAATGCATATTTGCTGACATGTAAAGATGGTCTTTTCCTAGTCTTCAGGGGGCGATAGCTACTTGATTGTAGCCTGAGTACCCGTCAAGAAAACATAAGAATTCCTTCTCCGCTAATCTCTCCAAAATATGATCAATAAAAGGCAAAGGTAAGTGATCTTTCTTGGTCGTAGAATTCATGTGCCTATAATCAACACAGACACACCACGACGTGAGTACTCGTGTCACAATCTCAACTCCTTCTTCATTGGTGATCATCTGTATTCTCGACTTCTTTGGGACAACATGTAAAGGTGCCACCCATTTGGAGTCAGAGATAGGGAAAATAAATCCCGCTCCACACCATTTCTCTATTTCTTTCTTAACTACTTCTCAAAGATTTGGATTAAGCCTCCTCTGAAACTCACGGGAAGGTCGAACATTATCCTCAACAAAAATATGGTGTGAACAGATTGCAGGGTTTATACCCACGAGATCCGACACTGTCCAACCTATAGCCTTACGATTCTTCTTTAGAACTTCCAACAATCCAGTCTCATGTTCTACAGTCAACTTAGAACTAATGATAACATGAAACTTATTTTTAGGTCCCATAAGGAAAGTGTACTTGAGTATAGGAGGTAGTGGCTTCAACTCTGGCAAGGATGAATCATCGGGTACATCAGGCTGAACTACCACTGAATCTGGATCTGTGCTGCATAGTGGATATGACTCAACTGTAGTGTTGTCCACCAACTGAACTGAATAATAGGGAATCAGATCACCATAGAAAGATGGTAGTTCGGCCAAAGCCGCGTCCGATTCATCATCTAATTCCTTTGAATGTTCTGAATGAAGTGGAACTGACATGTCTAAAGGGACTTCTATATCACTAAAGGAATAAGAAGATGCATAGCTCAAGAACTTTGGGGTTGTATCAACAACTGCTCTGTATACACTGTCGTCTCCAGATGAGAGTCTCTCGCTCTGTACTGTGGGATTCTAAGCCCAGATCCCAACCGTGTCGACTACATCGCAGTCTACCTCTGAGAATGAAGAGAAATCTGTGCTCGATTCGGAATTAGGTCGTTGCCATTTTGTTTACTTCATCTGTAATTGCACTTCTCCTCCTGGAGAGAGGAACTTCATCATCCTTGTTTTATAATCAAATGAGGCTCCAGCGGTCCTAAGGAATGGCCGCCCAATGATGATCTGTGAATCTCTCCAGTGATGATGGATATCCATTTCAAGGATAGTAAAGTCTACCTTTTAATCTTGTTCCTCAATAGAAATAATGACGCTCTTGACCTCACCCTTAGCCTTCTTCATTGATTTATCTGAAACTGAAGTACCGCTCTAGATTTCTGTAAAAGACCAAACTTTAGTTTCTCATATACGACAAAGGGTAATAAATTGATCGAAGAACCATTATCCAGGAGAGTCCGTGCAAACACTATGCCATCGATATGACTAATCACATAATGAGCACCTAAGTCTCTTTTCTTCTATGGCAGATTCTGGTTCTTGAGACAAAACATAGTGGCAATCGAAAGAATATGGGTCTTGATATAGCTGTTCGGTTTCTTCCTGCTAACTCTACTAGGTGTGCATCTCACCTTCAGGTATTTCTGAAATGCAGGGTGACTGGACACATACTCGTCAAATGGCACTTTAACCATGATATTATCTATACAAAATCGTGCCATATCCGGATCGTCGCGTTCCTGCCATAAGAGCACAGGGAAAGGGATAGGCAAAGAATGAAGTGAAGACTCATATTCACAAATAGAAATATGCTCTTTATTATTACTAGAAACTGAGTTTTTCACACATGATTTTTTTACAATTGGAATAACTACTAAATTATCTACTTTAGGACATGGAATGTTTGCTGAATGTGCATTCTCCTTATCCGAAGGCGCAAGGTCCTTTGTAGACTCTGAATCTAACGTGTGCTGCTCCGCTCTTGTACTCCTCTTCAATCTTCTTCTGGAAGTACTTGCTCTTTGGTGAAGATGTCTGGCGTCATCATCCTCTGAAGTCTCCTCAGGCTGAGCTTCAGAGTCAGTCCTATCCATGTCCTTATCTTGATCAGGTACGACCACGGTCCATCCGCTCCTGAGAGACATATGATGAACATAATCAAATGGAGAGATCTTGTGTTCAGATTTGTGAAAATCTGAATAATATACCTGATCCATAGAAGGATGCTGATGTGTCTTGTTCAGGCTACTGGGATTAATCTGAATCTGGGCTGGAATGGATGTAGAGGGAATATTGCGCTCATCATTCAAACGAGAAAGACGGTTAAGATCAACTTTTAAATCCTAAACTTCGTTTCTGTAGGAACGAAACTCATCCAAAATTTGTCGCTACAAATCTACTGAACCTGATGATGAATGACGTTGTTGGGAAGAGGTAGGATATGAAGAACGTGAAGACTGACCCTGATGATAATAAGGCTGCTGTTACTAGGTATAATTCTAAGAATACGAACCCTACTAGCTCGCCTGATACGTCTGCTGACGCTTGAATTGTTGTTGCTGCTACCTCGATGCCTGATAAGGAATGGCTTCAAAGCTCGTTGTTGCTGGAAGCGGTGTAGGAATAAATTATGTGTTGTAAAATGTATGGGGACGTTTATAGGAGTATCGGTCCCCAGAACCTCCCTGTTTGACAGGGTCATTGGTGTACCACACACCATTTACTTCCCACACTTGGGAATGCTCCTCAATAATAGTCTCTACAGACAGTGGCTGCTGCTGACATGGATGGGCTAAAGGCTGCTCCTCAACCCATGGATGCAATGACCCTGACATCTGCTGCTCCTAAATGTGGTGAATACATTACACTGGAGCAACAGATACATTCACGGCAGGTACCCTCATTTTGGATAACTTCTTAGAAAGCTCCACCATCTGCTTAGGCAGTTTGGACAAGTTGTTGTCGAACTCATTCATCCGTCTATCTATCCTCTCGACCACTGTAAGTTTATCTGCTATTAAACCCATGTCAAGAGGATCCATTGTAGTCTTCACTCCCCCACTGGATAAGAGTGGATTGGGGGTATCTAGCTGGGCTCTACTAGCAGTCTGTGCTCTACTTGTTTCAGCCATTCTCTCGAACATCTTCCAGACGGCGTCTGCTCCTCGTGAAGTGTAGCTACCTCCACATGCAGCACTAACTAAACCCTGCACCTCAGGGTGGAGACCGCAATATACAAACTGAACCAGGATGGTAGGCTCTAAGCCATGACAAGGACATTTTTGCAAGCGATCTTTGAATCTCTCCCATGAATCAGAGATTGCTTCATTAGGAAGTTGGGAGAAACTCATGATGCGTGAACGCATCAAGTTTGTTCTACTCAAAGGGCAGCACTTCTTCCGGAATAAGTCCTTGAACTGCGCAAAAGTAGTTACTTCCGCCCCAGATTCTTCATCCGATAATCAGCCTTATCTTTTAAGGCAAATGGAAGGGCTTTGAGCCTTATATAGTCTTGGTTAACCCTAGGATGCTTAAGGTTAGAATAAACTATCTCAAACTCCCTAAGGAATGCATATGATTCCTCATGAGCATTCCCATGAAAATGTGGCAACAAACTAAGGAATCGCGGCTTCAACTCGTATTCTACTTCAGGTTCAGCTGGACTCAACCAATTTCTCATCTGAAACTGCCAAGGATTATAAGCTGCATCCATAGGTCTATCATTACCCAGATGTAACTGGCCAAGTTGTGCTCTCATGAGTGCTTGATTCTGTTCTGATTCAGCTAACCTAACCAATACTGCATGCATCAGGTCTTCTTGCTCTTCCTCCTCCCCATTCCCATTTTGTCTTTTGGGAGGCATCTTTAATGTTTCTTTGATACCTTCATCAAATAAAGGGTTGGAGTGAGATCTAGACGAAGATAACGAAATCACGTCGATCTCACCAAGGAAATGATCTTCCTTAGTGGGAAAAGAAGAAGGAAAGGGGTTGGTTGATATGTAACCTTCCCCAAGGAGTGAATCATGATACTCCGATTCGAAAAGAGGATTATTTCTGAACCGGGATGGTCCGGTAAAAGAAGAAGAAGAATACTAGACCGGTGAAGATGTGATATTTGGGTTGTTCAATGATAAACACAAAATCCGAGCAAATATCTGACCAATTATCCATCTTTGATTTCAAGAGGTAGGGAATTTGAGCATGCTAGGTTTCAAAAGAATCTAATTCTACTGGGTACGTAAATATGCAGAGTGACTCACACAAAACAATAAACACAATCCTTGATTACTTCACCAACTCAACATTGAAGGACGAGATGATAGCCTTATTATTTTGTCAAATTTTAATTGGTGATCAAATACAAATCTTGTCAGAATTACGAGCTGTTAGGAACCTAAATTTCCTTACAAACTGTCCTGATTCCTATGACTTGCATCCACTCTCAGCCAGTATAGAGGTAAGTCAGACTGTATGAATACAACTACCCGTTTTCTTGAGGACCGGGCCTTGCGCGGTGTCCTCTAAACCTCTACCCTGCTAAGGAAATCTGGACCATTTACCGACTACCCGTAGATCCTCACTAAGAAGCGGCTAATCATTTTGATGGAACCAATAGTTCATATGAAAATTCGTGGCACGACTCTATCCTTATGTCATACCTCTTTCACAGAAATGTACACGCAAACAATGAGTGTTTTACTGCCCGAAAAACAAGGTTGGTTTTATTCCAAATTTTAGGTCAACTTTCATCAATTCAGTCCCGATTTTAAGAGTTGGGTTATCGCTTGAATTTTAAGTGACCACAGTCATTGCCTAATGTACAATCCCTTTTCCTTTATCCTTAAGTTGGTAAAAAAATTGAGAGAGAAAGCGAAAAATAGAATGCAATCGAAAATCAATGATGCATGCAGTCGTTTAGAAATACTTACATCACTTCCCAACACTCTCCATGTGGATGCAGAACATAAAATTTATAAATTTAGCTATATGATGCAAGTCAGAAACCGCACCTAGGCAGCATTTCTATTGGTGATGAAGAATTCAATTTATTTGACTAAGTAGAACGTATATTATGTGCATCTATGAATCTCCAAAGATTTTTGCACCTTATGAGATTCGTTTAGTGTGTCCTAAGTTACAAAATAGACCAAGTAGAAATGACCTACGATCTTTATATTTGGCATAATGCTGGAATGTAAAACGTCCCTCAAGTCAAGAACCACTCTCGACACAACCACACATAAGAATAAATAAAGTTATAAAGGCCTTTATCTACATGCGTGAGATCTCAATTGAGAACCGATGTAAAAGGGCAATGGAATAATTCTACTAAGCTAATAATATCTCAACTAATTATTTGTCTCGTGGCTCTCCAGCAAGTCTCTCCAACCTTCTTGCCTCCACGATCCTTCAAAAATAGTCGGCTCCACGGGCCTACCACAGATTAATGAAATTTATAAGGAAATTTTGGAGAGAGATAATAGAACTTAAAAAGACATCACAAGAATAATACAACAAAGAAACAAGCTCAACAAGAATTAAGCTAAAAAAGTTACTAAAAATATTTGCTCCTAAAAATAATCACAAAATGTGCCGCATCCCTGACAACGACACCATCTGATGAAGCTCTAAATGCATGAATTAATATTGATCCGTTGTAGCACGGGCACTTAGCTTCTCATACAGAACCGAGAACAATCTCAGTGATGAGGTTCTTGGCTTTAATTTTTAACCTGGGAAGTCCAGGGTTGAACACAATAACACGAGCAATTTACTGATTAAATTTTTGAGATGAAATATTTTAGATATCGATTCTTAAGTTAATTATGTTGAGATGCTGCATAAAACTCAATGATATAGATTCTTAACACAATTTTTAAGCAACTAAATTAAATGCAAACAATGATGCACAAACAATATTAATGTAACATCTACACTTAGATGCACAGAACAAATAACTTGGATCAATTATGAAGATACCCTGAATTGATTACAATATAGGAGAATTAACGACAAGTGAATTCAGTCTCAAAACTTTTTCAATATTAGTTAAGATTTTTACTTGTAAGTTTTAATACACACTCAACAATTAGATCTATTAATGACCTAATAATAATGATTAAAAATAACCAGCAGTAGTTCATTTCAGATTAAAGGAATTGACAAGGTCAATTAATCAATTAGGGAGCAATTTCCATGAACTAAGAGGTTTAAACAGCCACTCTAAGTAAGGAATAATAAATATATGATTTTTAAATCAAAATCATCCACAATAATTTCCACAAGATAGAGTGTTAAACAAGCTTTAAAATGAGACCAAAATCACATTAATTGGACTACAGGATGCAAATTTATTCACCAATGAATCCAGGGGCATAAATGTAAGAAAACTTCCAAGTTTTATTACAAAACATGACATACATGGATTAAAATGTAAATAAAATAAGCTGTAAGCATTAATATGCAAATTACATACAGTAGAAGGACTTATCTGTAATTGTTGGAAAATTCCAGACTAGCGCTGCAATTTCTCCAATTCACATGGACAGATCACGTGATGGTCTAGGCTCGATCGAGGAGGCTCGGACCACGTGCCAACTCCTGGTGCTTCACTGGTGGTTAGGAATTAGGTCCGGACTGAGGCTCGGTTCCAGGCCTGAGGACACGTGGCTCAATCACAGTCGTTGGATTAAACCCAATAAGGGGTATCCAATGGTACCTGCTCCTCTAGCGTTCTTCTGCTCCGTCGTGTGCGGCAGTGCTGGGGGATGTGCTCCGATGAAGCAGGTGCAACTCCTCCATGTTCCTCTTCGCTATCTGAAGGTTTGGAGGCCTTCATTGAGGCTTGTTGATGCTAATTGATTCTTGAAGAAGACTCGAAGCTGCCTATAGAGCTCTATCGATGAAGCTTGATCAGATGGAAAATGGGAGATTAGAGCTAGGCATAAAACTCCGATCATTGAAGTCCAGTGCCCTGCAGTGTTTGTGCAAAGACAAAACAAAGCCAACTACAATATAATGGATTGGTTTGGGATATGAAATGGGGTCACGTATAATGGAGGAAAGGAACCCTAGTTGGGTTCTAAGCTAATGATAAGCTTAGAAAGAATCGAGGTGAATACAAGCATGAAGAGTTGAAGAAGTTTTCTGGAGAGATACACATGGATGAATGATCAATGGCGAGGGTAGATGAAGTTTCATATTCAAGATTGATTAAGGGATACATGTATGAGAAATAGAAGAACAATAGAGTGAACAAAGGTAAGAAATTTTACCTGGAATGGAAGGTTGAAGATGAAGTGATTATGGTTGAATCTCAAACCTATTGACAAATCTAGGAGCCTCATCGTCTTCGCTTAAAGTTCTTGGCAAGAGAACTAAGCTCAAAGAACTGCAGATCTGGGTTGTAACTTGGCCTGGGAACCAAGGATATCACCGGAACTCTATACCTATCTTCACTTGATCTTAGTCTCTCTCTGTCATGGGGAGGCAAGAAAGCCAAGGAAGAGCTCTCGCAAGGGTGGACAACCTGAAAAAGTGGTGGCAAAGGGTTATTTAAAGAAGATACAACAGAGGCTGCACGGAGGTTTGATGTAGTTTCAACTATCATGCAAGTGCACCATGGTGGTTTCTGGCAGTTCTAGAGGTCGTCAAGAAGAAGAGGGTAGTTAGGGAAAGAGGTTGCCAGTGGAGGTTGGTCGGAGGATAACTGGAGGTGGTTGGCGAAATTGGCAGAAGTTGCCATGGAACGAAGGGTTGCGTCGTTTAAGTGGCTGGAGGTTGAAGATGAGACAAGCATCGTTGGATCTTTTGATCCAACGGTTGCGAGTTGGGCGGAAACGAGCGGCGGAGATGCGTTTGATCAGGAGGCGATCAGACGGTGGTGAATGGACGGGTGGCTAGCCAAGAGCGGGCCACGTGGTGCGCTCTGGAAGCGTCACGCGACTCTATAGAAATTAAAGAAATTCAATAAATCAAAGATAATCAGGAAAGAATTAGTTAGAAGCCGAATTAGAAAAAGTTTTAAACATGAAAGTTGTAGATCTCGATGAGATTTAAAACTTTTACGTAGAAGTCAAAGAGATCAGAGATCATCTATATATATATATATATAAATTTAATACTAATAAAAACCATTTGAATAGTTTTCTTTATTTTTCTTTTACTTTTTTTGGATTTTTGTTTTGTTTTATATTATTTTATTTATACACAATATTACATTGTTTTTAATAAGGTACAAATATATAAAATATTACACCATATTAATATATAATAATTAGTGTTAAATTTATACAACGCGTAAATTAGCAATTAGTGTTACTAATCAATGAATCTTGTTGATTAACTTAAACAAGAGAGTTAATAATGGAGATTAATGATGATAAATCTGGGATTTATCAGTCTCTCATCCAAGAGCTTCTCTGCATACTTGGGATCAAACACCTAAGTTCCTACAGAAAGAGGTTAACTGGGAACAAGAGATATAACAATAATACTTTCTAGATAAAGTTATCTTAACAGATATCAAGAATACAATTCTCCAATAAATAGTAGATGATATCTTGAGATAAAGATAGTAGTAATTGCAATAGATAATTCGGAGAGACTAGCACATGCAAATATATGACATATATCAAAAGCAGATAATAAATATCGGACATATAATAAATATCACCGTGTCGAGAAGAGGCTGCCAAAAGCATTCTGACTGCTATCAGAATAACTCAAAGAATAATACTGAACTGAACAACTTGCTTCACTACTTTTCAACTAAAATAGTCTTCTCGAAATATTAAAAGAATCGTTGAACTAGAGAAATAATATCGAGGAAATCACTCAAAGAGAGCTCCTGCTTTTCTAGAGAAAGTAAGAGTGATTCCTCGAATAGTGTATGTTCCAACAATGGGTATATGGGCTAAAGAGAAGTGGTCATTGGAAACAAAAATGATATGAAATCAAAGATGATTTCATGATATAATCGATCAACTGTAAATGATTAATTAATCAAACAACAATGATAAATCAGTTGATGACCGTTTGAATAGTGTCTAAATAATGATCAATAATATCAAGATACATGATATAGAAGGAGTAATCGATCAATAGAAACATGATCGACAATGTATAATCGATCATTATGAAAATATGATCGATAAGTTCATTAAAACTTGACATTTTTTAAAAGGAAACTTTTTTGTGAAGATTGTTGTATTTACAACTTTTGAAAATCTAATATAGATAAACTATTATAAGTCTTTGAACAAGAAAAAACAAAACTGAGCATCTTCTTCTGCTTCAGAGAGAAAACTTAACAATCATGTTGAGCTGAGATCTACACTTGAAGACCTGCTATCCCAAAGAATATGTGAGAGACTACGATATAATTTTGTGTATATGTCTGACGGAACGCTAAGTACGTGGTAATTTGTACTCTTTGTAATACATGTACTTAGCGAATCAGTCAGAACCAAGAAAAGATCTTCGTGAAGAGGACTCTGCTTTTAATTTATATCCCGGGCAAATTCAGGATCGAACACAGGAAGGCAAAGGAACAACATCGGGTTAATTCAGAAAACTTAGGTCTAGCTTTCCAATGTAGTTTTTTTTTGTATTTTTTACGCAAAAATAAATGCGAATGCAATATGCATGTGAATTAAGTTAATAAGGAAACATACGCCTTAGCCAAATTAATCTTAATAGGAATACGTCTCATTTTGCTAGATTATGTTTTTTTTCTAAAACCTAATCCAATGATGAATGCAAAACACATTTTTTTTTGTAATTTTAGGGGTTAAAATACAACAATGAAAAATGCACACTTTTTATGGGTTTTACGTAATTTTTCATACAAACAGGATGTAAAAATTATGAAAATTTTACTGCAATATAAACATGATGCAATGAGTCTACATTATCTTTTTTTGAATTTTCTAACAATATATGAATTTTTTATGGATTTTTTAAATGAAAACAGAGTGACAAAGAGTAATTAATTCCTAATAAATCCATAATATTAATTCATCCAGAGTGCGAATTATCTCAAGAAGGTATTTAAATGAGGAATCCAGAAGAGTTGGAATTTTGTAAAAATAACATCTGTGAATTTAATAAAAAATCATTTACGAAAATCACTTTACATGTTATTGAAGGCACAAGATAACTCCAATTAAGATGAAATTTGGATACTAATAAAGCATATTTCCAGGCATCATTTCTGATTTTTATGAAATTTTTGGAGCAACTATGAGTCAAATATGAATTTAAGAGCTCAAAGTGGGTAAAATACACAATATTTCATTTAAAAAATTTTAGTTAATTATCTAGAGCTCACAAAAATCCAAATAAATAGTTAGATGCTAGAGAATTAGTTGCTTAACAACATACTATTTTTCATTAAATAAAATTGTGTGAAATTGATGTCCAAATTAACGAGCAAACACAAGGGTATCCATGCAATTTCAGAGAACAAAATTTATAAACATTTATGTACGGGGACTTTTTGCACTATTAGAAACATATAATAAAAGTAATGTAATTTTCACTAAATAAAAAAATTTAAAAAGAAAAGCACCTTCTTCTTCTTCATGCGATAGTGGCTCGATGGAGGGGAAAGCGACACATGGCAGGGTAGGCGATGCACGGCCGCGCATAGCGGTGATGGAAGGTCGTGGACCGCCACGTGAGGCAGAGGCAGTAGTGGACAACGGAGTGATGGGGCATGGTGTCGAGGCGACCTGGAGAGGGCGGTTAGGCCATGCGGTGGCTCGCTGCGTTGGAGAAGACGATACGACTGTGCGAGCTTAGCGGCTGGAAGGATGGCGGGGAAGCGCGCGCTGTGTCCAGGAAGGGGGGCCGTGCTGGCAGAGAGCGCGCTTTCACCGCCGTTGTTGGTTGTGGCGGGAAGGGGAGCGACGGGCTGTGACCTGCTGCTTCCCTTCTTCTTTTTTTGATTTTTTACATTTTTTATGTGTTGTGATTTTAATTTTTTAATTTAATTTTCTTTTTCTTTTTTTTTTATTTTCTTAAACATGGAATAACCAATGATGAAAAAAATGGTGTGGTGATGATGGTAATATGATGAAGTCGAACAAATGGAGTAGTGGAGGCGAACGTGATGTGACAAAAAAATGCAAAAATATAAACGATATCAAACGATAAAAAGAGAAATTACCAACAATGGAAGCGATCACCTATGATGTGCTCACGAGAAGCACGGTATTAGCTCGAGTCGCCAACGCGCAATGAGATCGAGAAGCGTGTGGGGGTGTCTGGGATGTTGGCCGGAATGCTAACGGATCTCACTGGAGATGAGGTCGGTTGTTGCTCTACTTCGTCGTTCGCTGTCACCAAGACGAGTGGTCGGAGCTCTCAATTTTCTCTGGCGTAAAGGTGGATTAAAAGCAAATATGAGGAGAATGAGATGTATAATAAGAGATGAAAATTGGAGTTAGAAAAGATGGTGGGATTGTGGAGTTGAATGGGAGGTTAAGGAAAATGGTGGAATTGAATGAGAGGTTAGATGAATAATTTGGAATTGAATGGGAGTGGTGGTAGAATGAGAAGAATATAGAAATTAGTTGTAGAGAATGAAAATTAAATAAAGAAAAGAAAATAAAATAAAGTAGGCTACTAAAATAAAATAAAAAGAAAAAGAAAAGAGAATGGAGAATTTACAAGATAAAACAAACAAATATTCATGTTGATTTTACTTTTCTAATTTTATTTTTTTTGTATTTTTAATAAAGGATATATGCAACATAAAAAAATACTAAAAATAAAATAAAAGACAAAAATGATTTTTTTGGATTTTTAGTAGTTAAGAAAAATAAATAAAAAATGAGAAAAAAATGTACAATATATACAATATACACCTTGGTCCTAAAATCCAAATTTTGCAAACGAGCTCCGATTTTAATGAAACCACTTTCATTGGATAGATAATTTTCTAGCTTAAATTTTAAAAGTGAGTTTGGTGAATTTGGAGTTCATATGGAGAGGGATTTTGGCCGAGAAGTTGGACTTTATGGCTTTTTTTCTCTTTGGGATCTAGGATATTTATTTGAGGTGGAATTTATTTTGTATTTTTGTATTTTTATATACATTTTTATGAACAAGTTAGAGAAGGTATTAGCCAAAAAAAAGTGTTGAAATGAAATTATTAAAAATACATGCAAGTTTGAGCTATTTACAGGTGAAAAACTCCTTTATTTTACGACCTTTTTATTATTAATTTATTTTGTACAATATAATATATAATAATTAGTGTATTTTATTACAAGAGTCATTTATTTAATTTATTAATTTTATGGATATTTATTTGAGATTTTACTCGGGGATTTTGTTAAGATCAATATATTGAGATGATGAATCGTGGATTCATCACTCCCCTATACTTAAACTTTGCTAGCTCCTCGAGCAAATAAAGAATGAATAAGTTGGATTATCCCCTGACTGTGCATGTGAATACAAGACTTGCTCCAATCAAGAAATCTCGGTTTTAGAGATTCTAAAATTCTAAGCTGAACCAAGCTCTAGTCAAAAGGTATCCAATTTCCCTAATCATCAGACTCTCTCTATATACATATATAATAGAGATATGACTTTAATTGTGGACTGCAGTTCAAGAGTAGAGTCGTAACTTCACCCAAGGTTCTAGTTCAAGAGACTCTCCTAAGAACCCGATCCTCAACAATAGGGAATAAACCATTTCTTGCATCCAATCCACCGTCTCTTTAGTTGTCTAACTTAAAAGTTTAGATGGAAGGCCAGTTGATGGAGGGCATGGGACTGTGTCATTTCTTCTCTCCCTCTCATTGGAACAAGTATCCTCTCGAGTGCCTTATTAACTCAACACATGTATTTTTTTGGTTTTTGATCAGTGTGTCCGTCAAGAGAAGTTGGAGTCGTATGCACTTGTTTTCCTAGGAGTACACCAGGGTGTGTCTTTTTTGAGTACCTATCGTACCTTCTACACCCAGACTTGTATCACTATATGATGTAGAGCCCTTTTTTGGTGCTGGCTCGACTCCTTGTTCCTAATAGCGGTGGTCCAAGGGGACACTTTGAAATGGTTGGGAGCGCTCGCCTTTGGTGGAAGCTCTTTGATATTTGACTTTGAATGGTGAGAGCTTTTCTTTCAACATTTTCTTTTTTTACTTTTCTTTGCTTTTGGCTAGCTCCACTGCTTCTACCTTGAGTTTGCGCACATTGATTAGCAATTTTTTTAGATTTCATCACACCCTGGCACATAGGTAAATGTCAAGAGATAATACAAGAACCATGTTCTCATACTGGCTAAAGGTGTTGACACTAAGCCTTCATTGATTTTATCCCATACTCGGGCATCATTAAATCAAGTCCAAACTCAAGTCCCTCATCCCAGTTCCTCAAGTGAAATTTCAACTCATCTCATCATAACTGCAGTCGTGTATGTGAGGTGCTGATCACATTCTAAAGGTAGAGACTAAGCGTGCAATATAGCACATAAATCTTTCAAACTAGGGAAATGTGAATAATTAAGTCAAAGAACCTAATGACTAAGGCTAGTTAACTCAAAATCTCAAGACCTCATAAACCAAGTGTTCTTGAACATCACAAGTCCTGTGTTAATATGTAAGTGTTAGGGATTAAACCAACTTATTAGTTAGTTTTTTTGTGATTTTTTTAATTTTTTTAATTTCATGTTTTAAAAAAAGGTTTTTGCATTTTTTTCAAAAGTTTTTTTGAAAAGACACCTTTTTAAAATTTTTAAAAGGAAATAAAGAAAGAAAAAAGTTTTTTTGAAAAAGAAAGGTAAATAAGAAGGGACACACACTTTTTTTGGAAAAAAGATTTTATTATTATTTTTTTACAAATCAGATAAGGAAATAAAAGAGAAAATTGTGTTTTTTGTTTTTTTGAAAAAGGGATTTTTTTGAAAAAAGGGATTTTTTTGAAAAAATATTTTTAGGAAAAGAAGAGTTTTTTAGTTTTTTTTGTTTTTTAAACCAAATTTACCCACCCTATAATTATTTTATAATATATACTAAAATACGCTAAAGTACGAGCTATGGTTAAAGTATATACAAAATATATACACGTCCCCCTATACATTGCTTGTGCTATGTCCTCAAAGCACAAGAAGCGTGAAAAATACATAGCTCGTGCTAAGAGTTGGAGAGCTAAAATAACAAAAAGTATAGAAGTCGATCCACCCCCTATACTTAGGCTCTGGTAAGCCTAAGTGTAGAAGAAGAGCAAAAATGGGGCGGTTGATGAATCCCGGATTCTCACTCTTTATTCTTTTATTTTAGCTCTTTATCTTGGCAAAACATCATGTAAATAGGTGTAAATACAATAACATAGCAATAAGCATGCATATGTTAATATTGCATAATTAGCATGTATTTGTGCAAAAATAAAAGAATAAAGGAAAAGTAAAAGTAAGGAGGTATCTAGAATAAATACAGAGTGACCCGAACCCCAAGAGAAGGTCAAGCCTTGACCTGATCGCCAAATAAAATAAGTAGAGAGAGATAGGGCCTACTCTATGTTGTACATATCACCTATATATGTAAATAATTATTTTTGACCAAATAAAAATAAAATATTCTTTCTACCTCCTTGTATATAGTCCTAAGAAATAAAACAAAAATAGAATAAAAATCAGAAAAATAAAATAAAATAAAAATAAAATCTTCTTACTTGTACAAAATACATGTATATATGTCACACTCCCTATTTATTCTATACCTATAAATAGATCATAAAAATAAAATAAAAATTGTTTTATACTCCTAAAATGATGTTATAAATAAATAAAATATAAAATTGGGGTATTTATGTAACAATAACAAAATAAAAATTATTGTACAGAATACATATGTATATTATACATGCATATAATACTATATACTGTATATAGACTAATTTATCTATTGATAAAAATAATTAAAAATCATAGAAAAATTCCTTGAAAAGTAATAAATATTTTATTTTTATTCATTTTTTCGTTGAAATTCATATATTATTTTTAATTTAATTTCCTTTATTTTTCTTCTCTGGTTTGTCCTGTAGTCTATTTTGTTCTCTTCCTACGCCTCTTCTGATAGGTCCACGTCAGACTATTGACTTCAGTCAACTGGTCCCCACGGGTAGCCTTCCTCGTCGGATAGGGTTTCGCCCGAACTTCGCCATTTTCTCCAGACCCAAACTTATACCCTTTTCACTCAAAATTTTGCTCCGAGTATAGAGGACGGATCCCCAATCTTCGCCCGGCCCTTTTCTCTTCGATCCGAGCCTCAATTTGCGGGCCACGCCTCCTCTTTGTCGGACCCCCGAGCCTATATATGTTGCGCAACCCCCATATTTTACGGCACCTTTTGCTGCTCCACCTCTTCAGTTGCGACTGCCTCTACCTTTCCAGAGTGACAATGAGAGAAGGAGAAGGCGAGGACATCCTTTGGGGCGTGGTAACCCTAGGTCCGGTGAGATCTACCTCTGCTCCGTCGTAAGGAGCTCCAGCCTCTGGAACTGCCGTCCATTGAGGCCATCACTTCCGTGGGCTTCGTCCATGACTCTCAGGCGATCTTCTTCTACCTTCAGCTATCATCTTTACCTTCTATCATCCATTCAATCCATCGCATACATGAGAAACAAAGCATCTCCGACATCCCTATTCCATACCATGTTTCCCTATCATCCGACGCTACTCCATCTCACTTCGACTCCCTAATCGCCTCTACATCTGCTCCGCAATCCCTCATGTAGCTCCAGCCATCACTTTGGAGCCCCGCTTAGGTCGAATTCTCCACTCGCCTAAGACCTACCCGTTTACTCCCCGCCTCTGTTCTTTGCACTCGTGCGTTCTCATCCTCGTTGGAGTTTCATCTCCGAGCATGACCCTCTTCTCCTACAGGGTTTACATGCCAAGAGGCCTCATCTGGAGGTATCGAGGAGTCCAGGAATGCTCCAGATCACCAGTTTGTCCCCAAGGCCCTCTACTCGGTCCTGGGCCCTTAGGAGCCCTCCTGCAGCTGCGGAGCACCGTCATCAACAACTCCCATCATCCAGCAGCTTGAGAGGGCGTCCCTTCTGCATGTATTATCCAATCGAAGCTCGCCGGAGGCGAGTTCTTTGGCGTTCCTCTAAGCATCGTCTCTGGCGTTCGATCAGGCCCTTCCCCAGTTCTAATCTCGCGCGTCCACCATCAGGGAAGCCCTGACCATCTGATCCATCTTAGGATCGTGTGTCTGCCATCCATCACCGAAGAGGCATCCGAGCATCTTAGCCGTCCATCTGTTAAGCGGATCTCTATCGGTTGTTGGATTGCTTTTAATAAAGGGTAAATTGCACTTAGGCCCATCTATGTTCTGTTTTTATTTTCAAGTCCTGTACATATTTGTCGTAGTTCATTTTTATTTGGATAATTTGCAATTGTACCTTATCTTTCTTGTATTTTCATTTTAGTCGCTCTGAACCTGAGACACGTGTAGTCACACGTGACCTATAGGGATATTTGTATGTCTAGTCCTAAACTCTCTAGTTGTTAATAATTTAATCTTATGTTTTGAGATGTGCACTTATGCTCCTCTGAGCCTGTGTCATGTGCATTGCGCATGTTTGTCTGGATATTTTGCAATTTAGGCATTTAGCTTTTAAATGTGTTATTATTTGGTCAGAAACTTTAGGATAATTGCATTTGGGTCCCTGTTTGCTGTGTGCTTTTTTTCATAAAATATTACCAAATCAACTCAAAAAATCCCACAAAAAATGACTGTTAGCTCCTGCTAACACGTAATATTTATGGTATTTTTTTTTGATTTTTTTAGTTTTATATGATATTTTCCAAAAATTAAAAACCTTAAAAATGTGTTCAGTCTATTTTATAAAATACCAAAAAAATATAAAAATTGCTTTAAAAACTAAAAAAAAATTAGTATGTGCTTGTTTATGTGTGTTTTAATTCCACTAGCATTTTTGTTGCGTTATCCCTTATAAAAACCCTAAAAAGCTAAAAACTCTAAAAAACTTATAAAAATCATTAAAAATTCTATAAAAAGTCCGTAGTTAGATATTTTTGTTTATGTTTTTCATAAAAATCACCATCAAGGCATTATGACATTTTTAGTATTTTAAATTTGCCTTTTGGTCCAAGATGTACACTGTTTTCCTTTTTCGCCTTTGTTTGATTTTATAAAATTATACAAAAATTTGAAAAATCCCTTAAAATCACCAAAAACAACTGAATACAAATATAAAAATATTTTTATTTTTGATTTTTGAGCCTTTTTGGCCCTTAATAAATATTGTGGAAGCTTGCTTGTACCTTGTCCTTATTTGTTTTCTTATTTTGAAAATATTAAAAAAATTGCAAATTAAAAATAAATAAAAATAGCTTTTAATTCTCTGATTTGGACTACTTCGTAGGCTTCGCTCGTGCTCCTTGTGTTCGACCCTGGTCGCTATACCAGGTTTAATAAATAGCGGAGACCGTTAATATTGCTTTAAGTGCTTTATCTGTTGTTTGCGTGGTTTCTTATTTTCTTGTTGAGTCCGATTGGCTGATTAAGATCGCAATGACCTTGATTTTCTTTGACACTTAACCCTGGTCGACTAATCGCTCATCAGAATGACGCCATTGCCAGGGAGCTTGATCTAGTAGTCTTTTCAGATTTTTCAGCTTTTCCTTATCTCTATTCGTTACAACGGTTTTCTGACTTGCTTTTTGTTTCTCTTTTCGTGCGAAGAACTGCCCGAGGATACTTTGGAGGAGACGAGTACCCTAGGAGGAGCAGGAGCTGTAGGAGATAGTTGTAGTCTTTAGAGAGTAGATTAGCTTAGTTTAGTTTATTTCCAGTTCATTATCATTACTATTGTTGTAATAATACATGACCATCGGACTCTGGACACTTGGCATATCGGGGTCTGTTTCGTTGAGCCCCGGTGTGCTCGGGGGACCTCACCATGGTTTTCACCATTTTTGTTTGCTCGCATTTTTCCTCTTCGATTCTCGAAGATTTTGGCCCTTAGATTTAGGATTTTCTCTTGATTACGACGTAAATAATTAAGGCCCAAATCCCTAATAGATTGCTTGCACCTATAGATTCGTAATTGAACCTTAATAATAATTCATAATAAAAGGTTAATCTGATTGATTGAGAGGTCACATGCCGCTAGAGGCCGTATACAATGCGCATAGGATCTGTTGTGGCGGACACCGATTGGCATCAGAGACCGAACCTCGATCTCTCTCTAGTCAGTTAACTATTTAGAAATTGCTCATCTAAGGTCGTTTCTCTTCTTGCATCATTTAGATTAGTTTTATTTCTGTCTTTAAATTTATGCGCGGATCACCCTGCATGTAGAGTGCTAGAGTCTGGTACGCCTTTCTTACTTTGCATGCATCATAGTGTTTGATCGCGCATCGGCTTTTTCGACTTCTCCCCCTGTTTTTGGACTTTAAATAATCAGGAGATCAAAAATTTCATTAGGCATTTGTTTGTTATTGAAAAATAACATAAAAAGAGACAACCATAAAATTGGGACTGCTAATCAAACGTGATCTTAAAAACACCTCACATAAAAATCTGTCTTGGGAGAGTCATCCCCTCCTTGTTTGGTTTGCTTACGCAAGAGAGTCACACGCACATTAGGATAGAGACATACATGAACTCTCGTTAGACTACTGGTCTTGAGGTTAGTCATTCTCTAGTGAGGATCTCTCCGGTCTCTGGTGAAGCGGGTCACGATATTCTTAACAGAGCGAGTTGATCGGGTAGCCGGTAAACGGTCCGCAACTTGTATTGGCTAGGAAAGATCTAACTTTAGGATCGGGCCAATCTCTTGGGAGCATCGAGTTCCTACCAACTTGCTTAATCTCTCTACAATACTGAATTATCACCTAAATAAAATCGATGAAATAATCGACCGATCCTTCACGATCATCAGCTTAGTGTAGAGTAGGTGAATTGGGGGTTTGAATGCTGATCTTGTTTGCTCTCCAGATCCCTCCCTACCACCCTTACTTGTCTTCTTCCCTATTACTTCCTTCTCTTTTCCTATCTCCTGATGATGGGTCGCCCTTCACTCTAGCAGGATTTTGCGGCCTTTTCACTTCATTCCCATCACTTCTAATCACCTTCTAGAGAGGTCGGAATCCCGACCGACCTCTCCTCCCCTTCTCTGCCTACCCTTCCCCCATTCCTTCTTTTTACTAGGCATGTTGTGCTTGATGTCCGCGGAGATCAGACTGAGCAGATGCGAGAACCGGGAAACTTCATTGCTAGGATGACAGTACATTCCATTGGCGATCATATTGAGCAGTTGCGAGCTTTAGACGACTTCTATGCTGGGATGATGGATGAGCAATCAGATCAGGAAGCACAGTCAGCTTCTACATCGAGTCCCTTTATTCTATATTTAGAGCTCTTTTATCTACTGCCAAAGTTTTCAGGGGAAGTGCACGAGGAATCATATCTTCATCTTTCTGAGTTTGAGGAGTTTTGTGGGATTCATGAATATTCAGATATTACTTCTGAGGAGCTGATGTTGCGGATCTTCCCATTTACACTCTAGGGTAGAGCCATGAAATAACACACACGATTTTGAAGGAAATTCGCTACGTGGGGAGACCCACGCTTAGAGTTTTTACAGAGATTTTACCCCCGGCGTAGAGCAGATATGAAGCGGTCATTCATTACAGATTTTTCAGTAGACCATATGAGCCATTGCATGATTCACAGCTGAGGTTTCTTGAACTCTTGAGGAGATTTCCAGATCATGGTATCTCGGCGACTGACCTTGTGCAGATCTCCATGAGGGGGGATGCCCGCAGAGCAGCTAGCACTAGTAGTGACCTCGTGTGGTGGTTCACACCACAATCCCAACATAGATATACTTCAGACCATCTTGACATCACTTTCAGACATTCCATCTTCATGAGATGCTTCAGTAGGAACAAGACACGAGGATGATGTGGTACCAGTTGGGTGTGTTATATTCTATGATGACTCAACTACTACACACCAGCTACAGGACATGGATTCTACTGTAGTACAGATGATGGACGAGATGACTATCACCGTGTGTTTTCTGACCCAAAGATTGATCGGGTTCTTATTGGTCTTCCAGCCTGAGTTCGAGTCAGTTCCATACTTTTCAGTTCAGGAGTCTTGGATATCATATCTTCTGATATTCCAAGATAGAGAGGATGAGCCCACACTGCTTCAATCGTCAGTCCAGCCATTTCAGTTTCCACGTGCAACCCTTACTATTCATAGGTATTTCTCTACTTCAGAAGGATATCTTGATCCAGCCCAGCAGCCACAACTCGATGAGGAACACCACTTTGAGTTGCCAGATACAGATAGTCTCGTATTTGAGCCGTTTGTCCTCCAGTTTGATGAGATAGACGCATTTCATGAGGACTAGATGATATTCAGCCTTGCTGCAGCACGAGGATCAATTTCAGACACTTCTATAGCTTCCGCGCTATTGACCAGTACCATCTCATGTTTCCAGATCATTCAGAGGTCATCTTCAGCCGATGCGACCTTTTTGTGCGAGGAGTGGGTGCTTGATAGTAGCGTAGATTCCCATTTAGATATTGATTCCTCTTTCTTCACCGATGATTTGGCATTACTCCCCAAGGGTTATCCGCGGGAGGATGATATATGTTATGTGTTCTCGATTTCACTTTCGGGGAATGCATCTAATCTGTCAGACTACGAGACCAAGTCTTCTAATACTTCTGATCTTTTAGAGTATGAATTTTCTCTCCTCGATGACCCTTGCGAGGATGCGACGATCTGTGAGGTATTCGATGATTTTACTGATTTTCTCGTTTATTTGCATCGGATATCAGTTCTCTTAGTGCGTCTCCTGATCATGATCTTCCATACATTATTGAGACGGTGATTAACGTGGAGGATTCCATGATTGATCTTTCTTTCTCCACGTTCGACTTCTTTGGCTCTGCCCTTCCACTTCACTCTGATCTTGAGCGATGAGCTCTTTTGTGCTATCGAAGCTCGATTTCATTTTCCCATATCTTTACCCGGTAGCAGACACCCGCCTGATTGTTTACTTGGGTGTCATCATTTACACGGTTGACTTCATTGTTGTTCTCACACCGAAACTACAATGACAGTACAGTATTCGCCTCACAGATGCCGTACTAAACCTTGATACTGTGTTATCCTAACCTTTGTGCCCAGCTAGGGGTGTAAAATCTAGTGCTTGTTGAGAGGAACCTCAACATTGACCACTGCTGTATAGATCCATCTGTACATATCACACATTCATTGTCTAACACCCAATCTCCATCTTATGATTATGCTATACTTAGGATGTACTCTACCCTAAGTATAGGGGGTGTCAGATTTGTGATTATTCTTTTTATTTCTGTTTCCCTCTGTTTTGCTGCCTATAATTAGGGATATTTCACCCTAGGTATAGGGGAGGTAAACTTTGTACATTCAAACCCTCGGTCTTCCCCTTGTGCACAGTCTTCTATACTCAGGATTGCTTGATCCTAAGTATGGGGGGATCACCAACTTCTATTCTTTCATTCATTGTTGTAGTATAGCCTTTCTTTTCACTTCCCAATACTAAGCACGAGTTATGTCTTCTTCATCGCTCTTTGGTCACTCTGAGGACATCGTTCGAGATAAGTATGAGGGTGTCGTATATGTTCCATATATACTTTAGCCATAACTCGTACTTTGTGTGAGTGTGTTAATAAATAAAATGGCTAAAAATCACTTATTAAAAATCATAAAAATTTTAAAATTTTCCTTGTACATAAAATTCTTTCTTGCAGATACATAACTATTTATAAAAATTATTTTTGTACAAATGTTTGTAAAAATGTTTTGCTTGTGAAAAGTTTGTAAATTCTTTGGTATCAAAATTATGTATATAGTATAAAATTTTTGTAAAATGTTTGAAAAATAAAAGTTTGCAAAAACACTTGTGAAAATTTTTGTAAATAGTTTGCAAAACTTCTGCATTCATGCATGCATTCAAACATTTTCAAAAATTTTGCACATTTTAAAAATTTTGCATAAAAAGATTTTTGTATATTTGTACATTCTTTCGCATCATAGTTGACATTTAAACTAGTATAGAATTATTGGAAAATGGAGCTTGGTTAAGACCTTAATCCACCAAATTCTAAGAGGAACCTTATAGGATTTGGGGTTAAGACTTTTCAGGTCCATTAGTGACTTAATTCTTTGAGTCCACTAGGCTATGTTCACATGTCATCTTGATGAGTCTATGTAGAACACTTAATAACGAACACATGACTCTCACAAACAATGGCTTTACTTGGACCAACACTTTACACTCAGCTCCACACGGATGAGGTGGTGAGGAGGTAGTTTCCTGTGGCTTGGGGTAGCATACGAGGATAGTACTTCTAGGCGGAACCTCTCGTCTTCCTTTAGGGACGGAAGTATGCCTCAACTTAGTCTAGCGGTGTTGAGATCTAAAGACATGAGTTGTGGGTTGCAATAATGCTTCGAAAGAGGGATAGTCTACTGGCTCAAGAAGAAAAAGTCCTTATGTATATATGTTGTACCAAGTAAATATGTTTTACATATGCACATGATAAAAAAAGTATGTGTGCAAAAGAAAGAAAAAACTCCAAAAAAGTGGCGGGCCTGATAGAAAATGAAATGCCTGCCGGAGTGTATATAGTCGAATAAAGCAAAGCTTATGTTACACCTTCTCATCTCATGAAGCTTGCAGCGAGAGACATAGCTACACTGGTTGGGCTCCCAGGGATACGTGGCTACATTGGCGACGGTCCATTCTCTTCTTTCCCCCTCTTCTTGAGCTGGTTGAACTTGAACTTAGAAGGGAATACCTCTCTCCTCGTTGAAAGAGATGCTATACTAGGGAATTAGAGTTATCTTGTTGAGGGAGGTTGTTGCCTTGTCATTTCTGAGGTGGGGAGCTACATATAACTTATACAGTACAAGGAAAGATACATGATCATTAGAGTTTGTGTATGTAAACTTGTTTTGATCTGGATTATTGATGAGTCTTGACCATAGATTGGTGGAACTTAGAGGTTGTTGAGTCTTAAACCTAGATCCAAATAAGGTTCCAACAAACTAATAATCCAAAGGTCTGACTGAACTCCATACTTCAATTTAATGAGATAAGTTTAATAACCGACCTTGATTCTCCTTATTTTTCTTTTCTTTCCTTTTCCAATTCTTTTTCAAATAAGTGTTTGCTAAGAGACTAACAAAGATAAAGTATAGCGGGGTGATGAATCCCTGATTCTCACTCTTTATTCTTTTATTTTAGCGATTTATCTTGGCAAAACATCATGTAAATAAGTGTAAATACAATAATTTAACAATCAACATGCATCTGTTAATATTGCATAATTAGCATGTATTTGTGCAAAAATAAAATAATAAAGGAAAAGAAAAAGGAAGAAGGTATTTAGAATAAATACAGAGTGACTCGAACCCCAAGAGAAGGTCAAGCCTTGACCTGATCGCCAAATAAAATTAGTAGAGAGAGATAGGTCCTACTCTATGTTGTACATATCACCTATATTTGTAAATATTTACTTTTGACCAAATAAAAATAAAATATTCTTTCTACCTCCTTGTATATTGTCCTAATAAATAAAACAAAAATAAAATAAAAATTAGAAAAATAAAATAAAAATAAAAATAAAATCCTTTTTACTTGTACAAAACACATGTATATATGTCACACTCCCTTTTTATTCTATACCTATAAACATATCATAAAAATAAAATAAAAATGGTTTTATACTCCTAAAATGATGTTATAAATAAATAAATTATAAAATTGAGGGTATTTGTGTAACAATAACAAAATAAAAATTATTATACAGAATACATAGGTATATTATACATGTATATTACTATATACTGTATATAGACTAATTTATTTTTGATAAAAATAATTATAAATCACAGAAAATTCCTTGAAAAGTAATAAATATTTTTCTTTTTATTCATTTTTTTCATTTAAATTCATTTATTTTTTTAATTTAATTCCCTTTATTTTTCTGCTCTGCTTTGTCCTGTAGTCTATTTTGTCCTCTTCCTACACCTCTTCTGATAGGTCCACGTCGGACTGTTGACTCCGGTCAACTGGTCCCCCCGGTTAGCCTTCCTCCTCGGATCGGGTTTCACCTGAACTTCGCATGTTCCTCCAGATCCGATCCGATATCCTTTTCACTCAAACTTTTGCTCTGAGTATAGAGGACAGATCCCTAATCTTCGCCCGGCCCTCTCCTCTTCGATCTGAGCCTCGGTTCGCAGGCCAAGCCTCCTCTTTATCGGACCCCCGAGCCTATATATGTTGCGTCACCCCCCTCCTTTTCTAACACCTTTTGCTGCTCCGCCTCTTTGGTTTTTCCTGCCTCTACCTTTCCAGAGTGACATCGAGAGAGGGAGAAGGCGAGGGCATCCTTTGGGGCGTGGTAACCCTAGGTCCGGCGAGCTCTACCTCCGCTCCGTCGCAAGGACCTCCAGCCTCTGGAACCACTGTCCATTGAGGCCATCACCTCCGTAGGCTTCGTCCATGACTCCCAGGCAATCTTCTTCTACCTTCAGTTGTCATTTTTACCTTCTATCGTCCATTCAATCCATAACATACACGAGAAACAGAGAATCTCCAACATCCCTATTCCATACCATGTTTCCCTATCATCCGACGCTACTCCACCACACTTCGACTCCCTAAACGCTTCTACATCTGCTTCACAATCTCTCACGTTGCTCCAGCCATTGGTTTAGAGCCCCACTTAGGTCGAATCCTCCACTCGACGGAGACCTACCCGTTCACTCCCCGCCTCTGTTCTTTACACTCGTGTGTTCTGACCCTCGCCGGAGCTTCATCTCCGAGTCCGACCCTCTTCTCCTGCAGGGTTTGCACGCCAAGAGGCCTCATCTGGAGGTATCGAGGAGTCCAAGAACGCTCCAGATCACCAGTTTGTTCCCTGGGCCCTCTACTTGGTCCTTGGCCCTTAGGAGCCCTCCTACAGCTGTGGAGCATCGTCGTCAACATCTCCCATCTTCCAGCAGCTCGAGAGGATGTCCCTGCTGTGCTTATTGGCCAATCAAAGCTCATCGGAGGCGAGTTCTTCGACGTTCTTCCAGGTGTCGTCCCAGCCGTCCGATCAGGCCCTTCCCTAGTTCTAATCTCGCCCGTCCACCATCGGTGAATCCTTGACCGTCTGATCCATCTGAGGATCGTGTGTCAGCCGTCCATCGCCGAAGAGGCATCTGAGTATCTCAGTCGTCCATCCGTTAAGTAGATCTCTATCGGCTGTTGGATTTCTTTTAATAAAGGGTAATTTGCACTTAGGCCCTTTTATGTTCTGTTTTTATTTCCAAGTCCTGAAAATATTTGTCATAATTCATTTTTATTTGGATAATTTGCAGTTGGACCTTAACTTTCTTGTATTTACATTTTAGTCCCTCTGAACCTGAGGCACGGATAGTCCCACATGACATGTTGGGATATTTTCATGGCTAGTCCTAAACTCTCTGGTCGTTATTAATTGAATCTTTTGTTTTGAGATGTGCACTTATGCCCTTCTGAGCTTGTGTCACATGCATTGCGCGTGTTTGTCTGGCTAATTTGCAATTTAGGCCTTTAACTTTTAAGTGTATTATTATTTGGCCGGAAACTTTAGGATAATTGCATTTGGGTCCCTCCTTGCTGTGTGCTTTGTTTTTCATCAAATAATTACCAAATTAACTTCAAAAATCCCACAAAAATTATTGTTAGCTCCTACTAACATGTAATATTTATGGTGATTTTTGTGAATTAATTTAGTTTTATTTGATATTTTCCAAGAATAAAAACCCTAAAAACATGTTCTGTCTATTTTATAAAATGCCAAAAAATATAAAATTACTTTAAAAACTAAAAAAATAGTGTGTGATTATTTATCTGTGTTTTCATTCCAGCACCATTTTTGTTTCATTATCCCTTATAAAAAATCCTAAAAAGCTAAAAACTATAAAAAACTTATAAAAATCATTAAAAATTCTAAAAATAAAAAATATATAAATTTAGTTTCTATATTAGATATTTTTTGTTTGCTTTTTCATAAAAATCACAACCAGGACATTAGGACTTTTTTAATATTTTAAATTTGCCTTTTAGTCCATGCTGTACACTATTTTCCATTTTTACCTTTGCTTGATCTTTATAAAATCATATAAGAATTGGAAAAATCCCATAAAATTACCAAAAGCACCTGAATATTTGATAAACATAAAAACATTTTTATTTATGATTTTTGAGCCTTTTTGACCTTAATAAACATTGTGTAAGCTTTCGCGTACCTTGTCCTTCTTATTTATTTTCTTATTTTGAAAATATTAAAAAAATTGCAAAATAAAAATAAATAAAAATTTCCTTTTAGTTCTCTGATTAGGACTACTTCGTAGGTTTCTCTCGTGCTCCTTGTGTTCGACCTGGTCGCTATACCAGGTTAAATAAATAGCGGAGACTACTAATATTACTTTGAGTGCTTTACTATTGTTTGTGTGGTTTCTTGTTTTCTTGTTGAGTCTGATTGGCTGATTGGGGTCGCAATGACCTTTATTTTCTTTAACACTTAACCCTGGTCGGCTAATCGCTCATCAGCAGTCGAGGTCAAGAGGAGAAATGGATGAGTATATACACATGGAGGGCATCGGTCCCCGCTATACTTAGGTTCTGGTCAGCCTAAGTATAGGACGGGAGTAAGTTTGAGAATCGTTGTGATTTGGAGAATATACAATCATGGAGAATGTACAAGAGTTAATGAATCTTCTAAGCTACTGAATCTTGATACTGCATCTTCATGAAGAGTAATATGATGTATCTGCTCTGTGCTCACTCTGCATGAAGTTGATGACCTCGACTTGGACCAACAACTCTTTAGAATCTACAAAATGCTTCAACAGTTGTCCATTCACCACATGGGATTGTGCACCATCTGTGAGATTAGCTATCTCTACACTTCCATTCTCGTGCACTTTCTTAACAATAAAGGGACCCATCCATTTAGATTTGAACTTCCCATGAAATATCTTCAACCTGGCATTAAACAACCATACCTTTTACCCATGGACAAAGTCTTTGCACCTAATGTGCTGATCATGCCATCTCTTTACTTTGTCCTTATAAATCAAACTGTTGTCATATGCCCTATTTCGAATTTCCACGAGCTTGTTCAAGTTCAAGTCTTGACAAAGCTTCCCTAGGTGACAACTCCAATTAATCTGCTTAATTGCCCATTCAAATTTGTGAATCAGCTCTGCGGGCAAATGGCATGGCTTGCCATAGATCATTCTAAATGGTGAAGTGCCCAATGGTGTCTTGTAGGTTGTCTTATAGGCCTACAGAACTTGGTCCAAGAGCTGGGACTAGTTCTTCCTATCGGGACAAACCATCTTCTGCAAAATACTCTTCACCTCTATGTTCAAAACCTCTGCCATGCCATTGGACTGTGGGTTGTAAGTACTAGTAACTCTATGCTCAATCCGTAGTCCTTATCTAAAGATCTCACATCTCGATTCACAAAGTGGCTACCCCCATTAGATATCAAAACTTTTGGTACCCCGAACCTAGATATAATATGATCTCTCACAAACTTACATATAGTCTTGTTGTCTGCGGTTCGGGTTGGGATAGCCTCCACCCACCTAGATAAATAGTTAACCGCCAACAAGATGTACTCATGTCCTTGGCTGTTGGGAAAGGGACCCATAAAATCTATGCCCCATGCATCAAAAACATCACAACTAATCACCGCCTGCATGATCATCTCATCTCTCTACACAACTGTCCCTCGCATCCTCTGACAAATCGGGCACGACCGTACAAAATCAATAGCATCTCAAAACAAGGTCGGTCAATACAATCCACATTGAAGTACCTTGTAAGCGGTTCTCTTCCCGGAATAATGTCCTCCAGCCTTAAGTGAATGATAATATGTGAGGACACTCCGGTACTCCTCCTGTGGAATACACCTTCTCCAACACACAATCAGGCCCTTCGAAGAAAAGGAAAGGATCGTCCCAGTGGTATCTCCTCGAATCTAACTTCAGTCGATCAATGCTGCTCCTAGTCCAACCATGGGGAACCTGCTTGGAGACAAGATAGTTCACCATGTTGGCATACCGCGAGAGTGAGTCAATAACACAAATCGACTCATCTGGGAAGGTCTCTGTAATCTGCTCATAATCAAGAGAATCCTTAAGATCAATACGAGAAAGGTGATCAGCCATAACATTCTTCACTCCAGGTTTATCTTTTATCTCCAAATCAAACTCCTAGAGGAGTAAAATCCACCCAAGAAGACGTGCCTTCGCATCCTTCTTTTCCATTAAATATAGAATAGCTATGTGATCAGTGTAAATTGTCACCTTAGAGCCCAAAATATACAACCTGAACTTCTAAAGGGCCCATACTACATCGAGCATTTCCTTTTCAATCACAGTGTAATTCTTCTGTGTAGGGTCTAATACTTTGCTCGCGTAGTGGATCGCAAACGGGATCCCCTCTCACCGTTTTCCTAACACAGCTCCTATAGCGAAATCTGGAGCGTCAGTCATGATCTCAAAGGGGAGAGACCAGTCAGGAGCTTGTAGGATAGGCCAAGCACAAATTTTCATCTTTAAGAGCTCAAAGGCCTCTAGACACCTACGATCTACAACGAACTCTGTGTCTTTCCCCAAGAGCTCAGTCAGTGGGCGGGTGATCTTTGAAAATACTCGAATAAATCTTCTATAAAATCCAACATGCCCTAGAAACGACCTCACTGACTTTATGTTGGTAGGTGGATCGAGTTTTCTTGATCACCTCCACCTTGGCAGGGTCAACCTCCATTCCCTTTTTGGAGATGACATGCCCCAACACGATACCCTCCATCACCATAAAGTGACTCTTCTCCCAGGAGAGTACCAGATTCACCTCTCTACACCTCTTGAGGACTCGGTCCAAGTGTGCTAAACATGTATCAAAGAAATCACCATGGACCGAGAAGTCATCCACGAACACTTCCAGGAAATCTCCCACCATCTCAACAAATATGGAGATCATGCACCGTTGAAATGTGTCTGGGGCATTGCAGAGCCTGAATGGCATGCGCCTAAAAGCGTAAGTACCGAATGGACATGTGAATGTGGTCTTTTCCTGGTCCTCAGGGGCTATAGCTACATAGTTGTAGCCTGTATACCCGTCAAGAAAATAGAAGAACTCTTTCCCTAGGAGTCTCTCCAACATCTGATCAATAAAAGGCAAGGGAAAGTAATCTTTCTTGGTCGCAATATTCATGCGCCTGTAGTCGACACAGACGTGCCACAATGTGGGTACTCATATCACGATTCTACCCCATACTCATTGGTGACCATCTGAATTCCCAACTTCTTCGGGACAACATGAAGCGGGGCCACCCACTTGGAGTTAGAAATAGGGTATATAAACCCTGCTTTGCACCATTTCTCAATCTCGTTCTTCACTACTTGCCATAGATTGAGGTTAAGTTTCCTTTAAAACTCATGGGAAGGTCTCACATCGTCTTCAATAAAAATGTGGTGCGAGCAGAGAGTGGGGTTAATCCCCATGAGATCCGACACTGTCCAGCCTATTGCTTTATGGTTCCTCTCTAAGGCATCTAACGACCTAGACTCCTGTTCTAAAGTCAAGTCCGAGCTAATGATAACATGCTATCTCTCTTTGGGTCCCGACAAGAAAGGCGTGCTTGAGTGTAGGAGGTAGTGATTTCAATTCCGGCAATGTGGTGTCATCAAGTAGATCTGGATGAACTGAATCTGAATCTAGTTCCATGTTGCATGAAGGTAGGCTAAGCTGCGTAGTACTCGCCACCAACTCAGAAGTATCGGGAGTCAGACTGCCAAAGAAACGCGGTAAATCGGCCAAAGCCGCGTCCGACTCATCATCTATGTCCCATGATCATTCCGAAAGGGATGGAACTGACATATCCAGATGGATCTCTATGTCATCATGGGAATAGGTAGATGCATCTCTAACAAGATTAGGCAACACCTGGCAAACTGCATCATCCACTATGTCTTTTTCAGATGAAAGAGTCTCACTCTGTCTTGAAGGAACCTGTCTCCAAATCCCAACGGTGCTAATCATTCTGCAATTTGCCTTTGAAGATGAGTACTCTGTGCTACTCTCTAAGTCGGGTCACTGACACTTGGTTTGTTTCATCTCAATGTTCACTTATCTGCTTGGAGAACGGAACTTCATCATTCCTGTACCATAATCAAAAGCTGTGCTTGCGGTCCTTAGAAAGGGTTGCCCGAGAATGATCTAACATTCTCCAGTAATTGGGGGTATCCATGTCCAAGACTATGAAGTCAACATGATAGTTCTGCCCCTCAATCGAGATAATGACGTTCTTCACTTCTCCCTTAGGTCTCTTCACTGAACGATCTCCGAATTGGAGTAAAGCTCTGGATTTGTGAAGTGATCCCAATTCCAATTTCTGATATAAGGCTAAGGGAAGTAAGTTGATGGAAGAATCGTTATCCAAGAGTGTATATGCAAATGCGATGTCATCAATATGACTCTCCACATAGTGAGCATCCATGTCTCTCTTTTTTCTTGGCAATGTCTAATTCTTGAGACAATATGTTGTGGCTACTGACAAGATGTGTGTCTTCACATTTTGGTTCTCTTTCTTCCTGCTAGCCCTATTAGGTGTGCATCTCACCTTTAGGTATTTATGGAATACATGATGGTTAGCCACATACTCATCAAATGGAACCTTTACAGTGATATTTTCTCTACAAAACCGTACCATATCAGGGTCATCTTTCTGAATCTTTTTGATGTGCTTTCCTGCCATAAGAGCATGGGAGAATGGGATTGAATATAAGGAAACAAACGATGAAGAATCTGAATCATGAACTGAAAGATGATTCTTGACATTAACAGAAATAGAGTTCTTCATACAAGAATCTTTTTGATGCAACATGGAATCAAAATCTAAATCATCTACTATAGGTTATGAAATAGAAGATGAAGTGGTATCTGCCACAACCGGAGATGCAAGGTCCTCCATAGACTCGGAAGTATATCCATGATGCTGATGCTACATACGTGCTCTCCTTCTCCTCTCGGCTCTCGGAGTAGAAATCCACAAATGGTGCTGATGGGGCTCCGGAATATGCTACCTCTCCTCCTCGTCCTCTGAAGACTCCTCAGGTAGAGCTCCAGAGATGCCGCTCCTCGTATCCCTCACCCAGTCAGGTACGGTCATAGTCCTTCCGCTCCCGAGTGACATATGATTAGCCTCGTCACACGAAAGAATCTCATGTTTAGATCTAGGTGACACTGAATAGTATACCTAACGAAAGTTCTGCTGAGAACTAGATCGATTCAGGCTATTGGGGTTAGCTTGAACTTGGGCTGTGATGACCAGTCTTTTCGCAGAGTTCTTGTCAATCCGCAAGACGGACCGACAATCGTCGAAGCGACCCCAAACGAAAACCCTCATTCATCAACAATTAACCCACAATATACATAAGCCATGAATAATAAAAAAGTGAGGATAAGATTTATTTTTCTCTACCATAAGATGCATAGTGATTAAGCATGTAGAGGTCGAACCACATAGAGCAAAATGGTAGCCTACGTTTATTTACGTACAAGCAAGTCATTTATTCTATATATACATCTTTTTGTGGGTTTTTTATATCTTTTTATTTTTTTTATTTTTTATATTTATTTTTAATTTTTAATTTTCTATTTTTCTATTTTTATATTTCTTTTTCTTCTAAATATAAATTATAGGGTATATACATCTATGTATACATATAGAGTAATATATTTATATATAATAATAAATATAAATAAAATATAGTTTTTTTGAATTTTATAAAATTTTCTAATGTTTTTGTAATTTTTCTGGATTTTCTGCTATTTTTTGTAATTTTAAAGTCAAAAATACCCCAAATAAGGGATTAATTAATATTATGAAATTGATTTGAATATTAAAAATAACAAATAAGTCCCAAAAATATCCAAATCAATTTTAATATATAAATATTTATATAAATAAAATTATATAATGGAAAAGCCCATTTTTGGATTTTTAAAGGATTTTTTTAGATTTTTAAAAATGATTTTGGGGTTTCTCGATTTTTAAGCTCTTTGGTTTTTTTTTTCATTTTTAGGATTTTTGGTCTGTAATTAAAATAGGACGAAACATGTTATATATATTTTTGATTTTTTATTCATGTTTTTATATTTTTTGGTATTTTTTTAAGTTAAACAAGGAATAGATTGGCCTCATTTCATTTTTAATAAATGATTAAAATGCCCAAAAATGTAAAATGAACACATGGCATGAAAGTACATGGCATGAGTCATTTAATCATATTTTTATGTATTTTTTGAAGCACATTAACTATATTTAATAAATAGATAAAAAACACAAAAGTAATTATCCTAGAAGGGGCACTTTTGCAATAAAAATAAAGTCTAGGGGTTTACATGCAAATTGGCCAATAATATACAACATCGATTCAATTTTCTTAAACTTTTTAACTATTACAAAAACTACCAGGAGCCTATATGCAATTTCGCCACCTCACATGGGATGGCACGTGAGGTGACGTGGAATGTACCCAAATGTAATTACAAAAAGTACAGGGGTCTAAATGTAAAATTTCCAGTTTATTTATAAATCTAACTTTTATTTATAGGACTAAAACTAAAATACAAAAATACGGGGCTAGAGTATGCAATTTACCCCAAACTAGGCGTGATCTGACGGTTGAGCTTCATCACTTATCCACGTGTCGTCACACGGACGACGGATACCCCTTCATGCCTGGACAACAACAATCTGATGGTCAGGACTCGCCTTGATCCAACGCCTCCTGTAGCATCTGCAACACGGCGGATGATCGAATGACTAGGAAGCAGCTTGGAAGAACATGGGACGAACTCGCCTGGGACGAGCTTCGATCTGTTCTTCTAAGAATCTCCGACCTCCAGTCCCTCCGCCGAGAGCTTATTCTCTTTCCTGGGGCCCTCCGCGTCAGATGAGATCCTCACAAGGTATGCTGGAGCTCAGATGGCGACGGACGAGCTTGGTGATGTTCAGAGCTCCAGGTACCTCCTCTCTTTCTCTCTCTCTCTCTTTAAAATCGACTGCAGATGGAGTCTTTTGGCCCTCCAGACCTGCAATAAATGTTCTCAACAACAATAAGGGGGTCTGGGGACTTTATTGGGCGTAGGTGGACGGAAGTGGATTGAGGCAGAGCTCCTTCGATGAGCGGCAGAGGTGGAGGAGCTGATCTCCAGATCAGGTGTCGATCTGGGTGAGCGAAGGTATGCAGGGCATAAAAAAATTGGAAGGGGAAGAAGATGAAAGCGATTGGGTGAGTCGGGAACAGAAGATCACATTGGGAGGAGCTCACCAGAGCTCAGATCCAGTGAACTACAGAATCCCTGATTACCCTAACTTGACTACTTAAACCCTAAACTAAGAATGAGAAATTAAATCTATGATGAAATGCAATTAAAATAAACGATGAAAGACATCTCTTATACATGGGGTTGGCCAGGGAGCAGGGCCACCGGCGGGACGGCCGTGGGTACACCTCCATGCTCCTCGAGCTCCGCCTGGCCTCGTAACGCCTCCTCCTGTCACGAGAAGACCAACTGGATCCAAGATGAGGGCTTCTAGACTCGAGACGGTGACCAAAATATCAATGGAGGATGAAGTCTTTATTTAGAGAACAAACGGGCACCCTTATTTGACCGGCTAAAATCAATGGTTCGAGCGTATGTACAAGGGGTGTGAAGGCTCGGCGTGTATGTACAATGATCAGTGATCATTTCATGTTGAGGAGTCAAAGGCGATGTATGGATGAGATGCCCGCGAAAAAAAGGGGAAGACAGGTCTGTATCAAATCGAAAACGTAGGGGGAGTTGATTGGGCAGTCAACAGTCCCTGGAATGGGATTAGTCCACTCAGACCGAATAAAGACAAAACAACGTATTTTATTGAAGAATAAATAATTAAAATAATAAATAATTTTAATTTTTTATTATAAAATAAAAAATGTTTATTATTTAATGTACTATTTTATTATGATTTTTATTTATTTATTGATGTTATTTATTAGTAGTTTATTTTTAATGGTGTATTTATAGGTATATTTGCATGTATTTTGTACATTTTTTATTTTGTGTATTTTATTTTATTATGTTATTATTTTATTTTGTATATTTATAACTTATTTTCATATACATAAATATATTTTTATTGTATTTTTATGATATTTATTATACACTTAAATAAATGGGTATGTATAATATATAGATATTTTATCTATGTATTACATACATTTTATTTATTTAATTCATTTTCTTGGGATTGATTTTGATTTTTATATTTTTTAATAGAATATAAACAATATTTACAATATTATAAAAATATGGATGAGTAAAGAATAAAAGAATAGGTTTCCATTTTATTTATATATAAGTATAATTATAGGTATTTTGCCTATATATTTATAGACTTATTTTATTTTACATGTTGTTTTTGGTTTTATTTTGGTTTTAATATGCACATATGTTATGAATAATAATTACAAAATTATAAATATATACTTTGAAAATAATAAAGAATGAACATACAGAATATTTTAATTGGTTCTCCTGTACATTGAGGGTCCAAAACCTAAATTTCACACAGTAACTCCAAAAAATATGGAACACCTCCATTAAATAGCTTGTGAAAAGCTATATACACTTAGAGTGATTTTGATATACTTTGAGTTTTTATTTGAAAGATATGGGTCTGTGAAGTTGGGATTTTAGCTTTTTATTTTATGTATAAAATGTACACTATGTATTGTTTTTGTACAAACTCAATTTTGTATTTTTATTTACATTATTATCTACAACTTTCATGTACAAAGTTTCTTTATTTGATGAATAAATAATAAAGAATAAAATAGGTGTCAAAATTAGATAAATAAATTGGGGTTTTATTCTATTTTTGGCCCTTATCTCCCCTACTTTATTCCTTGTCGACCAACGCAATTCTTGACTTGGTCTCAGGGTTTAGAGTCATAAAATATCTTCGATATTTTATTCCTTTTCTTTTCTTTATTCTATAATTTTAGCATTAAAAACCATATTATTTACACAATAAATGCAATAAATAAGGAATGTTATTTTGTATAAATTAATGCTATTTACATGCATTAGCTAGGGTTTTTAAGGCCAAAACGATAGAATAAAGATGATGAAATGAAGATTCATCAGGCTGGGATCAAGGTAGAGGGTGCAGTCTGCTCGTCTCGCCATCTGGACAGGCAGTTGGCATGCACCCGTAAGTCGTGAATTTTGTTCCTGTAGGAATAGAGCTCGTCGAATATCTGCTGCTGTATATCCGTGGGACCAGATGAAAAAGGAATGTGATAAGACTGGGAAGAAAAACGGGAAGACTGGCCCTGCTGGCCAGGGTACTGCCTCTACGACTGCTGGTGCTGGGGTGTCTATTGAAATTACGAGCCTTGCTGGCCCACCTGGTATTGTCCCTGTCTACCATACTACTACTACTGTTGCTGCTACTACTGGGGTGGCTAGAATCCAGGGCTCTGCTGTGAAGGAGGTGGTACAGAGGTGAATGCGGTGTTGTGAAAGATCGGGTAATGCTGGTATGTCTGTCGGTCCCCCGTACTTCCATGCCTAGCATGGTCCTGAGTATACCATACTTCATTCACCTACCAAACTAGTGGAGGCTCCTCTTGAACTGTCTCTGCTAATGGAGGTGGCTATTGGAAAGAGTGGGCATAGGACTGGTCCTGCTCCCATGGCTGGGATGCCCTAACATCAACTACTCCGGAACATGGTGAACTCGGTATACAGGAGCAGCAAGTTGACGTGCCCTCAGCTACCCTTGTTAATACAATCGGATTAATGATCAAATTAAGTTTGTCGTTCGTTGCAGTCGAGTAATTGAGAACTTGCCAAAAACCACTCAGATTTAATTTTCGATTAAAAGCAAGCGGTAGATTTGTTTTACTTGGGCAAGCCTAAGGTCGAACTCAGGGAGGCAGCTTTCTCTTTAGGTAAATTTTAAGTTAATTTTGATGTTAGATTTCTGGGAGAATATTTTTGGTTTTTTTGTAATTAAGGAAAACACAATGCAATTTCAAGGTAAATTTTTAAGTTAAATCACAAACGATGGTCAAATGAGGTCTAAAATTAATGAAACTTGGCTAGAAGATGTTATGTGATGAAACTAAGCTACTGTAACTTTTCTGGAATTTTTAGACTCTAAATGAATTAAATATAAATTTAATTTGGATGCAGGATAGTTTTTGTAGAATTAATTTTAATAAATACTATAGCACATTATTTTCAGATTTAAAAATTATCTTAGATGTATCTATATGAGAGGAATCCAAGAAAATTAATAGACCTAAAGAATGATGTAAATTGGATTTATTAAAAAATATTTAAGCAAAATACTATTTGATTTATTCAGGCCTCGTGATGCGTTGAAATGGTTTGATTTTTGGGCACAATGCAGGACAACTTAAATTAGATCCAATATGATTTTATGGTGATTTTTAGAGTAATAAATATTTTAATAATGAATTTTAAGTACACTTGGGAAAATTATGTCAAATTCCATAAGAATAATAATATCAAATTCTATGAATCTCAAAAAAAAACATCACACATATTCACAAAGATAAAGGACAAGTCAAACTACAACATGCAATTTTTGGAATTCAAAAACAATGAAAAATAAATGCCTAGGCTCGGGAGGCTTCAGAGGATCGGGCGAAGGCTCGGGCGTGCTTCAGGAGTTGCTTCGGGTGCTCCGAGCCTAGGGTAGGGGAAGAGGCTCAGAGGGTGCTACGTGGCAAGTGCTGGACCGTTAGATCTGGAGAGAACCAACGACTGTTGGAGTTGATTGCGCGGCACACCTAGGATCCATCAGATCAAGATAGATCTAACGGTGGCGATGGCTTCTGGAGCGAGGCGACGTGGCGTGACTCTGGCCGTTGGATCAAGATGAATCCAACGGAGGCTGGAGCTGCTGGTGAGTGACGACGTGGCTGTGTATGGGCCGTTAGATCCTCCGGCTGAAGCTTGAAGGTGAGGGAGACGTGTCACGATGAGGATCGTTAGATCAAGATGATCCAACAATGACTGTGCGTCGTCTCCTCTGGGCTGCCTCCTCCTGCGGCGGACTTGGCGGGGCTCTGGTGAAGGGATCCTGGCTCCGCCACCCTCCCCTGTGATCGATGAAGCTTGCTAGAGGTTCCTGAAGAGCTCGGAACGTTCGTGGAGGCGTGGCAGAGTTGCCGGAGGTCTTGGAAGGAGCTGGGAAGGTCCTAAGGCCGGAGACGTCGAAGCTCGAAGGAGCTCCGACCGGAAAACATTGGTGCCTATGTTCGTGGAAGTGCAGTGAGTGTAGGATGCCTGTAGTGTGAAGGTTAGAGTGGTCCGGCATGCTTCTCCGCCAGGAAGGCAGAGCTGTGGTCGGAGGGGAGTTCAATGCGTCGTCGATGCGATTGAATAGGTGTACGAAGATCAGAGCTTCAATGCGAAGCTCTATGGATGATCAACGGATAGTGGTATCGAGCGGACATGGCTAAAAAATTGCGAGAAGATCGAATGAAACGAGAAAGAAGATTGGAGGAGAATGGATGAAGCTACCTGGGGATGGAGGCTTGCGGAAGAGGCTTCAGTTCTCGCTCGAGGGTTAGTAGCAGCCTGAGCTCAAGCAGCTCGTCGGAGGAGCTGCTACGCAGTGTAGAAACGTCGCGGATCGTTTCGGAGGTGAAACTTGTCTTTGCTCACTTCGAAGCCCAAATCACCATCACTAATGGTTAGATAGGAGCTCTAGGGAACCTCTTGCTAGGGCGGATGGGGTTGAACGTGACCGGTGATGGAGTATTTAAATAAATAGGATGGTGGTTCAGGCGATGGAGGCGTGGTGTTCGTGGGGTCTGTGGAGCTAAGGAGAAGGGGATCATGGTGCGCATGGGTGTTGGCGAGGATGAGGGATGTCAGGGCTACATCGTGGGGGTGTCGATGGGCGGAGATGGTGGCTGTAATGGTGCTAAAAATAGAAAGGGGGAGAAGGCGACGTGAGGTGGGTGACGTGCGCGAGGAAGGCGGCTGGAGGTGGAAGATGATGTCGCAGCAATTCGATCTCGCGATCCAACACCCATGAGATGGGCATGCGGGAACGGGTAGGATTAGATCCAGGAGGTGTGATCTAAGGGCATTGGGCGTGGCGAGCGTAAGCGCAGGCGTTGGCGAATGGTGGAGATGAGATCTGGCATATGATCGGATGGTCGGGGTTTAGGCGGGATGAGCGGGTGAGATTTTAAGCACATGGAGGTGATCGGATGGTGTTTGAGTGCGCTACGTCGCGCACTGAGATGGAGGCGCTATTGAGCAGCCCGGATGCGATCTTAGCCCAGATACGACGGTCAAGATTTGGAGCGACAATGAATTCCCGAGATCTGAAGAGGTGGGGGGGGGTGATCTGACAGTGGAGACAGAGGGTGCATGGCGTGTGAAGAGTAGGGCCGTGTGGCGCAACCTGAGGGCACCACGTGGCCCAATCTCATTAGTTGAAAAGGAATGTGAGATAAAAGGGAGAAAATGGCCGAATTTGGAAAAACTCAAAACAGGAAAGTTGTAGATCTTGATGAGATCTACAAGTTTTATGTTGAGTAAAAATGGAAACGAGGTCGAATAAAGTGATAAAATACAAGGGTACAAATATATTTACATATAGTATACAATGGGGGCCCAAAACCCAAGTTTTGCGTATGAGCTCCGATTTAAATGAAATTGGTCTCATTTTGAAGGTCCCTGAATGTATATTATTTTAAAAGTGAGTAGATCTAGATCGAAGGTTGTATGAGAGAGATATATACATTCTAAGGTTCATGGTCTGCAACTGGGGTTGGGGTTTTATTTGTCAATTTTACAAGTTAGCATTTTTTGGTATTTTTCTTGTATTATTGTTAGTAATATGTAAAGTATAGAGTGAATTAATGGGATTTAGGGTTAATGTAAAATATATATATAGATAGGTGATTTTTACAGATGATGTTGGCTTCTTATTTAATGCAGATGCGAATGCTAAAATGCAAATGTTATCAATGCATGCATGAATGCTAATTTTGAAATATTGGTGGAAATATGCTTCTAATTACTCGAAAACAAGGCTTTATTTTCAACTTTAAGAGTGATGAATCACATATTCATCAACCCCCTATACTTAAACCTTGCTCGTCCCTGAGCAACTAAAATGAAATGCAAAGGTGAAATGATTTTGGGTTCCATATCAAGGTCATGAACAAAAGTTGAAAATGGAGCTTGACTCGACCTTTGGATTATTTGTGTGGCGGAACCTTATTGGGATCTGAACTTAAGACCTAACAGACTTCAAGTTCCACAAGTCTTCTATTCAAGACGCCTTAATAGTCAGGTCAGAACAAATCCTCAAACGTAAATTTCTTATGACTATGATTCTTACTTGTACTGTGTAAGTGTAAACTAGCTCTCCACATCAGAAATGGCTAAGAACCAGCCTCCTCTAACAAGGTAACTCTAATTACCCGGTCCAGTAACTCTTTCCCCAAGGAGCGGGGTATTCCCTTCTAAGTTCAAGTGCGACCAGCTCAAGAGCAGGGGGTGGAGAAAAGAATGGACGGTAGCCAGTGTAGCTACCTATCCCAAGATGCTTGACCACTGTAGCCAAGTCATCCAGCTGCATGCTTCTTGCAAATATACATACTCGGATAGGCAATTTTATTTTCAATCCGGCATGTCCATTTTTGGAGTTTTCTCTTCTTTTCCCCCCTTTTTCTTCTTCTTCTTTTTTTCTTTTTTTGAACTATATACAAGGTGTAGCATGTACATCATGAATTTTTCCTCTTGAGCTAGTAGACTATCCCTCTTTTGAAGCATTATTGCAACCCACAACATCCCGTCCTTAGATGTCAACACTACCAGACTAGGTTGAGATGCACTTCCCTCCCTAGAGGAGGACGGATGCTTCCACCCATGTGCCATGTGCTACTCCAAGCTAAAGGATTCTACCTCCTCACCACCTCATCAATGAAGAGCTAAGTGCATGGTTCTTGTCCAAGTTAGGTCACTGTCTAAAAGAATCGTGCGTGTGCATGAAATATTCTACATAGACTAATCAAGATGACATGTGAACATAGACTTGCGGACTCAAAGAATTAAGTCACTTGACCTGAAAAATCTTAGTTCCAGTTCTTATAAGGTCCCTATGAACTTAGGTAGATTAAGGTCAAATCAAGTCCCTCCTCAACATCTATTCATAACTTGGTTCAGAATCCACTAACTTTTCACTTTGCATATGATAGATATACAGATGAGGTACAAATGACATGCGATGTAGATGAATGCAAGACTTTTTTTCTTTCTTTTTATTTGCAGGTTTGATATGCAAGAGTAAATAAGAAGCCTTTTTTTGTTTTTTTTTCAATTTTTACCCACCCATAATTATTCTATAATATATACAAAAATATGCGAAAGTACAAGCTATGGGTAAAGTATATATGTAATATATACACACCCCCTGTACTTAGCGTGTGCTATGTCCTCAGAGCACGAAAAACGAGGAAGAAGACATAGCTCGTGCTAAGCGTATGAGAACAAAATCAACAAAAATGTATAGAAGTCGTCCTCCCCCCTATACTTATGCTATGGCAGCCTAAGTGTAAAAGAAGATAAAAAACGGGGCGGTCGAGGTCAAGAGGGGAAGTGGATGAGTATATACATGATGGGCATCGATCCCCCCTATACTTAGGCTCTGGTCAGCCTAAGTATAGGACAAAAGTAAGTATGAGGACTGATGGGATCTGGAGGATGTACAATGAGGATTCGAGACACTCTCCCTCTATACTTAGGATCTTGTCATCCTAAGTATAGTCATGAAAAGATATGGAGCTGGGGCGAGTGATTAGAGTTGCAGGAGGGAGGGAAAGAATATACATGAATGACGAGTATATACAAGGATCGTGATCTGAATCTTCTCAATGCTGGTGATGGCGAGAGCTCACTGCTGCAAGCTCTCATCCGTGGATCTATGTGTATCTACTGAGTCTGTCTCGCGCATGAATACGATCTCCTCAACATGGACTAACTGTTATTGGGTTCGACGAAGTGCTTCAACAGTTTTCCATTGACTAGGGATGTCTGTGCTCCATCTGTGAGATCTGAGATCTCAACACATCCACTATCATGCACAACACAGACTATGAATGGACCCGCCCACTTAGATTTCATCTTGCCTTGGAAAACCTTCAGCCTCGCATTGAATAACCATACCTTCTGTCTAGGAACAAAGGTCTTTCGTCTGATATATCTATCATGCCAACGCTTTACTTTGCCCTTGTACACCAAACTGTTGTCGTATGCTCGATTTCTGACTTCCACAAGCTCATTCAGATCCATCTCTCTTTGTTTCTGCCCTAGGTGTGTGTTCCAGTTGACCTTTTTGATTGCCCATTCAAATTTGTGCACTAATTCAGTGGGTAAACGGCATGGCTTCCCAAATACCATCCTGAATGGGGAGGTTCCTAATGGTGTCTTGTAAATTGTCCTATAAGCCCATAGGACTTGATCCAAGATCTAGACCAGTCCTTCCTGTCTGGGCGGACAAGCTTTTGCAATATGGTTTTCACCTCCCTATTTGATACCTCAGCCATGCCATTGGTCTGTGGGTGGTAAGGACTAGCGACAAAGTGTTCGATGCCGTAATCCTTTAAGAGTTTCTTCACATCTCTATTCACAAAATGGCTACCCCCATCGGATATTAATGCTTTGGGGATCCTGAACCTAGAGATGATGTGATTTCTAATGAATTTGCAGACAGTCCTGCTGTTTGTGGCTCGGGTTGGGATAGACTCCACCCACCTTGACAAATAATCTACCGCAAGAAGGATATATTCGAATCTGTAGCTAACCGGGAATGGCCTATGAAGTCGATGCCCCATGCGTCAAAGACATCACACATGATGACATGTTGCATCGACATCTCATCCTTGGAACCAACGGTTCCTCCCATTCGCTGGTATACTAGGCACGACTTCGCAAAGGTGAGCGCATTGCAAAATAGAGTCAGCCAATATAAGCCACATTAAAGTACCTTCCATGCGGTCCTCTTCTCGGAGTGGTGTCCTCCTGCCTCCATACTGTGGCATAAAGTAAGGACACTCTGATATTCCTCCTGAGGAATACACCGTCTCCAGACACAATCCAGTCCTTCAAAGAAAAGGACCGGATCCTCCCAATGGTAATGTCTTGAATCCGACTTAAGTCAGTCTATGTGGCTCTTGGGCCAATCCTCAGGAACTTTTTTGGAGACAAGATAGTTCACGATATTGGCGTACCATGGGAGCGAGTCGATAATAAAAACCGACTCGTCAGGGAAGGAGTCTCGAATAGCTGTATCATTGATCGACCGTTGAATATGATATTTAATCTGGGTTTGTTGTCATATGTGTACTTAGCGAATCAGTCAGAACCGAGAGAAGATTTCCGTGAAGAGTGTTTCGGCTTTAATTTATATCCCGGGCAAGTCCGGGGTCGAACACAGGGAGGTAAAGGAACCACATAGGGTTAATTCAAAAACTTAGGTCTAGGTTTCCAAATGGTATTTTTTAATTTTTTAATGTAAAATGAACGCGAAATGCAAAATGCAAGTGAATTAAAAATAAGAAAACACACAACTAGGCCAAATTAGTTTTAATATGAAATTAATCATATTTAGCCAAATTATATTTTTCCTACAATCCTAACCCAGAGATGAGTACAAAACACATTTTTTTGGAATTTTAGGAATAAAAATGCATTATTAAAAAATGGACACTTTTTATGGGTTTTTAGCAATTTTTCACTGCCATGACTTCTTTCTATCTTCCCCAATTTCTAGATAAAGAAAATATCACACAAACAGAATGCAAAAATTATGAAAATTTTACTTGAATTAAAACATGATGCAAGGATGCTACAATAGTTGTTTTTTGGAATTTTCGATAATATATGAATTTTTATGGATTTTTTAATAAAAATAGAGTGATAATGAGTAATTAATACCTAATAAATCCACGTTATCAAATTAGCAAAAGTGCGAATTATCTCAAAAAGATATTTAGATGAACAATCCAGGAGTGTTGAAATTTCACAAAAATCTTATGTGTAGATTTAATTAAAAATCATTTACTAAAATCATTCTACAATTTATTAAAGGAATACACTAACTCCAATGGAGTTGAAATTTGGTTAGTAATTCAATCACAATTCAAGGCATCATTTTTAAATTTTATGGAATTTTTAGAATAGTTATGAGTGAGATATGAATTTAAGATCACTGATTGGATGAAATTTACAGAATTTCACTTGAAAAATTTTAATTAATTTATCATAACTCACAAAAATAAAAATAAATATTCAGATGGTAGACAATTAGTTGCTCAACACAATGACATTTTCATTGAATAAAATGATGTAGTATAAAGGTCCAAATTAAAATGCAAATGCAGGATATCCGTGCAAAATAGAAACTAAAATTACAATGCAAATTATGCACATGGACTACTATGCAATATTAGAAACACGTAATAAAGAAAGTGCAATTTTTACAGAAACAAAAAAAATAAAAAAAACCTTCTCCTTCGTCATGTTGCTAGGGCGCAGGAAGGGGGACGAACGGCGACGCCGGCGGGTCTCATGAGGGATGAGGGGGTGACGACGGGGGGCAGCGGAACTGGCGTAGGGGCGGCGAGCGGCTAGGGATGCGCGTGGAGGAGAAGGGCGCGACGGATGGCTGCGGTGCAGGCGGGGGAGAGGACAGTCACTGGCGGAGGAGAGGGCAGCCACCCACGGGCTGCTACTAGCGGAGGAGGTGGTTGGAGCGCCGGCGGCGGGGGGGGGGGGGGGGGGGGGGGCGCACGAGCAACAGCACCGGCGCTGCTGGAGGAAGGGGGGGTGCGAGCAGTGGTGCCGGCACTGCTGGAGGAAGGGGGGCGGCTGCCTCCTCCTGTTTCCTTTTTTTTAAATTTTTGTTTTGTTATAATTATTTCTTTAATTTTTTTGAACAGAACAGAAAATAAAAGAAACAAAATAAAAAATAAAAAATAGTGGTAGAGAGGGATGATGAAGAAGATGATAAAGGTAGTGATGATATGATGTGATATAAAAAAAACAAGGAAAAAATGTTAGATGAAATAAAATAACAAGAGAAATGAGGATAAATACTTACCTGATGTTCGTCGAATTACGGAGATGCTACACTGGACTGCTATCGTCACTTTGATCCGATTGGCAAAATAAAAATCGGAGAAGCTATGCGAGCTCGATGGGGAACTCATGACACGGAGCGAAGCTCCGTGGATCTCGCCTGAAGGAGGTCATCGCTTGAGGAAGATGCTTCGCCACTGTCACCAACAAAACACTCCAAGCTCTCTCCTTTTCTATTAGAATGGGGGATGGGAAAAATGAGGATGAATAGAAGAATAAAAAGAGAAGAAGAATGGGAGTTAGAGAGATGGTGGAAAGGTGGAGTTTGATTGAGAGGTTGGAAAAACGGAGGAGTGGAATGGAGGTTGAAAGAAGACTTGGTGGTTAATGGAGGAAAATAAAGTTATTGTAGAGAATATGAATTTAAATAAAATACAATAAAAGTAGGCTACTAAAAAGGGAGAATAAAATAAAAAGAGAAAAAGTGGAGAATTTACAAAAGAAGACAAACAACATGTACACATTTTTTTACTTTTCTAATTTTAATATTTTTTTTTATATTTTTAATAAAAGATATTTATAATAGAAAAATACAATAAAATACTAGGAATAAAATACAACACAAAAGAGTTTTTTTTGATTTTTTAGCAATTAAGAAGAGTAAATAAAAAATGAAGAAAGAAAGAAATGTACAATATATACAAAGTACACCTAGGTCCCAAAATCCAAATTTTGCAAACGAGCTCCGATTTTAATGAAACCACTTCCATTGGATAGATAATTGTCTAACTTGAACTTTAAAAGTGAGTTCGGTGAATTTGGAGTTCATACGGAGCAGGAATTTGGCCGGGAAGTTGGACTTTACAACTTTTTGTCTTTGGGATTTACGAGCATTTATCTGAGGTAAAATTTATTTTGTATTTTTTTGTATTTTTATATACATTTTTATGAACAAGTTAGAGAAAGAATTAGCCAAAAAGGAGTTGAAATGAATTTATTAAAAAATACATGAAGTTTTAAGCAATTTACAGGTGGAAAACTCCTTTAATTTTGCGACTTTTTATTGTTAATTTATTTTGTACAATCTAATATACAATAATTAGTATTTTTTATTTAAAAGAGTCATTTTGTTAATTTATTAATTTTATGGACATTTATTTGAGATTTTACTTGGGGATTTTGCTAAGATCAAGATATTGAGATGATGAATCGCGGATTCATCACCCCCTATACTTAAACTTTGCTAGTCCTCGAGCAAATAAAGAATGAATAAGTTGGAATAACCCCTGATTGTGCATGCGAATACAAGACTTGATCCGTTCAAGAACTCTCGATTTTAGATATCCTAAAAGTTCTAAGCTAAACCAAGCTCTAGTCAAAAGGTATCCAATTTTCCTAATCATCAGACTCTCTCTGTATACATATATAGTAGGGATATGGCTTAAGTGTGGACTGCAATTACAAGAGTAGAGTCGCAACATCATCCAAGGTTCCAGTCCAAGAGACTCTCCTAAGAACCCCAACCCTCAACACTAGGATATAAACCATTTCTTGCATCCAATCCACCATCTCTTTAATTGTCAGACTTGAAAGTGTAGATGACGGCCAACCGATGGAGGGCATAGGATCGTGTCATTTCTTCTCTCCCTCTCATTGGAACAAGGATTCTCTCAAGTGCCTTATTACTCAACGCATATTTTTGGTGTTGATCAGTGCGTCCGTCAAGAGAAGTTAGAGTCGTCTGCACTTGTTTTCTTGGGAGTACACTGGGGTGTGCCTTTTTTGAGTACTTAGCGTACCTTCTACTCCCATACTTGTAGCATTTACGATGCAGAGCCATTTTTTTGGTGCAAGCCCGACTCCTGGTCCTAATAGCGGTGGTCCAAGTGGACACTTTGAAATGGTTGGGAGTGCTCGCCTTTTGTGGAAGCTTTTTTGATAATTGACTTTGTGGAATGAGTGCTTTTCTTTAACATTTCATTGCTTTCTAATATTTTTGGCTAGCTCCACTGCTTTTACCAAGAGTTGGCGCACACTGATCATCATTTTTTTATTTTATCACACCCTGGCACTTAAGCAAATGTCAAGAGATAGTACAAGAACCATGTTCTTATACTGGCTAAAGGTGTTGACACTCAGGTTTCATGAAGCCTTCATTGATTTTATTCCATCCTCGAGTATCATCAAATCAGGTCCAAACTCAAATCCCTCATCCCAGTTCCTCAAGTGAAGTTTCAACTCATCTCATCATAACTACAGTCGTGTATGTGAGGTGCTTATCATATTCTTAAGGTAGAGACTAAGTATGCAATATAGCACACAAATCTTTCAAACTAGGAAAATGTGAATAATTAAGTCAAAGACCGTAATGACTAAGGCTGGTTAACTCAAAATCTCAAGAGCCCGTAAACCAAGTGTTCTTGAACATCACTAGTCTTGTGTGAAAGTGTAAGTGTCAGGGGTTAAACCAACTCATTAGTTAATTTTTTTGTTTGTTTTTTTCTTTTTGTTTGTTGCTGTTGTTTGTTTTTTTTGTTTGTTGTTGTTGTTTGCTTTTTTTTTGAAAAGGAAAGGAAGAAAGATGTTTTTTTAAAAGGTTTTTATTTTTTTCAAAAGGGTTTTTTTTTTGAAAAAGAAAGGTAAATAGGAAAGGATACACAATCTTTTTGAATTTTTTTTTGAAAATAAAGAGGAAGAAAAACACTTTTTTGATTTTTTTTGAAAAGAAATAGAAAAGAAAAAGATTTTTTTTAAAAAATATTTTATTAATTTTTTTGAAGAAAAAAATGATTTTTTTGTTTTTCTGTTATACCTCTTATTTACAATAATTTACCCATAACCCCTTATTTTAATTATAAACAAGTCAAAGTACGAGCTATAGGTAAAGTATATATGTAATATATACAACCCCCCTATACTTAGCATGTGCTATGTCCTCATGGCACTAGGTGACAAATAGCCATAGTTCGTACTAAGTATAAGCGGGTGAAAAGAATATAAGTGAAAAAGAATATAAGGGTGTGGATAATACACAACAGGCATCTCCCCTTTATACTTAGGCTGGTCAGCCTAAGTATTGGAAAGAACACAAGAATGGGGGATCGATGAGAATGTGCAATAATATACAAAAAGAAAATAAAAAGAAGAGACGGAGCAAATCGGGTCACTCACCCCCATACTTAGGATCTAGTCATCCTAAGTATAGCCACAAAATGAAAACGATACAGAACTGGGGAGAGTGATGCGAATCACGGGGGAGGGAGGTGAATAAAGGAAGGAAAATCTGTACATGGAGGAGTGAGAATATACAAGGATCAAGAAAGTTTGTGGACGGACCTTCTTGCGGGAGCGAGTTGGTGGGTAGTATACACATGTGTCGCTGTCATTATCATCCTCAGAAGAATAATAGTGAGGTGTAGGGAACGTCCAACGAGGGTCGACACATGGCTGCTTGCTCAAATATGGCTTCAGAATAGCCGAATTGAGCTCATTCATATCGACCACCTCATCCGGACCTGATGAGGACTCCTCAGAAAGTTCCTTCTCTGGTACGTGGAAGGTAACTTTCTTAGACGGTTTTCTAGTACCCGAAGCATCAAGAGGAAGAGGAGAGTGATATGTCTGGAGAAGTTCAGGGAACACCTCGAGGAATGAATACCCATCTTCTTCTTACCAGATGACCGACTAGAGGATAGAGCAACCGATTTATCAAGATCCGTCAATTTGGTCCCAGTTGTCTCTTTTGGTGTATGTCCTGGATGTAGTGAGTGTGAGGTGTTGACCAGAGGTTCATCATCAGATGAGTCACTATATGCATTATAATACTCCTGCAGGGTTATCACACGTCTCTGGTAAGGCATAGTGTTCTCACTTGGCTTGGCATTTTTCAGCTCGTGTGTCGGATCATCTAAATAATCAAGGAAATCAGAAATGATCATGTCCGACTCAGGGGCAGCTTCTGGTTGTGAGTCCTCTCTAGAAGCTGTCACGGTGGTGGTGATGCAAGCAGTAGGCGGTGTGGAGGTATAGGGAGTCTCTGAACCAGTGGTCGTCTAGACAGTCGGTATCGCAGGTGTAGTAGAGAGGCGAGACTCAACTATCTCTCGAAGGTCATGGTTGTCTATCTCTCGAAGGTCATGGTTGTCTGTGACTGTACGGGTTACCTTGGAATATCATGTGTCCTCAAAGATCGGGTGAGATCGAAGTGCTCCCAATGCAGTGAAATCGATCTCCCGAGTCTTGCAATCTATAGTTGCCTTAGCCAAGGCTAAGAATGGCTTCCCAAGAATGATCAGAGACTGGGTGAACTCTCCTCGGTGCTCAATGTCAATGATCGTGAAGTCTATCTGCAATAGAGCACCTTAGAAAGTAATGATGACTGAAATGGTTCCTCTCTACCGTTTAATGGACCGATCAACCAACTGGACGATCTCTCTTGACTTCTTGGCAGATCCGAGTTTGAGCTTGGCAAACACGGAGGTCGGGTAGATATTAATCGGTGAGTCATCATCGATTCTTGCATGGGTGAATGTGGTATCTTTGATTTCACAATCAAATCTAGGCAACCGCTTTACTCTGCGGCTCTTGGTTTTCCTCCCTATCATCAAAGATATGGCCATAGACACTATATGTCTCTTAGTCCTTGTTCTCTTATCGCCTGACCTTTTAGGCATCAATTTACTTCTCACAAATCTTTTAAGGCCGGGAAAGTGTTCAATGGACATTATTAAGGGAATCTCAAAAATCAACTTTCTATCCAATGCTTCCCTAAGTGCAGGATCCAATTTGTGTAGATCTTTTCTATTTTCTTTTTTATGGTATTTTCTGGTTTTTCCCATTTTTTGGATCTTTTTTTAGGTGAAGGAATAGGAGAATGTCCAGACTCAAGTTTGGAGGGAAAGTAGTTAGTAGAAGAGGGAGGTAGAAGGGACTCCAGTTGTACATGACGTGTGGTCAATCCGGTGTCTTCCAGGTTTTCAAGATTCAATCCATGAAATCTATGATCCACATTCCTACCTGGACTCTTAATTGGTCTAGAAATGTCATCCTCCAATAAGTTCTCATGACACCTCATGAGAGAAGTCTGCATAATTAGAGGATACTGCTGAGAACTCGGGCTCTTAACACACCTTGACTCAGGCGTGTAATGCTGGGTTGAGTATGCCTATCTGTATGGTAGATGTTGGTCGGACCCTCACAAGGTGGAGTCAGTAGACAGGGGGTCTGTATCGGTCGCATGAATTCAATCCCCTGTATATGTTGGCTCTTCGAATGGGTGATATGAAGGTTGGTCAAAGTGGGCTTGATCACTCAGGTCAATCAAGTCAGGAATATCATTTAGTGCATGCCTCTCCATTTGGTCTGTTTGGTCAACAGCGTTTTACCCTAAGGTCAAGTTGGGATATGTATAGGTAATTGTTGTTTGGTCCCAACTCGAGGTGAGAATGATGTTCGTGGGAGCAACTGATTCTGCCAGTCATTCATCTCACCAGTCACTTGCTCTTCAATTTGTTCCTTGATTCCAACAAGCAGATGAGAATATGGTGAGTCAATCCAGGGTGGTTGTGGGTCAGGGTTGTAAGAATGTGGGGTACGTGAGAAGGACGAAGAAGTGGGGAAGTCAGTCGGAGTTCTGACTTCGCGGTCGAGGTGTGGGTATGAGGAGGAATAAGAGGGTGGAGATGATCGGAATAAGGTCGAGAAAGAGTGACATGGATATGGTGACCAATATTCTGACATCTTGAAAGGGAAATAGGAGAATGAAGCGGATGGAGGAAGAAAGCGTGCAAGTGCACCGAATAATACAGAAAACAAACAAACACAAGAGCAAACCCTGAGTTCACCTACTCAACACAGTGATGGTCACAAAAGTCCGACTGTTTATCTTTTCACTTTTAATTAGGTGATAAAACAATGTATAGGTCCAATTACGCAAGGCTTAAAAGTTGGTTTTGGGCACTATCCTAAGGATGCGTCCTCACCTCTCAACAATCACAATAGCCAAGCATACAATGAGGGTTTTGCTCTCCCAAAACATGTTTTAGTTTTAGTCAGTTTTTTTGGTCAACTCTGATTAGCAGTCACGATTTTAAGTTTGGTTATCACTTGATTAGTCCACCAAACAAAGCACGCCTAACGATCAGTCCCGATTTCCTTTTAACCTAAGTTTAAAAAACCAAGGGGAAGGGAGTCGAGAAAAATCGATGCAAATAGTGAAATTAATGATGTATGCCCAGTTTGGGAGACTTACAGCGATCCTCGCGCTCTACATGCGGGATGCAAGGCAGAATTGAATTTTTATACTATATGAATGCAAACGAGAAAACCGTTCCTAGACGGGCAGTTCTATTAGCAAGTGATGAACAAGTTAAATTTGACTAATAGCCCTACGGTCTAAGTACGTCTTGTTAAATGTGATGTGTGGTCCTAATAATTACGAGCAAAAGCAATAAAGATATTCTAATAAAAATGCTCTAAGAGCCACGAGTGCAAGTCCTACTCTACGTCAATCAACTTCACAACCACGAGCAGGTTCAATGTCCAATGCGGACACAAGTGTGAGCTCTCAAACAAGAGCCGCTAGAAAGAGCGAATGACCTAAATTATTACAATAATTACAACAAAAATCTCTCAAAATAAATAAGATTTTCCCACTCTTCAGTAGTCGGCATGTGTCACGTCTGTCGTCTCCGATGCACTCCAAGTCCACCGGACCCTCACAAGAAAAATAAAATTTAGGTTAAAGAGATAAAAACAAAATATATACAAGAATAAGTAGAGAAATAATTAAAAAGAATGGACTAAATACAAGGTGGCTCGGGGTCAGACTACCCGAGTGAGGAAACCTAAATCAAAATTTTCAAATTAATCCCTAAGCTATTTGCCTCCCCGGCAACGACGCCATCTGATCGGCAACTGAATACGATGTTTAATCTGGGTTCGTTGTCGTACGTGTACTTAGCGAATCCGTCAGAATCGAGAGAAGATCTCCGTGAAGAGTGTCTCGGCTTTATCTTATATCCCGGGCAAGTCCGGGGTCGAACGCATGGAGACAAAGGAACAACGTAGGGTTAATTCAAAAACTTAGGTCTAGGTTTCCAAATGGTATTTTTTTAATTGTTTTAATGCAAATGAATGTGAAATGCAAAATGCAAGTGAATTAAGACGATAAGAAAACACACAACTAGGACAAATTAATTTTAATATGAAATTAATTAGATTTAGCCCAATTATATTTTTCCTACAATCCTAATCCAGAGAAGAGTACAAACCACATTTTTTGGAATTTCAGGAATTAAAATGCAATAATAAAAAATGCACACTTTTTATGGGTTTTTTCGTAATTTTTCACACAAACATAATGCAAAAATTATGAAAAAATTTTTGGAATTAAAACATGATGCAAGGATGCTACAGTATGTTTTTTGAATTTTCGTCAAAATATGAATTTTATGGATTTTTTAATGAAAATAGAGTGAGAGTGAGTAATTAATTCCTAATAACTCCATGTTATTAAATTACACAAAGCGTGAATTATCTCAAAAAGATATTTAGATGAGCAATCCAGGAGAGTTGAAATTTCTCAAAAATCTTATATGTGGATTTAATTAAAAATCATTTACTAAAATCTATCTAGAATTTATTAAAGGCACAAAATGACTCCAATGGTGGTGAAATTTGGATCGTAATTCAATCACAGTTTAATGCATCATTTTTAATTTTTATGTATTTTTTAGAGCAACCGTGAGTGAGATATGAATTTATGATCACTGATTGGGTGAAATATGCAGAATTTCACTTGACCAATTTTAATTAATTCATCATAACTCACAAAAATAAAAATAAAAATTCAGATGGTAGACAATTAGTTGCTCAACACAATGACATTTTTCATTGAATAAAATGATGTAGTATAAAGGTCCAAATTAAAATGCAAACACAGGGATATTCGTGCGACACAGAAACTAAAATTACAATGAAAATTATGTACATGTACTACTATGCAATATTAGAAACATGTAATAAAGAAAGTGCAATTTTTAAAGAAATAAAACATCCTTCTCCTTCGTTATGTCGCTTGGGCGCAAGAAGGGGGATGAGCGACGGCCCCGACTGGCGGGTCTTGCGAGGAGGAGGGGGCGACGGCGGGGGGCAGTGGAACCGGCGCATGGGCGACGGCGGGGGCAGAGGAATCGGTGCATGGGCGACGAGCAGCTACGAACGCGTGGCGAGCAGCGACCCACGTGCATGCGTGTGAAGGATAAGGGCACGACGGATGACTGCGGTGTAGGTGGGGGAGAGGACGACCACCCGCAGGGGCGACTGCCACTGGCGGAGGAGAGGGCGGCCACCTGCGGGGGCGGCTGCCACTGGCGGAGGAGAGGGTGGCCACCCGCGGGCTGCTAGTAGCGGAGGAGGCAGTTGGAGCACCGGCAGGGGTGGGGGGGGTGAAGGGGCGAGCAGCGGCACCGACGCTGCTGGCAGCGGGGGGGAGGGGGGCGAGTAGCGGTGCCGACACTGCTGGAGGAGGGGGGGGGGGCGGCTGCCTCCTCCCAATTTTTTTATTAATTTTTTTGTTTTGTTTTAATTATTTTTTTTAATTTTTTTTGAAACAGAATAGAAAATAAAAGAAACAAAATAAAAAATAGTGGTAGAGAGAGATAATGAAGAAGATGATAGAGGTAGTGATGGTATAATGTGATATAAAAAATAAGGAAAAATGTTAGATGAAATAAAATAACAAGAGAAATAAGGAGAAATACTTACCTGATGTTCGCCGGATTACGGAGCAGCTACGCTGGACTCCTGTCGTCGCTTCGATCCGATTGGCGATATAAAAATCGGAGAAGCTATGCGAGCTCGATGGGGAACTCGTGACGCAGAGAGAAGCTCAGCGGATCTCGCCTGAAGGAGGTCGTCGCTTGAGAAAGATGCGTCACCGCTGTCACCAACAAAACACTCCAAGCTCTCTCCTTTTTCTATTAGAATGGTGGATGGAAAAAATGTGGATAAATAGAAGAATAAAAAGAGAAGAAGAATGAGAGTTTGAGAGATGGTGGAAAGGTGGAGTTTGAATGAGAGGTTAGAAAAATGGTGGAGTGGAATGGAGGTTGAAAGAAGACTTGATGGTTAATGGAGGAAAATGGAAGTTATTGTAAAGAATGTGAATTTAAATAAAATACAATAAAAGTAGGTGATGAATCTCCATTTCATCACCTTTATTCTATCATTTTGGCCTCAAAAACCCCAGCAAATGCATGTAAATAACATCAATTTGTACATAATAGCCTTCATTATTCATTGTATTAATTATATATTAAATAAGGTTTTTAATGCCAAAATTATAGAATAAAGAGAAGAAAAGAAAAAGGAATAAAATATTGCAGATATTTTATGATCCGAACCCCGAGAACAAGGCCAGCATGGAATTGGTCCACAAGGAATAAAGTAGGGAGAGATAAGGGCCAACAGTACAATAAGTACCCTATTTATTTATTCATTTATTTATGAATTTTTGACACCTATTTTATATTTAATTATTCATTCATTAAATAAAGAAAGTTTGTACATGAAAGTTGTAGATAATAATATAAATAAAAATACAAAATTGAGTTTGTATAAAAATAATACTCAGTGTACATTTTATACCCAGAATAAAAAGCCAAAATCTCAACTTCACAGACCCATATCTTGCAAATAAAAACTCAAAATCACCCAAAATCACCTTTAATTGTATATAGCTTTCCAAGAGCTATTTAATAAAATTGGTTTCATAATTTTTGTAGTCTATCTGTGAAAGTTAGGTTTTTGGGCCCACATTGTGCAGCCTGCCTGATTAAAATATTCAATTTATTCATTGTCCATTATTTTTATCAAATTATATTTTCAGAATTTTATAAATAATGTATATAATACATGTACATATTGAAATTTGAATAAAACTAATAAGGATTTATAAAATAAAATAAGTCTATGCAAGATAATATGCATAATACCTATGTTAAGTATATATCTAAATAAAGAGGGGAAACATTCTTTAATCATTTTATTCTTTCATATTTTTATAATAATGTAAATATTACATATAACTTATTAAAAATACAAATCCAAAAATAAAAACCAAGAAAATACATTAAATAAATTAAGTATATATAAAATATAGGTAAACTACCTATAGGTATACCTATATATATATGTACCTATTTATTTAAATATGAAAATCAACTCATAAAAATCAAATAAAAATACCCTCACACTCACAAAAATAAATTATAAATTTGTAAAATAAGCCAACAAAATAATAAAATAAAATAAACAAAATAAAAATAAAATATACAAAATACATGTAAATACATGTATAAATACATTATTAAAATAAAACCATAATAAAATACATCGAAAAATTAAATAAAAATCATAAATAAATACTACATGAATCAATACACATTTTTCATTTTATAAGCAAATTCTAATAAAATCATTTATTATGTTAAATAAATCATTTTAAAATAAGGTCCCCTATTTTGTCCTCTAGCGTCCGAGGTGGACCAATGGGGCACCAGCCTTTGTTGACCGCCCGGTCAACTGTCCCATCCGGGACCTGGCGTTTCAGAATTGTCTTTTCCTCGAATTTCTTCCCTTTTTTACGGCCATCTCATCCATCGATCGCGCTCGCGTTCTTCCTAAGAAATCATCCCTAATGATCACTGATGCCCGCCGGTATCTTAGACCAACATGATGCTCAATGGATTACTCAATAAACGCCGGTCAATAAGGGTTTTCCAGTGTTTATAAATAAGAAGCTCCGCCCTCTCCTAAAATTTGGCCAATTTCATCCACCCAAAAGCCTCGAATTTGATCCTGGAAGGTTCCTCGTGACAGGGGGAGCATTTCAGAGACTCGAATCGGCCAGAGGAGGGATAAGTTTTGACGCGGCGGAGCTCCGGCGTCCGTCCTGCTCCCTGGTCGCCCTATGTATAAGAGCTGTTCTTTCTTGCATTTTAGGTAGATTTTAATTCCAGCTTTTCATTCACGTGCTTAGTTTAGTCTTTAGTTAATTAGCGTAGCGTGAAGTCGACAAATCGAAGTTCGCCGGAGCTCCGCTTTGGCGACTTCTTCACTGTGATCTCGACCGTTTCCGACCGCCATTTTCACCTCACCTCGTTCCCCATCGTGTGCTCCATCTCCCTATCACTTTTGTTCAACCAAGGACCCCCAGTCCTTGCGAATCAGAGCTCCACCTCCGCCTATCGTCGGAGCTCCTCTACCTCACCTCATTTTGCGCCAGAGCTTCAAAACCCGGGGTCGAGGAGATAGCCCTCGTTCCCCCGGTTCTTCCTATGCAGGTCAAGCGACGCACGGAGCCCTTCTGGGCTCGATTCGAACCAGGAAGAGGCTCCTGGAGGTCCCGACCTTCATCGACCTCGCCCGAGCTCCTTGGACCTCCAGGAGCCATGAGAAGACCGCCAGCAGACGCAGGACGCCTCCAGCTACGATCTGAACACCTCAGACGCGAGGGAGAAGCCCGGAGGAGCCCAAGTTTCAAGATCGAAGCTCGCCGCGGGCGAGCTTCTTCCCTGTTCTTCCAGGCGGCTCCATCGCCGTCTGATTAGGGTGGCGCCCCCAGATCACACCAGAGCCGTCAGATGAAGCCCCGCACTGACCGTCAGATCAGCTCGGCTGATCTAATCGCAACCCTTCATCAGCGAAGCGGTATCGGCCGTGGGATGCGCGACGCGTGTCCAAGTGAACTGATCCCCACCGTCCACCAGCGCGCACTTAGGGGTAATTTGCAGATCTTCACCCCAGCCTTTTTGTATTTATTATTTAGCCCTGTAAATAAAAGTCAAAGTTCATTTTATTGTGTAAATTTTGCGTGAACCCCCTATTCATTTCTGATATTACTTTTAGGTCCGGTCCACGTCACCTCACGTGTCGTCCCACGTGAGGTGGCTAATTTGCATATGACCCCCTATATGTTTGTATATTTCTCTTTAGTCCTTAAAATAAAATTTAAAGTGTATTATTTTTGTAAAAATTGCAACCAGGACCTCAGACTTTGCTGAAATCACTATTTGGTCCCTGTGGGTGCGGATCACGTGTAGTCCCACGTGATGGTCATTTTGCGCGGGGGTCCCTAGCGGGTTTTGTATTTCGTTTAAGCCCTTAAAGTTGCAGACCATTGTTGTAGTTTTGGTGTTTTTGCACTACAACCCCTGACTTTATTTTTATTTGCAAAAATGCCCCCGCCAGGCCATATATTTTTGTATACCTTGTCCAAATTTCATGCATCATATTAACTTGAAAAATTCTACAAAAATTAATGTAAGCTCCTGTTAGCTTACTCTTGCATGCCATATTTTTTGTTTTTAATTTTGTTGCATTTTTGCATTTATTAAAAATAAAAAACATGCATTTTATCTACTGTCTAGCTTAGAAAATACCAAAAAAAATAGTAAACCACCTCGAAAAATTCCAAAAAAATTAACTATGGTCTATTTTATCATATTTTAGTGTCATTCCAAAAATCACTAAAAATCTCAAAAGAAAAACCTTAAAAATTCGAAAATACTCAAAAACTTCTAAAAAATATAAAAAATTCTAGAAAACTCCAAAAATTGCAAACTCAAGTTCTGTAGATTTTATCTTTTATTATCTTTATTTTAAAAATAGTTTGGAAAAATTTTGTGGTTGTTTGGTATTTTTAAGCCCTACTTTACTCACAACCAGTAGTTACTTCACTGTTTTGCTTTATTTCAGTATTTAAAACTACAAAAAATACTTCGAAAATATCCAAAAATCACAAAAATAGTAAAAAATCATAAAAATACCAAAAAGATATTATTTCTGAATTTTTGAGCATTTTTTATATTTTTGTAAATATTATATCTCCCCTCTCATTTCATTGTATATACATTCCAATATTGAAAAAAGAAAATAAATATATGTATATAGATATATATATTTATGTATAAAAATCTTAAAATTTAAAATAAAAAAAATCAAAATATAAAATAAAAAAATTTATGTATATATATAACCTATCTATATATATGTATACATACCCTTTATGGGTGTATATCTTTATATCTCTATACTCTATCAATTATATCCATATAAATAAATAAATAAATAAATATATATATAAATATATTATTAAACATAAAAAAAAAGAAAAACCCACAAAAATAAGATTCATACAAGGATGACTCTGTTGTACATGAACATCATAGGTTGCCTCATTTTTTTTCTGCAGTGCTCTCTGTGGTTCGACCTCTACATACTTATTCACTGTGCATTTTGTGGTAGAGATAAATGTTAATTCACAACTTTGGGACTTAATTGATGCATTCTTTCATGTGGGTTAATTGCTGATTAACTGGTGTTCTATGAGCGGTCACCTCCGCGACAATACATCTTGACCCTCGCAAAATACGAGTTATCAGATGGCGCCGTTGCCGGGGAGCAATGAGCGTAGCCTATTAATTTTGTCATTCTTGTTTAGACATTGATTTATCATTGATTTTGTGAGCAGCTATTTATTTTGCAATTGATCACTATGCTCTATTGATTTATTTATTGTGATTAATTTCTTCCTGCTTTATTTAATTGATTGAGCTATACTAATTCAATCTCTTTGTGACTTTGATGCGAGGGCCCGCCACGCGAGGATGATTTCTTAGGAAGCCAAGGCAGCCGAGCTTGGAGGAGGGTGTTCTTCACCTCATGACCATCTAGAGAGAGCACCAAGAACACAAGGGGATGGGGATTAGATAGGTCTAGAGCAATTAGGATTATTTTTGTAATTTATTGTGAGAGAGAGACAATTTTGGCATGTAATAATTAACAGGACTCTACTCTTCACAATGAGGTCTAGTGCCCGGGTGATTGTTCACCTGGGGGCCTCATCGCGGTTTTTTGAGTTTTCCATCGCTTTCTTTTCTTTGTTTCCCGAAGTTTTGAGCTTTCCACCTTTATTTTACTTTGTTTTGTGTGCTTGGAGCCCCTAGATATAGGTTGCTTGATTCAGTAGCTAGGTCCAAACATTAATAAGAACGCATGTTCCTATAGTATACTTCGTATAGATCTAGTCAAACTTAAACAAGCCGGTCGTTTGTCTCTTAGCCCTTGTGCCACAGCGAGCCCCATAAAGCGCTATCTCCTAAACTCAAGTGTGTTGAGCAGAGGAGGGGTGAGCTAAGACCGGACCTTTCAGGCTAAAGATAAATGAGCGACTTATGGTTCTTCACGCTAATAGCAGCTAATGTTTAGGGCGATTTTGTGCCTTGCATACCAACATGTAGATAGGTTTAAAAATTCTGTTTTGCATATCTCATGGAGAGAGCTGGGATGCACTGTAAGTCTTCTACCTCAGCACGCATCATTCGGTTCAATGGTGAGATTTCCATCATGGAACCACTTGCACGGCTTTTCCGCTATCTCCTTCTGATTTTGAGCACCGAGGACTTAAATGAGAATCTACAAAAAAGTTAGATGCTGGTATGAAAACCGACTCAAAAAAAGTGAAAACCCAAAAATTAAAACAAGGGGACTGCTAAATAAACTTTGACTTCAATTAAAATCTGTAATGGTCTATCATTGTACTGGGTTCATAAAGCCCTCATTGTTTTCAGGTACCTTGGAGGGGGACCAAAACCCTACTCCCTTGAGCGAGTGCGACCCCCTAAGGATTAAATCCAAAAACCCAGTCTGCAACTGCCTTGTGTATCGCCTGGATTACCAAAGTAATGGCGCTTCTATCGTACGTAGGCAAGTAGGACTTGGTCACCAATGATGACTCTCTGTTGTGTAGAGCATCGACCCTGTCCGAAGTATTGAGCATAGGCCACACCTTCACGGGGGTGTCTGTCTCATTGTCCTGCGTCCGAGTAGGTTCTTGCACGCTCACGGGTGATTCCGTTGCGAGCGAGAACCGAAGTATTGGTTTCGCCTATCGGCTTCATCTCCTTATTTCTTTGGCTGAGTAGGGATCCAGGAAGGGTTACAAGGACTCCAAAAAGTACAGACTACTGGTTACACAGGAGAAGGACAAGTAAGGGATACTCTTCTGGCAGTACTCTCTCTCCTATAGGGTAGCGTACTAAGGACTTGTTACAAGATATGCCTGAAATCACAACTCTAAAAAAGAAAAGATAATAAATAGCCGAACCTTCACGGCTTCACATGGCGTGAGTTGGTGAACCCGATTTTGTATTGCGTTTGTATGGATCTAGATTAAGGTTCAAAGATCGAGTCCTGCGCCTTTGCGCAAATTTTGTTATGTCAATCTCCTTTGACCACCCCGCTCAGCTGAGCCTTTCTACTATTTTGCACTCCTTTTTATTCCTCGTTGACCACCGTATCCTTCTTCTAATATCCGATCCTTTTTTGTGCTTCACGAAGTTGATCCATGGATGGTTTTCGTCGGGACCATGCTGACACCCACATCGATTCCATGGACTCAACTCCGCCAATAAATTCGAGGCGATTCCCGAGAACCCGATCCGGACTTTGTGGATCGATCTCCAGACTCCTCGCCCTTTCTCTTGGCCACCCAATAAACTGGGATCACTTTTGTCCCGCCTTCGCCATTGTGAATGGAAGTCGATTACAGTCCACATTCTTTGCCATTCACAACATGCTGGGATTGACCTGAATTCCAGCTTCATCATGACGGCCGAACAAAAATTTCAAGTGGTCTGATTTAGACTATCTCATTCTGCAGATAGAAGCCAGAGCAAGCCCTGGAGACTACTCTGGAGTTCCTTTCGTCCGACTCAGACCCCGATATGGCTCCCGGAGGAAAGGGCAAGGGTCAGCAGCCACCCCAACCAGAAGGACAGATGCCAGACCAGAATCAAGTCAATGCACAACTGCTGGCGTCTATCCAGGCCATCCAACAACAGCTGACCGAGCATGCCCTCATGCAGACATCATTTCAGGATATGTTGAAAGATATGATGAACCGAGACGAGGGAGGAGGAGGCAGAGGCAGAGGAGGAGGAGGTGGAGGTGGAGGAGGTGGTGGGCCTAACAATGATGATCCAGAATTCCCACCACCACCCAAGCCTACACTTAAAGAGACATACAATCCGGGAGACAACCAGATGACCGAGTGGATCCTCATTCCACTGGTACACGCTCACTTTGAGCTGAAACCCCAGTTCATTGCTCTTCTCCCTGCATTCCATGGAAATACTAGTGAAGAGCCATACATTCACCTGCAACAATTCTCACGCATTTGCCGCACCACTCACTATCCCAATGTCCCTCTGGACATTGTCAAGATGATGGCATTCCCCTTCAGCTTACAAGACAAGGCCCTCTATTGGGTCAACCATCTGGGGAAGGTTGTGACGACCTGGGAGGAGCTGAAGTCAGCTTTTCTACATAAGTATTACCCTCTCGGTCGGCTCAACCAGATGCGAGCCCGAATCAGTAATTTCTCCCAAGGAGCCCATGAGTCAGTACATGAAGCATGGGAGAGATTCACCGATCTGCAGGAGAAGTGTCCCCATCATGAGATTCCGAAGACTAGCTTGGTCCAGCACTTCTTTGGGGGACTGAACATCGAGAGCCAAAGACTCATTGACGCAAATGTGGGGGTTCGCACTTCAACAAGGATGAAGACATAGTCTGGCAGATATTTGAAGAAATGGCCGAAGGAGAGGCCACCCTCTCTTCATCCAAGGCATATCAGAAGCAGCCCCAGATCCTCCAAAAACAAGTACACATGGCAGCGTCCAAAGAGGCAGAGAGAGATGAGAGTTCCAACCTCAGTATCATCGGGGGCCATCTCTCGAAAGTTGACATCATTGAGAAGCGATCACAAGACCTCGAAAAACTTGCTGTGATCAAGAAGAGGACTCAGAATTTAGACAAGCTTGATCAGATCAACAAGAACCTTGAACTGTTGGTGGGCACCATCAACTCTGTTCAGTCGGCGACACCATCAAAAGCTCCAGCTGAGAAGAAGGACAAGCAGCACCTGCAGCATCAGCCTCAGCCGAGCCAGCAACCACCGACATTCCAACACGTGTACTACGTGCAGGCGCCCGACCAGGGCCAGCCACAGCAGCAGATGGTTGTGTACCAACCAGAGTTTCTTTCAGTACCTGATCCAGTTTTCCCACCACCACCCCTGATTCAGGAATTGAACGGGGTATGGACCAACGACACACAACCGACCCGTCCTATGGGACAACCCCAGGGTCAGCCACTTGCCAACCGGCAATACCACCAACCTCAGGGTGGTCGTTTTGGACAGTCCTCTCAGCCTCATCAGCAATATCATCAGCCTCCCCAGTATGCAAATCAATGGAGGCAGAACCCGCCATACCAACAGCTGCAATACCACCATCCACAGCCGTTTCATCAGTATGCGGCTGCCCCACCTCAGCAATATCAACACTATCCTCCCCCCTCTTATCAGCAACTTCAACTTCCTGCCCCACCCCAACACCACCAGCAACAACCTCCGCACCCATCCATGCAACAGCAGCGTGGTCTGCACGCTGAAACCACCGAGGTACCCCCTATGAACCCTACCATGGATTGTCTGGCCCAACTTGTCAAAGGGCTAGCGGAAATGACCAAGAGGCTTGACGACCTGACCGCCACCAGAACCACCATTCCAGCTCAGGTCAAAGCCAACCCCAATAATTTCAAGAAGAAAGAGCAGGTAGAATGTGATGTCCTGTCCATGTCTGACAATGATATTACTCTTTATTCTAATGCTGTTACTCTCAGGAGCGGTAGGGCCTTACCTCCGCCTGCCACCAAGAAGGGGGTGAATAAAGAAACTGGTGGATCGTCATCTTCCGCATCAGCCGTGCCAGCTACAGGGGCGGGTGAGGAGGAAGAAGAAGGAGAAGCCATTCCACCCGTCGTGTATTCCCATCAGTTCCAGCCGAAAATACAAAAAAATCAGCAAAATCAAAAACAACAAAAAGAAGCTTGCAGCCGAAACAAAGCCGCGCCAGCCTTGGTGGAGCCGCCAGCAGCAGCCGATCCCTCGCCAGCCGACAAAGCAGACGCTACAGTTTTTGCTCGCCCTGCAGCACCCGCATGCCAGGATACAGTTTGTACCCCTTTTTGTAGTCCGGATGTACAACATTCTATGGGCGATGATTTTGATGTAAATAAGAACTCTATTTCTTCTACTAGAGATGTACATATTCCTTTTCCTCATGCAATAGAAAAATCCAAAAATAATTGCAAAACGAAAAAAGGCATTGTCTGATCCAGGAGTTGTGGAAATATTAGACAAGTTGACTGTTGAGATTCCCTTATTGAAGGTCGTGGAATACATGCCAGCTGTGAAGAAAGGACTAAAGGAGGCATGTACCAACAAGCGTCGCCCAACACAGGAGAATAGATGCAGAGATGTTGAAAAGCACGTGCTATCCATGGCCACTGTGGCAGCCATCAGTAATCTCCCACAGAAGAATCAAGACACATGAGCACCTCTTATCAGTTGTGAGATTTTTGACCAGGTCTTCGAGCGCACTCGACAGTGGGTCTTCCATCAATCTTTTTCCATCATCCATAATGCAAGAATTTGGGCTGGGTCCGCTCAAGCAGACACGAATGATCCTTCAGTTCGCTGACCGATCCATCAAGCGGCCCCGGGATCTTTTGGAAGACGTTGTGGTGAAAGTGCAGGAGATGCAATTTCCAGCTGATTTTGTAGTCCTTGATATGGACTCACCAACACCCCTGCTCCAGACCCCTATCATCCTTGGCCGACCATTTTTACGTACTTCAGGTGCCGTGGTTGATTACGGGTCTGGCAGGATCACTTTTAGCTCGAACACCAAGCAAATCACTATAAACATGAGCAGAGAGCCGAATGCCACGACTGATGAGAGCCATGCAGCATCCGAAGCAAACTATGACTTTATTGTAGAGATCAGAGATTCATCCTTGTCATTGAATGACTCATGGACCCAAGAAATCCTCGCACTCGAGGAGGACTTGGAAAGCACATTTACCCTAGGCTCCGATGATTTTTGGGTTACAGATTCTCAGATGCAGGCGCATCTCTTCGATCATCACTCCAGACCGAACACGATCAGCCTAGCGCAGAACCGTTCGGCACATCACAGGGATCTCAACAGAATGATGAGGATGGTAGCCCATTCAAAGAAGTACATCCCACCACCAGCATAGTATCTGAAGTGACCAACATGTTGGACAGATCAACACCAGAACTCAAGCCACTTCCTGCAGGCCTGAAGTATGCTTTCCTTGCGGGTGAAGAACAAATGTATCCAGTCATCATCAGCAGCAGGCTGAATCCGGATCAGGAATCCCGTCTTCTCGAGATTCTAAAAAAGAACCGCAAGGCACTTGGTTGGTGTGTATCAGATCTCCGAGGGATAAATCCAGCTTTGTGTTCGCACCACATCTATCTGGAAGAAGATGCCAAGCCGTCCCGCGAATTCCAAAGAAGGTTGAACCCTAACCTCTGGGACGTCGTCATGAAAGAGATAACGAAATGGTGTGATGCATGCTTTATCTATCCCATCTCCGACTCAAAATGGGTAAGCCCACTGCATGTAGTTTCAAAGAAATCCGGGCTTACCGTGGTAACAAATGACAAAGGAGAAGAAATATCTACTCGGGTACCAACATCCTGGCGGGTGTGTGTTGACTACCGCCGCCTTAATGCAGCAACTAAGAAGGACCACTTCCCCTTGCCATTCATTGATCAAGTCTTGGAGAGACTAGCAGGCAAGGAGTTCTTCTGCTTTTTGGATGGGTATTCCGGGTACAACCAAGTGGCAATCGCTCCTGAAGATCAAGAGAAGACTACCTTCACTTGCCCGTTCGACACTTACGCCTTCAAGAGGATGCCCTTTGGATTATGCAATGCACCTGCAACCTTCTAAAGATGCATGGTAGCAGTCTTTGCCGAGATGGTAGGCAGTTTTCTCGAGGTGTTCATGGACGACTTCTTTGTCTATGGTAATAGTTTTGATTCTTGTCTTGAGCACCTAGACAGAGTGCTTCAGAAGTGTCGGGAAGTCAATTTAGTGCTTTCATGGGAAAAGAGCCACTTCATGGTCACCGAAGGCATCGTGCTGGGTCACGTCGTTTCCAAACGTGGTATGGAAGTCGACCCGACGAAGGTGGATGTTATTGCAAATCTACAGCCACCTCAGTCAGTGAAGAATGTAAGGTCATTCCTTGGGCATGTGGGATTCTACAGACGATTCATCAAGGATTTCAGCCGCATTGCCCGACCTTTGACAGAACTTCTGTGCAAAGAAACTGAGTTCAATGTAGATCAGCAGGTTCTCCTTGCTTTTAATCAGCTGAAAGAGCTTATTACTCAGGCTCCGATTTTACAGCCGCCTAACTAGTCTCTTCCCTTTGAGATAATGACCGATGCATCAGACTTTGCAGTCGGGGCTGTTCTTGGGCAGAGGAAGGAGAAAGCACCCTATGCCATTCACTACGCCAGCAGAACATTAGATGAAGCACAGAGAAATTATACAGTGACAGAGAAAGAGTTGCTGGCTGTGGTTTTCACCCTTGAGAAGTTCAGATCCTATTTGCTTGGATCAAAAGTCACAATTTTTACCGACCACTCTGCTATCCAGTACCTCCAGCAGAAGAAGGATGCCAAGCCGAGACTGATTCGATGGATCCTTCTCCTCCAAGAATTTGATCTAGAAATCAAGGACAAGCCCTGGAGTTCAGAATGTGATAGCAGACCATCTCTCCAGAATTGAGCAGCACGTTCCTCCTCTGAACAGTGCACCCATTACAGAAACCTTTCCTGACGAATCAATCTTAGCAGTGGATTCTCTTCCTTGGTATGCTGATATAGTCAATTACCTCGCCTCGGGGGTAACACCGTCAGACTGGACGTAGAATCATAAGAACAAATTCATGTCGACCATCCAATTCTATCAATGGGAGGATCCTCTTTTATTCAGGGAAGGAGAGGATTGCATTTGGCGCAGGTGCATCCCTCAGGCGGAGCAATCTAGTGTCCTCGAGCATTGTCACTCGCTCGAATCTGGTGGACATCACTCTGGAGATCGTACGTCAACCAAAGTACTTCAGTGTGGTTTCTGGTGGCCCACATTATTTAAGGATGCTACAGAATTTGTCAAACGATGTATTGACTGTCAGAGATTGAAAGGTACACTCACTGCAAAAGATTCGATGCCCCTGAAAATCATTCAGATAGCAGACGTTTTCGATGCATGGGGCATTGACTTCATGGGACCTTTCCCTAACAGTCAAGGTTTTGAGCACATCCTTCTTGACGTTGATTACGTGAGTCGTTGGGTTGAAGCTATCCCTGCTCGAGCCACCGACAACCGAACAGTATGTCAGTTCCTGAAGAAGAACATCATCTCGCGGTTCGGGATACCGAAAATTCTCATATCAAACAGGGGTAGCCATTTCATTAACAGAGAGGTCAAGAAATTGACGAAGGAGTACGGCATCGATCATCGTGTCGTATCTCCTTACCATCCTCAGACCAATGGCATGGCAGAATTATCGATTAGAGAAATCAAGACTATCCTGCAGAAACTTGTCAAGCCAAATAGAAAAGACTGGTCCCAACTCTTAGACTCTGTCCTATGGGCTTATAGAACCGCCTACAAGTCTCCCTTGGGCATGTCGCCCTATCGTCTTGTATACGGGAAGCCATGCCATTTGCCCATCGAATTAATTCACAAGTCCTTATGGGCAGTTAACAGTTGCAATTTGGACTCACGCAAAAGTGGTCAGAAAAGAAAAGATGATCTGAACAGACTCTTGGAATTCCGAGACTATGCATACGATAACACATTGATGTACAAAGAGAAGGTGAAACGCTGGCATGATCGGCACATCAGACGAAAGACCTTTGATATTGGACAGAAGGTGTGGTTATTTGATGCAAAGTTGCAGATATTCCCGGGCAAATTGAAGAGTAAGTGGACAGGGCCATTACGAGTTTGTGAAGTGCGTGACAATGGAAGTATTGCTATATCAGAATTGTCTCCTGACGCACAACCATTCGTCGCCAACGGTCAACTCCTGAAGCCTTACCTCGAACCAGATACATTCTTGGCTGTTGTTGACTCCATTCAGCTCGTACACCATGATGACATATCCACAGCAGCGACAGCATCAAAAGATTCAGACAATGTACTCCAAAAACTGTTTATCTGATTTTCTTCTTTTCTTCTTTTCTTCTTTTCCTTTTCTATCTTCTTTTTGTATCTAAAAGGTGCCGCCCTTGTAGACAGTTTTCCATACTTAGGACGTACTTTGTCCTAAGTATAGGGGGATGTGCACCCCGAGTTTTTCATTTCATTTCGATCCTCTCCATTATCTCCTCTTCTTGTCTATACTTAGGAGTATCTTACCCTAAGTATAAGGGGAGACAATCTGAGTACGATCTGTGTATTCCCACCCTTGACCCTCCCTGCTTTTTGTACAGTCTGCTATACTTAGGCTTACTTGATCCTAAGTATAGGGGGGACGGTCAACTTCTCATTCATTCCTTTTTCATTCATATATTCTTTAGACTTGTCTATACTCAGTACGAGTTATGTCTTCTCTTTTCTCTTCGACCTATGAGGACATAGCTCAAGATAAGTATAGGGGGGTCGTATATACCATGTATATACTATAAGCCATAACTCATACTGAAAAATAAAACATCACCTCAATCTAAAAAAAAAGGAGTTCTGTAATAATAAAAGATGATTGTGACCTCCTCAGACTCTTTGTACTTTTACTGATTAATAAGTCAGGAAAAGTGTTTTGTGCAGAAAGTTCTCTTTGAAAAATCTCTTGAAAATTGCTTGAAAAATAATGTTTACAAGTATTCAACCTTTCTAAAATTAATTTTGTGTGTAAAATTTATTTTCTTTGAGTGAAATAAAAATGTGTGAAAACTAGTGTGCAAATGATTGGAAAATTTGGTTGTCAAATTGTTTGAAAAATCTATCTATCCTATGTAAAAAAACATTTGCAAAATCATTTTCAAATGCGTGTACATGTTTGTAAAATTATTTTGGACTATAGTTTTCGAAAATCTTTTGAAAATGATTCTCGAATAAGTCCGAGGAGTCTGCACAAAAATCTCTCATACAAAAATAAGCAATAATACCAAATAAATCTTATAAGAGCCAAAACTATGTTGTACATCAAATACAGTTTTTCTTCTTTTGTATATACTGATTAATAAATCAGGTTAAATACCTATATAGTATGATTTGAAAAATAGTGTGAACTGTTTGAAAAATTTGCTGTGAAATGTTTTCAACCTGTGTAAAATTGTTTAGATTGAAAAACTTTTTCTTTGTGTGGAATAAAGGATTTGAAAAACCTATGTGCAAATGTTTTGAAAAATGTTTGTCAAAATTATTGTGGAAAATGTATATATATAGTGTGAAAAAGCTTTGCAAAAATAATTTTCAAATGTGTGTAAATGATTGCAGAAATTATCGTGTACTATAGTTTGCCAAAATTATTTTCAAACTAGACCTGAGGAATAAAAGCATCATTACAAATACTTGTAAATCGTAAATAAAATATATAAAATTCTTGCTAAACAATCTGAATAAACTACTTCATTAAAACCTGTAAAGTTTTTATAAATCCATATATTTTGTAAATAAGGCGGCACGCCTGTGTAAATAATTGTAAGTACTTTTTGTATGTGTCAAGCTTTTTATTTGCAAAAAAAATTCTTTTTGTAAAAAGATTCTTTGATTCTTGTAAATTCTTTGTGAAAAATTGCATCATTCATAATGCATAGCATGAACATACCATTCATATTCTTTTTGAGTGAGTTTGATGATTGAATCAGTCCAATAAAGTCTAAAATTGGAGCTTGGTTAGACCTTACCGCACCTAACTGCACTGGAACCTTACGGGAACTAGGTTTAAGGTACTTCAGGTCTATGCAGACTTAATTCTTTGAGAAATCAGGGTTGGGTTCAAGTCACCTCAACTGACTAACTAGAACTTTTCGAGACACACGCATGACTCTTGCCGACCGTGACCTAACTTGGACACTTGCACCTTTCACTTGGCTCAACTCAGTTGGAGTGGTGAGGGGGTTGGATTTGTTAGTCTGAGACGCACACGGGTGGAAACATTCATCCTCTTCTAGGGAGAGAAGTGCACCCCAACCTGGTTCAATAGCCATGAGGTCTAACGACAGGAGATTGTGGGTTGCAATAAAGCTTCAAAAGAGAGATAGTCTACTGGCTCAAGAGGAAAAACTCCTTATGTAAATGCTGCTGTGAATAGTATGTTGAAAAAAAAATGGTCAGGCCTGTACAAAAATAAAATGCCTGCAAAGTATGTACATATGTGTAAAGCCAATAAGCAAGCTTGAGTTCCAAAGTCAAATATGTGAGTCTGCAGCTGGATGACTTGACTACACTGGTCTTGCATCCTAGGATAGGTAGCTACACTGGCTACCGTCCATTCTTCTCTTCACCCCCTCCTCTTGAGCTGGTTGCCACTTGAACTTAGAAGGGAATACCCTGCTCCTCGAGGAAAGAGCTGTTGGATTGGGGAATCATTGGGTTGTCATTCTGGAGAAGTCAGTTCCTTTGTCATTTCAGTTGGGGAGATCCACCATCACTTACACTGTACAAGTTAGCTTCATAGTAATAAGGGTTTGCGTATGATATAGACCAGTTCTGACCAGGCTATTGAGGTGGGTTGAACCGAGTTCTGTGACTCTCGAAGGCTGATATATTTTAAAACTGGTTCCCGACTAGGTTCCACACACATCTACACCCAAGGTCTGACAGGAGCTCCAAATTCAGATTTTATAAAGACATACATTGCACTGAAAGCACCCCTATTCACTCTATCCTTCTTTAATTCTCTTTTTCTTTTCTTTATTCTTTTTGTACTTATTGCATAAGTATTTGCTAGGGACTAGCAAAGGCAAGTATAGGGGGGTGATGAATCTCCATTTCATCACCTTTATTCTATCATTTTGGCCTCAAAAACCCCAGCAAATGCATGTAAATAACATCAATTTGTACATAATAGCCTTCATTATTCATTGTATTAATTATACATTAAATAAGTTTTTTAATGCCAAAATTATAGAATAAAGAGAAGAAAAGAAAAAAGAATAAAATATTGCAGATATTTTATGACCCGAACCCCGAGAACAAGGCCAGCATGGAATTGGTCCACAAGGAATAAAGTAGGGAGAGATAAGGGCCAACAGTACAATAAGTACCCTATTTATTTATTCATTTATTTATGAATTTTTGACACCTATTTTATATATAATTATTCATTCATTAAATAAAGAAAGTTTGTACATGAAAGTTGTAGATAATAATATAAATAAAAATACAAAATTGAGTTTGTATAAAAATAATACTTAGTGTACATTTTATACCCAGAATAAAAAGCCAAAATCTCAACTTCACAGACCCGTATCTTGCAAATAAAAACTCAAATCACCCAAAATCACCTTTAATTGTATATAGCTTTCCAAGAGCTATTTAATAAAATTGGTTTCATAATTTTTGGAGTCTATATGTGAAAGTTAGGTTTTTGGGCCCACATTGTGCAGCCTGCCTGATTAAAATATTCAATTTATTCATTGTCCATTATTTTTATCAAATTATATTTTCAGAATTTTGTAAATAATGTATATAATACATGTACATATTGAAATTATAATAAAACAAAAAAGGATTTATAAAATAAAATAAGTCTATGCAAGATAATAGGCATAATACCTATGTTAAGTATATATCTAAATAAAGAGGGGAAACATTCTTTAATCATTTTATTCTTTCATATTTTTATAATAATGTAAATATTACATATAACTTATTAAAAATACAAATCCAAAAATAAAAACCAAGAAAATACATCAAATAAATTAAGTATATATAAAATATAGGTAAACTACCTATAGGTATACCTACATATATATATGTACCTATTTATTTAAATATGAAAATCAACTCATAAAAATCAAATAAAAATACCCTCACACTCACAAAAATAAATTATAAATTTGTAAAATAAGCCAACAAAATAATAAAATAAAATAAACAAAATAAAAATAAAATATACAAAATACATGTAAATACATGTATAAATACATTATTAAAATAAAACCATAATAAAATACATCGAAAAATTAAATAAAAATCATAAATAAATACTACATGAATTAATACACATTTTTTATTTTATAAGAAAATTCTAATAAAATCATTTATTATGGTAAATAAATCATTTTGGAATAAGGTCCCCTATTTTGTCCTCTAGCGTCCGAGGTGGACCAATGGGGCACCAGCCTTTGTTGACCGCCCGGTCAACTGTCCCATCCGGGACCTGGCATTTCAGAACTGTCTTTTCCCCGAATTTCTTCCCTTTTTTACGGCCATCTCATCCATCGATCACGCTCGCGTTCTTCCTAAGAAATCATCCCTGATGATCACTGATGCCCGCCGATATCTTAGACCAACATGATGCTCAATGGATTACTCAATAAACGCCGGTCAATAAGGGTTCATTCCAGTGTTTATAAATAAGAAGCTCTGTCCCCTCCTCAAATTTGGCCAATTTCATCCACCCAAAAGCCTCGAATTTGATCCTGGAAGGTTCCTTGTGACAGGGGGAGCATTTCAGAGACTCGAATCGGCCGGAGGAGGGATAAGTTTTGACGCGGCGGAGCTCCGGCGTCCGTCCTGCTCCCTGGTGGCCCCCAGGTATAAGAGCTGTTCTTTCTTGCATTTTAGGTAGATTTTAATTCCAACTTTTCATTCCCGTGCTTAGTTTAGTCTTTAGTTAATTAGCGTAGCGTGAAATCGAAAAACCGAAGTTCACCGGAGCTCCGCTCTGGTGACTTCTTCACTGTGATCTCGACCGTTTTCGACCGCCATTTTCACCTCACCTCGTTCCCCATCGCGTGCTCCATCTCCCTATCACTTTTGTTCAACCAAGGATCCCCAGTCCTTGCGAATCGGAGCTCCACCTCCGCCTATCGTCGGAGCTCCTCCGCCTCACCTCATTTTGCGCCAGAGCTTCAAAACCTGGGGTCGAGGAGATAGCCCTCGTTCCCCCGGTTCTTCCTATGCAGGTCAAGCGATGCAAAGAGCCCTTCTGGGCTCGATTCAAACCAGGAAGAGGCTCCTGGAGGTCCCGACCTTCATCGACCTCGCCCGAGCTCCTTGGACCTCCAGGAGCCATGAGAAGACCGCCAGCAGACGCGGGACGCCTCCAGCTACGATCCGAACACCTCAGACGTGAGGGAGAAGCCCGGAGGAGCCCAAGCTTCAAGATCGAAGCTCGCCGCGGGCGAGCTTCTTCCCTATTCTTCCAGGCGGCTCCACCGCCGTCCGATCAGGGTGGCGCCCCCAGATCACACCAGAGCCGTCAGATGAAGCCCTGCACCGACCGTCAGATCAGCTCGGCTGATATAATCGCAACCCTTCATCAGCGAAGCGGTACCGGCCGTGGGAAGCGCGACGCGTGTCCAAGTGAACTGATCCCCGCCGTCCACCAGCGCGCACTTAGGGGTAATTTGCAGATCTTCACCCCAACCTTTTTGTATTTATTATTTAGCCCTATAAATAAAAGTCGAAGTTCATTTTATTGTGTAAATTTTACATGGACCCCCCTATTTATTTCTGATATTACTTTTAGGTCCGGTCTACGTCACCTCACGTGTCGTCCCACGTGAGGTGGCTAATTTGCATATGACCCCCTATATGTTTGTATATTTCTCTTTAGTCCTTAAAATAAAATTGAAAGTGTATTATTTTTGTAAGAATTGCAACCAGGACCTCAAACTTTGCTGAAATTACTATTTGGTCCTTGTGGGTGCGGATCACGTGTAGTCCCACGTGATGGTCATTTTGCACGGGGGTCCCTGACGGGTTTTGTATTTCGTTTTAGCCCTTAAAGTTGCAGACCATGTGTTATAGTTTTGGTGTTTTTGCACTACAGCCCCTGACTTTATTTTTATTTGCAAAAATGCCCCCGCCAGGCCATATCTTTTTGTATGCCTTGTCCATTTATTTCATGCATCATATTAACTTGAAAAATTCTACAAAAATTAATGTAAGCTCCTGTTAGCTTACTCTTGCATGCCATATTTTTAGTTTTTAATTTTGTTGCATTTTTATGTTTATTAAAAATAAAAAACATGCATTTTATCTACTGTCTAGCTTAGAAAATACCAAAAAATAGTAAACCACCTCGAAAAATTCCAAAAAATTAACTATGGTCTATTTTATCATATTTTAGTGTCAGTCCAAAAATCACTAAAAATTTCAAAAGAAAAACCTTAAAAATTTGAAAATACTCAAAAACTTCTAAAAAATATAAAAAATTCTAGAAAACTCCAAAAATTGCAAACTCAAGTTCTGTAGATTTTATCTTTTGTTATCTTTATTTTAAAAATAGTTTGGAAAACTTTTATGGCTGTTTGCTATTTTAAGCCCTACTTTACTCACAGCCAGTAGTTACTTCACTGTTTTGCTTTATTTCAGTATTTAAAAATACCAAAAATACTTTGAAAAATATCCAAAAATCACAAAAATAGTAAAAAATCATAAAAATACCAAAAAGATATTATTTCTGAATTTTTGAGCATTTTTTTATATTTTTGTAAATATTATATCTCCCCTCTCATTTCATTGTATATACATTCCATTATTGAAAAAAGAATATATATATAGATATAGATATATATATTTATGTATAAAAATCTTAAAATTAAAAATAAAAAAAATCAAAATATAAAATAAAAAAATTTATGTATATATATAACCTATCTATATATATATGTATACATACCCTTTATGGGTGTATATATTTATATCTCTATACTCTATCAATTATATCCATATAAATATCTATATATAAATATATATTATTAAACATAAAAAAAGAAAAACCCACAAAAATAAGATTCATACAAGGATGACTCTGTTGTACATGAACATCATAGGTTGCCGCATTTTTTTTCTGCATTGCTCTCTTTGGTTCGACCTCTACATACTTATTCACTGTGCATTTTGTGGTAGAGATAAATGTTAATTCACAACTTTGAAACTTAATTGATGCATTCTTTCATGTAGGTTAATTGCTGATTAACTGGTGTTCTGTGAGCGGTCGCCTCAGCGACAATACATCTTGACCCTCGCAAAATACGAGTTATCAGTAGGCTACTAAAAATAGAGAATAAAATAAAAAGAGAAAAAATGGAGAATTTTCAAAAGAAGACAAACAACATGTACACATTTTTTTACTTTTCTAATTTTAATAATTTTTGTATTTTTAATAAAAGATATTTACAACAGAAAAATACAATAAAATGCTAGGAATAAAATACAAAAACAAAGAGATTTTTTTTGGATTTTTCAGTAATTAAGAAGAGTAAATAAAAAATGAAGAAAGAAAGAAAGGTACAATATATACAAAATACACCTAGGTCCCAAAACTCAAATTTTACAAACGAGCTCCGATTTCAATGAAACCAATTCCGTTGGATAAATAATTTTCTAACTTGAACTTTAAAAGAGAGTTTGGTGAATTTGGAGTTTATACGGAGTTAGAATTTGGCCTGGAAGTTGGACTTTACGGCTTTTTGTCTTTGGGATTTAGGAGCATTTATTTGAGGTAAAATTTATTTTGTATTTTTTATTTTTATATACTTTTTATGAAGAATTTAGAGAAAAAATTAGCTAAAAAGGAGTTGAAATGAATTTATTAAAAAATACATGAAGTTTTAGGCTATTTATAGGTGAAAAACTCCTTTAATTATGCAGCTTTTTATTATTAATTTATTTTGTACAATCTAATATACAATAATTAGTGTGTTTTATTCACAATAATGATTTTATTAATTTATTGATTTTATGGACATTTATTTGGGATTTTACTCGGGTATTTTCTAAGATCAACATATTGAGATGATGAATCGCGGATTCATCAATAATTAGAAGCATCAAGATTTTCGAGACGGGAGAGGTGATCAGCTACCACGTTCTTCTTTCTAGGTTAATCTCTAATGTCCAAATCAAATTCCTGGATAAATAGAATCCACCTAAGAATACACTCCTTCACGTCCTTCTTTTCCATTAAATACTGTAGTGTTGTATGGTCTGTGAACACAATCACCTTGGATCCGATAAGATGAGATCTGAATTTATCCAAGGTAAATACTACCGCAAGCATCTCCTTTTCCGTAACTATATAGTTACGTTGAGCGGTATCAAGCACTTTGCTTGCGTAGTGTATGTCAAACGGGACACCATCTTCTAACGCATCCCCTACAGCAAAATCTGAGGTATCCGTCATGATCTCAAAAGGAAGAGACCAATATGGGACTTGTAGGATCGGGGCATCCGTGATCATCCATTGTAATTGCTTAAAGGCCTCAAGACATTTATGATCGACAATAAACTCCATGTCTTTGCCTAAAAGCTCAGTTAGCGATCGGGCAATCTTCGAAAAATCCTTGATAAATCTCCGATAAAATCCAACATGCCCGAGGAATGACCGCAACTGTTTCACGTTGTTTGGTAGTTGGAGTCGTCTGATCACGCCCACCTTGGCAGGTCAACCTCCATTCGTCTCTTGGAGATGACATGCCCCAACACAATGCCCTCTGTCACCATGAAGTGACTTTTCTCCCAAGAGAGCACCAGATTGACCTCACAATATATTTTGAGGACTCGGTCCAGATTCTTAAGACAGGAATCGAAGGAATCGCCGTGGACCAAGAAGTCATCCATGAAGATTTGCGGGAATTCACCGACCATTTCGGCGAATACTGCAATCATGCACTTTTGAAATGTACCGGGAGCATTGCATAACCCAAAGGACATGGGCCTGAAAGCATATGTACCAAAGGGGCATGTAAACGTGGTTTTCTCCTGGTCCTCAGGAGCAATGGCTACTTGATTGTAGCCCGAGAACCCATCTAAGAAGCAGAAGAATTCTTTTCCCGCCAATCTCTCTAAGATCTGATCAATGAACGGAAGAGGAAAATGATCCTTCTTCATTGCTGCATTCAGGCATCTGTAATCCACACAGACATGCCACGACGTGGGTACTCGTTGGTGGTCGTCTGGATTCCCAACTTTTTGGGACAACATGAATAGGTGTCACCCACTTGGAATCGAAAATCGGGTAAATGAAACCCGCGTCGTACCATTTCTCTATCTCCTTCTTCACGACCTCTCGTAAATTTGGATTCAACCTACATTGGTATTCACGAGAGGGTTTAGCCTCATTTTTTAAGTAGATATGGTGCGAACACAGATCGAGATTTATCTCGTGGAGATCGGAGATGTTCCAGCCTATCGCCTTGCAATTTTTCTCCAGGATCTCTAGAAAGCGAGATTCCTACTCCTCGGTCAATCACGAACTAATGTTGACCTGATACTTCCTCTCTTGTCCCTCAAAGAAGGCGTACTTAAGTTTTGTGGGTAAAGGTTTGAGCTTAGGTAAGGTGTGATAATCAAGGATGTCTAGATCAATCGAATCTAGCTCTGTGCTGGTAGTGGATGGATCTATCTTTGAGGTTACTGCCACCAACTCATTTGGCTATGGAGTCGGATCGTCAAAGGTTTTCAAGCAATTGGCAAAAGCCATGTCCAACTCATCATCCTCATCTTCTGATTGTCCTAAAGAGGGAAGGATTGATAGGCCCAGCTGGGCCTCTACATCATCGAAGATGTAGGGGGATGCATATTCTGCGATGTACTCGTTCCTAAGGCTCTCATAGACTGTCTCATGCACAAAATCTTCTCCAGAGGAGAAGGACTCATCGGTGCTGGCTGGGTTTTGTCTCCATGGCCCAACAGTGACTACATGAATGCAATATGCTTCAGACGAAGAGTACTCGGTGCTGGATTCTGAATCTGGCCTCTGCCACCTGGTCTGCTTCATCTCAAGTTCCTCATCTCCGCCTGGAGTTTGGAACTGTATCTTCCCGATCTTGTAATCAAATAAGGCCCCTACTATTCTGAGGAAGGGTCTTCCTAAAATGATATGAGAATCTCTCCAATTTCGCGGGGTCTCCATATCAAGGACTGTAAAGTCCACCATGTACTCTTGACCCTCGACTTTGATGATAACATTCCTCAATTTTCCCTGGGACCTCTTGGTTGATTTATCTGCAAACTGGAGTAATGCTCTGGATTTCCTAAGAGGTCCCAGATTTAGCCGCTCATAGAGGGTTGTAGACATCAAGTGTTAATTGAGGATCCATTATATAGGAGAGTGCGTGCAAACGTGGTGTCATCGACATGACTCACCACATAATGGGTACCCATGTCCCTTCGTTTCCTTGGAAACACATTCTTTATGGCGCAAGTAGTGGCTACTGACATAACGCGCTTCTCAACACGGCTTTTGGTCTTCATGCTGACCCTAGTAGGTGTGCATCTCACCTTGAGGTACTTCTAGAATGCATGTGTCATGTCCACATACTTATCGAAAGGGATTGTGATCTTGACATATTTATTATAGAACTCAGCCATCTCAAGGTCATCTTTTTAGTTTTTTTTAGTTTTCTTTTTGCCACCCTTAAGGACTCAAGGAAAAGGGATTATTGATGCTAAGTCAGATTCTGAAACTGAAAGATCTTCATTAAAGCAGGAAACTGAGTTCTTTACATGACTCTGACTCTGACACTAACTCTGATTCAGGCAAAAAAGAAATTTCTGCTGCGAAACCGGTGATGCGTCTTCCACGACTGTTGGGACGTCCTCCTCAGATGGAGATGCAGGCTCCTCATCGGTTTTGCCGGACTCACTGCTGGTGCTCCTCTCCTTCGTCTTAAAGGATTTGGAAATCCTCTTCTTCTGCTGGCGGTGGTGGTGATGCTGCTCCTCTACCTCCAAGTTCTCCTTAGGTAGAGACTTGGCGACGTCTTCCTCCTATGCCCGTGCCCGATCAGGTACGATCACGTTCCTTCCGCTCCTGAGGGACATATTATTAACATTATTGTACGAAAGGATCTCATGTTCAGATAGAGAGTTATCTGAATAGTATACCTCATCTCGTGGTCGGTTCTGACCCTGATTCAGGCTATTTGGTTGGCCTAAACCTGGGCAGGAATTGGGGTCTTTGGCGCCATTTGCTGATCCTGGATGCGTGAAACGTGGTTTAGATCAGTCCATATATCCAGGTAGTCATTCTGTATATGTTGGACCCTATCAGTCAGGGTCTGGATCCCTAAGGTGAGGGACTCCAATTCACTTGTGGGTGGGACTTGCTGTTGCTGACTAGAGGACGAGTGTCTAAATTGGCTCTGCTGGGCATGCTGGTACTGCTGCTGATGGGACGGTGGTGGCAGAGGAAAAGCCGATGCGTGAGGAAATCAATGATGCATGCACGAGATAGAAGGCGTACCTTGCTCCAGCAGTCTACATGCAATTATGATCTGCGCATAAGTTAAAACTAATCTATATTGATGCAAAGGCGAGAACCGTCCTAAACAGAAGCTCCTATTATCGTAAAGCACTGGTTTATTTGTCTAAGTCCAAGCGTGATCTATAGGAACATATATTCTTATTAGGGCTTTGGACCTAATGCTACCTGGCTCAACAAAATAAAAACCTAAATCTAGGGGCTCAAGCATACAAATCCACATAAAAACAAAAGAAAGCGGTGAAAACCAAAACCAGCGGTGGGGTCCCCCGAGCACACCGGTGCTCGACGAAACAGATCCCGAGAAGTCACAAGTCTGAAATTCCTTTCCCTGTATTATTACAATAATCAAATGATCTGTAGAGAAAGTAAAGCTAATCTAAGCTAAACTACGGCTCCCACACTCCTGCTCGCCTCCTCGCGCTCTCCTGCGGCTCCGTACAGAAGGGAGCCGCCTCTGAATCCCGCAGTTGCATCGGCTCTTCGAGAAAAGCCGCCTCGGTCCCTCGCAAGAAATCAAACAAGAGTGTATCAGACCAGATTATTATAAAAAATATGCAGAGGAAAATAAAATAAAAGAAAATATATGAAAAAATGAAAATAAACAAATAAAATAAAAACAATCAAAAACAAAATAAAAGAAAAAAAAGAAAACAAAAAGCCGTGAAAAGCCGTAAAAGAAAGAAAAGTCGCAAAAAAAGCCGTGAAACTGAAAATCGAACAAAAAACAAAAATAAAAAGGACTACTAAGCCATGCTCCCCGGCAACGGCGCCATTCTGATGACCGAAGTGAACCTCTCACTATCGGGACAAGGTAAAAATATTCGGTGTCATTGTGACCCGAATAGAGAGACTCAGTCAACAAGAAAAATCAGACCACTAAAATATGTCAAAAAGCCAATGAAATCGAAGAGCGGTCTTCGCTACTTATTTAACCTGGTATAGCAACCAGGGTCGAACTCAAGGAGCACAGGTTGGTCAAATTGGCATACAAAGTAGTTAAAAATAAATTAAAATAAAATAAAGAAATGAATTTTTGGTGGATTTTATATATTTTTAATTTTTTTGCGATTTTTTATTATGAAGAAAGTAAGGAAAAGGCTAAAAAGATCACATTCAACAATTTATTCAATGCATCAAAACAACTCAGAAAATTTAAATAAAATTGTTTTTGTGTTTTTTTTTATATTTTTAAGTGTTTTTGGTAATTATTTTCAGAAATTTGTAATTTTTAGTTGATTTTATAAAAAATTAGAAAAGGTATAAACAATGAACTAATGTGCAACCAGATTTGAAAGGCTAATTAAAAATAGATTGTTAGCCTATAAAAATCTGAAGGTAATTTTTATGAAAAATAGAAATAAAGACTAAACTATAGAAACCAAAATTGCAATTTTTTGATTTTTTAGAATTTTTAATAATTTTATAAGGTTTTTAGTGTTTTATATTTTTATGGGTTTTATAAATCCAAACAAGATGAAAATTGGTCTAAAGCAAGTAAACAACCAAGCAAACAGTACCTAATTTTTTTTGTAATTTTTAGAGGGGTTTTTATATTTTTATTTGATTTTATAATTCAAACAGTGACAAAAATAAGGGTTTTTGATTGTTTAAAAATAGCAAACAGTAATAAAAATGTACCAAAAATGTTGTGAAATTTTTACACAGTGGCAAGGCCATGTGTCCAAATTTCACAAGGTTTGGAGTTTATTTGATGTTTTATTCAACCAATAGAAGACACACATCACACGTGGACCTAAGTGAAAGAAAAATAAGTTCGAAGGGCTGAAAAGTAACACACGTGCATACTATAGGGGGTTCAGTGTAAATTTTCCATCAAATCCATCACATGTTCGAATTTTGTACAAACAGGGGTATAAATGCAAATATTATAACTAAAACTTCAATTCGTAACATCAAATAATCCCCAAGCCCATACTTGCAAAAGCCCAGTAACTCACGTGTCGAAGCACGCATACCACAATAGGAAAGACTAAATTACAAATATAAAAAACCTAAGGTCCTAGGTGCAAATTATCCGAATTAAAAAACAACTAACACAAATATTTACAGGACTCGAAAATAAATGCAAAACTGAAGAGGGCCTAAGTGATATTTACCCTCGTTATTAATGATCCAACGGCGGCAAGGGCTCCATGTATGATCGGACGGTGGTCTTCCACCTCAGAAGTAGCAAAATGACAACCGTCCCCTACAAGGTAACTCTAAGACCCTAGTCTGGCCACTCTTTCCTCGAGGAGCGGGGTATTCCCTTCTAAATTCAAGTTCAACCGGCTCAAGAAGAGGGGGAAGAAGAGAGTGGACCATGGCCAGTGTAGCCATGTATCCTTGGGAGCTCAACCAGTGTAGCTAAGTCTCCCTGCTGCAAGATACATGAGATGGAGCATGAATACCAGGCTTTGCTTATTGCACTATATACACTCCGGTGGGATTATCATTTTCTATCAGACCCACCACTTTTTTTGGAGTTATTATTTTCTTTTTGCATTTTTTTGATGTGCATATATGCAACATATCTACAAAGTGCAGCATATATACATAAGAAGTTTTTCCTCTTGAGCCAGTAGACTATCCCTTTTTTGAAGCATTATTGCAACCCACAACTCCTGTCGTTAGACCTCATGGCGACCAGACCAAGTTGAGATGCACTTCCTTCACTATAAGAAGAAGAGAGGTTCCGCCTAGAAGTACTACCCTCATATGCTACCATAAGTCAAGGAAGACTGCCTCCTCACCACCTCATCCGTAGAGAGCTCGGTGTAAAGTGCTGGTCCAAGTAAAGCCATTGTCTGAAAGAGTCATGTGTGTGTTGTTAAGTGCTCTACTTAGGCTCATCGAGATGACATATGATCATAGCCTAGTGGACTCAAAGAATTAAGTCACCATGGACCTGAAAAGTCTCAACCCTAAGCCCTATAAGGTTCCTCTTAGAATTAGGTGGATTAAGATCTTAACCAAGCTCCATTTTTCAATTTAATTCCAGGATAGTTTAAATGTCAACTATGATCCTGGAAAAACTATACAAGTATTTACAAAGATGCTATTTATAACATATTTACACATGTGCAAAATTTTTGAAAAATGTTTTGAAAACATGAATGTATGCATGAATGCAAGTTTTGCAAAATATTTACACAAATTTACATAAGGTTTTTGCAAACTTTTGATTTTCAAAATATTTTACAAAAATTTTGTACTATATACATAATTTTGATATCAAAATATTTACAAGTCATTTACACAAAAGGTTTTTACAAACATTTTTACAAAAATAATTTGTACAAATAGCTATGTTTGTGCAATAAAAGAATTTTATTTACAAGGAAAAATGTTTAATTTTTATGGATTTTTGGGTTTTAGCCATTTTTATTTATTAACACACTCTCACAAAGTACGAGTTTTGGCTAAAGTATATATGAAATATATACGGCACCCCCCTATACTTAGCTCGAACGATGTCCTCAGAGTCAAGAGCGATGCAGAAGACATAACCCGTGCTTAGTATAGGGAAGTGAAAAGGAAGTCTATTTACAAAGACAAATGAAAAGAGGATCTCGGGGTTTCCCCTTATACTTAGGATCAAGTAATCCTAAGTATAGCAGGCTGTACACGAAGGGAATTCCGAGTGGAGAATGTACATGGTCTACCTTCCCTATACTTAGAGTAAAATATCCCTAAGTATAGGCAGCAAAATAGAGGTAGAAAATGACGAAGAAGATAAATATCTACCAGATGGAAGGGCATCACTCCCCCTATACTTAAGGTGAAGAATCCTTAAGTATAGGCAACAACAGAAGTGATGAAACAGAACGAAAGGATCAACTCAGTGTTTCCACCCCCTATACTTAGGCTGAGGTATATCCTAAGTATAGCAAAGATAATCCTAAGCATAGCAAAGATAATCCTAAGCGAGACCTGGGGTGAAAACAACACGGAAGAAAGAAGGAATAACTCATGACAAAACACATATATACAAAAAGGTACAATGTTGAGGTGCCTCTCAACAAGCGCTAGATTTTATGCCCCTAGCTGGGCGCAAAGGCTAGGATAACGCTGTGTCAAGGTTCCAGACGACATCTGTAAGGTGAATGCCATGCTGTCGTCGCAGTCTCGGTATAAGAACAACGACAAAATCAACAGTGTAAAGAAAGACACCCAGGTATGCAATCAGACGGGTGTATGCTACCGGCCAATGATATGGGAATAAGGACTCGGAATCCGGTAGCACAAAAGAAATCATCGGCTCAGGATCAGACTGGAGTGGAAGTGTAGAGCCAAAGAAATCAAACATGGAGAAGGATGGATCAGTCACAGAATCCTCCACGTTAATCAATGTCTCAAAAAGGTGTGGGAAATCAAGATCAGGAGACTCCCTAAGAAAACTTATATCCGATGTATATAATGGAGACAAATCAGACAGATCATCGAATATCTCAAGGATTGGGTCATCCTCGCGAGGGTCGTCGAGGTGAGGCAACTCAGAAGTAGAAGGATCAGAAGACTCAGTTTCGTGATCCGACAGATCGGATACACTCTCAGAAGGTGAAATCGAGTATGCATCGTCTGGGACATCCTCCCGCAGATAACCCTCGGGGAGGAATGTAAGATCATCGGTGAGAAATTGAGGATCAAGATCTATAAGGGCATCTGCGCTGCTGTCAAGCACCCACTATGTGCACCAGGATGCATCATCATCAGAAGTCTGGCTCTCGGTAATCTGGAAGCAGGAGAAGGTACTGGTCAACATCGCGGAGGCTGACAATGTGGCTGAAACTGATCCTCGCTCAGTGGCAATGCTGGCTGGCATCTGCTCCTCATGGAATGTGTCTATCTCTACAAACTGGAGGAGAGAAGGCTCGAATACGGGAGTATCTATATCAGTCATCCCAAAGTGGCATCCCGCATCGAGCTGTGGCTGCTGGGCTGAGTCCTGGTATCTGTCTGAATCCGAGAAGTATCTCTGCAGAAGAAAAGCTGAGTCATCTGGGGCTGGACTCTGAAATGGCTAGATCGATGGATGTAGTAGCGGGGGCTCCTCCATCTCCTGGAATATCAGAAGATCTGATATCCAAGAATCGTCAACTGAAAACTCTGGGGCTGACTCAAACTCTAGCTGGAAGACCAACGGGAACTCGAGTAGACTCTGGGTCAGAACCTCCACTGTAGCAGTCATCTCCTCTGTACTCTGTGATGCTGCAGAATCCAAGTCCTCGATCGGGTGTGTAGAAACTGTATCCTCATCATGTGTGGCACACCCTACTGGTACTGCAACATCCTCATGTGTTGTCCCGACTACGGCATCTCGTGAAGATGGTCTCTGTGAAAGTAACCTCGAGATGGCATCCAGTAAGTCAATGTCGGAACTGCGGTGTGAATCGCCACATGAGGTAATCACCACTGCTAACTGATCCATGGTCATCCCCTGCATGGAGATCTCAATAAGGTCTGTTAGTGAAAGTATGTGCTCAGGAAATCTCCTCAAGAGGTCAAGAAACCTCGACCATGCCTCATATAGTGGCTCCTGGGGGTCTACTGAAAACTCTGTGATCAAGGACTGCATCATCTCTGCTCTACGCTGGGGAAAGTATCTCTATAGAAACTCGAACTGTAAGTCTCCCCACGTAGCGAATCTCCTTCCCAATCATCGGTGCCATCTCATGGCTCTATCCTGAAGTGTGAATGGGAAGGTCTTCAACATCATGTCCTCTACAGTGATGTCTGAATAGATCTGTGTCCTGCAAAACTCCTCGAACTCGGATAGGTGAAGATAGGGCTCCTCGTGCACCTCCCCTGAAAATGTCGATAGTTGTTGAATAAACTCCAAATCCAGAATGAATGGACCTAATGTAGAAGCTGACTCAGCTCCCTGTCCTATCTGTTCATCCATCATGCTGGCATAGGAGGTATCCGATACTCGCATATGCTCTCTATGATCACGTACGGAATGCACTCTCAATCCAGTAGTGGCATCGTCCAGGTCTCGCATCTGCTCAATCTGATCTCCGTGGACGTCTAGCGCAACATGCCCAAAAGAATGAAAGGGATGGGAGGGGGGAGCAGGAGGTTGGTCGGAGATCCGACCTCCTTCAAGGTTGGACTGGACTGATGGCCAGAAGGTGGAGAAACCATAAGAGTCGGCAAGAACTGAGGGGGATCCATCATCCAGGGATATAGAAGAGGAAGAGAAACTGAAGGGAGGGTGGGAAGGAGAAAAATGACTGGAGGAGAGGTAGAGGAGAAGATAGATGGGAAGGCGGAAGGGATCTGGAAACACACACGATGAGAAAACAAACCCTCGATTCACCTACTCAACACTGAGCTCAAGACCGTAAGGGATCGGTCAATTATCTTGTCAATTTTATTTAGGTGATCAAGTCAGTCTTTCAGAGCGATTATGTGAGCTGATAGGAATCCAATACTCTTAACAGACTGTCCCGAATAAAAGGTCGGTAGTCTGTCAAGAAATCGGATATGGCTCTAGCATAGGATGCGGGTCACTCTCTCGTTCATCCAAACCAAACAAGGAGGAGATTACTCTCCCCAAGACAGATTTTTAAGTGAGGTGTCTTTTAGGGTCAAATGTGATTAATAGTCCCGATTTTATTGTTTTTTAGGTATTTCTCAAGCAAACAACGTCTAACGAATTTTCCATTTTCCTTTTTATTCCTAAATCTAGAAAATAGGGGGAGGAAGACAGAAAAGCTGATGCGCGAGGAAATCAATGATGCATGCATGAGATAGAAGGCGTACCTTGCTCCAGCAGTCTACATGCAATTATGATCCGTGTATAAATTAAAACTAATCTATATGAATGCAAAGGTGAGAACCATCCTAAACATGAGCTTCTATTATTGTGAAGCACTAGTTTATTTGTCTAAGTCCAAGTGTGATCTATAGGAACAAATATTCTTATTAGGGCTTTGGACCTAATACTACCTGGCTGAACGAAATAAAAACCTAAATCTAGGGGCTCAAGCATAGAAATCTACGTAAAAACAAACGAAAGCGGTGAAAACTAAAACAAGTGGTGGGGTCCCCCGAGCACATCGGTGCTCGACGAAACAGACCCCGAGAAGTCACAAGTCTGAAAGTCATGTCCCTGTATTATTACAATAATCAAATGGTTTGTAGAGAAGGTAAAGCTAATCTAAGCTAAACTACGGCTCCCACACTCCTGTTTGCCTCCTCGCGCTCTCCTGCGGCTCCGTACAGAAGGGAACCGCCTTCGAATCCCGCGGTTGTGTCGGCTCCATCGAGAAAAACTGCCTCAGTCCCTCGCAAGAAATCAAACAAGAGTTTATCAGACCAGATTATTATAAAAAATATGCAGATGAAAATAAGATAAAAGAAAATATATGCAAAAATGAAAATAAACAAATAAAATAAAAACAAACAAAAACAAAAATAAAAGAAAAACAAAAGAAAACAAAAAGTCGCGAAAAGCTGTGAAAGAAAGAAAAGCCGCAGAAAAAGCCGCGAAACTAAAAATCGAACAAAAACAAAAATAAAAAGGACTACTAAGCCGTGCTCCCCGGTAACGACGCCATTCTGATGACCGAAGAGAACCTCTCACTATCAGGCCAAGGTAAAAATATTCGGTGTCATTGTGACCCGGATAGAGAGACTCAGTCAATAAGAAAAATCAGACCACTAAAATAAGTCAAAAAGCCAATGAAATCGAAAAGCGGTCTTTGCTATTTATTTAACCTAGTATAACAACTAGGGTCGAACTCAAGGAGCACGGGTTGGCCGAATCGGCCTACGAAGTAGTCAAAATAAAATAAAATAAAATGAAGAAATGAATTATTGGTGGATTTTATATATTTTTAATTTTTTGTGATTTTTAATTATGAAGAAAGTAAGGAAAAGGCTAAAAAGATCAATTCAAAAATTTATTCAATGCATCAAAACAACTCAGAAAATTCAAATAAAATTGTTTTTGTGTTTTTAATATTTTAGGTGTTTTTGGTAATTTTTTTAGAAATTTCTAATTTTTAGTTGATTTTATAAAAAAATAGAAAAAGGTAAAAACAATGAACTAATGTGCAATCAAATTTGAAAGGCTAATTAAAAATAGATAGTTAGTCTATAAAAATCTGAAGGTAATTTTTATGAAAAATAGAAACAAAGACTAAACTATAGAAATCAAAATTGTAATTTTTGTTTTTTTAGATTTTTTTAATAATTTTTATAAGGTTTTTAGGGTTTTATATTTTTTTATGGATTTTATAAATCCAAACAAGATGAAAGATGGTCTGAAGCAAGTAAACAACCAAACAAACAATACCTAACTTTTTTGTAATTTTTTGAGGGGTTTTTATATTTTTAATTGATTTTATAATTGAAACAGTGATAAAAATAAGGGTTTTTGATTTTTCAAAAATAGCAAATAGTAATAAAAATGTACCAAAAATTTTATAAAATTTTTACATAGTGGCTGGGACCATATATCCAAATTTCACGAGGTTTGGATTTTATTTGATGTTTTATTCAACCAATAGAAGACACACAGCACACATGGACCTAAGTGAAAGAAAAATAAGTTCAAAGGGCTGAAATGTAACACGTGTGCAAACTATAAGGGGTTCAGTGTAAATTTTCCATCAAATCCAGCACATATTCGAATTCAGTACGCACAGGGGTATAAATGCAAATATTATAACTAAAACTTCAATTCATAACATCAAATAATCCCCAAGCCCATACTTGGAAAAAGCCCAGTAACTCACGTGTCGAAGCACGTGTACCACAATAGGAAGGACTAAATTGCAAATATAAAAAACCTAAGGTCCTAGGTGCAAATTGTCCGAATTAAAAAACAACTAACACAAATATTTATAGGACTCGAAAATAAATGCAAAACTGAAGAGGGCCTAAGTGATATTTACCCTCGTTATTAATGATCCAACGGCGACAAGGGGTCCATGTATGATCGGACTGTGGAGAGCGACCGGTACCCCTTCGATGATGGGCGTCCTAGATCGAATCCCAGATGGATCGGACGGTGGAGATCTCTCGCGAATGGATGGCTATGGTCAGAACTGGAGCGGGAACTCGATCGGATGGCGGAAGAGGATCCTGGATGAACTGGATGCCGGTGAAGTTCTTCCGGCCAATACGCGCTCCCTGGGAACTCTCCGGTGCTGCTCTGATGGGCGAAATGCTCCTGGAGATGGTCCACAGCTGATGGTGTGCCCAGATGGGGCCGGGAGGTCCTAGAGGACCCCGACGACATTCAAGATCTGGAGCACCTGTGCTCGAGTGTTCGGAACTCTAGACGAGGTCCTTATGCGATGAGTCCTGCACATAAAGAAAGCTGGGTCAAGGGCAAAGTGCCTCGACCCAGATATGGGCGAAGAGGGTGCGTGGGCGAGTCGGGGCGGCGCTCTCCGACGAGGCGACAGTGGAGGAAAGCGAATGCCCGATTTCAGGGCAAACCGGGGTGAACGAAGGGGTGGAGAAGATGCGGAGAGGTCTCGTAGAGGTGTAGAGGCGGTCGGATGGCCAAATGGATGGCCGGAGCAGAGTGGATTAGCCGGCGAAGGCCGGCGATGCGAAATCGAAAAATCCAAAATTAGAAGAAACTAAAGAGCATCTAACCTAAAGGGTGGCTGAGGTCATCTGTGCTGAAGGTTAGGGACCTCCTGTTAGCAATGTGAGCCCGAGGCGAACCATTCCTACAATAAATGTTATTGTAATAAATGATTTATCAATAAAAGTTATTGATGTTTTGTTTCACTCCCTTTCTGATATTGAATGAATGAATGCACTATAAGGTCCCTCTGTACAATAAGGGTTATGTACCATGGCCAACTTGACAATCATACAGCTGTTGATTCAATTATTGAATCATAGAGGCTGATGCTTAGATGAATATCTAAGGAGTTAGATAGAGGACTCATCAAGCATCATCAATGATTAACAAGTAGTGATCTCCAGTCTGAGTGGGAGATGGCAATCCCATCTCATTAGACTGAAATCTGATCGACCTCTTGATGCATGTCCTCTGCATAGGAATATTGATTCGGAGGTATCAGATTAGTTGAGTCAATGAGTTGACTTGACGAGATCGAGATAACCAAAGACCTATGATGAATACTGTCACATCACAGGCAAACATCCTCTGACCAGAGACAGATATATTACTATATGTCTGAGCATGTACATTTGGCAGACCAATAGGTTGATGACCTAATCAAGGTCTATACACCGGCGAGCTGGTGTGCATGTAAGGGCATATGAGTAACATAATCTCTCAAAGGGATCATACAGGTTCACTCGTGAACCGGGAGACATGAGCTCACTCATGAGGTATTGGGATTGACCAAATTCCATGCATGGTCATCATGCTTTAGAAGCATGATATGAATTTGAAGGTAAGATATGTGCTTTGTGAAAGCATATGATCTGTACCATATCCCAAGGACCAAGATTGAGAAACTTAATGATCAGACTATGAAGATGACAGTGTAAAAGTGATCTTTATCTTCATGATGATCATGAGTCTTCTAGTATGCAGGATGTGCAGGTATTAGGAATACCTGAAGGGTGATTTGATCATAAACGATTGTATAACCATGACGCTTCCATTCCGAGGGAGTGATGAAACAGGTCTGGATTTTAGTGACTCCTCTCATGAGAGAAGTGACCTAATCTTAGTCCATGTGCTGGACATTGATCTGAATGAGATTCAGATGCAATGAGAAGATTAGGTTTACGGTCTTGATTTAATCAAGCATCTATGAGAGGTCCATGGGATCTGGATTTGAGATGTGATCTCAATATCCAAGTCACTATATGTGGAACAATACAATCGCCCTGTCCTTATCTCCAAGTATCTGAGGAGAATTAGCATTGTTCTTAAATGGTTTAAGAGCAATTCCATAAGATCTAAGCAAAGAGAAGTTGATAATTAAATGTGATTTAATTATCATGATGTATGAGAAAATATCCAATATGATTAAATGTGATTTAATTATTATGGATAAGAATAATGTGGATAGTAATATCCAATTATTCCTAATATATTATAAATGTGATTTATAATGTATTAGAGAGAGTTAAATATAATTTATATTAGTAAATTAATTATCAATGTGTATTGGATACACATTGTCTAATTAATTGAAAATGTAAATTACATTTTGTTTTGGGTTGTGAATGTGATTCACAATATTCCAATGTCAAGATTGCAATATTCCCAAAATTAATTGAGAATTATTTTTGGTGAATAAAATTGTTGGAAAATAAGTTGAGAGAAAAATAAGGAGATATGCAATCCCATGGGAATCCATGGGATTGCCCTCCCCATATGGGAAGAGGGGGGCGACACCAATTCCTTTATGGAATTGGTGGCCGTCCACTCCTCCCAATTGGGAAGGAGGCTCTCATTTGTTTTGTCTCTCCTTATTTAGTTGGTTTAATTTGGTATTAATATATATTTGATTTATCAAATATATTTTATCAAATTAAATCACAAGTTGTTGGCTTTTACCAACAACAATCTTGACCATTGGATTGACATAAATCAATCTCAACCATTGATTTTATGTGACACATGGATTGAGATCCATGGATCCCAAAACCCTATAAATAGAGAGGCACCCTTGGCTCTCTCTTTACACATGCTATTGTAGCAAATCTCTCTCTCTCTTTCTCTCATACTCGACAGCCCTCTCTCCCTCTTCCTCTTGGTGGCCGTCCACCCTAGTGGAGGGAATCGTCGTCGCCTTCGCCTTCGTGCTACCGCTTCGACGCTCTGCGGTTCTCCGTCTACTTCAAGTGCTTCGCCCGTGAAGGAGACGTTCGATCTCGTGCGACGAGATCAGGAGCAACCGCGCTTGGATCAACTTCTTGGATTGCGAGGACACCGCGGTTCATCCCCGCGCTCGCAAGCGATCTCTCCGACGATCGGACTTGAGACAGGAGGTCTCTTCTCTTAGAGACTCGATCAACCACGCTTCAAGAGGTATTGCATTATACTTGCTGTGGTTATAGATGAAACGATCCGAGAATGGTTCTTGGATCATGTGGTTTCATCGAATAAAATTTTTAAATTCCGCTGCACCGAACAACTAGTGCGACTAGTCGTTCTTCGTCGTATCCGATACGACGCTCACGCTTCCGTGATGCGCTTGAGGATTTCTCAATATCCTTCAAGTGGTATCAGAGCCAGGTTGACGGTTTCGAATAGTGATTCGTTAACCAAGGACGACTTGGGTTCGTTTAGGTCGCGAAAGTTTTTCATCGCATTTGATTTCGCAGATCTGTTTAGTAAATAAATTCGGCACTGTTTAAATTGTTTAAACACGAATTTTATACTTGGATTATGTTCCCCATTAAATAAGGAAACAATAGGATCTGAGTTTGCATAAATCGGATTTCGTATGCTCGAGATATGGTCGTTTTAATGGACATGTATGCACTGTTGCGGGAACTGTGAATCTGAACGTGATTAAAATGTTAATTACTGTTTAGACTTGCCTCGAAATGCGTGAAACAACACTTAGGTTCTGTCCTAAATCAAATTAGCAAACTTTAGAAATTGACTTTGCTTAATTTGGATTTAATATGATTGAGATATGCCAATTTTAGTAAGTAGGGGTCACTGCTGAAATTGCCTTCCTAATCTAGAACCAAAGTGATTGTCAATTAGTGAAATTAATTGTTAATTTCGTGAAATAATCTTGAAAAATATTTGAGAAATATTGAAACATGATTATTTGCCTAATTGACTTGGCCCCAACCAATTAGTTGATTAGATTTGATCTAAACCTTAATTGGAATTGCAATCATCAAACTTCTTGCTTGAATAGGACTTGGGAATTTGCCTAGCAAATTTCCTTAAAATCAAAATTGTTTTGATTACTATATGGTATAATTTCGGTTGAAGAACCGATGATCATCTCAAGTACAAAATAATCAATTTGGCATTATCCTTTCCCGAGGTGGATATGGTGTCTAGTCGGGGATCGCTGGGTCAGCGGGTTGCAACGTATGTGGTCCGCCCCACTCCCGCCGGTACTGGCCATGACAGCGGGTAGGGCCGGGATAATGTCCGAGGAATTATGATGTATTTTTCTAATTATTAAAATTCGAATTAATACGTACTTTGAGAATAATATCATATATGTATATTCAAGCATAAAATTAAGTTTGATTGATTAAATTGGATTGATAATTAATTTAATATGATTAAGTTAATTATATCCAATTGAAAATACTCTAATATGATTAGAGTTAATAATTCCCTTGGAAGAATTAATTATATGAATGAGATTCATAGTAATTAATTAAATTTGAATAAGAGATGGAGGATCACATAAGTGACATCCATGGTCTCCCGTCAAGGCGAAGGGTTTCGTCGCCAAATATTATATGTGGGAGACGCATGTCCGAAGCGACAGCTCCCACATATGATCCGTTTGGATCGGGCTCGTCGCTTCTCGAAAGAGTAAGGACGTATGCGTAGTGACCCCAATATCGGGTCCTCATATTATTGGGCCGATATTGGATTGCGCATAGCGAGTTGTATTCCTGTTGACGGTTGGTTCAATTAATAACGAGTCAACATCACCTTAGGGGTGGTGGGCTCGGGTATTAAAGACCGAATTGGGAAATGCAAGTTGGACTTGCAAAGCGGAATGTGTTCCCGCTTCTCTTTATCAGAGTCATAGGTTCTCATATTATTGGGATATGACAATGATAAAGAGGAGATCCCAGTTCTTGCTTGAGATATATTGGTAAGTATATCTCCTACTTTGAAAGTGAATAAGGGAATAAACTTTCATAGTTGACATAGCAAGACTAATTTGATTTAAAATGCCTTAATCAAATAAAATTAAATTGAATATATGATTATATGTTCTAATATAGTGCATTCTCAATTTCAGAAAATGAAGGCCATGAACCCACTGAACAGGCTTCTGGAGGTCAACCAATTGACCGGACCAAATTACTCGGATTGGATCCGTAATTTGGAGCTTGTGCTTTCGGCGGAGCGCATCAGTTATGTGCTCCATGATAACAAACTTGAAAACCCTAAATCTAAGGAAGACAAAGCATATAATGACAAGTATGATGAAGATCATGTCTTGGCTAGATGCTATATCTTGGGTTCTCTCTCCAATGTTCTTCAGAAGCAACATGTGGAGATGAGCACTTGCCAGGATATCATGCAGAATCTAAAGGATATGTTTGGTGACATTAACCGCACCCAGCGGTACAATGTTATGAAAGATCTTCTTCGCTGTAAGATGCAGGAAGGGACCTCGGTCCGCGATCATGTACTCAAAATGTTTGGGTACTTGTCAGAGCTTGAGACTCTGGGGCAACGATGGATGCAGACATGCAATCTGATTTCATTCTGCTGTCATTGCCCAAATCTTTCAATAACTTTGTAGTGTCATTCCACATGAATAAGTTGGAACTGACAAATGCTGGGCTTCTTGCTGCATTAAAGTCTGCAGAAGACGTAATGAAGAAAGATGGTCCCTCTGGCACTGCAATGGTTGCACAGGTCAAAGGGAAGCGCGGTCGGAAGCAAGGTTCTCGGAAGGGCCCGGCCCAGAAGAGAAAGAAGAAGGGACAAGGTGTTGCCTCATCTTCCAATGCATCCACTTTAATGGCGTCGAAGAAAACCGACGTTTGTCACCACTGCAAGAAGCCCGGGGCACTGGAAGCGTAATTGCCCAGATTACCTGAAGTCGGTCGACAAAGGTAAAGCCCCAGCAGGTATGAAATCTACTCTTATCATTGAAACCAGCTTTCTCGTTGGACGAGAAGGAAGTTGGGTAGTTGATTCTGGTGCTTCTGTTCATGTATGCAATTTGTTGCATTTGTTTCAGGAAACTAGACAGCTTGAAGAAGGGGAGATAGTCATCCAGATGGGATCTGATGCAAGTGTTGCAGCAGTCGCCGTCGGGACCTGCAGACTATCATTATCTAGTGGAAGAGTCCTAGTACTTAAAGAGTGTCTTTATGTACCTGAAGTCAGAAGGAATTTAATATCTGTATCTAATCTAGTTAGAAGTGGATATTCATTCCTATTTTGTAATAAATTAGTCATAAATCATTATGATAAATATATTGCAGAGGGTATTTTGACTTCTGGAGGACTCTATGATGTGCATTAATGAGCATGTCATGAATGTTACAACCACTAATAAAACCCTAAAAGATCCAGGAGTAATATAAATCATTCAAACATGATTTGACATCAAAGACTTGGTCATTTATCTGTTGATAGGATCAATAGATTGATAAAGGATGGACCTTTGGATTTTCTACAGGTTCAGCCTTTACCTACCTGTGAACATTGTATTCGAGGTAAAATGACCAGGATGCCTTTTCGTAACAAGGTTACAAGATGTGAAGGTATTATTGACCTAATACATACTGATGTATGCGGTCCCTTCAGTACCGCGACTCGAAATGGATATCGATATTATTTGACGTTTATTGATGACCATTCGCGATACGGGTTTATCTTCCTATTACGTCATAAGTCTGAAACCTTTGAAAAGTTCAAAGAATTCAAGGCTTTGGTTGAGAACCAAACCAATAGGAAGATTAAACGAATTCGATCTGATCGAGGTGGCGAGTACCTATCAGATGAATTTAAGGAATACCTTAAAGAGAATGGAATTATTTCCAATCTCACTCCTCCTGGAACTCCCCAACTTAATGGTATTGCTGAAAGACGCAACAGAACCATCATGGATATGGTTCGTTCAATGATGAGTAAAGCACATTTACCACTTAGTTTCTGGGGATATGCAGTAGAGACTGCAATATATATCCTGAATAAGATTCCTAGCAAATCTGTACCTAAGACTCCTCATGAGCTCTGGTATGGAACCAAACCTAGTGTTAATCACTTAAGGGTTTGGGGTTGCTTGGTCCATGCAAAGAATGTGGATGCAAGTAAGCTAGAATCTCGCTCTCGTGAGTGCTACTTCATTGGGTATGTTAAAGATGGTATTGGATACCAACTTTATGACCCTGAGACCCAAAAGGTTTTTGTCTCTAGAGATGTGAAATTTCTGGAGGATGATTTCCTTAAAGGTCAAGACAAAAGTGAAGTAGAGGAACTCATTGAGTCCCCTGAGGATTCTGAGCTTCCTGAACCAGAAACTAAAGAAGTAAATAAAGATGATACACCCATACCTCTTCGAAGGAGTTCGAGGGTGGTTGCACCACCTGAAAGGTATGGATTCCAGGTGTCAGGTGAAACTGACTGTGATCCTACTTCATTTGATGAAGCACTCGCGGATCATGACATGGATAGATGGATGCTAGCAATGAAGTCAGAAATTGACTCCATGCATAAGAATGGTGTATGGACCCTAGAGGATCCACCTAAAGGGGTAAAACCCATTGGGTGCAAATGGATCTTCAAGAGAAAGAGGGGACCTGATGGGAAAGTAGAGACTTTCAAGGCACGGCTCGTAGCCAAGGGCTACACACAGAGAGAAGGCATCGACTACGATGAGACATTCTCTCCTGTGGCTATGCTTAAATCCATCAGGGCATTGCTGGCTATAGCTGCATATCTTGACTACGACATCTGGCAGATGGACGTCAAGACGGCTTTCCTCAATGGATACCTCGAGGAGGATATCTACATGGAGCAGCCCTAGGGCTTCATAACTGAGGATGGCAAAGTATGCAAGCTGAAGAAATCCATCTATGGGCTCAAGCAAGCTTCTCGTAGCTGGAACATCAGATTTGACGAAACCATAAAGAGTTACGATTTTGTGCAGAATCCTGATGAACCTTGTGTGTACAAGAAGCTTAGTGGGAGCGCCATTGTGTTCATCGTGCTTTATGTAGATGACATCCTTATCATTGGGAATGATACAGGGATGATGACCAGTGTGAAGATTTGGCTGTCCAATACCTTTGAGATGAAAGATCTTGGAGAAGCCTCTTACATCTTGGGTCTGAAGCTGTTCAGAAACCGAGAGAAGAGGATATTGGGACTGTCACAACAAGGATACATTAAGAAGATTCTTGAACGATTCCGTATGGATAGTTCCAAGAAAGGATTCCTACCCTTAAGACATGGTATCCACCTGTCTAAAGGAATGGCTCCTCAAACTGTTGAGGAAAAGAAGGCCATGGCTGGATGTCCTTATGCATCGGCCGTAGGAAGCTTAATGTATGCCATGATGTGTACTAGGCCAGATATCTGCCATGCAGTGGGAGTGGTAAGCCGTTACCAATCCTGCTATGGAGAACAACACTGGAATGCAGTAAAGAACATATTCAAATATCTTAGACGGACGCAAGATTACATCTTGGTCTATGGAGATGGTGATCTCCAAGTCTTGGGATATACAGATTCTGACTTCCAATCAGATATTGATGATCGAAAGTCGACATCAGGGTTTGTGTTCCTGTTGAACGGTGGTGCTGTGAGCTGGAGAAGCAAGAAGCAGGACACTACAACAGATTCAACAACAGAAGCCGAATACATTGCCGCATCGGATGCTGCAAAGGAGGCGGTGTGGTTGCGCAAGTTCGTCCAGGAGCTTGGCGTAGTTTCCTCTGATACTCCCATCCCGCTACTCTGTGATAACATGGGAGCCATTGCCCAGGCGAAGGAACCCAGATGGCATCAGAAGAGCAAGCACGTAGAAAGGAAATACCACATCATTCGGGAGATTCAAAAGCGTGGTGACATCATCATCACCAAGGTGGCCTCCGCCGACAACGTTGCTGATCCTCTTACCAAACCTCTGACACAGAAGGTTTTTGACCAGCATGTAATGAGTATGGGTTTAAGGCTTGTTCCTGAATGGTTCTGAGGGCTAGTGGGAGATTGTTAGCAATGTGAGCCCGAGGCGAACCATTCCTACAATAAATGTTATTGTAATAAATGATTTATCAATAAAAGTTATTGATGTTTTGTTTCACTCCCTTTCTGATATTGAATGAATGAATGCACTATAAGGTCCCTCTGTACAATAAGGGTTATGTACCATGGCCAACTTGACAATCATACAGCTGTTGATTCAATTATTGAATCATAGAGGCTGATGCTTAGATGAATATCTAAGGAGTTAGATAGAGGACTCATCAAGCATCATCAATGATTAACAAGTAGTGATCTCCAGTCTGAGTGGGAGATGGCAATCCCATCTCATTAGACTGAAATCTGATCGACCTCTTGATGCAGGTCCTCTGCATAGGAATATTGATTCGGAGGTATCAGATTAGTTGAGTCAATGAGTTGACTTGACGAGATCGAGATAACCAAAGACCTATGATGAATACTGTCACATCACAGGCAAACATCCTCTGACCAGAGACAGATATATTACTATATGTCTGAGCATGTACATTTGGCAGACCAATAGGTTGATGACCTAATCAAGGTCTATACACCGGCGAGCTGGTGTGCATGTAAGGGCATATGAGTAATATGATCTCTCAAAGGGATCATACAGGTTCACTCGTGAACCAGGAGACATGAGCTCACTCATGAGGTATTGGGATTGACCAAATTCCATGCATGGTCATCATGCTTTAGAAGCATGATATGAATTTGAAGGTAAGATATGTGCTTTGTGAAAGCATATGATCTGTACCATATCCCAAGGACCAAGATTGAGAAACTTAATGATCAGACTATGAAGATGATAGTGTAAAAGTGATCTTTATCTTCATGATGATCATGAGTCTTCCAGTATGCAGGATGTGCAGGTATTAGGAATACCTGAAGGGTGATTTGATCATAAACGATTGTATAACCATGACGCTTCCATTCCGAGGGAGTGATAAAACAGGTCTGGATTTTAGTGACTCCTCTCATGAGAGAAGTGACCTAATCTTAGTCCATGTGCTGGACATTGATCTGAATGAGATTCAGATGCAATGAGAAGATTAGGTTTACGGTCTTGATTTAATCAAGCATCTATGAGAGGTCCATGGGATCTGGATTTGAGATGTGATCTCAATATCCAAGTCACTATACGTGGAACAATACAATCGCCCTGTCCTTATTTCCAAGTATCTGAGGAGAATTAGCATTGTTCTTAAATGGTTTAAGAGCAATTCCATAAGATCTAAGCAAAGAGAAGTTGATAATTAAATGTGATTTAATTATCATGATGTATGAGAAAATATCCAATATGATTAAATGTGATTTAATTATTATGGATAAGAATAATGTGGATAGTAATATCCAATTATTCCTAATATATTATAAATGTGATTTATAATGTATTAGAGAGAGTTAAATATAATTTATATTAGTAAATTAATTATCAATGTGTATTGGATACACATTGTCTAATTAATTGAAAATGTAAATTACATTTTGTTTTGGGTTGTGAATGTGATTCACAATATTCCAATGTCAAGATTGCAATATTCCCAAAATTAATTGAGAATTATTTTTGGTGAATAAAATTGTTGGAAAATAAGTTGAGAGAAAAATAAGGAGATATGCAATCCCATGGGAATCCATGGGATTGCCCTCCCCATATGGGAAGAGGGGGGCGGCACCAATTCCTTTATGGAATTGGTGGCCGTCCACTCCTCCCAATTGGGAAGGAGGCTCTCATTTGTTTTGTCTCTCCTTATTTAGTTGGTTTAATTTGGTATTAATATATATTTGATTTATCAAATATATTTTATCAAATTAAATCACAAGTTGTTGGCTTTTACCAACAACAATCTTGACCATTGGATTGACATAAATCAATCTCAACCATTGATTTTATGTGACACATGGATTGAGATCCATGGATCCCAAAACCCTATAAATAGAGAGGCACCCTTGGCTCTCTCTTTACACATGCTATTGTAGCAAATCTCTCTCTCTCTTTCTCTCATACTCGACAGCCCTCTCTCCCTCTTCCTCTTGGTGGCCGTCCACCCTAGTGGAGGGAATCGTCGTCGCCTTCGCCTTCGTGCTACCGCTTCGACGCTCTGCGGTTCTCCGTCTACTTCAAGTGCTTCGCCCGTGAAGGAGACGCTCGATCTCGTGCGACGAGATCAGGAGCAACCGCGCTTGGATCAACTTCTTGGATTGCGAGGACACCGCGGTTCATCCCCGCGCTCTCAAGCGATCTCTCCGACGATCGGACTTGAGACAGGAGGTCTCTTCTCTTAGAGACTCGATCAACTACGCTTCAAGAGGTATTGCATTATACTTGCTGTGGTTATAGATGAAACGATCCGAGAATGGTTCTTGGATCATGTGGTTTCATCGAATAAAATTTTTAAATTCCGCTGCACCGAACAACTAGTGCGACTAGTCGTTCTTCGTCGTATCCGATACGACGCTCACGCTTCCGTGATGCGCTTGAGGATTTCTCAATATCCTTCACCTCCGGGGGTCGTCACCTTGATGGTTCGACGGGTCCAGAGGCTAGGCTCGCTTGGTGGCGGAGCAGGGCGGTGAGGACCGTCGGATTAGTGGTTCCCAGCTGCTCGTCCCTCTTTTCGACTCTCTCACACGCGGCTCTCACTCAGGTGAAGGAGAGGAGACCATCGAAGGTGAGGGGGAAGGCCAAAGATGCATGAAAGTGCGGTGGAGATGAGCTATATACTAGAGAAGGGTCCGAGAAGAAGAAGATCAGGCACGCAATCTGATGCTCGGATCCCTAAGAAAAATGGCGGGCGTGGATCATGGATATATCATGGATAATCGGGGCCCAAGGTTTAAGGAAATGGGTGACGGATCGATTTGGCAAAATTCAGAGAAGTCGGGTCAAAAATCCAATCCGCGAAGAAGTGGTCCAGGGGGGAGAGTTGATCGGGGGTCAACAATCCCCCGTGGACCAATGGAAAAATTCCATTGGAAAGAGATTTCAAAATTCAAAATAAAATAGAAAATGACTTTATTTAAAATATTTACAAAATAAAAAATGTTTATTATTTATAAAGTATTTTTTTTGTAATTTTTATTTATTTTTTTGAAAAATAAATTATGTATTTACAATATATTATATTATATACAAGTATATGTACCTATGTATTTTTTATTTTTATTTTTATTTTTTTATTTATGTATAATTATTCCAATTTTATATTTTATTTATTTACATCATAAAATTTGGAATATAAAAAGTTTTATATTTGATTTATATTAATTATTTACAAGGGTAAAATAAATAGTTCTTTTATTCATATATACATGGTATATGTACACCGAGGAGAGAGAAATTATGTATTTTTGTTTTTATTTTATTTTTTTCTCTTTTTTGTTTTATTTTTATAAATATATACAAATTAATAAAAACTATTTTTATTTTTGTTTTATTTTTAATAAAATAAAATATGTACATGAAGGAGCATATTTATAGGGAATGACCCTATCTCTCTCTACTTGGGTTCTTTTGCGGTCAGGCCAATGCTTGGCCCTCCCTTGGATTCGGGTCACTCGATATTTATTCTAAATATCTCCTTCTTTTTCTTTGTTTCTTTATTCTTTTATTTTTGCATAAAAACATGCTAATTATTAATATTTACACAATGCATGCACTTTGGTAATTTATTCTATTTACAAACATATAAATGGTGTTTTACAAAGGTTTTTAGCTAAAATAAAAGAATAAAGAGTGATGAATGGGGATTCATCAGTGGCAGCCCTGCTGGCCTGGGTGGAATGTGCGCTGCTGCTGGTGCTGCTGAGGCTGGTACCCTTGTCCGGGCCGATACTGTACGAAGCGCGGTGCGGGGACGGAGCAGGTTTCCTGGTAAGCTAGGGAAGGTTGGTGTGGCTGACCGTTCCCTATCCTTGACTATCTGCCGACATGGTCATGGCTGTACCACAGCCCGTTGATCTCGAACATCTGCAGAGGCTCCTCGTATCTTGTCTCCACTTGTGGGGGTACGTGCTGCTCCTGCTGAGTGTATTGCTGCTCCTCAACCCAGCTATCCTGAGGCCCCTGTACCTGCTCCTGTACAAGATGGACTCGATGTAAAGGTACATGTGGTGCAGAAGGGGCAGGTAGCTGTATCTTGGCTACCTTCTCAGTCAATTCCTCCACTTGTTTCGGCAATCGCGAAAGTGCCTCAAGATCAGTGACCCTATTATAAATCTGCTCGACCATACTTAACTTGTCAGCTATTATTCCCATGCTGGGGATGTGGTCATCCATCAGATCCGCAACAATCCTCCTAGTTTTCTCGTTGGATAGGCTTGAGGGAGACAACTGATAGGCCCTGGTGGCCTGAGACCTGCATGTTTCTGCCATCTGCTCCAGAATCTTCCATACGACATCTTCGTTCTTATTCAGATAGCTTCCTCCACAGGCTGCACTCACTAACCCCTACATCTCCGAGGTCATGCCACAGAACAAGGTCTGGACTATGATCGCCTTGGTGGTAAGGGCATTTCTGAGTTAAGTCATTGAATCTATCACATGCTTCATGAAATGGTTCATTGGGTCCCTGGGAAAAACTCGTGATCTTGGTTCTCATCTAGTTAGTCCTATTGAGTGGGTAGATCTTCTTCAAGAATAAATCCTTGAACTCCATCCAGGTCGTACATCTTACCCCGAGAATTTTCAGCCAATGTGCAACCTTATCTCCTAAGGCAAACGGGGTAGCCTTCAGCCTGATGTGGTCTTGCCCAACCCTAGGGTGACTAAGGTTGTTGCAAACTAGCTCGAAGTCTCTAAGGAAAGCATATGGTTCTTCATTGGTGTTTCCATTGAACTTCGGCAGTAGACTCAAAAAGTGGGGCTTCAGCTCGAACGCTTTAGGGGGACCTCAAGTACAAGACAACTATGTATTTCATTTTCTGTTGGATTATAGGCATCTACTATGGGTATGTCAATTCCCTCTACCTCGATCACATGTCCCATCCTAGCCATAAGTTCTGCATTCAGTTGCTCGCTCTAGCTAACCAAGAAAAGATTTGGTGCATGGGATCATCTCTAGTTTCCTCTTCATTTGGGTGTTTCTTCGGAGGCATCTTGTCCTCTTCTCCTGGATAAAGAAGATGGTCTAGTTTGGAGGACATATCAATGAAGACATTCTCACCGAGGCGATGGTCTTCCTCGGTGAGATTAGAGGAGAGAAAAGGGTTGGTTTGAGGGTAACCACCCTGAGAGTGAAGGATCCCGAATTCAAGAGGGTCATGAGCTCGGGTTGGCCAAGTTGCGCTTGGGTCGATGAAGACGAACTTTGTGAGAGGCTCAAGGAAAGATTTGCGAATAGGGAGTAGATATCCCCCCAGTCAGTCATCTTGGACGGCAAGAAGAAGAATCGAGAGAAAAATGTAAGATATGATTTTACTCCTACCTTAAGCAATCAAGTGAATCCAAACCCTGATTTTCACACTCAACACGGTGAAGGATCCGAAACTGAGTCAGATTAGTCTGGTTGATTTTAAGTGTGAATTTTCAGACAAGTAGCAAAGGTTACGCAGCATATAGGAGAGTCGGCTAAAAGCTGGATGTGTCTCCCCTGTTTAACCTGTCGCCTAATATACCAACACCCTTCCTTTCTCCGCTCCTATCACCAGTCAAAAGTTCAAGGACATGCCCCTATCTACCTACAGAGTAGGCGGAGGCTGAAAAGGCTTAACTTCGCCCCTATCTACCTGCCGGAGCAGGCGGAGGCTACTAGAAACTTGTCGTGGTGCACCACAATTTCGCCGCTATCTACCTACCGGAGTAGGCGGAGGCTACTTGACGCTGGGCAGTTGAACCCATAGTTCAACCTATGATATTTGCTCGGATTGAGGTACGGGATTTGGAAGGCGGGGATTTGTGGCTCTGCCTTAGTGTGTACACACACACACACTCTAGTACCCTCACTCAACCTGAAAACAAGGTCGGGGTTAATCTCCCGCAAACAGAATTTCCGATTTTATTGATTTTTTTGATCAATTTTATTTAGCAGTCCCAGTTTTAAGTTAGGTGATCAGTTGATTAGTCCAACCACAAGGCAGACCTATCGTCCAGTCCCAATTTCCTTTAAATCTAAGTTTGAAAAACCAAGGGGGGAGGATTCGAAAAAAGTCGATGCAAGATAAAACAATGATGAATGCCAAGTAGAGAAGACTTACAGTGATCCTTTCGCTTTTTATGCAGGATGCAAAACAGAATTGAAATTTTAAGCTAAATGAAATGCAAGCGATAATAACCACTCCTAGACATGCAGTTCTATTAGCAAGTGAAGAACAATTTAGATTGGCTAAGATCTGCGGTTTAAGTGCATCTTTTAAGTGTGCCATGTGGCCCTAGAATTTTACGAGCACAAATAGGTCCTAAAGTAGCTCTAAGAGCCGCAAGTGCAGATCCTATTCTATGCAAATAAATCCAAACAGCACAGGGAGACACGTTTTTACTATGATTTACACGCACGAGAACCCAAACGGGAACCGCTGGAAAAATGCAAAAAAATAAAATAAAAGAAAAGTTACAAGTCCTCACAAAGCCTCTCAAAATATTTTAATGCACGTTCCTCGGCTCGCTTGGCGAAGTGCCTTCGATATCTCGTATTCCTCGCATGAAAATAGATGGAGGTCAGATAAAGGACAACACAAAATAAACAAATAAAAATTGAACAGAAAATATTAACAAGAAAAGCCGGGAATCAGACTACCCGGGGATGGAAAATCCAAAATCAAAGTTCTTTAAAAATTAACCTAAGCCGTGCCTCCCCAGCAACGACGCCATTTTGACTTTCCCTCGGCTACTCTTATTAATACAATCGGATTAATGATCGAATTAAGTTTGTCATTCGTTGCAGTCGGGTAATCAAGAACTTGTCAAAAACCACTCAGATTTAATTTTCGATTAAACGCAAGCAACAGATTTATTTTACTTGGGCAAGCCCAAGGTCGAACTCAGGGAGGCAGCTTTCTCCTTAGGTAAATTTTAAGTTAATTTCGATGTTAGATTTTCGGGAGAATATTTTTGGTTTTTTTGTAATTAAGGAAAACACAATGCAATTTCAAGCCAAATTTTTAAGTTAAATCACAAACGATGTCAAATGAGGTCCAAAATTAATACTTGGCCAGAAGATGGTAATGAAACTAAGCTACTGCATTTTTTTGGAATTTTTAGGCTCTAAATGAATTTAATATGAATTTAATATGGATGCAGGGTAGTTTTTGTAGAATTAATTTTAATAAATGCCAAGGCACATTATTATCAGATATAAAAATTATCCTAGATGTATCTATGTGAGAGGAATCCAGAAAAATTAATAGACCTAAAGAATGATGTAAATTGGATCTATTAAAAATTAATTAAGCGAAATACTATTTGATTTATCCAAGCCTTGTGATGCGTGCAAATGGTTTGATTTTTGGGCACAATGCAGAACAACTTGAACTTGATCTTATGTGATTTTATGGTGATTTTTGGAGCAACAAATAATTTAATAATGAATTTCAAGCACACTATGGGCAAATTATGTCAAATTCCACACGAATAATAATATTAAATTCTATGAAACTCACAAAAATATGACACATGTTCACAAAGATTAAGGACAAGTTAAACTACAACATGCAATTTTTGGAATTCAAAAATAATGAAAATAAATGGCTAGATATGTGATAAACATAGGGACCAAAATGCAAGACAGAAATTAATATGGCTTAAACTAAAACATGCGTACATGGACTAAAGTGCAAATACCTATAATGTTGGGGTATGAATGCAATTTGTCTACGAGAACACGTGCTCCTCACACGATGCGCCTGCCAAGGACTGATGTGCAATTTCAGAAACTTGCAGGGGCCTCAGTGTAATTTACCTAGCCCATATGTGAGAGACACGTGAGGTACTAGGCTCAGGAGGCTTTCGAGTCTCGGGCGGAGGCTCGGATGCTCTGGAGGCTCGGGCGTGCTTCGGGTGTTGCTTCGGGTGCTCCGAGCCTAGGATCGGGGAAGAGGCTTAGAGGGTGCTACATGGTGAGTGCTGGACCGTTGGATTTTGAGAGATCCAACAGCTGCTGGAGTTGATTGCGTGGTGCACCTAGGAACCATCAGATCAAGATAGATCTAATGGTGGTGATGGCTTTTGGTGCGAGGCGACGTGGCGTGACTCTGGCTGTTGGATCAAGATGAATCCAACGGAGGCTGGAGCTGCTGGCAAGGGGCGATGTGGCTGTGTATGGGCCGTTAGATCCTCCCGATCCAACGGCGGCTGAAGCTCAAAGGTGAGGGAGACGTGTCGCGACGAGGACCGTTAGATCAAGATGATCCAACAGTGATTGTGCTCGTCTCCTCCGGGCCGTCGCCTCCTGCAGCAGACTTGGCGGGGCTCCAGGAAGGGGTCTTAGCTCCGCTGCCCTTCCCTGTGATCGATGAAGCTCGCTGGAGGTTCCTAGAGAGGTCAAAACGTTCGTGGAGGCATGGAGGAGTTGCTGGAGGTCCTGGAAGGAGCAGGGGAGGTCCTAAGGATGGAGACGTCGAAGCTCGAAGGAGCTCCAGCTAAGCTTTCGACCAATGAAGAGAGAACCTCTTGCAAGGTTTGCTGATGCCAGAAAACAATGGTGCCCGTGTTCGTGGAAGTGCAGTGAGTACGAGAGGCCTGTAGCATGAAGGTGAGAGTTGTCCAGCATGCTTCTCCGCCGGGAAGGCGGAGCTGTGGTCGGAGGGGAGTTCGATGCGTCATCGAGGCAATTGAATAGGTATGCGAAGATCAGAGCATCAAGGCGAAGCTCTATGGATGATCAACGAACAGTGGTATCGAGCGGAAATGGCAGAAAAATTGCGAGAATGTCGAATGAAACGAGAAAGAAGATCGAAGGAGAATGGATGAATCTACCCGGGGATGGAGGCTCACAGAAGAGGCTTCGGTCATCGCTTAAGGGTCAGTAGAGGGCCCAAGATCAAGCAGCTCATCGAAGGAGCTGCTACACGGTGAAGAAACGTCGTGGATCTCGCTGGAGGTGAAACCTCTCTTTGCTCACTTCGAAGCCCAAATCACTGTCACTGATGGGTAGATAGGATCTCTATGGAACCTCTTGCTAGGGTGGATGGGGGCCGAAGGTGACCGGTGGTGGAGTATTTAAAGGAAGAGGACAGAGGTTCAGGCGATGGAGGCGTGGTGTTCGTGGGGTCTGTGGAGCGAAGAAGGGGATCATGGTGCGCGTGGGTGTTGGCGAGGATGAGGTATGTTGGGGCTACGTCGTGGGGGTGTCGATCGACGGAGATGGTGGCTGTAGTGGTGCCAAAAACAGAAAGGGGGAGAAGGCGACGCGAGGTCGGTGATGTGCGCGAGGAAGGCGGCTGGAGGTAGAAGATGATGTCGCGGGCGTTGGATCTCGCGATCCAACGGCCAGGAGATGGGAGCGCAGGAACGGGTATGATTAGATCGGGGAGGTGTGATCGAAGGGCTCTGGGCGTGACGTGTGGCGAGCATAAGCACGGGCGCTGGAAAACGGTGGAGATGAGATCTGGCATAGGATTGGATGGTCGGGGTTTAGGCGAGATGAGCGGTTGAGATTTAAACACATGGAGGTGATCGGATGGTGTTTGAGTGCGCTATGTGGCGCACTGATATGGAGGTGCTATTGAGCGGCCCAGACGCGATCTTGGCCCAGATCCAACAGTCAAGATTTGGAGCGGCAATGAATGACCAAGATCTGAAGAGGAGGGGGCGATCTGAAAGTGGAGATAGAGGGCACGTGGCGTGTGATGAGTAGGGCCGCATGGCGCAACCAGAGGGTGCCACGTGGCCCAATATGATTAGTCAAAAAAGAATGTGAGATAAAAGGGAGAAAATTGCTGAATTTGGAAAAACTTAAAACATGAAAGTTGTAGATCTCGATGAGTTCTACAAGTTTCATGTTGACCAAAAATGGAAACGAGGTCGAATAAAGTGACAAAATACAAGGGTACAAATATACATACATGTAGTATACATTGGGGGCCCAAAACCCAAATTTTGCGTACGAGCTCCGATTTAAATGCAATTGGTCTCATTTTGAAGGTATTTGAATGTATATTATTTTAAAAGTGAGTAGACCTAGATCGGAGGTTGTATGAGAGAGATATGTGCATTCTAAGGTTCATGGTAACATGGTTTGGGGTTTTATTGGTCAATTTTACAAGTTAGCATTTTTTTGGTATTTTTCTTGTATTATTGTTAGTAATATGTACAATATAGAGTGAATTTACGGGATTTAGTGTTAGTGTAAAATACATATAAGTGATTTTTACAGATGATTTTGGCTTCTTATTTAATGCAGATGCGAATGCTAAAATGCAAATGTTATCAATGCATGCATGAATGCTTATTATGCAATATTGGTGGAAATATGCTTCTAATTACTTGGGAACAAGACTCTATTTTCAACCTTAAGAGTGACGAATCAAAGATTCATCACGGGGGCAGTCACGGTGGGTATCCTTATTTTAGATACCTTCTCAGTCAACTCCTCCATTTGTTTTGGAAGTTTGGAGACGCCCCGGTCTAACTCATCAATCCTCCTATCAATCTTCTCGACCACTATAAGCTTGTCAGCAAGGAGTCCCATTCTAGGGATCACATCTTGAGAGAGATCGACTATAGATGATTTTCCCCATCCAGATGAGAGTGAACTGAAGGACGACATATAGGCCCCACTGGCCATCTGTGAGCGGCTGGTTTTAGCCATCTGCTCTAATACCTTCCAGACGGTATCCGATCCTCGTGTTGTATAGCTTCCTCCACAGGCAGCGCTCACTAAACCCTGCATCTCAGGGTTTAGACCAGTGAATAACGACTGGACCAAGATGTTGTCATCTAGTCCATGAAGGGACACTTTTGAATGATGTCCTTGAACCTTTCCCATGCATCACAAATGGCTTCATGTGGTAACTAGGAAAAGCTTGTAATGCATGTCCTCATCATGTCAGTCCTACTCAAAGGGTAGAACTTCTTCAGAAATAGGTTCCTGAACTAGCAATAAGTGATGATTGTAACTCCAAGATTTTTCACCCAGTAGTCAGCTTTGCCACCCAAGGCAAATGAAAGGGCTGTGAGCCTAATATACTCTTGGCTAACCCTACGATGTATAACACTAGCACAGATGAGTTCGAAATCCCTTAGGAATGCATATGGCTCCTCAGAAGCATTCCCATTAAAGTGCGGCAACAAGTTCAGAAGTTGTGGCTTCAACTCAAAATCAACTTCGCGTTCGACCGGACTCAATTAATTCTGAATTTGGTATTGTTCGGGGTTGTACGCCACATCCATTGGTTGTTCCACCCCAACATTGAGTTGTCCTAACTGAGCTCTGAGTAGTGCTTGTTGTTTCTCAGATGCAGGTAATCTGTCTAGTACCATTCTCATTGGGTCTTCAGGGTGTTCTTCTTCCTCTTCTTTCTTCTTTGGAGGCATTTTACTTGAATCTTCTTTAGGGCCTGAATCAGCAATGTGGTCTTGATTAGAAGAGGATTTAGGCATGAAGATATTATCGCTGAGTCGAAGGTCTTCCTCGGTGAGGTGGGAGGGGAGAATGGAAATGGTTTCAGAGTAACCATCCTGAGAGTGAGTGATCCTGGGATCAAGAGGGTCATGAGTCCAGGTTGGCTCAAGTTGTGCTTGGACCTTTGAAGACGTACTTATTGGAGGGTTTAACAAGATATTCGCAAAGTCTGAATACATATCCCCCCAATTAGTCATCTTTGATGTCAAAAGAACCAATTAGAACACGATATTCAATAAGGCGCTAGTTTTATGGGGCACGTGAATGAGTAGAAAATACTCACACAATAGAAATACAATTCAAACCCTCAATTTCACTAACTCAACACGTAATGGCCGTAATGGTTCGGTCGAATTATCTGGTCAATTTTAGTTGGTGATAAATGCAATCTTGGAAAGATTAACAAGCTGTTAGGTGCTCGTATTTCCCTACAGATTGGTTCGGTTCTTACGATTAGTTGGACCTACTTTCAGCCAGTATAGGAGTAAGTACGGACCGTATACATACGGCTACCCGTTCCTTGAAGACAAATCCTTATAAGGCATCCACTAAACCTCCCACTCTGCTGAGCAAATCCAGACCGTTTACCGTCTACCCATAGATCCTCACTAAGAAGTAATTAATCGCTTAAAAAGAAATAACCAATAGTCTGTAAAAAATCCTGGCTTGGCTCTATCCTAGTGTTGTCTCTCTCTCACTTGCCAGTAAATCATACATTGAGGGCTTTATGCACCCGTGAACAAGGTTTTTTTATTCATATTTGAAATTGACCTGCTCAATTTAGTCCCAATTTTAAAATTTGATTGTCACTTGAAATTTAATCTGAACACACAAACATGTCTACCGTTCAATCCAATTTCATTTGAAATCCTAAGTTGTAAAAGAAGGAAGGAGTCTGAAATCAGAATACAAACGTGAAACAATGATGCATGCTCGGAAGAAGGCATACTTATAGTGACTCCCAACACTCTCCATGCGTTTTTATGCAAATATAAATTTTTAAATTTACACTATGTGCATGCAGATCGAGAAAACTACACCTAAAAAGTATACTATTATCAGGGAAGAATTGAGTTAATTTGAGCTAAGTAGTACGTGTCTATGTGCGTCTCATTATGAATCTTATCAGATACGTGAATCTTCTAAGATATGTGTGGCCTAAATTACGATGGGTACAAACAAATTTGATTTTATACTGCCGTATGCCTATCCTCAATTTCGCCACTCAAGTCGAGCCCCACCCTCATTGGAGAGTGAAACAAGTCTCGACACACAACAAAATAATGTCCAAGTCTCTTTTAACATGTGTGAGCTCTCAAATAAGAGCCGTTGTGAATGAGAAAATTACCTGAATTATTACAACATAATAATTACAAAAATACTCTCGAAAATAAAATTAAAATTTCTTGCTCGATCTTCAACAGTCGACCTACGTCACGTCCATCGACCTCCGATGCACTGTAATTTCACCGAGCCCTCGTAAGGAAAAATAAATTTATATTAGAGAGATAAACAATAAAATATATACAAAATTGAGAAGAAAAATAATTGGAAAAAATGAAATAAATACAAGGTGGCTCTGGGGTCAGACTACTGATGAATCCACGATTCATCAGCTTAATATCTTGATCTTAGCAAAATCCCCAAGTAAAATCCCAAATAAATGCCCATAAAATCTATAAATTAACAAAATGACTCTTGTAAATAAAATACACTAATATTGTATATAAGATTGTACAAAATGAATTAACAATAAAAAGCCGCAAAAATAAAGGAGTTTTATACTTGTAAATAGCCCAAAACTTCATGTATTTTTAATAATTTCATTTCAACTCCTTTTTGCCTGATTCTTTCTCTAACTTGTTTATAAAAATGTATATAAAAATACAAAAATACAAAACAAATTTCACCTCAAATAAATGCTCCTAGATCCCAAAGAGAAAAAGCCGTAAAGTCCAACTTCCAAACTAAATTCCTGCTATGTATGAACTCCAAATTCACCAAACTCACTTTTTAAGTTCAAATTAGAAAATTATCTATCCAACGGAAGTGGTTTCATTAAAATCAGAGCTCATTTGCAAAAGTTGGGTTTTAGGACCTAGATGTACATTGTACATTATGTATATATTCATTCTTTCTTCATTTTTTATTTTACCTTTCTTAATTACTAAAAATACAAAAAAATCATACTTGTGTTGTATTTTAATGTAGTATTTTATTATATTTTTTTCGTTGTAAATATCTCTTATTAAAAAGACAAAAAAATTACATATTAGAAAAGTAAAAAAAATATACATGGTGTTTTGTCTTCTTTTGTAAATTCTCCACTATTTGTTTTCTTCTCTTTTATTCTATTGTAATTAAAGTAGCCTACTTTTTTATATTATTTATTTATTTAATCTACATTCTCTACAATAACCACCAATTCAACTCCATTATTCCACCATTTTTTCCAACTTCCCATTCAACTCCATTAATAATACAACCTCCCATTCAACTCCACCACTTTAATAACCTCTCATTCCATTCTCTTTATATGCATGTCATTCTCCTCATTTTTGCCTTTGATCCATCTTTATGTGAGGAGAGCCTAGTTCCCAGAGTTGAATCGGTGACAGCGACGCAACCGCGGTCGAGCGACGATGGCCCTCTCTCCGATGAGATCCGTTGTCTTTTTGGCCAACATCGCAGCCACATACGTGCGTTGCTCGAGCTCATCGCTCACCGGCGATTTGAGCGAAGACCGTGCTCTCGTGAGCACTCCATAGGCGACGACATTCATCGTAGGTAATTTTATTCTCATTTTATCATCTTGCAATTTTTGCATTTTTTTAGCACATCATATCACCACCATCCTCCTTTTGTTCTACTCCACCTATTATCACCACATCATTTCCCCCCTTCATTGTCATTTTTATTTGCATTCCCAATTTAAACAAAATTAAAAAAATTTGGAAAACAAAAAAATATAAAAAAGTTCTTATTAATATTACATCAGTAAAAGAAAATTTAAAAAAAATAAAAAAAATAAAAAAAGCCGAAGGAAGCAGCAGACCGCCGCCCCCTTCCATCCACGGGTAGGCGGCGCCGCCCACCGCCCCCTTCACCGCCATCAACCGCCCCTCCGCCGGCGGCCCCCTCGCGCTGCCCTTCCGCCGACGCCACCACCGTCATCTGTCGCGCGCGCGAGCCACGCCTCGCCGTCGGCCGGCCGCGATTCTCCAGGCCGACACCACCACCGCCGCCTGTCGGCGATCAGAGCTCTCTGCCTCGCGCAGCCCCCGCCGTTCTCGCCACCCTTAGCCACGTAGCCGCCGACGCACCACCGCTCCGCGCCTCGCTCAGCGGTGCCGCCGCGCCGCCAAACCCCTTTTGGGTTCTCCTTAGCCGTCCGTGCTGAGGAGGAAGAAGGTGAATTTTTTTATTTTTTATTTTTGTAAAAATTGCAAATATTCTATTTATAGTTTCTGTAGTTACAATAAGGTCCCTGTACATGTTTTGTTTATAAGTTTTGTTTCCTAATTTTGCGTAGATACCCCTGTCTTTGTCTATTAATTTGGACACTCATATTGCATCTTTTTGTTCAACGAAATATGTCATTGTGTTGAGCAACTTATTCTCTGTCATCTGAATATTTAATTATATTTTTTGAGATATTGTGAATTAATTAAAATTGTGCAACTGAACTTTTGTATATTTTACCCAATCTGGACTCTTAAAATTATATCTCACAAAAGGTTGCTCTAAAAATTCCACAAAAAATAAAAATGATACCTTGATATATGATTAACTTACAATCCAAATTTCATCTAAAATGGAGTTGTCATGTGCCTGAAATAAATTGTAGAGTGATTTTAGTATTTGATTTTTAATTAAATCCCGGATATCCTTTTTGCAAAATTTCAACTCTCCTAGATTGCTTATCTAAATATATTTCTGAGATAATTCGTACTCTGATTAATTTGACAATGTGGATTTATTAGAAATTATTTACTCACTGTCACTCTGATTTTAGTAAAAAATCCATAAAAAATTCATACTTTATCAAAAAAAATCCCGAAAAAATTACTGTAGTCTCCTTCCATCATGTTTTCATTCCAGTAAATTTTTCATAATTTTTGCTTTCTGTTTGTGTGAGAAATTGTGAAAAAACCCATAAAAAGTGTGCATTTTTATTTGTTGCATTTTAACCCATAAAATTCCAAAAAAAGTACCTTGCATTCATCTCTGGATTAGGACTCTAGAAAAATTATAATTTGGTAAATTGGACTATTTTGACATTTAAAATTAATTTGGCCTTGTTGTATGCTTTCTTAGTATCGTAATTCACTTGCATTTTCCTTTCACCTTTGTTTTATATTAAAAAATCTAAAAAAAAACCACGTGGAAATCTAGATCTAAACTTTCGAATTAAACCTGAAGTTGTTCCTTTTCCTCCCTGTGTTTGACCCCGGACTTGCCCGGATATAAATTAAGCCGAGACACTCTTCACGGAGATCTTCTCTCGGTTCTGACCGAATCGCTAAGTACACGTACCACAACGAACACGAATTAAATATCGTATTCAGCGACTCGTCAGATGGCGCCGTTGCCGGGGAGGAAAACGGCTTAGGGACTAATTTAAAAATTTGGATTTAGATTTTCTCTACTCGGGTAGTCTGACCCCCGTGCCACTTGTATTTATTCCATTTTTTGCAATTATTTCTCTTCATATTTTTGTATATATCTTGTTGTTTATCTCTCTAATATAAATCTCATTTTTCTTGCGAGGGCCCAGTGGACTTGGAGTGCATCGGAGGTTGACGAACGCGACACGTGCCGACTCCTGAAGAGCGAGGAAAAGCAATTTATTTTTGAGAGAAATTTTGTAAACTCTTGTAAATATTTAGGTAGTTTTCTTCTTTATAGCAGCTCTTGTTTGAGAGCTCGCACGTGTAAAAAAGACTTGGACATTATTTGTGGTGTGTCGAGCCTGTTTCACTCTCCGGTGAGGGTGGGGCTCGACTTGAGTGGCGAAATTAAGGATTAGGCACACGGTAGTTTAGAATCAAATTTGTTTGTGCCCATCGTAATTTAGGCCACACATATCTTAGAAGATTCACTTATCTTATAAGATTCATAATGAGACACACATAGACACGTACTACTTAGCTCAAATTCAATCAATTCTTCCCCGCTAATAGTATACTGTTTAGGTGCGGTTTTCTCGATCTGCATGCATTTAGTGTAATATTTATAAATTCTATTCTGCATAACGCGTGAAGAGTGCTGGGATTCACTGTAAGTATACCTTCTTCTTTGCATGCATCATCGTTTCTCGTTTGCATTCTGATTTCCGATTCCCCTCTTGTTTTACAACTTAAGGTCAAAAGGAAATTGGGACTGAATAGTAGACGTGCTTGTGTGTTCACATAAAATTCAAGTAATAACCTAACTCTAAAATTGGGACTGAATTGAGCAGGTCGATTAAAATAATTGGAATAAAAAGAACCCTTGTTCTCGGGTGCATAAAGCCCTCATTATTTGTTTTTATTGCAAGTGAGAGAGAGAGACGACCCTAGGATAGAGCCAAGTCTGTATTTCTTACTTACTACTGGTTCTTTCTTTTTAGGCGATTAGCTACTTTTCAGTGAGGAATACGGGTAGCGGTAAACGGTCCGGACTTCCTTAGCAGAGTGAGAGGTTTAAAGGACGCGTTAGTCCTCAAGGAACGGGTAGCCACATTTATACGGCCCGTACTTACTCCTATACTGGCTGAAAGTAGGTCAAACTAGTCGTAAGAACTGGGCCAGTCTGTAGGAAAATACGGGCACCTAACAGCTCGTTAATCTTTCCAAGATTGTATTCTCACCAACTAAAATTGACCAGATAATTCGACCAAACTCTTACGGCCATCACGTGTTGAGTTGGTGAAATTGAGGGTTTGAATTGTGTTTGTATTGTGTGAGTTCACTCTGTACATTTACGTGCACTGTAGAACTATTGCCTCACTGACTATCGTGATCTAATCGGTTCTTTTGACATCGAAGATGACTGATTGGTGGGATATTTATTCTGACTTTGCGAATCTCTCGTTGAACCCTTCAAAAAGTATGTCTTCAAAGGTCCAAGCGCAACTTGGACCAACCTGGACTCATGACCCTCTTGAGCCCAGGATCACTCACTCTACGGATGGTTACTCTCAAACCATTCCCTTTCTCTCTTCCCACCTCACCGAGGAAGACCATCACCTTGGTGAGAATATCATGATTCATAAATCCTCTTCTAATCAAGAAAACATTGTTGATTCAGGACATAAAGAAGATTCGAGTAAAATGCCAAAGAAGAAAGAAGAGGAAGAAGAGAACCATGAAGACCCGATGAGAATGATACTAGCCCGATTAGCTGCATCTGAGCAGCAACATGCATTTCTGAGAGCTCAGTTAGGACAGTTAAATGTTGCGGTCCAACTACCAATGGATGCGGCGTATAACCCTGGACAATATCAAATTCATAACTACTTGAGTCCGGTCGAACCCACTGTTGACTTTGAATTGAAGCTGCATTTTCTGAACTTGCTGCCAAATTTTGATGGGAATGCTTCTGAGGAGCCATATGCATTCCTAAGGGACTTTGAGCTCATCTGTGCTAACCTCAAACATAATAATGTTAGCCAGGATTATATTAGGCTCAAAGCCCTTCCATTTGCCTTGGGTAGAAAAGCCGATTACTGGGTAAAGAATCTTGGAATCATCATCACCACTTATGCCCAATTCAAGGACCTATTCCTAAAGAAGTTCTACCCGTTGAGTAGAACTAACATGATGAGGATGTAAATTACGAGTTTTTCCCAGTTACCCCATGAAGCCTTCTGTGATGCTTGGGAAAGATTCAAGGACATCCTGCAAAAGTGTCCTTGTCATGGATTAGATGACAAGATCTTGGTCCAATCCTTCTTCACTGGTCTCAACCCTGAGATGCAGGGTTTAGTGAGCGCTGCCTGTGGAGGCAGCTATACATCACGAGGAGCAGATACCGTCTGGAGGGTATTCGAGCAGATGGCTGAAACTAGCCGCTCACAGATGGCCAGCAGGGCCTATACACCATCCCCCAGTTCACTCTCATCTGGAGGGAGAAAAGCAACTATAGTCGATCTCTCTCAGGACGTGATCCCTAGCATGGGACTCCTTGCTGACAAGCTTACTATAGTCGAGAGGATCGACAGGAGGATTGATGAGTTAGACCGGAGCGTCTCCAAACTTCCAAAACAGATGGAGGAGTTGACTGAGAAGGTATCTAAGATACGGATACCCGCCGTGACTGCACCCTCTGCTCCCGTATACTGAGTTCACCATGTTCAAGAGCAGTTGGTGTCAGGGCAACCCCAGCCGTGGGAGCAGGACCAATCCTACACCCACTCTTTCCAGCAGCCATCTCCAGTAGTAGAGACAGTCTAGGAGGAGCCTCCACCAGTTTGGGAGGTGAATGGGATATGGTATAATCAGGACCCTGCCAGGCAGGGATGTATGGGAGACCGACAGACCTATCAGCATCCCCCCACCTTTCACAACACCGCATTCACCTCTGCACCACCTCCTTCACAGTAGAGCCCTGGATTCCATCCACCCCAGCAGCAGAGGCAGCAGTACCAGCAGTATGGCCGATAGGGCCATTACCAGACGGGCCAGCAGGGCCCGCAACCCCAGCAGTAGTAGCAGAGGCAGTACACTGGCCAATAGGGCCAGTCTTCCCATTCTTCTTCCCAATCTTATCCACTTCCTTCATCGTCTAGTCTCGTGGATATTCAACAGCAGATACTCGATGAGCTACGTTCCTACAGGAATGAGATTCAAGACTTACGGGTGGATGTCAACCGCTTGTCCACATGGCGAGACGAGCAGACTGCACCCTCTACCTCTATCCCAGCCCAAGTTCAGGCTAACCCAAATAGCCTGAACCGTTCTAGTTCTCAGCAGCACTTTGGTCGGGTATACTATTCAGCATCTCCTAAATCTGAACATGAGATTCTTTCGTGTGACGATGCTAACCACATGTCACTCAGGAGCGGAAGGACCGTGGTCGTACCTGACCGGGCGGGGGACACGAGGAGGGGCATCTCTGGAGCTCTACCTGAGGAGTCTTCAGAGGACGAGGAGGAGAGGCATCATATTTCAGAGCCCCATCAGCACCATTCGAGGATTTCCACTCAGGGAGCCGAGAGGAGGAGGAGAGCGCGTATGCAGCATCGTCAGCATGGATATTCTTCTGAGTCTACAGAGGACCTTGCATCTCCGATTGTGGCGGATACCACTCCATCTTCTATTCCACATCCTTTAGTAGATAGTCTAGATTTTGAGTCCATGTTGCATCAAAAAGATTCTTGTATGAAGAACTCTGTTTCCGTTAATGCAAAGAATGATCTTTCAGTTCATGATTCAGACTCTTCATCCTCTATTTCCCTAGCTTCAATCCCTTTCCCCCGTGCTCTTACGGCAGGAAAGCGCATCAAAAAGATTCAGAAAGATGACCCCGATATGGCACGATTTTGTAAAGAAAACATCACAGTTAAGGTGCCATTTGATGAATATGTGGCTAACCATCCTGCATTCCAAAAATACCTTAAGGTGAGATGCACACCTACAAGGGTTAGCAGGAAGAAAGATAACCGAAATATAAAGACACATGTCTTATCAGTAGCCACAACCTATTGTCTCAAGAACCAGACTTTGCCAAAGAAAAAGAGAGACATGGGTGCTCACTATGTGGAGAGTCATATTGACGACATTGCGTTTGCACGTACACTCTTATATAACGGTTCTTCGATCAACTTACTTCCCTTGGTATTATATCAGAAATTGGAGTTGGGACCACTTCGCAAATCTAGAGCTTTACTCCAATTCGTAGATCGTTCAGTGAAGAGACCTAAGGGAGAAGTGAAGAATGTAGTTATCTCGATTGAGGGGCAGAACTATCAGGTGGACTTCATAGTCTTGGACATGGAGACCCCCAATTATTGGAGAGAATCTCAGATCTATCTCGGGCGACCCTTCCTTAGGACCGCAGGCGCAACTTTCGATTATGGTACGGGAATGATGAAGTTCCGTTCTCCAGGTGGAGAAGTGAACCTTGAGATGAAGCAAACCAAGTGTCAGCGATCTGATTCAGAGAGTAGTACAGAGTACTCATCTTCAGAGGCAGATTGCAGTATGATTAGCACAGTTGAGATTTAGGGACAGATTCCTTCAGGACAGAGCGAGAACCTTTCATCTAAAGAGGATATAGTGCATGATGCAGTTTGCCAGGTGTTGTCTGATCTTGCTAGAGATGCATCAACCTATTCTCATGATGACTTAGAGATCCATCCGGATCTGTCAGTTCCATCCTCTTCGGAACAATCATGGGACATAGATGACGAGTCGGGCGTGGCTTTTGCCGATTGTTTGGATATTTTTGACGATCTGACTCCCGATACTTCCGATTTGGTGGTGAGTACTACTCAGCTTAGCCCACCTTCATACAACACGGAACCAGATTCAGATTCAGTTCAGCCAGATTTGATTGATGATACCACATTGCCAGAGCTAAAATCACTACCTCCTACACTCAAGTATGCCTTTCTTGCGGGACCCAAAGAGAGATATCCTATCATCATAAGCTCAGACTTGACTTTAGAATAGGAGTCTATGTTGTTAGAGGTCTTAGAGAGGAACCGCAAAGCAATAGGCTGGACAGTGTCAGATCTCGTGGGCATCGACCCCGCTCTCTGCTCGCACCATATTTTTACTGAGGATAACATGAGACCTTCCCGTGAGTTTCAGAGGAGACTTAACCCCAATCTACGGGAAGTGGTGAAGAAAGAAATTGAGAAATGGTGTAAAGCAGGGTTTATATACCCTATTTCTGACTCCAAGTGGGTGTCCCCGCTTCATGTTGTCCCGAAGAAGTCGGGAATTCAGATGGTCACCAACGAGGAGGGGGTAGAGATCGCGACACGAGTACCCACGTTGTGGCGCGTCTGTGTTGACTACAGGCACCTGAATGCTGCGACCAAGAAAGACCACTTTCCCTTGCCTTTTATTGATCAGATCTTGGAGAGACTAGCAGGGAAAGAGTTCTTCTGTTTTCTTGACGGGTACTCAGGCTACAACCAGGTGGCCATAGCCCCTGAGGACCAGGAAAAGACCACATTCACATGTCCATTCGGTACTTATACTTTCAGGCGCATGCCATTCGGGCTCTGCAATGCCCCGGGCACATTTCAGCGGTGCATGATAGCCATATTTGCCGAGATGGTGGGAGATTTCCTGGAAGTATTCATGGATGACTTCTCAGTCCATGGTGATTCTTTTGATACATGTTTAGTGCACTTAGACCGAGTCCTCACGAGGTGTAGAGAGGTGAATCTGGTACTCTCCTGGGAGAAGAGTCACTTTATGCTGATGGAGGGTATCGTGTTGGGGCACGTCATCTCCAAAAGGGGAATGGAGGTTGACCCTGCCAAGGTGGAGGTGATCAAGAAACTCGATCCACCTACCAACGTGAAGTCAGTGTGATCATTCTTAGGGCATGTTGGATTCTATAGGAGATTCATTCAGGATTTTTCAAAGATCGCCCGCCCACTGAGTGAGCTCATAGGGAAAGACACAGAGTTCATTGTAGATCACAGGTGTCTGGAGGCCTTTGAGCTCTTGAAGAGGAAGATTTGTGCCTCGCCTATCCTACAAGCTCCTGACTGGTCTCTCTCCTTTGAGATCATGACCGATGCTTCAGATTTTGCTATAGGAGTTGTGTTAGGACAACGGTGAGAGGGGATTCCGTTTGCGATTCACTATGCGAGCAAAGTATTAGATCCTACATAGAAAAATTATACAGTGACTGAAAAGGAAATGCTCGCAGTAGTATGGGCCCTCGAGAAGTTCAGATCATATATTTTGGGCTCTAAGGTGACAATTTATACTGATCACACAGCTATTCGATATTTAATGGAAAAGAAGGATGCGAAGGCGCGTCTTCTTAGATGGATTTTACTCCTCCAAGAATTTGATTTGGAGATTAAAGATAAACCTGGAGTGAAGAATGTTGTGGCCGATCACCTTTCTCGGATTGAACTTAAGGATTCTCCTGATCATGAGCGGATTAGAGAGACCTTCCCAGATGAGTCAATTTGTGTTATTTACTCACTCCCATGGTATGCCAACATGGTGAACTATCTTGTCTCCAAGCAGGTTCCCCATGATTGGACTAGGAGCAGCATTGATCGACTGAAGTTGGATTCGAGGAGATATCACTGGGACGATCCTTTCCTTTTCTTTGAAGGACCGGATTGTGATTGCAGAAGGTGTATTCCTCAGGAGGAATACCAGAGTGTCCTCACATATTATCATTCACTTGAGGCTGGAGGACACCATTCGGGAAAGAGAATCGCTCACAAAGTACTTCAATGTGGATTGTATTGGCCGACCTTGTTTAGAGATGCCATTGATTTTGTATGGTTGTGCCCAATCTGTCAAAGGATGTGAGGGACAGTTGGACAGAGAGATGAGATGCCCATGCAACCAATGATTATTTGTGATGTTTTTGATGCATGGGGCATAGATTTTATGGGTCCCTTTCCCAACAGCCAAGGACATGAGTACATATTGTTGGCGGTTGATTATTTATCCAGGTGGGTGGAGGCTATCCCAACCCGAACCGCAGACAGCAAGACTGTCTGTAAGTTTGTGAAAGACCATATTATTGCTAGGTTCGGGGTACCAAAAGTTTTGATATCTGATGGGGGTAGCCACTTCGTGAACCGGGATATGAGATCTTCAGATAAGGACTATGGATTTGATCATAGAGTTACTAGTCCTTACCACCCACAGTCCAACGGCATGGCAGAGGTTTCGAATAGAGAGGTGAAGAGTATTTTGCAGAAATTGATTCGTCCCAATAGGAAGAACTGGTCTCAGCTCTTGGCCAAGTTCTATGGGCCTATAGGATAGCCTACAAGACACCATTGGGTACTTCATCATTTAGAATGATCTATGGCAAGCCATGCCATTTGCCCGCAGAATTGATTCATAAATCTGAATGGGCAATTAAGAAGATTAATTAGAGTTGTCACCTAGGGAAGCTTTGCTGAGACTTGAACTTGAACGAGCTCGTGGAAATTCGAAACAGGGCTTATGACAACATTTTGATTTATAAGGACAAAGTAAAGAGAAGGCATGATCAACACATTAGGTGCAAAGACTTTGTCCCTGGGCAAAAGGTATGGTTGTTCAATGCCAGGTTGAAAATGTTCCATGGGAAGCTCAAATCTAAATGGACGGGTCCCTTTGTGGTTAAGAAAGTGCACGAGAATGGAAGTGTAGAGATAGCTGATCTCACAAATGGTGCACAACCTCATGTGGTGAATGGACAACTGTTGAAGTATTTTGTTGATTCGAAAGAGCAGTTAGTCCAAGTCGAGGTCATCAACTTCATACAGAGTGAGCATAGAGCAGATACATCTTATTACTCTTCATGAATATGCAGCATCAAGATTCAACATCTTAGAAGATTCAATCACTCTTGTACATATTCTCCCTTCTTTGTATATTCTCGAGATCACATCGGGTCTCACACTTACTCTTGTCCTATACTTAGGCTGACCAAAGCCTAAGTCTACGGGGGACCAATGCCTGCCATGTGAATTTACTCATCATTTCTCCTCTTGACCTCGTCCGCCCCATTTTTGCTCTTCTTCTACACTTAAGCTTTCCAGAGCTTAAGTATAGGGGGGGCGGATCGACTTCTATACTATTTATTATTTTAGCCATCCTACGCTTAGCACGAGCTATGTCTTTTTCTCGCTTCTTGTGCCATGAGGACATAACACATGCTAATTATAGGGGGGCGTGTATATATTACATATATACTTTACCCATAGCTCGTACTTTCACGTATTTTTGTATATATTATACAATAATTATGGGGTGGGTAAACAAAACAAAACAAAACAAAAAAAACTTTTTCCTAAAAAAAACTCTTTTTCCTTATTTCCTAAAAAACACTTTTAAAAAAATCCTCTTTAAAAAAACTTTTTCAAAAAAAAGTCTTTTCTTATTTACCTATATTTTTTTAAAAAAAAACTCTTCAAAAAAAAGCAAAACTTTTCTAACAAAAAAAAACTTCTTTACCTTTGTTTGTCAAAAAAAAACTTTTTGAAAAAAAACTTTTTCTAAAACTTAAAAAAATCAATCAATCATCATAAAAAAACTAACTAAAAAAACCAACTAATAAGTTGATTTAATCCCTGACACCATTCACTTTCACACAAGACTAGTGATGTTCAAGAACACTTGGTTTATGAGGTCTTGAGATTTTGAGTTAACCAGCCTTAGTCATTAGGGTCCTTGACTTAATTATTCACATTTCCCTAGTTTGAAAGATTTGTGTGCTATATTGCATGCTTAGTCTCTACCTTAAGAATATGATCAGCACCTCACGTACACGACTGGAGTTATGATGAGATGAGTTGAAATTTCACTTAAGGAACTGGGATGAGGGATTTGAGTTTGGACTTGATTTGATGATGCTCGAGGATGGGATAAAATCAACGAAGGCTTCATGAAACCTGAGTGTCAGCATCTTTAGCCAGTATGAGAATGTGGTTCTTATACTATCTCTTGACATTTACCTATGTGCCAGGGTGTGATAAAATAAAAAAAAATGTTGATCAGTGTGCGCCAACTCTTGGTACAAGCAGTGGAGCTAGCCAAAAATACTACAAAGCAATGAAATGTCAAAGAAAAGCTCTCATTCCACAAAGTCAATTATCAAAAGAGCTTCCACCAAAGGCGAGCGCTCCCAACCATTTCAAAGTGTCCACTTGGACCACCGCTATTAGGACCAGGAGTCGGGCTTGCACCAAAAAAGGGCTCTGCATCATAAATGCTACAAGTCTGGGTGTAGAAGGTACGATAGGGACTCAAAAAAGGCACACCCCGGTGTACTCCCAGGAAAACGAGTGCAGACGGCTCCAACTTCTCTTGACGGACGCACTGATCAACACCAAAAATATGCGTTGCGTAATAAGGCACTTGAGAGGATCCTTGTTCCAATTAGAGGGAGAGAAGAAATGACACAATCCTATGCCCTCCATCAACTGGCCTTCCATCTACACTTTTAAGTCTGACAACTAAAGAGACGGTGGATTGGTTGCAAGAAATGGTTTATTCCCTAGTGTTGAGGATCAGGTCCTTAGGAGTGTCTCTTGGACTGGAACCTTATGTGACATTGTGACTCTACTCTTGTAACTGCGGTCAACACTTAAAGTCATATCCCTACTATATATGTATACAAAGAGAGTCTGATGATTAGGGAAATTGGATACCTTTTGACTAGAGCTTGGTTCAGCTTAGAATTTTAGGATCTCTAAAACTGAGAGTTCTTGAATGGATCAAGTCTTGTATTCACATGCACAGTCAGGGGTTAACCCAATTTATTCATTCTTTATTTGCTCGAGGACTAGCAAAGTTTAAGTATAGGGGGTGATGAATCCACGATTCATCATCTTAATATCTTGATCTTAGCAAAATCCCTAAGTAAAATCCCAAATAAATGTCCATAAAATCCATAAATTAACAAAATGACTCTTGTAAATAAAATACACTAATTATTGTATATAAGATTGTACAAAATGAATTAACAATAAAAAGCCGCAAAAATAAAGGAGTTTTATACTTGTAAATAGCCCAAAACTTCATGTATTTTTAATAATTTCATTTCAACTCCTTTTTATCTAATTCTTTCTCTAACTTATTTATAAAAATGTATATAAAAATACAAAAATACAAAACAAATTTTACCTCTAATAAATGCTCCTAGATCCTAAAGAGAAAACGTCGTAAAGTCCAACTTCCAAGCTAAATTCCCGCTCCGTATGAACTCCAAATTCACCAAACTCACTTTTAAAGTTCAAGTTAGAAAATTATCTATCCAACGGAAGTGGTTTCATTAAAATCGGAGCTTATTTGCAAAAGTTGGGTTTTGGGACCTAGATGTACATTGTACATTATGTATATATTCATTCTTTCTTCATTTTTTATTTTACCTTTCTTAATTACTAAAAATACAAAAAAAACCATACTTGTGTTGTATTTTAATTTTAGTATTTTATTATATTTTTTCGTTGTAAATATCTCTTATTAAAAAGATAAAAAAATTACATATTAGAAAAGTAAAAAAAATATACATGGTGTTTTGTCTTCTTTTGTAAATTCTCCACTATTTATTTTCTTCTCTTTTATTCTATTGTAATTAAAGTAGCCTACTTTATTTTATATTATTTATTTTACATTCTCTACAATAACCACCAATTCAACTCCATTATTCCACAATTTTTTCCAACTTCCCATTCAACTCCATTAATAATACAACCTCCCATTCAACTCCACCACTTTAATAACCTCTCATTCCATTCTCTTTATATACATGTCATTCTCCTCATTTTTGCCTTTGATCCATCTTTATGTGAGGAGAGCCTAGTTCCCAGAGTTGAATCGGTGACAGCGACGCAACCGCGGTCGAGCGACGACGGCCCTCTCTCCAGTGAGATCCGTTAGCTTTTTGGCCAACATCGCAGCCACATACGTGCGTTGCTCGAGCTCATCGCTCACCGGCGATTTGAGCGAAGACCGTGCTCTTGTGAGCACTCCATAGGCGACGGCATTCATCGTAGATAATTTTATTCTCATTTTATCATCTTGTGATTTTTGCATTTTTTTAGCACATCATATCACCACCATCCTCCTTTTGTTGTACTCCACCTATTATCACCACATCATTTTTCTCCCTTCATTATCATTTTTATTTGCATTCCCTGTTTAAACAAAACTAAAAAAAATTTGGAAAACAAAAAAAATAAAAAAAAGTTCTTATTAACATTACAGCAGTAAAAGAAAATTTAAAAAAATAAAAAAAAGCCGAAGGAAGCAGCAGACCACCGCCCCCTCCATCCACGGGTAGGCGGCGCCGCCCGCCGCCCCCTTCACTGCCATCAACCGCCCCTCTGTCGGCGGCCCCCTCGCGTTGCCCTTCCGCCGATGCCACCACCGCCGTCTGTCGCGCGTGCAAGCCATGCCTCACCGTCGGCCGGCCGCGGTTCTCCAGGCAGACACCACCACCGCCGCTTGTCTGCGATCAGAGCTCTCTACCTTGTGCAGCCCCCTCCGTTCTCTCCGCCCTCAGCCACGTAGCCGCCGACGCACCGCTGCCCTGTGCCTCGCTCAGTGGTGCCGCCGCGCCGCCAAACCCCTTTTGGGTTCTCCCTAGCCGTCCGTGTTGAGGAGTAAGAAGGTGAATTTTTTTTATTTTTTTATTATTATAAAAATTGCTAATATTCTATTTATAGTTTCTGTATTTACAATAAGGTCCCTGTACATGTTTTATTTATAAGTTTTGTTTCCTGATTTTGCGTAGATACCCCTGTCTTTGTCTATTAATTTGGACACTCGTATTGCATCTTATTGTTCAATGAAATATGTCATTGTGTTGAGCAACTTATTCTCTATCATCTGAATATTTAATTATATTTTTGTGAGATATTGTGAATTAATTAAAATTGTGCAACTGAACTTTTGTATATTTTACCTAATCTGGACTCTTAAAATTATATCTCACAAAAGGTTGCTCTAAAAATTACACAAAAAATAGAAATGATACCTTGATATGTGATTAACTTACAGTCCAAATTTCATCTAAAATGGAGTTGTCATGTGCCCGAAATAAATTGTAGAGTGATATTTGATTTTTAATTAAATCCACGTATATCCTTTTTGCGAAATTTCAACTCTCCTGTATTTCTTATCTAAATATATTTCTGAGATAATTCGCACTCTGATTAATTTGACAATGTGGATTTATTAGAAATTATTTACTCATTGTCACTCTGATTTTAGTAAAAAAATCCATAAAAAAATCATACTTTACCAAAAAAATTCCAAAAAATTACTGTAGTCTCCTTGCATCATGTTTTCATTCCAGTAAATTTTTCATAATTTTTGCTTTCTGTTTGTATGAGAAATTGCGAAAAAACCCATAAAAAGTGTGCATTTTTTTGTTGCATTTTAACCCATAAAATTCCTAAAAAAAGTACCTTGCATTCATCTCTGGATTAGGACTATAGAAAAATTATAATTTGGTAAATTGGACTATTTTGACATTAAAATTAATTTGGCCTGGTTGTATGCTTTCTTAGTGTCGTAATTCACTTGCATTTGCCTTTCACCTTTGTTTTGCATTAAAAAAAACCGCGTGGAAATCTAGATCTAAACTTTCGAATTAAACCTGAAGTTATTCCTTTGCCTCCCTATGTTCGACCCCGGATTGCCCGGGATATAAATTAAGCCGAGACACTCTTCACGGAGATCTTCGCTCGGTTCTGACCGAATCGCTAAGTACGTACCACAACGAACACGAATTAAATATCGTATTCAGTGACTCATCAACTACCTGAGTGAGAAAACCTAAATCTAATTTTGTAAAATATTTCCTAAGTCGTTTGCCTCCCCGGCAATGGCACCATCTGACGGAATGCTAACTATGTGGTAATTTGTACTCGTTGTAATACGGGTACTTAGCGAATCAGTCACAACTGAGCAAAGATCTCTGTGAAGAGGACTCAGCGTTTAATTTATATCCTAGGCAAGTTCAGGGTCGAACACATGGAGGCAAAGGAACATCGTCGGGTTAATTCATAAAACTTAGGTCTAGGTTTCCAATGCAGATTTTTTTGTATTTTTTTATGCAAAAATAAATGCGAATGCAATATGCGGGTGAATTAAGTTAATAAGGAAACATACACCTTAGCCAAATTAATTTTAATAGGAAATAAGTCTAGTTTAGCTAAATTATATTTTCCTAAAAACCTAATCCAATGATGAATGCAAAACACATTTTTTTTGGAATTTTAGGGGTTAAAATGACAACGAAAAATGCACATTTGTTATGGTTTTTATGCAATTTTTAACACAAACAGGATGCAAAAATTATGAAAATTTTACTGGAATATAAACATGAGGCAATGAGTCTACACTAAGTTTTTTGGAATTTTCTGACAACATATGGATTTTTTATGGATTTTTTAAATAAAAACAGAGTGACAGAGAGTAATTAATTCCTAATAAATCCACAATATCAATTCATCTAGAGTGCGAATTATCTCAAGTAGGTATTAAGGAGAGTTGGAATTTTGTAAAAATAACATTTGTTGATTTAATTAAAAATCATTTACGAAAATCACTCTACAATTTATTGAAGGCATAAGATATCTTCAATTAAGATGAAATTTGGACACTAATTAAAGCATATTCCCAAGCATCATTTCTGATTTTTTATGAAAATTTTGGAGTAACTGTGAGTCAAATATGAATTTAAGAGCGCAAAGTGGTCAAAATACACAATATTTAACTCGGCCATGGCCGATCCTAAACCAGGGGTAAATGAGGAGGGTTGTGTTAGGTAGCCGACAACCAGCATAAAACAGTCAAAGACAACTTCCTAAATATTATTTTTAAAAAAATACTATTTAGGAAGTTGCCTCATGACAGTAGGATCTTTTCAACATGGATTTAAGCAAACATACAGATTTCGTTGGGGCATTCCCTACTTGCGACGCGTTGCATCGCCCGAATGCAATGAAAAATTGGTAAGGGCCGCTACATCGCAGCCTGGATGTAGTTCAAAATTTGCAAAGGTTTTCGCATGAGGAACGCATGTGGGTAATTAAGCTAGTTCTGCTGCATCATCGCCCGGATGCAGTCCAAAATTTACAAGGGTTCTCGCATAATGGACGCATGCGAGTAAAGAAGTTAGTCCGAAAGAGATTACAAAGGACGTTGTGGATTGGTAGTTTGAATGTTGGCACTTTAACTGGAAAATTAATGGAGATAGTGGATACGATGGAAAGAAGGAAGATTCATATACTATGTCTTCAAGAGACTAAATGGGTTGGAGATAAAGCAAGGGAGATCGAGAAGACATGCTTTAAACTTTAGTATTCAGGTAAAGATAAGGGTAGAAATGGTGTTGGAGTGATCGTTCATAAGGATTTGAAGGATTGTGTGGTTGAGGTGTAAAGATTCAGGGATTGGATTAGTTTGCTAAAATTGGTGCTTGAAGAAGAAAATCTGAATATCATCTTAGTTTATGCACCACAAATTACACTAAACAAGCTTTTTGGGAGGATCTAGATAAGATTTTACATGAAATCCCACAAAGAGAGATGATTTGCATAGGTGGAGATCTTAATGGACATGTGGGAAAAGATGCTTCAGGGTATGCTAGTGTTCATGGAGGACATGGTTTTGGGGATAGAAATGAAGAGGGAAAAGTCATTCTGAATTTTGTAACGGCATATGATCTTTTCATAGCAAACACTATCTTAAAGAAGAGGGAGAAGCATTTAATTACTTATAAGAGTGGGCCAACTAGAACACAGATAGATTACTTTGCATTGAGGAGAAGAGATCGGTTGTGTTGTAAATACTTCAAAGTAATCTCAGGAGAGAGTTTGACAACTCAACATCGCTTGTTAGTCTTGGATGTGCAAATAAAAGGCCTGATAAAGAAAAGGAGGGTTCCTAAGATCACTGGAACTAGATGGTGGAATCTTCGACTGAAGCAATCGAGCTTCAAGGAGAAGGTTTTAGAAGACTTATCTTGGGATTGTAGCAGAAGTGCAAACGAGATGTGGGAGACAGTAGCATCTTGTATCCGAAAGATAGCCAAAGAGATACCAGGCGAGTCGAAGGGAGGAGCTCCAGGTCAAAAGGAGGCTTGGTGGTGGAGTGAAGGGGTGTAAGAGAAACTAAGAATTAAAAGAGCATTCTTTAAAGATATGTCTAAGGATAGAACAACGGAAATTGTCACAAACTACAAAATAGCAAAGAAGGAAGCAAAGAAGGCTGTAAACAAAGCTAAGTCAAAAGCTTATGAAGTTTTTTATAAAATTCTTGACTCTAAGGAGGGCCAGAAGGATATATTCAGGTTGGCCAAAGCAAGAGAAAGAAAGACCAAAGACCTTTCTCAAGTGAGATGCATTAAGGATGAGAAAGGTCACGTGCTTTTTACTCAAAAGACATAGAGAATAGATGGGAGTAATACTTCCATAAACTTTTCATTGGGGAAGGAAATAGAGAGATCACTTTGGGTGATCTAGCTAGTAGTGAAAGTTACTTGAATCGTACAAGCTATAGATGAATACAAAGAAAGGAAGTAGAGGAGGATTTGAAGGTTATGAGACCTGGGAAAGGTGTAGGACCGGATGACACCCCTGTAGAAGTATGGAGAGTTTTAGATGAGTGCGGTTTGATTAGCTTACGAATCTATTCAATGTTATTTGGCGAAGCAAGAAAATACCTGAAGATTGGAGGAGGAGTATCGTGGTGCCTCTTTATAAGAATAAAGGAGACATTCAAAATTATTCAAATTATAGAGGTATCAAGTTGATGTCACACTATGAAAATTTGGGAACATGTGATCGAAAGAAGGTTGAGGAAAGTTTCCAACGTAAAAGAAAATCAATTCAGATTCATGCCAGGCCTCTCAACTATTGAAGCCATCCATTTGTTGAGAACAATGGGGATTTATAGAGCTAATAGGAAGAACCTCTATATGATCTTTTTTGATTTGGAGAAGGCTTATGATTCTGTCCCACGAGAGATTTTGTGGAGAGTTTTCCTATACATTAACCTCATAAAGGACATGTATGATAGGGCTTTATCTTATGTAAGGACCCCGTCTGGGAAGACTGACTATCTTGACATCAACATTGGTTTACACCAAGGTTCAGCTTTGAGTCTATTTCTTTTTACTTTGATTATGGACGAGTTGATAAGTCACATTCAGGGTGAGTTACCTTGGTGTATGTTATTTGCTGATGATATTGTGTTGATTGACGAGACTAGAGATGGAGTAAATGAGAAGCTTGAGGTTTGGAGACATGCATTGGAGACTAAACGATTTCATATAAGTTGGGTAAGACGGAATATATGGAGTGCACCTTTTATGGAAGCAATAGTGAAGGAATTGAGGTGAAGATTGGCGACAATAACATTTGGAAAAGAGATTCTTTTAGATATCTGGGATCTATTTTGCAACAGGATGGGGAAATTGACGGAGATGTTACTAATAGAAAAAATGCAGGCTGACTGAGGTGGAGAGGAGCCTCTGCTATTCTCCATGATAAGAAATTTCCTTTAAAATAAAGGAAAGTTTTACAAAGCAGCCATGAGACCTGCTATGCTCTATGGATCTGAATGTTGGCCCGTGAACCATAGACATGTGCAAAGAATGGATGTAGAAGAAATGAAAATGCTAAGGTGGATGTGTGGACACACACACACACATGTAAAGATTGAATTCATGATGCAATTAGAAAGAAAGTTGGTGTAGCTTCGATCAAGGATAAGATGCAAGAAAAGAGCTTAAGATGGTTTGGTCATTTGCAAAGAAGATCAATGGATGCACCAGTTAGGATATGCGAGTGTTGGGATGTTGAGTCGACTAAGAAAGGGCGAGGACGGCCTAAGAAGTGTTGGAAATGGACTATACGAAGGGATCTTAATTTTTGGATATAAGACCGGGATTGACCCAAGATAGATCTGAATGGAGGCAAAGAATCCATGTAGTAGACCCTACTTAATTATGGGAAAATGCTTTGTTGTTGTTGTTGTTGTGTATCTAGAGCTCACCAAAATCCAGATAAATAGTCAGATGCTAGAGAATTAGCGCTCAACAACATACTATTTTTTATTAAATAAAATGATGTGAAATTGATGTCCAAACTAACAAGCAAACACAAGGGTATCTGTGTAATTCCAGAGAACAACATTAAAAAACATTTATGTACATGGACCATTTTGCAATATTAGGAACATATAATAAAAGTAATGTAATTTCTACATAAGGATTTTTTTAAAAAAAGAAAAGCACCTTCTTTCTCGTGCGATAGAGGGATCGATAAACTGTGGACAGTCGCACGAGGCGGAGGCTGTGGCAGATGATGGAGGGATGGGGTGCGTTGTCGAGGCGACCTGGAGAGGGTTGTTGGGCCACGCACGGTGGCTCACTGCGCTAGAGAAGATGGTGTGGTCACACAAGCGTGGCGGCGGGAAGGACGGTGGGGAAGCGCACACTGCGACCAAGAGGGGAGAGCGATGGCAGAGCGTGCGGCAGCGCTACCGATGGTGGTTGTGGAGGGAAGGGGGCCGACGGGCTGCAACATGTTGCTTCCCTTCTTCTTTTTTTGATTTTTTAATTTTTTTCTGTGTTGTGATTTTAATTTTTTAATTTAATTTCATTTTTTTTGCAAAAAATGGTGCGGTGATGATGGTGATATGATGAAGTAGAACAAACAGAGTAGGGGAGGCGAATGTGATGTGATAAAAAATGCAAAATTATAAATAATAGAAATTATCTACAATGGAAGCAGACGCCTATGATGTGCTCACGAGAAGCATAGTCTTCGCTCGAATCACTGGCGAGCGATGAGATCGAGTAGCGTGCGGAGGCGGCTGCGATGTTGGCCGGAATGCCAATGGATCTCACCGGAGAGGAGGGGCGTCGTTGCTCTAGTTTCTCATTCGCTGTCACCGAGACGAGTGGTCGGAGCTATCAATTCTCTCTCGCATAAAGGTGGACCAAAAGCTAATATGAGGAGAATGAGATGTATAAAAAGAGATGAAAATTGGAAGTTAGAAAATATGGTGGGATTGTGGAGTTGAATGGGAGGTTAAGGAAAATGGTGGAGTTGAATGGGAGGTTAGATGAAGAATATGGAGTTGAATGGGAGTTGGTGGTAGAATGAGAAGAATATGGAAGTTAGTGTAGAAAATGAAAATTAAATAAAGAAAATAGAATAAAATAAAGTAGGCTACTAAAATAGAATAAAACAAAAAAGAAAAGAGAATTGAGAATTTACAAGATAAGACACACAATACATACATGTTCATTTTACTTTTCTAATTTTAATTTTTTATTTTTAATAAAAGATATATACAACATAAAAATAAAATAAAATACTAGAAATAAAATAAAACATAAAAATGATTTTTTTGGATTTTTTAATTAAGAAAAGTAAATAAAAAATGAGAAAAGAAAAAATATGTACAATATATACAATGTACACCTAGGTCCCAAAACTCAAATTTTGCAAACGAGTTCTGATTTTAATGAAACTACTTTCATTGGATAGATAATGTTCTAACTTAAACTTTAAAAGTGAGTTTGGTGAATTTGGAGTTCATATGGAGCGGGAATTTGGCCGAGAAGTTGGACTTTATGGCTTTTTTCTCTTTGGGATCTAGGAGTATTTATTTGAGGTGGAATTTATTTTATATTTTTGTATTTTTCTACACATTTTTATGAACAACTCGGAGAAGAATTAGCCAAAAAAAGAGTTGGAATGAAATTATATAAAATACATGAAATTTTGAGCTATTATAGGTGAAAAACTCCTTTATTTTGCAGCTTTTTTATTGTTGATTTATTTTATATAAAATAATATACAATAATTAGTGTATTTTATTTAAAAGAGTCATTTTGTTATTTTATTAATTTTATGGATACTTATTTGATATTTTACTTGAGGATTTTGCTAAGATCAGTATATTGAGATGATGAATCGTGGATTCATCAATGTCGTCTTTAAAATCATGGAGGACTAAAGTACTAACAATCCCCCCTTCAATAATGACAAATCTTTTTCAAAGCTAAAAAGTTGTAAACACTTAAGCATGAGCAATTGTCAAATCAAACTTGATACATGAGACTTATATCAATAAGTCAAAATAATTTGAAATAAAAGTTCAAATCTTGATTTTAGTTGCACCCCCTTACCAAAAGAATCATAAAACTTATTTTAATTCTTGTAAGGTGAATGGATATTTTGAAACTTGTTATTTTTATTTTTCATCTAACTAAATTCTCCTCCTTAATTAATAAATCCATTAGTCTTTCAAATCATTTAAGCTTTAATTCTATTCTCATTTTTTTTGTGATCAATTAAAATGAATAAGAGAGAGAAAAAGAAAACATGGATAATTAATTGAAAAGTACAAACTCCTTCTAGCAGCCTTACTCGATCGATTCGAGTTTGGCTCTCTTCGACAGAGCAGGACAGTCCTTCAATTTGCTGATAGATCTGTCAAGAGGCTGAAGGGATTGCTGAAGGACGTGGTCGTTACAACTCAGGGCCTAAAATTCCCCAGGGACTTCATTGTTTTGGACATGGAGATCCCTGAGTCAGTGACACATACCCTCATCATATTCGGACGTCCATTCTTGGCCACAACCAAGGCGGTGTCCAATCATGATAATGGGAAGGTATACTTTCACGTCGAGGGCAAAAGTATACAAATAGAGATGATCGACGAGACCAGAGCATGAAATTCAGCTTGCTCACAGCAGTTCAGTGATGCAGAGCAGATGAGCGAGGCAGAGCGAGACGTCCACCAGGAGTGCGATTTTGTGATCACTGATGGTGAAGCTATTTGGTCCGACACTGTTTCACGAGCTCTTGTTGCACCTTCAAACACCACAGAGTCACAGTGCCAGCAGATGAGAGTTCGAAGAGCACGCTCTAAACCGAGGACACATTCGAGGCTAACAATCGCGCCATGGAGAGCAAAGCCGATTATGTTTCTCGTGATTCTGATTCAGATCCCTTGGATTCAGACATAGATTGCAATGACTTTGATGAGATTTTACCGTGTCTGATTCTCACAGAACCAGCAGCGAGGATGGAGACAGAGCCAGCACTGATTGCAGACACACCAGTAGGGCCATCTTCACCAGATTTTCATGATCAGCGAGAGTTCTCACATTCAGATATGGTTGCCTTCATGCAGACATTCCAGAATCCAGATTTTCCAGCTCGTAGTTGCCCAGAGTTGAAGCCCTTGCCGCAATTGCTGAAGTATAGATTTCTTGCAGTTGAGCATGAGATGTACCCAATCATTATCTTAGTGGATTTTACTGGAGAACCAGAATCTCGTTTGATAGAGGTTCTTGAAAGAAACCATAAGGCTATAGGATGGAGCATAGCATATCTCCAAGGGATAATTCCGGCCCTGTGCTCCCACCATATATATCTCGAAGAGGACGCTAAGCCATTATGTGAGTTCCAACGATGGCTGAACCCGAATCTTCGAGAAGTGGTCATGAAAGAGATATTCAAATGGTGGAGCGTTGATTTATCTACCCCATCTTCGACTCCAAGTGGGTTAGTCCATTGCATGTGGTGCCAAGAAGACGGGCATCACCACAGTTGTGAATGAGTATGGAGAGGAGATCGCTACCCGGGTACCTACTTCTTGGAGGGTCTGTGTGGACTACAGACGATTGAATCAGGCCACTGATGAATCTCATATTCATCACTCTAAATCTCATTAATTAAGCTCAAATCCCTCAAAATCAACAACATTTATGCATCTATTCTTCATAATTAGCATTCATGCATGTTTTCATAAGAATTGCATTTTAGCACGAATTTCTGCACAAAATAAGAAGCCAAAAATCCCAGCCAAAATTGACCTGTAAATAACCTAACTTCCCGAATTTTTTAACTCATTCATTCTAACTACGAATGACCCAAAACCACTTCCACTATGTACGTATCACTAATAAGAATAAATGAAAAATACAAAAAAATCACTAACCCAAATAAGCGGACCAAAAACCCAAACCCTAGTTTCAGGATTTCCGAACTAAAAACTCATATCTTCCTCATGCAGTGTCTGTTTTCATCCTACTCACTTTTGAACTAATGTACATTCAATTATCTTCAAAACAAGACCAAGTTCAAGTGAATCGGAGCTCATATGTGAAAGTTGGGCTTTGGGCCTCTTTTGTACATTTTGTATTTTAGCGGTTTTTGGCCTGATATTTTATGTACATAATTAATCTATTTTAGTTTATTTCTTTTTTATTTGTCTTCTTTGATGAAATTTTTATTAAAATGCATAAAAATTCAAATCCAAATTAAGCTTGAAATCAAAGAAACAAATTGAGTCCGAGTCTTCACTAACCGACTGTACAAAATTGGTCCTTTTCATCTTTTATTTTATTTCTTCTTTGTCTTAATTATAAAAATCCAAAAAAATAGATTAATGTGTAAATATTTATCTTTGATTTTTCCATATTTTTTCTGGATTTTTATCTGGTTTAAATTGACAAAAAATTTATAAAACTCAAAAATCAGGGTATTCTATGTACATGGGATACCCCAAAAATATCAGTTTGTGCATTTGATTGATTTTGGTTTTGATGTCTTCATGAAAGTTGTAGATCTCATCGAGACGAGCAATTTTTGTGAAGAAACTTTTTCGATCCGAGTCCGTTTTCTATTTATTTTGTATTTTACAAAGTAATTAATTTCAGATTTTTATGGTGCTGACACGTGGCAGCTCCTGGAGCCGCCACGTATCATCCATTTTTCGCATTTTTATTAATTCATTTTTTTAAAAAGAACCCACACGTGCGTTGCACGTGCCTCGCCATTCCCCCAATCCAATGCAACGCGCCCTCACTGGGGCCATCCGATCTCGATTGATCGGACGGCCCACGAATCACCTTCAACCTCCGAATCTTCCGCTGCCTTTCTCAATCAGGTGTCGAGCCCTCCCGCGATTTCTCTGCCGCACATCTCTCGTGCCGCCACATCCCAATCAGATCTCCTCGTCCTCCCTTGTCAAATCTAGTCCGGACGCCGCCTTCATCTCGTGGTCTCCTCTCATCCAATCAACCTCCAATCCCAGATCTCGCCCCATCCTCCTTCCATAGCCGATTGCGACCCCCGACCTATAAAAGAGCTCTGCCGCCCCTCAACGTCGCCCATCTGTTGATCCATCAGTAGGAACCTCCCATCGGGCGTGACAACCGATAATCCCTCTAGCCGGCGTGATCTACTGGTATTCTCTGCCTCGTCGCAGCCCCGCCTCTGGCGGCTGCTCTGCTTCGGTAGACTTACCGTCAAGCCCTGCTCCTAGGTATTCCTCCACCTATCCCTGCTGCACCTTTCATCTCCCCGACCATCATCATCCCAAGCCCGATCATCCATCTACGAATCCCATCTCCAAATCTCCACCATCGATCGCCCGCCATCTCATCTCGCTCCACCACTGTCTTCGCGTGAACTTCGTCTCTGACCGATGTCATCACCACCAGCACCCTATCAAACAGCGCCAGGAGCATCGTCAGCCTCGCATGCCATCGCTTTGCCATCGACTTCACCGGCCCAAACGAGCATCATCAACTCCATACTTTGCCCCCCCCGGTCGGTCAAAGCTCCTACGCTACCCCGACAACCGCCGGCCGTTTGTCGGCCAATCGCCCGCGTTCAATCGCAAAGAAGCTCTAGATCTGACCGTCCAGATATGCCCAATCCTTCATCGTCAGATCGACTGGAATGAACAGTAAAGATCGACTCCTCGGCCCCGGACCAGATCCGAGCTAGGTGCCTCGGGCGACCCGAAGCACGAAGGATGCACCATGTGGAGTCCCCGACCCGAGCCTCTATCCAAACCCCTTCAGCACGTGGGGGTCACGTAACGCGTGGGGAAATTGCAGAAGAGCCCCCAGAACTCCATATATTCACGCCACAGTCCCCGCCGACCAGAGAGCACATGCCACGCACGTGCTCCTCTGGAGATTTTGCAAGAAGACCCCCATCAGTACCGGTAATTACATCTAGGTCCCCCTGCATATTTTATTTATATTTATTTTTATTGCATCTGTACCCCTGTCTTTCCCATTCATTCTAGACATCTAAAATGCATTATTTAATTATCCAAAAATAGAATTTTGTTTGTCAATTAATTCTCTACATTTTGACATATTGTGGACATTTTTATGATAGATGGTTAATTAATAATTAATTATTTTGTGGAAAATTACTTATTTTGCCCATTTCATTTTCTGAAATTTACATTTGATTAACTGTTGCTCTAAAAATTCCCGAAAAATCACATATTGTAGAATTAATTGTGTTTGACATTGTGCCTAAAAGAATCACATTCACATGCATAGATTGCTCTGTAAAAATCATTTTGCATATTTTAGTGTTTGATTTTTAATAGGTATTGAAACTAATATTTTCGAGGTTTAGGATTTTTCTGAGATCTATCACCTAGTGATAGATCTTAGATAATTTTGTTCCTGAAAAAAATTTGATTTAGTATTTATTATATTAAATGATGAAATTCATTTTGTTTACATGTAAAAATTCATAAAAAATTCATATTGCATCCAAAAATTCCAAAAAAAATATAGTGCGTTCATTTCATCATATTTTGCATCATGGCCAAGTTTCATATTTTTCCGACATTGTTTGATCAACTTTTACTTTTTAGTCCCTAAAAAGGCTGAAATTGCATTTTGCATCCTTTACTGCATTAAAAATTATAAAAAAAGGACCGCCTCGAAAACTATGCACGAATTTTGATAGACATAATTCTAGGTTGTTCCTTTGCCTCCTTGTGTTCGACTTTGGGACTTGCCCAAGTAAAATAAACATAGAACCACGAGATTAAAATTTAAAAAATATTTATGGTTATTTTCTTGATCGATTCCAATTGCCGCCTACAATGAAACGACAAATCATTTTATACACAAATAAATACACATCTTTTTAACACAGTGGATTTCGGAATTGTTAGATGGCGTCGTTGCCGGGGAGGCAAACGGCTTAGTTTTGTGTTTTGAAAATTTTCATTCGGTTTTCCGCATTCGGGTAGTCTGACCCCCCGAATTTCTCGTTGTAAATTCCATTTTTTCCTGCATTTATTTTATTTTATTTTCAGCATTTATTTTTTCTTATTTTATTTTTGATTTTTTTGAGTCACTCTCTTACACAAATCTCTCTTATTTTTCTTGCGAGGTACCTGACGTACGTGGAGCGGTTTTTCAGGAACCGAAGCATCTTCACCAACTTCCGAAAAAGCCGTAAATAAATTAAAATCGAGTCAATTCGTGAGAGAGCATAGAGTCTAAGGTTTTAATTTCTGCAATTTTATTTCTGTAATTAATTGCTCATTTACAACAGTATCTGTTTGGACTCTCGCGTATGTAAAAGACTCTGAACTTTCTTCTGTGGTGTGTTGTGGCATGTTTCACTCTCCGGTGAGGGTGTGGCCCGACTTGAGTGGCGATTAGGATAGACCTGACATACGGCTCTCAGAGCATTTTTATCTTTCTATTGTGCTTGTAGGAATTTGGTCACACTACACTATTAATTGAGACGCACATTAGATCATTCAATTTAGCCAAAATTCAACTCAATTCTTCCCTGCTAATAGAACTTTCTGCTAGGAGCGGCTTTTCATCGGCTTGCATACATATAGAATAAATTTTCAATTATGTATTTCATCCCACATGGAGATTGCGAGGATTCACTGTAAGTCTTCTAATTGAGCATACATCATAGTTTTTCATATGCATCGGCTTTTCCCGAACTTCTCCCTCTTGTTTTATCACATAATTCTAAAGGAAATTGGGACTGGACGGTAGACATGTATCTGTGCTCATTTAAATTCTTCAGTGATCACCTAATTAAAATTGGGACTGCTAAATATAGCCGATCTTAAGAACCCATAAAATAAAAATTTCTTGCAGGAGAGCAACCCCGACATTGTTTGCTTTTATCTTGCAGCGAGGAAAGAGACGCACACTAGGATAGAGGCAAGCCAGGATTTTCATACTGACTACTGATTCTATCAAAAATGATTAGCTACTTCTCAGTAAAGATCTAACGGGTAGCCAGTAAATGGTCTGGATTTCCTTAGCAGAGTGGGTGGTTTAGAGGACATTGTGTAAGGCTCCGTCCTCAAGTAAGGGTAGCCGTTCTACGATCCTTACTTACTCCCATACTGGATAAAATTAGGTGCAACTAGTCATAAGAATTTGGGACAGTCGGTAGGGAAATACAGGCACCTAACAGCTCGTTTAAACGTCTTGCAAGACTTGAATTATCACCAATTAAAACTGACTCACTGAGTGAGTTGGTGAAATAAACCTTTGTATTGTGTTTGAATTGTGCGTAGAAACTAGATAATCAACGAATACCGCACACTTATGCCTAGATCATGAACCTTAAACCTCTTGTTAATCTTTTGAAATCGAGAATGAAAGATTGTGGTAATTCACGTTTGGACTCCGTGAACCCTTCTCTGACCGCCACAAACTTTCCAATCTCAAAGGTTCGGAGGCACTCTTACTCAGGACCACGTTGGGTTCATGGACACCTTTCCCGTGAATCCTCTTCTTATGTTTCTTTCATCTTCTTGGAAGGAGGTCAATCCCATACTCTTTCTTTATCTCCTGATCACATCGAGGAAGACTCTCACCTCGATAACTCGGATTCTGATTCTTTCTAGACTATTGACTCCGATCTTTCGCATTCTGAAGGTGAAAAGAAGAATACAAAGAAGATGCCTCCCAAGTTGCCTCCCAAGAAAGACCATGAAGAAGAACCTAATGAAGATCCAATACATATGATTTTTGCAAGGTTAGCTGCATCTGAGCAGCAACAACTTTTACTGAGAGAGCAGCTAGAGCAGTTGAATGCTGGAGGAGAACCGCCAATGGAAGCCGCATACAATCCTGGGCAGTACAGAGTGAGTAATTATTTGCCGCCACCTCAGCTAGAGATTAACTATGAACTGAAGCCACATGTCCTGAGTCAATTACCACAATTCTATGGTAATGCGACTGAAGATCCATATGAATTCTTGCGAGACTTGGAGCTAATATGTTCTAATCTGAGGCACCCACAAGTCAGCCAGGACTACATTCGTCTTACTGCACTACCTTTCACCTTGAAAGGGATGGCAGATTACTGGGTGAAGAACTTAGGAGTGATTGTAACCACTTATGATAGGTTCAAAAACCTATTCTTGAAGAAATTCTACCCTTTGAGTCGGACCAACCAAATGAGGACCTGCATCACCAGTTTCTCTCAGCTGCCTAATGAACCACTCTGTGATACTTGGGATAGATTTAAAGATCTATTACAGAAGTGTCCCTGCCATGACTTGGATAACAACATCTTAGTTCAGTCACTCTACTCTAGCCTCAACTACGAGACTCAAGGGCTAGTCAGCGCTGCCTGTGGAGGCAATTACACATCGCGAGGAGCTGAGACTGTCTGGAAAATACTGGAGCAGATGGCGGAGACAAGCCGCTCACAGATCGCTAGTAGAGCATACACTGATTTCTTGAATACCTTTCAAGCCAAAGGAGGAAAGCAAATTGTCGCAGAGATAGCAGAGGATTTGATTCTGAACATGAACATCATCGTCGATAAATTAATGGTTGTGGATCAAATTCATAAGCGGATGAACAACATCGATAACAGGATTTCCCAATTCCCAAAGCAAATGGAGGAGCTCATCGAGAAGGTATCCAAGATGGGGATGCCTACTGCACCTACAGTCCCGATCTATCATGTACATCATGTCCAGGAGCAGCCAGGATCAGGACAACGACAACCATGGACTCAGGACCAATCCTATGCCCAACCTTCCCAGCAGTCACCTCCACCAGCCGAGGCTGTTGAAGAAGCCCCGCCTCTGACCTTCAAAGTAAACGGCATTTGGTACACGTAGGACACTACCTGACAAGGTAATATGGGGGACCGTCGGCAGTATCAACGTCCGCCCACTTTCTATAATGTCGCATTTCCACCAGCTCTACAGTACACTCAGAACACTGCAGCATTCCAGCATCCGAAGCAGCAGTAGCAGCCATACAACCGCCAGAACCAACCTCAGCAATACCGTCAGCAATATCAAGCTCCTAAACAATCAGCTCAATCATCAAACCCTTTAGAAGAACCGACATATATCCAGAGACAGATGCTTGAAGAAATTCACAACTTCCGAAATGAGCTGCACAATCTACGAGTTGATGTTAATCGCCTATCCCGTTGGAAGGATGATTAGGTAGCCCCGGCTACAACCATTCTCGCCCAAGTTCAAGCTAACCCCAATAGCTTGAACAAATCTCAATCGTCCCAACACAATGGCCAGGTATATTATTTAGATTTTTCCACATCTGAACATGAGATCCTTTCGTTTGATAATATCAATGCCATGTCACTTAAGAGCGGAAGGACCGTGGTCGTACCTGACCGGGCACGGGAATTGGATCATGAAGACTCAGAGGATCAACCGGAGGATGCTTCCGAGAATGAAGAAAGAGGACGCCTGAAGATCCAAGTATGCGAGAAGGGAAAAGCATCTATGGAGTCTACAGAGGACCTTGAACCTCTCGTTGCTGCAAAAATACCTTTGTCACCTTTTCAGCAACCTGATTTTGATTATTATCAGAAAACCATTATTGTAATAAGAACTCCATTTCTAATAAAGATGCTCTTATTTATGATTCTGGCTCTCTATCTCCTGTCTCAAATGCTTCCATTCCTTTCGCCCATGCTCTTAAGAAAGGAAAACAAAAGAAAAACATTCAAGATAACCCAGAAATGGAATGGTTTTGCCAGCAAAATATCAGTCAAAGTACCCTTTGATCAATATGTGGCCAGCAATCCAGCATTTCAGAATTACTTGAAGGTAAAATGCACTCCCACCAGGACTTGTACAAAGAAACCAAGTCAATTTGTGGAGACTCATATCTTGACAGTTACCACGACCAAATGTGTCAAAAATCAGCATTTACCAAGACAGAAAAGGGATCTGGGTGCTCATTATGTGGAGAGTCGCATTGGCGGTATTGCGTTTGCACGCGCACTTCTCGACAATGGTTCTTCCATCAATCTTCTACCCTTTGCCTTATATTACAGATTGGAGTTAGGTCCTCTCAAGAAATCATTATCTCTACTCCAATTTGATGATAAATCCATTAAAAGACCTAAAGGAGAAGTGAAAAATGTAATCATCGTGATCGAGGGTACATAATACAAAGTGGACTTCACTGTCCTTGATATGGAGACCCCGAACCATTGGAAGGAATCCCAAATCGTTCTTGGAATACCATTCTTAAGAATCGCTAAAGACATATTCGATTACAGTACTGGAATGATGAAATTCCGCTCTCCAAGCGGAGAAGTGGACTTAGAGATAAAACAAATAAAGTAGCAAAGACCAGACTCCGAATCCACCATTGATTATGTTGAAACATCAGAATGCAATCTCATCAGCACTACTGGATCGTGGGACCAACTGCCAGACATTCAGATTGAAAGCACCTCATCGGAAGAAGAAACAGTGCACAGTGCAGTTTGCGAGATGTTGCCAAACATATCTAGACACCCAGATGCCTATAACCTTGATGACACAGAAATCCTTTCGGATTTGTCAGTCCCATCTTCTTCGGGACAATAAAGAAATATCGGTGACGAGTCGGATGCGGCTTTGGCCGAATTATCACACTACTTTAGTGATCAGACTCACCTTTCTTCGGAATTGGTAGCTAGCACAACACAAAGTGATTCACCGCCAACCAACACTGAGCCAGATGCAAAAGTCATTCAGCAAGACATAATTGGTGATTCAGATTTGCCAGAGCTGAAACCACTGCCTCCCACTCTGAAGTATGCATTTCTTAATGGACTCACGGAGAAATTCCCCGTGATCATTAGCTCATCATTAACCATAAACCAAGAATCTAGATTACTTGAAGTCCTTGAGCGAAATCGAAAAGCCATAGGTTCGACTGTATCAGATCTCGTAGGAATCAATCCCGCTCTTTGTTCGCACCAAATTTATGTTGAAAATAACTCAAGGCCTTCCTGTGAATTTCAGAGAAGATTAAACCCCAATCTTCGGGAAGTAGTTAAGAAAGAGATAGAGAAATGGTGCAAGGCAGGGTTTATATACCCCATTTCTGACTCCAAGTGGGTGTTCCCCCTTCATGTCATCCCGAAGAAGTCAGGAATCCAGATGGTCACCAATGAGGAAGGGGTAGAGATCGCGACCCGAATACCCACGTCGTGGCGCGTCTGTGTCGATTACAGGCGCATGAATGCTGCAACCAAGAAAGATTACTTTCCACTACCATTTAATGCATTCTTGCAGGGAATGCATTCTTCTATTTTCTTGGTGGGTACTCTGTCTACAATCAAGTAGCTATCGCTCCCGAGGATCAGGAAAAGAGCACATTCACATGTCCCTTCGGTACCTACGCATTCAAGCGCATGCCATTCGGGCTTTGTAATGCCCCAGGCACATTTCAGCGGTGCATGATTATCGTATTTGCCGAAATGGTTGGTGATTTCCTGGAAGTCTTCATGGATGGCTTCTCGGTTCATGATGATTCATTTGATACATGTTTAGCATACTTGGACCGAGTTCTCCAGAGATGCAGGGACGTTAATTTGGTATTCTCCTGTGAGAAAAGTCACTTTATGGTGACTGAGGGAATCGTGTTGGGGCACATCATCTCCAAAAAAGGGAATGGAGGTCGACCCTGCCAAGGTGGATGTGATCAAGAAACTTGAGCCACCAACCAACGTCAAGTCAGTGAGGTCGTTCTTAGGGCATATTGGATTTTATCGAAGGTTCATCCCTGATTTTTCAAAGATCGCCCGTCCATCGACTGAGCTCTTAGGAAAAGACACCGAGTTTATTGTGAATCACAAATGTCTAGAGGCCTTTGAACTCCTAAAAAAGAAAATATGTGAATCGTCGATATTACAAGCTCCTGACTGGTCTCTTCCCTTCGAGATCATGACTGATGCATCAGATTTTGTTGTCGGAGCGGTACTTGGACAAAGAAGAGATGGAATTCCTTATGCGATTCACTACGCGAGCAAAGTGTTGGATCTTGCACAGAGAAATTATACTGTAGCTAAAAAGGAAATGCTCGCGGTTGTTTGGCCATTAAAAAATTCAGATCATACATATTGGGCTCCAAGGTGACAATTTTCACGGATCACACAGAAATTAGATATCTTATGGATAAGAAGGATGCCAAGGCATGACTTTTGAGATGGATCTTATTAATCCATAAATTTAATTTAGAGATAAAGGATAAACCTGGAATAAAGAATGTTGTTGCTGATCACCTTTCCCGAATTGAGCAAAATGATTATCCTGACACTGGACCAATTAAGGAGACTTTTCCAGACGAATCAGTTTACATTAATTATTTTGTCCCATGGTATTCCGACATAGTGAATCATCTTGTATCCAAGAAGGTTTCCTTTGTTTAGACCAAGAGAATGATTGATCGATTAAAGTCAGATTCGAGAAAATACCATTGGGACGATCCTTTCCTTTTCTATGAAGGATCGGATTGCGTCTGGCGAAGATGTATTTCTCAGGAGGAATATCAGAGTGTCCTCACACATTGTCATTCTCTTGAGGTCGGAGGACACCATTCGGGAAAGAGAACCGCGCACAAGGTACTCCAATGTGTATTTTACTGGCGGACCTTATTTCAAGATGCTAATGAATTTCTACGGTCATGCCCGATTTGTCAAAGAATGGGAGGAACTGTGGGATATAGAGATGAAATGCCCATGCAACCAATGATTTTCTGTGATGTTTTCGATGCATGGGGGATCGATTTTATGGGTCCATTTCCCAATAGCATTGGATTTGAGTACATCTTGTTAGCGGTTGATTATTTATCAAGATGGGTAGAGGCTATTCCAACCCGAACCACAAATAGCAAAATTATCTGTAAGTTTATCAAGGATAATATTATTACAAGATTCAGGGTACCAAAAGTCTTGATTTCAGATGGAGGTAGCCACTTTGTGAATAAGGAAATGAGATCTTTGGCTAAGGAGTATAAATTTGAGTATAGATAGCCAACCCATATCATCCACAATCTAATGGCATGGAAGAGGTTTCTAATAGAGAGGTGAAGAGTATTCTTCAGAAGTTGGTTCGTCCAGATAGGAAGAACTGGTCGAAACTGTTGGACCAGGTTCTGTGAGCCTATAGGACAGCCTATAAGACTCCACTCAGTACTTCACCTTTTAGGATGATCTATGGTAAGCAATGCCATCTACCTGCAGAATTGATTCACAAATCAGAATGGGCGATCAAAAAGTTGAATTGGAGTTGTCACCTTGGGAAATTATGCCGAGACTTAAATCTGAATGAGCTAATTGAAATCCAGAACCGAGCATACAACAACAGTGTAATCTATAAAGACAAGGTCAAGAGATGGCATGATAGACACATTCGAGATAAAACCTTTATCCCTGGGCAGAAAGTGTGGTTTTTTAATGCTCGGTTGAAGATTTTTCATGGGAAACTAAAATCAAAATGGACGGGTCCCTACATTGTCATTGATGTACATACCAATGGAAGTGTGGATATTGCTGAAATCAAAGATGACGCACAACCTTTCTCAGTGAATGGATAATTGCTGAATCCATATATAGAATCATCCAAAGAGCAGACAGTTCAAGTTGAGGTCATCTACTTCACGTAGAGCAAGGACATTGAAGATTCATCAGATCATTCCCACCCTCCTTCCCGACCACATCGATCTCCTTGTGCAGCTTCTTCCTCTACTTAGAACAAGGCCTAAGTATAGGGGAGGACCGATGCCATATGTATATACCATACTTCTCCTATGTCCTGATCGCTCCATTTCCACCCTTCTCTTATACTTAGGCTGATCAGAGCCTAGGTATAGGGGGAATCGACGCTCACCTGTATATATTCTCCTCATTCATATACCCCGATCACTTCATTTTTCCCGCTCTTCTTCTATACTTAGACTGTTCACGGCCTAAATATAAGGGGGCGGATATGTAAATCTTGTTCTTTTTCTTTTTCTTTTTCACTCTCTTACATTTAACCCGAGATATGTCTTCTTTACGCTTCTTGTGATCTGAGAACACATCACTCGCTAAGTATAGGGGGCTATGTATATACACCTCGTATATATTTTACCCATATCTCGTACTTGCTTGTAAGTCTATATGTATTTACAGGGTGGGTAATTAATTCAAAAACAAGAAAAAAGAAAAGAAAAAGAAAAGAAAAAGAGTTTTGCTACTAACACTAACTGTGCCCAAAATTTTTAAAAAAAATGCCTTCTTATTCATTTTTTGCACTAAAAACCCCAAAATCCCTTGCATAAAAAATCACAAAAAAAATTGTGTCTGCATTTCACACACCTGCACTTCATCCAGCATCGCATTCATTCACATGAAAAGGCATTGGGTTCTGAACCGAGTTGTGAGCAGAAACCGAGAGTGATCTGGACTTCACCTTAAACTACCTAATTTTCAGAGGAACTTCACCGAGAAATAGGATTTTAGAAACTTCAGGTCTTTGACTTAATTCTTTGAGTTCCACATGATAATGTGCAGCGTTTGACTCTTAGTGTCTAACCTGGTCTCTTCATTCTGGGTACAACTCTGGAATGGAATTAATTTGTACTCTCGCACTATGCACTCAGCTCAACTCAGACGGAATGTTGGAAGACTGTGTGAGTTTCGCTTCTGGTAGAGTGGAAATATAAAGATCAGAGTACAGGTTGAAATAAAATTTCGGAAAAGGGATGGACGGTTATGCACAATTTTTTCTAAGACCCAAAAAATGTATGGAAACAAAAAGATTCTATATCCATAGGGGCACAACAAGATCCAAGCAGAACCACCAAAAATCCAAATACAAAGAAGCCACTACCAAATAAATATCTGACCAAAAAGGTCCAAGCTTCAAGAAAACCTGCAGATCTTGGTGAAGAGTCGGCTACACTGGTCATCTTCACAAGGAGAGGTGACTACACTAGGCATCCTCCAGTTCTTTTCCCCTTCTTCTAACTTCTCCCTCCAATTCGATTGTGAACACAATGCAACAGACCTTAGAAGGAAATACTTGACTACCCGAGGACGAGTTACGGGAGAGGAGATGAGCATGGTAGTCCGACATTCTGGACGGGAAGAGCTAAAACCTTTCACACACATGAGTTGATTGTTCAATGTTCATAGGGTATGCTTTGGGAAGAGTATTGATCTAAGATGACTTCTGAGCCGAATCTGTATCAATAATTTGTAGAACTTGAAGGCTGTTGATTTTGAAATTCTAAGTCTCACAGAAGTTCCGCCAAACTATTAATCCAAAGGTCGAGTCTAGTTCATTTTCACCTTCAGCTCATCATCTTGGTATGGAACCCAATCTCATTTCACCTCATGGCATTTCTTTTTTATGCTCAGGGACGAACATGGTTTAAGTATAGGGGGGTGATGAATCTCGGATTCATCACTCTAAATCTCATTAATTAAGCTCAAATCCCTCAAAATCAACAGCATTTCTGCTTCTATTCTACATAATTAGCATTCATGCATGTTTTCATAAGAAATGCATTTTAGCACGAATTTCTGCACAAAATAAGAAGCCAAAAATCCCAACCAAAATTGTCCTGTAAATAACCTAACTTCCCAGATTTTTTAGCTCATTCATGGTAACTCTGAATGACCCAAAACCACTTCCACTGTGTACATATAACTAATAAGAATAAATGAAAAATACAAAAAAATCACTAACCCAAATAAGTGGACCAAAAACCCAAACCCTAGTTTCAGGATTTCCGGACTAAAAACCTCATATCTTCCTCATGTAGTGTATGTTTTCATCCTTCTCACTTTTGAACTAATTTACATTCAATTACCTTAAAAAAACCAAATTCAAGTGAATCGGAGCTCATATGTGAAAGTTGGGTTTTGGGCCTCTTTTGTACATTTTGTATTTTAGCGGTTTTTGGTCTGATATTTTATGTACATAATTAACCTATTTTAGTTTATTTCTTTTTTATGTGTCTTCTTTGATGAAAGTTTTATTAAAATGCACAAAAATCCAAATCCAAATTAAGCTTGAAATCAAAGAAACAAATTGAGTCCAAGTCTTCACTAACCGACTGTACAAAATTGGTCTTTTCATCGTTTATTTTATTTCTTCTTTTTCTTAATTAATAAAAAACCAAAAAAATAGACTAATATGTAAATATTTAACTTTGATTTTTTCATATTTTTTCGGATTTTTATATGGTTTAAAATTGACAAAAATAATATAAAACCCAAAAATCAGGGTATTCTATGTACATGGGATAACCCAAAAATATAACTTTGTGCATTTGATCGATTTTGATTTTGATATCTTCATGAAAGTTGTATATCTCATCGAGACGAGCAATTTTTGTGAAGAAACTTTTTCTATCCGAGTTTGTTTGCTATTTATTTTGTATTTTACAAAGTAATTAATTTCGAATTTTTGTGGTGTTGACACGTGGTAGCTCCTGGAGCCGCCACGTGTCATCCATTTTTCGCCTTTTTATTAATTCATTTAAAAAAACCCGCACGTGCATTGCACGTGCCTCCCAGGCATGTGCCACGCACGTGCCTCGCCTTTCCCCCAATCCAATACCACGCGCCCTCACTGGGGCCATCCGATCTCGGCCTATCGGATGGCCCACAAATCACCTTCAACCTCCGAATCATCCGCCGCCTTTCCCAATCAGGCGCCGCACCCTCCCGTGATTTCTCCTCCGCGCATCTCTGGTGCTTCCACATCCCAATCAGATCTCCTCATCCTCCCTTGTCAAATCCAGTCCGGTCGCTGCCTTCGTCTCGTGATCTCCTCTCATCCAATCAACCTCCAATCCCAGATCTGGCCTCGACCTCCTTCCATAGCCGGTTGCGACCCCCGACCGCTAAAAGAGCTCCGTCGCCCCTCAACTTCACCCATCCGCCGATCCATCAGCAAGAACCTCCCATCGGGTGTGACAACCGATAGTCCCTCCAGCCGACGTGATCCGAGGTATTCTCCGCCTCGTCGCAGCCCCGCCTCTGGCAGCTGCTCTGCTCCGGTAGAATCACTGTCGAGCCCTACTCCGAGGTATTCCTCCGCCTCTCCCCGCTACACCTTTCATCTCCCCTACCATCGTCATCCCCAACCCGATCATCAATCTATGAATCCCATCTCCAAATCTCCACCATCGATCGCTCGCCATCTCATCTCGCTCTGCCACCGCCTTCGCGTGAACTTCATCTCTGACCGACGTCATCGCCACCAGCACCTTATACGCCATCGCTTCGCCATCGACTTCACCGGCCCAGACGAGCATCATCAACTCCACACTTCGCCCCCCCCCCCCAGCCGGTCAAAGCTCCTTCGCTACCCCGACAACCGTCGGCCGTTTGTCGGCCAATCATTCGGTGTTCGACTGCAAAGAAGCTCCAGATCTGACTGTCCAAATACGCCCAATCCTCCATCATCGGATCAACCGAAATCAACGGCGCAGATCGACTCATCAGCCTTAGCCTCGAACCAGATCCGAGCCAGGTGCCTCGGGCGACCCGAAGCACGAAGGACGCACCACGTGGAGGCCCCGACTCGAGCCTCTATCCAAACCCCCTCAGCACGTGGGGGTCACGTGACGCATGGGGAAATTGTAGAAGAACCCCCAGAACTTTGTCTATTCATGCCACAGCTCCCGCCGACCAGAGGGCACGTGCCACGCACGTGCCCCTCTAGAGATTTTGCAAGAAGACCACTATCAGTACTGGTAATTACATCTAGGTCCCTTTGCATATTTTATTTATATTTATTTTTATTGCATATGTACCCCTATCTTTCCCCTACATTCTAGACATCTAAATTGCATTATTTAATTATCTTAAAATAGCATTTTGTTTGTCAATTAATTCTCTACGTTTCGACATATTGTGGACATTTTTGTGATCGATGGTCAATTAATAATTAGTTGTTCTGTGGAAAATTGCGTATTTTGCCCATTTCATGCTCTAAAATTTACATTTAATTACCCTTGCTCTAAAAATTCCTGAAAAATCACATATTATAGAATTAATTATGCTTGACAATATGCCTAAAAAGAATCACGTTTTCATGCATAGGTTGCATGTAAAAATCATTTTGTATATTTCAGTGTTTGATTTTTAAAAGGTGTTGAAACTAATATTTTCGAGGTTTAGGACTTTTCTAAGATCTATCACTTGTGATAGATCTTATATAATTTCATTCCTTGAAAATAATTTGATTTAATATTTATTATAATTAAATATTGAAATTCATTTTGTTTGTATTTAAAAATTCATAAAAAATTCATATTGCATTAAAAATTCCAAAAAAATTACAGTGCATTCATTTCATCATATTTTGCATCGTGGCCAAGTTTCATATTTTTCGAACATCGTTTGATCAACTTTTACATTTTAGTCCCTAAAATAGACTGAAATTACATTTTGCACCCTTTATTGCATTAAAAATTACGAAAAAGGACCGCCTCAAAAATCGCGCACGAATTTTGATAGACATAATTCTAGGTTTGTTCTTTTGCCTCCTTGTGTTCAACCTTGGGACTTACCCAAGTAAAATAAACATAAAACCACGAGATTAAAATTTGAATAATTATTTGTGGTTATTTTCTTGACCGATTCCGATTGCCGCCTACAACAAAATGACAAATCATTTTATGCACAAATAAATACACATCTTTTTAACACAACAGATTTCAGAATCGTCAGCCACCAAGAAGGATCATTTCTCGTTGCCTTGTATTGATTAGATTATTGAGAGGCTAGCCGGGATGAGTCATTATTACTTCCTTGACGGGTACTTAGGTTACAATCAGGTGGCCATAGCGCCCGAAGACCAAGACAAAACGACATTCACTTGTCCGTTTGGGACTTATGCTTTCAGACGGATGCCCTTTGTCTATGTAACACCACGGCGACATTCCAAAGGTGTATGTTGTCCATCTTCTCGGATATGGTGGGTGATTGCTTAGAGGCCTTTATGGATGATTTCTCGATCTACGGCGACAGGTTTGATGCTTGTCTTGATTGCCTAGACCACGTGCTTCAGTGTTGTATCGAGGTCCATCTTATTTTATCTTGGGAGAAGAGTCACTTCATGGTGACTCAGGGGTTAGTGCTTGGTCATATCATCTCCAACAGGGGAATGGAGGTTGATCCAGCCAAGGTGGATATCATCAGGAAAATCAATCAACCATCCAACTTACGGTAGTTGCGGTTTTTTCTGGGGCATGTCTGTTTCTACTGACGTTTTATTCAGGACTTCAGCAGGATTGCCCAACTGCTTACTGATCTGCTGATGAAAGACATCGAGTTCATTGTAGATGATAAGTGTCTTGCATCATTCGAGACTCCCAAGAAACTAGTTCTTGAAACTCATGTCCTTCAGCCGCCTGATTGGTCTCTCCCATTCAAGATCATGACGGATGCTTCTGTTTTGCCATAGGGGTTGTGCTAGGACACCATATGCCATTCACTACGCTAGTCGTACATTGGATGCCACCCATCGGAACTATACTGTCACGGAGAAAGAGATGCCAGCTGTAGTCATTGCCTTGGATAAATTTAGATCGTATATTCTTGGATCAAAAGTGATTATTTTTACAGATCATACTGCTATTAGGTACCTCATGACAAAGAAGGATGCCAAAGCGAGATTGACTAGATGGATCCTTCTACTCCAAGAGTTTGACGTTGAGATTAAGGATAAACTTGGAGTTAAGAATGTGGTGGCAGATCATCTCTCCCAATTGGAACATCTTGAGGAATCAGAGCAGATTAAGCCTATCATAGAGACCTTCCCATATGAGACGATCCTTGTTATCGCCTTGCTCCCATGGTACGCTGACATTGAGAACAATATTGTCTTCAAGAAAGTTCCACAAGGTTAGCCCAGACAGCGACTTGAGACCTTCCTCACGAAAGTCAAGTCGTACCATTGGGAAGATCCCATCCTTTATCATGAAAGAGGGGATAGTGTCTGGCGTCGATGCATTCCTCAGGAGCACCATAGCGTCCTCACATACTGCCATAAGCTTGATGCAAGAGGACATCATTCTGGGAGGAGAACAACATAGAAAGTGCTCCAATCTGTCCTATGGTGTGCCCCTCTTCAAGGATTCTGATGAATTCGTGAAGAGGTGTACTGATTGTCAGAGGATGGGCACTTGTGGACAGCATGATATGATGCTGATGCAACCCATTCACTTGTGTGAGGTTTTTGATGCATGGGGGCATTAATTTATGGGTCTATTCCCTAAGAGTCAGGGATATGAGTACATTATGTTGGCTATTGATTATGTGAGTCGTTGGGTTGAGGCCATTCCTGCCCGAACCGCAGATGCTAAGACTGTTTGCCGAATCTTGAGGAAAAATATCATTTCATGGTTCGGGGTGCCTAGAGTTTTGATATTTGACGGGGGTCTCATTTTATCAACGATAAGGTAAAGGCCCTTGCTAACGAGTTCATCATAGACCATCGAGCTGCCACTCCATATCACCCTCAGACCAATAGTCTTGCTGAAGTATCGAACAGGGAGATCAAGATGATACTGCATAAGGTCATCCGCCCAGACCGAAAGGATTGGTCACAGCTTTTGCACTCAGTCTTGTGGGCCTATCGGAATTCTTTTAAGACATCTTTGGGTACCTCTCCCTTTCGTCTCGTTTATGGCAAGCCATGCCATTTACTTGTGGAGATAAAGCACAAGCCACTTTGGATTGTCACTGAGATATTATTGGATCCAGAGAGTATAGGAGATCAGATAAAGGTAGAATTGGCAACCCTGGAGGAGCTTAGAGATACAGCCTTTTTGAGTAGCCTACAGTATAAGGAGCAAGTGAAGATATGTCATGATTATCATATCAGACATAAGCAGTTTGAGTTGAACCAGTGAGTATGGATATTTGATGTCAGGTTGAGATTATTTCCAGGGAAGTTGCAGAGCAAGTGGAAAGGACCATACTTGGTCCGAAAGGTGCATGATAATGGAAACATTGACATATATGAGATATCATCTGAGTCCAACTTTTGAATTAACGGTCAACGCCTGAAGCCATATCTAGACCATGAACCGCTGATCATCGACGTCACCCCTATTCATTTTGCATGAGATGTAGTCTTTAAATCACATCATTTGCATCTCATGCCTGATTATCACCTTCTCCCGCAGCTATATAGATCCAGTTGTCTATATCATTCATTCTTTGGTCATACACCCCATATTCATCTTCTAATTATGTTGTACTTAGGGTATACTTTATCCTAACTATAGGGGTGTCATACTTGTGATTATATGTTTGTTTCTTCTTACCTCTATTTTTGCTTCCTATACTTAGGGGTATTTTACCCAAAGTATAAGGGAGGTAGACAATGTACATTCTAACCCTCGGTTTTCCCCTTGTGTACAGATTTCTATACTTAGGATTACTTGATCCTATGTATAGGGGGAATCGCTGACGTCTATTGATTTTATTCTTTCATTCGTTGTTGTAGTATAGCATTTCTTTTCACTTCCCAATACTAAGCACGAGTTATGTCTTCTTCATCGCTCTTTGATCACTCTGAGGACAACGTTCGAGCTAAGTGCAGGGGGTGTCGTATATATTGTATTTATACTTTAGTCATATCTCGTACTTTGTGTGAGTGTGTTAATAAATAAAATGGCTAAAAACTACAAGCTGAAAAATCACAAAAAATTTGAAATTTTTCCTTGTATATAAAATTCTTTGTTGTGCATACATGTTTGTAAATAACTATTTGTAAAAACTATTTTTGTACAAATGTTTGTAAAAATGTTTTGATTGTGAAAAGTTTGCAAATATTTTCTGTATCAAAATTATGTATATAGTACAAATTTTTTAAAAATGTTTGAAAATAAACAGTTTGCAAAAATCTGTTTGTAAATGTTTGTAAATAGTTTACAAGACTCCTTCTTCATCCTTGCATTCAAACATTTTCAAACATTGCATATTTTGAAAAATACATCAAAAAGAGTTGTGTATGTATTTTTGTATATTCTTCTGAATCGCAGTTGACATTTAAACTAGTCTGGAATTAAATTGAAAAATGGAGCTTGATTAAAACCTTAATCCACCTAATACTCAGAGGAACCTTATAGGATTTGGGGTTAAGACTTTTCATGCCCACTAGTGACTTAATTCTTTGAGTCCACTAGGCTATGTTCACGTCATCTTGATGAGCCTATGTATAACATTTAACAACACACGCATGACTCTCTCAGATAATGGATTTACTTGGACCAAAACCTTACACATAGCTCTCCACGGATGAGGTGGTGAGGAGGCAGTTTTCTTTATCTTGGGGTAGCATTACTACTTCTAGGTGGAACCTCTCATCTTCCTTTACGGAGGGATGTGCACCTCAACTTGGTCTGGCGGTGTTGAGGTCTAAAGACAGGAGTTGTGGGTTGTCTACTGGCTCAAGAAGAAAAGGTCCTTATGTATATGCTGCACCATGTAGATTGTACATATGCACATCAAAAAAATGTGCAAAATCAAGAAAAACTCCAAAAAAAGTGGACAGGCCTGATTGAAAATAAAATGCATGTCGGAGTGTATATAGCCAAATAAAGCAAAGCTTATGTATTCCACCTTCTCATCTCATGAATCTTGCAGCAGGAGACTTAGCTACACTGGTTAGGCTCCCAGGGACACGTGGCTACACTGGACACGGTCCATTCTCTTCTTTCCCCCTCTTCTTGAGCCAGTTGCACTTGAACTTAGAAGGGAATACCCCTCCTCGAGGAAAGAGCTGTTAGACTGAGGAATTAGAGTTACCTTGTTGAGAGAGGTTGTTTCTTTGTCAATTCTGGGGTGGGGAGCTACATATCACTTACACCATATAAGGAAAGATGCATAGTCATTAGAGTTTGTGTATGTAGGCTTGTTCGGATCTTGATTATTGATGAGTCTTGACCATAGAATGGTGGAACTTAGAGGCTGTTGAGTCTTAAACCTATATCCCAATAAGGTTCCGACAAAGTAATAATCCAAAGGTCTGACTGAGCTCCATGCTTCAATTTAATGAAGATAAGTTTCATAATCAACCTTGATTCTCCTTCTTTTTCTTTTCTTCTCTTCACACTTCTTTTCCAAATAAGTGTTTGCTAAGGGACTAGCAAAGGTAAAGTATAGGGGGTGATGAATCCCTAATTCTCACTCTTTATTCTTTTATTTTAGCTATTTATCTTAGCAAAGCTGCATGTAAATACCTGTAAATATAATAACATAGCATTCAGCAAGCATTTGTTAATATTTCATAATTAGCATATTTTTTGTGCAAAAATAAAAGAATAAATGAGAAGAAAAAGGAAGGAGGTATTTAGAATAAATACAGAGTGACCCGAACCCCAAGAGAAGGTCAAGCCTTGACCTAATAGAAAAATATCGATAAGTAGAGAGAGATAGGTTCTACTTTGTGTTGTACATACTACCTATATTTGTAGATAATTATTTTTGACAAAATATAATTAAACTATTATTTTTACCCCTTGTATACATCTCTAGAAATAATATAAAAAGAAAATAAAAATCAGAAAAAATAAATAAAAAAAGAAACAAAATCTCCCTTTCTTTGTACAATTACACATGTACATACATCACGTCCTCTATTTATTATGTATTATCAAAGAGTGTATAAAAATAAAACAAAAATATTTTGTACTCGTAAAAATATGTAATAAATAAATAAAATATAAAATTGAGGTATTTGTGTAAAAATAACAAAATAAAAACACTTGTACATAATACATAGTATATTATACATGTATATAACACTATATATTGTATATACACTAATTTATTTTTTTCATAAAAATAAATAAAAATCACAAAAAAGTTCTTTGAAAATAATAAACATCTTTCTCTTGATTCATTTTTATTTAAATTCATTTATTATTTTTAATCTAATTTTATTTATTTTCCTTCTCCATTTTGTTCTTTAGTGTTTTTTGTCTTCTTCCCAGACTGCCTCTGATTAGGCCAGCAAGGATTCGTTGACCTCGGTCTACTGGTCCCCGCCAGTCCCATTTTCGCCGAATTTGGGTTTTGCACCGATTTCTCCCAATTTTAGCCACCCGATCTGACCTCCTTCTTACCCGAACTTCTACTCCGAATCAAGAGTGTGGATCCGTAACCCTCGCATGTTATTCTCCTGCTAGATCCGCATCTCGATTTGCGGGCCATGCCTCCCTCTTTGTCGGGCTTGGAACACTACATAGCACCCCCTCCTCCCTTTTCCTGCACCTTTGGTTGTGCCACCACCTCATTATACTTGTCTTCCCTTTTTCAGAGTGACAACGTGAGAGAGAGAGGGCGAGGAAGCTTTTTGGAGCGTGAGAGCCTCGAGTCCGGTGAGGTTCTTCCTCAGCTCCGCCGTGAGGAACCTAGCCTCTAGCTGTAACGACTTTCGAGGCCACTACCCCTCGTGGATGATATCCACGTCCCCAGGCATTCTTCCTTCATCTCTAGGTACTCACTATACCCTCTATTGTCCATTAAATCGATCAATTCAGAGCATTTCCGATCATCCCCTGTTCTCTACATCTCTGATGCATTCCTACTCTTGTGCGCCTCACTCCGACTTCCTATCACTTCTACATTTGCTCCGCAACCCCCCATTTGGCTCCATCCATCGGGTTGGAGCCTCAAATCATGTTGAATCCTTCACGTCGCTGGAGTCCTGCAACGTTCACCCTCCATCTATGTTCCCGATACATATAGCGCTATAACCCTCACCGGAGCAACTCCTCCGAGCAATACCTCTCCTGCAGGGTAGATGCGCGACCAGACCTCATCTGGAGGTCTTGAGTAGTTCAAGGAAGCTCCAGGTCCACTGTGATGCCCAAGGACCCCTCTCTTGGTCATGGGCTCTTCTGAGCTATCCAGCAGCTACGAAGCATCATCGCCGACCTTACCCACATCTTAGCAAATCGTGAGGACGTCAGAACCGAGCGCAATCGTCGATTGAAACTTGCCTCCGATGAGTTCTTCCCCGATCTTCAAGGCACCTCCCACACCATTTGATCTCGATGCCCTCTCCACTTCTAATCACAAATGTTTATCCTCGGGAGGCCTCCAGTCATCAAAACAATCTGAGGATCTCATCTCTGTCATTCATTATCGCGGGGGTATCCGTGCATCTTAGCTTTCTTACATCTCAACAGATTGTGAGGACGTCAGAACCGAGCGCAATCGTCGATAGAAACTCGCCTCCGGCGAGTTCTTCCCCGATCTTCAAGGCACCTCCCACACCATTCGATCGAGTCCCTCTTTGGTTCTAATCACAAATGTTTATCCTCGGGAGGCCTCCAATCGTCAGATCCATCTGAGGATCTCTTCTCCGTCATTCATCGTCGCAGGGGTATCCGTGCATCGCAGCTGTCCATCCATAAGTGGAGCACCTTTGGTCTTTGGATCACGTCCAATAAGGGGTAATTTGGTCTTAGCCCCCCCCTCTATTTTGCTTTTCTTATTTAGTCCCGTAAATATTTGTCAGAGTTTAAAATAGTCTGGTTATTTTGTATGTGGACCCTTGTTGTTTTTGATATTTGCATTCTAGTCATGTTTGTGTGAACTCACGTGGCATGCCACGTGCTCTTCTGATGTATTTGCATTATCTAACACGGACTTCATCTATGTTATGTTTTGAATGAAAGTTTTCTGATATTTGCATTTATACCCATGTGTGTGGATTATTGTGCATGTGCATGAATTCCTTGGATGTTTTGCATCTTTGGCCCTCAGTTTTCTGCGTATGTTATTATTTGTCCATTGGACTTTATTATAATTGCAACTAGGTCCCTACAATCCGTATGTCTTGTTTTTAACTAAATAATTACCAAATTAAGTCCAAAAATTCTATAAAAATTATTATTAGCTCCTGCTAACCCTTAATATTTATTGCAATTTTTGGGATTAATTTTGGATCGTATTTTATTTTCTAAAAATCAAAAACCCAAAAAAAACAATCCTGTCTATTTTAGAAAAAAACAAAAAAAATGAAAAACCTCCTTAAACATTAGATGAAAATTTCTAATTGTGTATTTTTGTGTGTTTTATCTTCAGTAATAGTTTTGTTTTAAACCCTTATAAAAAAAACTAAAAATCCCAAATGACCTAAAAACTTGCAAACATAAAAAAATCTAAAAAAATCATAAAAATACAATTTCAGTTTCTGTTTGTAGCTCTTTTTATTTAGTTTATCATAAAATTACACCCCTGGACATTAGGGAACTTTAGCTATTTTTAATTTGCAATATTGTCCTGATTGTGCACTATTTGAATTTTATGCCCTTATTTTATTTTAAAAAAAATCAAAAAATCAGAAAATGCCCAGAAAATTATCAAAATACTTTAATATTTGAAAAACCCAAAAATGTTTTTACTTTGATTTTTGAGCATTCTTAGTCTTAAATAAAAATTCAAAAAGTTTGTTGTTTGCCTTATTTTCCTATTTCCTTGATTTTATTCCTTATTTAAAATTACATATAAATTGCAAAACTAAAATCAATAAAAATATGCACTTTATTTTCTGAATTTTGACTACTTCGTAAGATTTCTTGTGCTTCTTGTGTTCGACCCTGGTTGCTATACCAGGTTAAAATAAATAGAGGAGACCACTGATTATTTGATTTTGTGGTTCTCTCTTTTTCTTGATTGAGCATTGGCATGCTAGTTAGTGTCGCAACAACCCCTTGATTTATATTGATTTTCTAACCCTAGCAAGTGGGTTGTTGATCGGTACACTGTAAACCCTTCACATCCAGAGGGTAGAGTAAGGATAGATGCAGATGTTAGGCATTCTTTCGGCATCTAAAAACTAGTTTCGCATGCGTTGGACAATATAAATGGAACTTCCTTCTGAGTCAGCCTAGTCATTGGCAATGCCATTCGTGAAAAGTCCTTTACAAATCATCTATAATACTCAGCTAAACCCAGAAAAGATCGTATTTCTGTGATAGTCTTTGGGAGTTCCCAACTCATCACCGCACTAACCTTTGTAGGATCAGCCGTTATACCTTCCCCGGAAATAACATGGCCTAGGAAGGATACTTCGGACAACCAGAAGTTACATTTGTTGAATTTATCATACAATTTGTTCTTCCTTAGTATTTCAAGTGCTTGCTGGAGATGGTGTTCAAGCTAGTACTTATCCTTAATGTAAATAAGCATGTCATCAATAAAGACTACTACAAAGTGGTCTAGGAACTCCTTGAATACTCTATTCATGAGATCCATGAAAGCTGCTGGGACATTTGTCAGTCCAAAAGGCATAACTAAGAATTCATAATGTCCATATCTAGTTCGAAATGATGTATTGGGGATATCTGCATCTTTAATCTTCAACTAATGGTATCCATATCCTAAGTCAATCTTGGTATACACAGTTGAACCCTGCAAATGGTCAAAGAGATCATATATTCTTGGCAGAGGATACTTATTCTTTATTATGTTCTTATTTAACTGTCTATCGTCAATGCATAGCCGCATTGACTCATCCTTTTTCCTCACAAACAAGACATGTGCACCCCATGGTGAAGTACTAGGATGAATGAATCCTTTATCTAATAGTTCTTGTAATTGTACCTTAAACTCCCGTAACTCAGTCGGTGCCATCCTATATGGAGGGATAGAGATAGGCTGAATAACAGGTGTGAGAGAGATTTCAAATTCAATCTCTCACTCAGGTGGTAATCCAGGTAGTTCCTCTGGAAATACATCAGGAAACTCACACACTATAGGTACATCTTCTATCATTCGGTCTGACCCTGATGCAGTGGTTACATAAGCTAAATAGCCTTGGCACCCTTTCTCTAACAAATGTTGTGCCTTTAAAGTAGAGATATATTCAATATTATCATTGGATGTCTTTCCAATGAACCAGAACTCTATCGAGTTAAGAAGGTGAAAAGTTACTATCTTATAAAAACAATCAAGGCATGCATGCCTTTCTAGCCAGTCCATCCCCGGGATGTGATCAAAGTCATCCATTTCAATTAGTAATAGTGAAATAGGTAACGGATGTCCTGCTATCAATACTACACAATTATCTAAGATTTCTTGGATTATAAATACTTGCCCTCCTGGTCACCTAATCAGATAGGATTGTTGTACTTCTATTGGTACCTAACCCAAAGTGGGTACAAACCATCGAGTAATAAATGAATGTGAAGCACCGGAATCAAACAATGCATGTACTGAAAAGCCATGAATAGTAACAGTACCTCATATGACCGTGCATGAATTGTAGGCTTGTTCTTCAGTGATTGCATTGAGCTGGCCGTTAGGAATAAGCAAGTTAGAACACGCAACACTTTGTGGTGATTGTTGTGTAGGAGACTCTCCTTGCGAGCCATGACCTCTACCAAGTCTTCCTCCGCATGTTGCTCCATTGCTCAGAGTGGATGTTATACTGTTAATTGGGGTTGATTTAGACCCCAAACCTCTCAAGTTTGGATAACCTTTCCTTATGTGTCCTTCTTGATGATAGTAATAACACACACGTGTTCCTATCCGTGTTGAAGATCCCACCATAGTGGTACTAGCTCCTGTTGTTGAGTCGCGGGGCTATAGTGGAGGTCTAGAGAAACCTCCTCTTCCTTATAATTCCTGGCCCAAAGTATGTGGCGAGCTTATCGTAGACCCAACTGGATGATAATGACTATCTCTTCGATTATAATTCGCCTTACGTTTGGATGGTCCACCAGTAAAGTGGAAGCTTCTTCTTTGGCGATTTTCATCCCTTTCCATTTCAATATGAGAGGCGATGTCCATGGCTTCATCTATAGTGGTGGCTTTAAAACCTGCAAGCTTATCTCTAAGATCTTTCTGAAGCCCGCTAACAAATTTTGTAGGACATTCCTGTGGTGAAGCTTCTAGAGCAGGGGAGTAACGTAGCATCTCTGTAAAATGAATATGATAATCTCGTACATTCTTGGAACCCTGGGTCAGAGAAGCCAGCTCCCTCCTCTTCAATTCTTCCCAATGGGAGGGACAGAAGTGAGCTTGGAACCTCTCTTCTGAAACATCCCATGGAACATGATCTACTAATTTCTTTGAAATGGCTCTCCACCATCATCTTGCATATTCTGCTAGGGAGTAATCAGCGAAGTGCACCCAAGTGCCTGCCAGTGCGTGTATTATTCTCAATATCCTGCTAACATCATCAAGCCATAGTTTTGTCTCAGCAAGGGTCTCTATGCCTTTGAATCGAGGAATCTTTCCCTTTTAGTAAGTGTCCAGTAGTTTTTAGTGTCTAAGAAGATCTCTCTCCATTGCTCCTTCAGCTGAGGTAGGAGCACACTCAATGGAAGGATGGTAACTAGATTCTTCTTTAGAAAGGTGGACAGAACCCTCAACTATAGCATCCACAGGTCAGGATGCCACAGGTCTCTCAGCTTGTGCAATGAGCCTCTCCTCTAATGCTTGTTGCTTTTACCCCATTTCTTGCAGCATTATCATCATAGCTACTAATTGCCTAAACACGTCTTGGTCTACCATGATCCTGGGATGAGTCAAGGACAAAGTTTAGGTCCTATACGTTTTAGCATGATGTACATAATGAACAAGACTTGTTAATGGTGATGCAGTCACTTATTAAGATCAAATGATCTTAAGACAACCTTAGTTTCTGAATACCGCTTATAGTTATCAATTACTTTTTAAATTAATGGAGTAATCGGACTCTGATACCAATCTGACGTGACCCTGATTCCGGATCTTCTGATCCTCCAAATCCGGATCTGGTTACTCAGCAATAATTTATTCACCAGTCACAACTAACATTCAGAAACAGACTGCAATTAAAAATACTCAGAAGAAAGTATTTCATCATTTTTCCATTCACAAAATAAAGTTCACATGATACATTGTCCCACTTTAACCATTTACATGTACATCAGCTCGAAAGGAAATACACAAAAAGATTACTAACTACCTTACAGAGTAAAGCGATTGCGGTTGGCCGGATGACTATGTTAGCTGGCTGGATTATTAAAGTCCTTGTGATGGCTCACGACACCTGTTGGGTTTTCCATCAATCATAAGATAACAATTAGCGAGTGCTAAGTAACGAAGAAGAAAAAAGCAAACAAATGTGTAATTTCTCAAAACTTGTTAACACAAAAGTTACATTCATTCTCATTAGTTTAAGTCCTATTCCTTTCCATTCCATATCAGGGATTAGTCCAAGGAATTATCTCATCACTATATGGACTCCGAAGTTGTATACACATCAGGATTGGAGATTGCGTTGATCTGGTAAGCTTATACCGCCGTACATCGCCTCAACCAATCCTCCAATACTACCCTGACAATTTCCTTTTCTTTTAGTAATCAGGGTCTCAAATCCTCAGCCTAGCAAACAAAGGAGCACACCGTACTCGAGGATCCAGTTGCTTAAAACCTCATACTAACCCTTAATCACATAACCTAGCGGTTGAACCACCCGTGCCTCCACATGGCATGACCACATCTTCCGTCGTTCTACCAGAATATAGTCTCTTGATATCATGCGTTGCAATCATTCATTTCATGTGCACTTATCATAACAGGGCAACTGTGTATCACCTAGGTAGGGCAACGCCATATGGGTTCCTTCTGACAAACATACAGGTTGCATGCCTAACATGTAGTTCTACTCCTAGTCATTTCTTATTGTAACACACAAATCTTTTCAGGATCCAACTCAAAACACATCAATTCCCATGATGTAATTCCTTCGTTAAGCCTTAGATTTTCATAGCCATAAATATTGAGTATAGACTTACACATATAATAATTCATATATTTATATACTCATATTACGCTCTTTTTAACTTACAAGCCCTAACTTTCCAAACCACTGCATCCATTCGATGCTTAGACCTTATTTTAGTTAAAATCACAAAGCAACTTTTCATACTTTGTCAAAAATAGCCAAATTAGAGTTCTTCGTAACAAGGAGCATAAAAACAGAAATCTCAACGCTCTCATATGAAAACCAACAACAAAAGGAAGGATTTCATTACCTAATCGAGCTCTCCCTCATGTATACAGTGCTTTAACGGTATTCTTTTTCAAAAAGGAAGATTTATAGCTCCTGAAACGATCAAAAATGCTAGGAACGTGAAGAACAAACGAAGAACATGGAGAACACACGAAGAACACGAAGAACATGAAGAACATATTTTTCTCTTAAAATTTTAGAAGAACTTTCCTTAAATGGGGTGATATTTCTAGGAACATTTTGGCAGATATTCCCCTTATATCATGATATATTTCTATAAAAATTTCGGCATAGTTTCCTCTTATATTGGGACATATTTCTATAAAAATTTCGATAGAGTTTTGCCTTATATCGGGAAATATTTTAAAAGAAAACGGAAAGAGTTTCCTCTATAAAATCACTGAGAGGTAAACAACAACGAATATGAAAGAATATAATCAAACTGTAAGAGATGAAGAATCGGTAGACACCACGCATCTTAGGTGAGTGAAGGTATGATGAATCACAGGGTTCACTGACGTGCATAACCTCTCGTACCTAAGTAGGGTATTACACATATTTCTCCATCAAAATAACTATAAAAGTGGAAAAGAAAGAATAGAACCATAAATATTGAAGAATTGGTAGACACCACATGTCTTAGGTGACTGAAGGTGTGACGAATCACAGGGTTCATTGACGTGCATAGCCGCCCTCGCCTAAGTAGAGTGTTAAACATATTTCTCCCCGAACCACAATAGAAAATGAATCAGAAAGAAAGATGAATCGAAAACAAAGTTGGAAAAAAGAAGATGAATAAAAAACCTAGCTTACGAAGCAAACCACGAGAGGATCGTACCTTCCTCCTCCTCATTCTCCCAGCAGTGCTTCGCTAGCGCTCCTTCCCCGCCTCCCTCTCCTCCACTCACTCTCTCGACTCTAGCCCTCGGGGTAGTGGTGGTAGTTGGAAATCGTAGAGAATAAATGGGTAGAGGGTATTTATTGGCTCCAGAAAATCACTAACCATGGTTAGTAAACCATGGTTTAGACCTTAACTGCAGTTAGCAGCCCATGGTTTTAGCCCATGGTTTTGGCCAAGTCTTATCCAAAATTTAAGGCTTAAGTTAGAACATTCTAGAGGATTATAAATTCACTAATGATGCTTAAATAACGCTAATCATGATTAATTTTCACTCATCACGATTTAACTTTTGTGGCTTACGCTTATCTTTTGCTAACTATTGATTAGTGTTCGCTAATGCTCATTAGCGGTTTTCAATCCGTCATTAGTTTCTTTAATCATTCTAATTAGTCTTAATGACGATCATTACAGGTTAATGATCTCTTAAACCTCCTTACTTCTCTTTCTTTCGAAAATCATAACAAATCGAAACGAAGTCCGATTCACACGAAACAAATTCCATTGGATTCCTCTTGATGAGCCAGATCTTAATGATGCGGGATCTGAGAGAGGGCCAAGTTCAAGGCTTTAAAATGGAGAAATACCCCGTGAGGATCCAGACGAGGAACCAAGGAATGGGAACCTAAAACCTACACTGAAGGAGGCATATAATCCTGGAGACATCTAGATGAAAGAATGGATTCACATCCCCTTGATCCATGCTCACTTCGAGCTCAAGCCCAAGTTCCTTGCACTCCTCCCCTCATTTAACGGGAACACCAACGAGGAGCCATACATTCACCTGCAGCAGTTTTCTCGCACATGTAGGACTACCCACTACCCTAACATCTCGTTGGGTATAGTGAAGATGATTGTGTTCCCCTTCAGCTTACAGGACAAGGCCCTCTATTGGGTCAATCATTTGTGACAAGGCTTGTAGATTATCTATCTTAATTTTTGCATTTTGTTTGCATGAAAATTGCATAAAAACCCCTAAAAAGTTTGCATTTTTTATTGTTGCATTTTACATCCAAAAATTCCAAAAAAATACATTTTACATTCACCATTGGATTAGGTTTTCAGAAAAATTATAACTTTGCTAAATTGTATTAATTTCACATTATAATCAATTTGGCTAAGTGGCTTATTTTCTTAATAGTCTATTTCATCCGTATTTTTGCATTGGTAATTATTTTTCATAAAAAAAATACAAAAAAAAATCCGCTTGGAAAACCGTGAGCTATTCGCCTAATTTGATCCGAAGTTGTTCCTTTGCCTCCTTGAGTCGACCCTGGGGCTTGCCCATGTTAAAAGTACATAAAATCGCACAATAATTCATTCGTTGATTATTCGATTCGTGCAGTTAATTTTTTATCGATCCTGATTGCCTGACTACAACAAATCGACGTGTATTAATTAGGGTGATGTTAGGATCAATCAAATGGCATCGTTGCCGGGAGGCACGACTGAGGTTAATTTTTAGAAAAACTAGATTTTAGGTTTTTCATCCCCGGGTAGTTTGATTCCCGGTTTTTCTTGTGAATAGCTCTCTATTTATTTTCAGTATTTATTTATTCTATGTCATTTTCTCTTACCATTGTCTTATTTTCGTACGAGGAACACGATGCATCGATGGCGACTCGTCAGGCGAGTCGAAGAACCCACCTCGAATTGAACGGAGTGGCTCTGAGAGAACTTGTAAAAAAACATGCATTTAAAGATGTTCCCGTTTGGGTTCTCGTGCATTCCCTAGCTGGAAGAAATTGAGTGCAATATTTTAGTGATATCTCTCGACTTGTTACCAAATGATTCATTTTTTCCATAAGACTAGAAATGTCATCCTCGAAAAAATTATCATGATGAGTCATGGGAGAGTTCTGCTCAATTGGAGGATATTGCTGAGAGATTGGAGTCTCATACTCAACATACCTAGACTCTGGCTTGTAATACTGGGTCGAGTATGGACCATCCGAATGGTAAATATTGGTCGGAGCCTCATATGATGGAGTCAATAAAGAGGGAGTTCCTAGATTGAATCCATAAGTCCAATCCTATGAATGTGTAGGCTCTCTGAATGTGTGATATGAAGACTGGTCAATGTAGGCTTGATTACTAGGGTCAATCAAGTCAGGAAGATCATAAGGTGCATGCCTATCCATTCGGTATGTTCTATCGACCATGTCATGCCCTAAGGTCAGGTCGGGATGTATATATGTGAATTGTTGTCTGATCCCTACTTGAGGTGAGAATGAGGTATGTGGGGGCATGTAATTCTGCCAGTCATCTGTCTTAGCAGTAGCTTGCTCTTCAAATGATTCCTTTATTCCAGCAAGCGTATGACTATAAGCTGAACCAACCCAAGGTGGAAGTGGATCCGGGGTGTAAGAAGGCGGGGAAGGTGAGAAATGCGAAGAAGTAGGGAAGTCAGTTAAAGTTATGACTCCATAATCGAGGTAAGATGGAGAGAAGAGGGGAGGCTGTGGAGAAACCATCTCAAAGAGAGGGTGAATGGAGGAGAAAGATGATGAAGATGGTCGATATGAAAACTGATGAGCCGACACCTTCAAAACGGAATGAGAAAGGATTGATGTGAAAACATGCAAAAGCACTGAGCGAGAACACACACAAACAGACACTAAGACAAACACATGAGCAAAGCATGAGTTCACACTCAACATGGTGAAGGACCCAAAGCTGGGTCCGATTAAGCTGGTTGATTTTAAGTGTGATTTTCAAGCAAAGTTAGCAAGGATTACGTGATGGCCTATATGGAAGTTGGCTCAATGCCGGCTGCATCTCCCTTATTTAACCTGTCGCCTAAGATACCAACACCCTTCCTTTCTTATCTCCTATCACCAGCTTACTCGGTTAATATGAAGTTCGGGGACCTGCCCCTACCGAAGTAGGTGGAAGATGACAAGGCTTGTCACTTCGCTCTGGAGGGTTACTAACAACTTGTCGTGTCGCACCACTGCTTCACCCCTAGCTACTTACCGAAGCAAGCGGAGGCTACTTGGTGCTGGTCAGTTTAACTTAGAATACTTCAGCCTATGATATTCACTAAGAGTAGGGTGTGTTGATATGGAAGGCGGGGATTTCGGCTCTATCTTAGTGTGTGCACACACTCTCTATACCCTCACTTTGCCTGAAATCAAGGTCGGGGTTACTCTCCCGCAAACAAAATTTCCAGTTTTAAGTTTATTTTTTTGGTCAATTCGTTTAGCAGTCCCGATTTTAAGTTAGATGACCACTAGATTAGTCCAACACGAAAGACCAAGAGCTGTAGAGTGAAGCGATTGCCTAGGGTTGAATGTGAAATCAAAGACACTACCTTCACCCATGCTAGAATCGATGATGACTCATCGATAAATATCCTTACAGCCTCTATGTTTGACAAGCTCAAACTCAGGACAATCAGAAAGTCGAGAGAGATCATTCAGTTGGCTGATCGATCTATCAAACAGTCGAGAGAAATCATTTCAGTCATCATTACTTTCCAAGGTGCTCCAATCTAGGTAGACTTCACGGTCATTGACATTGAGCATCGAGGAGAGTTTACCCAGTCTCTTATTATTCTCGAGAAACCGTTCTTAGCCTTGGCTAAGGCAACTATATAATGTGAGACTCGGAAAATCAATTTTACAGCATTGGGAGCAATTCGACCTCACCCATTCTTTGATCTCATGACCTCACTCATTCTTTGACATACTCTACTCTAAGGTGACCCACAAAGTTGCTAATAGTCATGACCATCGAGAGGTAGATGAGTCCCACCTCTCTACTACACCTGAGATACCGACTATCGAGCCGACCGTGGTTTTTAGACTCCCCACACATCCATGACTCTCGATGCTTGCATCATCACCATTGTGTCAGCTTCAATAAAAGACTCACAACTCGAAGATGTCATTGAGTCGGACACAATTTTTGCTGATTGACTTGACTGTTTCGATGATCCGACATCTACGACTAATAATGCCAAGCCAACTGAGATCACTAGCACCTTCCTGAGATGTACGCTGACCCTTCAGGAATATTATAATCTATATGGTGACTCGTCTGATGAGGAACCCATGGTCAGCACCACACCACATCCCAAACCTTCAAAGCAGATAACCAGGACTGAATTGACCCCACCCCAAACCATAGTTGCTCCTTCCTCTAGTCGATTATCCAGTGAGAGGAAGTCGAGAATTGATTCCTCGAGATGTTCCCTCGAACCCCTCAAGGCACGTCACTCCCCTCTCCCTCTCAATGATTCAGGTTCTAGACCGACTAAGAAAGTTTCCTTCAACATACCAGAGAAGGAATTTTCAGAGGAATCCTCATCGGGTCTGGATGAGGTGATTTATATGAGTGAGCTCAGTTCAGTTGTTCATAAGCCATATATGAGCAAGCGGTCGTGTGTCGATCCCCGTTGGACAATCCCTACACCTCACTATTATTCATCTGAGGACGATTTCGACAACGACACATATGTATATTATCTACCTCCTCACTCCCGCAAGAAGGTTCGTCATAAACCTTCTTGATCCTTATATATTCTCACTCCTTCGTGTATATATTTTATTTCCCTCCCTCCTCATTGATTTGAATCACTCGCCCCAACTCCATATCGTTTCATTTTATGGCTATACTTAGGATGACCATATCCTAAGTATGGGGGAGAGTGACCCAAGTCTCTTCACCAATCTTTGTATATTCTCTAGATCTCATCGGTTCTCACACTCACTCATGTCCTATACTTAGGCTGACCAGAGACTAAGTATAGTGGGGACCGATTCCCATCATGTATATGTATATATATACTCATCCATTTCCCCTCAACCTCGCCCGCTCCATTTTTGATCTTCTTCTACACTTAGGCTGCCAAAGCCTAAGTATAGGGGGGTAGAGCGACTTCTATACTTTTTGTTATTTTAGCTCTCCTACGCTTAGCAAGGGCTATGTCTTTTTCCTCGCTTCTCGTGCTCTGAGGACATAGCACATGTTAAGTATAGGGGGCATGTATATATTACATATATACTTTACCCATAGCTCGTACTTTCACGTATTTTTATATAAATTATGCAATAATTACGGGGTGGGTAAAAATTAAAAAATTGTATATTGCATAATACTTGTGTAATTTGTATATAAGCTTTGTAAATAATACTTTTGTAAAATTTGTTGTAAAATAGGAGGCATAAAAAACACAAAAAACTAAAAAGCACAAAAAATAGATTTCTTATTTACTCTTGCATATCATCCTTTCATTCGAAAAAAATGTGCCATGCACTTCATTCATCTATATAGCATGTCATCTGCATCACATCTACATATCTAGCATATGCAAAGTGAAAAGTTAGTGGGCTCTGAACCAAGTTATGAATAGATGTTAAGGATGGATTTGATTTGACCTTAATCTACCTAATTTCATAGGAATCTTGTAGGAACTAGAGTTAAGATTTTCCAGGTCAAGTGACTTAAATCTTTGAGTCTGCAAGTCTATGTTCACATGTCATCTGGATTAGTCTAAGTAGAATAAATCGTACACATGTGATTCTTTTAGACAGTGACCTAACTTTGACAAACACCATGCACGTAGCTCTTCATTGATGAGGTGGTGAGGAGGTAGAATCCTTTGCCTTGGAGTAGCACATAGGTGGAAACATCTGTCCTCCTCTAGGGAGTGTAGTGCATCTCAACCTAGTCTAGTGGTGTTGACATCTAACGACGGGATGATGTGGGTTGTAATAATGCTTCAAAAGAGGAATAGTCTACTAGCTCAAGAAGAAAAACTCCTTATGTACATGTTGCACCTTGTATATATGTCAAAAGAAAAAAAAGAAAAGAAGAAGAAGAAGAATGCAGAATCTCCAAAAGTGGATTAGCCTGATTGAAAAGTTAAATGCCTACCGGAGTGTATATACAAGTATAGAAAAATAAGAAGAGCTTCAAAGTTGTTGTAAGCTTGCAGCTGGATGACTTGGTTATACTAGTCAAGCTCCACGGATATGTGACTATACTGGTCACAGTCCATTCTCTTTTCTACTCCCTCTTCTTGAGTTGGTCGCACTTGAACTTAGAAGGGAATGCCCCGCTCCACGAGGAAAGAGTTTCTAGACCGGGGAATTAGAGTTACCTTGTTAGAGGAGGTTGGTTCTTTGCCATTTCTGATGTAGAGAGCTATAGTCCACTTACACAGTACAAGTAATAATCATAGTCATCAGAATTTGTGTATGAGGATATGTTCTGACCTGATTGTTGAGGCGACTTGAATAGAAGACTTGTGGAACTCAAAGGCTGTCAGGTCTTAAATTCAATTTCCAATAAGGTTTCACCGCACTATTAATACAAAGATTGTGTCAAGCTCCATTTTCATCTTTTGTTCATGACCTTGGTATGGAAAACAAAATCATTTCACTCTTGCATTTCACAATAGTTGCTCGGGGACGAGCAAGGTTTAGTATATGGGGTTGATGAATCTATGATTCATCACTTCAAAAGTTGAAAATAGAGCTTCATTCCTGAGTAATTAGTTGCATTTCTCCATTTATTCTGCATAATTAGCATTCATGCATGTGTAAATAATATGTGCATTTTAGCATTCATATTAGCATAAACAAGAAGCCTGGAATTCCTCGTATATATTCACCTATTTGTATTTATTTTATACTAACTTCAAATCCAATAAAATCAACTCTATAGTATGTATACTACTAACACTAATAAAGTAAAAATATAAAAAAATACTAACTTGTAAAATTGTCCAATAAAACCCAAATTAGAAAATAAAAATAGTATAAACGATACACCAACTACATAATTATCTCTACAATTCTTATAATTTATAAAGAGGCATCACAATGTTTCTCCTCCATTCTTCAGGCATTTTCTTGATTCACCAAAAAATATTGAATAAATTTGTGAGCCAAGTCAAACCATGTTCTCTAAGAACTCTCCTTACTTCTATAGGAATGTCGTCATGTCCTACACCTTTCCCATGTTTCAAACCCTTCAAAACCTCCTCTACTTCCTTTGTATTTGTTTATAGTTTGCATGATTCAACTAACTTTCAGTACTAGCTAGATCTCCCAAAGTGATCTCTCTATTTACTTCCCTAATGAAAAGCTTACGGATACTGCTTCCATCTAATCTCTATATCCTTCTGCAACAAGCATGTCTCCTTCATCATCCTTAATGCATCTTACTTGAGAAAGATCGTTGATCATTCTTTCTCTTGCTTTCGTCAATCATAATATTTCCTTTTGCCCCTCTTTAGAGTAAAGACTAAGATACCACCCAAAAATACACTTTGTATATAAGGCTTATTTTGATTTTCAATCATTCACGGAAGTTGTAGATCTCGTCAAGATGAGCAACTTTCATGTTGACCACTTTTTGATTTGAACCCTTTTGTTATTTCTTTTTTATTTGTATTTACATATAAGTTGTTATTTTTCTGAGAGCGGCACGTGGTTGCTCCTAGAGCCGCCATGTGTCCCCCAATTTTTATTTTTATTTTTATTTTTTTATTTCCGTTATTCATTTTATTTATTATTTATTATTATTATTTAATTAATTATTTTAATTCCTTTCTAATTTAATATTTATTTTTTCTTTCTCGCTTGCATTTTATTTTATTTTCTCTTCATTATTTTTAGTAGCCTACTTATTATATTTATTTTAAATTATTTTTATTTTTTCCTCTCCTTTTACTTGTTCCCCACTCCAAGTCTCCACCACTCCTACACTTCCTCCACCGTTCTCTCCACTTTCTCCACCTTTATTCTAATTTCTTCTCATCCTTTTTATTGTCTTCTCCTCCCTCATTTTTCATCATCTGCCATTTCGTGAGAAGAGATCCAGCTTCGCCAAGGCTCCGAGGTGAAAACTCGTCCTTTGTTGTTGAGCGACGGCGAGTCCAGGCGAGATCCGTAGTGACCTCCATCCCCGTATTGTTGTTCTTCAGAAGAAGCCAGCAATGCTTTGCAGGAGCCTTGCAGACCCGTTCGAGGCGATAACTCTGGCCAAGGAGAATCTCTAGTTGGTAGATTCCCAGGCATTAACATCCACACTCCATCACGTATAATTCTGTTTCTCTATCTTTACTTTCTCACTTTTTTAACATTATTTATTCATTTTCTTATTGATCACCATTACAATCACCACAATCATCATTCACCACCATTTTATTCCTATATTTTTCCTTTTTACAAAAAAAATAAAAAATTAAAAAGAGAGAGAAGAACAGGGGGAAGATGTATCAACTGTCGCCACCTCCCCTTCCTCCAACCGCGCACGGCCACGCCTCATGCCGGCCGCCGTGCGCCTAGCCGCCCTCCATTGTGTGTCTTCTCCAGCTCCAGAGGTTGCCCTGTTCATGACGCCCCCCCCATCGTTGCATCATACTAACGATCACCTGCCCCTCATGACATCGTCGGCAACTGCGCTGCACGGCCCTACACGCGCCCTTGCATCTTCCCCTCCTGTGGTCGCGGGCCGCACCGCCAGCCGTCACCCCGTGCGTACGATCTCCGCATGCCAGCCGCACCCCAACTTACCCCCTGGACCGTCTCGTCGCTGCCATGGCGTGCGTGGCCGCACACACTCCCAGTCGTCCTGCACCTGCTTCATCAGCCGCCTTCCCCCGCCTCCAACCACACGCGTCGTTGCCCGCCAACGTGCGACTGCTCTAGTGCAGGTCCGTCACCCCAACACTGCCACCGTGCCCGCGCTTCAGTCTGTCCATCGTGCTAACCTCATCGCCTCGCCCGTGCGGCTGCCCCTTTTTGCTCCCCCGCACGTCGCAAGCCCTAGTCGCTCCTCCCTCTGCCCAGCGTTTTTCAAGGTCATTTCATTTTTTTTCATTTTCTTTCTTTGGAAATTGCAGTTTGCACCCAATTAAGTCTCTTAATTTCAAAAGCACCCTTATGCACAGTACAATTCATTCATTTCTATTTCTGTATTGTAAGGACACTCTTATGCTTATACTTTAATTTGGACATCGATATTGCATCATTTATTTTAATGGAAAATAGCATTTTGTATAACATTTAATTATTTATCTCTTGGATATTAATTTGTAATTTTGTGAGCAGTAATTAATTAATTAACATTATTTTAGCCAAACATTGCATATTTTACTACTTTAAGGTCTGATATTCATAATTAATTAAATATTGCTCCAACAATTGTAAAAAAAACGTAGATTATGTCTCTGGTTGTGCTTTAATTACTACCCAAATTTCATTTAAATTGGAGGTGTCTTCTGTCTAAAATAAATTGATTAGTAATTTTAGTAAATGGTTTTTAATTAAATCCACGAACATTTTTTTGTGAAATTTCAAGTCTCCTGGATTTCTCATTAAAATATATTTTGAGATTATTTTTCTTTTGGACAAATTGATTTCATGGATTTATTAGAAATTAAATACTCACAGTCACTCTACTTTCAGTAAAAAAAGCATACAAAATTCATATATTGTCATAAAATTCCAGAAACATTAGTGTTGCTTCCTTTCGTTATATTTCACTTGCATAAAAATTTTCATAATTTTTTCATTTTGTTTGCATGAAAAATTGCATAAAAACCTAAAATTTTACTTTTTTATTGTTGCATTTTAAATCCAAAAATTCCAAAAAATACATTTTACATTCATCATTGGATTAGGTTTTCAAAAAAATTATAACTTGACTAATTTGTATTAATTTCATATTATAATCAATTTGGCTAAGTTTCTTATTTTCTTAATAATCTAATTCATCCACGTTTTTGCATTGGTATTTATTTTGCATAAAAAATACAAAAAAATACCACTTAGAAAACCATGAGCTAATTCACCTAATTTGATCCAAAGTTGTTCCTTTGCCCCCTTGAGTTGGTCATGGGTCTTGCCCAAGTTAAAAATACATAAAATCACACATAAATTAATTCATTCATTATTCGATTCGTGCGGTTAATTTTTGATCGATCTTGATTGACCGACTACAACAAATCGACACGCATTTAATTAGGGTGAGTTAGGATCAATCAAATGATATTACTTTAAAAGTGAATAGACCTAAATCGGATACTGGGTGGAACAAATACTGGAGTGGAACAAAAGATGCTATATCCACCAGGGCATAAACAAGAATGCAAGAGTTGTACGAAGTCAAAGAAAATATCCAAAGAAGTCTATACCAAAAATTCCACCAAAAAATTGAGCTTCAGAAAATGCCTACTTCTTAGTGAAGAATCGATTACACTGACCAACTTTACAAGGGAATGAAGACTACACTGATCCATTTCCACTTCTATTCCCATTCTTCTAACCTCTCTCCCTCATTTGATTGTAAAGACCAGAAGTACTTCACCTTAGAAGGGAATATTTTTCTCCACTAGGACGAGTTACCTGAGGAGCAGACGCCTTGATGGTTCAACGATTTTGTCTGGGAAGAGCTAAAAAATTCACACTCATGGTTCTATCATTTTAAGGTAGCAAGAGTATGCGACTAGGAGTGCGGTTCCGACCTAGTTGTGAATTGGATTGGAGGATAGGAGTATGGAATCTGATGGTTGTTATGTCACACTTCCCAACTTCAATATGGTTTCGAACACACCATTAATCCATAGGCCTCCTCCAAGCTCTAAACTTTGACTTTATAGAAGACTAGTTTAAAAGTCGATAATCATTCCAAGTTATTTCTTTTTCTTTTCTTTATTTTTATTTTCTGTATTTATTGCATAAGTGTTTGCTATGGACTAGCAAAGGCTAGTATAGGGGATGATGAATCTCCATTTCATCACCTTTATTATATCATTTTGGCCATAAAAAACCCTAGCTAATAATGTAAACAACATTATTTTGTATAAATTAACCTTCATTATTTGTTCCATTTATTGTGCATAAAAGACAGTTTTTAATGCCAAAGTTATAGAATAAAAGAAAGAAAAGAAAAAGAACAAAATACCAAAGGTATTTTGTAACACTAAATCCCGAGATCAAGTCAAGAGTTGATTTGGTCTACAAGGAAAAAATTAGGCGGAGATAATGGCTAAAAATACAATAAAAACATATTTATTCATTCATTAACAAATCATTTTTGGACCCAATTTATTTTCTATTATTTATTCATCAAATCAATAAATTTTGTACATAAAAGTTGTAGACAATAATAGATAGAAAAATACAAAATTGAGTTTGTACAAAAATAATATACAGTGTACATTTTATACTCAGAATAAAAAGCCAAAATCTAAACTTCCTAGACCCATATCTCTTAAATGAAAACTCAAAATGTATCAAAATCACATTTAACTATATATAATGTTTAAAAAGCTATTTAGTTAAGGTGGTTTCCAATTTTTTTGGAATTAAGGTGTGAAAGTTAGGTGTTGGACCCCTATTGTATAGTAGACCAAATTAAAATATTTATTTTTTTATATTTTTATAATTTTATATTTTTATATTTTTGTAAATATTATTTATAACATATGTACATATTTAGAATAAAATAAAATCATAAAGAAAACACAAAATAGAATAAGTATATATAAATACATAGATGAAATACATATACTTATACCTATATAATAAATACCACTATTTATTTAAGTATACAAATAACATTAGAAAAATTAAATAAAAATATATTTGTGTATATAAAATAAGTTATAAATATATAAAATATTAAAATAAAGTAATAAAATCAAAAATACAAAATAAAAATAAAATACCCAAAAAATAGATGAATATACCTGTAAATATACCCTTAAAAATTAACTTGTAAAAAATAAATAAAAATCATATTAAAATACTACATAAAATAATAAACAATTATTATTTTACCCAAAAATTAAAAAAATCACTACTATTTTTAAATCATTTATTTTGAACAAAAATTATATTTTGTGACGACTTGGGATGACGTGGCCCAATCACGTCTCATCGTTCGTTGACTTCCGGTCAACTGGCTCCTTTGGTGTATGACTTGACGCAAATATCATTTCCCCCAATTTTGCGCCCCTTTTCCTGGGCCTATCATCACTCAGATCTGAAGGGATATTTCACCAAACATCTCTAATTATCCCTAATCCACGCCATACTCTCTAAACCCCTCTACGTATCGTCGACTAATTCTAAATCATCACACAATAAGGACCCTTAACTCTGTCTATAAACAAACCCAAGCTTGTTCCTTCCCTTTTTATCCCTCTCCAAGGCCTAAAGTGTGCCCAGGTGGTCCGTGTGTGTGTCTCCAGTGATAGTGGTGCATTCCCCACACTTGGGAGCGGATCAGTAGGAAGAGAGCCGATCCACAGCGAGCTTCTCCGACCGCCCTGCTCCATACCCATCATATGAGGTATAAGAGATGCGTCTTTAATTTTCTAGGTTGTTTTTATTTCCGCATTTCAATTCCGCGTGTATTTTTAGAGTCGATTCATTGGGTTAGCTTAGTTCCCAATTTGTTCCTTTGTCGAAGACGCTAGAGATCCGGTCGATTCACTGTAGTCTCGACCAGTTCAACCCCCCCCATCTTCGTCTCATTTCTTTCTCAAATGCTTTCTTCCTCGACTCGACCCACTCATACCCATGATCCCCTCTGGATCAGCGAGACTGGGATCCTTCTCTACCGTACGTCGGAGTCCCTCCGCTCACCTCCACTTTGATGCTTTCCAGGTTCAAAATGTCCTGAGTCCATCGCCTTGAGCCAAAGAACTTATTCGTGTCAGTTTTGTGTCGAATGATGCCTTCTTTGGTCATTTTCGAACCTGGACAAGGTTTTCCAGGAGCTCCATCTTCCACACCATGCCAAAGCCCCATCGATGGGTCCTGGACCTTCTCGATCCCATCAGTAGATGCAGAATTGCCTCATGGACCTATAGAGTCGAAGATCATCAGATGAGTCCACTGGAGGAGTGAGGAAATCGAGATCGAAGGATGGGGGAAGACTTATTCTTCCTCATTCTTCCAGAGCAGTAGGTACCATCGGATCAGTGGCGAGCCCCTAGATCTAATCCTATCAATTGGATCAACAGACACGTTGATTGTCTGATGCACTTAAGAGACCAGGATCGTTCCCCAGCATGCAAATAAGGGTAAATTACTTAAGAACCCTCGAATTCCCTTATTAAATACGTGGAGTTAATGTTTAAATTTCGTTGCAGACGGGTAATTTCATATTAATCAAAAACTGCTAAATTAATTAATTATCCAATTAAAGCGAGCAATTATTTTTTTACTTGGGCAAGCCTAAGGCTGAACTCAGGGAGGCCACTGTCACCTTAGGTTCATTTATAGTCGATCTAGAATCAGGATTTTAGTGAGACATTTGTTGTATTTTTAAATGCAATCAATGAATGAAATGCAAATTTAACCAATTTCAGGGGCTAACCTACAAATATTGATAAAATGAACTCCAAACCCATTGAAACTTGATCAGGAGATGAATAATGATGAAATTAAGCTATTGTAATTTTTTTGGAATTTTCTGATGCAATATGGAATTGCAAATAAAATATGCAGACTAGGTGATTTGAGAAAATTAATTTTAATAAATATCAAACCAATTTATTTCTCGAAAATAAAATTATTCTAGATGAGCCAATGTGAGAAATATCCAAGAACAATTCTAAACCCTAGAAATAATGAGTTTTCAGTCAATTAAAAATCAATTACTCCAATCACCAAATGATTTATTTAGAGAAAACCATGCATGCAAATAATGTGATTTTTGGCAAATATAGAAAACAATAAATTTTATCTAATATAACTTTTTTTGGCTCTTTTAGATCAGTGAATAATAAAATATCAATTTAAGAGCAGAAGATGGGAAAACTATGCAAGTTTTCATCAAATTAATTATAATAAATAATCCATTAGTCATAAAAAATGTAAGTAAATAGTCATTAGATAGAAAATAAGTTGCTCTACAACATGTTGTTTTTGGAATAAAAATGATGTGAAATGATTATTCAAATAAAGACTCAAAGACAGGGGTCTAATTGCAAATTTAGAAATAAAATTAAATAACAAATAGCACACGCAACACTTCTTTAATTACCAGAACTCGTAGGAAAAATTTCACAATTTTCTCGCACTCGCACATGCGGGGTGCGTGATCTGGTCGGTGAGGCCTCTTTCGATATTTGTTGAACAATGGAGGGCTCATGTGTTATTTTGCCACTGTGTCACATGCTTCCCACGTGCCTTGGTTTTCTTGGTTGCTTTACAAATTGCAGGAATGTCGGTGGCTGTTATGCAAAGGAACCCGCCCTCACGTGCTCTGCACGTGAGGAGGGGATGAGGCTTAGGGAGTGTGGCTAGAGGCTGAAGTTGAGTGGCGAGGCGAGCTGGGCGGAAGGGGTCGATGGGAGGCGGTCTCTCATGGCCATCAAGCGATGCGGGCTAGATGCGATGAACTCGACCGGTCAACGTACATCCAATGAGGGTGACTGGGAAGAGTCGACGAAGGCGAAGTCCAGTGGCATAGGGGTGGTGATATCGTCAATGCAGGCTCGCGAGGGCGGTACGCGAGGAGAAGACGAGGGCACAAGAGGTCAGCGTTCATGGGTCGACGATGGAGCTGACGGTAGAGGAGCGACAGCTCTTGAGCAATAGGTGGCGTCAGTGGAGCTACTTTGTACTGGTTGTGAAGGCTCGACGGAGGTAGATTCGGTGCCCACTTGCAAGGCAATGAGGGATGTGGTCGTGGTGGCGAGGTGGAGACGCACCATGGTGCTCCTGGGCATGTGGAGGATGGTGCTTCATTAGGCTAGAGGTGAACTTAGACGGAGGACGGTGAAGGGCTATGGGGGAACACCTCGATGGCGATGGCATACGATGGAGCTCGCAGACAGTGGGGTCAACTAGTGGCTAGAAGTTCATGTAAGAAAAGACCATGCAAAAGAGGGGGGAGGGTGTGGAAATGGTGGATGGAAGGTGAGTGTTGCTACTGTAGACAAGGGTTAGTCTACGAAGGGCGGAGGTAATAGAATGATAGTCGAAAGGCAGTGGTGCTGAAGGATAGAAAGAACGATGAACGAAGGAGGAAGAAAAGAAGAAAGAGAAGAAGTAGGGGGAGAAGGGAGTAAGAAGAAGCAGGAAAAGAGAAGGGGATCACCTGGAGTTCACTTGGAGTTGGAGCAGCTGCAGGAGTGGCTCCAGTCGTAGCCTCAAGTGGTCGGCGTCGTCCCCTAAGCTTGAGCAGAAGGAGATCTTCTGCAGCACGAGGACAAATGTCTTCGGGGATCTCTCCTGGAGGTCGGAAAAAACACGACCCATCATCATCGTTAATCGAGTGCTTACATTGTCACCAAAGAACTCAAGAAGCAGGGGCTCTCCCTCTCTCGTGTGGCAGATGAATTGCGATCATCGATGGTCAGGCCCTTTTATGGGTGGTCGGCATCAGGCGAGAAGTGGGCGCAGGATGCGGGTATAGGGGAGAATGTAGGGAGTGGGATGAGAGGCACGGGATGCAGGCAGTTGCTGATGGAGAGCCGGTCAACCGCGGGTGAAGGGGGTCAACCGCGGGAGAAGGGAAGGGAGAGCGTGGACGAGCGACGGGGGACAGTTGCACAACTCGCTGGTGACTAGGGGTAGAGAGAGAACGATGGGGGAGGAGTGGTTAACGTGCGGTTGTGCAGGATCGGGTTCCGTGCACAGGGCAGAGTTGACATAGTCAGGGGCGAGCGGGTCATCGGTTAAGGAGAGAGAAAGGCAGGTGGATGAGGGTACGTGCGTGGGTTTCATGGGTGAGCGGGAGGAGGGTGCTTGACCGGGCAAAGAGGAGTGAGAAGGAGGGGGTAGGAGGTGCCATGTCGCATGCGCGGGGACGGCCACATGACGGGGGTAAAAATAAATAATAAAATTAAAATAAAAGAAATAATAATAATTAAAATAAATATACATTGTAAACTAAAATAAATAAAATAATAAATAAATATAAATAAATAAAATTATGAAAATAAATAAATAAATAAGTAAAAATGGGGGTGACACGTGGAGACTGTATGAGACTATATGAGAGAGATAAATAAATCAAATTCAAAAGTAAGTAGGGGTCCGTAGGAAACTGTATGAGAGAGATATTCACATTTTAAGGTTCTTAGTCTCAAACTAGGGTTAGGGTTTTATTGGTCAATTTTACAAGTTAGTATTTTTTGATATTTTTCCTTTATTAATGTTAGTAATATATACACCATAAAGTAGATTTTATTCAATTCTGAGTTAGATAAAAAAAATAAAAATATGGGAAATATGGTAATATACTCGTGATATTTACAAGTGGATTTGGCTTCTTATTTCATGCACAAATGCATGCTAAGATACACGGATCTTAGTATATTAATTCTAAGTTCATGAATGGTAATAATGTAGAATAAATGGAAAAAGGTAGCTAATTACACGGATCAAAGCTCTATTTTTGACTTTTTAGAGTGATGAATCACATATTCATCAATTACCCAGACCTCCCTCTGTGTTTTTTATATTTGGCTTTCAGTATACAAAGTATTGTCTGGAGTGTATAGTTTTATATTAATTGTTCAATAATGGCCATAATCATTATCGAAATGCATATATTTCCATGTCAGCACAGCTCACGTGTCCCTCCATGTGAGTTGGGGCATTTTGCACGCATACCCCGCTGGTTCTCTTTATTTGTATTTAGTCCCAAAAATTGTAAATGCAGTGTATTTTTTGGGAAAATTGTACAAAGGACTAATTATTTTATATTTTTGATATATAACCTTCTCAGGTGGATACATTTTTATATTTCATGCAAAAATTGTATTGATGCCCCTGGATTTTGTATTACAGGTACGAAAACGAAGAAAACTTTTATCATAATTGCAATTGGGTTCCTACTAGTAAATGCATTGTATTTTCTTGGGTTTTTAGTGAAAAATAGCACCTTTTCATTTTTTATTTTGCAAAAATTACAGAGAATGCATGGGATGGTGTATTTAATTATCATGTTTTTAATTTAGATACCAAGGCATTTGATTATTTATTAAAAATCTAACAGTATCTTTAGGTTCCTTGTTTAGACATAAAAATCTGAAAAAATATTAAAAATCGCAAAAACTTGTATGTCGTTTATTATACCCCATATTAACTCTAGACCAAAATCCCTAAAATAGAAAAATAAAAGCATAAAAATTAAAAACTCCAAAATTTAAAAAAATATTAAAAATCTTCTAAAATCCCAAAAATATTTATTTTCATTTCTAAATTTTCTTTATATTATCATCTATATATTAAACTTATTTGAAGAATTTTGGACCTTATTTGTTATTTTTAATCTTCAATTCAGTCTGGCTTATCCATTTAATCCCTGATTTGGGATATTGTTTACTTTAAAACCCATAAAAGTTAGTAGAAAATCCATAACAATAACAAAAATGTGAGAAAAATATTTAAAACCCAAAAATATTTTATTCCATATATTTTATTTGTCTTTATTAGTATGTATAAGTAAATAACCCTATATTGTATATAACCCTTATATATTCCTATATTATATACTTAGTTAAAGATATATAGATTAAAAATCAAAAAATATGAATATACATATTATTAATACTGATATATATAATAAAATATATAAATCTTTATGTATATGTATATATGTGTAGCACTTATATGTATATCTATACCTATATGTCTATATATATATATATGTATTAATCTAATGTATATAGATTTTATTATTACTAAATACACCCATATATTCATTATTGATTTCATTTTTAAAAAAGAGAGGTAGATAAATAAATAAATAAATAAATAAAAGAAACCCACGTAATGAACAAAGACACAAATGTACATAATATACATTGATTAGAAATAATCATATGCTACATGACTTGCTCTCTATGATTCGACCTCTACAAGCTTGCATGATATACACCTTGTGTTGTAGAGAATAATAAATTTTAACTCCATGTTTTTGCTACACATAGATTAATTAATATTGTGGGTCAATTATTGATTGACTTGTGTCTCTTGAGCGGTTAATGCATCGACCGTGGTCTCCCCTTGTGAGATCGTGCGACCCTCGAGGAAATCCTTCGCATCACTCACCTCCAACATCCTCGCCCATACCAGAATCTCCACCAACCCTGCTGCCTTCGCACACAATGCACCCTTGAAGTTGTTTCTCTACCGCTCCTTAAATCTTCACCCTTCACCACATCTTTTCCCCTGATCACTCTTTGTATGCTCTTAACCTCTCAGATCATTGCCATAGGGTTCCTGCTGGTGACGAGCAAATTCCTTGGATCTACAACGAGGAGGAGCAAAGGAGGAGGAGGTCCATGCCCATCACCGGCACCCCACCATGCGATTCTGACTCTTTGGCGCCTAGGCCGAATCGAGGCCCTTTTCTCACATTTCTAGGTAAGGATTAATCATAGGTTTCATTTCATCTTTTAATTTCAGTTCTTAGTTCATAATTTAAGGTAAATTCCAAAGATTTTGTATGCTTGGAGCTTGAGCTCCAGGCCTGAATCAACCACATTCCACTGATAATCGACTAACTTTCACCCACATATCCTCCTCGTCGCATTCTTGGCAAAAGCCTTCTCATATCATCCATAATTTTGCACGAATCAAGGGTAATCAAGCTCCCATCTTTCGCTACGTCGAAGCTCATCCACTTCTCCATTTCGAGCATGCTTCCAGCTTCACCAGTGATTGAGGACTCGTGCCTCAATCTGTAATAACTTTTGTGTAGGATCTGAGCTTCAACGAACACTTGGAGGAACGAATCGAAGCATCAAACAGTGCTTTAGGTCATGTGATCCACATTGACCTCCAGGCCCCATTCGGGGGAGTCTGGATCTCTTCTGAAGCCACCAACAGACGTGAGAGGAGCCCAGCAAGTTGTGGAGCCCTCTGGCGAGAAGAACGATAGCTGAAGGAAGGAGTAATCGTTGATCGAAGTTCACCCCTGCTGTGTTCTTCATGTTCTTCCATGCATCCTCGTTGTCGTCTGATGATGAAGGGGCACCGGATCTAATCCTGGTCGTCAAAGCCAAATTGAAACAAAGCATCTTCGCACTGTTGGACCCAACTAAGTTGGGCCTACGTGGCCCTTCCTTAGCTGCTCATCTCCATGCGCGTGGGGGGTAAACTACACTAGCCCCCCCACCGTCACCTCGTCTTTTGCATTTCGCAAGTAACCCTATAAATATTTTATTACATACAAAAATTAGTTGGACCTTTGCAACAAAGTCCCTGTATTTATTGCTAATTGCAAGTGAGACCCATGCCAGATCAGCTCATGTGGCTCCCCACATAAGCTAGGTAAATTATTCTTGTAACCCTCTAGTTTTGTGTATTGCTTTAATATATAAAAATCAAGTTTATGTAAAAAACTTTTTAGTAATTTGAATGTAAACCCTCACATTTTATTTTTATTGTAAAAATGCCTTGCTAGTTTAGTTAATATTTTCTTGCTTTTCTATTTTTTATAAATAGCATCCATGCTCTAAAAATCATGGGAAAATAGGATAATGTGCTTGGTTACATAATTGTTCATGCCATTTAATTAGTTTTGCATTTTTTTCAATTTTGTATTTACTAAAAATCAAACAATGCATGTTTATCCCCTGTTTACCTTGAAAAATAAAAAAATGATAAAATCATAATTAAAAATTCCAAAAAATTACCTACTATTTATTATAGTGTTTTATAACTCTGAACAAAAATCATAAAAAATACAAAAAACCCCAAAAATCAGCAAACCATTGCTAACACTAAAAAAATCTCAAAATATTTTCTAAAAATCCATAAAAATAGTTTTCTTGATTATATCTTTATATATATATATATATATATATTACTAAGCATCAAAATTGGATTTGAGAAATTTTGAACCCATTTGCTATTTTTAATTCTCAAATCAATTCAACCTATTTAATTAGTCATTATTTTTACTATTTTTATTTTAAAAATACAAAAATAGCAAAAGCCCCTCGAAAATTAGCAAAAAGAGAAGAATATTTGAAATATATAAAAACATTTTCTTATCTGATTTGTGTTTATTTGTACCTATATTTATATAAAGTATACTCTATATAGGTTATTTATACATATATATATATTATATTTATTATAATTATTGTAAAAACATTGTAAATAATTTAAATTCCTTAAAAAATAAAAAGGACTTTATGGTATTTTTTATTTGTACATATTTATTATATATATTATACATATATACCCCCATATTATATATATATATATTATTTATAAATATATATATAACCTTTATTATATATTTAAAAGAAAAAGAAATTAAAGATTAGAAAATTACGATAAGAAAATAAAAATTATAAATTTAAAGCTAAATATATATATATATAAATCAAAAATAAAAAACTAAAAATAAAAATCCAACAAAAACCTTAAGTTCTTAATTAAGTGAATATTCTACATATATACTTATATTAATTATTCGTTATTTATTTATTATTAATATACCTGCTACACCGACTTGTCTCCCTATGTTCGACACCCTACTCTGCTTGTCACTATACACATATTTATGGTAGGGTTATAAAAAATTTTGATTCACACCTTGACTTGATTGCGTTACATTATTGTGTGGGTTAATTATTGAATTTAGCAAGAGATTTTCCTTAGGCTGGCATCACGACGACATAGTCATCCCACCTTGTGTGGACCACAAGATAATACCTAGGGATTATTTCGGCTTTTTCAAATGTCGAGGAGTAATGGAGTGTAGCTAACTATACATTTTGTATATTATTATTCTTGCTTTTATCTTTATGTTATTTATTTTTAATAATTTTTTGACTGTTCTAATCCATATTTCTTTGTAGAACTTTGTGTGTGGTATTGTGTGGCGATGGCTATCTCTTAGGAGGTGGAAGCACCTGAGCTGCAAGGAGGTGGACAATTCCACTTGTGAGCCAACCAGGAGAGAGAAAGAGAAAGGAGCAAACGAAGAAGGAGAGGAGCAGACAATAGCATAGATTTTAATTTTATTTTTGAGGAGTGTTTTATTTTATTTTTGAAAGATAATTTGTAATGATTTGGGTACTGCCACACTTCACGAGGTCCAGTACCCAAGTGTGTTCACTTGGAGGCCTCATCATGATTTTTCGTGTTTTATCGCTTTTATTTTATTTTGTTTCATGTGTTTCGAGCTTTCTGCCTTTTTCTTTTCATTTATTTTCTGTGATTGAGCCCCTAGATCTAGGTTTGCTTGACTCGGTAGTTAGGTCCAAAGCCCTAATAAAAGCATGCATCTATAGTATCTTATGCTTGGACTTAGCCAAATAATTAATTTCTAATCACTTGAAGTTGGAGCCACGTGTCGTGAGAGATTCCATACAATGCTTGCAGGACCCATTGTGATGGGCACCGAGGAGTTTCCAAGACTAGAACTTGGAGCTAGTTTTGAGTGATTAACGTTTGGTTTTTCGTCATAATAGCAATTCTTGTTTATGATACTTTATCGTTTTGCATACCGTACATGTAGTATAATTTTATATATTCTGTTTTGCATCCTACATGGAGAGAGCATGGAAGCATTGTAAGTCTCCTTACTTTGCATGCATCATTTGATACGAGATTGAGATTTCCACTCTCGTATCCACTTGCATTACTTTTCCACCTTCTCCCTCTGTTTTTGCACATATTTGGATTCAAAGGAAATACAAAAAAAATTATTAGGCGATTTGTTAAAAAATACCCAAAAAATTGAAAATCAAAAATTAAAATAAGGGGTCTACTAATAACACATTGACCTTAATAAAAAGCGTAATAGACATCGTTGTTTTGGTTTCATAAAGCCCTTATTGTTTTCAGGTACCTTCCAGACCGAGTGAGGCATGACCCCTAGGTATAGAGCCCAAAACTCGTTCTGTGGCAACCTTGATTATCACCTAGGTTGGTGAAATATTAGCGCTTCTATCGTACATGATCAAGTAGGGACCGGTCGACGATGGTGTTCCCGCCTTGTGTGGAGCATCCGACTTGGTCTGAAGTACTGAGCTTAGGCCATTCCCTCACGGGTGTGTCTGTCTCATCGGTTTACGTCTGAGTACCTCGCTTGTAGGGGAAGTATTGATTTCACTTATTGGCTTCCTCCTCTATTTCTTTAGTTGAGTAGCCACCCAAGCAGGAGATCAAGGACCTCAAAGTGCACAGATTATAGGTCACAAATGGAGGTGGAACAAGTATGGGGAACTTTCCTGGCAGTACACACACTCCTATAGAGATAGCGCTCATAAGGACTTGTTATAAGAACCTACCTGAATAAAAAAATAAAAATCGAAAAGATAAAAATAGTTGAACAATTACGGCATCACTTATGTTGAGTTGGTGAACCAAAACTTGTTTGGTGTTTGTTTGATTTTAGTTAAGCACAAAAGATCAACCACACACATATGTGTTGTTTTCTTCCTTCCGTTTTATTCCTAATTTGACCCCTGCTCACTTCGAGACTTCTACTATTTTGCATTCCATTTATTCCTTGTTTGACATAGTATCTTTCATCCATTCTTTATTTCCCTCTTCTTCTTCGATATGTTGACTCATGGATGAATTAGTTGGGACTCCACCTACACCAACATTTATTCCATCCGCTCGCCTTCTCCAATAATGCAAGGCGATTCCCGAGAACCCAGTTCGGACTCCGTGAACCGATCTCCAGATTCCTGGTATTCTTCAATAATCATGGATCACTCTTGTCCCGAACTATGTCCATTTTGGATGGAAATTGATTTTGCTCCTTATTCATTGCCATCCTTAATGAAGTTTTGTGTTGACCTTAACACAGATCGATTCTCTACATATGGTTCTTCTATACAGACTAATAGGGGCATCATTTCATGTGCATATCACAAGCTTGATCTGGAGCCAGATATTCTTTTAGATATAGATTCTGATATAGAGATGGCACCTACAAGAAAAGGCTGCCACAACCGAAGTAGGGCCAGCGAGGGCAGAATGTAGTGAATGCCAAGTTTCTCGCCTCCATTCAGGCGATTCAGAAGCAGCTCACCAACCAGGCATTAGACCGGGTCACCATCCAAGATAAGATTAACGGTCTGAGGAGAAGGAGAGACAACCCATGAGGAAGAGAGAGCAGATGGAGCCCGTGGACGCCCAACAGATGAAGCATGAGCAGAGAGGCCCATGCCCACGCTCAAGGAGACCTACAACCCTGGAGCGGGCTAAATGACTGAGTGGATCCAAATCCATGCGGTCCATGCATACTTTGAGCTGAAACCTCAACACTTGGTGCTTCTTCCTACCTTCCACAGGAATGCAAATGAGGAACCTTATATCCATCTGCAACAGTTCGCACGCATCTCTAGTACAACTCACTCCCTAACATACCGTTAGGCGTAGTCAAAATGACAACCTTTCCATTAAGCCTTCAAGATAAGGCACTTCATTGGATCAACCAATTGGGGAAAGTCGTCACCACCTGGGAGGAACAGAAGTTAGCCTTCTTGAACAAGTTCTACCCTATCGGGCGGTTGAATCAAGTGCACGCCCGCATATCCAGCTTCACCCAAGCCAATCATGAATCCATTCATGAGGCTTGGGAGATGTTTATAGATCTATAGGTGAAATGTCCCCATCTTGACAATCCTAGGTCCAGTTTGGTCCAACACTACCTCGGGGGACTTACAATTTAGAGTCAGAAGCTCACGGATGTCGCTAGTGGTGGATCACATTTCAACAAGGATGAGGATATCATCTGGTAAATCTTCGAGGAAATGGTCAAAAGAGATGTTGCCTTCTCATCGTACCATGCATACCAGTGTCAGCCACACAATCTTCAGAAGCTAGTTCATATGACAACGTCTCATGAGCCAGACATGGATGAGAGATCCAACTTGAGCATCATAGGGAGCCACTTGTCCAAGGTGGATATTATCGAGAAACGATCAAAGGACCTGGAGAAATTATCTTTGCTCGAACAAAAGATGCAACATCTGGATAAATTGGATCATATCACCAAGTAGTTGGAGCTGCTGATGAGCACCATTAGTTCTTGCCAGTCGATATTTGCATTGGTTGTGACTCTTGCTAAGACAAAGGAGCCCTCAACACCTCAACAGAGTCCATCTTAGCCAGCGGTTTAGCACATTTACTACGTGAAAGCCCTAGAGCCCACCTCGCCTCAGCAGTCGTGACAACAGCCTGTGGTTTACCAGCTCGAGCTCCAGATCTTATCAGATCTATGATTCGCTTCACCACCTCCTATTCAGGAGGTGAATGGTGTATGGAGTAGCGAAGCATAATTGGCTCGTCCTGGAGGACAGCAACAGGTCCATTCCACAAGCAACCACCCATTCCCTAAAAAAACTAGGAGGGACATTTATCTAGAATAGCCATCCTTAGCAACAGAAATAGTCTCCACGGTACCATGGAAATTGGAGATAGAACCAGAACCAGCAATCGTAGTACCGACGGTATCAACAGAATCAACACTACTCGATTGCTCCATATCAGCACCAGCCTCCTCAGTAGCATCAACAGTACCATCCTTCTCCTCGACATTCTTACTCGTAGCCTCCACACCATTCCTAGTATCAGTGTGTCCAGCATGCTGAACCATTCAAGATTGCACCTGCAAACCCTGCCCTAGATTGCTTGGCTCAGTTGGTAATGAGTCTTACTGAAATGATCCAAAAGCTCGATGACCTCACCCGTCCAAAATTCTAACCCCAATAATTTTAGAAAGAAAGAACATGTAGTTTGTGATGTTCTCTTCAGACTAAAAGAAATAGTTGTGCATGATTTGTTTTTATTTAATGTTGTCACTCTCAGGAGTGGTAGGACCTTACATCGACTGCTACCATGAAGGAGAAGAATAAAACTTTGCCTGGAAAATCATCCTCTTCTACATCAGTCAATCCAGCAGCAAGGCCGGGTGAGGAAGAAGAAGACAGAGGAGAAGCACCAGAATGAAAACACCAAAAATTCTGTAAAATCAAAAACAACAAAAAGACAACACCAACAGCAGCAACCGAAGCACACTGCGCCAACCACCGAGGAGACTATACCTGCAACCATCTCGATGCCAGCCGAGGGAGCCTCGCATGCAGATTTTGGGTGTCCACCTCTCTTGGATGACCACGCTACTTTCAGTCACCCATTTGTATAGCCTGATGTTGGAACTGATTTGATGTAAATAAGAACACTATTTTTTCTTTTGGTTATGTAAATATTCCATTTCCAGACGCTTTAAGAAAATCCAAAAAAGTAAAAATTTGAAAAATGCCTTATCCGACACTAATGTTGTCGAAATTATCCAGAATCTTGTTCTTGAAATATCCCCGCACAAAGCCATCAAGTACATGCCAAACATCAAGAAAGGTATGAAAGAAGCATGTGCTTTAATGAGATGGTCGCATCGAATCATGAAAGAAATGTCAAGCATATTCTGACCGCAACCACTGTGAATGCAATTAATAATCTCCCGCCCAAAAAGAAACACGTGGGAGCTCTTCTAGTTAGATGTTAGATATTCGACCAGGAGTTCGATGGAACGCTCCTTGATAGCGTATCGTTAATCAACCTGATGCCAACTTTGCTGCTCAAAGAATTTGGGTTGGGACTACTCAAGTCCATAAGAATGATTCTTCAATTTGCAAATATATCAATCAAGCGACTTCGAGGAATCTTGGAGGATGTCAGCGTCGCCATTCGAGGAATGCATTTCCCTATGGACTTCATTGTACTAGACATGGACACCTCAACTCCTCTTCTGCACACTCCGATAATCCTAGGACAATTGTTCCTTCGAACAGCTGAAGTAGTGGTGGACTAAGGCACCGGGCAGATTACCTTTTGTTCTAGCAGTGACAAGGTGTATATAGAGACGATCCAAGTGCCGAAACATTCAGAGTCTGCATCAGATGAGAGTGAGCTGGCAGCGCAACAAATAGGAGAGTATGACTTTCTTACTGAAATCCACGATACAAATATGTTTATGGATGATATAGAAACCTACGAATTCCTCTCCATGGAGGAAAGAATGGACAACACAGTCAAGTTCCCAGATGTCCCCAATGATGATATTTTTGCTGAGTTGCCTGAAGTATACATCTTTGGCCACCTATCCTTGGCAGATCATGAGGAAATCATTATAAATTTTTGTAAACAAGATTCTATCATCGAAGAATTCTGTGCAGCACTAGATTCAGAGCTTATAGCGCCAATGGTGGACAAAGTATAGTTGAAAGATCTGACACCATCACCCTGCACAGTAGATGAAGTCACCACTAAACTGAATTAGACACCGCCTGAGGTCAAATCACTTCCAACAAACATGAAATATGCCTTCCTTGTAGGTACGCAAAACATGTTCTCCATTATCATCAATTCCCAGTTGACATAGGAACAAGAATCTCGTCTACTCGAGGTCCTCGAAACAAACCGCAATGCCATAGGATGAAAAATTTCAGATCTCCATGGGATCAATCCCTCATTGTGCTTGCATCATAGATACCTTAAAGAGGATAACAAGCCATCTCGAGAGTTCTGACACAGATTAAATCAAAATCTCCACGAGGTTGTTATGAACGAAATAACCAAATAGGGTGATACGGGATTCATTATCCCATCTCCGACTCGAAATGGGTGAGTCCCTTACATATTCTGCCAAAGAAATCAATGATCGTCGTGGTGATAAATGACAAAGGAAAGGATATCATAACCAGAGTTACAACACCTTGGCGTGCTTGTGTAGATTACAAACGATTTAATTTAGCGACAAAGAAGGACCATTTCCCGCTCCCCTTCATCAACCAAATAGTCAAAAGACTAGCCGCAAAGGGGTACTTTTGTTTCTTGGACAGATACTCTGGTTACAACCAAGTTGCAATTGCCCCCAAAGATCAAGAGAAAACAACCTTCACCTATCCATTTGGGACTTACACCTTCTGCAAAATGTCGTTTGGTTTGTGTAACGCTCCTGTGACATTTCAACATTGTATGTTGGTCGTGTTCACTGATATGGTTGGCAGCTTTCTTGAGGTTTTCATGGATGATTTCTTGGTCTATGCCGACAGCTTCAATCAATGACTATCGTACCTGGATCGAGTGCTGAAAAGATGATGTGAAGTGAACCTTGTGCTCTCGTAGGAGAAGAGCCATTAGGTGACCGATGTTCTAGGCCATGTCATATCAAAACATGACATGGAGGTAGATCTAGCGAAGGTGGATGTTATTTCAAAACTTGAGCCACCTGAAAATTTAAAGCAAGTCTGGTCGTTCTTTGGGCGTGTAAGTTTCTATCGGTAATTCTTCAAACGACAAAATTGCCCGACCGTTGACTGAACTCATAGGCAAGGAGGTTGATTTCATTGTCGATGACCGAATCCTCCAAGCCTTCAATCAGATGAAAGAACCAATCACCCAAGCCCATGTCCTGTAATCACCAGATTGGTATCTACCATTTGAAACCATGACAGATGCATCGGACTATGCTATTGGAGCGTTTCTATGATAGTGAAGAGATAATCTACAATTTGCAATTCACTATGCTAGCAGGACTCTATATGAAGCTCGGAAAAACTACATTTTAACTGAAAAAGTGCTGCTAGCAGTCATTTTTACCCTGGAGGAATTCAGATCCCTTTCCATTGTATCCAAAGTGATTGTGTATACATACCACTCTGCCATTAAATACTTTCAAGCCAAGAAGGATGACAAACCAAGAGTCATCAGATGAATCCTTCTACTCTAGTAATTTGAACTTGAAATCTGTGATAAACCTATAGTCAAAAATATGGTGGCAGACCATTTGTCAAGATTGCCAAAACCATACACTCCTGAGCAAGGTTTATTGCCAATTACAGAGGCTTTCCCAGATGAAGCCATTCTGCCAGTCACCTCGCATCCCTAATTCGATGATATTGTGAACTATCTTGTGTCCAAGAGAACTCCACAAGATTGGTCGAAGCTGAAAGTTGACAAATTCTGTCGGATATTCATTTCTATCAATGTGAGGATCCTTATCTCTTTTGTGAGGGGGCAGATTGCATCTAGAGAAGTTGCATTCCTCAAGAGGAAGTCCAAAGTGTCCTCGAGCATTGCCACCAAGAATCAGGAGGGAACCACTCCGGAAAGCATACGACAACTAAAGTTCTACAATGCGGCCTCTGGTGGCCGACCTTCTTCAAAGATGCAGAAGATTTTGTAAAGATTGCATTGATGGTCAGAAGATGGGAAGTACCACAGGAATGAGATATATAATGCCTCTGAAGTACATTCAGATTTCAGGCGTGTTTGATGTGTGTGGCATTGACTTCATGGACCCATTTCCCAATAGTCAAGGTTTTGAGTATATTCTGCTAGTTGTCGATTATTTGAGTTGCTGGGTGGAGGCTATCCCAACCCAAGCTGCCTACAGTTGCATTGTCTACCGATTTCTAAAGAAACACATCATCGCAAAGGTTCGGGATCCCTAAAATTCTGATATCAGATGGGGGTAGCCATTTCATCAACAAAGAGGTGAAGAAGCTAACACATGAATTTTTTATTGAACATCATGTCACCTCTCTGTACCACCCACAATCCAATGACCTGGCTGAATGTTCGAATAGGGAGATAAAGATAATTCTGCAGGCATCCAGATAGGAAGAACTGGTCTCAGCTACTTGACTTCGTTCTTTGATCCTATTGGACCGAGTACAAATCACCTTTAGGAATGTCTCCCTACCGATTTATATATGGCAAGCCATGCCATTTGCCCGTGGAACTCATTCACAAATTTTATGGACAATTAATGTATGTAATTTGGATTCAAGGAAGGTTGGAAAGAACAGGAAGCTGGATCTGAATCAACTTCTCGAATTCCTCGACTATGCATACAACAACAACCTAATGTAAAAGGAGAAGGTCAAGAAGTGGCATGACAAGCACATCCGCCGCAAGACTTTCGAACTAGGACATAAGGTTTGGTTGTTTGATGCAAAGATAAAACTTTTTCCAAGGAAGTTGAAGAGCAAATGGATTGGGCCTTTTGTAGTGAAGCATGTGCATGATAATGGAAGCATTGGTATATATGGTTTGTCAGCTGATGCACAACAATTTGTGATCAACGGACAACCACTGAAGCCTTATCCTGAACATGATTCGTTTCTGTTTGTGGTTGATTATATTCAGGTGGTCTACCATAACGAGCTGAAAGACGCAACATCAATGCAATCAGACAAGGCACTCAAAAATATTTTTGATTAATTAATCTTTTCTTTTTTCCGTTTTCATTCTTCAAATTCTTTCTTCTGTGTTGACCTCACCCTATTCACCTGGTCTATACTTATGATACACTTCATCTTAAGTATAGGGGGGAGAGTGCCCTCTCATTATTCATTCTTTGATCCCTCGCATGTCTCCTCAACTCTTGATAATCTTTCTATACTTAGGTATATTTAACCCTAAGAATAGGGGGAGACAGGATGAGCAGATGATTCTTTTATTCGTTCCCACCCTCGACCCTCCCTGCATGTTTAATACAATCTGCTATACTTAGAATTAATTGATCCTAAGTATAGGGGGGAAGCTCGACTTCCCATTCATTATTCAGTCATTGTAGTATAGACTTTCCTATATTTAATACAAGTTTTGCCTTCTTTTTCTCTCCGATATATGAGGACATAGCTCTAGCTAAGTATATGGGGGTCATATATACGTTGTATATACTTTAGCCATAACTTGTACTTTTGTATTTTTAACAATATGGCTAATCAATAAAATTCTTAAATACACATTAAAATTCTTTATATATACATTGAATAATAAACATGTTAAAAATGTTTTGCAAAATATTAGAAAAATGGTTGGAAAATCTCTTTGAAAATCTTTTGAAAACTGTTTGGAAAATATTTTGTAAAAAGTTTCCAAACCTTTAAAAAATGTTTGTTTGTAAAAAAAAACTTTTCTTTATTTGAATAAAATTCTTTGAAAATCTATGTGCAGATGGTTTGGAAAATGGTTGCAATATTAGTTTGAAAAATCTACACATACTATTTGAAAAATCTTTACAAAATGGTTTTCAAATTTTGTAAAAGTTTGTAAAAAGTATCTGTCAGATTATTTTTCAAAATAAAGTTTTCAAAATGGTTGTGAAAATCTTTTCAAATTATTTTGAGAATCATACACGTAATTCAAGCAAATAAAGATCCATTACAAATAATTGTATAAAAACTAGTAAATAACTTACGTGTGTAAATTCTTTACCTAACTTCTTGCAAATAATAGACACGGTCCCGTGTAAATATCTATACATAATTATTTGCCAAAACTTTTTGTTTTTTTTGAAAAATCTCTAAAATTTTGCAAAATCAAAATCCATAAAAATTTGCAAGTTTTCAAAATTGCATAAAAAGTTGCAAACCTTTAAAAAACATACAAGATTTTCAAAATCAGAAAATTGCATCACAAAAATATTTTCTGCATTATGCATAGAATTTGCATTTTTTTGAATTGATAACAACAATTGAACAAGTAAATAAAATCTGAAAATTAGAGCTTGGTTGGACCTTAATCAACTTAATCACATGAACCTTTAAGGAACTGGAATTGAGGCATTTCAGGTCTACTAGACTTAATACTTTAAGACCATGAGACTAGGTTCAATGTCGTCTTGACTGTCTAAGTAGAATATTTCAGAACACGCACATGAATCTTGTCGATAGTGACCTAACTTGGACACATGCACCTTACACTTTGCTCACCTCAGTTGAAGTGGTAGAGGACTGGATTTGTCGGCATGAGACATAAGCTAGTGGAAACATCAGAAATCACATTTCTGTGGCCATTGTGCCGTAACCCGATCTAGTAGCCATGTGGTCTAATGACATAATGTTGTGGGTTGGAATAATGCTTCAAAAGAGGGATAGTATACTGGCTCAAGAAGAAAATGTCCTTATGTAAAAGTTGTGGTACATAGTAAAAAATGAAAAAACTCCAAAAAATTAAAATTATATGGGCAAAAATTACGAAAAATCAATTCCCGTCAGAGAATGTATATATTCAATAAGCAAGCTTGAGCTTCAAAGTCAAAGATATATGTGAGCATGCAGCTTGAAGACCTGGCTACACTGGTCAAGCATCCCAGGATAGGCAACTACATTAGCTACTATACATTCCTCTCTCCACCTCCTCTTCTTGAGCCGGTTGTACTTGAACTTAGAATGGAATACCCTGCCTCTAGAGGAGATAGTTATTGGATTAGGGAATTAAGGTCACCATGTTGGAGAAGACTGACTTCTACCACTTCAGCTGAAAGAAGCTATATATCACACACACTGTACAAGATAGACTCATAGTCATAAGGGTTTGCGTGTGACATTGACTTGTTCTGACCTGGCTCATGAGGAGACTTGGGCAGAGTTTTCTGATTCTCAGAGGTTGTTGTGTTCCAAGTACAGCTCCCAGTAAGGTTCCGACCAAACTAAAAATCCAAAGGTCTGACTGAGTTGCAAACTTTGATTTTCTGAAGGCAAGTTTAAAGGTTAAAATCAATCCAAGTTATTTCTTTTTCTTTTCTTTATACTCTTTTTTACACTCACAGGCATAAGTGTTTGCTAGGGACTAGCAAAGGCAAGTCTAGGGGGTGATGAATAAGCATTTCATCACCTTTATTCTTTCATTTTAGCCTTACATTACTAGCTAAATACATGTATATATTATTAATTTGTCAAAATAAACACTCTATAAATTGTACAAAATATGGTATAAAGGATTATATATTTAGTATATTCCAAAATAGAAGAATTAATGAAGAAAAAAAGAAATGAGACCACATGTCACCATGATGACTTGGTCGACAAGGAATAAAGTAGGGGGAGATACGACAGAGAAACTCTACAGAAAATACACAGAAAACCACACATGCCTTGTGTGGACCACCTTGTGTGGATATAGTGATCCCGCCTTGTGTGGACCACCCGAGATTTTCCTTGGGTTGTCATCGCATCAACATAGTGATCCCAGCTTGTCTGGACCATAAGACAGTACCTAGGGATTATTTCTGCTTTTTCAAGCATACAACGCAATCTTGATGTAATGAGCATTGAAAAGAATGCCATGGACAATGTGTTGGATGTGTTCAAACTAACATAATCTCCAAAGGACACCATCAAATCACGGCTAAATCTCCAACATCTTGGTATTCATCAACCCCTACTTTTGATACCTAGAGAGAATGGTGGATTTGACTTACCCGAGGCACCATATCATCTAGATTTATATAAACAAGCATGGGTGTTGTCCTTTTTAATGGAAATCATGGCGCCATATGGAATTTGCTCTAATATAACAAAAAGTGTCAATGGCACATATAGGAAATTAGCAATATTAAAAGTCACGACAACCATGTGTACATGCATATGTTCTTTACTCTGCGATTCACGGTATCATGCTTAAATCTGTGGTTGTACCCATAACTAAATTAGGTGCATTCTTCAAGGTTGTTTGTGCTAAGGCACTTGATATGACACAAGTAGAGAAATGGAATGTAAAGATTGTTGGGACTCTGTGTAAGATTGAATGGCCACCCCTCCCCTTACGTTCTTTGATGTGATGGTGCACTTGGTAATTCACCTAGCAGAGGAAGCGATGATTGTCAAATCAGCTCAATTTTTTTGGATGTATCCTATCGAGTGATTCCTTAAAAACCTAAGGATTATGTTTTAAACTGCTCCAAACCAAAGGGCTCAATCGTTGAGGGGTATTTATTAGAAGAATGTATTACATTTTGTTAAATGTATATTGAGAGGAAGGAACAACATTTCAAAAACCTTGAATGAAATGATGCCCCTTAAAATGAATTCGATGATGATCACCACTCCACATTCGAAATTTAAGCCAGAACAATTAATAAGACAGTCCTCCTACCCCTCACATAGAAGATAATTTTGTCACAATTGTAAGTGTTGAAACAGGTGCTCGAGGTCGATCCATTCTGTGATGAATGGAAGTAGTCACTCAATGGGGATGAGGGTAGCAAATGAGATCATTTTCATTTAATGGTTTGCAAGAATGTTTGAGCAACTGAAACTGGAAAACGATGCTTGTTGGTATGTAGATTTTGAAATATTGGTGAAGAGACCCTTCATATATTCCCACCAACACAATGATTACATGATAACTAGATAGAGATTCAAGACATACTCGGATAACAACAACAAGATGAAGGCAAATGCCATGTTGGGAGTTCTTGTGAAATGCAATCTTGCATCTGGTTACGACAGCTAGTATGACTAGATCATTGAGATTGTTGAGATGAGCTACATGACTGACATGTGGTATTATTCATGTGACGATAGTTCGATGTATTTAAAGATCTTTGATTCAAATTAGAACTAAGACATGGATACATAAGTCTCATAAAGAGTAGGACCATTCTCGGTAAAATCAAACTATTTGTGCTAGCATATCAGGTTGATAGAACCTTTTATGTAATGGACAATGTAAATTTAGGATAGATAATTCATATTAAGGTGATTATTCGATGATGTGACCAAGTTAATGAAAGTGAAGATGGTGAGGAGGAGGAGGCCTATCAATAACACATGGAGATCTAGAAGTTGGTGAAAAACATTTGCTATAATTAGTGTAATTTCCTTTAGTATCATTGAAAGTTTGCATTACCGATTCTTAATGAAATTTCTTAAGATGTATTAGTTGTGATTCATTTAATGCATCTTGTATAAATGTAGATGGTTCGGACATGTTTCTTGAGACGAAACCAACCCGATGAAAACTAACTGATAGACGAGCACGAGGACATTATTCCTCCTGGATACCATTCCATTCATTCTCAGAATGATATCCAAGATGAAGTTCCCAACCTCCTCCAGATGCAGTCACCCCCTGAGGTAAAAAACATAATAAATTTTGGGCAATTACTAAAGTTGTTATGTTCTTCATTAAATGTGCTAGCAATTATCAATTTATGTTTGTTATTATGACATCTTCTAAGTGCAAGAAGAGGGGTCCTAGACAATGCCAGTAGTCGAGCAGGCTAAACCCCGGTGAAAGACTGCAGGTTGAGGTGACATCAAGGGGACATGCGCTAGAGGAGTATGGTGGACCCTTTTCTAGCAGATTAGGGATTGTTGCAAGGATGCATATATTGATTACGACGGCGGATTATAAGAAGATCCCGATAGCATTGAAAGCCGCTATTATCTCAGACATGAAATTACGGTTATATATATATATATATATATATATATATATATATGCAAGAATTCAATTCAAAATAAGAAAGAAAATTGAATCTATCCCTATAAAAATTTTTATTGGCGTGATTATCTCGCACCGGGATTCTACAGCATGCAGCCAAAATACATCGGGACGTCTGTGGCAATGGTAGATGGGTAGGGATATTACTTACATGGAAAGCACCTTCCATATTTTTTGCTAGATATTGACTATTTCTTCACATACGTAGCATTTTGTTCGGTTCAATAGCATGGAGGAAGCAAGGGCAAACCCACCTCCAAATTGACATCCTGTAGAGTGAGAGGCAACCATTACACTCTGGGGGAGTTGGGAGTTAAAGGTAAATGAAGTATTTCATTAGTATTATAAATATGTGATTCCAACCTATTCTAATATTTGCTTTCTTTACAGCATGTATGTGAGACCAATAGAGCTAATCGAAGTAAAGCTCCAGGTCCTACCCACACACTGAAAAGGACAAGTTTAGATCAACTCAAACACACACATGTTGGCTAAGATACAGTGATCGGGATGATCCAGCGGTGGGAGAAAAAGAGGCGACGTGGGTACCTGATAGAAGTGGGATGAGGAGGGGATCGAGCGGCTGAAGTTGAGGGGCGACGTGGCATGAGAAGGAGCGTTGGATGGACTGACGATCGGGCAGCTACGGAGAAGGGGTGACGTGGCCTGCGGAGAACTATAGGATGGGGGTGGAATCTAACGGTTGTGGGTGAGGCGCTAGGCAACGACGGGGATTTGATCCAGGAGTTGAATCCAATGGCTGGGAGTGAAGCGACAATGGAGGGCTGAGATGGAGGCAGGGAAGTGAGATCGGATGGCTCCAGGAGAAGCCAGGTGGAGGGAAGAGAGAGAGTGGTCCACGTGGGCGGCCCAGATGGCGCCACATGGCCTAATCAGAAAATTCGAAATTGTAAATACAAAGAAGAATACAAAAGAAATAGTTAGAGGCAAGATTAGGAAAAAAGCCAAAACATGAAAGTTGCTCGTCTCGACGAGATATACAAGTTTCATGTTGGATAAAAAGTCAAAAGAGGTCATTTGTACAAAAAGTATTTTTTTGGGGGTATTTTTAAGGGGCTAGAAACACCGATTTTTATCTTTTGAGTTGTTTTTGTATTTTTTAGTCTTTTTAAGGGTCAGTGAAATTACGGACAACTACTCAACCTAATTTTTAGGGGGATTTTATAGTAAAATAATTACAAAGAAAATAAAGGAAATTAAATACAGTTAATTCGAGGTTAATTATACATAATATATTACAAGATAAAAATAAAGAATTAATGGTGATTTTTATTGGATTGATTAAGCCAGGGGTTTAATTAATAACTTTTAGCATGATGAATACGAGATTCATACCCCTATACTTAAACCATGCTCGTCCTCGAGCATCTAAAGAATGAAGGAGTTGGATTAATTCCTGATCGTGCGAGTGAGCATTTCAAGGCTCAATCTTTCAAAGACCCTTAATTTAAGTGATCCTTAAATTCTGGGTTTATCCAAGCTCTAGTCAGAAGGAATCCAACTTCTCTAATTATCAGACTCTCTTTTTGCACATATAATATAAGGATATGAAATTAGGTGTACTGCATTTCATGAGAGTCGAGTCGAGGCATCACTCAAAGTTCCACTCCACGAGACTTTCCTCTAGGCCTTATCCTCAATCCTAGGAGATAAGTCTATTCTTGCTTCAGTCAACCGTATCTTTAGTTCGTCAGACTTGAAATGTGGATGGAGGGCCAGATGATGGATGGCATGGGAGTGTCTAATTTTCTCTCCCTCACATTAGAACAAGGGGCCTCTCGAGTGCCTTTTTACTCAACACATGTAAATTTTTAGATTGTTGACCAATGTATCCGTCAAGAGAGTTAGAGTCATCTGCACTTGTTTTTCCGGGAGTACACCAGGGTGTGTCTTTTCTGAGTATCTAAGATACCTTCAACATCCAGACTTGTATCGTTTACGATGTAGAGCCCTTTTTGTGGTGCCAGCCCGACTCCTTGGTCCTAATTAGCGCTTGGTCTAAGTGGACACTTTGAAAATGTTTGGGAGCGCTTGCCATTGGTGGAAGCTCATTTATAATTTGACTTTAGATGATAGAGCTTTTCTTTGACATTTCTGTTCTTTTCTTTTATTGGCTAGCTCCACTGCTTTTACCAAAAGTTGGCGTACACTGATCAACAATTTTCATTAAGTTTCATCACACCCTGGCACATAGGTAGATATCAAAGAGGTAGCATATGAATCTTGTTCACATACTAGCTAGGGTTTTGCTGACACTCAGATTTTCTGAAGCCTACATTAACTTTATCCCATCTTTGAATATCATTAGATCGGGTCTAAACTCAAATCTCTAGTCATAGTTCCTTAAGCGATATCTCAACTCATCTCATCAATCATGCAGTTGTGGAAGTGATTGTGCTGATCATATTCCTTTGAAGATAGAGATGAAGAGTGCAATATAGCACTCAAATCTTTCAAACTAGGGAAGTGTGGATAATTAAGCTTAAAAACCCTAATGGCTAAGACGTGTTAACTCAGACTCTTTAGATCACAGAAATTCAGTGTCCTCAAAATCCTCAAGCCTTGAGTGAATGTATTTGTGTCAGGAATACACCAACTCCTTAGTTAGTGACTTCTGTTTGATTTTTGTTTTTGCAGATTTTTATGGATTTTAATTTTCAATTTTTTTATTAATTCTTTGGAGAGGCAAGGACTGGCCCAGGCTCAAATGAATAAAAGTATCTACTCTCAGTCAGTATGGGTGTAAGTACGAGCTGTTAGACGGACTCATGTTACTTGAGGACAGAGCCATATACAGTGTCCTCTAAACTACCCACTCTGCTAAGGGAGACCGAAGTTCCCTTACTGAAAGTGTCTACTAAGCCTAGTAGTCAGAGTCTAAATCAAAGAAAGGTTTTCAATTTTTCAATTCTTTTTTTTTGAAAAGGAGTATTTACACAAATTAATCCCTTAATTTTTAAGAAAACACTTTTACAAGGTTTTTACAAAACTCAGTTCACGGGAATACTAAAACCAAGCCTGGGAAAGAATTTTCAAAAAGATTTTAAAAAACTGAGCTATGGATAAAGTATATATACAATAATATACGGTATACCCCCCTATACTTAAATTTAGTTATGTCCTCATAGCACAAGTGACATGAAGCCACGGCTCGATCAAATATAGGGTGATATAGCGGAACTGAGGAGGAGGGTCCCCCTATACTTAGGTCGAAAATTGACCTAAGTATTAAGAAGACAACACGAGGGATGGATGACTAGGCGGGTCCCCCCTATACTTAGGCTACAAATAACCTAAGTAATGGATCTGAGTTGGGGGTTATTATGTTTGGAGGAATAATTACACTACGATACAAGGGCAGAGGTGTTGTTTTTACAAAATACGGCAATCGGGGAGAGAGAGAGTGTGTGTGTGAGTGAGTGATTGTGAAATATACAGAGAGGGGGTGAGTGTATATGTGCAAGCGTGTGGGGGTGTAGATCATCAAGTGATCTACTTCTTTTTTTTTCTTTTTACAACATGCAAACCCTAAGGAAAATAAATATGCACATGCAAGTTTTTTTAATCTTTTTTTACAGTATGCAAATGCAGGCTAACTGATAAAAGATCCTAAATTTTCCTTGCCAATTCTTTTGCGGCCTCTTCAGAGGAAGCTCCTGACATCACGCCTCCATGAAGATCAAGCGTCCTTGATTTTTATGGGCCCTGCCACAAAAGAGAAAAGTTAGAAAAATATAAAGGAAATTAATCAACAGACATGATGCAAGAAATGATGCATGAAATGAGGACCTACAAATCTTGAAAATATTCAACAAAGATAAATCAGAATTCAACAAATAAATTAAGTTAAGCCGTGTCCCTGACAATGGTGCCATTTGATGAACACGAAATTTGCCTCTTTAATAATCAGGAATTGTCGTAGTATAGGAGGAAAATTCGGTCGACCAAAAACCGCACTCTTTTGAATGTTGTGGAGTATTTATTCTTGGCAAGTCTACCAAGGTCGAACACAGGTACATGGCTACTCAATCTATTTATCGAATTTTGACTAACTAAGAACATGTGTGAATTATTTCTTGATTCCAAACTAAAATGCATGATGCACTATGCAGATTACAATGCAATAAAATGATGCATGCATTTTTAGTTGATTTTTTAATGCAATTATAAACATATACTAGGAGAATGCAAACAATTATGTGTAAGAAGATTACATAAATGAGCAACAAAATACGAGTTGAAATTAGAGTCATTTTGATCACAACATTAAGATCAGTCATCAAATCAAAGCAAGGACAAGTAGAGCAAGGTCATCATCTAACAATAAAAATCACTTCCTTTTAAAATCATATCAGATGAGAAAATTAGACATGTTATGAGATAGAGGAAGAAATAAGGATCAAAACGACACTAAAATCATGCAATTTGGACCTACGATGCTCAAGTTATGAAGAAAAGAATGCAGGGGCATAATTGTAAATAAAATGCAAGAAATAAAGGGATAAATATTATATTTAGGTCCCTAAAGGGACCTAAATATAAATAACAAAAACCGCCTGGGGTCCTCTGTAATTTTCCATGCTTACAGGGACCTTTTTGTAATTTTGCTAACTTACAAGGGCCTCCCTGTAAAATACCCAAGCACGCCCCACGTACCTAGGGACCAAATTGTAAATACCAGAACTCGCAGAGTCTTTCGTGCAAATTACCCAAGCCCTCACATGCATCGCGCGTGAGGGACCTAGGCTCGGAGGGCGCCTCTGGCTCGGGCACGTGGCAGCACAAGGATGGCTCGGCTCAAGGTCCAGTAGACCTGAGCCTATAGGTTCAGCTGGAGGCTCGGTCTGCCACGTGTCGTCATCACATCTGTTCGTTCCATATGATCGGATGACACATGTAGCATCGTCTCCTCCGCAGGCCACCAGAGAAGGCGGGTCTCCGGCGACCTGTTGTCCGCTCCTCCATGCTCCGCGAGATCTTCTGAAGATCGGAGAAGAAAGCTAGGGACCTCGCGAAGTAATTGGTGGTGGGGCGGTCCTCCGGCAGCGAATGGATCGGCAGGTCAATGACGTGCCACTAGTGGCGGAGCAGCAGATCGGAGCAAACGAGCAAGCTCCGGCCATTGACAAAATATGCACCTGCAAGTGTTAGAAGTAGCCGAAGCGTGATGTGTGTGAGTTGTGAGGTGAGTGAAGGGCCATGGAGGTGATGGGAGGTGGAGGCCCAGAGGTTCATCTCAGGTGGTCGGAGGTGAAATGGTGTGTGGTGGTTGGGGCTCTAGAGAAGGGGAAGAGGTAGTCGGAGGGGCTGGCGAGGGAGACGGTGTTATGGCAAAGCTCAGGGGATGATCATATGGTGGTGGAGTGTAGTGTAGATGGTGGATAAATTGGGAGAAAATCAAAGAAAAAGAAGACGAAAGGAGACCTCTTCGGAGAGGGGCATCCAGTGAAGGCAGCGGCTTGGGATGAGGCTCCATAAGCCTCGGGTCGTCTCCCGACGAGGTCAGTCGGGTCCTCGGAGCTCGGCAGAGTGTGGTGGCGCCCGCAGCACAGCCATGGCGACCATGGGTCGACACCTGGGATAAGGTCGTCGTCGCCTCGACTAATCACCCCTCCGCTGTCACCGGAGGGGTGAGGAAAGCTGGGCCTTCGCCCTTGGAATGGTGGACGGGAGTGACGGCGGCGGGGCGAGGGGCTTTATAGAAGGTGGTACGGGCATTACAGGTGGTGAGGGCGAATGTTTGAATGGGTATAATGAAGGCTGGGAGTGATGGAGAGGGTTGATGGGGGTTACGCGAGGATGGCGGAAGAACGGGGGTTGTGTAGGTGGTGTTACGATGAGGAGGTAAGGTCGAGGGTGATAGCAAAAAATGGAAAGGGGTGAGGCGTTGACGAGGTGTAACGGGAGGAGCTGGAGGTAGGAGACAAAGCCCCAACCGTTGGATCAAGAGATCCAACGGCCAGGATGATGGCGCAGGCGTAGGCTACGATCTGATCCAAGAATCTGATCGAACGGCTGAAACGTAGGCGCAACGAGCGGCTAAGATACGGTGATGGGGACGATCCAACGGTGGGAGAAAAAGAGGCGACGTGGGTGCGTGATAGGCGTAGGATGAGGAGGGGATCGAGCGGCTGAAGTTGAGGGGCGACGTGGCACGAGAAGGAGTGTTGGATGGACTGACGATCGGGCGGCTATGGAGAAGGGGTAACTGATGACACGAAAAATCCCGAGCAACTAAGGTGAAGAAATAACAAAGGTCGTTGTGACCCAAGTCGCTCAAGAGATCAGTCGGTCAATCAAGAAAATTTAAGAGCAGACCACCAAAATAGACTAAAAATCAAATAAAAATAATAGCGGTCCTGGCTATTGGATTAGCCTGGTATAGCGACCAGGGTCGGACTTAGGGAGCACGTAATGGCCTTACGGCCTACGAAGTAGTCTAGAAAAGAAATAAAATAAAGGTATTTTTGGTGGATTTTTAATCTTTTTATATTTTTTTGGATTTTTAATTAAATTAAGAAAATAGAAAAGCAAGCACACAAGCAACTTATAAGAATTATTTAACTACTCAAAAAGCATCCAAAAATTCAAACAAAAATGTTTTTATATTTTTTTATATTTTTTACTGTTTTTGGTTAATTTTTGGTATTTTTCTGATTTTTATTGGATTTTATAAAAATCAAACAAGGCAGAAAATAAAAGGGATTGTCCAGTCAGGGTTCAAGGGCCAATTTAAAATGCAAAATAATCCTATTAACACCTTAAGGTAATTTTCCTATAAAGATCAAAACACAAGGAAAATTTGGCCACTGGAATTATTATTTTTGGGTTTTTCAATTAATTATTAGAATTTTTATGGGTTTTTAGGGGTTTTGTAATTTTTATAGGTTTTATATATCCAAAAATGACCAAAATTGGTCGGAAAATCAGACAAGGCAAAACAAACATAAACAAACATAACTAAATTTTTTGTAATTTTTAGAGATGTTTTAATATTTTTTTGTGAATTTTAGAGTTAGAAAGTAACAAAAATGCTTATTTTTGAATTTTTAAAAATAACAAAAATAATCAAAAATGTCTACAAAAATTAGAGAAAATTTTACACTATGGCAGGAGCCATGTGTCCAATTTTCATCTAATTTGGAGTTAATTTGCTATTTTATTAAAAATAAAAACAAGGGTATAGTGCACAGGGACCAGTACGCAAATAGAACAAGTTCCAGGGGGTCCGATGCAATTTCTCCATGAAATCACGCACGAGGCGCGTGACCTGGGCACTCAGGGACCTATTTGCAAGAAAACAAAGTTCCTGGACTATTTAGTAACACGTACTAAAAGTCCAGGGGCTTCAATGTAAATTACCCACTATATCAAGCACATGCGCAAATAGAACATTCACAGGGGTATTTGTGCAAATACTAAAAAGTTAATTTCATTCATTAATACCCTGAAACATAAAGGCTATACATGCAATTAACCCAGACAATCACGTGTCGAAGCACGTGTCCCACTACACACAGGGGCATAAAAGCAAATAAACTACAGTACGAGGTCCTAAGTGCAAATGTACCAAAATAAAAACAACTAAATGTGATATTTACAGGACTAACTAATAAAAGAAACAAACAAGTGGGCCTACAAGAAATTTACCCGTTATTATATCCGAGGAACGGATGGGCGCCACGTGTAGATCCAACGGTCGGGGAACGGGGGTACCTCAGCAAGTATCCCTCGGTCCTGATCGAACGGCTGGGGCCTCGCCACGTGGAAGATCGGGCGGCTAGGAAGCGACGTGGCTAACCCTCGACGATCGGACGGTCACGATCACTCCTCCAAGGATCGAACGGTGATGGTTGCTCCTGGTGTGGACGGCTACGATCTAAACTGGAGCTCGAAGACGATCGGACGGCTGCGGAGGATGTTGGACGAACTGGCGGCCGGCGAACTTCGCCGGGCTCGTGTGCGTACGGGGGAGCTCCTCGGAGGCTGCTACTAATCGGAGATGCTACGCCTTGGCCTCCCGCGTTGAATGGTCCCCTCCGATGGTGGCGAGGGGCTCTGGAGAGCTCCGGCGGCACTGGCGGAGGAGAAGCAGCTGCCCGGATGGACTAAGCCCTCAGACGGGCTCGGATGAACCTGAAAAGCAAGGCAACGAGCTCCTGGGTCGAGGGCAAAGTGCCTCGACCCGGTTAGTAGTGGTGTGGGTGGTCGGCGCGTCGGGGTGAAGGGGTTCCGGCGAGGCGACGGCGAATGAACTCCAATCCCAGCTCCTGTGCGAGCTGGGTTGGATGAAGGGGTGGAGAAGATGTGCGGAGGAACGGCGGAGATGATGATCTATTCTGATGATCGGGGCGAAGGCGAGAGTGGTCGGAATCATTGATGAACGGCGACGGGGCGATTTGGGGGAAAACGTAAATTCGGGAAATAGAAGAAGAGAAGGGGCTACCTACTGGATGTTGTCGACTGTGGAGGAGCTGGGGGTGCTCCAGGTCCTTGTCTCACAGGACGTCGGTGCCCGAGGCTCGAGCGTCACCTCCAGGAGGCGCACGGCGGTGCAACGTCGCCGGATCGATGGTCTACACACTCCCTCCTCGCTGCAACACCACTGGAAGCGAGCTGTCACTCTCGCGGAGGCGATGGAGTTCCTTGGGTGGAGAACGGATGAGCCAAAGATAAGTGAAATTGGAGGCGGAGCTCGGCTTATATGCGAGTGCAGGTCCGAGAAGAAAGGATCGAGCAGGGTTCCACGAAGCACGGATCCCCACGCGGATGATCGGGCGAGGATCTTGGATGCACAAGGAAGAAGAAGAGCCCAGGGTTTGCGGATTTGGTGGTCGGGTCATGACGCAAAAATTCGGTGAAATCGGGTCGGGCGTCATGGACCCGTGGGAAGTGGTCCAAGGGGGGGAGTTGACCGGGGGGTCAACGTCCCCGTGGACCAATCAGGATCAGCCATGTGGAAAAGATTTGAAAATTCGAAAAGAAATAATAAATGGTCGAATTATTAAAAACTCAAAACATAAAAAATGTTTGTTTTAATTTTTCTATTTTTTTGTGATTTTTAATTATTTTTTTGAAATAAAAATAAGGTATGTACACTATAGTGCTATACATAGGTATTTACACAATATGGCTTTTTAATTTTTGATTTTTAATTAGTTATTTTTATGCATTTTTATTCCCATTTTATATTTTATTTATTTATAGCATAAAATTAGGAATAAAAAGGTATTTTTATTTTATTTTTATTATTTATATACAAGGGTGAAATAAATAGATACATACTTCTATATACATGGTATATGTACAATGTTCTTTTTGGTTTTTATTTTTGTTCTTTTTATTTGGTTTTTGTTTTTGTAGTTTTTATTTTATTTATTTACAACATAACATATGGAGTATGTACAAATTTTTATGGATTTTAATTTATTTATTTATAAGGTGAAATAAATAAGGATAGGTGTTCTATGTACAAGGTGAATATATGCAAGTAAGGTCATTTTTATTTTCTTTTTAATTTTTCAATTTTTTTTTATTTTGATTTTGTATTTACAAATATTTACAAATATATACAAGTCCATTTTATTCTATTTTTGGTGGAAAATATTTTTGTTATATTTACAGGGATATTTACACACATGAGTTCCCTATCTCTCTCTACTTTGGCTTTTATGCGGTCAGGCCCATGTTGAGCCCTCCCTTGGGATTAGGTTGCTCAATATTTATTCCAAATATTTCCCTCTTTTTCTTTTTATTCTTTATTCTTTTATTTTTGCACAAAAACATGCTAATTATTAGTTTATACACTATGCATGCTTTTTGGTAATTATTTGTATTTACAAACATCTACATGCATTTGCAAAGGTTTTTGTAGCTAAAATATAAGAATAAAGAGTGATGAATGAGTATTCATCACCCCCCTATACTTAACTTTGCTAGTCCCTTAGCAAACACTTATTTGAAAAAGGAGTGAAAAAGAGAAGGAAAAAGAAAAAAAGAGGAGAATGTACATGGACCAAGGTTAATTATTAAACTTGCCTTCATTAAATTGAAATATGGAGCTCGATAATGTGTCGGAACCTTATTTGGACTTAAGCTTAAAACTCAACAGCCTCCAAGTTCCACTAATCTATAGTCAAGACTCCTTAACAATCCAGATTAGAACAAGTCATCAAACACTAACCCTGAAGACCATGAATCTTTCCTTGTACTGTGGATGTGAAGTATAAGCTCTCCACCTCAGAAATGGAAACTTGACAACCCTCCCCAACAAGGTAACTCTATGACCCCAATCTGGCCACTCTTTCCTCGAGGAGCGGGGTATTCCCTTCTAAGTTCAAGTTCAACCGGCTCAAGAAGAGGGGGAAGAAGAGAATGGACCATGGCCAGTGTAGCCATGTATCCTTGGGAGCTCAACCAGTGTAGCCAAGTCTCCCTGCTGCAAGCTACACAAGGTGGGACATGCATCTCAAGCTTTGCTTATTGCACTATATACATACTCCTGTGGGATTATCATTTTCTCTCAGACCCACCACTTTTTTGGAGTTATTTTCTTTTTGCATTTTTTTTCAAGTGCATCTATACAACATATACATGTGCAGCATATATACAAGGAGTTTTTCCTCTTGAGCCAGTAGACTATCCCTCTTTTGAAGCATTATTGCAACCCACAACTCCCGTCGTTAGACCTCATGGCAACCAGAGCAAGTTGAGACGCACTTCCTTCACTAGAAGAAGAAGAGAGGTTTCGCCTAGAAGTAGTACCCTCATATGCTACCCCAAGTCAAGGAAGACTGCCTCCTCACCACCTCATCCGTAGAGAGCTCGGTGCTAAGTGCTGTGTCCAAGTAAAGCCATTGTCTATATGAGTTATGTGTGTGTTGTTAATTGCTCTACTTAGGCTCATTGAGATGACATGTGATCATAGCCTAGTGGACTCAAAGAATTAAGTCACCATGGACCTGAAAAGCCTTAATCCTAAGTCCTATAAGGTTCCTCTTAGAAATTAGGTGGATTAAGATCTTAATCAAGCTCCATTTCCCAATTGGATTCTAGGCTAGTTTAAATGTCAACTATAATCCAGGAAAAACTATATACATATATACAAAGATGCTATTTACACAATTTTTTTTACAAACATGCAAAATTTTTGAAAAATGTTTTGAAATCATGAATGGATGAATGCATGGATGCAAGTTTTGCAAAATATTTACACACATTTACTCAAGATTTTTGCAAACTTTTGATTTTAAAAACATTTTGGAAAAATTTTGTACTATATACATAATTTTAATAAGAAAATATTTACACAAACTTTATACCAAAAGATTTTTGAAAATATTTTTACAAAAATAATTTGTACCTTAGCTATGTATGTGCAAATAAAAGAATGATTATTTACAGGAAAAATTTTAAATTTTGTGGTTTTTGGGGTTTTTAGCCATTTTATTTATTAACACACTCACACAAAGTACGAGTTATGGCTAAAGTATATATGAAATATATACACACACCCCTATACTTAGCTCGAACGATGTCCTCAGAGTCAAGAGCGATGAAGAAGACATAACTCGTGCTTAGTATAGGGAAGTGAAAAGGAAGGCTATATACAAAGATGAATGAATGAATAGAAAATCAAGAGAATCTCGGCTTTTCCCCCTATACTTAGGATCAAGTAATCCTAAGTATAGCAGGCTGTACACAAAAGGGAAAACCGAGTGGAGAATGTACAGGGTCTACCCCCCCTATACTTAGGGTTCGTTTGGTTGCAGGGTTGGGCAAGGTTGGGTTGGCCCAACCCGGGGTACCCCTCCTTCCAACCCTCCCAATCCCCCTCATAGTTTACTATTCACAGGGGTACCCCAACCCAACCCAACCCTGCCCAACCCTGCAACCAAACGAACCCTTAGGGTAAAATATCCCTAAGTATAGGCAGCAAAAACAGGGGTAAAAAGAATCAACAGAAATACCCGAAGGTCCCACATCCCCCCTATACATTTAGGGTAAAGTACACCCTAAGTATAGCTTAATCAAAGATGACAAATGGGATGTGGGACTAAAGAATGTGATGATATGGACATCTGGATCTATACAGGTCGGAAGAACAGTGATAATTAGGCGTGAGATGTAATAGATGTGAGTCAAGAGACCACATCTCACGCAAAATAAATCGGGGCAACATCAACGACCTGCGGCTCATGATCTAGAAATGGCTTGAGCTGCTGGCCGTTCACTCGAAAGGTACTCTCAGAAGATAACTCAGATATGTCAATGTTACCGTTGTCGTGTACCTTTCTCACTAAGTAGGGTCCCTTCCATTTGCTTTGTAGCTTCCCTGGAAATAGACGAAGCCTAGCATCAAACAGCCATACTCTCTGTCCAGGCTCAAAAAGCTTGTGGCTGATATGAGAATCATGCCACTCCTTCACTCTCTCCTTGTACTGTAGGCTGTTTGAGAAGGTGGTATCTCTAAGCTCCTCCAAGGCTGCTAACTCTGCCCTCCTCTGGTCTCCTACACTATCTGGATCAACAAGTATCTCAGTGACTGCCCAAAGTGACCTGTGTCTCAGCTCAACAGGTAAATGGCATGGCTTGCCATATACGAGGCGAAAGGGAGATGTGCCCAATGGTGTCTTGAAAGACGTCCTATATGCCCACAAGACCGAGTCCAAAAGCTGTGACCAATCCTTTCGGTCAGGGCGAACGACTTTCTACAAAATAGTCTTGATCTCCCTGTTCGACACCTCGGCTAGACCATTCGTATGTGGAAGGTATGGAGTGGCAACTCGATGGTCTATGTCGAACTCGCTAGCAAGGGCCTTTACCTGGTCGTTGATGAAATGAGACCCCCCATCTGAAATCAATACTCGAGGTACCCCGAACCGCGTGATGATGTGCTTCCTCAAAAATCTGCAAACTATCCTGGCATCAGCGGTTCGGGCGGGGATAGCCTCAACCCAATGACTCACATAATCAACGGCTAGCAGAATGTACTCAAATCCGTGACTCTTAGGGAATGGACCCATGAAATCGATGCCCCATGCGTCAAAAACCTCACAGAAGTGAATGGGCTGCATCGGCATCATATCACGTTGTCCACAAGTGCCCATCCTCTGACAGTCAGTACACCTCTTCACGAACTCATCAGAGTCCTTGAAGATGGTAGGCCACCACAAGCCGGATTGGAGCACTTTCTGTGTCGTTCTCCTCCCATAGTGATGTCCTCCTGCCTCAAGCTTGTGGCAGTAAGTGAGGATGCTATGGTGCTCCTCCTGAGGAATGCACCTACGCCAGACGCTATCCCCTCCTTCGTGGTAAAGGATGGGATCCTCCCAGTGGTAGGACTTGGCCTTCGCGAGGAAGGTCTCAAGCCTCTGGCTGGGCCAACCTTGTGGGACTTTCTTAGCAACAAGAAAAATCACAATATCGGCATACCACGGGAGTAAGGCGATAGCAAGGATCGCCTCATCTGGGAAGGTCTCACAAATAGGATCAATCTACTCAGAATCCTCAGGCTGCTCTAATCGGAAGAGATGATCCGCCACCACATTCTTGACTCCAGGCTTATCCTTGATCTCAATGTCAAACTCCTGGAGTAGAAGGATCCATCTAGTCAGTCTGTCCTTGGCATCCTTCTTTGCCATGAGGTAACGGATGGCGGTGTGATCAGTAAACAGGGTCACTCTAGATCCAATAATGTACGATCTGAACTTATCTAGGGCGAACACTACGGCTAGCATCTCCTTCTATGTGACTGTGTAGTTCCGCTGGGCGGAATCCAATGTGCGGCTAGCATAGTGTATAGCAAAGGGGACTCCATCCCTTCTCTGTCCCAGCACTGCCCCCACGGTAAAATCGGAGGCATCTGTCATGATCTCGAATGGGAGAGACCAATCAGGCGGCTGGAGAACAGGAGCCTCTATAACACACTGCTTGAGAGTCTCGAAAGACGAAAGACACTTGTCATCGATAAGGAACTCGGTGTCTTTCGTCAGCAGGTCAGTCAACGGTCGGGCAATCCTACTGAAATCATGAATTAATCGTCGGTAGAAACCGACGTGCCCCAGGAACGACCGTAACTGCCGCAAATTGGACGGCGGTGCGAGTTTTCTAATGACATCTACCTTGGTCGGATCAACCTCCATGCCCCTATTGGAGATGATGTGGCCAAGCACCATCCCTTGAGCCACCATGAAGTGACTCTTCTCCCAAGATAGCACAAGGTGGACCTCTATACATCGCTGAAGTACCCGGTCTAGGCAGTCAAGACAGGAGTCGAATCTGTCGCCATAAACCAAGAAATCATCCATGAAGACCTCCAAGCACTCCCCTACCATGTCCGAAAAGATCGACAGCATGCATCTCTGAAAGGTCGCAGGGGCATTGCATAGCCCAAATGGCATGCGTCGGAAGGCGTATGTACCGAAGGGACAGGTAAAGGTGGTCTTCTCCTGGTCCTCTGGAGCGATGGCCACCTGGTTGTAGCCCGAGTACTCATCCAGAAAACAGTAGTGGCTCTTCCCTGCCAGTCTCTCAATGATCTGATTAATAAAAGGCAGGGGGAAATGATCCTTCTTGGTGGCCTGGTTGAGTCTCCTGTAGACAACACAGACCCGCCAAGAAGTGGGTACTCGTGTAGCAATCTCCTCTCCAGACTCACTGATCACAGTAGTGATGCCCGTCTTCTTGGGCACCACATGCAAGGGGCTAACCCACTTGGAGTCGGAGATGGGGTAGATAAAATCGGTGCTCCACCATTTCGATATCTCCTTCATGACAACCTCTCTCAGATTTGGGTTCAGCCGCCGCTGGAACTCACGCGACGGCTTCGCCTCATCCTCGAGATAGATATGGTGGGAGCACAGGGCCAGAATTATCCCCTGGAGATCTTCTACGCTCCATCCAATTGCCTTGCGGTTCTTTTCAAGAACCCCCATCAGACGGGATTCTTGCTCTCCAGTCAAATCAGCGGAGATAATGACTGGGTACATCTCAGGCTCACCCGCAAGGAATCTGTACTTCAGCGAAGTAGGGAGCGGCTTCAGCTCTGGATAGCTGGGTGCTGGTGGATCTGGCCTCTGAAAAGTCTGCGTAAATACTGCCAAATCTGCATGGGAGAACTGAAACTCTCTGTCAATCTCAAAAGCTGGAGAAGGTTGCCCTGATGGACTGTCTCTGCTCTGCTCGGCATCTATCTCCTCCTCAGCTGTAGGCTCAGTGGAAATCAGGTCTGGCATGTAATCCTCACAATCTGCCCAATCAGACTCTGACTCCGAGGGATCTGTATCATCTAAGGTGGCATCAGTACCACCATCATCACAAAAATCAGTGTTGCGGTCGAGAACCGGCTCTGCTGCCTCAGAAGTATCTTGGACCAGGAATGTGCTCTCCAGGCTCTCCTTTGTTGTCATCTCTGCATCAGCTGAATCTGAAAATGAGAGGATGGCATGTGCTGCTGGGTCTGCCCAAACTGCCTCATCATCTGTGATCACAAAGTCACAGTCCTGGTGGATGTCTAGCCTGGCATATGTCATCTGCTCTGTGTCTGAAGTGGTCTCTGAGCATGATCCGTCTCTGGCTCGGTTGTCCACGACCGTCTCTATTTGTACACTTTCGCCCTCGACGCAAAAGTATACCTTCCCGCTATCATGGTCAGTCACCGCCTTGGCTGTGGCCAAGAACGGACGACCGAGAATGATGGGGGTATCGGTCACTGAATCAGGGATCTCCATGTCCAACACTACGAAGTCCACGGGGAATTGCAGGCCCTGAATAGTGATGAGAACGTCTTGCAACAACCCCTTCGGCCTCTTGACAGATCGATCAGCAAACTGAAGGATTGTCCTGCTCTGTCTAAGAGTGCCCAACTCGAAGCAGTCGAGAAGGGCTGCCGGAAGGAGGTTGATCGACGATCCGCTATCTAATAGAGTACGGTCGAACCTCTGCTCTCTGATGTGGCATCTGACATATGGGGCTCCGGAATCTGGCCTCTTGGCCGGCAGACGGTTCTGGATCGCGAAACACGTGGCTTTCGTCAGCACATGGATCTCTGAATGGTGGTTCCTCCTCTTCCTCCTGATTGTGGTCCTATCTCTCAGTGAACGCTGAAGAAGGGGAATGTGATACAAAGCCTCCTGAAGAGTCAGCTGTATGTGAAACCGATCTATCATCTGCTGGCTGAACACTTCCTGCTCTCTCTTTTTGGGATTTTCTTTTTTCTTCCCCTTCCCCATCTGAAGGGCTCTAGAGAAGGGGATCACAGGGTCCTTCTCAGATGAAGGACTAGGAAAAGGTCTAGACGGCTCGACGGCCGGATCCACACATACATCATGCACCACAGTGGGACCGGAAAAAACCAAACCTTTTCCTTTATTCACAACAGAGTTCCGAGATACATCAGAAGTAGGAAAAACAACAGGTCTCTCAACAAAAGCATGGTTGGCCTCAGCACCACCATCGACTGGATCTACTGGACGACTCGCGGCCTCAGTACCGCGCTCTGGCTCGGCATCAGGTGTGGCCTCAGTACCACCTCCTCCAACTGGTGAATTGGCGGCCTCAGCACCGTTGGTGGAATCAGCATCCTTGGAGGCATCAGTACCACCGTCATCATCTCTAGCGGCCTCAGTACCGCTCTCCTCCTCCTCGTCGGGCGCTCTGGGTGTATCCTCATGATGTAGCTCAGACGAGGCGCTGCCTGCTGGCATCCTACCGCTCCTAAGTGTGACAAAATCAGTATCAAAAAGATATCCAGTCATATCACCAAATGCATCACTAGGAGTGGTATACTCAGTACAAGCTACCTGCTCAGATTTCCTCTTCAGGCTGTTGGGGTTCGGCTCAATCTGGGCAGGGATGGCGGCCTTCCCTCTCACAATGTCCCGCATCTCCTGGCGGAACTCGTCCATCTCCCGTCGAAAGGTAGCCTGCTGATATGTGAGAAGGCGGGCTATGTCATCCAAGACGGGGCTCTCATGAGAGCCCGACGGGTGGCCTCTCTGGTAGTGAGACTACTGGAACTGGTGCTGCTGCTGCTGAGAGGGGGTAGGTGGTGGATGTTGCTGGTGGTGAGGCTGATCTCGCCTCCAAGATTGTCCCTGTTGATAGGGACGAGGACCATACTTTGACTGCTGCTGCTGTGATTGTGGGTACACTGGGGGCTGCTGCTGGTGGTGATCTCTCTGATGGTTGTACTGACCACCCTGTCCTGACGGCTGCTGCTGGGGCTGGGTACCTCCAGTCCCCCAACGGAATCCGGGATGGTCTCGTCAGATACCGGGTTGAGGGCAGTCATACCAAATCCTGTTGACATCCATCAACGGCTTTGCATTGTACTGAGGTGGCGGGAGTACTGCCAGAGGCTGATCCGGCTGATATACCACCATCTGCAAGTTCAGAGATGGTGGTGACTGGTAGGTGGGCTGCGGCTGCTGGTACGGCTCCGCCTGTACAAGATGAACCTGTCTAGGCTGCTGGTGGGAGCTGGAGCGCTGGGACGAGCTGCTACTGCTGCCGTGATCGCCTCATGACTGAAGACGGGGCTGGGAAGCCGTCTGTGCCTCTTGGAGACACATGAGTTGTGTCTTCAAGTCACTCAAAGTCTGTGCCATCTGCTCCATCTAAGTGATGCCCTGGCACTGCTTCTTCTCGATAATCTCCATCCGGTCCAGCTTCTCGCTGATGATCCTCATGTCCGCGGCTGATGACTCGGCCTGTGCTGCTGCTACCGCGGACGAACTGGAAGGACCGGCGTCGACCCGTGCTATCCTCTGGTACTGCACGGTTTGTGGCTGCTGGGGTCTGCCCTGAGTGTATAACCAGGTCTGGGACATCACCATGTAGTTCTCAGTCATCTCCTCGTAGATGGCCCAGACCTGGTCGTGATCCTTGGCGAAGTAAGACCCGCCACAAGAAGTGTTCACCAAGCCTTGAAGCTCTGGTGTCAGCCCACTGAAAAAGCTCTGCACGAGGTTCGGCTTGGAAATGTCATGGTGCGGGCATCTATCAGTCAGCTCTCTGAACCTCTCTCATGCCTCATGGAACTGCTTGTTGGGGAGCATGGAGAAGTTGCTGATCAGGGCTCTCGCGGCATTGGTCCGCCCAAGTGGATAGTACTTATGCAAATACTCGGTGCGGAGCTGCTCCCAAGTGTAGACAAACTTCCCCAGAAGTTTCAGCCAGGTGGCTGCTCTGTCTGCCAAAGAGAAGGGGAAGGCAATCATCTGTATCGTGTCATGGTCCACCTGACGGTCGTGGACAGTACTGCAAATCATGAGAAACTCCTGGAGGTGGAGATGGGGCTCCTCCGTGGCGAGCCCAAGTAAACGGGGGAGGAGCTGCAAGGTGTTCGGGGGGAACTTGAAGTCCCCCACGATGGCTGGTAAAACAACCCAATGATGCATCAGGGTCGATCCGGGGTTGTGCAACTCCCGCATCGGTCTCGGTGGGTCTCCTGCTCCTGCCGCGGCGGCTGCCGCTGCGGCGGCGGCTACTGCGGCTGCTGCTGCTGCTGCTGCATCATCTAGGACTCTCGGCCCGTCTCTACGCTGCTCTCGCTCTGCTCTCATCTGCTCCATCTCTCTCCTCATATCCAACATGAAAGCTCCCTGATCCCTCAACTGCTGATGCATTGTCTCGAGGGAGGCGATCAGGGTGGAGTTGATCGCACCCTGGTCTAAAACAAAATGCTCGGGCTGTGGACCTCTAGAGCGATCATCAGAACTGCCGGCCATAGTCTCTGCAAAATCAAACGATCCATATTCAGGTGCCGATAAATCTGAAAGTCTCTCCTCTGGCACTGGCCTCTCGGAACAGAAAGAAAGGGGGTCGAGGGGGAACAGGGAGGAATCATACTCAGGTTCGGAGAGCTGGTCTCGGCTCTCGCGAACCAACCTAGATGAACGGGTAGACGCGCCCGAAAGCGGTGCAGCCAGAGGCTGCCTAAGAGATCGTCTGCCCATCATCTTGATGTGGCGAGTAAGGCGGATGAGATCTGTAGAAACTATGATCACAAGCAAACCCCCAAGTTCACCAACGCAACGCGAGCTGAAGACCGTAAAGGCTCGGTCAATTTATCTTGTCAATTTTATTTTGGTGAACAATCAAGATATCAGAGCGATTATGTGACCTGTTGGGATACCCGATACTTTCCCAACCGAATGTCCCGCACAGAAGTAGTCGGTAATCAGTCGAGAACAGTACCGAAGGGCTCTACCTAGTGTTCGGGTCACTCTCTCGCACAATCAAACCAAACAATGAGGGGGTTTCTCTCCCCAAGACAAGTTTTTAAATCAAGTGTCTTTTAGTGATCAACAGTTTTAGCAGTCCCAATTTTATGATTTTTCTTTTAAGGTCTTTTTCAATAAAAATCAAAACGCCTAACGAATTTTTCGGTTCTCCTGGTTATTAAGTCAAAAACAGGGGGAGAAGGCGAAAAAGCCGATGCGCGATGAAATCAATGATGCATGCAGAGTAAGAAATGCGTACATGTCTCCAACTCTCTACATGCAATATGATCCGCGCAGAATTGAAAGACAGAAAGTAAACTACCTATATGGTGCAGCGGGAAAAGCCGAGTCCCTAAGCAGGCAACTTCTACTCGAAAGAACCGTCTAGCTGGTCACCAGCCTTCGATCCAAAGAGTCCGGTCTCGGTCTACCCCTCCTCCTCCCGACAAATCGAGTTCAGGAGCAGTGCTTGGCAGGGCAGGCTGCGGCACGTAGGCTCGAAGGAAGTGAGTCTGCTATTTTTATTAACTGTTTATTAGTAGGTCCAATTAACGATCTATAGGCACAAGCAGTCTATTAGGTGTTTGGATATTACTCAGTACGGCACAGTCAAACAGAAAGTCCTAAGGCTAGGGGATCGAGAAAAACCGCGTGAAACCGGAAAAGGCAGTGAAAAACTAAAACCGCGAAGAAAGCCGCAAAAAATCGAACTAACTACTGGGTCCCCCGAGCACACCGGTGCTCGGCGAAATAGACCCAAGAAAAAGTCCAAATCCAAGTCTGTTGTCCATGTATTACTACAACAAATCAAATGATAGAAATAAAATCTAATCTACTCCTCGCCCACTCAGCTACTCTCTCACGCTCTCCTGCGGCTCCGTGCAGAAAGGAGCCGCCTCCGAATCCCATGGTTGCGTCGGCTTCTCGAGAGTCGCTGCCTCGGTCCTCGGGCCCTCGCAAGAAAGCAACAAAGTGTTATCAACTTGATAAAGTAATCAAATATAGACAAGAAAAACAAACAGGGGTATATATGCAAAAATGGCAAATAAAATAATCAAGCAAAATCAAACAAAAACAAAAATAAAAGAAAAGAAAATAAAATAAAATAAAATAAAATAAAATAAAAATAAGAGAAAAATAAAAAGCTGCGAAAAGCCGCAGACTCAGAAAAAGTCGCTGAAAGCCGCGAAAAAGAAAATAATAAAAAAAAGTAAAGGCTACTAAGCCGTGCTCCCCGGCAACGGTGCCATTCTGATGACATGAAAAATCCCGAGCAACTAAGGTGAAGAAATAACAAAGGTCGTTGTGACCCAAGTCGCTCAAGAGATCAGTCGGTCAATCAAGAAAATTTAAGAGCAGACCACCAAAATAGACTAAAAATCAAATAAAAATAATAGCGGTCCTGGCTATTGGATTAGCCTGGTATAGCGACCAGGGTCGGACTCAGGGAGCACGTAATGGCCTTACAACCTACGAAGTAGTCTAGAAAAGAAATAAAATAAAGGTATTTTTGGTAGATTTTTAATCTTTTTATATTTTTTTGGATTTTTAATTAAATTAAGAAAATAGAAAAGAAAGCACACAAGCAACTTATAAGAATTATTTAACTACTCAAAAAGCATCCAAAAATTCAAACAAAAATGTTTTTATGTTTTTATATTTTTTACTGTTTTTGGTTAATTTTTGGTATTTTTCTGATTTTTATTGGATTTTATAAAAATCAAACAAGGCAGAAAATAAAAGGGACTGTCCAGTCAGGGTTCAAGGGCCACTTTAAATGCAAAATGACCCTATAAACACCTGAAGGTAATTTTCCTGTAAAGATCAAAACACAAGGAAAATTTAGCCACTGGAATTATTATTTTTGGGTTTTTCAATTAATTATTAGAATTTTTATGGGTTTTAGGGGTTTTGTAATTTTTATAGGTTTTATATATCCAAAAATGACAAAAATTGGTCAGAAAATCAGACAAGGCAAAACAAGCACTACCTAAATTTTTTGAAATTTTTAGAGGTGTTTTAATATTTTTTGTGAATTTTAGAGTTAGACAGTAACAAAAATGCTTGTTTTTGAATTTTTAAAAATAACAAAAATAATCAAAAATGTCTCCAAAACTTAGAGAAAATTTTACACTATGGCAGGAACCATGTATCCAATTTTCATCTAATTTGGAGTTAATTTGCTATTTTATTAAAAATAAAAACAAGGGTACAGTGCACAAGGACCTGTACGCAAATAGAACAAGTTCCAAGGGATCCGGTGCAATTTCTCCACGAAATACCGCGCGAGGCGCGTGACCTGGGCACTCAGGGACCTATTTGCAAGAAAACAAAGTTCCTGGACTATTTAGTAACACGTACTAAAAGTCCAGGGGCTTCAATGTAAATTACCCACTATATCAAGCACATGCGCAAATAGAACATTCACAGGGGTATTTGTGCAAATACTAAAAAGTTAATTTCATTCATTAACACCCTGAAACATAAAGGCTATACATGCAATTAACCCAGACAATCACGTGTCGAAGCACGTGTCCCACTACACACAGGGGCATAAAAGCAAATAAACTACAATACGAGGTCCTAAGTGCAAATGTACCAAAATAAAAACAACTAAATGCGATATTTACAGGACTAACTAATAAAAGAAACAAACAAGGGGGCCTACAAGAAATTTACCCGTTATTATATCCGAGGGACGGATGGGCGCCACGTGTAGATCCAACGGTCGGGGAACGGTGGCGCCTCAGCAAGTATCCCTCGGTCCTGATCGAACGGCTGGGGCCTTGCCACGTGGAAGATCGAGCGGCTAAGAAGCGACGTGGCTAACCCTCGACGATCGGATGGTCACGATCACTCCTCCAAGGATCGAACGGTGATGGCTTCTCCTGTGTGGACGGCTACGATCTAAACTGGAGCTCGAAGATGATCGGACGGCTGCGGAGGATGCTCGACGAACTGGCGGCCGGCGAACTTCGCTGGGCTCGTGTGCGTACGGGGGAGCTCCTCGGAGGCTGCTACTGATCGGAGATGCTACGCCTTGGCCTCCTGCGTCGAATGGTCCCCTCCGATGGTGGCGAGGGGCTCTGGAGAACTCTGGCGGCACTGGCGGAGGAGAAGCTGCTGCCCGGATGGATTGAGCCCTCAGATGGGCTCGGATGAACCTGAGAAGCAAGGCAACGAGCTCCTGGGTCGAGGGCAAAGTGCCTCGACCCGGTTAGCAGTGGTGTGGGTGGTCGGCACATCGGGGTGAAGGTGTTCCGGTGAGGCGACGGTGAAGGAACCCCAATCCCAGCTCCTGTGCGAGCTAGGTTGGATGAAGGGGTGGAGAAGATGTGCGGAGGAACGGCGGAGATGATGAGCTATTCTGATGATCGGGCGAAGGCGAGAGTGGTCGGAATCAGTGATGAACGGCGACGAGGCGATTTGGGGGAAAACGTAAATTCGGGAAATAGAAGAAGAGAAGGGGCTACCTACTGGATGTTGTCGACTGTGGAGGAGCTGGGGGTGCTCTAGGTCCTTGTCTCACGGGTCGTCGGTGCCCGAGGCTCGAGCGTCACCTCCAGGTGGCGCACGTGGCGCAACGTCGATAGTCTACACGCTCCCTCCTCGCTGCAACACCACTGGAAGCATGCTGTCACTCTCGCAGAGGCGATGGAGTTCCTTGGGTGGAGAACGGATGAGCCAAAGATGAGTGAAATTGGAGGCGGAGCTCGGCTTACATGCGAGTGCAGGTCCGAGAAGAAAGGATCGGGCAGGGTTCCACGAAGCGCGGATCCCCACGCGGATGATCGGGCGAGGATCTTGGATGCACAAGGAAGATGAAGAGCCCGGGGTTTGCGGATTTGGTGGTCGGGTCATGACGCGAAAATTCGGCGAAATCGGGTCGGGCATCATGGACCCGTGGGAAGTGGTCCAAGGGGGGAGTTGACCGGGGTGTCAACGTCCCCGTGGACCAATCAGGATCAGCCATGTGGAAAAGATTTGAAAATTCGAAAAGAAATAATAAATGGCCGAATTATTAAAACCTCAAAACATAAAAAATGTTTGTTTTAATTTTTTCTATTTTTTGTGATTTTTAATTATTTTTTTGAAATAAAAATAAGGTATGTACACTATAGTGCTATACATAAGTATTTACACAATATGGCTTTTTAATTTTTGATTTTTAATTAGTTATTTTTATGCATTTTTATTCCCATTTTATATTTTATTTATTTATATTATAAAATTAGGAATAAAAAGATATTTTTATTTTATTTTTATTATTTATATACATGGGTGAAATAAATAGATACATACATCTATATACATGGTATATGAACAATGTTATTTTTGGTTTTAAATTTTGTTCTTTTTATTTGATTTTTGTTTTTGTAGTTTTTATTTTATTTATTTACAACATAACATATGGAATATGTACAAATTTTTATGGATTTTAATTTATTTATTTATAAGGTGAAATAAATAAGGGATAGGTGTTCTATGTACAAGGTGAATATATGCAAGTAAGGTCATTTTTATTTTCTTTTTAATTTTTCTATTTTTTATTTTGATTTTGTATTTACAAATATATACAAATATATACAAGCCCATTTTATTCTATTTTTGGAGGAAAATATTTTTGTTATATTTACAGGGATATTTACACACATGAGCTCCCTATCTCCGTCTACTTTGGTTTTTATGCGGTCAGGCCCATGCTGAGCCCTCCCTTGGGATTCATTTCTCAATATTTATTCTAAATATTTCCCTCTTTTTCTTTTTATTCTTTATTCTTTTATTTTTTCACAAAAACATGCTAATTATTAGTTTTTACACTATGCATGCTTTTTGGTAATTATTTGTATTTACAAACATCTACATGCATTTGCAAAGGTTTTTGTAGCTAAAATATAAGAATAAAGAGTGATGAATGAGTATTCATCAGTGACGTGGCCCGCGAAGAACTGTAGGATAGGTGGTGGAATCTAAAGGTTGTGGGTGAGGCGCTATGTAACGCCGGGGATTTGATTTGGGAGTTGGATCCAACGGCTGGGAGTGAAGCGGCAATGGAGGGCTGAGATGGAGGCGGGGAAGTGAGATCGGATGGCTCCAGGAGAAGCCAGGTGGCGGGGAGAGAGAGTGGGCCACGTGGGCGGCCCAGATGGTGCCACGTGGCCCAATCAGAAATTTCGAAATTGTAAATACAAAGAAGAATACAAAAGAAATAATTAGAAGCAAAATTAGGAAAAAAGTCAAAACATGAAAGTGCTCGTCTCGACGAGATCTACAAGTTTCATGTTAGACAAAAAGTCAAAAGAGGTCATTTGTACAAAAAGTATTTTTTGAGGGTATTTTTATGGGGCTAGAAAAATCGATTTTTATCTTTTGAGTTGTTTTTTGTATTTTTTAGCCTTTTTAAGGGTTAGTGAAGTTATGGACAATTACTCAACCTAATTTTTAGGGGTGTTTTTATAGTAAAATAATTACAAAGAAAATAAAGGAAATTAAATACAGTTAATTCAAGGTTAATTATACACAATATATTACAAGATAAAAATAAAGAATTAATGGTGATTTTTATTGGATTGATTAAGCCAGGGGTTTAATTAATGACTTTTAGCATGATGAATACGAGATTCATCAATATGGCGAACGAAAGAGAGGACCAGTTGAGGGTTATGGTGCAGCAAATCTCACAAGTGATTGATGAGTCACTAAAAGGCTATCTTATTTGGTTGAATTGTAGTACAACTAATTAGAGGGTCAACAGTTCCTCGATAAATAATCTCTATGAAGAGATTGAGGCTAAATTAACCTGGATAAGCCCGGGGTCAAACTCAAGGGCATGAGCAACTAGTGTATCTAACTAGAGCATAAATACCTAGGTCAAGTGTAATCTAATGCGTACCTAGATTAAAGATGCACAACAACATGTATGCATGCTCATTTTTGTGGTGATAAATGCAAGTTTAATTGATAAAATGCTAATGCAATGAATTATAATGCACACAAATTCATAATTACACTTTAAATTCTTGAGTTCTAACATATGAATCTTATTATAATCATGTCATTGGTTTCTGTTAATAATGCTCTACTCTACATCATCATTGAATGCACTTGATTCAAGAATTAGGTTCATTCAATACATAGTGATTTATCAATTGATTAAGAGAATGAAATTTTAATTCAATAGATCAGTCACAACATAAATGCATAAATTGAATGAGATAAAGGAGTAATAAAAGAAATTAATAAAAATAAAATAAAATATTAGTCATCATGACATAACTTTTTATTTTCAATTCCACATGTATTGATCACGATAGGCTATAATGCAAAGCATAAAAGCATCTTTCAATAGAGACCAGTTTTATAAAAATCTGATTCCATACACATAAGTCATTCAAGTTCAAAGACATGGGCTAAAATACCGTAGAATATATAAAAAATAAAAAATAAATGTCTTAAACAAGTCTTGATAGGGGTGCAAATGAGATACAAGAATCTGCTAGGGTTTCTAAACAAAATATCAAGCGTGCAGGACTTTCTATACAATTCTAAGGACTTGACAGGATGCACCTATAAATAGCCCTTCGTCACTCTCAATCACACATGAGTCTAAGTTCCTTCATCACTCCCAATGACTCAATCTCATTGTCATTGGGAAGGTGGATAGGGCATGGAGAAACCTCTCGCAAGGGTGGATAACGGAGACATGAGGTGCATGTAGGAGTTTTGTTTATGATTAAACGGTTGAACAAGGAAGTTTTAATTGTCCTCGGTGAAGGCACACAAGGATGATGGAGGAGTTGAATGATAGGGTGTGGATGAGGGATGAATGAGCTCTCCAAGGGTACTGATCTCGTGAGAAGATGGCACGTGAGGTGGCAAGTATATCGAGGATAAATCACCATCGACAAAAGGACACGTCCCTTGGGTCTCAACTGTCCGAGGTATATGAAAGACAACAGTCGTTGAATCAAATGATCCAACGGTTGAGGTTCGGGCGTGCTTGAGAAACGTCGAACTGCTTGATCAACTTCATCAAGTGGTTTTGGTTAAGGCACACGTATATGAATCACAGTAATTAGATCAAATGATTAAACGACCTTAAAGAGAGACGTGGGTCAAAGAAGGAGCGGTGGCGTAGCGTAATGAGATTGGGCCACGTGGCCCAATCGAAAACTTTCAAAAACAATTAAACTTGTAAAATGAAAATAAAATATGAAATGACATCAAATTAAAGTATTTAACGTGAAAGTTGTGTAATTTTCAAGATCTACAACTTTCACGAGAAGTCAAAGTCAAAATACATCATATATACATATTTTATTTTTGTAAGTTTTATTATTAAATGTTTCTTTTATTTTTTGTTATTTTTTGGTGTTTTTATAACATAATTGTAAAATATAATATATAAAAAATACTATTCTATTTTTATGGATTTTTTAATAAAAAGAAACACAAAGAATAAAGATACCATAATACAAATAATATGTATTTATTTATATACAATAACTAACCTTAACTATTTACAAGATATAAAAGTTGACTTCAGTTAATTAATTGTTATGTTAAATGATTAATTTAAGATAGAGTGATAATTAATCCAAATAATGATGCTGAATCTGGGATTCATCGGCGATGATGCAGATATCTAGGTTGGTGGAAATATTGTCAGGATGAGTAAATGTTTCTCTACTTCGTGATCCACATTATGGCCTCCACATTTATATATAGAGTAGAAAGTGTTGGGTGTTGTGTACATAAGAAAAATGAATGTTGTACAATGCCAGCATGTACTCATTATGAACATGGTTTTCTTAAGTTATATGGTTGTCAAGTTTGTGATATTGATGACACGAAAATCGATAGGTCGAGATGGATAAAAATAATACAAAGATGTCATTGTTCTCAACCACTTGAATCGGTCAACGAGAAAAATAAATAAACCACTCAAAAGATAAATAAATCAATCACAACAAATGTAAGCGGTTTTCGTTATTCTTTTTACCTGCTATAGCAACCAGAGTCGAACACAAGGAGAACGATTTAAAAACTAAGTAGTCAAATTTTGAAAATGATTTTTAGTGGTTTTTGAATTTTTATATATTTTTTTTATTTTTCAAAACAAGCACAAATGAAAAAAACACACATACATTGTTTTCTTGTATTTTTCAAAATGACCAAAAATGCTCAGAAAATTAAAAAGAAAATGTTTTTGGTTTTATATATTTTAAAATATTTTTGGTAATTTTTTCGAAATTTTCTGATGTTTTTGTGATTTTATAAAAATCAAATAGTGGAAAACAGAGAAATCAATGCACAGTCAAGAATCTTTTGCAACTTAAAAATCCTTTAAATGCCCAAAATTCCTGGAATTTATTTTTAAGATAAACTACAAATAAATATCTACAATCAGAGACCAAGATCTGAATTTTTAGATTTTTCTAGAATTATCTACAATTTTTTAAGAAATTTCGTTTTTCGAGTTTTTTGGTTTTTACAAAGAGTTAATGCACAAAGATTGGTCAGAAATTAAAAGACACCAAAATACACCTACACTAATTTTTTGGAATCTTTAAGCAATTTTTCGATTTTTTTATGAATTTTCAAAGTCTGGACAGACAAAAGACACTATTTTTTATTTTTTAAAAATATCAAAATTCAACAAAATGCTATGAAAATTTTATACCATGTTCATACACATAGCAGGAGCTTACACAAATTTTTACAAAATTTTTAAAGCATGATAAACATTTATTTAATCACAAAGATCAAGTAAGTTCAATGTCTGGAATTTACAGGGACCAAATGGCAAATATTGAAAAGTTCTGGACTGAATAATAAAAACATAAACTTGCAGTGTGAAATTTACCAAATGTCACATGACACGCACGTGATCTTCTGACGCACAGGGACTGCTTTGCAAATTTGAAAACCTCCAAAGTCCTTGATGTAATTTTTCTTAAAATTATTTTTTTATTCAAAAGGGAACCTAGGGCTTCTTCTTCGTTTCTCAAGCACAAGGGGGAGGAGTCAAGGGGCGTCACCTCTTCTTCTTGCCCACGCTTCAGCGGGCGGCGCAGATCCGAGGGGGCATGATTCCGCACGTGGAGGCGTGGAGGATGGCCTGGAAGGTCGGTGGGCGGCTGGCGCGGAGGGCGGCCTCGAGCTGGAGGTGAGGGTAGGCGCGGCGCAGATGCCTAGAGGTGCGGGTCGCGGGTGCTGGAAGGTCAGTGGGCGGCTGGCGCGACCTGGGGCTAGGCGCGGCTGAGTGAAGGCGGTGGAAGGCTGGTGCGGCCTAGGGTCCGAGTACGAAGGGCGCGGGGACGACGGAGTCCTGCGCAGGCGTGCTGCAGCAAAGGAGGAGGCGGCGAGAGGCGGGTCGCGGTGCTTGCGGTGGATAGGCGGGTCGGCCGCAGTGCAGAGGCAGGCTCTGCGCGCGGGTGCGCAGTAGGGCTCCGCTGGGGATGCTGAAGGGAACGGGACCACCGCGCGGAGGTGCGGGCCGAGGACCGCGCGGTGGTGCGCGCGCGAAAGGCAGCGGGTTCGGCGAGCAGACACGGCAAGGCGAACGGTCCGCCGGTGATCTAGCACGGGGATGGCAGCGGGGGTGGCGACCCGCTGCGGACCTGCATTATTTTATTTTTTTTTTTGTTTTTTTACTGTAATCAAAAATAGAAATAAAAAATTTTTTATACATTTTTTTATTTGTAAATGTAAAAACAGAAGCTGTAAACCAGAAAGGAATTTTTTTATTTTTTAAAATTTTCTGCAAAACAATCATTAGAAATAAAAGAAATATTTTTTTAAATTCTTCCAGCAAAAACAAATGTGAGATAAACAGGAAAAATAATTTTACGTTTTTTTATTTATACACAAAAATGGAAAGTGTGAACAGGCGGATCTCGGTGAGATGAAAGAAGAGATCCGTAGCTCCGGCCACCGTACGTGGTCGGAGGTGATAGGTTGTGCGAGGTAGACGGTGAAATGCGTAGAGATCGAGAAAATGGTATGGAAATCGGTGTCGGACGTGATGTGTATGGTGACAAGTTTTTGTGATTTTTAAGATCTAAAAACTAATAAAATGTGAGCAAAAATTCAACCAACGATTTATCCTAAAGAAAAAGACAAGAAATAAAATTGGATCTCAGGGTCGGAAATGCCATGATGGCCTCGACGAGGGCCGACGCACTGTCACTGGACGGCTCGGAGTATAGGCACCCTTCTTCAACAAGACGGCTCTCGGAGATCGGGCTCCTCTCTACCAAAGATCGATCAAAGGGCAAATGAGGAGGAGGAGCCCAATAAAAAGAGAAGGAAAATAAAAATGGATGATATGTACAAATAAAGAAAGTAATTTTTATATTTTTATAAAAAATATTTATATTTTTTTATTATTTTTATAACAATAATATTTAAAATTATGTACATAAAAATAAATATTAATAAATATGTACAACAAAAAGTGGTGAAACTGCACAAAATACCCCAGAAAACCGACTTTTTAATCGTAACTCCAAAAATTATGAAACCACCACCATTTGAAAGATAATTTAATTTAGAGTATAATGGAAGTGATTTTGATTCAATTGGAGCTTGTATGGAGCCAGAATTGTTGTTTCAATTATCGCTTTCCGGCTTTTTCTGGGTGAGATTATTTGCAATATATACATTATTTTATTTTACAATTATTTTTATTATTTACAACACATTTTTATTAACAACTTTTATTTACAAAAATAATTAATTTGAGGTCAAATTATGTACAAATAAAATAGTACAAGTTTTATACAAATATACAAGGAATTTATGTACAAATTGTTTTAGAATTTTTGACAGAAGACCCTATCTCCCCCTACTTTATTCCTGGTCGATCAGGTCAAGTCATGACCTTCTCTCGGGGTTCGGGTCAGTCTGCATTTATTGCATAAATCATCCTTTATTTTCTTTACTTTTTCTTTTCTTCTTTATTCTTTTATTTATATACAAAAAGTATTAAAAATGCATATTTAACAAATGCATGCAAAATGGTAAATTCATGGAATTAGTGGGTATTTACAGGTGTTTGACTAAGAAATGAGGCTAAAATAAAAGAATAAAGGCGATGAATCGTGGATTCATCATTCCCCTATACTTTACCTTTGCTAGTCCCTTAGCAAACACTTATTTAGAAAATAAGTGAAAACAAAAATAAAGAAAAGAAAAAGAAAAGAAGTTAGAACAATGTTGACTTTTAAACTTATCTTCATAAAAATGTAGTATGGAGTTATGTCAGACCTTTGGATTATTAGTGTATCGGAACCTTAATGGGAAATGGAATTAAAACCTAACAGCCTCTAAGTTCCATAAGACTCCTATTCAGGTCTCCTCAACAGCCAAATCATAACAAGTCTACATACACAAATTCTTATGACTATGAATTCTTACTTGTACGATGTAAGTGAAATATAGCTCCTCATCTTAAAAGTAGCAAAGAAGCATCCTCTCTCAACAAGGTAACTCTAATCCCCCGGTCTGGCAACTCTTTCCTCGAGGAGCGGGGATATTCCCTTCTAAGTTCAAGTACAACCAGCTCAAGAAGAGGGGATGGAGAAGAGAATGGATGGTAACTAGTGTAGTTACCTATCCTTGGATGCATGACTAGTGTAGCCATGTCACGTGCTGCAAGATTACAAACATTTGACCTTGAAGCTCTTATTCCTTTTTTTCACTTGTATATACACTCCGACAGGCACTTTACTTTTCTATCAGGCCTGTCCACTTTTGGAGATTTTGCATTTTTTTTTCTTTTTTTAACAATATATACAAGGTGTAGCATGTACATAAGGAGTTTTTCCTCTTGAGCCAGTAGACTATCCCTCTTTTGAAGCATTATTGCAACCCCACAGCATCATGTCTTTAGACCTCAATATCACCAAACCAGGTTGAGACGCACTTCCCTCACTAGAGGAGGACGAGAGGTTCCGCCTAGATGTACTACCCTCGTATGCTACCCCAAGCCAAAAGATTATGCCCCCTCACTACTGTTGAGCACGAATTTGTGGAGGATGGATTAATTGATGAATAGGTCGTTGCTTTTTTTCCAAAATCCCGTGTCAACAAAAAATATTTTTTATTTTTTTTAATTTTGCTACTTATTAACTTGTATAGCGGACATGGTCGAACTCAGGGAGGCTACAATTCCCTAGGGTTATTCAATTAATCAAAAATCAATTAAGAGAAAATAAGAATCTCAAAGGACAACTATCCTTGGTTTTTGTGTTTTTTTAATATTTTTATTTTTTTTATTTTTTTTATTTCTATTTTTTTTTCTGATTCTCAAATTTTTAGTGATTTTGATTTTGCAATTTTTTTTAATTTTAAAAAATGACACGAAGCAATGATTCAAAAGATTAAAAAAATACGCACACCAACTCTTTTTGTACTTTTTCAATTAGTCAAAAATAATCAGAAAAATTCAAAGAAAACATTCTTGGGTTTTTAAGTTTTAAAATGTTTTTGAGAATTTTTGTAGACTTTTCGGATGTTTTTGTAGTTTCCTAAAAATCAAACAAGGAGAAAATAAGAAAATGTGGACAGCCTGGAGTAATTTGCAATTTAAAAATCTTTTAAATGCCCAAAACTCCTGGCAATGATTTTTAAGACAAACTAGAAACCATTATCTACAAACATGAACTGAAATCACAATTTTTCGATTTTTTGTAGAATTTTTTATGATTTTTAGAAGATTTTTGATGTTTTTCAATTTTTTTGGGATTTATAAATAATTAATATATGAAAATTGTCATAAATTAAAAGACAATGACATACAATTACTCTAATTTTTTTAGAATTTTTGGAACTATTTTCGAATTTTTATGAATTTTCGAATTTCAAGAAGACAAAAAGGCACTGTTTTTTATTTTTTTAATAATAATAAATGAAGGACAAATGCAATGGAAAATTTATGCTAAGAAAATAGTCACATTAGGAGCGTAGCACAATTTTCTCAAAATTTTTGGATCACAAATACCTTTATTTCAATCAAAGAGAGCACATAATTTATTATTCTGCAGTTCAGGGACAAGAATGTAATTACTGCAAAAATTTTGGACTGAAATATAAAAAGTCGATGTTTTTGTCTCAAATAAATATTCAAAATAAACAGAGAGAACAAGATTCGCAATTTACCCAATATAGATGCTTTGAAGGCTGGTAGGGACTTTTCTGTCGATTCTGAAAACCTTGGAGGGCGTAGATGTAATTTGTCCCTTTTTTTTAATTGAATCCAAACCCTAGAGGGGGTTTCGTTCTTTGCAAGAAGGATGCCAAAGGGGGGGCAACAGGGGCGCCGACCCTTTTCTTCGGCAAGGCGCGGCGGGATGGATGGCGCAGCTGTCTGGTTGGAAGACAACGTCGGTGGGCGGGCGTTGAGCAGGGAGGCGTCAACGTGGGGTGCGCACAGGAGTAGTCTCGGCGGCGAGGACGGCGGGGACGCTCGCGCGGCCCTGGCGGAGATGGGGCCACGCGACCGCGCCTGAAGGGAAGGCACCTGGTGGTGGTCTTCAGGAGGCGGAGCGGCGTCGCGTTGGATCGCGCGGCTGCGCGGCCCAAGGCGGAGGACGTGGCGTCGGGTCAGTGCGGCTTCGAAGGAGGAGCGGCAGCTTAGCAGTGGAGGGGCGCTGCGATGGAAGACGGAGGGCGAGCTCGGCAGCCTCGCGCGGCGGTTGGGCGGAGGGAGGACGTCGGCGTGCTGCCGCGCAGGAGGGGACACGCTGGAAGATGGTGGGGCTCACGGGGGCTTCGGTAGTGCAGCAGGTGCGGGCGGCGCCTGCTGGAGGTGGGGCGGCGGGCCACGTCGGCGGAGGACCCGCCGCAGGTGGCTGCGGAGGGCGTGGGGCGGCGCCTGGGCTGAAGGCGCGGGCGGCGCCTGGGCTGAAGGCGCGGGCGGCGGGGGTGATGATCTGCCGCCTGCTGCTTGCTATTTTTTTGTTTTTTTTTGTTTTTTTATTTTTTTTTAAATTGTAAATCAGAGATGTAATCGTGAATAAAATATCTTTTTTTACATTTTTATTAAATCCGAAATTTAAAGATTAAAACAAAACAATTTTTTAGTTATTCGCTTTTTTTTATGTGATCCTGCAAAACAAACGTTAGAGCAAAAGACAACAAATAATATTTTTTTGTTTTTTTATTTATTTACAAATCGGAGAATGAACGGGGATTCGACGAAAAACGAATGGAATTGAATCCGATTCTTCGACCACCGTGCGTGGTCGGAGTTGGTAGATTATGAGAGATAGAAATAGAACACGTAGAGATTGAGAAGATGAGATGAAATCGAGTCGGTGGCGGAATAAATCGTGATGAAAATTTTAAGATCTAAAAAAATGACAACGAGATGAAAATACGAAAAATAAAACTACGATTGAACTAAGATAAAAAAATGCGAAGAAAAATTTGGATCTCACCTTAGGAGTGGAAAATAGACCGTGATCGCCTCGACAAGGCCGACTCGCTGTCACCGGACGGCTTGGAGGCTAGGCAACTTCCTCGACGAAATTTCTCTCGGAGATCGAGCTCCTGTTTCTAAAGATTGATCAAGTTGGAATGAGGGAGAAGGAGACATATAAATAGAAGAGAGATGAAATTTGAATTTTTGAATTTTTAAATAAAGAGATAAGGGAGATGAAAATTAAAATGATTTTTTGAATTTTTTTGGTGGAAGTGAGATGAAATTTGAAAATGAAAATAAAAGAGAGATAAAACTAATTACAAAATTATCTAATTTTTTTAATTTTCATCAATTATTTAATTTGAATTAAATAATGTTATTTTTTTATTTTTTTTATAAAGGTTGATTAAAAATAGCAACTATATACATATACTATATACATATGTGACACTATATACAAGGATAAATGCCAAAATTAGCCTTTTTCTGTTTTAAGAATTTATTATTTTTTTATTTTTATGTTTTTTATAAAAATCAGTGGGATTAATTTACAATATATACAAATACAATATGCACAAAATACATGGGAAAATTGCACAAACCACCCCAGAAAACTGACTTTTCAACCGTAACTCCAAAAATTATGAAAATACAGCCATTTTGAAGATAATTTAATTTCGAGTCCAATGGAACTGAGATTGATCCAATTTGAGCTCATACGGAGCCGTAATTGATCTTTCAATTAGTGCTTAGTGGCTTTTTCTAAGTGTGGCTATTTTTATTATGTACAAGATTTAATTGTGCAATCATTTTTAGTAATTATAACACAATTTTATTTTACAACTTTGGTTTTGAATGTTATTTGATTTGAGGATAATTAAGGTACAAATAAATTAGTGTCAGTTTTATACAGATATATATACAAAATGAGTGAGAACACATTTTTTTGGATTTTCTGGTTAAGGACCCTATCTCCCCCTACTTTATTCCTGGTCGATCAGGTCAAGTCTTGACCTTCTCTCGGGGTTCGGGTCAGCCTGTATACAGTATTCCTTTTTTTATTTCTTTTCTTTATTTTCCTTTTTTTATTTCTTTTCTTTATTTTTCCTTTCTTTCTTTATTTATTTATTTTAGGTTAAAATTAGTCAGAAATGTACAATATTTACACAGATGCAAGTTAGTAAGAATATGGAGTTAGCGTTATATGCAGGTGTTTTATAAGGGATTTTAAGCTAAAATAAATGAATAAAGATGACGAATCACAGATTCATCATCCCCCTATGCTTTACCTTTGCTAGTCCCTTAGCAAACATTTATTTGAAAGAATAAGTGAAAAGAAAAAGAAAAAGAAAAAGAAAGGAAAAATGAAGAAAGTAGGACAACATTGAGTATTAAACTTATCTTCATAAAATTGTAGTTTGGAGCTCTGTCGGACCTTTGGATTATTAGTGTGTCGGAACTTCGATGAGACTTAGAATTTTAAAAACGACAGCCTTCAAGTTCTACACATCATTGTCACAGTTTCGGCTCAGAAGTCATCTTAGATCAATCCTCTTCCTAAAGCACACCCTATGAACATTGAACAATCGACTCATGTGTATGAAAGGTTTTAGCTCTTCCCATCCAGAATGCAGGACTACCATGCAAATCTCCTCTCCAATAACTCGTCCTCGGGGAGTCAGGTATTTCCTTCTAAGGTCTGTCGCGCTGTGTTCACAATCGAATTGGGGGAGAAGTTAGAAGAAGGAGAAAAGAACTGGAGGGTGGCCAGTGTAGTCACCTCTCCTTGTGAAGTTGGCCAGTGTAGCCGAGTCTCCACCAAGATCTGCAGGTTTTCTTGAAGCTTGGACCTTTATGGTCAGATATTTATTTGGTAGTGGCTTCTTTGTATTTGGATTTTTGGTGGTTCTGCTTGGATCTTGTTGTGCCCCTATGGATATAGAATCTTTTGCTTCCGTACATTTTTTGGGGTCTTAGAAAAAATTGTGCCCAGCCGTCCATCCCTTTTCCGAAGCTTTATTTCAACCCGTACTCCAGTCTTTAGATTTCCACGCTTCCAGAAAAGAAACTCACACAGTCTTCCAACATCCTGTCTGAGTTGAGCTAAGTGCATAGTGTGAGAGTACAAATTGATTCCCTATTCCAGAGTTATACCCAGAATGAAGAGACCAGGTTAGACACTAAGAGTCAAACGCTGCACATTGTCATGTGGAACTCAAAGAATTAAGTCAAAGACCTGAAGCTTCTAAAATCCTATTTCTCGGTGAAGTTCCTCTAAGAATTAGGTGGATTAAGGTCCAACTAAGCTCCATTCTTCAATTTTATTCCAGATATAGTTTAAATGCCAATACTATCCTGAAAAATGCACATGCAAATGCAACATATGAAAAATGCATGGGTTTTTTTTTTTTGAAAAAGAAATGATGCACATGTGAAAAGAACACACTTTTTTTTAAAACAATTTTCTAGTTTTGAACTTTTTATGGCTTTTTTTAAGGAAAAATGCAAATGTGAAAGAAGGGGGTTTTTTTTGAATTTTGCAAATTTTTATAGACTTTTGGTTTTGTAGTTTTTTTTAGAAAAGGGTTAGTAAAATATATACAAGTATATACAAGATTTTTTTGTGTTTTTGTTTTTGTTTGTTTTTGTTTGTTTTGTTTTTTTTTGTTTTTTTTATTTTTTTGTTTTTTTTTGTTTTGTTTTGTTGTTTTTTTTTTGCGCATGTGGATTTTACAAACTATACACGCATAACCCCCCAAATAAACGTATTTAAAAGTACGAATTATGTCTAAAGTATATATACAATATATATGACACCTCCTATACTTAGCTCGAACTATGTCCTCATAGTGATCAGAGAGCGAAAAAGGAAGACATAACTCGTGCTAAGTATAGAAACGTGAAAAGAAAAGATAAAAAGAAGAGAAGATGGTGATCCCCCCCTATACTTAGGATCAAGTAATCCTAAGTATAGTGGAGTGTACAAAAGGGGAAAACCGACGACGAGAATGTACATACTCAAAAATAAAAAAGACATGATATGAACAACATCACCCCCCCTATACTTAGGGTAGAGTATCCCTAAGTATAGGCAACAACAAGAGTGATGAACAAGACGAAAATGAACAACACAAATCATTCACCCCCCCATACTTAGGATAAAGCGCATCCCAAGTATAGCATATATACACACACGGAAAAGGGGTGAATGATAAAACGGGAGAAGACAGAGTAAAACGAAAGGATATACAAGAGGAGCGGATGTACAAAGGTCAAGAAGGTCGAAAACGAACCTTCTTGTGGGACCGCTGAGGTATGGATTTAACAAGGTGTAGGTCGATGTTGGGATCATCATTAGATATAAACTGAGTAGAATCGACCAAGAATGTATCCTCAGCGGTTTCAGATTGTGCAGGTCTAAACCGATTACTGGAAGTAGTATGGTCATGTCTGGCCTGGGAAGTCTCGCAAACATCAAAGTAAAATGGCTCGAAATCATTATCCAAAAAAGTAGGATCAATATCAGACAGGCGAGCCTCTACTAGATCATCATCTCTATCAAAAGGCCCAAATTCTTTTATAAAAGGAATCAAATCAAATTGGGCATGACCGGTCTCATCTGAATCAGGGTGAATAGGATCGGACTCATCAGTAGAAGTATTCGAATCATGTCCGTCCTGTCTAGTCTCAGAATCTGCCTTCCGCTCTAGGGTGTCTATCGTGTAAATTCCACGGATGTCATCAATGCATCTCCACATTCCATAAGGGGGAACTCCAAGGTCTATGCTTTCCGAGTCTTCCTCCTTCAAGAGGAATTCTTGGGTTTCATTATCATCCAACATATAACAAGAATCTCTGATATTATCATCGATGTCAAATTCCTTGGGGTTGGCTAACACGGGCAGGTTCTCATGAGATGCAGGTTTCTGGACAGTGGTGGGTGTAGTGATCAACACATCGCTCCCTACATCAGAACGGAAGTGAATCTCTCATGAACCATAGTCAATAACGGCTCCTGCAGAGGCGAGGAAAGGCCGTCCCAGGATGATTGGAGGGTGCTCCACAGGAGCGGAGGTCTCCATGGGCATTACAATAAAATCCGAAGTAAAATTCAGGCCATGAATAGAAATGACAGTGTTTTCTAGAATACCCTTCGGCCTCTTGATAGATCCATCAACAAATTGAACTATCATCCTAGTTTTCTTAAGAGGCCCAAGACGAAGAGATTGTACCATAGAGAAGGGTATTACATTGATTGAAGAACCACCGTCAAGGAGAGTGTTATCACAAGAATAGTCAGATATGGAGCAACTCACAAGAGGTGTGGTCGTGTTCCCTTTCTTAAAATACGGACGGTGAGAGATGGCGTAGGCAGTGGCCATGGTCAATATGTGACGCTCAGATCTTCTCCTTCGCTTTCTTTTCTTGTGTTGAGGAGTAGATAAATCTGTCATGACATGTTGAAGTGGAGCTTTAATGATCTCATTAAGGGTAGCTACCACTTCGGGTCCAGTCAACATTTTTTTGAATTTTTGGACCTCATCCATACAAGGGAGGAGGTCGGAATCAGCATTTACACGAGGATTGCCAAGAACAGTCTGTCTAATGAAATCCTCGAGGTCAAGGTTGGGACATGTGATGGATGATTGTGTGGGAAAATGATTGGGCATTTGGGTCCTCTCCTCACAAAATGAATCAATAATGTGTCTCCCAAAATATTTTTGGATTTTTAAATTTTTCTCATTTTTTTGTAATTTGGGTGATTGCAAGCTCTCATGATTATCCTCAAATGAATTCATATCCTCAAAAAGTGGAGCAGCGTTCTGGCTCGTATTTATGTTAAAGAGATTGTTAATCCTCGAATTCATATGCTCCACCATCTGGTTCAGTGTCTCAAGTGTGGAAATCATGAAAGGTGACTCCAAAAACTCAGGATCGGGTGGGCTGAATGAGGGTGGGTGAAAATCAAAGTCCTCCATTTCCTGAAATAATGGGTTATGCGGATATGCACAAACATCAGGAGGAAGATCCTCCTGGAAAAAGGAAGGTGGATCATCTGGAGAGTACGAGGTATCTTCGAAGATCGGATTAAAATAACTCCAATCGGCCATCTTCGAAACAAAAGATGAGAGAGCACGAGGGTCAAGCCAAAAGATATGGAGAAAAAGGCGCAAATGCACAGAAGGATCTAGCAAGCACACAAACAATCAAACACAATACAAACCCCCAATTCACCAACTCACGCAATGTGAAGACCGTGAAGATTCGGTCTCTTAATCTTGTCTGTTTTAGAGTTAGGTGATAATCACAAAAGTTGTACAAACACTTAGGCTGAATTATGGGATTTGGGCACTAACCTTAGTGTGTACGCGAGCACGTTAAAACGAATACAATGAGGGGGTTACTCTCCCAACAACAATGATTTTTCCTTGTGTTTTTTAGGGTCGAGTTTTCTTTAGCAGTCCTGAATTTTAGGCAGTTATCACTTGGTTTAAGTATATTCAACTAATCGTCTACCGAGTGTCCAATTTCCTTTTAATTTATGTGAGTGAAAACAAGGAAGGAGATCGGAAATGCCAATGCGCGATTAAAAACGATGATGCATGCATGGGTTAGAGATGCGTACCTTGTCGCCAGCACTCTACATGCAAGTGATCCGCGCAGAATTTAAATACAGAAAATAAACTAATCTATATGCAAATGCAAGTGAAGCGTCCTAGATGACAACTTCTATTAACGGGCAAGAACAAGTTAATTTGACTAAGTCCAAATTACGATCTACTCTATAGGCACAGGAATTCTTGTTTAGGGTATTTGGACCTAATTAATTACCTGACTCAAGCAAATTAATTAAAGCAATCAATAGGTGGCTTTCGAAATCCGCGGGAAACAAAGAAAAATAAAGGCGATGAAAACAAAACCGGTGAGGTCCCCCAAGTGCACCGGCACTTGGCGAAACAGACCCCGCAACAAATGAATGTCCTGTTACAAAGTTCAAATGGAAAAAAAACTCTCTCTCTCTTTTCAAAATATTTTTATTTTTTTCGTCTCCTTCACTTCTTCTCCTCTTCTCACGCTATCCTGCGGTTTGGTGAAGAATCAAGCCGCCTCCACGTCGCTTGGGTGCTTTGGCTCTCCTAGGATCGCCTCCTTCGCTCCGCGGGCCCTCGCAAGAAAAAGAAAAGAAAATGAGTAAGAAAAACAATTATCAAATATGAGAAAAGAAAAAAAAAAGAAATAGATGCAGTGGATATAAACAATGAAGTGAATGGCAGAAATGTAAACAGATATTTACAACCAAGAATAGCAGGTCAAAAGAGAAACTTAACTACCCTCGTCGTGCCTCTCCGGCAACGGCGCCATTTTGTTGAGCGCGAATTTGTGGAGAATGGATTAATTGATGAATAGGTCGTTGCTTTTTTTTCAAAATCCCATGTCAACAAAAAATATTTTTTTTATTTTTTTTAATTTTGCTACTTAATAACCTGTATAGAGGACATGGTCGAACTCAGAGAGGCTACAATTCTCGAGGGTTATTCAATTAATCGAAAATCAATCAAGAGAAAACAAGAATCTCAAAGGACAACTATCCTTGGTTTTTGTGATTTTTTTAATATTTTTATTTTTTTTATTTTTTTATTTCTATTTTTTTTATTTCTAATTTTTTTTATTTTCTGATTCTCAAATTTTTAGTGATTTTGATTTGCATTTTTTTAAATTTTCAAAAATGACACGAAGCAATGATTCAAAAGATTAAAAAAAACGCACACCAACTCTTTTTGTAATTTTTCAATTAGTCAAAAATAATCAGAAAAATTCAAAGAAAACATTTTTGAGTTTTAAAAGTTTTAAAATATTTTTGAGAATTTTTGTAGACTTTTCGGATGTTTTTGTATTTTTCTAAAAATCAAACAAGGAGAAAATAAGAAAATGTGGACAGCCTGGAGTAATTTGCAATTTAAAAATCTTTTAAATGCCCAGAACTCCTAGCAACGATTTTTAAGACAAACTAGAAACCATTATCTACAAACAGGAACTGAAATCACAATGTTTCGATTTTTAGTATAATTTTTTATGATTTTTAGGAAATTTTTGATGTTTTTCAATTTTTTGGGTTCTATAAATAATTAATACATGAAAATTAGTCAGAAATTAAAAGACAATGAAATACAATTACTCTAATTTTTTTAGAATTTTTGGAACTATTTTCGAATTTTTATGAATTTTCGAATTTCAAGAAGATAAAAAGGCACTGTTTTTTATTTTTTAATAATAATAAATGAAGGACAAATGCAATGGAAAATTTATGCTAAGAAAATAGTCACATTAGGAGCGTAGAACAATTTTCTCAAAATTTTTGGATCACAAATACCTTTATTTCAATCAAAGAGAGCACACAATTTATTATTCTGCAGTTCAGGGACAAGAATGTAATTACTGCAAAAATTTTGGACTAAAATATAAAAAGTCGATGTTTTTGTCTCAAAAAAATATTCAAAATAAACAGAGAGAATAAGATTCGCAATTTACCCAATATATATGCTTTGAAGGCTGGCAGGGACTTTTCTGTCAATTTTGAAAACCTTGGAGGGCGTAGATGTAATATGTCCCTTTTTTTTAATTGAATCCAAACCCTAGAGGGGGTTTCATTCTTTGCAAGAAGGATGCCAAAGGGGGGGCAAAAGGGGCGCCGACCCTTTTCTTCGGCAAGGCGCGGCGGGATGGACGGCGCGGCTGTCTGGTTGGAGGACGACGTCGGTGGACGGGCGTTGAGCAGTGAGGCCTCAACGTGGGGTGCGCACAGGAGCAGTCTCGGCAGCGAGGACGGCGAGGACGCTCGCGCGGCCCTGGCGGAGATGGGGCCACACGACCGCGCCTGAAGGGAAAGCGCCTGGTGGTGGTCTTCAGGAGGCGGAGCGGCGTCGCGCTGGATCGCGCGGCTGCGCAGCCCAAGGCGGAGGACGTGGCGTCGGGTCGGTGTGGCTTCGAAGGCGGAGCGGCGGCTTAGCAGTGAAGGGGCGTTGCGATGGAAGACGGAGGGCGAGCTCGGCAGCCTCGCACGGCGGTTGGGCGGAGGGAGGACGTCCGCGCGCTGCCGCACAGGAGGGGGCACGCTGGAAGATGGCGGGGATCGCGGGGGCTTCGGTGGTGCAGCAGGTGCGGGCGCCGCCTGCTGGAGGTGGGGCGGCGGGCCGCGTCGGCGAAGGACCAGCCACAGGTGGCTGCGGAGGGCGCGGGGCGGCGCCTGGGCTGAAGGCGCGGGGCGACGCCTGGGCTGAAGGCGCGGGCGGCGGGGGTGATGATCTGCCGCCTGCTGCTTGCTATTTTTTTTGTTTTTTTTGTTTTTTTATTTTTTTTAAATTGTAAATCAGAGATGTAACAATGAATAAAAAATCTTTTTTTAATTTTTTTTAAATCCGAAATTTAAAGATTAAAACAAAATAATTTTTTAGTTATTCGCTTTTTTTTGTTTTTTATGTGATCCTGCAAAACAAACGTTAGAGCAAAAGACAACAAATAATATTTTTTTTGTTTTTTTATTTATTTACAAATCGGAGAATGAACGGGGATTCGACGAAAAACGAATGGAATTGAATCCGATTCTTCGACCACCGTGCGTGGTCGGAGTTGGTAGATTATGAGAGATAGAAATAGAACACGTAGAGATTGAGAAGATGAGATGAAATCGAGTCGGTGGCGGAATAAATCGTGATGAAAATTTTAAGATCTAAAAAAAATGACAACGAGATGAAGATACGAAAAATAAAACTACGATTGAACTAAGATAAAAAAATGCGAAGAAAAATTTGGATCTCACCTTAGGAGTGGAAAATAGACCGTGATCGCCTCGACAAGGCCGACTCGCTGTCACCGGACAGCTTTGAGGCTAGGCAACTTCCTCGACGAAATTTCTCTCGGAGATCGAGCTCCTCTCTCTAAAGATTGATCAAGTTGGAATGAGGGAGAAGGAGACATATAAATAGAAGAGAGATGAAATTTGAATTTTTGAATTTTTAAATAAAGAGATAAGGGAGATGAAAATTAAAATGATTTTTTGAATTTTTTTGGTGGAAGTGAGATGAAATTTGAAAATGAAAATAAAAGAGAGATAAAACTAATTACAAAATTATCTAATTTTTTTAATTTTCGTCACTTATTTAATTTGAATTAAATAATGTTATTTTTTTATTTTTTTATGAAGGTTAATTAAAAATAGCAACTATATACATATACTATATACATATGTGACACTATATACAAGGATAAATGACGAAATTAGCCTTTTTTGTGTTTTAAGAATTTATTATTTTTTAATTTTAATTTTTATTTTAGAAAAATCAGTGGGATTAATTTACAATATATACAAATACAATATGCACAAAATACATGGGAAAATTGCACAAACCACCCCAGAAAATCGACTTTTCAACCGTAACTCCAAAAATTATGAAAATAGAGCCATTTTGAAGATAATTTAATTTCGAGTCCAATGGAACTTAGATTGATTCAATTTGAGCTCATATGGAGCCGGAATTGATCTTTCAATTAGTGCTTAGTGGCTTTTTCCAAGTGTGGCTATTTTTATTATGTACAAGATTTAATTGTGCAATCATTTTTAGTAATTATAACACATTTTTATTTACAACTTTGGTTTTGAATGTTATTTGATTTGAGGACAATTAAGGTACAAATAAATTTGTGTCAGTTTTATACAGATATATATACAAAATGAGTGAGAACACATTTTTTGGATTTTATGGTTAAGGACCCTATCTCCCCCTACTTTATTCCTGGTCGATCAGGTCAAGTCTTGACCTTCTCTCGGGGTTCAGGTCAGCCTGTATACAGTCTTCCTTTTTTTATTTCTTTTCTTTATTTTTCTTTTTTTATTTCTTTTCTTTATTTTTCCTTTCTTTCTTTATTTATTTATTTTAGGTTAAAATTAGTCAGAAATGTACAATATTTATATAGATGCAAGTTAGTAAGAATATGGAGTTAGCGTTATATGCAGGTGTTTTATAAGGGATTTTAAGCTAAAATAAATGAATAAAGATGACGAATCACGAATTCATCAACTACCTCCTCCATGAAGAGCTACGTGTAGAGTGCATTGTCCAAGGTAAGCCACGGTCTGAAAAAATCATGCTTCTGTTGTTAAATATTCTACATAGACTAATCAAGATGACATGTGAAAATAGTCTTATGGACTCAAAGAATTAAGTCACTAGGACCTGAAAAGTCTTAACTCCAATTCTTATAAGGTTCCTCTGAAATTAAGTGGATTAAGGTCCAACTACGCTCCATTCTTCAAATTTATTCCAGACTTAGTTTAAATGGCAATATCATCCTGAAAAATGCTCATGCAAATGCAAGAAAATATGTACATGCTAAAAAACAAAATCTTTTTGTGAAACAATTTTCAAATTTTGAACTTTTTATGGATTTTTGAAAAATGATGCACATGCAAAAAGTTTTTTTAATGCAAATAGTTAGGAATATATATACAAGTATATACATAAATTTTTTAAAAGTTAGGGATGAGATTCATATTTACACAAGAGTGAGTTAATTATTTACAAGAATCAGATGCAAGAATTTACAACTTGAATAATTTATACAGGTATATACATAGTTGGATTTTTTAATTTTTGTGATGCATATATTCCTCAAATTTATTTGAAAATAATTTTACAAATAATTTTGAAAACTATAGTCCAAAATATTTTTTCAAACAATTTTACAAACATTTAGACACATTTGAAAACTATTTTGCAAACATTTTTCAAACAGTATATAGATTTTCAAAATAATTTTTCAACCATTTTCAAAACATTTGCAAATATTTACAAAATTATTTTATTTCACACAAAGAAAGAAAGAAAAAAATTACAAACCAAAATATTTTTACAAAGGTTGAAAATATTTTTGAAACATTTTTCAAATAGCTTTCAAAAGATTTTGCAAATAGATTTTCAAAATACTTTCGAAATATTTTTCAAAATATTTTAACCTGACATATTAATCAGTATATATAAAAAGAATTTTGAGGAAATTTCTGCATCTTTTATTAGTTAGTTGATTGATTTTTTAACCTAGTATTTATACAGTGTTTTAGCCATATTAAAAATACGAAAGTACGAGTTATGGCTCAAGTATATATACAATATATACGACACCCCCCTATACTTATCTCGAACTATGTCCTCATAGTAATCAAAGAGCTGGAAAGAAAGACATAACTCGTGCTATGTATAGAAAAGTGAAAAGAATAGTATACTACAATGACGAATAAAAGAATAAAATCAATAGAAGTCGGTGATCCTCCTTTACTTAGGATCAAGTAATCCTAAGTATAAATGACTGTACATAAGGGGAAAACCGAGGAGAAGGATATACATAGTCTACCTCCCCTATACTTAGGGTAAAATATCCCTAAGTATAGGCAACAAAATAGAGGTAAAAAGAATCAAACGAATAATCATAAGTCTGACACCCCCCTATACTTAGGGTAAAGTGTACCCTAAGTGTGGAATGATCATGAGATGGAGATGGGATGTTAAGATAAAAGAATGTGCGATATGGACAGAATGATCTACTATACAGATGTGAACAATGTTGAGGTGCCTCTCAACAAGTGCTAGAGTTTCTGCCCCTAGCTGGGAGCAAATGTCAGGATCACACAGTATAAAGGTTCAGGACGGCATCTATAATGTGAATACCGCACTGTCGTTGCAGTCTTGGTGGGAGAACAACGATGAGATCAACAGAGTAAACGATGACACTCAGATAAACAATCAGGCGGGTGTCTGCTACCGGGTGAAGATATGGGAGAATGAAATCAGGCTCCGGTAGCATAAAAGAAATCATCGGCTCAAGATCTGAATGGAGTGGAATGGCAGAGCCGAAGAAATCGAACGTGGAGAAGGAAGGATCTGTCAGGGAATCCCCCACGTCAATCATCATCTCGAATAGATAAGGAAGATCAAGATCAAGAGACTTACTAGAAAGACCGATATCCGATGCATATAATGTAGACAAATCAGTGAAATCATCGAATACCTCAAAGATCGGCTCATCCTCGTGAGGGTCGTCGAGGAGAGAAACCTCAAACTCATGATCATAAATATCAAAATACTCGGTCTCGTGATCCGACAGATCGGATGCACTCCTAGAAAGTGAAACCGAGTACACATGGTCCATGGCATCCTCTCGCATATAACCCTCGGAGAGTACTGTTGAATCATTAGGGAATTGGGGATCAATGCTGTCAAATATGATGTCCTCCAAAAATGTATCGACCTCATGAAATGGGAGGACACAAGGCTCAAATATGGGACAATCAAGGTCTATCAAATCAAAAATCGGTCCCTCATTAAGCTCTCTCTGCTGAGATGAATCCAAATATATCTCTGAATCTGAGAAGATCTTCTGAAGAATAGACATTGAATCAACTGTTTATGGACACTGGAATGACTCAAAGTATGGTTGAGATGTGGGCTCCTCCTCTATTTCTTGGGATACTAGCAGATCTAAAATCCACGAATCATCTACATGGAAGTACGGGACTGGCTCAAAATCTGATTGTAAATCCAACGGGTATTCGACCAATGTCCGGCTCTCGGAACTCACAGTGGTAGTCAAAACATCCACAAAACTAGAAGTCGTAGCATCCATATCCTCTAATTTGTGCATGTTGTCAAGATCGGCATGATGTGTCACATACTCAACAGGTGTCATATCTCCCTCGTGTGTTGTCCCAAATAAATCATCTTGTGAATATGGAATGTCCGAAAGTATATCAAAGATGGTCTCAACAAAATCCAGGTCGGGACAGTGGTGTGAACCACCATACGAGGAGATGACATATGCAATCTACTCTGCGGTCCTCCCCCTCATGGCGATAAGGATAAGGTAAGTTATCGAAAATCCATGATCCGGAAATCGCCTCAAAAGATCACGTAACCTCAACCATGAATCTATCAATGGATCCTGGGGGTCAACTGAAAAATCATGAATACTAGACCGCATCATCTCTACTCTACGCTGGGGGTAAAATTTCTACAAAAATAATGATCGTAAATCTCTCTACATAGCAATCTTCTTTCCCAATCGTATGTGCCAACTCTTGGCTTTACTCTGAAGTGTAAATGGGAAGGTAATCAGCATCATGTCCTCAGAAGTGATATCGGAATATGATCGTGATCCACAAATATCCTCAAACTCATCGATATGCAAATAAGGTTCCTCGTGCACTTCCCCTGAAAATTTGGGTAGTAGGTCAATGAATTCTAAATCCAGAACGAATGGTCTCAAAGTAGAAGCGGGTTGTGCTTCCTGATCTTGGTTCTCATCCATCATCCTAGGATAGAAGTCATCTAAATCTCGTAACTGCTCCATATGATCGCCTTTGGATTGCACTCTCATCTCATCAAGGTGAGCACCCGTATCTCGTATATGGTCAATCTGAACTCTTCGGGTGTCACTCACAGCATGTCCCAAGAAAGAAGGTGGGTAGGGAGAAGATGGGAAATCGGACGGGGTTCCGACCTCCCAAGAGAGTGGGCGGGAATGATGGGCATAAAGATAAGAAGCCGCAAAATCCGGCTGGAATGGAATACGACCCATCATGAAGAGAGGGAAATGAAGGGATGGAGGGCGGGATAGTAGAAAGAGAGATAGAAGGTGGGAAGGAAGAGAGAGATAGAAGGGAGGGAGGGTGGGATAGAGAAAGAAGGTGACTGCTAATGATTCAAAGAATGATCGTAACCGACTCGCACCAAAGACATACAAAACACAAAGCAAACCCCCAGTTCACCAACTCAACACAAATCTGACCGTGAGATTCGGTCTTTATCTTTTCAATTTTTAAGAGTTAGGTAATCAACAAAAGTTGTACAAACACTTAGGAGGCTTAATGGGATTTGAGCAATGCTCCTTAGTGTGTACGTGAGCAATTAAAAACGCAAACAATGAGGGGATTGCTCTCCCAAAACAATGATATGAATCAATTACGTTTGATTTTAATGGTCAAGTTCAATTAGCAGTCCCAATTTTTAATTTTTGATTTTCTATTTCTGGGATTTTTTTTCAAAAATAACGTCTAACGAGCTTTTTAATTTCCACTTTTATTAATTTGAGTCAAAAACAGGGGGAGGAAGTCGAAAAAGCTGATGCACGATCAAACACAATGATGCATGCAGAGACAGAAAATGCGTACCTTACTCCAGCACTCTACATGCAATATGATCCGCGCATAATATAAATACAGAATGTAAACTAACTATATGATGCTCGTAGAAATCAGCCTTAAACGAGCAACTTCTATTGATCATGAAGAACTTTTTAATTTTTATTTTTAGCAAGGTCCAATAACGTTCTATGGGAACATATAAGCAATTAGGTATTGAGCCTTGGAATATTACATCACAATCAATCAAAATTCTTACATCTAGGGGCCAAATGCACGAGAATCAAATAGAAAGTTATGGCGGTGAAATCAAAAACTCAGAAAACAACGGTGAGGTCCCCCGAGCACACCAGTGCTCGACGAAACAGACCCCAAGAAAAGTCCAAGTGCAAATATACAAATGTTCGAAATTATCCTAAATTATTAAAGTTATTCATAGAATTTCTCTAAGTAAAATAACAGTCTTCTGCTCCTCTACTCCTCTTCCTTTGCGGGTCCTTCAAAGATTCCGAGTTGTATCCACGATGGTTCCTCGTATAAAAAGTGAAACAAGAAATGGTTAGATCACAGTTATAATAAATAGAGAAAAAAATGAAACCAAAAAATGACTACAAAGCCGTGCTCCCCGACAACGGCGCCATTTTGATGACAAAAATTTCGATATGTTAAGAGATAAATAATATGCACGTGTGTCGTCGTTCTCAACCACTCGAATCGGTCAACGAGAAAAATAAATAAACCACTCAAAAGATAAATAAATCAATCACAACAAATGTAAGCGGTTTTCGCTATTCTTTTTACCTAGTATAGCGACCACGGTCGAACACAAGGAGTACGATTTAAAACTAAGTAGTCAGATTTCGAAAATGATTTTTAGTGGTTTTTTAATTTTTATATTTTATTATTTTTTAAAACAAGCACAAATGAAAAAAAACACATACACATACTTTTTTTGTATTTTTCAAAATGATAAAAAATGCTCAGAAAATTAAAAAGAAAATATTTTGGGTTTTATATATTTTAAAATATTTTTGATATTTTTTTTTGAAATTTTCTGATGTTTTTGTGATTTTATAAAGATCAAACGGTGGAAAACAGAGAAATCAATGCATAACCAAGAATCTTTTGCAACTTAAAAATCCTTTAAATGCCCAAAACTCCTGGAATTTATTTTTAAGATAAACTACAAATAAATATCTACAATCATAGACCAAGATCATATTTTTTAGATTTTTCTAGAATTTTCTACGATTTTAAGAAATTTCGTTTTTTGCAAATTTTTTTGGTTTTTACAAAGAGTTAATGCACAAAAATTGGTCAAAAATTAAAAGACACCAAAATACACCTACAATATTTTTTTGGAATTTTTAAGCAATTTTTCATATTTTTATGATTTTTCAAAGTCTGGACAGACAAAAAGACACTGTTTTATTTTTAAAAAAAAATATAAAAATTCAAAAAAATGCTATGAAAAAATATACCATGTTCATACGCATAACAGGAGCTTACACAATTTTTTACAAAATTTTTAAAGCATGATAAGCATTTATTTAATCATAAAGATCAAGCAAGTTCAATGTCTGGAATTTACAGGGACCAAATGGCAAATGTTGAAAAGTTTTGGACTAAAAATTAAAAACATAAACTTGTAGGAGGAAATGTGAAATTTACCCAAATGTCACGTGACGCGCAAGTGATCTTCTAACACACAGGGACTGCTTTGCAAATTTGAAAACCGCCAAAGTCTTTGACGTAATTCTTCTCAAAAATATTTTTTATTCAAAAGGGAACCTAGGGCTTCTTCCTCGTTTCTCAAGCACAAGGAGGAGGAGCCAAGGGGTGCCGCTTCTTCTTCTTGCCCACGCATCAGCGGGTGGCGCGGATCCGAGGGGGCGCGATTCCGCACGTGGAGGCGTGGAGGATGGCCTGGAAGGTCGGTGGACGGCTGGCGCAGAGGGTGGTCTCGGGCTGGAGGTACGGGTAGGCGCAGCGCAGATGCCTCGAGGTGCGGGTCACGGGTGCTGGAAGGTCGGTGAGCGGCTGGCGCGGCCTGGGGCTCGGCGCGGCCTGGGGAGGGTGCGACCGAGTGAAGGCGGTGGAGGGTTGGCACGGCCTGGGGGATGAGGACGAAGGGCGTGGGGACGATGGAGTCTCGCGCAGGCGTGCTGCAGCGAAGGAGGAGGCAACGAGAGGCGGGCCACGGTGCTTGCGGGATTGGCAGGTCGGCCACAGGGCAGAGGTGGGCTCCGCACGTAGGTGCGCGGTAGGGCTCCGCTGGGGCTGCTGAAGGGAACGGGGCCACCGCATGGAGGTGCGGGCCGAGCACGTAGGTGCGCGGTAGGGCTCCGCTGGGGCTGCTGAAGGGAACGAGGTCACCGCATGGAGGTGAGGCACGGAAGGCAGCGGGGTCGGTGAGCAGATGCGGCGCGGCGGGCGGGCTGCCAGTGATCCGGCACGGGGATGGCAGCGGGGGTGGTGACCTGCTGTGGACCCGCGTTTTTTTGTTTTATTTTTTACTATAATAAAAATAGAAATAAAAAAAACTTTTTTATTTTTTTATTTGTAAATGTTAAAATAGAAGCTGTAAACCAGAAAGGATTTTTTATTTTTTTACATTTTCCTGCAAAACAACCGTTAGAAATAAACAGTAATAATTTTTTTAATTCTTCCTGCAAAGACAAATGTGAGTCAAATATGAAAAATAATTTTATGTTTTTTTATTTATACACAAAATGGAAAGTGTGAGCGGGCGGATCTCGGCGAGATGAAAGAAGAGATCCATAGCTCCGGCCACCGTGTGTGGTCGGAGGTGATAGGTTGTGCGAGATAGACGGTGAAATACGTAGAGATCGAGAAAATGGTATGGAAATTGGTGTCGGACGTAATGTGTGTGGTGACAAATTTTTGTGATTTTTACGATCTAAAAACTAATAAAATGTGAGCAAAAATTCAACCTACAATTTATCCTAAAGAAAAAGACAAGAAATAAAATTGGATCTCACCTTAGGGTCGGAAATGCCATGATGGCTTCGACGACGACCGATGCCTGTCACCGGACGGCTCGGAGGCTAGGCACCCTTCTTCAACAAGACGGCTCTCAGAGATCGGGCTCCTCTCCACCAAAGATCGATTAAAAGCAAATGAGGAGGAGGAGCCCAATAAAAAGAGAAGGAAAATAAAAAATGGAAGATATGTACAAATAAAGAAAGTATTATATATATTAAAAAAATTATTTATATTTTTTGTTATTTTAATAACAATAATATTTACAATTATGTACATAAAATAAATATTAATAAATATGTACAACAAAAAGTGGTGAAACTGCACAAAACACCCCAAAAAATCGACTTTTTAACCGTAACTCCAAAAATTATGAAACTACAACCATTTGAAACATAACTTAATTTAGAGTATAATGGAAGTGAGTTTGATTCAATTGGAGCTCGTATGGAGCTGGAATTGGTGTTTCAACTATCACTTTGCGGCTTTTTCTAGGTGAGATTATTTGCAATATATACATTATTTTATTTTACAATTATTTTTATTATTTACAACACATTTTTATTAACAACTTTTATTTATAAAAATAATTAATTTGAGGTCAATCTATGTACAATAAAATAGTATAAGTTTTATACAAATATACAAGGAATTTATGTACAAACTATTTTTTGATTTTTGACAGAAGAGCCTATCTCCCCCTACTTTATTCCTGGTCGATCAGGTCAAGTCTTGACCTTCTCTCCGGGTTCGGGTCAGTCTGCATTTATTGCATAAATACATCCTTTATTTTCTTTTCTTTTTCTTTTCTTCTTTATTATTTTATTTATGTACAAAAAGTGTTAAAAATGCATATTTAACAAATACATGCAAAATGGTAAATTCATGGAATTAGTGGGTATTTACAAGTGTCTGATTAAGGAAATGAGGCTAAAATAAAAGAATAAAGGCGATGAATCGTGGATTCATCAGATATGATTGCTTATAATTTACATATCATGCAATGTTATGCATATTAAATTTCTTAATGTTTGTTAAATTGTCTAAAGTCAGGCTTAGTATTTCTTATTAAATTATTTGATGTTATGACGAGGAGGAACACGAGGATGAGGAGAAACAACAACATTAGCAGCAACAACAACATTAGTACCACCATCTACTATATTTTTTCCAATTGGTCGAGCCAATGGAGAAGAAGAGTGAGGATATATGGGGGGACTATCAAGAGTGGTGATGGGGAAATGTAGGGGATGACCAACAAGAGAGATGGAAGGGAACTCTTCTCTTATATTTTTCTCCTCTTTATTTTAGCCTAGAGAGAACTTGAATAAGGGTTGTATTAAATAAAGACACGAGAGGCTATATTGGAATTGAGAGCCCACAACGAGCTATTATGTAATAAAAGTTATTGCAGATCACTCCTTAATATAGAATGAAGAATAACTAATTTGCATAATACGTTCATTAGTACAATTAGGATTATGTACAATGGCCATCTTAAACATACAGTTGTTGATCCAAAGGTTGAATCATAGAGGTCGGTACACAGTTCAACAATCTAAAGAGTTAGAATGATGACACAACTGCATCGTCGAGTGATTATCAAGAAGGGATCTCCATCTTGAGAAGAAGATAACAATCTTTACTCCAAACGCCGATACCTAATCGACCTTGTTATGCAGGTTATCTACATAGGAATATAAATTCGAAGGCATCGTATTATTTAAGTCAAATAGTTGACTTAGCGAGATTGTGATAACCAAGACCTATATCATAATTTGTCATGATAAAAGCATGCATCCTCTGATAGGAGATATATGCTCAAATATATGTTTAAGTATGTACATTAGGTAGATCATTTGGTTGGTGACCTAATCAAGATCTATACACCGACGAGCTCACTACTGAACCAGATGACATGAGCTCACCCAAGAGATATTGGAATAAATCAAATTCCAACATCGTTGATCTTGTTTGGGAAACAAGACAAGATTTGAAGATATGATATATGCATTTGGAAAACATATGGTCAATACCAACTCCCAATGATTGAATGAGAAACTTACCAATAAAACCATGAAGGAGGTAGTTTAAAATAGGATTAAAACTTCACATTTTAATCACAATCTTGCAGTATGCAGGATGTATAGATATTAGGAATACTCGAGTGTGATGCCATCTTAATCGATTATATACCATCACGCTTCCATTCTGAGGGAGTGACGAAGCATGTTTGGATTTTAGTGACTCCACTAAGTAGAGTAGTTATATTATCTTGGTCAAAATGTTGGAAATTGATCTGAATAGGATTCAGATGCAACGAGAAGATTGGATATATTGCTTGATATGATTAGACATCTATGAGAGGTCTTGAAGTCTGGATATGAGATTAGAGCTCTCTATCCAAGTCACTATACATGGCTTTTACCATCACCCCATCCTTATCTCCAAGTATCCGAGGAGAACTACTGGACTCTCACTGGGAGGGGAGCAACATATAACTACGTGGGAAAGACATCTCTCTCGCTTCGGCATTGGCCTACTAAAGCACCTACATTCAATCGCTTTGAGACTAGGTAACACGATGGTGCTTGGCTTGCTCTTGGACTATTCTCGAGAAAAGCAGTCTTCCCGGTTATATATTAGACCCTCAGGAAAGTAGATAAGATAACTAACTCCATCATCATCAAGGGATGAAGGCAGTGTTCGACGTGCCCACTAAGACCCTCTTCCCTCCTTCGCAGCAGTTTCCCAGGTTTGAACTATCTTTGAAAGAGTTCAAGAATAGTTCCATCAAATTATATCTGAGCATTATAAAGTAAAGAGAAATAATGATGATAAAACTGGATTTAATTATCATAAATAATGTGGGCATGGTTTAAATTAGTTAGGCATGTGTAGAGAGACGTCTTAGATAATTAAATTAGATTTAACTATCATAGATGAAATTAACGTGGATAACACTATCCATAATAATTATTGATGATGTAGATATGAGCAACGATATCATAGAGAGAAATAATTGTGAATATGATTCACAATTTAAATAATAATGTGAATTGGATTCGCATTATGAAATTAATTATAAATGTGATTTACATTCAGTTCTCTATGGATGAATATGATTCATAAATATCAATGATCTAATTGTAGTTGTCATAAATAATTTGGGAATTATTTTGGTGATAGATCAATTGGAAAATAAGCAACATAAATTAAATTCGTGCAATATTCGATTGCACCACACATGAGGAAAAGAAGAAGATTCCTTCTCCTTATATGGGTGGACGGCTATGGTGGATCCCACCATGGTGGCCGTCCACACCATAATGGGAAGGAGGTTACTCATCATCTTTATTATATGTAACTAATTGATTGCAATAGTTATATATTGTCTCTCAACTTGCAATATTGAAGATTACATGTAATCTTGGATATTACAATTTAATTGTAACCATTGATTCCTATTATGAGTGCATCCTAGCCATCTAATTAATTATTAAAGAAAGGATAAGCATAGTTACCTTTAATTAAGTTCATGCAAATGTTACGACAACAACATATCACTCTCTACACCACGCTACTCTCTCTCCTTCTCTCTCCCCAATCTCCCTATGGTCATCTCCTATGCCCATGGTTTTGGAATCTGTGGTAGTCGTCACGTTATGCTACTGGACCGACTCGATCAATCTCACATGTAGGTTCTTATTCTTCGGTGCAATGTGCTCTTGAAGAAGAAGAAGAAGAACGATTTCAGGAGCTTCATGACACAGATCATTTTTACAGATTATGGGAGTCACACAGTTCATAACCGTGCTCACAGATACTGCCTCCGTCGGATCAGATTTGAGACAGGATGTCTCTTTACTTAGAGACTAGTAATCTTTAATGGAACTGATTGGGGAAGGTTCCCAAGCTACGTGATTCCATCTTTTAAAAAAAATACACTGTTATTGTGACTTGTATGATCAGTCTTATTTTTTGTTTGATACAATTTGACTCTCACGCTTCCTTGATGTGTGATGCCTACCCTTCAGTTATGCCCCTCTTTTATACTAGAATGGACGACCAAGATGGAGTCCAACTCAATATAGATGGACGATCATTAGAGAGTGTGCTCCAATTAGTTACAAATTCCATTTTGGACTTGAATTTTGAATTTTTGAACAAATGGAAGAGCATACAAGAAAAAACAATTTCTCCACCGTGATAAATTGAAGAGATATTATCTCCACCAAATTATTATTCAATAAATTCAAATTTCAATTTTTTTTGCAAATATATCATGGAATAAGTTATTTTATTAGATAATTAATTTCTAAAAACCATTCACGGGATAATTAAAGGCATCCAACCAAATAACAAATCTAATTAATTATTCTATAATAAAACTTAAATTCAATTTACATTTATTTAATTATATGAATCTCATTCACACATTTCCTTAATAAATATGAATCATATTCATGTTAATATTAATCAATATGGATCTATATCCATTTTAATTAGTTGCTATTAATGTGAAACATATTCACATATTCCCAAATAAATTTATCGATGATAAAACCACCATTATCTTAATATTTAATTTCTCAATGTTCAACTCTTAAGCCAAATATTGTGTACATCATTTGTGGATACTTTGGGATAGAATCAGGGGGAACATGTGTAGTAACTTGATAATTAGATTTTTCATCTAATACTAAGGCTTAAACTACTTGGGAAAATTTCAGTTGGATACTTTTTGAACCATTTCTCCAATTAACTTTGATCTCTTTTAGATCAATTACCAACTCTTTAGATCCAAAAATTAGTTCTATGAATTGAAATTTAATCTAATTAATTCACATTCATTTAGCCTCAAGACGGAATCATTGAAATCCACCTGGTTTCATCAGTCCTTGAAATGGAAGTGTAATAATATATAATCTATTGTGATTGCATAAAGTTGGAATATTCCTAATACTCAAGCATCCTACATACGTGGATGAATTTGAATAAAACCCAACGTTTAAAGCACAGCCTGAATGTCTCCTTCGAGGGGTTATCAATAGATTTATCAGTCGATCATTGGATAATAATATCGATCATATGCTTTTAAAAAGTATATATTAGTATCCTGAATTCTTATATTGTTTCATAGATAAGATGACCATCGATGGAGTTCGTTCTGACCCCAATTTCTCATGAGTGGTCTCCATCTCTCGATTCAAAAAGCATGAATAAGTAGAATTCCATTGAGAAATCATACATCTGATATGTCCTTATATGCACACCAACTAACGAATATTAAGACCTTATCAAGCCATTAACCCATTGGTGTATCAAATGTACATAATTGGATATATAGATGCATATATGTCTCCGGGTAAAGGATGTGTGCATGTTCACAATAGTATATGATACATGTCTTTCATATTTTGATCTCATCAGGTCAACTCTTTAACTTGACTCCTTTGGTACCTGTGAATCTATGTTCCTACGCAGAGGACCTACATCAAATGTGTCACTGGGATAATCAGCCTTCGGGGAAGATTGTCATCTCTTCTTAGATTTGAGATCTTTCCTGATATCACTTGATAATGTCGATCGTGTTCTCGATCTAACTCTTCAGATCTACAACCATGCATCAACCTCTTTGATATAACTCTTACATAAGCACTTGTATGATGTCAATATGGCCATGGTACGTGACCCTAATTATATTTAAGTGACCTTATAAGTGCAAACACAATTTATGATTTTCCTTCGATAAGGGAATGTAATAATTCACTATGACTTTTATTGCATAATGGCTTGTCATGGGCTTACATGTCTAACACTTCCTTCCTACACCAATTCACTGATCGAACCGAGCACCTTTTTTATCTCCACTCTGCAGTCACCTCGACCCATCTCCAGACTTGCACAGGTCGGAGCTCCTAGGTTCTCCGCCTTTCTTAACTCTCACAATATTCTAAATTAATAAGAATTTTTAAATAATTAAATAGCTCACAAAAGATGGTCTTAAATAAAAAATGGTCTAAATAAAATTTGTAGATCTAAATGATATCTAAACATTGAAGTCTTCAAATCAAAAGTGTCCAAATGTAAAATATATGAATTTTTAAGTTCTTTTATAATTATAAAATACATGGTTTTTGATGTTTTGTACTTTTTTTCTTGATACTATATGCATAAAAATTTCTATAAATAGAAATATATTTATACATTAATATATTTTTTGTATTTATTATAGTTAAAAAATAATAAATAAAAATGAGAAGGGATATATCCAAGCGAGTCAAGTCAATATATGTAAAGTCACTTTGTTTCATTTTCTCTACTTTTTTATAGTTTCTTAAATGTTTATTTCTTTGTGGTTAATTAACACACAAGTTATATAAACAAAATGAACAAGAAATATATTAAAAAGAGTTTTATATATATATGTAAAATCACAATGTTAAATTAGAATAATTATATAATATACAATTTGTGTCTAAAACCAAGGTTTCAAAAATGAACTCAATTCCTTTAAATTTGATCTTATTTAGTACATAATTTCATGCACATAAATTCAAAGGCGACGACAGTTTCATATGAGATTGTACGAAGGAGATATTTGACTTTACAACTTTTATTCTTCCACACTAGGTTTTGGGTTGATTAGTTACATTTTGCAGGTTAGTATTTATTATTATTTTTTATTTATTAAGTTTAGTCATGTAGAAAGTGGAGTTGATTTCATGTCATTTGGAGTTAACTTGGATTTATTAGAAATCTTGAAAGTTAGAGCTTATTTACGTGTGATTATACAAGATTTCAACTCTTTATTTTTGATTCTTTTATTCTGATTTACTTGTGAAGTTTGTTCACAAGATGTTACTGTACAAATAGTTCAATTTTATTACAAATTTGATTTTTTTTATTTCCTATTTAATGAGTATCTTTTTATGTATTTGCTCAGGGATTCAAGCTACAATTAAAAACTTAGATAGGTGGATCACATATTCATCAATAGGTTGAGATCTATTTATAAATCCAAACCGGATCTAAAATTTGCCCCACCGATATCAGAGGAGTAGGTTATCCTCTCAAACCATAGATGCCAATCCTCTCTCTCCTCATCGTCGCACCATCATTTTGGACATATACATGATGGAGAGCCACCACTGTCGCCGAAAAGTTGGTCTGTTCGATGATCCAAGAGTGTGATTGCGTAGAGGATCTCGAGGTCTTATTCGTGTACAGATGCTCGTTATCGGATTATCAAAGGTGTCATTCCCATGTAGGAGGAGGAAGTTGCGAGGGAACATCTTTAGATGTAGTGATATTTCTTTCCATTGTTACTGCTGCTTTCACATTTTTTTATCGGACCTAAGTCTCTTGAACACACACGAAATCGTAGGCTTTCTTGGGTCATGATCTTTATGTGAGTGTTGATCTTAAATTTTTTCCCATAACTCTTTGGTTTTTGACGAACATTGATGGTTGATATTATTATGATGATTCATGATGTTGGTATTCTAAAATTTATTTCCACGATTGAAGGTGATCACATGTTCAAGAGATTAAAACTATATGTTCTGATCTCTACGAGCATATAATTGTTACAACATTTCAAAATTCGAGAGTAGTCCATGGGAGGGGATTAATGACTAGTGAGATTCCTATCTAAGTACGAATGAATTTTTGTTAATAAGATACACAAAATTCAACTCTATTGAATAGATATCATCTCTCTCGGTAAAAGTTTCACTATATCTCCGAGTATTGTTAATTGCTAAATATGGTATAAAATGGCACTGCAATTATTTGATTACTTGAAGTTTTTTACGATATGTTTATGTTCGGAGTCACTCGATGGAGTTGGCAGGAGGTGCGGTTGTTGTTCTTGGCTTCACAGTTATACACAACATTAGGTGTGACTGCATCGAACATTACACTGAGTGTGCATACCTCATGAGAGAGTTTGGCACACCTTCTTTCTCTATCATTGCAATAGTGTTTAATGTGTGTCTTGAATTTAGGCAATTGCCCGTAACGTTATCTTCACGTGAACCCAACAAGTGCAGCTGAAAAACAAGTATAACAATAGTGGTTGTGATGAAATCGAGCTTTTCGCTGATGTACTTGCACTGCATAGGTTTTTGTAATTTATTTGATTTCTGCGTAATTTTGTGCTTTCTTGAGAAACATTATAGTGAGGTGATGTTGAACGCTTTTTGTTATGCATTTATAATTAGAACGTTGTACCTCATCTAGACGTGGATTGGACATATGATTAAAACAATGTTGTTGTGTACATGTTATTTCATATTATTTCTCATGTTATCATGTATTTCATATGTTGGTCTAATATACATGAGTTCATTCGCTAAGCATCACCGATCGTGCATGAATTTAGATCATAGGTCGGATGCTTTTGTCCAATTGTTTTTGTTTGCGGAGAGGTGAGACGTCACACCAATTATGCAACAAAGTCCTACTAAACCAATTTCAACTAATAAACTTAAGCAGATGGGCAGTTGGAGACTAGCATATACTAACCATGAAACAAGGAAATACTCAAGCACCTTCCAGTACAAAGTTAGAAAGTTATGTACACTCATACAAACACATAATCATGTATGTATAGGCCATAATAAAACACATTCACCTGTTAGAACTTAATCGAATTTAAGAAGACAATACAAAATGTAAGCATGTATTTCGACACCTACATTGGGATGGTTCATGACCCCTCTTTTTATGGTAATTGCAATTTCAAGACCATACTAAATCACATTCCACTACCCAACTTAAACATTTGGTTAGAAACAGAGCATTATAATAGATAATTTACAAAACAAACATGCAAACTTTTCATGGAGCAAGGGATATCACACATATGCAATATGTCCAACCACCAATTTACGGGCAAATGAAGGTCATATAACGGCTGAGACATGTTCCCAAGCCTTAAAAAATAGTGTTCAAGCATCAAGAAACGAAGAATAGTTGGAATCATGTGCATGCACTATCAACTCCTTAATTAATAGCTCGTGTGTAGTGACGGGCTGGATGCTAAATTTTCCTTTGAGGCCTTCAAACTATAAATCAATACATTTTTCTTTTGGAGAGAAGAATTTTATAAATATAAGAAAGGGAAAAGTCACCTAGAAGAAGATATCATGTGTCATTTTTCAAATGCAGAAAATAAACAATAAGGGCGGGGATGGGGGGAGGGGGGTTGCCTAGTAAGCTTTGATGGACAAGATGCATCAAACCCCTTAACTCGTCAATGACTTGTAGAGAGATATGGCATTGCCACCTAGAAGAAGAGTCATAAATGACAGGTAACATGAGTGAACCATTTCTATAAAGAATGTTATTGTAATCACGTATCAATAAAAATTACAGTTTTTCACTCCTGTTCTTAGATAATATTTTATCTATATGCATGCGCTTATTAATGGGTCACTCAGTACAAAACATGGTTATGTGCATTGGTCATCTTGATATTATGCAGTTACTTATCCAATGCTTTGATCACAAATACTGGTGCAGAGTTGAATATTTAAAGGGTTATATTGAGGACTCAAATGTACCGTCAACTGATTATTAAGAAAGGATCTTCTTCTAAGAATAAGATGGAAATCCTTGCTCCAAAGGTTGACATCCGAGCGACCTCTCGATACAGGCCCTATGCATAGGAATAAAGATTTGGAGGTATCGGATGAGTTGAGTCAAAGAGTTAACAAAGTGAGATGAAGATAACTAAAACCTATATTGTATACTGTCACGATATAGGGACGCACCTCTGACCGAAGACAGATGTGTTATTATATGTACGAGTATGTGCATTTGCAAACTATTAGGTTGATGATACAATCAAGGTCTATACGACGACACACTAGTGTACATATAAGGGCATATGAGTGATACGATTTGTCAAATGCATCATACAAGCCCACTATTGAACCCAAAGATATGGGCTCACTCATGAGATATTGAGATAAACTAAGTTCCATCGATGGTCATCTTGTTTTGGAAATAGGAAATGATTTGTATGTATGCTATATGCCTTTATAAAGAATATGATCAATACCAAATCTCAATGATTGAGTGGGAAGCTTATAAATAAAACCCTGAAGGAGGCAATTCAAAAGAAATCCAAACATCGGGTTTAATCACTGTATATTCCAATACACATGATGTACGTATATTATTAGTACTCAACAGTGATGTGATCTTAATTGATTGTATACCACAGCGCTTCATTTCTAATAGAGTGATGAAATATGTTTAGAATTTATTGACTCAACTTAGTAGACTAGTTATCCAATCTTAGTCCATAGGTTAGACATTGATATAAAGATTCAGAAATAATGAGAAGATTGGATATACTGACTTATATGATCATACAACTCCGAGAGGTCTTGTAGATTTGGATATGATATTGTATCTCATTATCCAAGTCAATGTACATGGCTTTATACAATCGTCTCGTCCTTACCTCTAAGTATCTGTGGAGAAGGTACATTATCCTCAAAGGAGTCTGATGATTGTTCATAAAGAGACAAATCTGAATGCTAGGAAAAGAGGAAAAATTTAAGATGATTAAATTGGATTTAATTATATGGATAACATATATCCTGAATACTGTTATCTATGGTAGTACAAGAATGATGTGGATAATTTACATTGTTTTTGGATATACATTAAGAGAATTCCAAGATAATTAAATTAGATTTAATTATCATGAATAAAATAATGTAGATAGTACTATTGACAATAATCATGGATATTATGGATAGGATTAATAATATCTTATAAATACTTGATTTGAATATGATTAACAAATTTAATAATAATGTGAAGTGAATTCACATTATGCAATAAATATAAATTGGATTTACATTTAGTTTTGGCCTATGAATGTGATTCACATTTGTTGGATGCTATGTTGCAATTATCGCAAGCAATTTAGAATTATTTCATGATACTGAAATTCCAATATAATTCAACAAATTAAAGATTTGATTATTGAAATATTACAACCAAGTAAATAAAAAACTAGATGAGAAATATATAAATAAGGGGAACATCTGTGGTGGGTTCCACCATGGTGGACGTCCCCACCTATATTATCCCCTCCTTTCCTTTTTATTATCTAATTGTAAAAAATAGATTGGAGGTATCAGATGTAAGCCTTCCGCATAGGAACACAGATTTGGAGGTATTAGATGAGTTGAGTCAAAGAGTTGACATTGTGAGATGGAGATAACTAAAACCTATATTGTATACTATCACGATATAGGCAAACACCTTTGACCGAAGGCAGATGTGTTACTATATGTACGAGTATGTGCATTTGCAAATTGTTAGGTTGATGGCCTAGTCAAGGTCAATATAACAACACACTAGTGTACATATAAGGACATATGAGTGATACGATCTATCAAAGACATCATACAAGCTCACTATTGAACCAGAAGACATGATTTCGCTCATGAGATATTGAGATAAACCAATTTTCATCGATGATCACTTTGTTTTGGAAACGAGACATGATTTGTATGTATGCTATATGCCTTTGTAAAGAATTTCATCATAACTAAATCCCAATGATTGAATGCGAACTTACAAATAAAATCCTGAAGGAAGCAATTCAGAAGAGATCCAAACATTAGGATTAATCACTGTATTCTAATATGCAGGATGTACGCTTATTAGTAATACTTGGTAGTAATGTGATCTTAATTGATTGTATACCACAACGCTTCAATTCCAATGGAGTAATGAAATAGGTTTGGATTTTGTTGACTCAACTCAGTAGGCTAGTTATGCAATCTTGGTTCATAGGTTGGACATTGATATGAATTTAATTAGAAAACAATGTGAAAATTGGATACACTCACTTATATGATCAGACAACTCTGAGAGGTCTTGTATATTTGGATATAAGATTGTATCTCATTATCCAATTCATTGTACATGGCTTTATACTATAGCCCCGTCCTTACCTCCAAGGCTCCAAGTATTCGTGGATAAGGCACATTATCCTCGTAGGAGTCCAATGATTGTTCAAAAAGAGAAAATCGGAATATTAGGAAAAGAGGAAAAATTTAGGATGATTAAATTAGATTTATTTATTATGGATAACCTTATCCTGTATAGTGTTATCTATGGTACTACAAGAATAATGTTGATAAAATTTACATTATTTTGGGATATGTACATAGAGAATTCCAAGATAATTAAATTGGATTTAACTATCATGGATAAAATAATGTAGATAATACTATTGATAATAATCATGGACACTGTGGATAAGATTCACAATATCTTATAGAGACTTGATTGTGAATATGATTCATAAATTCATTAATAATAAGAAGTGAAGTGACATTATGCAATAAATATAAACTAGATTTACATTTAGTTTTGGACCTATGAATGTGATTCACATTTGTTGGGAGCTTGTTTGCAATTATCACAAGTAATTTAGAATTATGTTGTGATATTGAAATTCTAATATACATCAACAAATTAAAGATTTGGTTATTTAAATATACAACCAAGTAAAAAAATAGATGAGATATACATAAATAAGGGGGACAACCATGGTGGACGTCCCTCTTAATATGTATTATCCCCTCTTTTTTCTTTTTATTATCTAATTGTAAAAAAGTAGATTTGATACATTAAGGTTCTTGTTTACATGGGCAATTACACATTCTCTGCCACTTGATACATTTTGTTATTACATAGAGATTGGTGGGAGACAAGAAAAAAGTTGCGCCACCAATCCTTTTTGGATGACAAATCTAATTATTCGAAACACAACATCCATAGACTTGGAACCATAACATTGCTATGTATAATTTTTTAGACTCTCTTGAGGAGCTCTACTGCTTCAGTTGCTAAAAATCCAAAGGTATCAAAATCGAAAGGGATGAATACATGTTGATTGACAATACAAGCCTTCTCATGCTTAACAACTTTAGCTGAGGCAACTTTATGTCAGCGTATCCTGCAATAAAATTACTCCTTATCGGACTCATCAATGGATAAACTCCAGTCAAATGGGTGACATGCATTCCAAGGCCATCAATAGGAACATCAAGAAGTTATTGTTGATGAAGTTATTGGTAGACTAATCGGATAATTAAGTTGATAATGTTCTATCAACTCCTATTTTCGAGCTACTGAGGATCACAATTAATCTTCTCGATCGATTTAAAAATTAGGATTGCAATTCTAACAGTCCGAGAAACAGATAGGCATACCTGCCTTCCTCACTGAATCCCATTGCTTACCATTACCTCTCCCTATGCATGTTCCCAACCCTAAGGCTGTCCTCGTCCACCCATTAGTCGTCCCCTCTTAGTGGTCGGCCTTGTGGTGGTGCTGCCCGATCGATTTGAGCGATCTCATATTGCTCTCCATATTAAACTTCGATTCCAATAAATTAATGCTAATATTCATAGATTTTCTTCTAATTACACTCATCATAGTTATTAAACCATTTATGTATAATCCATTTGATATTGGATGGCGCTACATTATATAAATCTATGTTAGAATGGAATTGGGTCTAATAATCAGATATTTTGATTCGATAACATTGCATGTGTTATATATCTGCCATGATGTTATAAGAAGATACAATTAAACGAAGACAATTGTACGATAGATAAAGCATCGTAGGTTACGTACATACAACTTGTTGTCCCAAGGCCCACGGGCTTGACAAAACATAATGAACATCTAGCCAGGTGGACATGGTCTTTGCACTCAACCTATCTTTCCAATTGGGAGTGGTCCATGATCACACACAATAGAAGATTTCTTTTCATCTTATTAATCAAGTATACAATATATGAACAAAGATGGAATCAAAATATGAATTTCTGTTGGAAACAACACCATATAATGGAGAGCATACACGTGACGTGAGAATGGAGAAGGCCAGATGAAGTCGATCTGGGTACCTACGAGTTCGGGCTGGGCATAGTCCAAAATCGAAACTTGGGGAAAATCGGGGCCCGAACCCAGGTCACAAGTACATCGGGTCCAAGCCAGACGCAAGCTATGGCGGATCTGGTAAGGGTCCGGTCCGGGCAGGGGCGGCCCAATGCTCCATCTTAACACCACGGATGCTGCGGGTGGGCAGTCTTTATTCCGTTTTCACATGCGAGGCCGAGGCGGAATATTAGTTTAAGCCTTCAAGGAACCGATGCGAGGGTGCGGCGTTTCTTTCTTTCCTTTCCTCTTGCTACAGTGCTGCTGCTGCTGCTGCAGCCGACGCAGTTACGTCGCCTTTAATCATTCGCCCTCACACTTTAGTGAGATCGACGAGCAAAGGCCGACTGAAGTAAAGTGGAGTAATGGTGGTGCGGAAGGTGGGCAGGTACGAGATCGGGAGGACCATTGGGGAGGGCACCTTCGCCAAGGTCAAGTTCGCCCAGAACGTTGAGACCGGAGAGAGTGTCGCCATGAAGGTCCTCGATCGTGCCACCATCGTCAAGCACAAGATGGCTGATCAGGTTCCTTTCTGTCTTAAATCTCTTCGCATAACTTGCCCCCAATTGATCCAACCTTCTTAATTCTTCGTGTTGTCGGCCACACTTCCATTTTCCTCCTCTGCATATCCTTCAGAAGAGATTGATATTATGATTAGTTTCAAACCCTGTTCGGTGAAATCTATTCTTTTTTTGGTGTGTTCTAACGATTTATTTGACAACTAATACTGAGGATCACTAACCTCGAAAAGAAAGGTCTCTCAGGAGTTTGTTCAGAAGCATTTACACGTGCCGACACGGCTTTATATAAATGTATTTTATTACCGAGTTTGGATCCAGACATATCGTCATTCTAGTATTTCTATATTACAGTAGAATTTACTACTTTTTTTTGCAGATTCAAACGTGTCTTTATCGTTGTTTTTATCTTTACAGTAAAAAAGAGGCAATTTGGCATGTAAACTTGCTATCTTTGAGATGGTTTCTCTTTGCTTGCAACCGCAGATTAAGAGGGAGATATCCATAATGAAGCGTGTTAGGCATCCTTACATCGTCCGTCTCCACGAGGCATGATTTTTCCCATCTCCCGACTGGAAATTATTGTCAAATGCTATAACTTGCACTATGTACAATTCCTGGGCGCCTTTTCATGCAAACATATTGTAGCATGCAGGTACTGGCGAGCCGTACAAAGATATATATTATTCTAGAATTCATCACCGATGGAGAATTGTTTGACAAAATCGTGAGTTCTAAAAAATCACCCTGAGGTTGAACTTGGTTAGTTTTGTAATAATAGCGTGGAATGGATACTGTCTTAGTACGTTGTTGAAATCTTGTGCGCAAAGTATTAGTTTCCCAGCCATCTTTATGTTCACTGCGATACGTTTACATATTATGTTTTGATGGTCTACAATGACCAGTCTATTACTTTTTTTTAATTTATAAAACGCTATCCTCGTTCTTGCTTGTCGATTCACTCTAAGAGACAGTGTTATGGTCTCATGTAATGGAGACCAATGAGCAGGGACGAAGTCAGAAAATTCTTCTTGGGGGGCTAAATTATTTGGAGTGGGTGGGGTGGGGGGGGGATTATTTAGATATTATTTATCTAATTTATCTTGTCATTTTAGTTAATATTTGGAGAAGGGTTCTTTTGTTGTAATGTAAGTTACAAAAGAGGTGTTGTAACTTTTTTTTTCAAATTTGTTTCTTAAAATCCAACCTTATAGATAGAATCTTCGAATAATGTTATGCATATCCTCCAAATTTCGCTCAAATCCAAGATAATTTGCTATTTTATATCAATGATAAAAAAGTTTGATTCTCTTTTAAATGGGATTTAAGTTGCTTAAATATTGATTGAACTTTTAATCACTAAGATAAAATAGGAAATGACATCAGATTTGAGCGAAATTTGGAGGATATGTAGAACATTAACGGAAGTTTCAATTTATGAGGTTGGATTTGTGGAAACGAATTCAATCATTGAGGCAAGCTTCCAATAATTCCGTAATTGATTGAAACTAATATTTGGAAGGTATTTTTTTTACAAAAAATACCCGTGTAAAGTTATAATCGAACATAAATAATATCTATAAACATCATATTGACAAAAAGATCCCTATAAAACTCTTCATATCACTGAAATACACATTTATTAATGTGATATTAAGTAATACCATTAGATTTAATATGTTCAAACAAGTAACACTATATAGATATGTGTACCAATTCCTTATCATATTTGTTTATACATATTTTGACAAGTGTACATGTATCTGCATACTATTGTAAAATCGATGCAGATAAAAATAGGGTTGCAAACATGTGGATACAAATATGTATTTTTATCTATATATGCATACACTAGAAAAATATGTAACCATATCCATTTTAAGATCCTATAAAATGAAAGAGGTATCCAAATTCATATCCATATATGCAAAGAAATACAAAAGAAAAATCATTATCTATACCATACATGCTAAAATAAAAACTATACATCCGTGACGGTTTATAAACGAGTACAATTATGGACATATACGGATTTATCAATATCCGGTTATACACATCATGCAATGTTAACAATTAATTATTGTAATTAGATCATATATATATTGTGATTTTTTTGTTGAAATATGGGGGGGCTATTATACATAACATATAAATTTTAATTATTAAATAGTGTATTTAGATTATATATAATACTATATATTAAACATATATATGGACTTTGGTCGGGAGTTGGGGGGGCCAAGCCCCCACCCGCCCCCCTCTCCATCACTGCCAATGAGACAGATGCATAGAGAACATTTAAACAAAAAAGGATTAAAGTGATCCTAAAACCATACAATTCTCTTTGTATAAGGTACAACATGTAAAGGAAAATGCAAACATGTAAAGGAAAATGCAAATAGTATTAAATACCATTTTTCATCGTAAATTTAGCATCTCAAACATAGTCTCACATCTAGTAATCACAACGTGTGATTGTGGGTTATAACTAGTGAGGACTATTACTAAAAAACTTAGGCTTATGGGCTATGGTCAAGGGGTCCGTTTGGATCCAAGTTTAACAAGATGTATGAGCCAGTAAACCTCGTTAAGGGCTCGGGTCTAGACTCGAGAGGTTACAAATAGTATCAGATTAGGGTACCTCTAATAATGGAAAAGACTACCCAAGAAGTGGAGCCACCCCTACTAAAGAGAAAGGATGACTTGATCACCAAAGAGTACGCGATCACCGCTATTACTGGGAATGAATGATGGACCATTGCGCAACGAAGACGTTGCAGATATAGTAGAGGTGGTTGCAACACCTCAATTGTAGTTTCAATCTAGTCATCACAAAGTGTGATAGTGTGTTATAAGTAGTGCTGGCTACTACTATACAACCAAAGTTTTAAATTTCGATATTGGATATCGTATTGATACCATGTTGAAACAAAATTTCGTCGAAATTTTGGTACATTTCGATCACATTTCGCCCAAATCGAACAACATTTGTGAATGAAGGACTTTATATGGGCATTTCGCTCGAAATTTCGGTTCCATGTCGAAACCGAAATTTCGCTGATATTTCGCGAAATCTGAAACCATGCTAAGACAACTTAGGTTCAATTATCTGGGGCTGGTGAAGGGATCCAGTTGGGCCCAAGCCCAACAATTGTGTGGACTAGGAATCTGCGATAATGGCTCGGGTCTAGGCCCGTAATGTTACACAAAAAAACTAAAAGCTAGCCACATGTTGAGTACTTGTTTTGCTTGTTAGTAGGACAATGAGCAGTAACTACAAGTTAATTTATTCCCAGTCCATGCTTTCTCAGTCCATGTAAAATGGAGGTGAGTAGTTACATGTTACATAATAATTCAAACATCATATAGGTAAGACGCTGGAATGCGCTCATTATCTCCCTATCAAGTAAGACCCATTGATGTGTTGATATATTTGTTACCTTTTATATTGCTTATGTATTTTCTGTTTTCTTTATCTTCTTCTTGAATTTGCCCAACATGTTCTCTCCTATATAAGAGAAACCTAGGGCCTCTCAGTAATGCAATTCATTCTTTCATCTCTACATGGTATCAGAGTGACAATCCTAAACCGAAGCCCTGACCTAAACCCCACCCTCACCGCTAGCCCTCCACGTCGGATCTCTCCCCGTCGCGTTGTCGCCACAACCATCGGATCTCTGCATCGTCGGATTCTCTCGTCGTGGCTCTGTGACACCGCACCACTGCATGTGGATTGTCGTGACCCTTGCTGTGCCTCCGCGCTACGCTGACCTGTTGCGGCACCGCCGCCTCGCACCACCGCACGTGGACCGTGCGCGGACACCCCTGTTGCATTGCCACATCGTTGTAGGAGCCTTCCTTGTTGCCGCAACAACCCATATCTCCGTTGTGTACCGATCTGCAATCTGATTTGATCCGAAAATGGTCCGATTTTGATCCGAAAACGTGATTTCAGACATATAAATCACATTTTCCGGCCCTAGTGCGCAATGAGGATTGATGAGGATGGTTGTATGAGTCTACACGTACAACCAATCCTCCGTACGATCGTGTAGACTCGTTCATATCGATCTACTTCCTCAGCCAAGTTTCGTTTTCGGCCGTTCTTCCATCATGTCAAAGAACACGGGTGATATCGTTTCTTTGTTCGGTGCCTTCGAGGGTCTGACTCCCATCATAAAGATGAATGGGGCCAACTATGAGTTGTGGTCCATGCAGTTTCTTACCCTTATGCAATGCAACAATAAGGAACACATTCTGACAAAGTCATAGCCGACAGATAAGACTGGAGACAATGCTTCGTGGAAGCAAGACGACACGTATGCCCGTATTTGGCACTCCGGGACCCTCACCACGGAGATAGCCAGTGATATTGTGAATCAACCCATCACCAAGGCAATGTGGGACATTTTGGTGTCCACCTATGCCCAAGCGAAGAATGATGCCGAGATTCTTCAGCTTCAGTTCGACATTTACATGGCCAAACAGAATGGCCATCCCCTGCACACGTTCTACTCCTCGATTCTGGCATGTTCGAGAAGCTTCACAGCTTCATGCCCATTACGACATCTACAAAGCAACATATGCCATACATGAACTCCATGATGGTTAGGTTTCTTGGCTGCGCTCGATCCGAAGTATGATGCTGCACATGCACAACTCCTCACTGGGTTAACCATACCTCCCATGGAGGAGGCCTCTAGCCGTCTCAGCAGGCTTTTTATTTTGCATGTTGCCACTCTACAGTCCTCTTCAGCGATGGCCGCTTCTCGCGACAGAGGATGGTCCACCCAGTTCAGAGGACATACCTCCTTGTGGTAGAGGCGGTGGATGTAAGCGTGGTCCTTGTACCTACTACCGTCGACCAGAGCACTCAGAGGATACATGCTATCAAAAGCATGAGTATTCTGCTTCTGCTCATGTGGTAAAATAGATTGAGCCTTCAGATACTCCTGCTTTCCAGGTCGATCCACGTTTGGATGACATTGTCTCTCGTATACGAGAGATTATGTCTCCAATTACATGCGCCACCACTACATGATCTACAGATACCGCTGGTCCGCTGCTGCAGCTAGAGCCTCTTTGAGCTCCTTAGGTATCGCTTCCGCTTTTTCTGGTAGTAGCGGTGCAGATATGACAGAGTGGATCATGGACTCTGGTGCATCCCACCATCTGTGTGGAGACAGAGTCCAACTGAGGTCCTACAGGGCTATACCTCATGGTAGATGGGTTGTTATTGCTAATGGGGTCCACTTACCCGTCACGGGACCGGGGGAGGTGCATCTGCCGCCATCCATGTGCTTTCAGAATGTTTTATATGCCCATGATTTTCAGATGAACTTACTTTCATTAGTCAGATTACTAAAGATCTGTATTGTTGTGCCATTTTTGACCCTTCGTCCCTTGTGTTTCAGGATATACTCACGGAGTCACGGACATGATCCGAGGATCGCCATGATCCTCAGTGATGACCCGAGGATCGCCATGATCCTCAGCCCAAGCCACCACTCCGCCTGCATTCTTCTTCAATTAGGTAAATCTCCTTTTGCTTGTTTTATTTCGTTTTTTCTGAATTAATTAGGCGCCTTCATCCAGCTCCACCTTCGATTAACCTGATCCCAAGCCTCTTGGACCACCCCTCACCTTCGCGCAACCACCCACTCACCCTCTTTTTCCTTCAGAACCCCTCTTCACCCTAGGTTTTCATCTCCGGCAAAGCCTGAGATGAACCCATCTAGGGCACCACGTTTTTCATATCTGTCGCCCTCCGCTCTCCTCACATCGCACATACGAGCTCCCATGGTTTGTTTCCTCACCTCGCAGGTAACTGAAGATTTAATGGCCAGAAGCTTTGAAGCGCCTCCGTTCTAAAGCCCCCTCGCTGATGATGGGTCGTCGACACGCTTCTCCAGTCACCGTCAGTGCATCACCTCGCTCTCCGAATCTTCGCCAACCTCCAGTGGACCTTCTTCTACCTTCAACACTCGAGGAGGAGCTCGGAGGAGCGCCCAGAGGTTCGTCGGGGTCCAGCCATCGCTGTCGCACAAGAGGAGGTGGACGGCGGAGCTACACGCTACAGCTACCATTCGATCACTACGATCGGACGACCTTGATTTTGCTCCAGCCTCGGCACCAGCCCAGGAGGCTCGGTGGGACCGAGCCCGCTTCGAAGCATGGAGGTTGCCCACGTAGCCTTCGCTCTTGTGACCAACCGAACCTGAGCCCGATCCTATGCATGTGTGCAATGCACGTGGGGATGCGAGTCATTTGCATCCAAGCCCAACAGATTTGCATAAATACCCTTGCACGGGGTATTCAATAAATTCCTGGATCGATTTCTGTTATTTGCATTTAAGCTCCTCTAGGGACTTGTTCGTAATGTTTGAGTTATTTCTACTTTTGGAAAGGCGTGAAAAGAGAAGTTGTATTCCACATAGCCCTAGGGCCCTCTTATATAGGAGAAAGGCTCTAGGGAGAAATTACAAAAAGAAGACGGAAAAACTAGAGATATATACATAAAGACAAAGATATAGAATTCTCTCAACACTCCCCCCTCAAGCTGGAGCACATATGTCTATCATGCTCAGCTTGGAACAACAACGGTGAAAAGAACCCCCTGCGAGAGCCTTGGTAAACATGTCTGCAATCTGATCACCTGAAGCAATACGAGAGGTGGAAATAAGCCCCTTTTGGATCAAGTCACTGGTGTAATGACAATCGACTTCGATATGCTTTGTTCTCTCATGGAAGGCTGGATTATTAACTATGAATAGAGCTACTTGATTATCACATTTGAGGTGCATTGGGAGAGGCACCTCAATTGCAAGGTCAATCAGAACAGACATGACCTATATCATTTCCGTGCTCCCTTGGGCCATAGGCCTATATTCTGATTCAATGCTGGATCGAGCATCTGCCTTCTATTTCTTACTCTTCCATGAATTCAACGAGCTACCAACGAACACAATGAAGCCTGAAGTGGACTTCCCGTCCTTGGGACTCCCAGCATAATCTGCGTATGCACATCCAGTAACTGAGAGTGACATTTCTCTTCTGAAAAGCAGACCTGCACCTGGAGAATATTTCAGATATCTTAAGATCATACAAACTGCATCTATATGAACCTGTCTAGGTTGCTCCATGAACTGGCCAACTCTGCTCACAACAAATGATATGTCAGGCCTGGTAATAGTAACATATAGCAACTTTCCTACCAGCTCCCTATACCGTCTCTTATCTATCTCCTCAGAGTCATCATCATAGAGTCTAGCATTAGGATCCATTGGTGTAGTGACAGGTCTGCATCTTGTCATACCTGTCTCAGCCAGAAGATGAGTAACATACTTCCTTTGTGTCATAATCATACCCTGCTGACTGCGTGCAAACTCCGAGCCAAGAAAATAACGTAACTTGCCAAGGTCCTTTGGTCACAAACTGTCGTCTAAGGAAATCCTTAGCTGCCTGAATACCTTGTCCATTGCTACTAAAAAGAACAATGTCATCAACATAAACCATAATAACAATCGTACCTCTCCGAGTTCTCTTAACAAAAAGGGAATGATCTGCAATAGATCTGACAAATCCATTTTGTTCAATCAACTCTGAGAGCTTCTGAAACCAAGCTCTCGGACTCTGCTTGAGGCCATATATAGCCTTGTGAAGTTGGCACATCATATTAGACTCTCCCTCAGCAGCAAACCCTGGTGGCTGCTGCATGTAAACTTCCTCTTGCCGATCCCCATACAAGAAAGAATTTTTGACATCTAACTGAAAAAGCGGCCAATCATGTACAACGACAAATGCAATAAGAATCCGCAACATGGAGTGACATGCAACGGGTGAAAAAGTATCCTGATAGTCTACCCCTTACGTTTGGGTGAACCCACGAGCAACCAACCCGGCCTTATATCTGTCAACTGTACCATCAGCATAGTGTTTCACAGTGAAAACCCACTTGCTGCCAACAACGGACGCACATGGATGAGCCTGCGCTGCACAACACTCCACGTACCTCGAGACTGTAAAGTGGCCATCTCCTCTTCCACAGCTAGACGCCACTGACTACTTTTCAACGCCTCCTGATAAGAACGTGGTATCTCCACTACAGACAACCCCATAACGATCTTCTGAAAGTCCTCAGAAAGGCGGTCCAATGACACATGGGAAGCAAGAGGATGCATGGTGCATGCACGCCTCTGCTTCCGTAGAGCAGTTGGCACATCCAGATCTTCAATGCTCACAGGAGATGTAGCATCGTGGACATCCTGCACCTCAAGCTGTACATGCAAATCACCATTGCCATTAGAATAACTCAAATGCTCAGAACATACCTTGGGTGCGCTGGATGATTGACGAGGCATATGAGCACGAGGTTGACGCTGATAAACTTGGGGAAAGAATGTAGGTGGAGGAGGTGGCGGTGACAGTGGTGGAGGTGATGGAGGAGGAGGTGGTGCTGATGATGGTAGAGTAGAGATCGGAGGTAGAGAAGTACATAATAGACCTCTTCCCCATCTTCTGAAGAAATGAGCTTGTCACCTGTAGGAGAGAAGTACATAATAGACTCAAAAAAGGTAACATCTGCACTAACATAGTACCTTTATCGAACATGGTCGAAGCAACGATATCCCTTTTGGGTCTTCGAGTACCCAACAAACACACATTTCACAACTCTAGGAGAGCACTTGTCAAGACCAGGAGACGTCCGATGAATGCAAGCCACTGAACCAAATACTCGAGGTGTAAGAGAGAAAAGATCCGTCTCGGGAAATGCAATCAAGAACGGGATCTTTTCTCTCAGAACTGAAGGGGGTATACGGTTAACCAGGTAACAAGCAGTTAGAACCGTATCCCCCCAGAACGAATGAGGGGCACGACTCTGAATCAAAAGATTCCTTGTAACATCCAGAAGGTAGTGGTGTTTTCTTTCAGCCATACCACTCAGCGAGAATGGTATAATTTTATTGAAGGGATGTGGTTTTATGTAGAGTGATCCCTAAACTCCTATGTTGACGCATATAGAATAACTGTACCTCTTCGTTATTTTATTTTTCTGTTGTCCTCTTTATGTAATTTACCCATAGGCTACTCTCCTATATAAGAGAGCCTAGGGCTTATGGAATAGACCAAGCCATTCATTTTTTCCCAACATGGTATCAGAGCGACGGTCCTAGACCGGAGTTCTCGAAACCCTAACCCTAACCCACCCCACCCGCCGACCTCTCTCTCCTCTCCCTCTCCTCGGCGTCGCCCACCCCCGATCTACTGCGGCGGTCCTCTTCTCCAACCGCGGCGGTGCTCCAGCCCTAAGCGCATCGCCTGTGTGCATCACCTGTGCGCATCGCTTGTGCGCATCGCCTGTGCGCATCGCCCCATCGACTGTGCGCCTGTGCGCGTAGCCCCAGCGCACAGCGCCGGTGCGCGTAGCCCCAGCGCACAGCGCATAGCGCGTAGGTCTGCTGGCCCCAGCGCATAGCGCAGACCCGCGCGCTCCTGTTGCGGTTCTCCTTGCAATACTTGCGTGTGTGCCCTAGTTGCACACGCACGGCGTAGGCCTGCTGGTCGCACACGCACGTAGCGTGATCTTGCCGCGCGCAACTGTGCGCCCCTGCACGTGAACTCTGTGCGCCAGCCCACAGTTTGCGTGCGTCATTGTGATTGATTGCGCGTGTCAAGACCGTAGCGCGCACATATTCATGGGGATAGTTGCTTGACGTCTACACATGCAACTAATCCCGTCTATGTCATTGTAGACAAAGATTATCTTCTGTCAATCGCTCCAGTCTTCCGTCTCCAGTATGTCAGAAAGCAAGGCAGATATCCCGTCTATTGGCGCATTTCGTGGTCCAGCGCCCATTGTCAAGATGGATGGTACGAACTATGAACTGTGGGCAATGCAGTTCATGAGTATGATGAAGTCTACAGGTAAGAAGCACATTCTTACCGAACCTGAGCCTGCAGAGAAGACTGGAGTCCATGCCTCATGGGAGGCCGATGATGCATATGCCAAGGTCTGGCTATCTGGCACATTGGCTATTGAAATTGCCAATGACATTCTACATCAACCACAACCAAAGACATGTGGGATATCCTGGCGGCGACATATTCTCAGGCGAAGAACGGAACGAAGATCCTGCAACTACAACATGATATATTCACAATAAAGCAGAATGGCCGTCCTTTACATTCTCTCTATACATCACTGAGAGGGATGTTCGAGAAGCTCTATAGCTTCATGCCTCTTACCGCCACGCCAGAATAGCAGAAGACATACAGGAATGCGACGATGGTGGGTGTGTTTCTCGCTGCACTTGATCCAGAGTATGAGGCAGCACGGTCTCAGATTTTGGCAGACTCGACTATTCCTCCCATGGAGGAAGCCTTTCACAGATTGAGTAGGATCACAGTGCCTTCAGCAGCTGCGAGTCAGAATTCCTCAGCCATGGCGGCAAACAGAGGCCGCGGATTTCATCAACAGGGCCGTGGACGTGGACCTCGTGGAAGGGGTGGCCGCACTAGGCCAACATGCACATATTGTCACCGAGTCGGACATAATGAAGACACATGCTATTCGAAGCACGGATTCCCTGCATCTGCATGAGCCGCTGAGCAGATAGAGCCCCCATCTGCTGCTACCTTGGATCAACGATTTGATGATCTAGTTGCCCGCCTCAGGGGCATCATCCCACCATCTGGTCCAGCACCGACTACAGAGAGTCATACTGATGTTGCTGCTTCTGCCTCTGCATCTACTAGTACTTCAGGTAGTACACTTGCACTCCACAGTAGTAGATCTGATACACTGCCATGGATCATGGACTCGGGCGCTACACATCATCTATGTGGCGACCAGAGTCTACTTACAGGATACACTCAGATCCCTCCAGGACGGACAGTAGTGATTGCTAATGGCACGCATCCCCCTATCACTAGTCAGGGGGAGATTAGATTGACATCTTCTATGCAGCTTAAGAATGTCCTACATGCACCGCATTTTTCTATGAATCTGTTGTCAATTAGTCAGATTACGAAGGATCTCCATTGTCGAGCTATTTTTGATCCATCTTCTTTGATTTTTCAGGACATCCGTACGGGCAACGTGATTGGTCATGGCTATGAGCAAGGAGGCCTTTACCGTCTGAACCAGACCCCATTTGCCGGAACCACATCCTCTCCTGCTGGACATGTATCTCCTCTCCTGTGGCATCTGCGTTTTGGTCATTTACCGCTTCAGAAGTTGCGTCGAGTTCTACCCTATGGTCTCTCTCACACACCTATCCAGTATGAGGCATGTCAGTTGGGAAAGCATCACAGGTCGTCCTTTCCCAGTCGTCCAGGTCGGAGTAGTAACTCCAAATTTGAGTTGTTTCATATAGATGTCTGGGGTCCGAGTCGTGTTCCCGATCATCAGGGACACAGGTTTTATATTGTATTTGTGGATGATTTCTCGAGAGTGTCATGGGTGTTTCTTATGAAAAATAAATCTGAAGCAGGAAACATTATTATCCATTTTCTAAATGAAATTCAGAATGTTTTCTCCACATCTGTCAAACTTGTGAGAAGTGATAATGCTTTAGAGTTATGCACCCATACTTTGGCTAATTACTACTCCTCAAAAGGGATTATTCACCAAACCTCTTGTGCTCATACATCTCAACAGAATGGGATTGCTGAAAGAAAACACCGTCACCTTCTTGATGTCACAAGATCTCTTCTTATACATAGTCATGCTCCCTACTCCTACTGGGGTGATGCAGTTCTTACTGCATGTTACCTAATCAACCATATGCCCTCGTCTGTCTTGAATGAACAGATTCCTTTTTCACTCATTTATCCAGACAAGGATTTGTTCGCTCTTACTCCTCGTGTGTTTGGGTCAGTCGCATTCGTCCATCAGTTGTCACCTGGTACTGACAAGCTCTCTCCTAGGGCTGTCAAGTGTGTCTTTGTGGGGTACTCCAGAACTCAAAAGGGGTACAAGTGTTTTGATCCAGTGCGTCGGCGGTATATGATCAGTGCAGATGTTACATTTTTTGAATCTGTTATGTATTTTTCAGCATCTGGAGACATGCAGCTATCACCTATACCTCCTGATGCCATATTAATGGCACCACCACCACCATCGCCACAAACACCACCACCGCCACCACCACCGCCACCGCCACCACCACCGCCACCGCCACCGCTAGTATCTCCACTACCATTCCATTACACCCGCAGGCCTCCTCCAGCTCATGGTCCTGACCCGTCAACTAGCTCGCCTATGGTATGTAATGAAAATATTAATGTTGATGGATCTGGCGACATTTCTCAGCAGGATGTATTGCAGGAGCATGGTGAGAATACATATGATTTGGATGTTCCAATTGCTCTACGAAAGCCGAAGAGAAGCTGTGCCAAATATCCATTATCAGCAGCCGTGTCTTTTGAGAGGCTATCTGGAGACTTCAGGACGTTTGCATTGGTACTTTCAGCTACAGACATTCCACGGAATCATCATGATGCTTTGCAGGATGCTAGATGGCAGCTAGCAATGGAAGAAGAAATGGCGGCACTTCAATCCAGAGGAACCTGGAGCTTGGTTCCTATACCTCCATATGTCAGCCCGGTGAGTTGCAAATGGGTGTTTACAGTGAAGCACAATGCAGATGGTTCCATTGACATGTACAAGGCACGCCTTGTTGCACGTGGCTTCACACAGACATACGGGGTAGATTACCTTGACACATTCTCCCCTGTGGCGCGTCATTCCACTCTGCGGATCCTGTTATCAGTTGCAGTTGCTAGAGACTGGCCGCTTTATCAACTGGACGTGAAGAATGCATTTCTGTATGGCGACTTGCAGGAGGAAGTCTATATGCAACAACCACCTGGTTTTGCTGTTGAGGGGGAGTGTTCCAAGGTATGCAGATTACATAAGGCCATCTATGGCCTTAAGCAGAGCCCCAGAGCATGGTTTCAGAAGCTTTCAGATCTTTTTGAGAAACAAGGATATAAACGCTCCAATGCTGATCATTCCTTGTTTGTACAGAAGACGGCTAGAGGTATCACTGTAATCATGGTTTATGTTGATGATATCTTGATTACAGGTGATGATGAGCAGGGCATTAAGCAGGCAAAGGAAAGGCTGGGGACCGAGTTTGTCACCAAGGACTTGGGAGTCCTTAGATATTTTCTGGGGCTGGAGTTTGCTAGAAATCCATATGGATTAGTAATGTCGCAGAGGAAGTATGTTACAGATCTATTGAGTGAGACAGGTATGCTAGGGTGTCGACCTGCTACGACACCAATGGATCCTAGCATGAAGCTCTATGATGATGACACAGAAGAGGTGGACAAGAGAAGGTACATAGAACTGGTAGGCAAACTACTGTATGTCACGATCACTAGACCTGGTATATCATTTGCAGTGAGTCGTGTGAGCCAGTTCATGGAGCAACCACGTCAGGCCCATATGGATGCAATACACATGATTCTGAGATATTTAAAATCATCTCCAGGTGCAGGCTTGCTATTTAAGAAAGGAAAGGAGATCTCTATCACGGCATGTGCTGATGCAGACTATGCAGGATGCCCCAAGGACAGGAAGTCCACATCAGGATTTGCAGTCTATGTTTGAGATGCTCTAGTTTCGTGGAGAAGCAAGAAACAGACAGTGGTAGCTAGATCCAGTGCTGAATCCGAATACAGGGCTATGGCCCAGGCTAGCACAGAAATGATGTGGGTGAAATCTTTACTTGCAGATCTATGTCTTGATATACCTCTTCCTATGATGTTGGAATGTGACAATCGGGCCGCCTTGTTCATTGCAAATAACCCAGCCTTTCATGAGAGGACCAAGCACATTGAGGTTGACTGTCACTACATACGTGACATGGTTCAGAAGGGGTTCATTGCTACATCTCACGTCACATCAGAGAATCAGACTGCTGATATTTTCACCAAGGCATTACTTCGAGGCCCATTCCAGAAGTGTGCGTCCAAGCTGAGCATGATTGATATCTATGCTCCATCTTGAGGGGGAGTGTTGACGCATATAGAATAACTGTACCTCTTCGTTATTTTATTTTTCTGTTGTCCTCTTTATGTAATTTACCCATAGGCTACTCTCCTATATAAGAGAGCCTAGGGCTTATGGAATAGACCAAGCCATTCATTTTTTCCCAACATCCTAATCATCCAAAACTGGAAGATAGGAAAGAGTCCTCAAAAGGACTACTAAATAAAGAAAACACAGAATTCACTGATCAGGAAAGTTATCTGGTTATTGGAAAATTATTAGTGACAACTACGTTCATGATCTAACATAAATGTATCAACAAAAACTATACAAAAAATGTATCATCAGAAAATACTCACCATTTATTACTGTATTCCCACACACTCTTGTTTTGTGTATATATTAATGCTTGCTAGCCCTTCTGTTTCCTATGCACTCTTGTTTTGTGTATATATGCGTTCCACTCATGGAATGAAACCTTATCATTGAAACAAAAATCCAGGTTCACCATGGGAGACTTGCTGAAAACGATTCTCGTAGGTACTTTCAACAGCTTATTGATGGAGTTGACTATTGCCACAGCAAGGGTGTTTATCATCGAGATCTGAAGGTGATCCTTAAACTGCTTTGTTTTTTGGGATATTTTAAATTTTTGAAGGATTATTGATTATAATCTTATATGTAATTGCTGTGCAGCCTGAAAATCTTCTCCTTGACTCACTGGGAAGGCTTAAGATTTCAGACTTTGGTCTGAGTGCGTGGCCTGACCAAGTAATAATCCTTTTTCTTCTGTATGTGAAAAACTATGGATCTAAATAGTCTCAAGTGACTTCCTTCAATATATAGGGGGTTAGCCTTCTCAAAACTACTTGTGGCACTCCAAACTATGTTGCGCCTGAGGTAATCATCTTATCCTTGTGATTGATTGCCCCTCATAATTGATGTTTCCTATGATTATTTCTCAGCGATTGGTTGCCCCTCATAATTGAGGTTTCCTATGATTATTTCTCACAATTGCTTGCATTGAAGCTATTATAGTTCAAACTCTTGCTAATTTAACTTTCTCTTTAATAATGTTAAAGACAACTTTATGTTTTATCTTATTTTGTTATTACCCCTCAGGGCCCTTTATATACTTACCCGTTTATGAGTGCTCTAGGGTTTCAACCTATATAAGGACCCCTGAACCTCTTGAATAACTCAACTTATTGCATTTTTTCATCAATCTTCACATGCTATCAGAGTAGCGATCCTAGACCGGTGTTCTGACCTAGATCCCATCGGTTACTATCAGCCCCCTCGCCTCTGCGTAGCCGCCAACAACCCTTGTGCGAGCCCTCCTATTGTGTCCAGGGCCCCGCACATGACTTCGAGGTCACCGTCGCGCACGACTGACCTTACAAGTGCTGTCGGTGGCACTGCTCTACCCTCTCTAGGCCATTGCAGGCCATCCAGGCCCTGCTGCAGAGTCATCCAGGCCCTGCCGCAGACCATCCACCGGTGTTGCGTGGCCTAGAGTAGGGGCGGCACCGTAGATCTTCCGCTAGGCCTTCCAAGCCACAACAGCACCCCCGCTGGCCTAAACAAGCCACTACGATGTTCTCCAGCGACTCCAGGCCACTGCGAGCCCTCCTCTAGCATGCGACCAACCTCCAACACCACCATAGCCCTCCGCCAAACCACTGTAGGCACCTTTTGTACTACTGGGTTGCGCTGACATCTCCAACAGGCCTGAGTTGTGGCGTTCTAGCTACTCTTCGCTGCTACGAAAGCCCTAAAAAGGGGTTGAAACGGTGACCTAGGTCACACATATGCTTGATTAAAGCAATAAATCTTCTTTTAGGTCACTTTTTCTCGACCTCTGCGACCATGATGACGTCCACTGAGACCAAGCTCATGTACTCGACTTCTTCTATATGGTATGGGCACCTCTATCAAATTAAAGGGTATATAGAAAACTATGTGCTCTGATCTTAATCCTTCAAAGTGTTCGTTAACGGTCAGCGCAAGAATCATATCCTTACCAAGGATCCGCTCGAGGAGACAAACAAAGACTATGACACATGATATGCAGACAATTGCCTAGTTATCAATTGGATGGCCAATAGCATCGGCGAACCTTCTATACAAGGATTCCGCAAAGGCGATGTGGGAGATCTGGAACGAACCTACTCCCTGAAGACAATCAAATCTTGACTCTCTGATATTTACACGTGGATCTGGTCAACCATTCTGGGAGATTCGAGTCTTGTTCGAGTACTACATGATGCTAATTAGCCTTTTTGAGGAGATCCTGATTTTTAAGCCAGCTTGTTGTGATCAACATGTGAGAGAGCGAGCTGAATGGTTACCAATTCCTCTCTGGATTGCATCCACAACACAAATATGTGAAGGACCAGTTTCTGACGGCCGACATCCTGCCATCGATTGCGACCATCTTTGGTCGTTTGCAAGAACTCGAGACACCTGCTGAGCATTCTTCTACCATACCATCTGCAGAGGCTACTGCTCACTATGCATTGTTAGGGAATAAAAGGCAATAGAGCTTCCAGGGAGGACGAGGCCGTGACTTTGGTTGTAGATGTGACCGTAAATCAAGGCCTGGGCATGACTTTGGCCGCCACCATGGACGTGATTCTACTACTTCCCGGTATCCATGTGGGCACTGGAACCACACATTTGAGCACTGCTGGATAAAGTTTGGCATACAAACCAATGCCAACAACGCCTATGAGACAACCTCGTATTAGCCATCATATGATACAACAGAAGACATGCCCGATTAGCACTATACTGAACACATGCACCCTTTACAACTTTTGAATACTCTCGCCTGAGGCAGCTTTGCAGAACTCCAGCACCTCCACCAGTGGTAGTACTACATCTGGTCCCACTACTAGTTTGGTTAAACTTCAGGTACAATAGCCAACTCTGTTTCTACTTCCAACCCTGCTTGGATTATTGACTCAGGGGCATCCACCCATTTGATGGGAGAAGGTAGTCTGCTTACTTTTTCTTAACCCTCTACTTTTGTAACAACAGTTCGGGTTGCTAATGGAGCTCATTCCTCAGTGATTGCTGTTGGTAATGTAGAGTTTTCCTCCAAGCTCCGACTGATCGGAGTTCATTGTGCTCCTGCATTTCCTCTTAGTCTAATATCTATTCAGAAGCTATATACTGAGCTTAACTGTAGGGTTATTATTGATGACTTCTGTTGTTATTTTCAGGACATTCGGATGAGGCAGATTTTTGGTGGGGGATGTGAGAAGAATGATCTCTATTATCTTAACATTCCATCTGACTCCAGTTTTGTTGGTGCGGCGTCTATCTCCAACGATCCTATGTCTGCAAGCTGAAGCTCAATGGAGATGTATGGAGTAGTGATCTTTCCTCGTACCGCGTCACGAATGAAGTGACATTCCACCTCAATGTGCTTGGTCCGTTCATGGAATACATGATTGGTGGTAAGTTACGTAGCAGATTTTGTCACAGTATAAAGGTATGAGAATAGTGACAGGAAGTCCAAGTTCATGTAAAAAGGATACAAGCCAGTTGCTCTCACAAGTGGCTTGAGCCATTACCCTGTATTCTGCCTCTGCACTCGACCTATAGACCACAATATGCTTCTTGCCTTGCCAAGTAAACTGATTGACCTCATAGAAGAGTCCACGATCGGGAGATTTCTATAAATATTGAAGGATCCGAAGAACATTCTGTAAGTGACTGTAAAGGGGTCTCTCCATGTGCTGGCTGGTTCTGCTCACAACATATGATGTATCTGGCATAGTTACAGTAAGATAGAGTAGCTTACCCACTAGGCTTCTATACTTTTTTTTTTGAACCAAAAAAGGGGGAAACACACATTGGTGTCCGCCCCAAAAATATACTAGGCTTCTATATCAATAGATGTAGGATGCTTCCTCAATTTTGTAGGGATGCCATATGAATTGCATTCAGGTAGTTCAGCCTTATTGATATTGTCTAAGCAATACTTCCTTTATGAGAGATGTAGTCCCTTTGCGTTGCATTCACCTCAATGCCAAGGAATTAGCGGAGTTGTCCAAGTTCCTTCGTGACAAAGATCTTCTAAAGGAAGGTCTTGGTCTCTGAAATGCTGTGTTTGTCATCTCTAGTGACTACCATATCATCAACATAGATTGCAAGTATAATGGTGCAAGTAAACCATCTTTTGACGAAGATAGAATAGTCAGATGTCGTCCTCTAAAAGCCAAGAGTGTTGATCTCAGTGGTAACTCTGGCAAACCATGCCTAAGGGCTCTCCTTCAGGCCATAGATAGCCTTATGTAGTTGGTATGCACACTCCCCCACGACTAGGTAACTCGACGGCCGTATAATATAAATCTCCTCCTCGAGGTCACTATAGAGAAAGGCGTTCTTTACATCAAGTAGAAAGATGAGCCATGCTTTATTTGCTGCAACGGGAAAAATGGTGCGTATGGAACCCATTCTGGCAACTGGAGAGAAGGTCTCAAAGTAATCAACTCCATAGGTCTGCGTGAAGCCTTTTAATGTAGCTTTCAATATGTCAATGGACCCATCAAGAGACTGTTGGTCGTAAAGGCCCATCTGCATGCCTAGGATGAACTTTCAGGGGGCACGACACAAGATCCCACGCACCCTAGAAGATAAGGATGCCCATCTCTACATCCATGTATGGCTTATCACTTGCCATGGTCCTGCAATGCACTGTGATGATCTTGGGGAATGAAAGTGGCTATTAAGGCATATGCAAATCTCTTGTCACATCTAAATAAACCATTAGTAGAAGTAAATGTGATAGAGGGTGAAAAGTATATTGCCTTTTTAGTTTCTAGGGAGCTATAGGAAGCTCCTCAGGCACATCTGGGGCAACGGTGGTGGGAGTACTGGAAGAAGGCATACCATCCGACAAAAAAGGATTGTGCAATGGTACAGATCAGGTGCAGTGGTGTGTTTGCGTTTATAGACAATCGATGGAGGTGGTAAATCCAACGGGATGTTACCAACATTTTGTGTAAAGAAGCTCGTCTTTTCAAAGAAAGTGACATCCGTAGAAATATAGTATCGACATCCATTAGGATCATAGCACCTATAGCCCTTATGAGTGCGAAAGCACCAAGAAAAACACACTTGATAGCCTTAGGTGACAATTTATCAGAAGCATGGGAGTTATGACCAAAAGCAATGCACCTAAAAATCCTCAGTGGTAAAGGAAACGGAAACTCATTGGGGCATAGTAGAGAGAAAGGAATGCCCCTTTATGACAATTAACGAGACCTTGTTTATGAGATGGGCAACTATAAGGATGACATCCCCTCAATAGTACTTAGGAACATTCATATGAGTGAGGAGAGCCCGTGAAATATAAAGAAGATGCATGCTTTTCTTTTCCGCTACCCCATTTTACTAAGAGGTATACGAACAAGATGTCTGATGAACAGTCCCCTGTCAGGCAAAGAAAGACGTCAAGTCCTGTTGAGTGCACTCAAGAGCATTGTCGGTTTTAATAATTTGTACACAGGCAGAGAAAGAGGTTTTATCATATTGAAAGAATTTCTTGACAATCTTATTAATCTCCGAACATTCCTTTATTAGATAAATCCAAGAGGATCTACTATAATCATCCATAACAACAATAAAATATCTATGATCACTTTATGCTTGGACCATACAAGGTTCCCAAACATCACAATGGACTAATCCAAAAAGATTGGTATGACCTGACTCAACACTGATGGTAAATGTAGCTCGATGATGTTTCCCGAACTCACACGCCTCGCACTAAGGGCTTGAGTGTAGAGAGTTGAACAAACATTATGGAGAGAGCCTTGATAGAAGGATGTCCAAGGCGTAAATGCCACTAGAGCAGATCATCGGAGATGGACGTAGCACCAGTAAAAGTAGAATCAAAGAGTATGCCAAGATAATAGAGGTCATTCTTGTCATGCCCTCTCACTAAAAATCTGCCTCGTCCGGATGTCCTGAATATAGCAAAAGAATTCATCAAATATCACGTGGCAATTAAGCTGACTACAAAGCTTATATAAATGTACTAAGCCTTCTCCCACTATAAGTAGGGTAGGCTACATGGATTCTTGCTCAAATCCATGTTGAAAGATTTGACTATTTTTTTACGCTGGCCGTCGACTACCTAACACAACCCCTGCAAGAGTGCGATTTGAACCCTGGTCTTTTGTGTGGAAGACACACTGTACTACCACTAGACCATTAAGTGGGTACAAAGCTTATGAACAAAGAAAAAGTTGAGAGAAAAATCAAGAGCACAATGAACCCTAGACAGTCAGAGCTTGGAGAACTCTGTAGTTTCTACGGTAGTAACATGCAAATGAGCCCCACTGATGACTTGAACCGACTTCACCGATGATGAGGGTTCGGAGAAGGTTAACTAGCTACCTTCTCCTGTCAGATGAGTAGAGGCTTCGAAGTCAATGATCCAAGCAAGAACGGTAGTAGTTACAAAGTTGGCTATTGTACCTTAAGTGGTAGCCAAAGTAGCAGCGATAGTCTCACTTGTAGAAGGAGCGGGCCCGTGGTTCTGAATGATCTGCATCAGACGAGAGTAATTAGCAACATTGAGTTGGACCGTCTGTCAACTTGTATCTGGATCAGAAGATGCCTCTGCATCATCATAGGCATTCTCATAGGCACTATTGGCAAGATGAGGATAGCCAAACTTTTTTTTGAGAGGAAAAAGGGTGTGGTCCCAAGATTGGAACCCACCGCTGATTTATTCAATCAAGAAAAGATAACTAGTACATATATCCCAACTTTTGATCTGTTGGATAGCCAAACTTTTGCCAACATCATTCATATTGCAACCTTTCTTTTGCTAATACAACATTTGTTTTTACTGTTTTGGCCAGTATATATAACCCTAGGGGGTTCTTTGTAATTGGCCCCATATTATACTTGGAATTCTTATGAGAAATGAAAGTACAACATTTTCTTTTCATAACTTTTAAGATGCTATCAGAGCCAAGAGGTCTGTAATCCTAGAGGGGCCTCCCTCCTGCTCGATCTACACTACCACCTTCTATGACACCTCCGTTGCCTCAAGCCTTCAACATCCTCCATCACTCCAACACCCTCCATCGCCTCCAACAACAACAACATCGCCAGCAACAATAACAACATCGCCAACATTAGCAGCAATATCAATTAGCAACATTGCCAGCAACAACCACAACAACATCGCCAACATCAGTAGCGACATCAAAACCCGATTTCCGAACGGTTTTCCGCACTTACATGCATAATCGTGACAACCGACATCGCCTTCTGGCACCTCTATTTGTCACCGTTTGGTCCATTTAGACCTCCAGTTTAAAGTTTTGGCTATCGTTGGATTTCCTCCGGCCTCTTGTAAGGGCACTGGTTATATCATCTTTTCCTTAAAAATACAATAAAGCGAACTATTCCTTAGATAAATGTTTTGAGAATTGTTGTTTACGTCACTTCTTGCCCTAAGTTTGCTGTTTGAGGTTCCACTATTCGTAAAAATGTCCGAGGTTGTTGATTCTTTAACAAGTGAGTGAAATGAAGAATCCATTTTTGGCTCCATTATGAAATTGGATGGTGGCAGCTATGTGCTTTGGTCTCAATCTCTAATTGAATGTTAATGAAGGACATGACAATTACTACATCATTACCGATGAGGAATCGAAAGAGAAAACAAGCAAATTTGCATCATGGAAGAATAAGGCAATGGTAAAGGCATGCAAGGTTGCAAAAGTCGGTACTTGGTTTGTCGGGTCACTGACTAAGCATTAATCGACAGTCGGACGACTAATCAGATTTAGTCAGACTTTAATCTGCTTTGAATTTTATAATTATTTTAAATATATAGCTCATTTTTATACATATATTTACATAGTTTTTTTACAGTTGTATACTATCATAATAAACTAAAAGAAGTATTGAATTTAAATAAAACATCAAGCATATTATAATAAGTTTGTTTTTAAAAAAGAAAAACACAAAAAATATGGTATCTCCAAGCAAAAATTAGTTGACTAGTGTGCTTAGTCAGAATTAGTCGATACTTGGTCGACCTCCCCACTGACTAGACTAGTCGGACCTACTAGTCGGGCTAGCTGGGCGACTTTTACAACATTGAAGGCATGGATTATTAATAATTGTATTCAACATATTGCAAATGATATTGTGCACTACAAAACTGGCAAGTGCACGTGGGAAAATTTGCGACACATATTCAGAAGAAAAGAGTTATGCATGGATTCTTCATATTTATGTGGAGATGTCCTATATGAAGCATGATAATCGATCTCTGGCCACATACTACTCTGCTATGAACTCATGCGCACCACAATTAAATTTATACATGCCAATGTGTCAATGTGAGGATCAAAGGAAGTTCAGATGTTAACTTATGGCTGGTCTCTTCCTTGAAGGATTGGATCCTTGCTATGAAGCTGCTCAGTCACAGATGACTACTGTGTCAGAAATTCCCTCCATGGAGGCAACCTGCAATAGATTAGGTAGATTAGCAGTCTCACTGCCCACTCACGAAGTTAAAACTATTTCTGCCATGGCCACATCATCCAACAGAGGAAGATGTACTTTTGTTCGAGGGAGTGGGCGTGGTCGTGATACTTCAGGGCATTCGAAACTCCAATGCACATTTTGTGGTAGATCCGATAAAAAAATGATCGTTGTTGGAACAAACATGGAAAACCTAATGTTGCTCATCTAGGTATATCCAGCCTCACCAATGAGTTCAGTACCATCAACAGAGCATAATATGACGATCTGATATAACAACTCAATTAACATGGTGTGTCTACACCACATAACTCTACTCAGCTGAGTGGTTCCCACATGGAGACAGGGGCCACAACTTTTGCTAGTTATCCATCGGATATGTCTCCGCAGTATTTTGCATGTCATGATTTGTTTAAGCGCTCTGAGTGGCTTGTGGACCCTGGTGCATCTCACCATATCTTTGGCAATAAAAATCAGTTCTCATCTTTGCACGTTGTTTCACTAGGTTGATTCATCATGTTAGCGGATGGGAGATCCTCCCCAATCACGGGATAAGGGGGTATTAAAGTAGTTCCACATATTCGTCTGGAGAATGTTCTTTTAGCTCATGAGTTTCCCATGAGCTTGTTATCTGTGTCAAGAATTACTAAGGAACTAAATTGCCGAGCTATTTTTGATCCCTTATCTCTCACTTTTCAGGACATGCTAACATCCATGTGATTGGATGTAGCCATGAACAAGGGGGTGTATACTGCTTGATGCAATCTTTGTATGCTGGTCATGTGTCTACCACTTTTGGGGGATCGTCTTCTTTTGTGTGGCATCTTCACCTTGGTCATCTACGACTACCAAAATTGAGAAGGGTTCTATCGTAGATTCCTGCATCTGCTTCTTTTCAATGTGAAGCATGCCAACTTGGAAAACACCACAGAGCTTTGTTTCTAAGCAATCCTAGTCATGTATCTAAGTCTGACTTTAATCTTTAGAGCTGCTTGATTGTTGCATAGAAACTGCATGGGAAGTGGTACCTCAACTGTCAGATCAGTCAGGACTGATCTTACCCACATCATCTCTGTGCTCCCCTGAGCCATGGCTATGTATTCAAACTCCGCGCTGGATCTAGCAACCATAGTCTGCTTCTTGCTCTTCCATGACACGAGTGAACTCCCAACAAAAACTACAAAGCCAGAGGTAGACTTCCTGTCTCTAGGGCATCCTGTATAATATGCATTTACACAAACCGTTACCTCAAGAGGTGGACCTTTGCTGAATATAAGACCAGTACCCGGTGAAGTCTTCAAATATATTAGAATCATATGAACAACATCCATATGCACTTGTCTGGGCTGCTCCTGGAACTGGCTCACCTTGCTCACATCAAAGGATATGTCTGTCCTGATGATAGTAGCATAGATGAGCTTCCAAACAAGCTACATATATCTCCTTTATCTACCTTCTCAATGTCTTCATCATGTAATCTCGTGCTCGAATCCGTAGGGGTTGCAGCATGCTTGCATCCTGTCATACCTTTCTCAAGTAGAAGATCAATCACAAACTTCCTCTGAGTCATCACAAGACCACTTTGGTTCCTGGTAGGGCTGCCAGAAAATTCTCAGGTTCGATATTCGCTCAGGTTCGATTTGATAATAGTTCGATTCGATCCTAAACGAATCGAACCTTGTTAGGAAATCGGAAGCGAAAGTGGAAACGATAAACAGAGCATAGAAATAGAGATAAACATGAAGAACACAAAAGATTTTACGTGGAACCCTACTCCGTGAGGAGCGGGATGAAACCACGGGAGAAGCCCTCAACGGGGCGTGTTTGTCTATTGACTTTCTCAATGGATACAGGAGGTCTGGGGCTCCTTATATAGCCTCTCCAGAGCCTCCTAGTCCCACCAGTGGACAATGTGGGACTAAACACTGGATGGGGTAAATGGATCTCCTCCAGGATCCATTTACCCTGCTACAACACAATAGGCACATACAACTTATACTCCAACACTCCTCCTCAAGCTGGAGCATGCAATGCTCAGCTTGGACAAACAGAAAGAAACTCAACTCAACGCTACAGGACACTACGGACAATATCAACCCAACGCGCACATTGCTGCAGTCGAGGACGTTGCTTCTCATGCCGTGCAGGTGAGGAGGACGAACGGGCTGGAGTGTGAGTCAACTGAAGACTCGGAATCTGACCATCGAGTCTGAACTGCGCCTGAATTCTCCTCGTTGGAGAACTGGGTCTCTCCCATCTGGCTCAGAGAATGGTGCACTGCTCTGGTGTACCTATGATACCACATGAAAACCCTTGCCCTCAAGGGAATGGTCCTCTGCTCTGGAGTCCCTATGGCTCACATGAAAACTCTGGCCGAACAATAACAAGAATGATGGGGACCTCGAACTGATGATGGCAACATATGCTCATCTGAAAATGACCGCACACTCGTGCGTGTCTGAAACTGGACTCGGAACTATCTGATGTCGAGTCTGAAACTGGATCTGAACCGTAGAGTCTGGAATCTGATCGGTCTGGAAATCTGAATCTGCATCTGGAATACAAGACCTGTAACTCTACATATATACTACCCCTTTCTTCCATACTGGTCGGAAAACAGAGAAATCGACCAAGTTGGGAGAAGACAAAGAGATACATAAATGTGGGAATGTAAAACAAAATAAACCGTTACAAAATTTTCGGCTTCTCAAATCATGAATTTTGGCCGTTTCATTTTTTACGGCTCTTTTTTTCATTTTTTTTTTAAAAATAAAGACATCGGCCCCTTAGGGTTTCCAGATGGGAACCCTTTTTCATCTTAGCGCCGCCCCCCCAAACAAAGGGGCCTTCGACCTGTGCGGGGAAGCGGCTGCCGACCAGGAGGGCATGCGCTAACTGCAGCTTCTCTCGTACGTCGCCTGTACGAGCGGAGATGTCCGAGGGAGGCGGGGGGGGGGGGGGTCTCGGCGATACCTAAGGGGAGCAGCACCGACGAGGAGAAAGGAGACGCTCGCCGCTTGGAATAGTGGATCCGCTTGGAGCCGCACCGCCTGCGGGAGGCCTGGGCGCGCGAGGAGCGCCTAGGCTACGTCGACCTTGCCGCACCGCCTGCTGGAGGCCTGGTGTTCGCCGCTGCAAGGAGTAGGGCGGCGCGAGATCGTGGAGCGACCTGCGAGGGCTATGAGCCCTCGCCTGCTTGAGTACTCTGCCTGCGCCTTCTTCTATGCCGAGAGGGGGGGCGCCAAGTGCTATGTGGAAGCTGCGCCATATCTGCGCAGAGGTTGGGGTGGCGATAGTAGCCGCCTGGAGCCAGGAAGGGGCTTCATCCATGTGGGCGCAAGTGCCTGGGGATGCCCCTGGGGGACCCTCGCGGCCTGGGGCGGCGTGCGCAGGGCTCGTATGCAGGGCTGGGAGACGCGCCTGGGTGTTGTCTCTGCACGCGATGAATAGGTGCGCCTTTTGGGGTGCGCGTGAGAAGCATTTTGGCGCGTGGAGTGCCGCTGCCTGGGCGATGGGATTGATGTCGGGCACGCCTCTTGGAACAGATCTGGAGTATGCCGTCTGAATCTGGAAGTTGGCAAGGAGGGCAGGACATAGCTAGATGCGGCCAGGAAGGAGATCGTGATACCTGCACGAACGATCCCGGTGATCTGCGACTCCAACCTTGAATTAGGGTTTCAAAGAGAACCTGAGAACATGATATTGAACTGGAGCCAATCTGAACACAATACTTGAATCTCGAAAGAAAAATATAAACATAAATCTTCAACAATAATCCCACGAGATTCGAACCCGCTCTGATACCATGTTAGGAAATCAGAAGCGGAAGCGGAAACGATAAACAGAGCATAGAAATTGAGATAAACATGAAGAACACAAAAGATTTTACGTGGAACCCTACTCCGTGAGGAGCGGGATGAAACCACGGGAGAAGCCCTCAACAGGGCGTGCTTGTCTATTGACTTTCTCAATGGATACAGGAGGTCTGGGGCTCCTTATATAGCCTCTCCAGAGTCGCCAAGTCCCACCACTGAACGATGTGGGACTAAACACTGGATGGGGTAAATGGATCTCCTCCAGGATCCATTTACCCTGCTACAACACAATAGACGCATACAACTTATACTCCAACAAACCTTAACATAACTTTGGGCTCGTTTACATAAATGAACCGAACCTTGCAATGGTAGGTTCGCTCAGGTTCGGTTCATTAATACTTCGATAAAAATAAATATATAATAAATAAATATACATATATAATATGATTTGGGGAATGTGACCTCATATAAAGCTCATAAGTCACAAATAACCCTTATATATTAATTTATATTCAATTCTCAGAAAACAAAGGACCTAATATGAAAATTGTCCCAAAACCCTAAGTTCCCTAACATTCCTAATCCGTCACAGCCGCTTCTCCTCTTTTCTCTTCCATCTTGTCTACCCACAATCGACGTAGCCCCTCCTCCTCCTACCTAGCAGCCATTGCATCCCTACTCCTCCAGGCAACCGTCGGCGTCGCATCCCCTCCTCCTCCTAGCGGTTGCTGCTCCTGCTCCCCCTCTCCACGATGTCGCCGCACCTGCTCCCCCTCTCCAAGCGGGCACCGCAACCCTACCCCTCCCAGGGCGAGCGCCAGCGTCGCAACCTCGCCTCCTCCTAGCGGTCGCTGCGCCGCTCCCCCTTCCACGCGGCTGCCGCACCCGCTCCCCCTCTCCAAGCAGCCGTCGCAACCCTACTCCGGGCGAGCGCTGGCGTCGCAACCCCTCCTCCTCTAGCGGTCGTTGCTCCCGCTCCCCCCTCTCCACGCAGTCGCCGTATTTGCTCCCCCTCTCCAAGCGGCTGCCGCAACCCGACTCCTTCATTCAACTGCCGACGTCGTAGCCCCTCCTCCTAGTGGTCGCTGCTCTTGCTCCCCCTCTCCACATGGCTGCCGCATATTTTTTTCTAAGGTTTGCGTCGATGTCATTTTTTTCCATTGCTGCACCTGCATATTATAATTAGATTCATAAGTAAGAATATAAATTAGTAATTTTTCTCCATGATTTGTGGTCATTCAACTGATATTGTGGAGGCACCATTTCAATTCCTGATATATGATTTGTGGTCATTCTCCAGTATAGTAGTATTGCATTAAATTGCGGAGGCACCATTTCAATTCCTGATATAAGAGGATGAATATCTCAAAAATTTAAAATACATGTTTTTTTATCATGTGATATGTGAAATATTATTGGTTAAGAACCATTATATATTGAACCATTGGTAATTTTTATTGTATATATGTTCAATTTTTGAAATCTTGTGCCCATTCACTTTGTATATAATCGAACCCTTAACGAATCGAACCGAACCTTAGCGAACCAAACTTGTGCCCATTCACTTTGTATATAATCGAACTTTTAACGAACTGAATCAAACCTTCGCGAGCCTCAATCGAACCGAATCGAACCTGAACATGATTTTAATCTTATCGAATCGAACCAAACCCGAACCTATATGCCTACTAAACGAACCGAACCGGACCCAAGTAGGTTCGCTCAGGTTCGGTTCGTTTACACCCCTAGTTCCTGGTGAACTCTAATACAAGAAAGTAAGGCAGACTGCCAAGGTCCTTAGTTACAAATTGCTGACCTAGGAACTCCTTAGCCGCCTAAATGCCCTACTCATCATCATCCGTGACAATTATGTCATCCACATAAACCAGAATGACAACTGTACATCTCTGTGTCCTCTGAACAAAAAATGAATGATCTGCAGTGGACCGCACAAACCCTAGATGCTCTATCAACTCAGAAAGCTTCTGGTACCAAGCTCTCAGACTATGCTTCAGACCATAAATGGCCTTGTGGAGTCTGCACACCTTCTGAGACTCCCCCTCAGTAGTGAATCCTAGTGGCTGCTGCATATATACTTCCTCCTGTAGATCTCCTTAAAGAAAAGTATTCTTCACATCAAGTTGGTAAAGTGGCCAGTCCTGAGTCACAACAACTGATAGAAGAATGCACAAGGTCGAATGTCTAGCCACCAGAGAGAAGGTATCCTGGTAGTCCACCCCATACGTTTGGGTGAACCTTACACTACGAGCCTCGCCTTTTAACGATCCACACTGCCATCTGCTCGTTGCTTCACTGTAAAGATCCATTTGCACCCCACAACAGACATACCTAGGGGAGCATAAATAATGCTCCATGTACCACGAGATTGTAAAGCGACCATCTCCTCCTCTATGGCAAGTCGCCAACTACTGTCCTGTACTGCCTCCTGGTATGTTTGTGGGATAGTGATAACAGATAGTCCTACTATAAACTTTCTGTACTCCTCTGAAAGATGACCCAAGGAAACATGAGCCGTTAAAGGGTACGTGACGTGGTTACGACGCGGCTTCCGCAGGCAATAGGTACATTAAGATCATCGACCTCTATGTTCTCTTAAGGGGGTATCTATTCCTCCTGGACAATATCATGTGATACAAGGATGCCACCATTGCCATTAGTAGAAACAATGTGTTCAGTACATTCCTGAGGCATGCTGGATGACGGCGAAGGTGCTTGAGCATATGGTCGAGTAGATGGCCTGCGAATATAAAACTGTTGTAAAAATTGTGTCGGGGTAGAGAATGGTAGAGGTGGTGGTAGTGAATGTGAATGAGATGACCGTGGTGAAGGATATGGTTAGATCCTCAAGCGCATCACGGAAGCGTGGGCGTCGTATCGAATACGACGAGGAGCGACTAGTCGCACTAGTTGCTCGATGCAACGGAATTTAAAAAATTTTCATGCGACGAAACCACATGATCCAAGAACACTTCTCGGGTCGTTTCGTCTAAACCACAAACACGTAATAGGATTACCTCTTGAAGCGTGCTTGCGATCGAGTCTCTAAATGAAGAGACCTCCTGTCTCAAGTCCGATCCGACGGAGGAGACGCCTTGCGAGTGCGGGGATGAATCGCGTGCTTCTCGCAATCCATGTTGATGATCCAAGCGGCGGATCTCCTGATCTCGACACACAAGATCCGACGTCTTCTTCACGAGCGAGGCGCACCGAAGCAGACAGAGATCCACGAGCAGTCGATCGGGCAACATAACGACGACGCTGCGGCGTTGGAGAACCTCTTTAGGGCATCCATGGTGGACGACCATGAGAGGAAGAGAGATGAAGTGTGGGAAGAGAAGAGAGAGAGATGTGCTACAATATCATGTGTACTCTTGAGAGCATAGTATGCCTCTCTATTTATAGGGTTTTGGGATCCATGGATCTCAATCCGTAGGACGTATAAAATCAATGGATGAGATTGATTTATGTCTAATCCAATGGTCAAGATTGTTGGTAAAAGCCAACAACTTGTGATTTAATTTAGATCAAATATATTTGACAAATCAAATATACATCAATCCTAAATTAGATCAAACAATTAAGGAGAAAATAGCATGGAGATTACTCCCCATAAGGAAAGGGTGGGACGGCTACCACATTCATTGTGGGAATGTATAGCCGTCCACCATGTACTCATGGTGGAGGCAATCTCATGCAATCTCATGAGATTGCATATCTCCATGAATTTCTCCCATAATTTCCAACAACTTTTGCTGAGATTTATTCTTCAAAAATAATTCATAATTAATTTTGAGAATATTGCAATCTTGACATTGGAAAATTGTGAATTACATTCACAACCCAAAACAAAATATAATTTAAATTTTCAATTAATTACACAATGTGTATCCAACACACATCAATAATTAATTAAGAAATATAAATTATAATTAGCTCTCTCTAATACATTATAAATCATATTTATAATATATTATGAATAATATGGATAGTGCTATCCACATTAATCATATCCATGATAATTAAATCATATTTAATCATCTTGGATCTCTATTCTCATGTTCCCAAATAATATGAATCACATTCATATTATTCACATCTTTGACAATTAAATCACATTTAATTATCTTAGATAACTCTCTTTATAATATGAATCGAATTCATATTAATCATGGTAATTAAATCACATTTAATTATCTATTTTCTCAATGCTCGGATACATTTTATCAACAATGAAATTATCCTGAACTCTTTCAAGGATAATGCGCTTTCTCCGCAAATATTTGGAGACAAGGACAGGGCGATTATATTATTCCACGTATAGTGACATCTCAAATCCAGATCTCGGGCCTCCCATAGATGCTTGATTAAATCAAGACCGCAAATCTAATCTTCTCATTGTATCTGAATCACATTCAGATCAATGTCCAACATTTGGATCAAGATCAGATTACTTCTCTACTGAGAGGAGTTACTAAAATCCAGACCCGTTTCATCACTCCATAGGAATGGAAACGTCATAGTTATACAATCGTTTATGATCACATCACCCTCAGGTATTCCCAATACCTGTACATCCTGCATACTGGAAGACTCAGAATAAACCCGAAGTATTCGATCAACTTTATACTGTCTACTTCAGGGTTTTATCTGTAAGTTTCTCATTTTGATCATTGTGAGTTGGTATCGATCATATACTTTCCAAAAGCATATATCATACCTAGGTCTTGATCATATACTTTCCAAAAGTATATATCAAACCTACAAATTCAGTCAAGCTTCCAAAGCGAGACGACCGTGCGCACGGAATTTGTTTCTTCCCAACATCTCATGAGTGAGCTCATGTCTTCTGGTTTAGTAGTGAACCTGTATGATCCCTTTGAGAGATCGTATTACTCATATGCCCTTATATGCACACCAGCGCGCCGGTGTATAGACCTTGATTAGGTCATCAACCTATTGGTCTCCCAAATGTAAATACTCAGACATATAGTAACACATCTGTCTCCGGTCAGATGATGCGTGCCTATATCTAGGACTTTGGTTATCTCGATCTCGTTAAGTCAACTCTTTGACCTAACTAATCTGACACCTCTGAATCTATATTCCTATGCAGAGGACCTGCATCAAGAGGTCGGTCAGATATCAACCTAACTGAGAAAGGATTGCCATCTCCTACTCAGGCTGGAGATCATCTCTTAACAATCATTTGACGGTGCTTGATGAGTCCTCAATCTAACTCTTTAGATATTCATCTAAGCACCAGCCTCTATGATTCAATAATTGAATCAACAGCTGTATGATCATTAAGATGGCCATGGTACATAACCCTAATTGTACTAAGGGACCTATTATGCAAATTATATATTCTTCATTTCAGATTAGGGAATGATATTTGCAATATTTATTGCATAATGACTCGCCGTGAGCTCACATGTCCAACAATCTCCCACTAGCCCAAAGAGCCATTAATGGGCTAATCATTTAAACCCACACTCATGTGACAATCATAGGCTATTTAGAAAATATCTAGGTAAGCTGATCAGTCACTCTGTTCTCAAGAGACTACGCCAAGTCCTTTTACGGCACTTGCATATCCCCTAGTAACAGTGCTTGCATCCAATGCGAATGTTGCATCTTATGCAACCAATACTCAATTTTGTTATAGTGTCCTTGACACTATACCTCGATAATTATTTTAACCAGTATGCCTATAATCCTTATCAGAATACCTTTATTCCTAGAAATCTCTATCTCCTAAGGTATCTACAGTTAAGACCCTTATAGATCACTATCTACAAGGTCTTGAACTTTTGAAGATAAGACTTTGAGATCACTATCTCTAAGTTTCATCATCTTTGAAGATATTGTTATTACTGCAATCAAGTGTTTTGTTCCATAGTAGGATTAGTAACAGCTTACTACTCCCACTACATGGCAGACATCTGGCTCTTTTGCACATCTAGCATACACTGAGCTTCTCGTAACTGATACACTAGTGCAAGCAGTTCTAGCATTCACTTCCTCAACTCTCTGAGGTGCTATCCCTTTAGATAGGTTACCACCATATCTTAAGGGAAGGAAGCCTTTCTTGGATTTTTCCAGAAATTGGAATAAGTCCAAGGTGTATTACTAATGTGACGGTCCCAATATCCTATTCTCTTTACTTCTGAACAACTTCAGAACTAAGATCTAAGAGGTACCGTTGAGATCATGTCTCGAGGTATGGGATAACCAGATTATAAAACACTTATTATTATCATCCTTAGATCATTCCAAATGATTAGGATAATATCTACATTTAGCATGATGAACATAATGGCACTTCCACTAAGCTTCACATGGTTCATCAAGATTTTATCTGAAATCATAACATTTATAATTTCATCAAATCTTATGTTCCAACTACAAGAAGCTTATTTGAGTCCAAAGATGGTCACTGAAGAGCAAGTCTCTTCGCAAACAATGTCTTCTCTTCGGTGTGTAGTTCATGGCTACGAACCATGCTTTGAAGGTCTCTATCTTCTCATCAGGTTCCCTCTTTCTCTTGAAGATCCATTTACACCTTAATGGGTCTTACCCATATAGGTGGATCCTCGAGGGTCCATATACAACACTTGTATATGAATTCTACATTAGACTTTTATTGCTAACATCCATCTTTCCATGTCATGATCCTCAAGAGCTTCATCACCTGATGTCCGATCATTTTCAGACTTAACTGACACATGGAATACATCCTCAAACTTATTTGAAGAAGTATTAGTGTTACATCTTCAATTATTCATTTAATTTCCGATTTCAGGAGCCTCATTATCTTCTCAAGATTAAATGAGTTCCTTTACTTCATTTTCATCTTGATTCTTAAGAGAGTCATCCTCTAAGAATCACATTCTCAGAGATGAGATCCTTTAAGAATCTCAAGGTCATAAAGTAGATATCCAATACCATCCTTTATTTTCCTAATGAAGTAGCACTCTCCAGTGCCAGATTCCAGCTTAATTATATGGAACCTTATTAAGGATATATAATGTAGTCTCTACCACATATACATATACCTGGAAACTAAGAGATAATTATGCTAAGATTTATCATCAATCAAATCATGTCACACATGATCAATTGTATCTCCCTACAACTCTATTGAGTTAAGGTTCATTAGGAGGATTGAGATAGGAATGATATTCACATCTCCATAAGGAATTTCTTGAATTCATCTAATAGGTACAAGCTACCATGGTTAGATCAAATTCATTTAATCTTCCTACAAACTTTGGTTCTAAACCAAAATTGTGAAATCTTTGAACATTTCAAAGGTTTCTAAGTGAAGAGAAGAAATCTCATATCACAAATAATCATCAATAGATATCACATATCCATAATGTTTACTATGATATAGATGATTCACATACATCAATATGTATGAGATCCTGAATACCTTAACATCTTACTCCATTCCAAAGAAAGGTGTATTGGACAGTTTTACTTTGAATACAATATTCATAAGTATGCAAGTTTTGAAATTTTAGACATTCTAAAGTTTCATCTCTTACTTGCTCATTGATCTCATCAACAGACATATGTCCAAAACATGATGCCAGATCATTGTCAAATGATCTATATCCTCCTATTGATCTTTAAAGGTTTAATTTTCAGTATTAGAAATCTTAATGAACCATTCATTAATTTTCTAATTTAGCGGAGTCCACTAGATGTTAGATTACTATCTGAAATATATCCATCATAACTCTCTATGATAGGTTTATTCCAGAATTCATGTTTATTTTCAACATTTAGAAAATATACTATGAGTGTATTCTAATATCCAGGTCACAGAGACATTCTCTAAGACTAAGGGCTCCCACTGAAAATATGAAGTCTATTGATCCAATGGAAATTGTTGCAACAATTGCATCATTTCCAATATGGATGACCATTAAACCTTAAGATCAAATTTCTAATATTCTAATACACATGCAACCAATTGCAAGTGTCATTAGAAAATTGAGATACAATTATTAGACTTTATCTTATCAAATAAGTAAGTCAATTTCAATGATTATATGTAGATTATTCTGATGTACTATCCGATTCCTTCTCTAAGGATTCTAGATAGATTTAATAGTCATACTATCAACACATCAACATATTGCAGCATTGGCATTCATCCAACTCTTTGGATGTCACATGGAAGTCACAGAAGTACAGTCAACTCTTTGACTTTCTTTCGTACTTGGGTCCAACCCATGCTTCCACTGCGCTCCCTTTATCTATAAGCAACCATTGCTCAAGACAAAGGATCTCTTATGTCAAAATCAAAAATTTCAATATAAGAGTATTTCAACATGCTTCATTAAACTCATACAATATGAATATTATGAAGCTTCATGAATGACTATAGTTTAGATAGTAGATTGATGACACTCATCGTATCTACATCCATTTAAAACTAAGGTTCAGGTAGGTACTCAAACAATTTGAATACATCATCTCCTATAGAGCCACCATTCTGTATAATGCAGAGAACCATGTCATTCATGATTATATGTCGAGAGCACATGTGTATGCCAAAACATCTTCTTAGATTTTATAAGGATTATTTGATAATTACGATCATTATCGACATGTCACTTCAAAAGTACATTCGATGGGATCAAGACTTATAGAGACATACAAACCTTAGGGTTTTAGCCCTGTTGTCTATTTAATTATCATTCCTCATTATTATGAGGAAACTTGCACATTGCAACCACATACATTATGTGTTCAATTGCAAGTACAATATCTGGATCATAGGTCCAATCCATGATATTGTACTGGTTATTATTGAGTATAACATTGAGTGGGATTAAAGAAGGATTATCTGAAATAAGAAATTTGCATAAATATATAAATATATATTTTACTTTGATTTAGGAATTTTTATATCAAAGTTGTCTTGCCTTGTCAACACTGAAAGTTCATTCCCTTAATCACTTTCAATGTAAGAGATATACTTATCATTATATCTCAACAAGATATGGGATCTCCTTCCTTATCTTTGTTACATCCCAATAATATGAGAATCTGCAACTCCGATAAAAAGAAGCGGGAACACATTCCGCCTTACAAGTCCAACTTGCATCTCCCAATTCGGTCTTTAACACCCGGGCCCACCACCCCTAAGGTGATGTTGACCCGTCATTAATTGAACCAACCGTCAACAGGAATTGAACTCGCTATGCGCAATCCAATATCGCCCAATAATATGAGGATCCGATATTGGGGTCACTACGCATACGACCTTACTCTTTCGAGAAGCAAAGAGCCCGATCCAGATGCGCTTTCATATAGGAGCTGTCACTTCGGACATGCGTCTCCTACATACAATCCCTGGTGACGGAAGCCTTCACCTTGACGGGAGACCATGGATGTCACTTATGTGATCCTCCGTATCATATTCAAATTCTAATTAATTATCATGAATCATATTCCCATAATTAATTCTTCCAAGGGAAACACACATCTATTCATAATAGAGTGTTTTTTAATTGGATATAATTAACTTAATCATATTAAATTAATTTTCAATCCAATTCAATCAACAAACTTGATTTTACTTGAATATATGGTATTATCTCAAAATACGTATTAATTCGAATTTTAATAATTAGAAAATACATCATGATCTCTCAGGCATCATTCGTTCCCTACCCGCTGTCATGGCCACTACCGACGGGAGTGGGACGAACCGTATACGTTGCAACCCGCTACCCCAGCGATCCCCGACTAGACACCATATCCGCCTCGGGAAAAAATAATGCCGAGTCAATCACTTTGTACTTGAGATGATCATCGGTTCTTCAACCGAAATTATACCATATAGTAATAATCAAAACATTTTTGATTATAAGGAAATTTGCTAGACAAATTCCCAATCCTATTCAAGCAAGGAGTTTGATGATTGCGTTTCCAATTTTGATCTAGATCAAATCTAATCAATCTATTGGTTGAGGCCAAGTCAATTAAGGAAATAATCATCATCAAATATTTCTCAAATATTTTCCATAATTATTTCATGAAATTAACAATTAATTTCACTAATTGACAATCACATGATTCTTGATTAGAAAAGTAATTTCAGCAGTGACCCCTACTTACTAAAATTAGCATATCTCAATCAATTTAAATCCAAATTAAGCAAAGTAAATTTCCGAAGTTTGCTAATTTGATTTACAACAGAACCTATGTGATTTGCACGCATTTCAAGGCGTTTCTAAACAGTAATTAACTCCTTAATTATGCTAAGATTCGCAGTTCCCGTAACAGTGAATACATGTTCATTAAAACGACCATATCTAGAGCAAACGAAATCCAAATTACGTAAACTCAGATCCTATGGTTTCCTTATTTAATAGGGAACAAAATCCAAGTATTATTTTCGTGTTTAAACAATTTAAACAGGGCCGAAAATAATTACTAAACAGAGATGCGAAAATGAAATGCGATAAAACTTTCGCAACCCTAACGAACCCAAGTCGCCTTCGGTTTTATGGATCGTATCCAAAACCTTCGACCTAAGGCTCTGATACCACTTGAAGGATATGGTTAGATCCTCAAGTGCATCACGGAAGCGTGGGCGTCGTATCGAATACGACGAGGAGCGACTAGTCACACTAGTTGCTCGATGCAGGGGAATTTAAAAAATTTTCATGCGACGAAACCACATGATCCAAGAACACTTCTCGGATTGTTTCGTCTAAACCACAAACACGTAATAGGATTACCTCTTGAAGCGTGGTTGCGATCGAGTCTCTAAACGAAGAGACCTCCTGTCTCAAGTCCGATCCGACGGAGGAGACGCTTGCGAGCGCGTGGATGAATCGCGTGCTTCTCGCAATCCATGTTGATGATCCAAGCGACGGATCTCCTGATCTCGACACACGAGATCCGACGTCTTCTTCACGAGCGAGGCACATCGAAGCAGACGGAGATCCACGAGCAGACGATCGGGCAGCGTTGGGAGAAACGTTTTTCATACCATAGAAGAGACCCTAGGGATCTCTTATATATGAGAAAAGCCCTGGGTTAATTACATAAGAGAGACATACCAAAAATAGAAAACTAACATAATTATCTCAACAATCTCAACACTCCCCCTCAAGCTGGAGCATAGATATCTATCATGCTCAGCTTGGTACAACACTTCTGGAAAGGACCTCTAGTAAGTGCCTTGGTGAAGATATGAACTGTCTGATCTCCAGTAGAAACATGAGTGGTGGATATGAGACCTTTCTGAATCATGTCGCTAGTGTAATGGCAATCCACCTCTATATGTTTAGTTCGTTCATGGAAAGCAGGATTATTGGCAATAAACAGAGTTGCTTGATTATCACATAACAACTGCATAGGAAGAGGAACCTCAACAGCAAGGTCCGTCAATATGGATCTAACCCACATCATCTCTGCACTTCCCTGTGCCATGGCCCTGTATTCAGATTCTGCATTGGATCTTGCAACCACTGTCTGCTTCTTGCTTTTCCATGAAACAAGGGAGTTGCCTACAAAAACAACAAAGCCAGAAGTAGACTTCCTGTCTTTGGGGCACCTTGCATAATCTGCATCTGCACATGCAGTCACCTCAAGGGATGTATCCCTGCTGAAGATAAGACCAGTACCAGGTGAGTTCTTCAGATACCTCAAAATCATCTGAACCGCATCCATATGCACCTTCCTGGGTTGTTCTATGAACTGGCTAACTTTGCACACTGCAAAGCAAATATCTGGTCTGGTGATTGTGGCATATAAGAATCTCCCAACAAGCTCTCTGTATCTCCTGCTGTCAACCTCTTCAGTGTCATCATCATACAATCTCACACCTGGATCCATAGGAGTAGTAGCAGGTTTGCATTCTGTCGTACCTGTCTCAGAAAGCAGATCCATCACAAACTTTCTCTGGGTCATCACAAGACCACGCTGATTCCTTGCAAACTCCAGTCCAAGAAAGTATCGAAGAGTGCCAAGATCCTTGATCACAAACTGCGTACCAACGAATTCCTTGGCAGTCTGAATGCCCTGCTCATCATCCCCTGTGACAATGATATCATCTACATAGACAAAATAGCAATGGTACCTCTCTGTGTCTTCTGGACAAAAAGTGAATGATCTGCAGTAGACCGTACAAACCCCTGTTGCTCTATTAGCTCCGATAGCTTCTGGTACCAAGCTCTAGGGCTCTGCTTAAGGCCATAAATCGCCTTATGGAGCCTGTATACCTTCTGAGACTCCCCCTCAGTAGCAAACCCTGGTGGCTGCTGCATAAAAACTTCCTCCTGTAGATCCCCATATAGGAATGCATTCTTCACATCAAGCTGATAAAGAGGCCAATCCTTGGAAGCTGCAACTGACAGAAGGATACGAAGCGTTGAGTGTTGGGCTACAAGGGAAAAGGTATCCTGGTAGTCCACCCCATAGGTTTGGGTGAACCCACGTGCCACAAGTCTCGCCTTGTAGCGATCCACACTGCCATCTGCTTTGTGCTTGACTGTAAATACCCACTTGCAGCCGACTACGGAGGCACCCAAAGGAGCAGGCACAAGACTCCATGTACCCCGCGACTGCAAGGCTGCCATCTCCTCTTCCATAGCCATGCGCCACCTATTGTCCTGTAACGCCTCCTGATATGTTCGTGGGACAGTAACTGCAGATAGTACCACAACAAAGCGTCTGTACTCTTCTGAAAGATGATCCAAACTAACATGTGCAGCAAGAGGGTAAGTAGCACACTGACGACGAGGCTTCTTCAAAGCAATGGGAACCTCTAGGTCATCATCCACACTGTTCAGTATAATTGTCTCAGCCTGTGATCCATCCAAAAGACCATCAGATGAAATAATATGTTCATGAATACCTGAGGCGTATTGGATGATGTATAGGGCATATGAGCAGCGGGGTGAGTAGACGACCTACGAGTGTGAACACATGGCAAGAATTGAGGTGGAGGTGGAGATGGAGATGGAGATGGAGATGGAGGTGGAGAGATTTGTGGTGGAGTAGGCAGAGTTGGAGGAGAAGGAGGTGGTGGAGGAACAACAACATCTTCTTCAGAACTACCATTGGACAATCTGTCACCTGTAGGAGAAAAATACATAATAGACTTAAAAAATGTGACATCAGCACTCACATAATATCTCCGTCATACAGGATCAAAACACGATACCTTTTTTGGGTACGAGAATATCCAATAAAAACACATTTGACCACTCTGGGTGAGAGCTTGTCACGACCAGGAGTAAAATTGTGGACAAAGGCGATGCAACCAAAAACTCTAGAGTGAGAAAATAGGTCCTTCTCGGGAAACGCAATCAAGAAGGGAACCTTTTCTCCTAGCATGGTGGAAGGCATCCTGTTTACTAAGTAACAGGCTGTAAGAACAGCATCTCCCCAGAAAGAATGGGGAGCTCGACTCTGAATCAAAAGCGTCCGTGTGACGTCTAGAAGGTGACGGTGTTTGTGTTCAGCTACACCATTCTGCTGTGACGTATGAACACAAGAGGTCTGATGAATAATACCAATAGATCCGAGAAATGCAGATAATTGTAAGGTAGAGAATTCCAAGGCATTATCCGTACGAATAATTTTAACATTAGCGGAGAAAATGTTTTTGACCTCAATAAGGAAAGACTTGATTAGAGCACCAGCTTTAGACTTATGTTTTAACAAAAACACACAAGATAGTCTAGAGTAATCATCAACAACAACCAAATAAAAACGATGTCCCTGATGATTAGGAACACGACTAGGACCCCAAATATCAAAATGAAATAACTCAAACAACTGACTACTGTCAGGACTCTGACGAGACAGAAATGAAGAGCGATGTGCTTTCCAAGCTGACAGGCTTCACAATCCAAGGTAGTACGAGTAGATAATTGAGGTACAACGTGATACATCTTCTTAAGAAGAAGATGTCCAAAGCGTAGATGCCACATGAACGGTGAAACAGATGCAGAAGGAATAGTAGCGATCCCAGCATGAGATGGTATGGTAAGCTGTACAATCCTCGCTGCTCATGACCACCACATCCAATCACCCTGCCCGTTAGTATGTCTTGAAACACAAGGGAAGATGGATCAAATATGGCACGATAATGTAAATCTTTTGTAATTTGACTAATAGACAAAAGATTCATCTGAAAGGCTGGAGCATGTAAAACGTTCTGCAAATGAAAAGAAGGAGCTAGAACAATCTCCCCCTAACCAACAATAGGTAGTCGAACTCCATTAGCAATCACCATGAATCGACCAGAGGCAATCGGGCTGTAGGAAGTAAACTGTGCTCGATCTCCACACATATGATGAGATGCTCCCGAATCCACAATCAAATCAGTCAAATCAGAGCTGCTACAACTCGTAAGAGCATAAGTAGTACCTGAGGAGCTAGACGAGGCTTTGGCAGTAGCCGCAGCATCAGAGGAAGTCGCGGTCGGAATAATGGGAGCGGACATCATCTCGCGTTGTTTAGAAACAAATATCATCCAGGCGAGCATCCTGGGATGGAGCCAAGGTAGGTTCTGTCTGTTCAGCAACCCTTGCAGAGGCTGGATATCTATTCTTCTGAAAGCATGTCTCCTCAGAGTAACCAGGACGATGGCAATAAGAACATGGGCCACGCTGACGGCCACCACCACGACCACGAAGACCGCGCCATTGAAACTGGGAAGATCCTCCCCTTCCCTGTGAGACGGCCATACGGAAGGATTCGGAGCGACAGTAGTGGGAGTAGTGGTAATCCGACTGAGTCACTTGTATACTTCTTCCATAGGGGGTATCGTCTCTCCAGTTAGAAGCTGTGTACGTGCTGCATCATATTCGGAATCAAGAGAGGATATGAACACCCATGTCATAGTGGCGTTCCGATACTGTTGTTGCTGCTCGGTGCTGGCAGTGATAGGCATGAAGCTGTGTAGACGTTCAAACATGCTGCGAAGATGAGAAAAATGCACATGAAGCGGGCGACCATTCTGTTTGGTCGAGAAAATATCAAACTGTAACTGAAGAATCTTGCTCTCATTCTTGGCTTGCCCATATGTGGCTGCTAAAATATCCCATATAGCCTTTGCAATGGGTTGGTTGACAATATCGTTGGCAATCTCCGTGGTGAGCGTCCCGGAGAGCCAAATACGAGCATAAGCATCATCTTGCTTCCACGAAGCATTGGCCCCAGTTTTGTCCGCTGGTTTGGATTCGGTGATAATGTGTTCTTTGTTGTGGCACTGCATAAGAGAGCGAAACTGCATGGACCATAGTTCATAATTGGTCCCATCCATCTTGACTATTGGTGCAGGTCCTTTGAATGCACCAGAAGAAGAGAACACATCACTTTTAATGTTGGACATTGTATCAATCAAATAAACCTCGGACAACTGAGGAGTAGATCAACCGAATAATGTCTACACAAGCATGAAGAGGAGTGGTTGTATATGTAGACTTATACAACCATTCCTATGCAGTTTATTGAGGTCTAGTGGCGTTTAGATGTGATATGGAAGACCAAAAACACCCCCAACAACCAAAATCAGACCAATAGATTGCAAAACAGCGGATGGAATACTTGTTTCAGATCACGGGAAGTCAACCGGAGCGCACTCGGCACTTGCTGGACACCCAGCCGAGCACAGGAGGGCGGGGGGGGGGGCTTTTGCGGCACCTCGGGATGGCAGGGGTTGGCCCAGGCGGCGGCACAGGAGGCTAGAGGGGACCTGGCGGCGGCGCAGGTGGCTGGGGAAAACCTAGGCAGCGGCACAGAAGGGCTGGACCGCCTTAGGGCAGCAGCGGTCGGCGGGGGGAGGGCCCTAGCTGGGCTGCGGCGGCGTCGAGAGGAGGCCGGGGGGGGGTTAGGGTTAGGGTTTTGGGTGGGATACGGGAATCCCGGTCTAGGACCGTTGCTTCGATACCATGTTGGGAGAAACGTTTTTCATACCATAGAAGAGACCCTAGGGCTCTCTTATATAGGAGAAAAGCCCTGGGTTAATTACATAAGAGGGACATACCAAAAATAGAAGACTAGCATAATTATCTCAACAATCTCAACAGGCAGCATAACGATGACGTTGCGGCGATGGAGAACCTCTCTAGGGCATCCATGGTGGACGGCTATGAGAGGAAGAGAGATGGCGTGTGGGAAGAGAAGAGAGTGAGATGTGCTACAATAGCATGTGTACTCTTGAGAGCATAGTATGCCTCTCTATTTATAGGGTTTTGGGATCTATGGATCTTAATCCATGGGACATATAAAATCAATGGATGAGATTGATTTATGTCTAATCCAATGGTCAAGATTGTTGTTGGTAAAAGGCAACAACTTGTGATTTAATTTAGATCAAATATATTTGGCAAATCAAATATACATCAATATTAAATTAGATCAAGCAATTAAGGAGAAAATAGCACGGAGATTACTCCCCATAAGGAAGGGGGGACGGCTACCACATTCCTTGTGGGAATGTGTAGCCGTCCACCATGTCCTCACGGTGGAGGCAATCTCATGCAATCTCATGAGATTGCATATCTCCATGAATTTCTCCCATAATTTCCAACAACTTTTGTTGAGATTTATTCTTCAAAAATAATTCATAATTAATTTTGAGAATATTGCAATCTTGACATTAGAAAATTGTGAATCACATTCACAACCCAAAACAAAATATAATTTACATTTTCAATTAATTACACAATGTGTATCCAATACACATCAATAATTAATTAAGAAATATAAATTATAATTAGCTCTCTCTAATACATTATAAATCACATTTATAATATATTATGAATAATATGGATAGTGCTATCCCCATTAATCATATCCATGATAATTAAATCATATTTAATCATCTTGGATCTCTATTCTCATGTTCCCAAATAATATGAATCACATTCATATTATTCACATCTTTGACAATTAAATCACATTTAATTATCTTAGATAACTCTCTTTATAATATGAATCGAATTCATATTAATCATGATAATTAAATCACGTTTAATTATCCATTTTCTCAATGCTCGGATATATTTTATCAACAATGAAATTATCCTGAACTCTTTCAAGGATAATGCGCTTTCTCCGCGAATACTTGGAGATAAGGACATGGCGATTGTATTGTTCCACGTATAGTGACTTGGATATTGAGATTACATCTCAAATCCAGATCTCGGGCCTCCCATAGATGCTTGATTATATCAAGACCGCAAATCTAATCTTCTCATTGTATTTGAATCACATTCAAATCGATGTCCAACATTTGGATCAAGATCAGATTACTTCTCTACTGAGAGGAGTCACCAAAATCCAGACCCGTTTCATCACTCCATAGGAATGGAAGCGTCATGGTTATACAATCGTTTATGATCACATCACCCTCAGGTATTCCCAATACCTGTACATCCTGCATACTGGAAGACTCAGAATAAACCCGAAATACTAGATCAACTTTATACTGTCTACTTCACGGTTTTATCAGTAAGTTTCTCATTTTGATCATTGGGAGTTGGTATCGATCATATACTTTCCAAAAGCATATATCATACCTAGGTCTTTATCATATACTTTCCAAAAGTATATATCAAACCTACAAATTCAGTCAATCTTCCAAAGCGAGATGACCATGCGCACGGAATTTGATTCTTCCCAACTTCTCATGAGTGAGCTCATGTCTTCTGGTTCAGTAGTGAACCTGTATGATCCCTTTGAGAAATCGTATTACTTATATGCCCTTATATGCACACCAGCGCGCCGGTGTAGAGACCTTGATTAGGTCATCAACCTATTGGTCTGCCAAATGTACATACTCAGACATATAGTAACACATCTGTCTCCGGTCAGAGGATGCGTGCCTATATCATGACAACATATGATATAGGACTTTGGTTATCTCGATCTCGTTAAGTCAACTCTTTTACCTAACTAATCTGACACCTCTGAATCTATATTCCTATGCAGAGGACCTGCATCAAGAGGTCAGTCAGATATCAGCCTAACTGAGAAAGGATTGCCATCTCCTACTCAGGCTGGAGATCATCTCTTAACAATCATTTGATGGTGCTTGATGAGTCCTCAATCTAACTCTTTAGATATTCATCTAAGCACCATCCTCTATGATTCAATAATTGAATCAACAGCTATATGATCATTAAGATGGCCATGGTCTATAACCCTAATTGTACTAAGGGACCTATTATGCAAATTATGTATTCTTCATTTCAGATTAGGGAATGATATTTGCAATATTTATTGCATAATGGCTCGCTGTGGGCTCGCATGTCCAACACGTGGCTCATCCTGAGGGGGTGATGGTGGAAGCAAAGGAGGTGGTGGAACAAAAATATCTTCTCCAGAGTCAGAGTTAGACATCCTGTCACCTGTAGGTGAAAAATACATGACAAACTCAAAAAATGGGATATCAGCACTCCCATAATACTTTCTCCTGATAGGATCAAAACGTTTATACCCTTTTTAGGTACGGGATTAGCCAACAAACACATATTTGATAGCCCTTGGAGAGAGCTTGTCATGACCAGGAGTAAAATTGTGGACAAAGGCCACAAACCCAAAGACCCTGGGAGTAAGAGAGAATATTCCTCGTGAAACGCAATCAAGAAAGGAAACTTTTCTCCAAGTACCGTAGAAGGCATGCGGTTTACTAAGTAGCATACAGTAAGGGCCGCATCACCTCAGAACGAATGAGGAGCTCGACTCTGAATCAAAGGAGTCCTCATGACATCAAGAAGATGGCTATGTTTGCGTTCAGCAACACCATTCTGCTGTGATGTATACACACAAGAAGTCTGGTGAACGATATCACGAGACTTGAGGAAATATGATAGCTGTAAAGTAGAGAACTCCAAGGAATTATCAGACCGAATAAAATTCACACGAGTAGAAAATATATTCTTATTTCAATAAGAAATGATTTGATGACAAGATCAATTTCATACTTATTCTTTAGCAAGAAAACACAAGAAAGTCTGGAGAAATCATCAACAACAACAAGATAGTATGGATGTCCCTGATGATCGGGAACACGACCAGGATACCGAATATCAAAATGAAATAGTTCAAATAACTGACTGCTATGGCGACTCTAGCTACTCGAAAGGGAGGAACAATGGTGCTTCCCAAGCTGGCATGCCTCACACTCTAAGGATGTACGAGTAGAGATCTGAGGGAGGACATGACATAGCTTCTGCAGAGGAAGATGTCCAAAACGTAGGTGCCACATGAGCGGAGAGACTGATCCAGTAGGAATAGTCGCAACAGTAGCACAAGGAGGCTGGACCAGTCTATAAAGCCCTCTCTGCTCATGGCTACATCCGATCATCCTGCCTGTGAGTATGTCCTGAAATACAAGAGAAGATGAGTCAAATATGGTACGACAATGTAAATGTTTCGTAATCTGACTAATGGACAAAAGATTCATCTGAACTGCCAGTGCATGCAAAACATTCTGTAGGCGCATCGATGGGGCAAGGACAATCTCCGCCTGACTAACAATGACTATGTGATCCCCATTTGTAATTATCACTGATCTACCAAGAGGGATAGATCTATAGGAGCTAAACTGTGTTCGATCTCTACACATATGGTGAGTTGTGCCGGAGTCCATAACCCAGTCAGTCAAATCTGAGCTGCTACAACTGGTAAGTGCATACGCTATACCTGAAGAACTTGTAGAGGTTCTGGCAGTGGCTGCAACGTCAGAGGAATCTGCAACAAGTGTGGTCGATGTAGTCATTATCTCTCTCAATCAAGAGACAATCTCGTCGAGCCTTGCATCGTGAGAGGGAGCCAGAGTAGTCTCAGTCTGCTCAGCTACACGTGATGACGCATGATACCCATGCTTCTGATAGCATGTCTCCTCAGTCCTCAGAATGTCCTAGACGGTAACAATATTTGCAAGGATCACACAGACGTCCTCCTCGACCACGGGGACCTCGCCCCTGAAACTGTGAATTACCTAATGTCGTGAGAAGCAACCATCGTAAAGGGGGTTTGAGCTACGGTAGTAGAGGCACCAGTGATTCTTCTCAGCATTTTGTATTCTTCTTCCATAGGTGGAATCGTCTCTCTAATAAGCAGTTGAGTACGTGCCACATCATACTCAGAATCAAGAGATGACAGGAACCGCCCTATCATAGTGCCATTTCTGTATTCCTGCTGCTACTTTGTGTTGGTTGTGATAGGCATAAAGCCATGGAGTTGCTCGAACATGCCTCAATGGTGGGAGAAGTGGGCATGAAGAGGTCGACCGTTCTGTTTGGTCGAGAATATGTCATATTGCAGTTGGAGGATCTTGCTTTCATTCTTCGCTTGACCATATGTAGCAGCGAGGATATCCCACATGGCCTTGGCGTGGGTTGATTCACAATATCATTCGCAATCTCCATGGTGAGCATTCCCGAGAGTCATATACGAGCATATGCATCATCTTGCTTCCATGAAGCATTTTCCCCAGTCTTATCTGTTGGCTCTAGCTTTGTCAGAATATGTTCTTTGTTGCTACACCGCATGAGGGTGAGAAACTGCATGGACTACAACTCGTAGTTGGTCCCATCCATCTTCACGATGGGAACTGAGCTCTTGAAGACACCGGTAGAAGAAAATACTTCACCCTTGCTTTCTGACATATTGAGAAAAAAGTGACCACAACATAACACGACTAGAGATAGATCGTCACATAACATGTCTACACGATCATATAGAGGATTGAGCGTACACGTGGACTCATACATCCATCCTTGTTAATCCTCGGTGCTTGTTATTGCCAAAAAAAATGATCAAGAGATCTGAAATGATATTTTTTGGATAAAAACAGACCAAAATCTGACCTGAAATTTGCTTCGGAGGGCTGGAAAATGTCCCGTAATCGTGGAGGCTATGTGTGACGGCTTTGTAATCCGTGGCAGAGGACCACAATGGCCCTAGGGCAGCAACTTCAGGCTTTTCTGGGCGCTGGACAACAACTCGAGGTGGTTGGAAGTGCTAGGCGGAGCCCTACAACAACCTCAGGCGGCACGAGGCGTTGGGTGGAGGCGTGGCGGCGCCTCGGACCTATTTGGCGGTGCCTTTCGGGGCAGGTGGCTGCTGAGAAGCCCCTCCCCCTGTAGGGCTGCAACGGTGCCCCTCGGGGCTGGTGGCGGTGCGACGGGGCCTCCCTTGGGCTGGTGGTGATGGGAGGGAGCCCCCTAGTAACGCTGAGATTAGGGAGAAAATCCTAGGGCCGACGCTGGGCGGGGAGGGGGGAAGGTGTGTGTGTGTGGGGGGGGGGGTTCTATTCTATTCTTTCAAAAAAAAAAGGTCAGGCTCCAATCTAGGACCATCTCTATGATAGCATGTAGAAAGATTATAATTGCATGATCCATATGTATATAGGAGAAACCTTGGTAAATTACATAAGAGGTACTAGATTAAATAGAAATAAGACATAAGAACGCAGAGATGCAAATATCTCAACAATAACTATATATGTTTTTCATCTTTTAACAAATACTTGGGGCTGTGTGCCTGAGATGGATAATTCTCGCCAAGGTTGCATAAGTCGACAATCAGTACTCGGTCGACAGGGTCATTGGCTAAGGATTAATCGACAGTCATGGGAGTAATCAGATTTAGTCGGGCATTAGTCGGTTTTGAATTTTTTAATTATTTAAATACGTAAATCAATTTTTAATAACTATACTCTCACATATATATGCATATGTTTAGCAATTTTAATATTTTTAAGAGCTTAAAAAAAGCTATTGCAGCAAAGAAGAAAAAATGAAGCAAGCTAAGATCAAAATGTTTGGTGCATAGCACAAGCGAATGTTCATGACTCGATTAAGGCTTAAGTGGATATGCATTCAAATCCTATATTATCCCATGATATCCATTCTTAAGTAACTTAATCAACCTATATAAATATGCATTGCATTCTTGCATCAAACTAAATATAAAGATATGCATTCTTCCACTAAACGAAATTAACGAATTTTGTTGCATCAAACTCAAGTAAATCAACCTATTTATAACCATGGTTGAAAAAAAATCATCAACAAAATCATTCTTAAATGCATTTAATCAGTAATTCATCATCATTATGCAAAGTTGCAAACAAATCATCCTTAAACATATACACAAATATCTAAAAGCAAGATAAAGATGCATAAATGATACATAAACAACTACGAGGCTACAAGCAACAAATAAAATTTAAAAAAGCAAAAAAAAGGCAAAAAAACAACAAAAACATACCTAGGGCAACATGGTTGGAGGCTGGAGAAGCTCAGAGATGGGCTTTGGCGAGAGTTGGGACCTCCCTTGGTGTTGTCGGCAAAGAGGCGGAGGCTCCTTTGATCTGAGTCGAAGGAGAGGAGGTCCGGCCCGGCGATGCAGTGACAGAGGTGGAGGCGAGATGCAGTGTTGGGTTCGAGCAAAGAAATGTGGGGAGGGGTTTGGGCATGGGGCTTACTGTTTCGACAGTAAGCCCTTAAACCTTAATCGGGTATCTTGGTCGGGCCTCCATTAAAAAAATTTTCTAAGTAGAAATCAGGCGAGTAGTCGGCCGACTAACTCGGCTATCGCCCGATTAATCGGACATACTAGACTAGTGCCCGATTTGGGCTAGTCGACTTGGTTACCCTACTAAGTCGACTAATCGGGTTAGTCGGCCGATTTTTGCAACAGTCATTCTCTCCAGTCTCGACATTTCCCAACATGTATTTTGTACATATTATAGTATTTCTATTTTTCACTTTACCCTCTTGCACTATATTTTGTACTCTAACTATTAAACTTTTTCTGGCTTGTTTAGATGCAAGCCCGGTAAAAGTGGTGGAAACGGAAAGACATGGTCTCGATTGTTTTGTAATAATCTTAATGCTGTAACTAATTTAATCCTGACACTTCTTACATATTTGTCTGATATTTTTTGTTTGAGAAGCTTAATATTCTTCCTTCGGTTGTTAGACTTATATGCTCTAATTGCTTTATAGTGTGTGACCGATAGGCATCTCCTTTTGTTTTCAGATGGCCTGAAACCATATGGCCTTTGCAACTCTATTTATCCTATGATCTTTGATTTGTTACAATATGACGGAAGATATATGGAAATGCAGGTTCTCAATCACAAGGGCTATGATGGTGCCATTGCAGATATCTGGTCGTGTGGAGTCATCCTTTATGTTTTACTGGCTGGATATTTACCTTTTGATGAGATTGATCTGACAACTCTTTACAGTAAGGTTCGCTTTTTGCAACTTAGTGTTTGTATATTTTACCAAATATCGGGCTATAAATTGCACTATAATCCATCACTTTCCGCAAGTGTAATTAAGTGCAGCTATCTCATTTGTTGTGATGGTTTTCACAGATAGAAAAAGCAGAGTTCTCATGCCCCTCTTGGTTTTCCCATGAAGCTAAATCTTTGATTTGCAGAATCCTGGATCCAAATCCCGAAACTGTATGTATGAGATAACGCCATTTTGGCACCATTTCAAATTTTGTACTATTCTTAGTATATTTCAAGTGTTTTGAATAGTTTAATTTACATTCTGGCTTATCAAACAATTGAATATAACCCAAAATACAAATCAAGACTTTCTCCATTGTAGATGCTGTAGTTTTCTACTTTTGTCGCATCTTCTTCAATCTACATTAAAGTTGCTAATCGAACTGAAGTATATTGACCAAACTTATGTTCGAGTTGATGTTTAGTTCAATATATGTTAAATAGCTAATATTTGAATTCATTTGGATAACAAACGTTTGAGTTTAGTTTAATAATAGTTCATTAATAATTTGCCTCGAGTCAGATTTATTTAGAATGAACAAGTTTTAAATTATTGTTATAATAGAGGTCGATAGTTTGATAAGCATTCACTACGATAAGAAATGAGATTTTGTTATTTGATTATTTACCAATATTTGTTTTTAAAGACTTTATTAATGTATTCAAATTATCATTATGATAGTAAAGTGTTCCTCCCACCTCTTAGTGAACTGATCCAAATTAAAATATAAAAAAATTTCCGGAGTCCATTTGAATTTGAAGTTTAACTCTAAGCTGTTTGTTAGATAGTTTTAAATTTATGATGCAGTATCAAACTACACGTGTTACATTCATGTTTAGTTCGTTAAGCTATTGAATTAAGATTTGAAGTTTATATCTAGTTCATTCATGGAGAAACAATTTTTTTTCGAACTATTATCAAGTAAACTTAAATCAAATACATTATTTTGATATCAAGGAGGGGGAAACACGCTATGGTGTCCACCCCAAATATATTAGAAAATTAGAGAAAAGGACTTACAACAACCACTGTAGAGATAGATATTATTATGCTATGTACCTGTTTGCTATTTCTTTGTTTTCTCTGGACTACTTTGTACTTTACCCTTAAGGTCTCTCCCTATATAAGAGAGCCTAGGGTTTCTCTGAATAATCAATCTCAGTTTTTCTCCCAACATGGTATCAGAGCCCAAGCCCTAGGGCTCTCCAAATCCGCCACCCTCTCCCCACTCGCCGCCCTCTCCTCCTTCTCTTCCAGCCACCGCTGCCGAGCCCCCCCCTCGGGTCCCTCTCTGTTGGTGGCTCCCAGTCCCGCCGTCATCTCCCATTGGCGTCGCTAGCCGCTGCTCGGTGGCCCCTCCCCCCCCATTCTCCCCGCCACCCCATCTGACACCTCCTAGTCTTGCCGCCACCATCCCCGGTGGCCCTAGCCGATCTCAGGTGGCTCCCAGGAGTGCCCTAGATCCTCCGGCGGCTCCAAACTGTGCCCTAGCCGATCGCCAGGCGTGCCCTAGCCGACCTCCAGCCATGCCCTAGCCGATTCTCGGAGATCACCGGCGTACTCCAAGTCGTCTCTTCCTCCAGATATATGGATTTGAGTGCGTAACGTCTACATACGCACTCAAATCCTATGAAGTTTGTAGACATCTGTCATTTTGTCTACAAACCCTAGTTCTTCTGCAGCGGCGATATGTCAGAATCGAAAGTTGATATGCCCTCCATAGGCGGGCGCCAATAGTCAAGATGGACGGGTCGAATTGTGAGCTCTGGGCGATGCAATTCATGAGCCTCATGAAGTCGAATGGTAAGAAGCACATTCTTACCGAGGATGAGCCAACAGAGAAGACAGGGATATATGCCTCGTGGGAGGCTGATGACTGCTATGCAAAGGTCTGGTTGTCATGTACATTGTCGATGGAGATTGCCAACGATGTCCTCCATCAGCCCACTGCCCAGGCGATGTGGGATATTCTAGCTGCTACATATTCGCAGGTGCGAAATGAGGCCAAGATGTTACAGCTTCAGCATGACATTCACGATAAAGCAGAACGACAGACCTCTCCACTCCTTATACACATCCCTGAGGGGGATGTTTGAGAAGTTATACAACACTATCCCACTCACAGCGACTCCTGAACAACAGAAGACATTTCGGAATGCCACCATGGTGGGTGTTCTACTTGCGGCCCTTGATCCTGATTATGACGCCGCCCGTTCTCAGATCTTAGCAGATGCAGTTATTCCTCTAGTGGAGAATGTTTACAGGAGACTCAATCGAATTACAGTTTCTTCCAGTTCTTCTACTCCACTCCCATCAGCGATGGCAGTTTCGCTTGGGAGAGGTGGTCCGTCTTCTGGACGTGAACGTGGACGTGGACCCCAGGGCAGGGGTGGTCGCTTTAGTCAGCCATGTTCATACTGTCACCGCACAAGCCACTCGGAGGAGACATGCTATTCTAAGAAAGGGTTCCCAGCATCAGCACGTGTGGCAGAGCACTCTCATCCCCAGTTGGCATCTATTCTTAGCAGACAACCGTTTTGAGGAACTTGTGGCACGTCTCCGCGACATTATGCCACAATCATCTGGTGATTCTTCTGGTGGACCTTCGGATGTTGCTGCTACAGCCTCCGCCAGTTCATCTGCTGCTACTAGTACCTCTGGTAGATCTACTGCATTTACACCGTCTCATGATATCTCTGATTGGATTATAGATTCAGGTGCCACACATCATATCTGCCGAGATCGAGATAGACTTGAGTCCTACAGGGACATTCCCCACGACCGCTCAGTGCAGATTGCAGATGGTACTCATTCACCCCTTGTTGGACAGGGGGAGGTCTTCCTATCCTCTACTATGCATCTACAGAATGTCCTACATGCTCCTGAGTCTACTCCTGTTCCTGCCCCTACATCGTCTTCACCACCACCACCTCCACCTCCATCTCTTCCACGACCTCCCATTCCACCTCTACCAAAATTCTATACGCGTCGGTCCGGTCCTGCTCAGGCTACACGTCAGCCACCCGTCACGCCTCAGGTATGTTCAGATGGCATTACTACTGACGGGTCAGATATGGTACATGTGCAGGATTCTTCATTGCAGGAGGATACTACACCATCCAGTACAACAGAGGATGATCTTGATATTCCTATTGCTATCCGGAAGCAGAAGAGGACGTGTGCCTCTTATCCCTTTGCTTCACAGGTGTCTTTTCATCGTCTCACTGGCGACTTTCAGAGATTTGCTGCAGCGTTGTCTTCCGTGGATATACCACGGACCTACCAGGACGCTATGAAGATTGATTGCTGGAGATTAGCTATGGAAGATGAGATGCGTGCATTGTAGTCTCGTGGCACATGGTCTTTGGTTATTGCTCCTCCTGATGCATCTATTGTGAGCTGCAAGTGGGTCTTCACAGTTAAATATCATGCAGATGGCAGTCTAGATCGGTACAAAGCACGTTTGGTCGCGCGTGGTTTTACACAAACCTATGGCGTGGACTATATGGACACTTTTTCTCCAGTGGCTCGACATTCTACCCTTTGTATTCTCTTATCTATGGCTGTGGTTCGTGACTGGAGTATATCTCAACTGGATGTCAAGAATGCCTTCTTGTATGGAGATCTGCAGGAGGAAGTCTACATGCAGCAACCACCAGGTTTTACTGCTGAGGGGAGAAGCATATGGTGTGTAGATTTCACAAGGCAATCTATGGCCTTAAGCAGAGTCCAAGAGCGTGGTTCCAGAAGCTTTCTAATCTTATTAAACAACAAGGATTCAAGAGGTCAAATGCAGATCACTCATTGTTTGTTCAGAAGTCATTGGCAGGTACGATTGTTATCATGGTCTATGTTGATGATATTCTGGTTACAGGAGATGATATTCAGGGCATAGAAAGGGCGAAGGCATTCCTAGGCCGTCAGTTCATTACGAAGGATCTTGGAACCCTAAGATATTTTCTGGGGTTGGAATTTGCCAGGAATGCACAGGGTTTGGTGATGACCCAACGGAAGTACATTACAGACTTCTTGATTGAAACAGGCATGGCTGGATGCAAACCATCAAGTATTCCCATGGATCCAAGCATGAAGTTGTATGATGGTGATACTGCTGAAGTGTATAAAAGGAGATATAGAGAAATGGTGGGTAAGCTCCTTTATATTACCATAACTCGACCTGATATTGCCTTTGCAGTAAGCAGAGTGAGTCAATTTATGGAGCAGCCAAGACAAGTTCATATGGATGCCATACACATGATACTGAGGTATCTGAAGTCCTCTCCAGGTTCAGGGTTGCTGTTTCGGAAGGGCACAGATTTGTCTATCTCAGCATGTGCAGACGTCGATTATGCAGGATGCCCTAAGGATCGAAAATCAACCTCATGATTCGCAGTGTTTGTTGGAAGTTCTCTGTTTTCTTGGAAAAGCAAGAAACAAACTGTTGTGGCAAGGTCTAGTGCTGAATCCGAATATAGGGCCATGGCGCAAGCCAACACGGAGATGATGTGGGTTCGATCTGTACTAGAGGATCTACATGTAGCCGTACCGCTACCCCTGCAGCTTCAGTGTGACAATCAGACAGCCTTGTTCATTGCCAACAATCCAGTATTTCATGAAAGAACCAAGCATATAGAAGTTGACTGCCATTACACTAGAGACTTGATCCAGAGAGAATTGATATCTACAACTCACGTGAGCTCAGGGGATCAGACTGCGGATGTATTCATCAAGCCGTTGCTCAGAGGACCTTTTCAGAGATGTTCATCCAAGCTGAGCATGATAGACATCTATGCTCCGCCTTGAGGGGGAGTGTAGAGATAGATATTATTATGCTATGTACTTGTTTGTTATTTCTTTGTTTTCTCTGGATTACTTTGTACTTTACCCTTAAGGTCTCTCCCTATATAAGAGAGCCTAGGGTTTCTTTGAATAATCAATCTCAGTTTTTCTCCCAACAACCACGCCTCGAGGAGAGTCTTGTCATGAAAATTTACATTGTCAATGTAGAAATAGTCAGAATTAAAGATAACCTCATTTCTAGCGAACCAAATTGCCCAAATAATTGAAAGAGGAAGGAACAACTCTACTTTGGGACGGCTCTTTGCAGCATGAACAAATATAAAAATGCATCAAGGCTTTGAAAATTCATCCAATCAACACCAATCTCTCTCCAAATCATGGCAGTCTTCTCGCAATGAAAGAAAAAAAGCTCAATCGTCTCATTCTCACTATCACATAAGGGGCATATGTGAGAAGTATCCAAAACAATCCGACAACACCGATCTCTAGTCAAGATTCTCCTTCGTCTTATCAACCACATAAAAATACCAATACGACACGGTAACTTTAGCTCCCAAATAAGCTTGTAATTATGTAAGAGAGAGTCTGATACCACCGTTGATGATTTATTTACCACCTTAAGCTCGTTTCACCAAAAATCACAATCTCTCCAAATCTTGTGGTCTCTGCCTCTCATCATACCCTCTGAATTGTTTAAATAGTCTAAAAGATGAAGAAATTCCTCAAGCACTGATTTAAGAAGCCTATCAGGAACGATGGTATGCAGCTACTATCAACCCAACAATATGCAACTCGTGCTTCTCTACTTGCTGCTATCGCAAAAAGATGCGGGTATCGATTTTCTAATAGGCCACAACATGTCCAGTTTTTTGTCCAGAATGCAAAAGATGAGCTGTCCCCAAGAACGGGGCGAAAAAGTTCTGTGAATTGTGGCAGTACATAACATATGCCTCCAGAAAAAGCTGATTGGTAAAATATTGTGTGTTGTGGCAAGCTTTCTTGTGCTATGATATCATAGATTCCACGGACGAGTCTGCAACACAACTCCTCACTCTTCCCCCAAATTCTGGCAACCTATTTTAGAAGAAGTGCCATGTTCAATGTTTCCAACCAGTTAAATCCCAAGTCCCGACCCACCGACCGGTTATGGGAGTGTGACCATATCCCAATCCATTAAATGTATTTTGGATCCATCATGTCTTGATTTGCCCCACAAAAATCTCTTCATAAGTAGCTCTACACGATGACAGATGCCAACCGAGAGGAGACACGCTGACATGAAAAAAAACATGAATCGCTGCAAGCACAACCTTTAATAGGACTAGACATTCGCCACGAGACTGGGTGGCTGTTTTCCAACCAAACAACTTCCTTTCCATCTCTTCAATTATGGGAAGCCAATCAATGATTCCTAGCATCCCACAAGCGAGGGGTAAATTATTAAATAACGAAATTTAATGAATACTTGGGAAAGCTTGGGAGATTCATTTGGATAACAAAAATTTAATATTTGTATGCAATATGTTGTATTTTCCCGTTGCAACTATTATTGCAGACAATATTTAACTTTTGTCTTCAATTTATCACTGTATGGAGAATGATGAAGATTTTATAGAGCTAAAAGGATCGTTGTATGATTTTTATTGTTTTGGAGGATGCTTATGATTCAATTCCATGGGAGATCTTGTAGAGAGTTTGGGAGAAGAGACAAGTGCTTGTCATGTATAATAACCTTATGAAGGATATGTATGATGTGACTTCATCTTGTGTATGGATCCAGTTTGGGAAGATCGACTATTTTGACATTAGCAATATAGATGCCTTAAGCTAGAGCACTCGCTTAAGCACTGTGACAATTAGGGAAGCTTCCTCGTAGATTGCTCTAGTCTAGATGTATTATGGGGGTTTTAGAATGGCTAGATGGCCTTGGCGGTGGAAACGATCAACATCGGTTTAATGGTAATGAAAACTCATTGGTTTTGGTATTCATGTATGTCAGAGAGGAAGTAATGATGCGTAGTCCTTGATCGAATGTATTAGGTCAGGCTTGAGGCTACCAACGAATCCTTATGATCTACTTATGTCGATAGGATTATCCTGACCTTCCTAAGGTGTTCGTAGGAGGTGCACGCATCACACCCAAACCAATTCAATGGTTGCTAACACCTTTAGGATTGATTTCTCCTTCAAGACATCTAAAAGGGTTGTCACCACCACTTGTGATATGCCTAAATTGATTGGAGTGGGGGTGAGATGAAAGGCCTCCTACGCATCACACCTAGACCAATTCAAAGGTTGCTAGAAAATTTAAGATTTTCCCCTTCAAGGCATCTCAGAGGGTTGTCAATGCTTGCGATATGCCTAAATTGATTGGATTGGGGGTGAGATGAAAGCCCTCTATAAATCAGTTTGAATTGAAGTCGGTAAAGCTTGGATAGAAGTTGGGGACCTTGCTTGAGGTCACATTAAATGGGGCAAATCTCCACGGCTTTCGAAATGATTGGAATGTTTTTGAATCAAACGATTTTAGATTTTGAGGGGCGTTCCCTACAAGCGAAGTGTTGCATTGCTCGAATGCAATGATAAATGGGCAAGGGCTATTACATTGTTGCCCGTATGTAGTTCAAAATTTGCGAAGGTTCTCGCATAAGGAACACATGTGAGTAAATAAGCTAGTTTCACTTGCCCAACTGTAGTCTAAAATTTACAAGGGTTCTTGATTGAGGATAGGTAGTTGGAATATTGGTACCTTGACCAGTAAATCGATGGAGATAGTAGATACAATGGAAAGAAGGGAGATTAAGATATTACGTCTCCAAGAGTCAAAATGGATTGAAAGTAGGGGTGATCGAGAAAACATGCTTTAAATAATGGTATCTAAGTAAAGAGCGTGTTAGAAATGGTATTGGAGTGGTTGTTCATAAGGATTTGAAGGATAGTGTTGTTGAGGTGCAATGATTTGGATATCACATTATTTTGCTAAAATTGATGCTAGAAGAAGTTATGAATATAATCTCAATTTATGCGTCGCTAGTTGGTTTAGATGAAAGGACTAAACAAGTTTTTTGGGAAGATTTCTATAAGATTATGCAACGAATCCGACAAAGAGATTATTTGTCTATGAGGAAATCTTAATTGATATGTGGGAAATGATGCTTCAGGGTATGCTAGTGTTCATGAAGGCCATAGCTTCAGGGATAGAAATAAAGAGAAAAAAGTCATCCTGAATTTTTAGCGGCTTATGACCTTTTCATAGCTTTTCATTGGAGAAGGAAATAGAGAGATCACTTTGGGAGATCTAGCTAGTAGTGAAAGTTACTTGAATAATGCAAGCTATAGATGAATACAAAGAAAGTAGAGGAGGCTTGGAAGGTTATAAACATGGGAAAGATGTAGGACATGATGACATTCCTATAGAAGTATGGAGAGTTGTAGGTGAGCATGGTTTGAATTAGCTTACAATTTATTCAATGTTATTTGGCGAAGTAAGAAAATGCCCGAAGAATGGAGGAGAAGCATCGTGATGCCTCTTTATAAGAACGAAGGAGACGCTCAAAATTGTTCGAATCATAGAGGTATCAAGTTGATGAGTCATACTATGAAAATTTGGGAACGTGTGATCTATAGAATTGAGAGAAAACCAATTCGCATTCATGCTAGAACGCTCAACTATTGATGCCATCCACTTGTTGAGGAGAACAATGGAGATTTATATAGATAAAAGGAAGAATCTTCATATGATTTTTATTGATTTAGAGAAGGCTTATGACTCTATCTCACGGGATATATATGAGGAGTTTTGAAGAAGAGACAAGTACCCATCCTATACATTATTCTCATAAAGGATATGTATGATAGGGCTTCATCTTATGTAAGGATCCAATATGGGAAGATTGACTATTTTGGCATCAACATTGATTTGCATCAAGGTTCAACTTTGAGTCTATTCCTTTTTACTTTGATTATGGACGAACTGACTATTCACATTCAGGATGAGATACCCTTGGTATATATTATTCGCTGATGATATTGTGTTGTTTGACGAGACTAGAGATGGAATAAATGAGAAGCTTGAGGTATGGAGACATGCATTAGAGATTAAAGGATTTCGTATAATTAGGGTCACGACTGATATATGGAGTGCACTTTTAATGGAAGCAATTGTGAAGGGATCGAGGTGAAGATTGGTAATGATAACATTCAGAAGAAAGATTCTTTTTGATACATGGGATCTATTTTGCAACATGATGGGGATATTGATGGAGATGTTACTCATAGAATAAATGCATGTTGTCTAAAGTGGAGAGGAGCTTCTACTGTTCTATGTAATAAGAAAATTCCTTTGAAAATCAGAGGAAAGTTTTACAAAGTAGCCGCGTGACCTGCTATGCTCTATGGATATGAATGTTTATATGTAAACTATAGACATGCGCAGAGAATGGCCGTAGCAGAAATGAAAATGCTAAGGTGAATGTGTGGACATACACGTAAAGATCGTATTCGAAATAATGCAATTGGAAGGAAAGTTGGTGTAGTTCTGATCGAGGATAAGATGAGAGAAAACCGTTTAATGCAGTCTGGCCATTTGCAAAGGAGGTCAGCTGATGTATTAGTTAGGAGATACGAGTTTTGGGATGTTGAACTTGCTAAGAGTGGGTGAGGAAGCCCCAAGACTTTTTGGAATGAGACGATCCGAAGGGATCTTAGTTTTTTGGATTTGAGCCCAGGAATGACCCAAGATAGATCTGAATGGAGGCAAAGAATCCATGTAGCCGACCCTACTTATTGTGGGGAAAGTCTTTGTTGTTCTTGCTGTTATGACCTTTTCATAGCAAACACTCTCTTCAAGAAGAGGGAGGAGTATTTAATTAATTATAAGAGTGTCCCAACTAAAACACAAATAGATTACTTTACAACGAGGAGAAGAGATTGGTTGTATTACAGAGACTGCAAAATAATCCTAAGAGTGAGCTTGACATCTCAACATCGATTGCTAGTCATGGATGTGCAAATAAAAGAATTGACAAAGAAGAGGATGGTTCCCAAGATCATTAGAATTAAATGACGGAATCTTCAATTGAACAATCAAGCTTTAATGAGAAGGTTTTAGAAGACTTATCTTGGGATTATAATGGAAGTGCAAATGAGATGTGGGAGAAGGTAGCATCTTGTATCCGAAGGGTAGCCAAAGAGATGCTAGACGAGTCTAAAGGAGGAGTTTCAGGCCAAAAGGAGGCTTGGTGGTGGAGTGAAGGGTGCAAAAGAATCTTTTTTTTGAAGAAGCGCAGTGGGTATACTCCCAAGATGGGAGATACCGCGTTCAAAAATTCATTAGCAATAAATATTTACATTAACGAGATGCCCAGAACTTGTAAAGGGCTTTACAGTACGATAATGTATTCTCGGAGTAGAATCTTTGGTTCTTGAAAATAAGGTCATTTCGCCCCAACCATGTAGCCCACCGAGCTTAAAATTAAAATAATCTTGCTTTAAAGCTATGTATAAGGATAGAATATAAGAAACTGTCACAAACTACAAAATAACGAAGAAGGAAGTAAAGAATCTCGCAAGTGAAGGTAAGTCAAAAGTTGATGAAGTTTTGTACAAAAAGCTTGACTTGAAGGAGGGCTAGAAGGATATATTTAGATTGCCAACACAAGAAAAGAAAGAACAAAGATCTTTCTCAGATGAGATTCATCAAGGATGAGGAAGGACATGTACTTGTTACTCAAAAGGATATGTAGACTAGATGGAAGCAGTATTTCCATAAGCTTTTCATTGGGGAATGGAATATAGAGATTACTTTAGAGATCTTGCCGGTAATAAATGTTACCTGAATCATGCAAGCTATAGACGGATACAAAGGAAGTAGTAGAGGGCGCTTTAAAGGTTGTGAAACCTAGAAAACGGGTAGGACCTGATTAGACCTGGCCAAAGTCCGGGCCGAGGTTTTAAAGCCCCTTGTCCAAGGCCCGACCCGGCCCGGTGCATGGGCCATACTTCAAGGCCCAAGCCCGGCCCAGGTTTGGGTCGGGCTGGGCTGGGCCGACCCATGGGCCGAATGTAAAGTAATTTTTTTTAATTAATTTTTAATTAAATTTATGAAGATAATTAAGTTTTTTTAGCATCATGAAATTTATGAAGATAATTAAGTTAGACCTAACAACACTGGAGAAGGAGGTTACACGCTCGCTAGGGAAAGTTTATGTGGGGGTAGACTGAGTAAAACATGCATTAAATAAGTATGTCAAAGGCCTTATTGGAAAACAGTAACGGACAAATGAACAATATAGAGAACGGTATTAGCGCCACGAGCTATTATTTCTAGTAAGATTGGTTAAAAGGGTCAAGATTTGTAATATTTTTTTAAATGGACATGATGTCCAAATCTGTATAATAGGATACGCTATGAGACCAGTTGTAGATATATTCGTGTCTAGGTGTATACTACATATATTCGGGCCGACTCATGGGTCGAATGTAAAGTACTTTCTTTTATTAATTTTCTAATCAAATTTATGAAGATAATTAAGTTTTTTAGCATCATCTAATCTTTCTAAATCCAAGTAACCATAATATGTGTTACTTTGCATGTAAACTATAAAATAAGGTGTAATATTGATAATGTAAAACAAAAACTTGAAGTATATTATATTAAATGTGTCTAAAATATAAGTTTTAAACATATATTTTTATATGTGCGGGCTGGGTTTTGTGACACATGCCCACGACCCGCCCAATTGACGGGCGGGCCAAAGAGCGGGCCGGGTCGGGCCGGCCCATTCCTGAAATCTCTTGCCCAAACCCGGCCCATGAAAGGGCTGGGCGGGCGGGCCCCCGGCCCATTGTCCAGGTCTAGACTGATGACATTCCAATATAAGTTTGGAGAGTTCTAGGTGAACGGGGTTTGACTTGGCTCACAAATTTATTCAATGTTATGTGGCGAAGAAACAAAATGCCTGAAGAATAGAGGAGAAGCATTGTTGTGCCTCTTTATAAGGAGACATTCAAAATTATTCGAATTATAGAGGTATTGGGAAAAATGAACAACATGTTTATTCCATAAGCCCTAGGCTCTCTTATATAGGAGAGTAGCCTATGGGTAAATTACATAAAGCATACAACTGAAAATAAAAATAACGAAGGAATACGGGCACTACTCTATATGTGTCAACACTCCCCCTCAAGATGGAGCATAGATATCAATCATGCTCAGCTTGGATGCACACTTCTGGAATGGGCCTCGAAGTAATGCCTTGGTAAATATATCAGCAGTTTGATTCTCTGAGGTAACATGAGATGTAGCAATGAACCCCTTCTGAATCATGTCACGTATGTAGTGACAGTCAACCTCAATATGCTTGGTCCTCTCATGGAATGCTGGGTTGTTTGCAATGAACAAGGCTGCCTGATTATCACATTCCAATTTCATAGGAAGCGGTATATCAAGACATAGATCCGTAAGTAGAGCTTTCACCCACATCATTTCTGTGCTAGCCTGGGCCATAGCCTTGTATTCAGATTTAGCACTGGATCTAGCTACCACTGTCTGTTTCTTGCTCCTCCATGAGACTAGAGCATCTCCAACATAGACTGCAAATCCTGAGGTGGACTTCCTGTCCTTGGGGCATCCTGCATAGTCTGCATCCGCACACGTTGTGATAGAGATCTCCTTTCCCTTCTTAAAAAGCAAACCTGCACCTGGAGATGATTTTAGATATCTCAGAATCATGTGTATTGCATCCATATGGACCTGACGTGGTTGCTCCATGAACTGGCTCACGCGACTCACTGCAAATGATATATCAGGTCTAGTGATCGTGACATACAGTAGTTTGCCCACCAGTTCTCTGTATTTTCTCCTGTCCACCTCCTCTGTTTCATCATCATAGAGCTTCATGCTAGGATCCATTGGTGTCATAGCAGGCTGACACCCAAGCATACCTGTTTCACTCAATAAATCTGTAACATATTTCCTTTGCGACATTACTAATCCATATGGATTTCTAGCAGATTCCAGCCTTAGAAAATATCTAAGGACTCCCAGGTCCTTGGTGACAAATTCGGTTTCCAGTTTTTCTTTCGCCTAGTTTATGCCCTGCTCATCATCTCCTATAATCAAGATGTCATTTACATAAACCATGATTACAATAATACCTCTAGCAGTCTTCTGTACGAACAAGGAATGATCAGCATTGGAGCGTTTGTATCCTTGTTTCTCGAAGAGATCTGAGAGCTTCTGAAACCATGCTCTGAGGCTCTGCTTAAGGCCATAGACAACCTTATGTAATCTGCATACCTTGGAACACTCCCCCTCAATAGCAAAACCAGGTGGCTGTTGCATATAAACTTCCTCCTGCAAATCTCCATATAGGAATGCATTCTTCACGTCCAGCTGATGGAGCGGCCAGTCTCTAGCAACTGCAACTGACAACAAGATCCGTAGAGTGGAATGACGTGCCACATGCGAGAATGTGTCAAGGTAATCCACCCCGTATGTCTGTGTAAAGCCACGTGCAACAAGACGCGCCTTGTACCTATCAATAGAGCCATCTGCATTGTGCTTCAATGTAAACACCCACGTGCAGCTTACCAGGTTCACATCTGGAGGTATAGGAACCAAACTCCAAGTTCCTCTGGACTGAAGTGCCACCATTTCTTCCTCCATTGCTAGCCGCCATCTACTATCCTGCAGAGCATCTTGATAACTTCGTGGAATATCTACACCTGACAGTGCCACCACAAATGTCCTGAAATCTCCAGATAGTCTCTCAAAAGACACAGATGCTGACAATGGATATGTAACACAACTCCTCTTTGATTTGCGTGGAGCAATGGGAACATCTAAATCAGCTGTAGTCTCATCTGGCCCCTGCAACATATCCTGCTCAGAAATGGCGTCAGATCCATCAATAGAAATATTTTCATTACATACCATAGGCGAGCTAGGAGACGAGTCATGACCATGAGCGGGAGGAGGCCTGCGGGTATAATGGAACGGTAGCGGTGAGACATGTATATGTGGTGGTGGAGGTGGTGGTGACGGCATCTGAGGTGGTGGTGCTGATGACGACATTTGAGGTGGTGGTGTCATGTATATGGCATCAGTAGATAGAGGTGGTAGCTGCTTGTCTCCCGAGGCTGAAAAATACATAACAGATTCAAAAAATGTAACATCTGCACTGATCATATACCGCCGACGCAGAGGATCAAAGCACTTGTACCCCTTTTGAGTTCTGGAGTACCCAACGAAAACACATTTGACATCCCTAGGAGAGAGCTTGTCAGTACCAGGCGACAACTGATGGACAAATGCAACCGACCCAAACACACGAGGAGTAAGGGTGAACAGATCCTTCCCAGGATAGATGAGGGAAAACGGAATATGTTCATTCAAGACAGAAGAAGGCATACGATTGATTAGGTAACATGCGGTGAGAACTTCATCACCCCAGTAGGAGTAGGGACATGACTCTGTATAAGAAGTGATCTTGTGACATCAAGAAGGTGACGGTGTTTCCTTTCAGCAATTCCGTTTTGTTGAGATGTATGAGCACAAGATGTTTGGTGAACAATCCCTTTTAAGGAGTAATAATTGGCAAGAACATTGGTGCACAATTCTAAAGCATTATCACTTCTCACAAACTTCACAGATGTGGAGAAAACATTTTGTATTTCATTCAGAAAATGGATAATGATATTTCCTGCTTCAGATTTATTTTTCATCAAAAACACCCATGACACTCTAGAAAAATCATCCACAAATACTATATAAAATATGTGTCCCTGATGATCAGGTACATGACTCGGACCCCAGACATCAATATGAAATAACTCGAACTTGGATGTACTACTCCGACCTGGACGACTGGGAAAGGACGACCTGTGTTGCTTTCCCAACTGACACGCCTCACATTGAATATGTGTGTGAGGAAGACCATAAGGTAACACTTGACGCAACTTCTGAAGCGGTAAATGTCCAAAGCGCAGATGCCACAATAAAGCAGATACTTGTCCAGATGGAAAGGATGGGGTTTCAGCAAATGGGGTCTGATTCAGGCGGTAGAGGCCTCCTTGCTCATAGCCACGACCAATCACGTTGCCCGTATGGATGTCCTGAAAAATCAAAGAAGATGGATCAAAAATTGCCCGGCAATGTAGATCCTTCGTAATCTGACTAATTGGCAACAAATTCATTGAAAAATCAGGTGCATGTAGCATATTCTTGAGCTGCATAGAAGATGTCAATCTAATCTCCCCCTGACCAGTGATGGGGGAATGTGTACCATTGGCAATTACTACTGTCTGGCCTGGAGGAATCTGAGTGTATCCTGTAAGTAGACTCTGGTCGCCACATAGGTGATGTGTAGCGCCCGAGTCCATAATCCATGGTAATGTATCTGATCTACTACTGTTGAATGCAAGTATACTACCTGAAGCACTGGTAGACGCAGAGGCAGAAGCAGCGGCATCAGATTGACTCTCCGAAGTCGGTGCTGGACCAGATGGTGGAATAATGCCCCTCAGACGGGCAACTAGATCGTCGAACCGTTGATCCAAAGTAGCAGCAGATGGAGGCTCTATCTGCTCAGCAGCTCGTGCGGATGCAGGAAATCCATGCTTCGAGTAGCATGTGTCTTCATTGTGTCCAACTCGGTGACAATAGGTACAAGTTGGCCTAGTGCGGCCACCTCTTCCACGAGGTCCATGTCCACGGCCCTGGTGATGAAATCCGTGACCCCTGTTGGCTGCCATGGCTGAAGAATTCTGACTCGAGGCCGTGGAAGGAACTGTGATCCGACTCAGTCTATGGAAAGCTTCCTCCATGGGAGGAATAGTAGAGTCGGCCAAAATCTGTGATCGTGCCGCCTCATACTCTGGATCAAGTGCAGCCAGGAACACGCCCACCATAGTCGCGTTCCTATATGTCTTCTGCTGTTCTGGCGTGGCTGTCAGGGGCATGAAGCTATAGAGCTTCTCGAACATCCCTCTCAGTGATGTATAGAAAGAATGTAGAGGGCGACCATTCTGCTTGATAGTGAAGATGTCATGCTGGAGTTGCAGAATCTTTGTCTCGTTCTTCGCCTGTGAATATGTGGCCGCCAGGATGTCCCACATATCCTTGGCCGTGGGTTGATGTAGAATGTCATTGGCTATCTCAATTACCAGTGTACCGGATAGCCACACTTTGGCGTATGCATCTTCCGCCTCCCAAGAGGCATTGGCTCCAGTCTTCTCAGCAGGCTCTGGTTCGGTAAGGATGTGCTTCTTACCTGTTGACTTCATCATACTCATGAACTGCATTGCCCACAGTTCATAGTTTGTACCATCCATCTTTACAATAGGCGCTGGACCATGAAAGGCGCCAATAGATGGGATATCCGCCTTGCTTTCTGACATACTGGAGATGGAAGACTGGAGCGTCTAACAGAGGATGAGATTCGTCTACAGTGACATAGACGGGTTTAGTTGCACGTGTAGACCTCAAGCAACTAAACCCATGTAGATGAAGATGTGTGTGCCCTAGGGCTTAGGGCTTAGCACACGTACACGCGCGCAAGAAGCGCGTGCACACACAACTGGTACACGTGCGCAAGAAACACGTGCAGGCGAGGAGATGCACGCGCACAGGAGATGCGCGCTCGCGCACAGGCGATGCATCCTCAAGAGTGCTACAGCGCAAGAGGAGATGCACGCTCGCGCACAGGCGCAGGGAGGCGCAGCGAAGAACCACGCACAACGCAGTAGAGGTGCGCTCGCGTACTAGGGCTACATCGCGCAGGCGGGCTTCAGCGCAGTGGAGGCGCAAGAGGGCCTCGCGCACAGGAGATGAACGCGCACAACGCGCAGAGGTGCAGTAGCGCTATTTGCGCGGAGGCGCTCTTCGCGCAGGGAGAGTCGCAGGGGCGCGCTCGCGTAGGGGTGCTCTTCACGCAGGAGCACCGGCGCACGAGGATGCTGGAGCGGCTACGGCGAGCCCCGGCGACGCCGATGAGATGGAGAGAGAAGGAGAGGCCGACGGGTGGGGTGGGGTAGGGTTAGGGTTTCGAGAACTCCGGTCTAGGACCGTCGCTCTGATACCATGTTGGGAAAAATGAACAACATGTTTATTCCATAAGCCCTAAGCTCTCTTATATAGGAGAGTAGCCTATGGGTAAATTACATAAAGCATACAACTGAAAATAAAAATAACGAAGGGATACATGCACTACTCTATATGCGTCAACAAGAGGTATTAAACTAATGAGTCATACTATGAAATTTGGGAATGTGTAATGGGAAGAAGGTTGAGGCATGTTTCCGAAGTAACTGAAAACTTATTTGGATTCATGCCATGTCACTCAAATGTTGAAGCTATCCACTTGTTGAGGAGAATAATGGAGCTTTATCGAGCTAAAATGAAGAACCTCTGTATGATTTTTATTGATTTGGGGAAGGCTTAGGATTCAGTCCCAAGGGAAATATTGTGGAGATTTTTGAAGAAGAGATGAGTATATGTCCTATTCATTAACCTTATAAATGATATGTATGATGGGGCTTCATCTTGTGTAAGAACCCAGTCTGGGAAGACTGGCCATTTTAACATGAACATCGGTTTGCATCAAGGTTTATGGATGGGTTGACTAGTCACATTCGGGATGGGTTACGTTGGTGTATGTTCGTTGATTTTATTGTATTGATTGACGAGACAAGAGATGGAGTAATGCGAAGTTGGAGGCTTGGAGACATGCCTTAGAGAGTAAAGGATTTTATGTAAGTAGGGCTAAGATTGAATATATGGAATGCACATTTGATGAAACAACGGTGAAGGGCTTGATGTGAAGATTGGAGACGATAACATTCGGAAGAAAAATTCTTTTAGATACTTGGGATCTATTTTGCAACATGATGAGGAAATTGATGGAGGTGTTACTCATAGAATAAATGTCGGTTGGCTAAAGTGGAGAGGAGCTTCTGCTGTTCTTTATGATAAGAAAATCCCTTTAAAAATCAAAGGAATTTATTACAAAGTAACCGTGAGACTTTCTATGCTCTATAAATCAGAATGTTGGCCTGTTAATCATAGACATGTGCAGAGAATGACAATAGTAAAAATGAAATTGCTAAGGTAGATGTGTTGTCATACATGAAAAGATCAGATTCAAAATTATGCGATTAGGAGGAAAGTTTGTGTAGCTCCAATAGAGGCTAAGATGAGAGAAAATAACTTAAGATGTATAGAGATATATTTTAGGTCTTGTACTCTTTTTCTTATTCTATTTTCCTTTGTCAATCTTATGTAATTTACCCATAGGTCTGTCTTCTATATAAAAGAGCCGAGGGTTCCATGGAATAAACAACTCTCATATTTTTTCTAACATGGTATCAGAGCGACGATCCTAGGACGAAGCTCTCGTACCCAGAAACCCTAGACCTCCACCAGCTGCCCCCTCTCTCTCAAATCGCCGCCGCCGACCGCTCCCTCTCTCTCTCGAGTCACCATCACCGCTGGTCGCTCCCTCTCTCTAGGAGCCGTCACTGCTGACCCCTTTTTTCTCTCTCCAGCCATCGCCGACGCAGATCTCGAGGCACCATCGACCCCTCCTTGCACTGCTATCGACCCCTTCAACCTCTCGCCGCGATGCTTGCATGTCACTTCGGTCTGTTCGGGGTGATGTATTTGGTTGTAGTTTGAGTCTACACTTGCAACCAAATCCCCCTATGTCAGTGTAGACAATTATTTCTTGAAGTCTATGACCCTAATCTTCTTCAATCGGTAACATGTCAGAGAGCAAGATAAATAACCCACCACGAGCGCCTTCAGAATTCCAACGTCCGTAGTCAAGATGGATGGGTTGAATTACAAGTTGTGGGCCATGCAGTTCATGAGCCTAATGAATTCAATGGGTAAGAAGCATGTTCTTACCGAGGAAGAGCCGTCCGAGAAGACATGGTTGAATGCCTCATGGGAGGTCAATGATGCATATGCTCAAGTCTGGTTGTTTGGTACCTTGATACCAGAGATTGCAAATGATATTTTGCACTAGCCCAATGCCAAACCAATATGGGATATACTTGTTGCCATGTATTCACAGTTGAAGAATGAGACGAAGATTTTACAGCTTCAACATGATATTTTTACTGTGAAGCGGAATGAACGACCCCTTCATGCTCACTACGCCGCCTTGCGCGGGATGTTTGAGAAGCTTCATAGCTTCATGCCTCTCACGGCTGCCCCAGAGCAACTGAAGACATATCGGAATGCCACGATGGTTGGTGTTTTCCTTGCATCTCTTGACTCACAATACGAGGCAACATTCTATCAGATACTGGCAGACATTACTATTCCTTCCATGGAGGAAGCTTTCCGCAGTCTCAGCCGGATCAACGTTCCTTCACCAACTTCCATTTCGAACTCGTCAGCAATGGCTGCATCCTGTGGTCGAGGAGGCTTTTCTCAATTTCGTAGTCGTAGACCTCGTGGTAGAGGAGGTCGTCGATCTCGCCAGCCCTATCCCAGCTAGCCCTGCACCTACTGCCATCGATCTAGCCACTTATAGAATACGTGCTACTCCAAACATGGTTTCCCTACATCAGCCCGTGTAGCAGAGTAGACTATCCCTCATGCAGCTTCATCCTCATCAGATCAGAGATATGATGAACTTGTCTCTAAAACGAGAGACATCATGCCCCCAGCTAGAACCTCTTCACCTGATATAGAGAACAGTTCAAACATTTCTGCTAATGCTGGAGCCAATACATCAGGTAGCATTCATGCCTTTACTTCTTGTCATGGTTCAAATATTACAGAATGGATCATGGATTCCAGTGCGACATATCATTTGTGTGGAGATAGAGATCAGCTCATTGCCTGCAGACAGGTTCCTCCAGGGTGGACTGTGGTTATAGCAGATGGGACACATTCCCCGATCACAGGACATGGAGAGATTAGCTTTACACCCTTTATGCGATTACATAATGTGCTTTATGTTCCTAATTTCTCTATGAACTTATTGTCTATTAGTCAGATTACTAAGGATTTACATTGTAGAGCTATATTTGACCCATCATCCCTTGTATTTCAGGACATTCTTACTGGCATGTGATTGGCTGTGGCTGCGAGTAGGGCGGCCTCTATCGACTGGTCCGTATGCCATATGCTGGTCTATCCTCTCATTCCACTGGACCGGTCACTCCCTTCTTATGGCATCTGGGCTTTGGTCATCTTCCTCTCTAGAAAATGCATTAAGTTCCTCCCCAGATTTCGTCTCGCTCATCATTCAACTGCGAAGCTTGTCAGTTGGGAACGCATCATCGATATGTGTTCCCTGGTTGTTAGAGTCGAAGCAGTAGCTCCCCGTTTGAGTTTTTCCATGTTGACATTTGGGGTTCGAGTCGTGTTCCTGATCATCATGGACACATGTTTTATTTAGTTGCAGTGGATGATTTTAGTCGTATGTCCTGGGTTTTCTTGTTGAGAAATAAATCTGATGCTAGAATTACTATTATAAACTTTATCAAAGAAGTACAGAATGTCTTTTCTACATCTGTCAAAATTGTGCGAACTGCTAATGCTCTGGAATTTTGTAGTCGTGTGCTCTTTCAATTTCTTTCATCAAATGGTATTCTTCATCAAACATCATGCATGCACACCTCTCAATAGAATGGTGTTGTTGAGAGAAAGCACCACCACTTACTTGATGTCACTCGTACTCTCCTTATTCAGAACCGTGGCCCTCATTCTTACCGGGGAGATGCTGTTCTTATGACTTGCTATCTTGTGAACTGTATGCCCTCATCGATGCTGGGGGAGAAGATACCTTTTTTGCTTGTATTTCCAGACAAGGAGTTGTTCTCTCTTACACATTGTGTCTTTGGGTCTGTTGCATTTGTCCATCGGTTAACTCCAAGGATTGACAAGCTCTCTCCTAAGGATGTCAAATGTGTCTTTGTCGGGTGGTCCAGGACTCAGAAGGTATATAGATGTTTTGATCCATTACATAGGAATATCATGTTAGCATAGGTGTCACAATTGGTTATGTATTTTTCACCTACAGGTAACAGGTTAACATCTTCAGATTCGGAGGATGAGGTCTACATGCACCCTCTAGCTATGAGTCAACCACCACCATCACCACCACTATCCCCTCCTCCATCACCCCTACCGCCATCACCACCCGTTGTTCTGGTTCCACCCCTACCACTGCACTACATTCGACAACCTATTCCTGCTCGTGTTCATGGCCCGTCATCCAGCATGTCTCAGGTTTGTTCTGAATACATTATTTCTAATGATGTGACTGAAGATGTTTCTCAGCAGGCATCCTTGCAGGAGGTTGATGCTCATGTCTGATGATCTTGATGTGCCTATTTCTATTTGGAAGCAGTAACGTACCCGTGCTTCATATCCAGTTGCTTCTCCTGTCACCTTCGATCGTCTGACGACTCATGAGATTCACTGTTTCTTTGTCGACTGTGGACATACCACGGAACTACCAGGAAGCTTTGAAGGACAATTGATTGCGTTTAGTTATGGCGCAGGAGATGGCGGCCTTACAGTCGCAAGGTACCTGGAGTCTAGTCTATGTCCCCTCTGTGGCATCTATAGTCAGCTGCAAATGGATGTTTACAGTGAAACTAAATGCTAATGGGAACATCGATCGGTATAAGGCCCGACTAGTTGCACGTGGTTTTACTTAGACATACGAGGTGGATTATCTAGACACTTTCTTCCTAGTTGCTCGTCACTCTACCCTTTGGATTCTTTTATCTGTTGCAATGGTTCGAGATTGGTCCTTGTTATAGCTTGATGTTAAAAATGCATTGGTGATCTTTAGGAGGAAGTCTACATGCATCCGCCGCTGGGGTTTGCTACTGAGGGGGAGTGTTCGCACGTGTGTAGACTTCATAAGGCAATATATGGCTTTAAGCAAAACCCAAGAGCTTGGTTTCCGAAGCTCTCAGATTTGATTGAAATGAAGGGTTTCAAAAGATTGAAGGCATATCATTGTATTTTCATACAGAGAACTTCTAGAGGTATAATTGCTATTATGGTATATGTTGATGATACACTCATTACAGGAGATGATATACAGAGATAAAGAGGGCGAAAGAATTTACAGGTCGTAAATTTATTACCAAGGATCTTGGTACTCGTAGATATTTTCTGGGATTGGAATTTGCCAGAAATCAGAATGGGCTTGTGATGACCCAAAGAAAATTTGTTACTAATCTGCTAAGTGAAACATGCATGCTTGGATATAGACCTGTTGCCACACCTATGGATCCGAGCATGAAGCTATATGATGATGATACTTATGAGGTAGACATGAGAAGATATAGACAACTAGTAGGAAAGCTTCTATATGTCACTATTACTAGACCCGACATCTCATTTGTTGTTAGTCGGGTTAGCCAGTTTATGGAGCAACCTCGTTAGGTACATATGGATGCTATACACATGATACTAAGGTATCTTAAATCATTTCGAGGGCATGGTTGCTATTTAGAAAAGGAGGTACCATCACTATTTCAGCGTGCACCGATGCATATTATGCATGGTGTCCCATGGACAAGAAATCCACGACAGGATTTGCTATATTTGTTGGAGATTCTCTTGTCTTGTAGAAAAGCAAGAAACAAACTACAGTGGCCATGCCTAGCGTTGAGTCTGAATATAATGCTATGGCGCATGCAAGTGCATAAATGATGTGAGTTCAAGTAGTACTAACAGTTTGGAGGTGGGTTCACTACCAATTTGGAGAGATCAAGTCTCCACCAACTTGGTCCTATTAGGACTTGGTCTCCATTAATTGATTTCAATTGATTATATCTTATAGATAATTGGAATCAATTATATTTGAATATAATTTGCAATATATCAATAAAAAAATGTGAATCCTATTCACATCAGACCAATGAATTAATTGTAAATCATATTTATGTTAATTAATGATGAGTGTAAATATGTGATCATATTCACATTAGTCCTAATATTAAATGTGAACCATATTCACATTGATTCCAATAGTAATATGAATTACATTCGCATTATTTCTTGTGCCAATATGTTAATCATATTCACATATCTGAAGATCAATCGACAATTTAAGGATCTTGCAATCCGTAATATTTCGAATATCAGTTTCTCCGATGAACAACTTGTAAGTGGATTAGGATTTCTGCGTTGCATTCACAGATACTTGGAGATAATTACATGGAGATTGTATAATTCATATAGTGACTTGACATCAGATGAAATCTCATATTAGGATTATTGACCGCTTGAGCTATCTGATCTAGTCATATACTGAACCTTAGCATCGATTGGATATTGAAGTATTCCAGATCAACTTCCAACTCATTGGAACTTGATCTGGCTCGATGAACTGAGATACAATTCAATTAAATCTCTTTTATTCGATCTCAAAGTGGAGTCACTAAAATCCATCCCGTTTCATCATTCTCTTGGAATGGAAGTCATGGTATACAATCCATTATGATTTCACCAGCCTGCAGTAATCCCATTACTCATACATCTTACATACTAGAAAACCTTGAATAACTTGAACTTTTTATTTCCATATTTGGCTACCTCCTTCGATGGTTTATCAATAGATTTCTCAATCGACCATTGAGTGTCAATATCAATTATACGCTTTCTAAAAGTATATATTGACATTCTCAAATTTGTATCATGTTTTCTACATGGATTTAAGAAAACATTTAGATTTCGTTAGGACGTTCCCTACTAGCGATGTGTTGCATCGCCCGAATGCAATGAGAAGTTGGCAAGGGCAACTACATCGCTGCTTGGATGTAGTTCCAAATGTGCAAGGGTTCTCGGATGAGGAACGTGTGTGGGTAAATAAGCTAGTTCCGGTACATTGTTGCCCGTATGCAGTCAAAAATTTGCAAGGATTCTCGCATGATGGACGCATACTAAAAAAGAAGTCAGTCCAAAAGATGTTGCAAAGGAAGTTGCGGATAGGTAGTTGGAATATTGATTCTTTAACTGGTAAATCGATGGGGATAGTAGATACGATGTAAAGAAGGAAGATTCATATACTATGTCTCTAAGAGACAAAATGAGTTGGAGAGAAAGCAAAGGAGATCGATAAGACTTGCTTTAAACTATGTTATTCAGATAAAGATAAGGGTGAAAATGGTATTGGAGTGGTTATTCATAAGGATTTGAATGATAGTGTGATTGAGGTGGAAAGATTCGAGGATCGGATTATTTTGCTAAAATTGGTGTTCAAAGAAGAAATTCTGAATATAATTTTAGTTTTTGCACCAAAAATTGTTTAGATGAAGAGATTAAACAAGCTATTTGCGAGGATTTGGATAAGATTACGCAAGGAATCCCACAAAGAGATGATTTGCCTAGGTGTAGATCTTAATGGACATGTGGGGAAGGATGCTTCAGGGTATGCTAGTGTTCATGGAGGCCATGACTTTTGGGATAGAAATAAAGAGGTAAAAGTCATTTTGGAGTTTGTAACATCTTGCGATCTTTTCATAGCAAACATCTCTTCGAGAAGAGGGAGGAGCATTTAATTATTTATAAGAGTGGCCCGATTAGAACACATATAAATTACTTTGTGTTGAGGAGAAGAGATCGGTTGTATTGTAAAGATTGCAAAGTCATCCCATGAGAGAGTTTGACAACCCAACATCGCTTGTTAGTTGTGGATGTGCAAACAAAAGGATTGGTAAAGAAAAGGAGAGTTTTTAAGATCACTAGAACTAGATGGTGGAATCTCCAATTGAAGCAATCAAGCTTCATATAGAAGGTTTTGAAGACTTATCTTGTGTTTGTAATGGAAGCACAAATGATATGTGGGCGACGATAACATCTTGTATCCGAAGGGTAGCCAAAGATATGCTAGGCAAGTCAAAGAGAGAAGTTTCAGGCCAAAAGGAGGCTTGGGGGTGGAGTGGAGGAGTGCAAGAGAAACTCAAAATTAAGAGAGCATGCTTTAAAGCTTTGTCTAAATATAAAACTGAGGAACTTGTCACGAACTATAGAATAATGAAGAAGGAAGCAAAGAAGGTTGTAAGCGAAGCTAAGTCAAAAGCTCATGAAGTTTTGTACAAAAATCTCGACTCTAAGGAGGGTCAAAAGGATATTTTCAGGTTGGCCAAAGCCTGAGTAAGAAAGACTAAAGACCTTTCTCAAGTGAGATGCATTAAGGATGAGGAAGGACATGTGCTTGTTGCTCAGAAGAATATAGAGACTAGATGGAAGCAGTATTTCCATAAGCTTTTCATTGAGAGATCACTTTGGGAGATCTAGCTAGTAGTGAAAGTTACTCTAATTGTGCAAGCTATTGACAAATACAAAGGAAGGAAGTAGATGAGGTTTTGAAGGTTATTAAACCTGAGAAAGGTGTAGAACCTGGTGACATTCCTATAGAAGTGTGGAGAGTTCGAGGTGAGCATGGTTTGACTTGGCTTACAAATTTATTCAATGTTGTTTGACGAAGCAAGAAAATGCATGAATAATGGAGGAGAAACATCATGGCACCTCTTTATAAGAACAAAGGAGACATTCAAAATTTGTGCGACTTACAAAGGTATCAAGCTGATGAGTCATACTATGGAAATTTAGGAACGTGTGATCGAAAGAAGGTTAAGAGAAAACAATATCTCTGTACGTACAGAGGGGCCCTATTAATAATGCAAATATAAGCATGTTCCATTTTAGATATTCTTGCATAATAGCTTGCAAAGTATTTACATTTCTAACACTTTATTCTACTTAAGTGGTTTACCAAGAGCTATTTAATGAAAGGGCACATAACTGACATCCCTTATTAGACCCATATTGAATTTTATACAATCATGACTCGTGTATGACGCATTGCATCGCCCAAATGCAATGAAAAATTGGCAAGGGCCGCTACATCGCTGCCCGGATGTAGTTCAACATTTGCAAGGGTTCTCGCATGAGGAACATATGCGAGTAAATAAGCTAGTTCTGCTGCATCATGCCTGGATGCAGTCCAAAATTTGCAAGGGTTCTCGCATGATGGACATATGCGAGTATAGAAGTTAGTCCAAAAGAGGTTGCAAAGGAAGTTGCGGATAGGTAGCTGGAATATTGGCACTTTGATTGGCAAATTGATGGAGATCGTAGATACGATGGAAAGAAGGAAGATTCAGATACTATGTCTCCAAGAGACAAAATGGGTTGGAGAGAAATCAAGGGAGATCGAGAGGACATGCTTTAAACTTTGGTATTCATGTAAAGATAAGGGTAGAAACAGTGTTGGAGTGGTTGCTCATAAAGATTTGAAGGATTATGTGGTTGAGATGCAAAGATTCGAGGATCGAATTATTTTGTTAAAATTGGCGCTTGAAGAAGAAATTCTGAAAATCATCTCAATTTATGCACTACAAATTGGTTTAAATGAAAGGATTAAACAAGCTTTTTGGGAGGATCTAGATGAGATTTGCTAGAATCCCACAAAGAGAGATGATTTGACTGGGTGGAGATCTTAATGGACATGTGGGAAAATATGCTTCAATGTATGCTAGTGTTCACGGAGGCCATGACTTCGGTGATAGAAATGAAGATGGAAAAGTCATTCTGGATTTCGTAACGGCTTATGATCTTTCATAGCAAACATTCTCTTCAAGAAGAGGGAGGAGCATTTAATTACTTATAAGAATGGCCCAACTAGAACACAAATAGATTACTTTTGCATTGAGGAGACGAGTTCAGTTGTGTTGCAAAGACTACAAAGTAATTCTAGGAGAGAGTTTGACAACCTAACATCGCTTGTTAGTCATGGATGTGCATATAAAAGGACTGGTAAAGAAAAGGAGGGTTTCCAAGATCACTAGAACTGGATGATGGAATCTTCAATCGAAGCAATCAAGCTTTGGGGAGAAGGTTTTAGAAGACTTATCTTGGGATTGTAGCGAAAGTGTAAATGAGATGTGGGAGGTGGTAGCATCTTGTATCCGAAGGGTAGCCAAAGAGATGCTATGCGAGTCAAACAGAGGAGCTCCAGGCCAAAAGGAGGCTTAGTGTTGTAGTGGAGGGTTGCAAGAGAAGCTCAAAATTAAAATAGCATGCCTTAAAGCTATGTCTAAGGATAAAACAGAGGAAACTGTCACAAACTATAAATATTGAAGAAGGAAGTAAAGAAGGCTGTAAGCAAAGCTAAGTCAAAAGCTTATGACATTTTGTACAAAAATCTCGATGCTAAGGAGGGCCAGAAGGATATATTCTGCAATCTGCCTCTGAAGATGAGTACTCTGTGCTACTCTCTAAGTCGGGTCGCTGACACTTGGTTTGCTTCATCTCAATGTTCACTTCTCTGCCTGGAGAACAGAACTTCATCATTCCCGTACCATAATCAAAAGCTGCGCCTGCGGTCCTAAGAAAGAGCTGCCCGAGAATGATCTAAGATTCTCTCCAATGATAAGGGGTCTCCATGTCCAAGACTGTGAAGTCAACCTGATAGTTTTTCCCCTCAATCGAGATAATGACGTTCTTCACTTCTCCCTTAGGTCTCTTCACTGAACGATATGCGAATTGGAGTAAAGCTCTGGATTTGCGAAGTGGTTCCAACTCCAATTTCTGATATAAGGCTAAGGGAAGTAAGTTGATGGAAGAACCGTTATCCAAGAGTGTATGTGCAAACGCGATGTCGTCAATACGACTCTCCACATAGTGAGCGCCCATGTCTCTCTTTTTTCTTGGCAATGTCTGATTCTTGAGACAATATGTTGTGGCTACTGACAAGACGTGTGTCTTCACATTTTGGTTCTCTTTCTTCCTGCTAGCCCTATTAGGTGTGCATCTAACCTTTAGGTATTTCTGGAATACAGGATGGTTAGTCACATACTCATCAAATGGCACCTTTACAGTGATATTTTCTCTACAAAACCGTGCCATATTGTGGTCATCTTTCTGAATCTTTTTGATGTGCTTTCCTGCCATAAGAGCACGGGAGAATGAGACTGAAGATAAGGAAACAGAAGATAAATAATCTGAATCATGAACTGAAAGACCATTCTTGGCATTAACGGAAACATAGTTCTTCATACAAGAATCTTTTTGATGCAACATGGAATCAAAATCTAAATCATCTACTATAGGTTGTGGAATAGAAGCTGAAGTGGTATCCGCCACAACCGGAGATGCAAGGTCCTCTATAGACTCGGAAGTATATCCATGATGCTGATGCTGCATATGTGCTCTCCTTCTCCTCTCGGCTCTCGGAGTAGAAATCCTTAAATGGTGCTGATGGGGCTCCGGAATATGTTGCCTCTCCTCCTCGTCCTCTGAAGACTCCTCAGGTAGAGCTCCAGAAATGCCGCTCCTCGTATCCCTCGTCCAGTCAGGTACGGTCACGGTCCTTCTGCTCCTGAGTGACATATGATTAGCCTCGTCACACGAAAGAATCTCATGTTCAGATCTAGGAGATGCTGAATAGTATACCTAACTAAAGTGCTGCTGACAACTAGATCGGTTCATGCTATTGGGGTGATGAATCCGTGATTCATCATCGCAATATCTTGATCTTAGCAAAATCCACGAGTAAATTCCCTAATAAATGTCTATAAAATCAATAAACTAACAAAATGACTCTTGTAAATAAAATACATTAATTATTGTATATTAGATTGTACAAAATAAATTACACATAAAAAGCCGCAAAAATAAAGGAGTTGTATACCTGTAAATAGCCCAAAACTTCATTTATTTTTAATAATTTCATTTCAACTCCTTTTTGCCTAATTCTTTCTCTAACTTGTTTATAATAATGTACATAAAAATACAAAAATACAAAATAAATTATTTCTCAAATAAATGCTCCTAGATCCCAATGGGAAAAAGCCGTAAAGACCAACTTCCAAGCTAAATTCCCGCTCCGTATGAACTCCAAATTCACCAAACTCACTTTTAAAGTTCAAGTTAGAAAATTATCTATCCAACGGAAGTGGTTTCATTAAAATCGGAGCTCGTTTGCAAAAGTTGGGTTTTGGGACCTAGATGTACATTGTATATTATGTATATATTCTTTCTTTCTTCATTTTTTATTTTATCTTTCTTAATTACTAAAAATCCAAAAAAATCATTGTGGTCTTGTATTTGGATTGTACTATTTTATTGCATTTTCCTATTGTACATAGCTACTATTAAAAAGACAAAAAAAATATAAAAAGAAAAGCAAACAAAAAAAATGTACATGTTGTATATCTTCTTTTTGTAAATTCCCCACTCTTTTTCTTCTCTTTATTTTATTTTCTCTTTTTAGTAGCCTACTTTATTTCATTTCATTTTTATTTATTTAATAACATTCTCAACAATAACTTCCCTTTCTCCATTAACCTCCAAGTCTTCTTTCAACTCCCATTCCACCCCACATTCTTCTTCTAACTCCCATTCAACTCCACCAATAATCTAACTTCTCATTCAACACCACCACCTCTCTAACTCCCATTATTCATCTCTTTATAATCTCCACATCCACATTTTCCCCCATCCACCATTCTTATAGAATAAGGAGAGAGCTTGGAGTGTTTTGTTGGTGACAGCGGCGAAGCATCGTCCTCAAGCGACGACCTCCTTCAGGTGAGATCCGCGGAGCTCCGCTTCGCGTCACGAGTTCCCCGTCGAGCTCGTGGAGCTTCTCCGATTTTTATTTCGCCAATCGGATCGAGGCGACGACAGGAGTCCAGCGTAGCTGCTCCGCACATCCGGCGAACACCAGGTAAGTTATTTCTTCTCATTTCTCTACTTATTTTATTCTTATCTCATATTTTGTTTATTTAGTCTATCACAATCGTTTTTTTTATTCACCATATCACTCAATCTCCACCATCTCTCAGTTCCCCCTTTTATATGTACATACTTATTTTCTTTTTGAAAATATAAAAAAAATAAAAAAAAATAAAACAAAAAAAGAGGTTTCTATTACAGCAAAATATAACAGCAGAAAAAAAAATAAAAAAAAAAGAAAATTAAAAAAATTTTGCAGCAGCAGCCGCCCGCCCCTCCCCCTTCCTCCACGGGCGGCGCCGCCGCAGCCCCCCGCAGCTCTCCAGGCCGCCCACAGCCAGCTCCCTCAGCGCAGCCGCGGGCGCTCCCGCCCGCGCGCGCGCCCTCGCCGGCCGCCGCCTTTCCCCACTCCAGGTGCAGCCAGCGGCTCCGCCACCCGCGCCACCGTTCCCAGCCGCCCTCGCGGCACCACAGCTCCCCGCCGCCGCCAGAGCGCCGCCCGTGCCGCCGACAACCGCCCCTCCCCCAAGTTGTTCCTTTGCCTCCCTGTGTTCGACCCCGGACTTGCCCGGGATATAAATTAAGCCGAGACACTCTTCACGGAGATCTTCTCTCGGTTCTGACCGAATCGCTAAGTACACGTGCTACAACGTGACCTAATTAAACACCGTATCTAGCGACTCGTCAGATATAGCCTGAACTTGGGCTGTGATGACCAGTCTTTTCGCAAAGTTCTTGTCAATCCGCAAGGCGGACCGACAATCGTCGATGCAACACCAAATGAAAACCCTGATTGATCAATAATTAACCCATAGTATACATAAGTCATGTATAATAAAAAAGTGAGGATAAGATTTATTTTTCTCTACCATAAGATGCATGGTGATTAAGCATGTAGAGGTCGAACCACATAGAGCAACAGGGTAGCTCACGGTTATTTACGTACAAGCAAGTCATTTATTGTATATATACATCTTTTTGTGGGTTTTTTAATTATATATATCTTTTTACTTTTTTATTTTTTATTTTTTTGTATTTTATTTTTAATTTTCTGTTTTTTTATTTTTATATTTCTTTTTCTTCTAGATATAAAATATAGGGTATATACGGTTATATATATACATATAGAGTAATATATTTATATATACTAATAAATATAAATAAAATATAGATGTGTTTTTTTGGATTTTATAAAATTTTCTAACATTTTTATATTTTTTCTGGAATTTTTGCTAATTTTTATGTAATTTTAAAGTCAAAAATACCCCAAATAAGCGATTAATTAATATTCTGAAATTGATTTTAATATTAAAAATAGTAAATAAGTCTCAAAATTATCCAAATCAATTTTAATATATAAATATTTATATAAAAAAAATTATAAAATAGAAAAGCCCATTTTTGGATTTTAAAGGATTTTTTAGATTTTTAAGAACGATTTTGGGGTTTCTCAATTTTTAAGCTCTTTGGTTTTTCCATTTTTAGGATTTCTGGTCTGTAATTAAAATAGGACAAAACATGCTATATATATCTGACTTTATAGGCATGTTTTTATATTTTTTTGGTATTTTCTAAGTTAAACAGGGAATAGATAGGCTCTATTTCATTTTTTGTAAATGATTAAAATACCCAAAAATGTAAAGTGAACACATGAAAGTACATGGCATGAGTCATTTAATCATATTTTTGTGTATTTTTCGAAGCACATTAACTATTTAATAGATAGATAAAAAACACAAAAATAATTATCCTGGCAGGGGCATTTTTGCAATAAAAATAATGTCCAGGGGTTCCCATGCAAATTAGCCAAAAATATGCAACATCAATTCAATTTTCTTAAACTTTCTAACAATTACAAAAACCGCCAGGGGCCTATATGCAATTTCGCCACCTCATGTGTGATGACACGTGAGGTGACGTGGAATGTACCAAATGTAATTACAGAAAGTACAAAGTACATGGGCCTAAATGTAAAATTCCCAATTTATTTATAACGCTAACTTTTATTTGCAAGACAAACTAAAATACAAAAATGCAGGGCTAGAGTATGCAATTTACCCCAAACTAGACGCGATTCGACGGTTGTGCTTCATCACTTATCCACGTGTCGTTGCGTGGACGGCGGATACCCCTTCGTGCCTGGACGACTGCGATCAGATCGGCCATGGCAATCAGATGGTCAGGACTTGCCTTGATCCAACGCCACCTGTAGCATCTGGAGCACGACGGATAATCGATTGACTGGGAAGCAGCCTGGAAGAACAGGGGACGAACTCGCCTGGGGTGAGCTTCGATCCGTGTTCTTCTAGGCTGCTTCCCAGTCATTCGATCATCCGTTCTTCTAAGCGTCTCCGACCTCCAATCCCTCTGCCGAAAGCTTATTCTCTTTCCTGGGGGCCCTCCGCGGCAGATGAGATCCTCACAAAGTACGCTGTAGCTCAGATGGCGACGGACGAGCTCGGTGAAGTTCAGAGCTCCAGGTACCTCCTCTCTCTTCTCTTATCAGAATCGACTTCAGATGGAGTCTTTTGGCCCTCCAGACCTACAATAAAGGTTCGCAACAACAACAAGGGGGTCTGGGGAACTTATTGGGCGTAGGTGGATGGAAGTGGATCGAGGCGGAGCTCCTTTGGTGAGCGGCGGAGGTGGAGGAGCTGATCTCTATATCGGGTGTCGATCTGGGTGAGCGAAGGTGTGCGGGGCATAGGAAAATGGAAGGGGGAGAAGATGAAAGCAATTGGGTGAGTCGGGAACAGATGATCACGCTGGGAGGAGCTCAGCTCTGGCAAACTACGCGAATCCCTGATTACCCTACCTTGACTACTTAAACCCTAAACTAAGAACGTGAAATTAAACCTACGACGAAATGCAATTAAAAGAAACGATAAAAGACATCTCTTATACCTAGGGTTGGCCAGGGAGCAGGGCCGCCGACGGGATGGCCTTGGGTGCACCTCCGTGCTCCTGGAGCTCCGCCTGACCTCGCAACGCCTCCTCTTGCCACGAGAAGACCAGCTGGATCCAAGATGAGGGCTTCTAGACTCGAGACAGTGAGCAAAATATCAATGGAGGATGAAGTCTTTATTTAAAGAACAAACGGGCACCCTTATTTGACCGGCTAAAATCAATGGTTCGAGCATATGTACAAGGGATGTGAAGGCTCGGTATGTATGTACAATGATTAATGATTATTTCATGTTGAGGAGTCGAAGGCGATGGATGGATAAGATGCCCGCGAAATAAAGGGGAAGACGTGGGGAAAGATAGGTCCGCATCAAATCAGAAACGCGGGGGGAGTTGACTGTGCGGTCAACAATACCTGGAATGGGATTGGTCCACGCAGACTGAATAAAGACAAAACAACAGCTTTTATTAAAGAATAAATAATTAAAAATAATAAATGATTTTAATTTTTAATTATAAATAAAAAATGTTTATTATTTAATGTACTATTTTATTATGATTTTTATTTATTTTTTGATGTTATTTATTAGTAGTTTATTTTTAATGGTGTATTTATAGGTATATTTGCCTGTATTTTGTACATTTTATTTTTTATTTTGTGTATTTTATTTTATTATGTTATTCTTTTATTTTATATATTTATAACTTTTTTTCATACACATAAATATATTTTTATTGTTTTTTTATGATATTATTTATACACTTAAATAAATGGGTATGTATAATATATATGTATACTTATTGGTCTTTTATCTATGTATTATATACATTTTATTTATTTAATTCAATTTCTTGGGCTTTATTTTGGTTTTTATATTTTTTTAATAAAATATAAATAACATTTACAATATTTTAAAAATATGGATGAATAAAGAATAAAAAATAGGTTTCCATTTTATTTATATATAAGTATAATTATAGGTATTTTCCCTATATATTTATAGACTTATTTTATTTTACATTTTCTTTTTTGGTTTTATTTTGGTTTTAATATGCACATATATTATGAATAATAATTACAAAATTATAAAAATATAGACTTTTGAAAATAATAAAGAATGAATATACTGAATATTTTAATCAGTTCTCCTGTACAATGAGGGTCCAAAACCTAAATTTCACATAGTAACTTTAAAAAATATGAAACACCTCCATTAAATAGCTTGTGAAAAGCTATATACACTTTGAGTGATTTTGATATATTTTGAGTTTTTATTTGAAAGATATGGGTCTGTAAAGTTGGGATTTTGGCTTTTTATTTTGTGTATAAATGTACACTATGTATTATTTTTGTACAAACTCAATTTTATAATTTTATTTACATTATTATCTACAACTTTCATGTACAAAGTTTCTCTATTTGATGAACAAATAATAAATACTAAAATATGTGTCAAAAATGGATAAATAAAGAATAAATAAATTGGGTTTTTATTCTATTTTGGCCCTTATTTCCCCGTACTTCATTCCTTGTCGACCAACTCAATTCTTGACTTGGTCTCGGGGTTTAGAGTCATAAAATATCTTCGATATTTTATTCTTATTTTTTTCTTTTCTTTATTCTATAATTTTGGCTTTAAAAACCATGTCATTTACACAATAAATGCAATAATAAGGAATGCTATTTTGTATAAATTAATGTTATTTACATGCATTAGCTAGGGTTTTTAAGGGCAAAACGATAAAATAAAGGTGATGAAATGAAGATTCATCAGGCTGGGATTGAGGTAGATGGTGAAGTCTGCTCGTCTCGCCATCTGGACATGCGGTTGATATCCACCCGCAAGTCGTGAATTTCGTTCCTGTAGGAACAGAACTCGTCAAGTATCTGCTGCTGTATATCCGCGGGACCAGACAAAGAAGGAATGCATAAGACTGGGAAGAAGAACGGGAAGACTGACCCTGCTGGCCAGGGTACTGCCTCTACGGCTGCTGGTGCTAGGGTGTCTGCTGAAATTGCGGGCCTTGCTGGCCCGTCTGGTAATGGCCTTGTCGACCATACAGCTAATACTGCTGCCGCTGTTGCTGGGGTGGCTGGAATCCGGGGCTCTGCTGTGAAGGAGGTGGTACGGAGGTGAATGCGGTGTTATGAAAGATTGGGGGACGCTAGTATGTCTGTCGGTCCCCCGTACTTCCATGCCTAGCATGGTCCTGAGTATACCTTACTCCATTCACCTCCCAAACCGGTGGAGGCTCCACCTGAACTGTCTCTGTTAATGGAGGTGGCTACTGGAAAGAGTGGTTATAGGACTGGTCCTGCTCCCACAGCTGGGGTTGCCCTAACATCAACTGCTCCTGAACATGGTGAACTCGGTATACGGGAGCAACGGGTGCAGTCACGGTGGGTATCCTTATCTTAGATACCTTCTCAGTCAACTCCTCCATTTGTTTTGAAAGTTTGGAGACGCTCCGGTTTAACTCATCAATCCTCCTGTTAATCTTCTCGACTACTGTAAGCTTGCCAGCAAGGAGTCCTATGCTAGGGATCACGTCCTGAGAGAGATTGACTACAGCTGATTTTCCCCATCCAGATGAGAGTGAACTGGGGGACGACGTATAGGCCCCACTGGCCATCTGTGAGCGGCTGGTTTCAGCCATCTGCTCAAATACCTTCCAGACGGTATCCGATCCTCGTGTTGTATAGCTGCCTCCACAGGCAGCGCTCACTAAACCCTACATCTCAGGGTTGAGACCAGTGAAAAACGACTGGACCAAGATGTTGTCATCTAGTACATGACAAGGACACTTTTGAAGGATGTCCTTGAACCTTTCCCATGCATCACAGAAGGCTTCATGGGGTAACTAGGAAAAGCTCATAATGCATGTCATCATGTTAGTCCTACTCAGAGGGTAGAACTTCTTCAGAAACAGGTCCTTGAACTGGCAATAAGTGGTGACTGTAACTCCAAGATTTTTCACCCAGAGTCGGCTTTGCCACCCAAAGCAAATGAAAGGGTTGTGAGCCTAATATAATCCTAGCTAACCCTAGGATGTATAAGGTTAGCACAGATGAGTTCGAAATCCCTTAGGAATTCATATGACTCCTTAGAAGCATTCCCATTAAAGTGCAGCGATGCGCAGGGGCACGCAGAGACACACAGCGATGCGCACGGCGTTGCGCGGCGACGCCAAGGGTTGCGTGGAGGCGCGTAGGCTTGAGGGTAGGGCTAGGGTTAGGGTTTGGCTCGAGAACTCCGGTCTAGGACCGTCGCTCTGATACCAAGTTGGGAAAATAAGAGTTCTTGTTTATTCCATCAGCTCTAGGCTCTCTTATATAGGAGAGCAACCTATGGGTAAATTACATAAAGAATCCAACGGGAAAGACAAATAACAAATGAGATACATAAGTGAATAATATATATCTACAATTACTAATTTAATAAATGCAAGCTGACTAAAGTAGGGAGGAGCCTTTGTTGTTCTCTGTGATAAGAAAATTTCTTTAAAAATCAAAGGAAAGTTTTTCAAAGTAGCCGTAAGACCTGCTATGCTCTATGGATCTGAATGTTGGCCTGTGAACCATAGGCATGTGCGGAGAATGACAGTAGTAGAAATGAAAACGCTAAGGTGGATGTGTGGACACACACACTCGTAAAGCTCGGATTCAGCATGATGCAATTAGAAGGAAAGTTAGTGTAGCTCCGATCGAGATTAAGATGCGAGAAAACCACTTAAGGTGGTTTGACCATGGTTCGAAAAATCGCGCCTCGAGGCGCTCGAGGCGTACGCCTCGAGGCGAGGCGCGACCAAACCGTTCTGAAACGTACGCCTCGACTGGCAGCTGTGAGGCGATCGCCTCGATGGGCGAGGCGAGGCGAGGCGGGCTGAGGCGAAACGTTGGCTGAGGCGCAACTGTGAGGCGTTGGGGGGGTTTAGTGGGTCACGTGCTTCGCACGTGACCCACTTATAACCCTTTCTCTTTAGCAGCGACTCCCGAACATCCTCCTGGACTGGAACCCTATCCCGCCCGAAGAGAAGCTCATCGCCAACTCGCCGCCTGTGCGTTGGGAAGCCCATAGTCGCCGCCGCCCTTCCTCCATCTCGCTCTTGTCCAACATCCTGCTGCCGGTGGCCTCCCCCGCAGGCTGCAAGCACGTTTTCTCAACTCTGGTTGTCACAGACTCACGGTATGTCTTCAAGGGGCTGGTTTTTTTGGGTTTGCGGGTGCAATGTTTGGTGTTGATGCTCTTCTTTGCTATGCTCACATGAAGGATAAGAAATAAGTGAAGCATATATCTCGTTCAGTCGTTCTTGCTTGTTTGGTTTGATTAATAAGGAATGAATTATTGTCGTATGTGGAGACAAAATGTGTGATATTGTAGGAACAGTGGAACACTTTAACAGATTGTTTAGTCCCAAGCAAAATTCATGTGTGGTAAAGAAATCATTGCTGTAGGGATTCTGTTTTCCATAAACTTTTGTGTTTATGATCATGAGATTGGTGTACATAAATGTATTCATTTTATATATTTTGTTTAACCGTACGGTGATTGTATTTTTGTTGCTCGAAATCATAGAGATGTCAAAGTCAAGGAAAGGCCCCAAGACTTCTGAAGGAAACAGGAGTGATCCGGCATGGAAATATTGCGTTCAACTTGAGATGGAGGAGACTCAGAAAGCTAAAGGATATGTGTATGTCCAATGCAATTTTTGTGGTAAGAGGATTACTGGTGGAGTCGCTAGACTCAAGCATCATCTCGCGAAGACCGGAAAAAATGTGAAAGGTTGCGCACAAGTTCCTGATGAAGTGTTGAATGAAATGAAGGCTATATTATCTTCCAACGAAGAGAAAAGTAAGAGAGCAATGATGGAGATGGAAGAATTGTGTAGAGCTGGTAGTTTTGAGATGCAAAATCCATTTGGTGCTGAAAATCAAGCAATCAGTCCATCTGGATCTAGTAACATGAAGAGGGCAAGAGGTCCCATGGACTTCTTTGTTGCCGGGCCATCACCATTGGGAAGTCCAAGTCCAACGACTACGATTGGGACGAGTGGTCATCAAAGTACATTGAACGAGACATGGAAGAAAGAGGAGAGAAATCGTGTTTGTCGTACCATTGGCAGATTCTTCTTCGAGAATGGGTTGCCATTCAATTGTGCTAGTAGCCCTTCCTTTTCGACCATGCTTCATGCTGTCGGCTCCTTTGGAAGGGGATTGAAGCCTCCATCGGCTTACGAGCTAAAGAGTTGGATTTTGAAAGAAGAAGTGAAGAGCATTTGGGATGTTATGGGTGAGGCAAGGGCTTCTTGGGCGGAAACTGGTTGTAGCATAATGTCGGATGGTTGGACAGACGTAAAAGGTCGTTCTTTAATAAACTTCTTGGTGAACAATCCGAAAGGTACTTGGTTCTTGAAGTCTGTCGATGCGTCCGATAAAGTAAAGAACGCAACGTTGCTTTTTCACCTATTGGATGAGATTGTGGAGGAGGTCGGCGAATGCAATGTTTTGCAGGTTATCACAGATAATGCGTCGAATTACAAGGCGGCTGGACAACTGTTGATGGAGAAAAGGAAGCATCTTTACTGGACTCCATGTGCAGCCCATTGCATAGACTTGATGTTGGAGGATATCTTGAAATTGCCTCTACCCGCTTCAGTGTTCAAGAAAGCAAAAAGGATCATTAACTACATCTATGCGCATGGATGGGTTTTAGCCATGGTAAGGAAGCAAATAGGAGGAGATTTGGTGCGACCAGCTGTCACACGTTTTGCTACGGCTTTTCTCACGTTACAAAAATTGATGAGCATGAAGGATCCTCTGGAGTCTTTTTTTACTTCTAGTAAATGGAAGAAGAGTCCTTATGCTTCCAAGCCTCAAGGGAAAAGTGTAAGTCAAACAATTTTGAGAAGCAAAACGTTTTGGCCTGGTGTTGCCTATGTGATACGAACGACGAAGCCGTTGGTTATGGTTTTGCGCATGGTGGATTCCGAAAAATATCCACCAATGGGTTTCATCTATGAGGCCATGGATAGAGCTAAGGAAGAAATTGTGAAAGCATTGGGCAATGATGAAACAAAATACCGAACATTGTGGGATATTGTGGACGACAGATGGGATCGCCAACTCCATACCAATTTGCATGCGGCAGCCTACTTTCTGAATCCTCAATGCCAATACGAACCTTCCTTCTCCAAACATTTTGAGATAAAAAAGGGTTTGTTTGATTGCATAGCGAGGATTATAGAGGATCAATCTGTAAGGGAGAAAATCGATCTACAGATTGATGCTTTTAAGCATGCAAGAGGCTTCTTTGGATGGGAAAGTGCAATAAGTACACGAAAGAAGAGGAGTCCTGGTTAGTATGTATCTGATTTGGTTATTTATTTCTTTCAATTGATAAAATATCTAACATTAATTTTGTTCATGAAATATAACATTTTCAGCGGATTGGTGGTCTCAATTTGGGGATGAATGTCCCGAATTGCAAAAATTTGCCATCCGAGTTTTGAGCTTGACTTGTAGTGCATCGGGTTGCGAGCGGAACTGGAGTTCTTTTAATCAGGTAATATTTCGATAATATTTACAATTATATTATATCAAGATTTATGATTAATCTAATGATTTATATTGGAAATCCACCACTAGATCCACACAAAGAGAAGGAATCGACTCACACAAGCCAAATTGAATGATTTGGTCTATGTGATGTTTAACCTAAAGTTGAAGCAGAGAGAGATAAGGAGAAAAACAATGGAGGATCCACTATGCTTGGATGACGTGGATTCTAGTGATGAATGGGTGTCGGAGCTCCAAAGTTGTGACTTTGAGGCATTTCAAGAACTTGATGCAAATACCCCCATTGAAGATGAGGTTGGAGAAGCCGAGGATGAAGCTGATCAACAAGACAATTCACGTCGGAAGAGGAGGAAGGACAAAGGTAATGGCTTCCTATTATTTTGATTATCGAATATCTTTGTTTATGTTAAACACAATAGAAGTAAGTTAAGTAACATTATTGTTGTCTAATTTAGGTAAAGCGGTAGTGGACGTCGATGATGAGGAGTTTCATGACGGTGATGATGAAGTTAGCGATGAAGGGGAAGATGAAGCAAATTTGAAGTATATGGATGACTCATTGGATGATCCAACAAGTAGCAGTTCTTCAGATGATGATCTTTATGCAGATGTTGCAGCTGGGCTTGGAGGCTCGGAACCTTGATTAGAATTATCTGAAGCTACATCTTTTAGAATTTCTTTGCGTTTTAGAACTAGTGGACATGGACTAGAAGTAGAATATTCGAACTTATATTATGTTTTCTGAGCATTGTAATATTTTGTCTTGAACTTTTAGACTTTTACATTAGCCCAAGTAATCTATCAGCCATGTTTATTACTCTTCGTATCGAAAAGTTACTACAAATATTCTTTAATTGCTTTGGAACATTGGAATTTTATTAGATAATATTGTCTCACTGATATTATTACAAGATTCTTTATTAAATTTATTAAATTACATAATTTGGGTGGAAAAACTGAGGCTTACGCCTCGACCGCCTCGAGGCTACGCCTCGCCTCGATTCTAGGGTAACCGCCTCGTTCCGCTTTTCGTTTTTTCCAACCTTGGTTCAATCTGCTCAGCCACTCGAGCAGAGGCAGGAAATCTATGCTTATAGTAGCATGTATCCTCGGTATGTCCAGAACGATGACAAAAAGTGCAGGGCTGATGAACACGACCTCATCTGCCATGAGGTCCTCGTCCATGAAATTGAGAAGAACCTCCTCGACCTCGGGAGGCCGCCATCGCCGAAGAAGTCTGATTAGCAATAAAAGATGGAACCGTGATCCGACTGAGTCTGCGGAAGGCTTCCTCCATAGGAGGAATAGTAGAGTTTGCCAAAATTTGGGAACGAGCCGCCTCATGCTCATGATCAAGAGCTGCCAGGAATACACCAACCCTGGTGGCATTCCTATAAGTCTTCTGCTGCTTAGGAGTAGATATGAGAGGCGTGAAACTATAGAGCTTCTTAAACATCCTATGCAAAGATGTATATAGCGAGTGAAGAGGGCATCCATTCTGCTTGATAGTAAAGATACAATGCTGGGGTTGTAGAATCTTTGTCTCATTCTTTGCCTGTGAATAAGTAGAAGTGAGAATATCCTACATCACCTTGGCTGTGGGCTGCTGGAGCATATCATTGGCGATCTTTATTGCCAATGTGCCTGAAAGCCAAACCTTGGCAAGTTTGCATATGCATCATCCGCCTCTCATGAGGCGTTAATCCCAGTCTTCTCAACCGGCTCTTCCTCGGTAAGAATATGTTTCTTACATGTATACTTCATCATGCTCATGAACTGCATAGCAAACAGTTCATAGTTTGACCCATCCATCTTTAGTATAGGCGCATGACCTCTAAAGGCGCCTGTAGAGGGGACATCAACCTTGCTTTCTGACATGACGGACACATGTTTGTCTAAACTGACATAGAGAGATTTGGTTGCATATGTAGACTTATGCAACCAATCTCATCAAGAGAGAAGGCTCGGCGGCTGTGTCCCCTTTAAAAGAGAAGGTGCGTCGGCACCTTGTGGAGAGAGTAGGTGCAGTCGGTCGAAGAGAGGGGATGCGAGGCCCTAGGCAGGTGACAGTGCACAGATCCCACGTTGCAGAGCCAAGCGATAGAGTTAGTTGGCCCGCGGTCGCCTGGTGATTGGCGGAGGGGCTCGCGGGGGCCTAGCACGGGCGGAGGGGCCCGTAGGGCCTGGCGACGGGCGGAAGGGGCCTGTGGGGGCGTGGCGGCGAGCGGAAGTACCGTGGGCGAATGGGGTGCAGAGGGTCGCGTGGCTGGGCGGCGGAAGCCCTAGGCGACACATGTGAGAGAGGCTTGAGGTGGGGTTTAGGGTTAGGGTTTCGGTCCATGAGCTCCACTCTAGGACTGCCACTCTAATACCATGTTGGGAAAATAAAAAGAGTTGTTTATTCCTTGAGCCCAAGCTCTCTTATATAGGTAGAAGCCTATGGGCAAATTACATATAGTGGACATAATAAAAAGAAAATATATAAAAGATACGTAGATATGAAATATATTTCTACATGTACCCCACAACCGAGACACTTGGAGGAGCAGAAACAATACACCATGTACCACGAGACTGTAAAACAATCATCCCCTCCTCCATGGCAAGTCGCCAACTACTATCCTGTATGACCTCCTGGTATGTTCGTGGGATAGTAACAACAGAGAGTCCCATGACAAACCTCCTGTACTCCTCTGAAAGATGATCCAAGGAAACATGAGCAGCTAGAGGATAAATCGCACAATTACGACACGACTTCTCAAGGCAATAGGAACATCAAGGTCATTAGCTTCTCTGTTCTTTGGTATCAACTCCTGTAATCCCGTGGTGCAAGTATATCACCAGTGTCATCAGTAGAAACAATGTGTTCAGTACATACCTGAGGCGCGCTGGATGAAGCGGAAGGCGCATGAGCAGAGGGACGAGTAGAGGACCTGCGAATGTAAAACCGTGGAAGGAACTGTGTCAGGGTAGACAAAGGTGGAGGTAGTGGATGAGGTGAACGTGGAGATGACTGTGACTCAACATGGGGTGTTGTTGGTGGAAATAATGGAGGTGGTGGAACAAAGACATCCTCTCCAGAGTCAGAGTTATACAACCTGTCACCTGTAGGAGAAAAATACATAATAGACTCAAAAAATGTGACATCAACACTCACATAATACTTTCTCCCTACATGATCAAAACATTTATACCCTTTTTGGGTACGAGGATAGCCAATGAATGCATATTTGACAGCTCTTGGATAGAGCTTGTCACGACCATGAGTAAAATTGTGGACAAATGCCACATACCTTAAGACCCTGAGAGTAAGGGAGAATAGGTCATTCTCAGGAAACCCAATCAAGAAAGGAACATTTTCTTCAAGGACATTGGAAGGCATGCGATTCACCAAGTAGCATGTAGTGAAAACCACATCATCCAAAAATGAATGAGGAGCTCGACTCTGAATCAAAAGAGTCCTCGTGACATCCAGAAGATGACGGTGTTTGCGTTTAGCAACACTATTATGCTGCGAAGTGTAAGCACAATAAGTCTGATGAACAATACCAAGAGATCTGAGAAAGTCAGATAGCTATAAAGTGGAAAACTCCAAGGCATTGTTAGTACGAATAAAGTTCACATTGGCAGAAAAGTGTTCTTAATTTCAATAAGAAACGATTTAATGGTTGGACCCGCTCCAGACTTATTCTTTAACAAGAAATCCCAAGCTAATCTAGAAAAATCATCCACAACAACCATATGATGTCCTTGATAATCGGGAACACGACTAGGACCCCATATATCAAAATGAAGCAACTCAAACGACTGATTACTGTGACGACTCGGAAAAGACGATGGTGCTTCCCAAGCTGACATGCTTCACACTCCAAGATAGTACGAGTAGAGATCTGAGGGAGAACATGACACAGCTTCTGGTGTCCAAAGCGAGGATGCCACATGAAAGGAGAAACAAAACCAGAAGGAATGATAGCAGCACCAACACACGGAGGCTTCGTCAATCTGTAAAGTCCTCTTTGCTCACGACCACATCCAATCACCTTGCTCGTGAGTATGTAATGAAACACAAGGGAAGATGAGTCATATATGACACGACAATGTAAATCTTTTGTAATTTGACTAATAGACAAAATATTCATCTGCAATGCTGGAGCATGTAAGATAGTCTGCAGGCGTATTGAGGGGGCTAGGACAATCTTCCCCTGAACAACAATGGGTAGATGAACCCCATTAGAAATCACCACTGATCTACCAGTAAGTATATATATATGTAAGAAGTAAACCGAGCTCGATCTCCATGATAAGAATTTCTAGGGTCCATGATCTAATCAGTCAATATGAACTTCTTCAATTGGTAAGTGCATAAGCAATACCTGACAAACTCGTAGAAGCTCTCAACAGCTGCAACATGTGAAGATCCTGCTGCTGGTGTGTGGGTGTAGTCATCATTTCTCTCAGTCTAGAGACAATATTGTCAAACCTCGCATCGTGAGGAGCCGGAGTAGTCTCTGTGTTCTCAGCTACACGGGCAGACGCAAGATATCCATGCTTTAAATATCCTGAACGATGGCAACGTGAGCATGTGCCACACTGACGTCCTCCTCCTCGACCACAAGATCGTCGCCCGCGAAACTGTAAAGTACCCCCTCTGCCATGAGAAACTGCCATCGTAGAGGGAATTTGGGCCACGGTAGTAGACAAAGTAGTAATCCTGTTCAATCTTTTGTAGACCTCCTCCATCGGTGGTATCGTCTCTCCAGTAAGCAATTGAGTACGTGCTGCATCATACTTAGAATCAAGGGAGGATAGAAAGATTCTGGTCATAGTGGCATTCTGGTATGTCTGTTGCTGCTCAGTGCTGGTAGTTATGGGCATAAAGCTATGGAGATGCTCAAACATGCCTCCAAGATGCGAGGAGTGGGCATGAAGAGGCCGACCATTCTGCTTGACGAAAATATGTCATATTGCAACTGTAGGATCTTGCTCTCATTCTTGGCTTGCCCATATGTGTATGCTAAGATGTCCCTCATAGCTTTGGTTGTGGGTTGATTGACGATGTTGTTGGCAATCTTCGTGGTGAGCGTCTCGGAGAGCCAAATCCGTGCATAGGCATCGTCTTGCTTCCAAGAAGCATTAGCCCTAGTCTTGTCCGTCGGCTCGGAATCCGTCAAAATGTGCTCCTTGTTATGACACTACATAAGGGTGCAATACTGTATGGACCACAACTCGTAGTTGGTCCCATCCGTCTTTACGATGGGAGCTGGGCCCTTGAAGGCACCAGACGACGAAAAAACGTGACCCTTGTTCTCTAACATGATAAGAAGAATGCCAAAAATCCGAAACAAAGTTGAGGAGTAGACTACTCTGAGCGAGTCTACACAATTATATGGAGGAGTGGTTGTACGTGTAGACTCATACAACCCTCCTCTTCATTCCTTATAGTCTAGGGTTGGGAAACGTCATTTATATGTCCAAAATCACGGAATCCAAACAAAATCAGACCATATAAGCATGTAGAAGCGACCGAACTGCAGCCCGCAGAGTGTGGGACGGCTCACAAGGAGGCGACGAGCGACGGGGCTGTGAGGAGGGGGCAAGCGGCGGCTGGGGTGGTCGATAAACGACCTACAAGAAGGGAGAGGGCCGGGGGGCGGGGGGGGGGGGCAATCGAAGAAAAATAGAATGACTTATCTTTGAAGTAACCATAGGGCTCTCTTATATATGAGAAAAGCCCTGAGTTAATTACATAAGAGGTTAATGAAGAAAATAGCAATAATAAATAAATAAAGAGATACAAATATCTCAACATACATATATGTTTGAGTTGTTCTTATATAACTTGTACATATATCTATTAGTCAATTTAGGTTAGTTACATAAGTACATTTATAAAGGAGTTGTATATGAGTTACAATAGTACATTTGATTGATTTTAGGGATTTTGTGTATTGTGTTTATCGATGCACTTCATATACTTATATTTTTAGTCTTATTATGTGTATTTTCGTGTTTTTTTGCTTTAAGTACATGCATCATATTAGGGTACGGTGGATGCATGATTAAAATGACAATGCGTTAAGTTATTTTTGGCAGTGTAAGCTAGTTGACAAGTTGTTTGTTTGTTTTTCGTTTGAATAGTGGTTTGATGTTGAAAAAATTTGTGGTGATGTAACTTTATGAAAGTTTGAGGAGTATTAGATTTTTATTATTTTCTTATGATTTGAGTTAATAGGTGATGCTATTAATGTTTATTATTTTTAATTTTCTTGTATTTATTTTTTTGTTGAGGGTATCATTGTATTTTCCATCTTTTGGGAGATAGGGTTTTATCCCTACATAAGAAGGCCTTTTTACACTTCTATCCCTCAAAGATTATGCAATTACATTTATACCCCTACCTTCTTGGGCTATTAACATGTATTCCTCTTGGGCAAGTTGCCATCCATTTCCCTCCTAAGTGAACATAACTTATGGGTACATGTTAATGGCATACGTGTTATGGGCACAATTGTGATTAGAAAGACGTAGTTTCAGTTGTTGTTGTTGCCCTTCAAGCTTTAGATGTTGCTATTTTTATTTGTAGTAAATTTTGAATATTATTATTTTTTGACTTTCAATTGATTTTATAGTAGTATGTTCTTGGACATTTGTCAAAGAAAGTATTACAAAGCAGATGTGAAACCTGCTATGGTCTATTGATCAGAATCTTGGTTTGTGAACCATAACATGTGCAGAGAATGATAGTTTCGGAAATGAAAATGTTAAGAGTGATGTGTGGTTATACATGGAAAGATCGAATCAGAATAATACGATCAGAAGGAAATTGGTGTAGCTTCGATAAAATGAGAGAAAATCACTTAATATGGTTTTTGACCATTTGCAAAGGAGGTCGGTTGACGCACCAATTAAAAGTTGTGAGATTTGGTATGTTGAGCTTGTTAAGAGAGGGCGAGGAAGGCCCATGAAGTGTTGGACTGAGACTATCCGAAAATATCTTAATTATTTGGATTTAAGCCCAATAATTACCTAAAATAGATCTGAATGGAGGTAGAAAATCCATGTGGCTGACCTTAATTGTGGGAAAAGGCTTTGTTGTTGTATGTTCTTGACATTTATTTAATTTAGTTTCTACTACTTCCTTTCAAGTTTTCAAGCTTCAAATGATGTTGCTGTAATTTACAATAAATGTTAAATTTAATTATTTTTTTGACTTCCTATTGATTAAACTATAGTTAATGTTAAATTTATTTTTTGCTTCAATTGATTTTATAGTATTATTTTTTCTGCCATTTATAACTTATGTTGTTATTTAGTCTAAATGTTAAATTTAGTTATTCAATTGAATTTAGTAGTCTCTGCTGCCCCTTTAAGCTTCAAATGATGCTACTAAACGTTAAATTCGATTATTTTTTAATTTTGATTGATTTTATAGTATGTGGTTTCTGTCATTTATTTAATTTGCTTTAAATACACTTTATATTTAGTACTCTTACATCTTTTATTTTTGAAGAAATCTATTTATTAGTTGTCTGCTCTTTGCCATTCAATAACTTTCTTATTTGTTCATATATTCTGCAACAACATCATTTTGCGTTAAATTCCCTAGCCTTATGATCTCTCTAATGGTTGGTAGAAAGGAATCCAATTGATTATTTGATAGAAATATGTTGATTTAAAATCTAGTTTCATTTAGTTAATTCACGTAGGAATACAAGTGTTTCTAACATGAAATTTGTTTTTTTCTTATTGTTATATTTCTCATTTTACAAGTAAAGATGCCAAGTTTCTTTTATTATGAAATTAGTTCGTCATTATTTTGGAATTAATTTATTATTATTACATTTCATAAGAATTTTTCTTCTTATATTTTTTCATTTTAGTAATATATATGCCAACTAATTCTAGCTCTCGTATTCTTATTATGAGGAACTCTTTTATCTAAATGGATGCCTTTTTAAATGCTTTGTTTGAAATCACATCTTACTAAAAGGTCTATTCTTCGTATTTCGTTTATCTTAACTCTTTGAAACATAAATATAAAATTTCTAATAATTGAAATTATTAGTAATTTTTTATTTATTATTAAAATAATACAAACTGCATATCCGTATATACTTTCGTATGCACTTCCGTCTATTCGCTTATTTGCTTCAGACTACCTGACCGAATGAATATTACATACTGACTTTTGAACCTTGGTTACCATCGTTAGGACTATGGAGCTCTCCTCTTAGCTCGGGCTCATCAGAGTTTATTGCGATCATGAGTTTCCTTTGAGCTTATTGTATGTTAATAAGTGTTGAGAAAAAAGAAAGAATTGTGTTCCATCTAACCCTAGAGCTCTCTTATATAGGAGAAAAGCTCTAAGGGTAAATTACATAGAGAGGACAATAGAAATAAACAATATGGAAAAAAGGCAAAATAACATAAATATCTTAACACTCCCCCTCAAGCTGGAGCATATATATCTATCATGCTCAGCTTGGAACAACAATGATGAAAAGGACCTTTAGCAAGAGCTTTAGTAAACATATCTATAATCTGTTCTCCTGACGCTACATAAGATGTTGAGATATGCCCCTTTCGGATCAAATCACGAGTGTAGTGACAGTCCACCTCAATATGCTTTGTCCTTTCATGAAATGCTAGATTATTAGCTATGAATACGACTGCTTGATTGTCGCATTTGAGATGCATAGGAAGAGGCACTTCAGTTGTTAAATCAGTCAAGACAGACTTGACCCACATCATCTCCGTACTGCCTTGGGCTATTGCCTTGTATTCTGATTCTGCACTAGATCGAGCAACAACTGCTTGTTTCTTACTCTTCCATCAGACCAAAGAGCTGCTAACGAACACAATGAAGCCTGAAGTAGACTTCCTGTCCTTAGGACACCCAGCATAATCTGCCTTTGCACACCTTGTGACTGAGAGAGATGTATCTCTTCTAAACAGAAGACCTGCACTTGGAGATGACTTCAGATATCTCAAGATCTTGAATACTGCATCCGTATGCGTCTGTCTGGGTTGCTCCATGAATTAACTTACTCTACTCACAGCGAAAGATATATCAGGCATGGTAATGGTAACATATAATAATTTCCCTGCCAGCTCTTTGTACCGTTCTTGTACACCTCCTCAGATTCATCATCATGGAGCTTCGCATTCATATCCATCGGTGTAGTAGCTGGTCTACATCCTATCATACCTGTCTCAGATAGAAGATCAGTAACATACTTCCTTTGTGTCATAACCATACCCTGCTGATTACATGCAAATTCCAGGCCAAGGAAGTAACGAAGCGTGCCAAGGTCCTTGGTAACAAACTGCTGTCCAAGGAAATCCTTAGCTGCTTGAATGCCCTGTTCATCACTACCAATGATAACAATACCATCGACATAAACCAGAATGATTACAATACCTCTCTGGTTTCTCTTTACAAAGAGAGTATGATCTGCAGATCTGAAAACCCCTTCTGTTCAATCAATTCTGAGAGCTTCTGAAACCAAGCCCTCGGACTCTGCTTAAGGCTATAAATAGCCTTATGAAGACGACACACCATACTAGACTCCTCAACAGTAAACCCAGGTGGCTGCTACATATAAACCTCTTCATGCAGATCACCATACAAAAATGCATTCTTGACATCTAATTGGAAAAGTGCCTGTGGAGAAGAGAGACAAATGCGATATTTATTCAAATCGAGCTAGGGTCTTTTATATAGAGAGAAAACCCTAGAGAGTACAAGGGTTATAGAACTCGAAGGGTCGCTGGGGGTTACATAACTTGAAGGGCCACAGAGGCTTATGGAACCTGAAGGGTCACGGGGTGTTACGGAACCTGAAGGGTTACAAACATAAATGAAAATATAGTAACTCTAACACTCCCCCTCAAGCTGGAGCTAAGAAAGCTGCAGCTTGTAACAAAAAGAAAAAGTAAACATCACATCTTCACACGATGCACCATAAGAACACATGTCCGCTTCTGGTAGAAGACCTCGCTCGAGGACTTTCAGGTCACCGGAACGTATCTCTGTTATGCCTGTAGATTCGTTGCGATATCAGGTCACCGGAACGTATCTCTGTCATGCCTGCAGGTCACCGAAACATATCTCTATCGTGCCTGGAGAAAAATCGCTGTAGAAGAAGTCCAACGCGGAGTAGTAGTCGGGTCGTAAAAGAAGTACATGCCCTGATGAAGAAGTCGATGCTCGGTGAAGACAGATGATCTGAGTAGTGGTCTGGAGTGTCAGTCTATCAATCATAGTAGGGAAGCAAACATCTTGAAGAATCATCTCTGACTCCCCTTTTCTCCCATGCTTGATAGAATAAAGAGTATGGAACATCAAGTTGGGAGAAACAAGTCGTGGTGAAGAAGGGGCGATTAGAGGGGGGCTCCAGGCGGTGCCGACGACGCTGGAGGTGCGGTTGGAGCTGTTGGAGCCCTAGGCAACGCTTTAGGTGTCGTTGGAGATGGCTGCTGGTGTTGCTAAGACTCGGTCTGCCTTGCACGAGACCATCGAATCCATGAGTGATGCAGGCGGTCCAGCCCTCTCTCCTTGTCGGTGGAGAGAGGGCTGGTGGTTGTGGCGAATTTAGGCTCCGGTCTAGGACCGTCGCTCTATACCATGTTGAGAATAGAAACAAAATGAGATGTTTATTCCATAGAAGTAGGGTCTCTTATATAGAGAGAAAACCCTAGAGAGTACAAGGGGTACATAACTCGAAGGGTCACTGGGGGTTACATAACTTGAAGGGCCACAGAGGGTTACGGAACCTGAAGGGTCACGGGGTGTTACGGAACCTGAAGGGTTACAAACATAAATGCAAATATAGTAACTCTAACAGTGCCAATCACGTACCACGGCAACAATAATAAGTATCTGTAAGGTAGAGTGATGCGCTACAGGAGAAAAGGTGTCCTGGTAATCCACTCCATAGATCTGGGTGAACTCACGAGCAACCAACCTGTCCTTATATATGTCTACGGTACCATCAGCCCGATGCTTCACAGTAAATACCCACTTGCTCCCAACAACAGACGCATCTGGTGGAGCATGGACCACACTCCACGTACCTCGTGACTGTAAAGCCGCCATCTCCTCCTCCATAGTCAGACGCCACTGACTGCTTTGTAGTGCCTCCTGATATGACCGTGGTATCTTTACAGCAGATAACCCATAACAAAGTGCTGAAAGTCCTTGGAAAGACGCTCCAAGGAAACATTTGAACCAATAGGGTGCATAGTGCATGCACGTTTCTGTCGCCGAAGTGCTATAGGCATATCCAGATCCTCAGCAGGAATAGTAGAGAAAGTATCTGTGCCCTGTATCTAAGGCTGTACACGCAAATCACTCGTACCATTAGAAGAACTCAAATGCTCAGTACATACCTTGGGCGTGCTGGATGATGGAGGAGGCGCATGAGCATGGGGCCTTCGCTGGTAGACCTGTGGAAAGAAAATAGGAGATGGTGGTGGAGGTGGTGGTGGAGGCGGTGGTGGAGGCGGTGGAGATGATGGAGTAGAATATGGTAATGACGGAGGAGGAGACATATAAATCTCTTCTCCATCCTCTGAAGGAGTGAGCCTGTCACCTGTGAGAGAAAAATATATAATGGACTCAAAAAAGGTGACATCAGCACTGACATAGTACCTTCGTTGAATAGGGTCAAAATAACGATATCCCTTTTGGGTTTTGGAATACCCAACAAACACACATTTGACAGCTTTGGGAGAGAGCTTGTCAAGACCAGGAGAGCGTTGATGAACAAACGCTATAGAATCAAAAACACGTGGCGTAAGCAAGAAAAGATCCGTCTCGGGAAACACAATCAAGAACGTGATCTTCTCCCCTAACACCGAAGAAGGCATACAATTTACCAGGTAGCAAGCAGTAAGAACCGCATCTCCCCAAATAGGAATGGGGAGCACGACTCTGAATCAAAAGGGTTCTGGTAACATCTAAAAGATGGTGGTATTTCCTTTCAGCCACCCCATTCTGTTGGGAAGTATACATACATGTTGTCTGATGCACAATACCATGAGACCTAAGGAATTGTGAAAGTTGAGTACTGCAAAATTCTAATGCATTATCAGAACGTATGAACTTGACTTTTGCAGAAAAAATATTCCTGATTTCATTAATAAAAGACTGAATAACATGACCGGCATCAGACTTGTTCTGAAGAAGAAAAACCCAATACAATCGAGAAAACTCATCAACTGCAACAAGATAAAATCTGTATCCCTGATGATCTGGTACACCACTCGGACCCCAAATATCAAAATGGAGCAACTCAAACAGACTATGACTACTTGGACCATGCCGACTCTGGAAAGTGGACCGATAATGCTTCCGAAGCTGGCAAGCCTTGCACTGAAAGGTGGATCGAGGAGAAATCTGTGGAAGAACATGAATAAGCTTTTGCAGAGGAAGATGACCAAATCGTAGATGCCACATATATGGAGAAACATATCCGGTGTGGGGAGAAGATGATGTACCAACATACGGAGATTGCACAAGTCTGTAAAGGCCCTCTTGTTCACGGCCAGTTCTAATCACTCCGCCCGTGAGTATGTCCTGAAACACAAGAGCAGATGGATCAAATATGGCACGACAATGTAAATCTCTGGTGATTTGACTAATTGATAATAGATTCATAGAAAATTCAGGAGCATAAAGAACATTCTGAAGCCTCAATGTAGAAGTCACGCTGATTCGCAGTCTCCTTGCATTAGGAAACCCAGACGCCTTGCCATTCTAGTGGGAAAAAATGCAAAAAATGCCCGCGATCAACGCGATGGTTGACAATACCATTATCAAAATCTTATGCTGATCCCGACGCCTCCGAGCTGCTATTGTTCGGATGGAGCAAAAGGGGAGAAGGACTGGTAACAACAATCAATCAGTTGATGGTGTCCTTGACTCGATGAAGCTGCACCTCCCCTTGACCAGTAATAGGGGAATGCGTTCCATCTGCTATCACAACTGATTGTCCAAGCTAAATAGGACAAAAAACACTAAACTGTCCTCTGTCACCACAGAGATGATGGGATGCGCCCGAATCCATGATCCATTCCGATAAGTCTGCCCCATAACAACTAGTAGAAGCATATTCTATACATGATGTAGACGCAGATGCTGAAGCAACAACCTCTGAGGATCCTGAAGGAGAGCTAGTAGATCCAGAAGTGCCAAGCATAATCTCCCTCAGTCGTGCTACAAGCTCGTCAAACCTCTGATCAGATGCAGGTGGACTCCCAGCATGTTGTGTCTGCTTTGCTACTCTGGCTGACGCAGGAAACCCATGCTTAGAATAACATGTTTCCTCAGAATGGCCTGTCCTGTAACAGTAGGTGCATGACTGATGAGGTCGAACACCCCCTCCTCTGTCGCGGTTGGAACTTCCCCTGCCATGATATGGTGTATGACTGCCTCTATCACGTGATGCCGCCATAGCTGAAGAAGTCTGGGACTGTAGAAGACTACCCAAAGATATAGATAGTCTACTCGATCTACGATACGCCTCCTCCATTGGAGGTATGGGAGCATCAGTGAGAATCTAGGCACAAGCTGCATCATACTCCGGATCCAGGGCTGTTAGAAACACTCCAGTCATCACATAGTCTCTGTATGCCTTGAGCTGCTCTGGGGTAGCAGTCAAGGGTATGTAGCCATGTAACTTCTCAAACATACCCCTCAAAGAAGTATAGAGGGTGTGAAGGGGACAACCATTCTGCTTCGATGTGAAGATATCGTGCTGGAGCTGTAGTATCTTCGACTCATTCTTTGTCGGAGAATATGTCGCGGCAAGAATGTCCCACATAGCCTTTGTAGTCGGCTGGCTCAAAATATCATTAGCTATCTCTGTGGATATAGTCCCAGATAGCCATACACGAGCATACACATCATCCACCTCCCATGAGGCATTCGTCCCAGTCTTGTCACATGGTTCCTCTATCGTGAGGATGTGCTTCTTGCCATTACATTGCATCAAACTCATGAACTGCATTACCTACAGTTCATTGTTGGTTCTATCCATTTTGACAATGGGTGTCAGACCTTTGAAGGTACCCAGGGATGGAACTTCCACTTTATTGTCGGACATGATGACAACTATCTTCAAGACTGGGCTAGAAACAAGAGATACCGGTGTCTACACTCACATACAGGAAGATGGTTGTGGGTGCAGATTCATACCACAACATCTTCCATACTTTTGGAGAGTCCTTTGGGTAACTTGGATGTTTCTAGGGCTCGATGTTACTGTTGGAGTATTTGTTATGTGCGCCTATTGAGTTGTAGATGGGTAAATGGATACCTCCATGATCCATTTACCACATCCAGTTATTTAGTCCCACATTGTCCAGTAGTGGGACTTGGAGGCTCTGTGGAGGCTATATAAGGAGCCCCAGACCTCCTGTAACCATTGAGAAAGTCAATAGACAAACATGGCCCTTTGAGGCCTTCTCCCGTGGTTTCATCCCGCTCCTCACGGAGTAGGGTTCCACGTAAAATCTCGCTGTTCTTATTTTCTTTATTCCTTCTCCATGTTTCTCTTCCGCTTCCTATTTTTCAAACATGGTATCAGAGCGAGTCGATTCTCGAGGATTTCAAGTTCTTTCTGCTTGAGATTCGTTTATTTGAGATCTGTTTGTAAAGATTATTTGAGATCTGTTCAAGAGTTTGAGAGTTTCATTTGTTCATATTCATCTTTCTGTGCAAGAAATTAATAGGGTGTACATAACCCTAATTTCTGCATTCGGGAGATTTTTGAAGCAAGATCCTTGCAGCCCTAGCCGCCGCAGTTTGCAGTCGAAATAGTTTTGGATTTGAGGGGGAGTACTCGCCCTTCGTCAGCGTGATCACGAGCCTCCCCGCACGAAGCCCTCCGAAGTTCTATGATTCCTGGGAGATTTCATCTCCAGACATAGCGTTTTGCAACAAGATCAGATCCCAAATATGCACAAGGGGTCACCGCACATGATCTTTGTGTCCTACGTGAACCCCAGAGTCGCCACCATCGCCCGTTAAGGGCCCCTTCAGTTCTTTAGATCAGAGCAGCGCAGGCGGCGCACTGCTCCAGGCCAGGCGATTTCATCTTCAACACAGGCGCACCCCTTGCCACGGCGCAGCAGTCCATCGCAGGTGCGATATGCGGTTGCACTTCCATCGTTCCGAAATTCCCGGCTGCAGCAAGCCATAGGCGGAGCCCTCAGCAATCCAAAGGCATCACCATCACGCTCCCAAGCAAGCCCTCGGCGGCGCCTCCTCCTTTCGAGGGCGGCACCTCCCCACACGGGGCTCCTCCCGATGCCGCTTCAAAACACATGCGACGCTAGATTCTCCCATCGCGAATCAAGTCTCAGCGGCGCCGAAGCCAATCCCCATGCGCAAACGCGCGCAGTCCTGCCTCCTCCCAGTCCATCATCGCGCGCCGTGCCCTTCCATCTCTCTGGCGGCGGTGGTGTTTTAGAAAGAGAGGGGTTCCCAACCCTAGGGCTACCATGGCCCATTTTATTTTAAAAAATAGTGACGCATATGAAGGGGTAGCCATCATTTACAAAAGGGGGGTGGGTTGTGATATTAAAAAAAAGAGCCCAACTGTATGGGCCGTGAGTGTGATTGAAAAAAAAATGTCTATTTGCTTTAATGCCCCGGGGGAAAAAACTACAGTGTAAGCCCAAATGGGCTGTGAATTACTCAAATTTAAAAAAAGGAGAGAGAGGAGCCATTTTGGGCCCATATTTGGACCAAGATTCAAGTTTCAAAAAAAGGAAAAAGAAGGGCCGCGTACAAAAAAAGGCCGTACACAATTTCAAAAAAAATGATATTTAAAAAGCCGTAAAAAAATTGAAACGGCTTACAAAAAAAATTGACGGCTTATAAAAAAAATGAAAAACCGCAAGTTTCATGCTTTGTTTTCCCCATCTATCTTGTCTCCTCCCAACTTTGTCGATGTTCATTTTCTGACAAGTATGGGAGAAAGGGGGGGTATATATGTAGAGTCACAGGTCTCAGGATTTCTCCAAATTTCAGATTCATGAGACCAGTCAGATTTTCCAGACTCTACAGTTCAGTATCAGACTCGACGATCATGGTTCTGAGTCTTCAGTTTCAGACCCGCACGAGTGTGCGGTCTTCAGTTTCGAGTTCCCGATCATTCTTGTGGTTGTTTCGGCTAGAGTTTTCATATGAGCCATAGGGACTCCAGAGCAGAGGACCATTCCCTATGCCATGTAGGCAAGGGTTCTCATGTTGTATCATAGGTACTCCATAGTAGAGCACCATTCTGTGAGCCAGATAGGAGAGACCCAGTTCTCCGACTAGGAGACTCCAGGCGCAGTTTCAGACTCGATGATCAGATTCTGAGTCTTCAGTTGACTCACACTCTAGCTTGTTCGTCCTCCTCACCTGCACGGCATGAGAAGCAACATCCTCGACAACAGCAGTTGTGCGCGTTGGGTTGATATTGTCCGTAGTGTCCTGTAGCGTTGAGTTGAGTCTCTTTCTATTTGTCCAAGCTGAGCATTGCATGCTCCAGCTTGAGGGGGAGTGTTGGAGTATTTGTTATGTGCGCCTATTGAGTTGTAGATGGGTAAATGGATACCTCCAGGATCCATTAACCCCATCCAGTTGTTTAGTCCCACATTGTCCAGTAGTGGGACTTGGAGGCTCTGTGGAGGCTATATAAGGAGCCCCAGACCTCCTGTAACATTGAGAAAGTCAATAGACAGACACGGTCCTTTGAGGCCTTCTCCCGTGGTTTCATCCCGCTCCTCACGGAGTAGGGTTCCACGTAAAATCCTGTTGTTCTTATTTTCTTTATTCCTTTTCCATGTTTCGCTTCCGCTTCCTATTTTTCTAACAGTTACACCCTAGGTACCCAAGAATCAGCAGGGCGGCTACGCGTGAACGACGGCGGCACTTGAGGCTGGAGGCAGCGGCGGGACGTGCAGCCAGAGACAACCGCGTGTGAAGCCCACGCGGGCTGGGCACGCGTGAAGCCTGCGAGGGGCTAGGCGACGACATGCCCGCAGGGGCTAGGCGGAGGCGAGCCCACAGGGGCTAGGCGACGGCGAGCCTGCTTGGGCTAGGCGACGACGAGCCCACATGGGCTAGGTGGTGGAGTGCCCGCGGAGGCACGACGGTGTGTGGAGCCTGTGAGTGCTAGGGTTTTGGTGGGGGTAGGATTCTAGGGAACATGATATGGTCTAGGACCGTCGCTCTGATACCATGTTGAGGGAAAAGAAAGAATCATGTTCCATCTACCCTAGAGCTCTCTTATATAAGAGAAAAGCTCTAAGGGTAAATTACACAGACAGGACAATAGAAATAAACAATATGGAAAAAGGATAAAATATTATAAATATCTTAACAATTAGCTATGTATTGTGATGAATCGTCGGGTGATTTTTGAAGACTTTTGTTGCTATTTTTAGGACATCCGGACGATGTAGATTTTTGGTGTGGGACATGAGAAGAACGACCCTTTATTCTCTTGATATACTTACTATTCTAGTTTTGCTGGTGCTATTTCGGAATCTGTTGATCCGTTCCTGTGACATCTGCGGGTTGGTCATTCCTCTGCTAAAGACCTTTCCTAGATGTTTCCCGAACTGTCATCACTGAAACCATTTGAGTGCCAACCTTGTCAGTATGGCAAATAACATCGGGCCTCCTTTCCTCCTAGGTATGATACACGTCGATCGACACCTTTTTTTTAGTCCATTGTAATATTTTGGGGACCTTGTCCGATCCATACTGTCGGCGATCACAGATACTTTGCTATTTTTTTGGATGATTATAGCTGATCTTCTTGGGTATATTTAATAAAGGAACGATCATATATTAATAAAATTGATAGTTCCTTTCATCTTATTAAAACATCTTTGTCTACTTGTAATCAGACTCTTAGGATTGATAATTCTTCTGAGTTCTCTCAGCATGACTTGGTATCTTTCTTTGCCACTCAGGGAACCATTCATCAGACCTCCCTGTCCATATATCTCACAATAGAATAGGGTAGCGGAAAGGAAGCTTCGTCACCTTCTCAACATTGCTCATACCTTGCTTATTTTACTCACATGAAGGTTCCCAAGACCTACTGGTATGATGCTGTTCTCACTGCCAGCTACCTCATTAATAGGGTACCCTATTTGATTTTCAATGGGGTAACTCCTTTTTCATAGTTGTATGCTTATGACGAACTCTTTCCTCTTCTATTGAGAATCTTTGGTTGCACTCTTTTGTTCATAACTTTCATACTACGATAAATTATCTCCTTGTGCAATCAAGTGTGTGTTTCTTGGCTACTATTGGACCCTAAAGGGTTATAGGTGCTATGATCCTACTAGTCATAGCTATTATGTATCTGTCGATGTCACCTTCTTTGAACAGACTAGCTACTTTAGTCAGTCTATCGGTGACATACCCTTGGAGCTTCTGCCACCTCCCATTGTCTACAAAAGGAAACCCATTGTTCCTTCTGACTCTGTACCGTTACTTGTTTCTTACAGGATGACACACTTTATCCAAGTGTCCCCATAACTGCTGCTCCGGATATCCCAACAAAACTTCCTATAACACTATGGAGACCAAAAGGGCAATGTACTTTTCATCCCTTGCCATATTTTTACTTCCACTAATACTCTATCCAGGCATGATAAGTAGTTTACAGATGCTGTTGTGGTTGTTATCACCCCTCGTGATCATCACAATACACTTCAAGATTATGTTTGGAAACAGTCATGGATGAGGTGTATGCACTTACTTCCTGGGGCACGCGAGATCCTATGATGTGTCCTTGCATCATGCCAATTGCTTGCAGATGGGTCTTTATGGCTAAACAGTCTCCTGATGGCTCCTTTGACATATTAAGGGCCATATTTTGACAAAGGGATTCACACAGACCTATGACATGGACTACTTCGAGACATTCTCTTCAGTGTCTAGAATGGGGTCAATATGCACAATTCTCGTTGTTACTACCAATAGGAATTAGCTATATTTCAGCTCATGTGAAGAATACTTTTCTCCATGGTAACCTTGAGGAAATCTATTTGATATAGCCACCGAGTTACTCTGTCGAGGGGGAGCATGTATGCTGATTCTGTATGGCTATTTACGACCTAAAGCAGATCCCGCGAGCTTGTTTTGACATGTTTACCTATGAGATCAACTCACTTGGCTTCCATAGGATGCCATTTGATTACTCTATGTTCGTATGATAGAGGACTTCTAGCACCGTGATACTGATTATTTATGTTGATGACTTGATTATTACTGGTGATGATGAAACGTGCATTCTAGAGACCAAGACTTTCCTCCATAAGGTGTTTTTCAACAAAGACCTTGGCTAGCTCAGATACTTGGTATTGAGATGATACACACTGCAGAGAGAATGCACCTACATAACTAAAGTATTGCCTTGACATTCTTAGAGATGCTAGCTTACTTGGATGTAAACTATCACGCATCCCAATGGAGTTGTAGAAATATGCTACATCTACTGAGTTTGAGGATACTATAGGATATAGAGGCCTAGTGGACAAACTACTCTACCTTACAATCAATAGGCCAGATATATTATATGCCGTGAGCAAAGCCAACTGACACATGGAGAGACCTCAGTATAGTATTGCAAGGATGTTATCTTGATCCTTCGATACTCGAAGGAATCTCCGGGAAAATACCCTTTCAATGAAGCCAACAACCACACGGACATCACCCCTTATGCACATGCTTATTTTATGAGTTTTCCCATGGACATGCGATCTACCACATGTTATCCCATGTTTGTTAGTGGGAATCTCGGTACAACGGAGGAAGAGGCAAACCGTTTTTACATCGAGTGCATATGCTGAATATAGGGCGATGGCTTAAGCCACTTGTGAGATTACATGTTAGGTCTTCTTTTTACAGGAGTCTGGACTTCCTTCTACTACTCCTGTTCCTTTATACTGCGACAACAAATCCGCTGCATACATTGCCACCAATCATGTTTTCCATGAGCAGACTAAGCACACCGAAATAGATTGCCATTTCATTCGAGATACAATACTAGGAGGGAATATCACAACTATCTCCATAGATCTTCAGCTTGCAGATATATTCATGAAGGCCCTGCCGAAAAAACGCATATCATGGTTCACTTCCAAGTTGGGTTGATTGATAGATATTCTCCAACTTGAGGGGAAGTATTGAAGTTATTTTAAGTTTGTTGGAGTAGTTGTTTATATGCGTCACTTATGTGAGGAGATGGGTAAATGGATCCTTCCAGGATCCATTTATCACATCCACGAGTTTAGTCCCACATCTAACAGTTGGGAGATGTAGAGACTCAGTGGGGGCTATATATAGACTCCCATACCCATTGTATTCAGATGAGAGAAAGTGCAATGCATAGGTCGACCCTTTGAGGCGTTCTCCCGTGGTTTCATCCCGCTCCTTAGGGAGTAGGGTTCTACGTAAAAATCTTTGTGTTCCATGTTTCATATTTCTAGTTCATGCTTTGTTTATCATTTCGTTTCCGCATTCCTATTTTCTAACATGGTATCAGAGCGGGTTGTTCTTGATTATTTTGAAGATTTTTATGTTAATCTCATGATCTTCATTTTTGCAAGTTGATTCTGTTCTTCAAGTTTGATTATTATGGATTGTTAAATTTATGGAGTTTATTCGAGAAGTTCTAGGGTTTTCTTTTCATGAAACCCTAATCCAAGATCCAGTAGCATCATCTCTTCTTGCGCAGGTAGCGCGAGACCCATTGCCATCAATCTCCAGGCGGCATCCATGTGGCATCATGCCACACCTCATCTCCATACTACTTTGTCTTGCGTGCATCACCTTCTAGGGCTCCTCCTCTCCAAGTGCGATGCTTCCTGATCACGCACACTCAAGGCACAACACTCCCCCTCAAGTCCCCAAAGCCACGACAGACCGCCTCACATACGCATGCACTATCTCCGTGATCCCAAGCGGGGACCCCAAGTGGTGCTGCATCTCTCTCCACCAAGCCCCACGGTTTCTCATCCCTTGCGAGGTCAAGGCGCTACGCGAGCACCAGCCCCTGCCCTCTCATGTGCGAAGCTTCATGCGTAGCGCACCGACCCCGACCCTCCAGGCTTTGCCCTACCCGCGCGACTCCAAGCCCTGACCCCGATCCGTGCTCCCATTCTTTGAGCTCCATCTCGTACAAAGCGGCGAGACTCATTCCCTATGTTCTCCCATCGCGCGCGGCGCGCTCCAGCTATGGCAGCTGCTCTCCTCGCAATGGCGATCCTCCAGCGGCATCTTCTAGGGTGTGGCTTCCCTTCTTCCATCCCTTTCGGGGGCGGCAATCTTTTCCAGAGTGGGGCTCCCATCGTGGGAACCCTAAGTAGAGAGGGAGCCGAGGTCCCTCTTTATTAAATTTTTTCAAGACCAGTTCGGTTGTTGGGTCGCAAGTTAAAAGAAAAAAACCTTTGTAAAAGGCGCTTACAATTAGAAAGCCGTACACAGTTTGAGAAAGCCGTAAAAAATGGTTGCACGACTTAAAAAAATTAAAAAAAAGGAAAAAAGAAAAAGAAGAAAAAATGATTGAGAAAGTCGGAAATAATGTATCGGCTTATTGGTTTCATGTTTTCCACATTTTTATCTTGTCTTATCCCAACTTTTTCGATGTTACATTTCCGTCAAGTATGGGAGAAAGGGGGGCTATTGCGTAGAGTTCTAAATGCCAGATTGTCAGATGATTCGGATCCAGATTCTCCTGTCCATATTGCATGGCCAACAAGATGTTCCAGACTCTACAGTTTCTCAGATGTTCAGACTTGACAGATATTTCCGAGTCTTCAGTTTCAGACACGCACATGTATGCGGTCTTCTTTTCAGGTTACACATGTTTGCCATCTTTTATATGATCCCTATCTTTTATATTTCGGCCATGGTTTTCATGTGTTCTATAGGGACTCCAGAGTAGAGTACCATTCCCTATGCCATGTTGGTTAGGGTTTTCATGTGGTTCATAGGGACTCTAGAGCAGAGTACCATTCTCTGTGCCCGATGGGAGAGACCTAGTTCTCCAACGAGGAGACTTTTTCAGACTCCATTCTCCAGCGATCGCGAACTCCGGTACGAGATCCTTCCGATGTTCCTATGTTAGAGAACCCATTTCGAGGTCTCTATGAGAGAGACCAGTCTTCAGAGATCCGTGTATGGATAATTAGCGATGCTATTTTCGGCCCTTTTCAAAGATGGAGTAGTTGTTCACATATTGTGGCAGGCCAGAGTACTCCGACGAGGAGACTCATCTTCAGTTGCAGTGACTCTGATAGGCGCAGTACAGAGCACATGATCTCCGACGAGTAAATTCAGTTGACTCACACTCCAGTCCGTTCGTCCTCCTCACCTGCACGGCATGAGAAGCAACCTCCTCGACAACAACCGGCAATTGTGCGTGTTGAGTTGATATTGTCTGTAGTGTCTTGTAGCGTGAGTTGATTTTTCTTTCTATTTGTCCATGCTGAACATTGCATGCTCCAGCTTGAGGGGGAGTGTTGGAGTAGTTGTTTCTATGCGTCACTTATGTGAGGAGATGGGTAAATGGATCCTTCCACATCCATGAGTTTTGTCCCACATCTACCACTTAGAAGATGTGGAGACTCAGTGGGGGCTATATATTGGCCCCTACACCCATTGTATTCAGATGAGAGAAAGTGCAATGCATAGATCAGCCCTTTGAGGCGTTCTCCCGTGGTTTCATCCCGCTCCTTAGGGAGTATGGTTCTACGTAAAAATCTTTGTGTTCCATGTTTCATATTTCTAGTTCACGCTCTGTTTATCATTTCGCTTCCGCATTCCTTTTTTCTAACAAGTTATCCTTTTATTTTATTATATATATGAATCCGGTATCCCTTTCGATTTTCTTATGTAATTATCTCCAATCAAGCTATAGGGTTTCAGGCTGTATAAGAAACCTCCATACCATATGAATAAATTTTTCCATCCATTCTCAATCTCAGTCTACTGCGTGATAAACTAAAATCTTTGAAAGATTAGTTTCTTCACACCATGTGCACATCAAACAAAAGTGCGAATGCATTAGTTTGCTTGATCTAATATAGATGTAGAAATAATCCCCGAAAATTGAGCATGTGGTAATTCAAAATTTATATCGTAAGCACATTTTTTCTTGCATGCATCTAAAGGAGTACGTGACAATATTGCTTGAACATCGAGCAGACTAATTTTTCCATTGAATATGCATAGATAATTCAAAGAAATTAAACTTCTCATGAAAATGCTTACTACTGCATGTTGTTTTGATTTTATAGTTGTCCAGCTCGCATTTTTAACCAGCATGTTTCTGCTGTGGCCCCTTTAGTTTATGAGACACACACTTCGTCATTTTTGATATTGCAGCGCATTAAGATGGAGGACATACGTCGTGATGAGTGGTTCCAGAAGAACTATGTGCAAGTTAAATATGCAGAAGATGAGGAAGTTAATATGGATGATGTTTATGCCGTCTTTGATGATCCAGAGGTAAGGACTTGGTAAAAATTTCCTTGTTTTTTTGCCTCGCGACATGATGTACCTTTGTGGTCATTCTCTTCCAACAAGTTATCATCATAAATATTTTCTACTGTTAAATAAGCACACGTGTATAGTATAATGTTGCCTTATTTAGGAGCTCCCTTCAGTAGTTGACATCCATGGCATCCATAAAAAAGTTGTTCGCCAAGTAATTCACCTATATCCAGGTGTAAGCATTATGACTTATAATAAATTTCCCTGAATTACTCAATTCTTCTGTCAAATTGTGAGTGGCAGTTTGATCCAACTTGAGAAAAGAAAGACATTTGTCGGGTGAAGTAGCATATGAGTTCTGCTTGTAGCCGCTCCTCTGATTTCAACTTCTTCTAGCCATTTTTAGTTGCACTCAAGAAAAATTGAAATTGTTAATTAGGTGTATAGAACTTCTCTTCTTTGTTTATATCTGCACACGACGTACTTTAAGTCCAATAATGATTTCTTAACCTGCAATAAAATATTGATAATGCAGCCATATTCTGCAGCTGTTACTTCTTTATGAAGAGGCAAATATTCTCCTAAATATGATAAGATTCGATGTTTAACAGGATCAAAATGCTGATGCTCATCTTGGGGATGATGAAATCAGCCCTCTAAATTTGAATGCTTTTGACCTAATTATTTTATCCCAAGGCTTGAATCTTTCTTCATTGTTTGACAGGGGTCAGGTAAGACAATGTCTAATTTGTTATCTTTTCATAAAAACTAAACCGAAAGAAAACCTGTGGATAGATAGTACCAAAAAAGTACTAATGTTTCAAAACATCATGTTGCGAAATTACTAGTGTTCCGAAACATTATGTTGCAAAATCTGACAATTTTATCTTGTGCTATTATGCTATTTATATGATGATTCCTGGGCCTCTTTTATATGTTTACTCTGCTGATAGTATCCATCAGGTCGTACTTGTCAAAGATTCATTTTGCAGTGTATTACAACAACTTTTCTATCCCTCTCAATCTAATCTTGCCATTGTAATTTCCATTGAGTTGCATGTTAAGATTACTTTTTTTCGTCTTAATATCATCACTAGCTAATTTCCGTGCTCATACATTATCACAATTAGGAAATATGACTGGAAGCTCTTGATGAATATGAAGGGCCCTTAGTCTCTCACATAGGAGAATACCCAAGAGGAAAATGCCATGAGATCACACAAAAGAAATAACTAAATAAAAGGTGGGGCAGACACCTTTGCATATCCCCCCCTTTTGCATAAAAAAATATAGAGCACATATGCTAAATATTGTAGATAAAATATCGAACATCTAAAAGCACCCCTCACGTTGGAGCATATAAATTCATTATGCTTAATTTCGGAACAACATCCTTCAAACTATTTGAAGTGACCTGGTAACGATATTTGTTGTCTACTCTGTGAAAGACATTTGAAAGGCAGTCATAAACCCTTATCATGTCTTTAGTATCTGATGGAAGGCAATATTAGCAAACCTTATGCATGTTTGTGAAGTTGTTTTGATTATAAGAAACTTTATGATTACACATAGTACTACGGAACTCATGATATCTTCATTCCAAGTTTGAACTACAAAACTACAAAATCAGGATAGCTTGATTCCTAGCCTACAAACACATTTATTCATTTTTTGTTTATTAATTCCTTGACAATGAAAAAGTCTACTATGCTCTTAGGCCAACCTTGTGGGATTTTCTTAGAGACAATAATTAATCATGTTAACGTACCACTGGATGAAGTGATCACAAGTATCGCTTCATTTGGAAAAGTTGCAGTGATTGCAGGGTTGTAAACCTCATGAGTTTCATTGATTTCAAGTCAGGAAAGATGCTCAACTACTACATTTTCGACTCCAGACTTATCCGTATTTTTCAGATCAAATTTCTGGAGTAAAAACATTAAAAGGCATGCTTACACACCGCTTTCCATTGAATGCCTTCTAGGCGAATTGTCAGTATATACAATTACTTTCAAGCCAAGAAGACGCGACCTAAATTGGTCTAGGGCGAGGGCTATAATTAACATTTCCTTTTACATCATGGTGTAATTTCTTTAAACATCATCTAGTATTACTGGTGTACCGAATAACAAAGGGTATCATATCCCTCCTTTATCCTAAGTTCCTAACACAACCTCTACTACGAAATTAGATGCATCCATTATGATCTTTATTAGAGAAAATCAACGAGTCGTTGCAGGTTTAGATCACCAATAATGAACCCCTTTATGATGCAGAAGGCCTCAAGGCACTCGTAATCTATAAGGAGCTCGATGTCTTTGTCAGTGAGTTCAGTTAATAGTTGGGCAATTGTGAAGAAGTTTGATGAAACATTGGTAGAAACAGACAATACCTTAGGAAAGACTACAACTGCTTTAAATCAGTCCATGGTTCAAGTTTCTTGATTACATTAACCCTTGTCCGATCGACCTCCATTTCTTGTCTTTTAGATGATATGGCCTAACTCGATCCCCCTCAGTCGCCATAAACTGACTTTTCTCCTACAAGAGGACAAGATTAACCTCGCAACATTATTGACATATGTGATCTAAGTATTCAGGACATGGCTTAACAAATCATTATAGAACAAGAAGTCTTCCCTGATTCATGAAGGTCTTCAGAAAATCACCAACCATGTCTGTGAAGTTCAAAGGGCTGGAGCATTACGGAGTTCAAAGAGCATCCGTTAAAAAGCATACATGCCAAACAGATAGTTAGTTGTTGCATCCTCCTGATCTTTAGGAACAATTTCTAATTGATTCCATCTAAAAGCATGCATGATGTGGTCCCTTTAGTTTCTAATCCTTTTGAGTGCGAAACCTGCCAGTTCAACAAGCATACTTGGGCATCCTTTCCTCCTAGGATTGGGTCGCATCGTACTTTGCATTTTTCCTTAATCCATTTTGATATTTGGGGATCCTGTCTGGTATGTACCGTTGGTAGTCATATATATTTTGTTGTTATTTTTGATGATTATAGTGATCTTCTCGGATCTATTTAATAAAGGAGCGATTATATATTAATAAATTTGTCAAGTCTTTTCAATTTATCGAGATTTCTTTTTTTGCATGTATTCAAACTTTCAAGACCGAGTGTTCATCAATAGGATTTGATCAACTTTTTTGCTACCCAGGGAACCCTTCACCTAATCTCTTCTCCATATACCTCACAACAGAATGCGGTAGGGGAAAGGAAATTTCGCCATCTTGTGGACATCGACCGCACCCTTCTTACTCACATGAAGGTTCCCAAAAATCTAGTCGGGTGATGCTATTCTTACTGCCACGTGCCTCATCAATAGGGTTACCTCTTTGGTTCTCAATAGTGTAACTCCTTTTTTCCTCTTATATAAAGATGATGAATACTTTCCTCTCTCCTTGAGAATTTTTTGTTGCACTGCTTTTCCCGTAACTCTCATATTAGAGGTAAATTGTTTCCTTGTTAATAAGTGTGTTTTCCTAGGCTGCTCTTAGACCTAGGAGGGGTACATCTGGTCATCGCTGCTGCATTTCCGTTAATGTCACCTCCTTTGAACATACTAGCTACTTTACTCAGTCTGTTAGTGATATTTTCTTGGAGCTACCTCCCTTTATCTATAACAGGGAACACATTGCTCTATCTGACTCGATTCCTTTACATGTCCTGTACTTGTAGGATGATGCACCCTCTTCTAGTGGCCCATGTATGGCTAATTCGACTGCTCCATTGGAACTTCCTATAGCCCTACAACGACTAAAAAAGCAATGTACTCTACATCTCCATTGATAGTCTATCCTATTGTAATAGACAATTTAAAGATGCTCTACACATGTTAATGTCCCTCGTGATCATCATAATTCACATCGGGACCATGGTTGGAGAAAAAAGTTATGGACGAGGAGATAGACACGTTTACCTCCAGGGACACATGTGATCTTGTGCCTTGTCCTCCATGCTTCAAGATTGTTGCTTGTAAATGGGTCTTTACAACCAAACAATCTCCAGATGGGTCCATTGATATATTAAGGGCTTGACTTGTGGCAAAGGGATTTACTCAGAAATATGGTGTTGACTACTTTGAGACCTTCTTTCTAGTGACTAGGATGGGATCAATTCATTGCTGGCAAGAGTTAGCCCATCTTTCTACTCATGTGAAGAATGCATTTCTCCACAATTATCTCGAGGAGAAGGTTTATATGATACAATCACTAGGTTGCTCTGTCGAAGGGCAGTATATATGTCAACTCCACAAGGCTTAATCTATGGCCTAAAGCAGAGTCACCACGAGCATGGTTTGATAGACTAACCTTTGAGATTAGTTCTCTTGGCTTCCATGGGACAACATCTGATTATTCTGTTTTTGTCAGGTGAAGGTCTTCTGACGCCATGATACTTGTCATTTATGTTGATGACATGATTATCACTGGTTGCATTCTAGGACCAATGCCTTCCTCTAGAAGGTATTTGTCACTAAGGACCTTGGTCAACTTACATGCTTGGCATTGAGGTGATATGCATTGCAGAGGTAGTACACTTATTGAAGTAGAATCTGGATATTCTTACAAAAGCTAGCTTACTTGGGTCCTACTCAGAATGTGAGAGGGAGGATGGTAGGCATCGGGGAGCAATCCAGAGTGGAGTGGGTGGAAGTTCAACGACGAAAACCCCTACGGCGGCTGGGGTAGTCCTCGAGGCCAACACTGCAGCACGCTAACCCCTTCGGTCGGGGTTGCTACCACCGTGGATCTTTGCGACACTGGGCACATTTCTGCAGAGAACCTATCAGATGCTTCGTGTATCACGGTTCGAGTCATAGAGAGCGTGTCTGCTCAAGACGGACGCCGCAACCTCACTTATTGGGGGTGTTGATCGGAGAGGGAGGCGGGTCGGAGACGTTATTCCTCGCCTCTTCTGAAGTTGGTGCGATATCGAAGGGATGTTTTGGGGGGGACATCGTTGAGCTCACCCCGTGGAGGGTTGTTGTAAGGGTCCTTTCAGAGGAAGAGGAAGGAGGGCTGCTAAGATGGTCGGGGGAGGGGATATCTCGCATGCGGTGGCACCGCCCCTCTTCATGGGATGGCACCTTCGGTTCCAAAGCTCTTGAGAGAGTTAGCGTCAGGGGCGTGCCGTACTCGATGCACAATCTCGATGACCTTCGTCTCATTCTTATTGCGATCGTGGAGATTTTGGGTCTTGAATCCAGTGGATGTCAGCCCGGGGACCTGCCCGACCCCGTCCTGAGAGTTCGGCGTATGAAGCCTTCGAAGTTAGGCTGGTGGAGGATCGCCTTGCAGGGGAAGTCTTTGTTCTTAGAGCTTTCGTCGCTGAGTTTGTCCAGGCGTCGGGATGATCTTCGGCATGGGCTGCTCGGAGATGTGCCCTCCGGGCATGGCGGTGGACCGGAGGAGGCGGGCACTGTTGCTGGCGACAAGACCCTACATCTAGGGGGAGAGTCAAGCGCTGTTCCGACGACGACCGCTCATATTCTGCCGATCACCTCTGCCGGGCCGAGCAAGGAGACGAAGAGCCATTCAGGTGACTCCAGAGCGGTTACCGTGGCGACCGCTCGTCTTCCATGGAACATTCATTTCGGGACGTTTCGCGGCGCCTTCAATGGGAGATTAACGGAACCTCAATTCCCGAGGGTGGGAATTTCGAATAGTCAGGTGGGCCAACATTCTTTTCTCGAGGCTGGTGGGGCCTCTCTTGGCTTTCTTGATGGATCTGATAGCGCTGGTATTTGAGCCGACCCGACTATGGCTTCAATGAAACATTTGGAGCTCCGAAGAATCCCGAGCCTCTCCTGTGAGCATTTCGGTCAGGACGAGGTGAACGTGCCGCCCCCTTAGCCGGAGGGCCCTTCAGATGTTGCCATGCCTTGTTCTGACGCTGGTGGTCTGGCTAGGCACAATTTGCATGAGAAGGCTTGTGAGGGACGTGTGGCCGGTGCTAAGGAGCAGGTGGAGGACGCGGTCACACTCACACAAGAGCAGGATAAGGTCGGCTCGGATGGTCAGGTTCCAACGATCGGGGACCCGGTAGGCGAACATCAACGGATCATGCTTACGAGCGATTTTGCAGCGGGTCTCAGATCGGACGATCGGCCTCGGTTTGGGGCATGCTATTCCAAACGCAACCTACTAAGGCCGCTGAGAAAGATGCGGTGGGCAGCGACGCGGACGCATGCTCTGGAGGATGATGGATCACGGGATGTCGGACCATGTGATCAAACGAGGTCTCTGCTGGTGAACAGATTCAGCCTTCCAGATAGATCGGTGGCGGAACGGTTGAGGGTAGTGCCCCCGAAGGAGATGGTCAACATGTTTCCTAAATGAAGGTTCTCTTATGGAATGTGCGGGGTATATGTCGACCCGAGAAGCGACTGGCAATAAGGAACCTGGTGGACGAGTCGTTGGCTGATATTTTTTTGCTTCAAGAAACCAGGACCTCACAGGGGGCGGCTGAGCTGCTGGGGGACTTGGAAGGGTTGGTTGCTTCAGCGTGGCAGAACTGGAGTCTACCGGTGCTTCCGGGGTGGAAGGATGCTTGTTTTGAGATGACTGCGGTTATGCGTTCACACTCATCTTTCTGTGAAACTCAGGAGGTGAGCGGATGGGCTCAGGCTACTCGTCACTAATGTGTATGGCCCCATGCGCCAAGAGCGTGGCCCTTTGGGAGACGATCTGGAGGCCTTAGGGGCTAAGTGTGAGGCCGAGGTTTGGTTGATCGGTGGCGACGTCAATGCCACTTTACTTCCGAGGGACCGTCCTCATCAGAGTGGAGGCAGAGATGCGGCTTCGGAGGCGCTGAGGAGAACTATAGATGCTTTAGGCCTATTGATTGTTGATGCGACGTGTTGCTCCTATTCGAGGTTAGACAGATTCTTGGTGTCGGTTGAGGGGTCGCCCCTTGTCGCGGGCGTGGGCGATGCCTCGAGCACACTCCGACCACACGTCGATTGAGTGGTCTTCTGGGGAGAATGAAAGGGGCGTGTTCCTCTTCCGTTTTTAGAGGAGCTCATTGCTGGAGGGCTTCTGCGAGGATGTGATGGCTCATTGGCGGGAATGGGATCCGGTGGGGTCGGCGGTTGCCCGCTTCTCTGCGAAATTATCGCTCTTGAGAACTCACCTTACTCGTTTTGGTAGGGTTGTGAGGCGTCGGCATAGGCTGAAGAGACGGGAGGCCCAGGCGGGCGTGACTCGCCGTGATGAACTGGATGACAAGCGAGGACTTGAGCCGGAGGAGGTGGAAGAGAGGACGAAGCTTTTAGAAGAAATTATGCTGGAAGATCGGAAAGAAGAGGTCGAGTGGAGGCAAAAATCCAGACAATGGTGGCTTCGTGAGGGGGATGCCAATATGTGCTTCTTCCACAACATGACGTCGGCAAGGCGTCAGAGAAATCACATCCACGAGCTCCTTGTGGGGGATTGACGGGTTGCGGGGGAGGCGAGCCTTCGTGTGGCGATCCGTGAGCATTTCATGACTTCTTCCAGGAGGCAGCGTCGCAGTGGCTGGGGGTGGTCGGGAAGAGGGGTGAGGCGATTGAATGAGTCGCAGGTGGAGGCGCTACAGGTGCTGTTCTCAAAATTAGAAATAAGGAGTGCGGTGTGGGATCTGAATGCGGAGGGGGCTCCGAGCCCCGACGGCTTCCCGGTCTTCTTTTATAAGGAGTTCTGGGACTTGTTGAAAGGAAAGATCGTCGAGCTGAGGAATGAGTTTGCGGAAGGTAACAATGGCTTTGATATAATTAACAGAGCTTTGATATTCATGCTTCCGAAGGACTTTCCGGCGAGAATCGAGGACTATCGTCTGATCGCGCTATCCAATGCGATCTATCTGGTTGTCCCGAAGACGTTGGTGAATCGGCTTAAGCTGGTTCTTGACTCGGTGGTCATGCAAGGGAAGAGTGCTTTTATCCCAAGGAGGCAAATGGCGGATGGTCTCGTGATGGCGACAGAAATTTGCTTGCATTGGAAAAGGTTAAAGACGAAAAGTGCTCTATGGAAGTTTGACTTCTCCAAGGCTTTTGACTATGTTGATTGGAATTTCCTGTGGACTTCGTTGAGGCGGTGGGGCTTCCCGGAACTGTGGATCGGGCGGATGAAAAGATGTGTAACAACGACTTCTTTTTCTGTTCTAGTTAATGGCAGGCCAGAGGGTGGTCCTTTCCAACCACAAAGGGGGGGTGCGCCAGGGCTGTCCCCTGGCCCTGATGCTTTTCATGATCGTGGCCGATGCGTTGTTGGTATTGTTCAACCATGCGGTGGAAATTGATGTGTGCGCAGGTTTCCGCTTGGAGGATTTATCTATTCCTTTGCTTCAATATGCCGATGACACTTTGCTCATGCTCGGTGGGTCGGAGGTGCACACGACGAATGCGGCCATGCTGGTCGGTATCTTTGGTGAGCTCTCGGGCATGATCTCCAACAACGACAAATCCAAGGTGGTCACCTTTGGGATGAGCGATGGCGAATGAGAGGCGGTTGCTGGTATTACACAGTGCCCTCTGGGGTCACTATCCACGACTTATCTTGGCTTACCTTTGATGGATGGGAAATTGAAGAAAGCTTATTGTGATATTGTGCTTCATAAGATGTAACAAAGAATAGCGGTATGGAGGGCTATCACCTTGTCCAAGGGGGCAAACTTGTTTTGTTGAAGCACGTTCTTTCGGCGATACCATTGTTCTTCTTCTCTACGTGCATTCTTCCTGTTGGTGTGTGAAGGAAGATTGAGGTGTTGATGAAATCCTTTTTTTGGTCGGACGACAAGCAACGGAAGGCGGGACTTCATTTGGTGGGGTGGAAGGACGTGACGAAGGGGAAGGATGATGGAGGGCTTGGCATCCGTGATGTCGAATGCATGAACAAAGCATTGCTGGGTAAATGGGTGGCCCAGATCTGGGGCCCCTCTTCCTCTCTTGTGCTCAGGCTTATCCGCAAGATCTATGGTGTCCGGGGCGAGTTGGAGGCTGGGAGAGTGCGGTGGGAATCACCTCTTTGGTCTGGTGTCCGAGGTGTCCTCCCAGCTCTCGCACATAATTTGTCTCCGAAGGTGGGGGATGGGCGTCTGTTTCAGTTCTGCAGTGACGATTGGACGGGGGAGGGGAAGTTGTGTGCCAGGTTCTAGAGATTGTTTGCCCTTGCGGCGGTGCGAGATTGTACTCTCGGTCAGGTCGGGGGGACCGACACTTGGGCACCTGTGTTCGTCAGCGACTTATTGGAGCAGAGGTTAGGCGAGTTCTTAAGGTTGCAGTCGGAATTGCCATCAGTGGCTGATACCTTCCCTATGCCCCCTGCCGAGCACGCGGATCTCTTTGAATGGAGGGGGGGGGGAGTTCTCTACGAAGAAGGTGTACGAGCAACTGCGGCGATCATCGGAGGTGCAGGACGTGGATCTTATACAAGATTTAAGAGTGGTTTGAGCGGCAAAGATTCCTAAGAGGGTCAAGATTTTCCTGTGGTGCTTGAGGGATCGCATTTGTGACAAGGTTAGGCGGGCTCGTATTTTTGGCGTACAGGACACGATGTGCGACAGGTGTCATGGTCAGCAGGAGGACGCGGACCATATCTTCTTCAAGTGCCAAACCTCTGTCGCGGTTTGGCGTGAGCTGGGCTTGTCGTGGTTACGGTCCGAAGATGCGGCGACCTTCTGGAGATCGATCTGGAGGGTGGGGCATGGCTCCACTGACGACGTCTCGCAGGCCTTCGCGACGCTGTGGACAATCTGGCAGGGACGAAATGGCAATATCTTTAAAAATCAGAGGTTCTACTCGGAGAATGTTTTTATCCATTGTAAAGCCCTTTACAACTTCTGGGCTTCTCACTAATGTAGCTATATCTTTTCCCGTATAATTTGAGGTGGTAGCTCCCAACTTGGGAGACTACCCGTGTTTGTTTTCAAAAAAAAATCATTAGGCATTCTAATAGAAGTGTAGAGACATGTATCTACAAATCATGTTTTTGAAGATATTACCCGATATCGAAGTCTAGTGGGAAAGATGCTCTACTTTACCGTCGCTAGGCTAAATATTTCATATGCCATGAGTAGAGCTAGCCAACATATGGAGAAGCCTCATTACAGTCACTGACAGGATATACTCTTGATCCTTCAATACTTTTTTTTTGACGCTAAAAAAAAGGGGGATACACTCGACGGTGTTCACCCCAATATATTAAAAACAAAATGTAAAGAGATTTTACAGAAGAGATAAGTAGGTAAAACAAAAAGGAATACCCGATTGGGTACCCGAAAGCAAGGTTCCCCCAATACAACCAATCGCAGCCTACCGAGGACACCAATCATCCAGAAGACGCGTAGCACGGATAGCAATGTTTTCCTCGTAGAATCGTTGGCCCGCAAAGATGGCCTCATTCCTCCCCAGCCAGATGCTCCACAACCTCGCTATCGGATCCAGCACATGCTTCCTATCCCTGCCCCTCGAATTCACCAAGCTCTCGCATAGAGCAGGAAAGGACACGGAATTTATCCAATCAAGATCATCCCAAAGTTCACGAACGGGCCCGCAATCGAAGAAAAGGTGAGTGATTGTTTCCCGCTCCGCACCACAAAGGACGCAGTTCGGCCCAACATTGGGAAATAGAGTTGCACATCGATCACGAGTTAAGAGTCTTCCCCTGCGAAGAAGCCATAAGAAAATGCCAATGCGCTCTGGAAGCTTCAGCCCCCAAAGGAATCTGCAGTCACGCACAAGAGTATCGTCGTCCACATAATTGCTAGGAACGAGAGCAAAGTACGCCTTCCTCGTGGAAAAAGAGCCATCCTTCCAAGCCCAGTGGTCCCGCCCGTCATTCGGTTGTGCAACGTCCGCAAGCAGCCCCATTAACGAAAGTAGATCGTCCATACGCTGATCCGAAAGGTTCGCAGCAATCCGAGGACTCCAGCAGCCGTCCTCCCAGCACGAGGCCACCGAAGCGTCCTTATCCTCCACCAAAACATATAATCGCGGGAATGTATCCTTGAGAGCACCCCTTCCGGACCAGTCATCGGTCCAGAAACGAAATGAATTCCCCTTTCCCAAGACCGGTTTAAATAGGAAGCAATTATGAATAAAAACATTCAACAGTCCGCGCCAAAAAGGAGATAGGTGGCGGAATGAGTTCCCCCGAGTAACGCCCATCAAATCCTCTCCCAGCAACTCCCGCAGGACATTAATCATGAAATTCTCCTCATTGCCTCAAACCCGTGAAGCCCACTTAAGCAGTAAAGCGCCATTAACCACTTCTAGGCGCCTGACTCCCAAGCCCCCAACCCGTTTGGGCCGAGAGACATCATCCCACCCCACCAGATGAACCCCCCTTCTCCCCTCCCCCTTTCTACCCCACAAAAAACCACGCATACACCTCTCCAAGCGCAACCGAATCCCCTTCAGCATACCTCGAACCGAGAAGAAGTAAATAGGAATAGAGGATAGCACCGCTTTGAGAAGAACCAGCCGCCCTCCCCTGGATAATAAAGCCGCTCGCCACCTGGCCAGGCAAGCCTCCACCTTCTCCACCACCACCTTCCAATCACGGAGCCGAACACGACCGACAGTAAGAGGCAGGCCGAGATAGTCAAAGGGGAGACCACTGGGGTTAGAGCCCAACAACTGGCCACATTCCAAGACCTCCGCCTGCGACAAGCCGAAGGGGACCACCTTAGACTTCGTCCCATTAATCAAGAGGCCCGAGACCTCACTGAAAAGTTGAAGAGTAGTAGCCATACCAGATACCTCAGTGGGACCCCCTTCGATAAAGCAAATAGTGTCGTCGGCGAACTGAATAATTGGGACATGGAAGTCCCCAATATTGCATCCCCGAGTCAGGCCCGCCGCAACCACGCCATCAATCACACGAGGCAAAACATCAGCCGCCAAGACAAAGAGAAGGGGTGCGAGAGGACACCCCTGTCACTCCCCCCTCCTTGGCTGGAAGAATCCCCCGACGTGGCTACCATTAAGCAAAACGGAGAGGGAGGCCGTGGAAACACAGCGCCGCACCCACGAGATCCACGCCTCCGGGAAGCCCCTCCGCCTCAAGACCGACCACAAGAAGCGCCAATCGAGGCAGTCATAGGCCTTAGCGAAATCGATCTTCCAAAGAATCCCCTTCGCATTCGACTTCCTCCATGCCGCAACCATCTCGGAGGCCACTGCGAAGCAATCCGAAATTTGCCGCCCACGAATAAATGCCTCCTGCGACGGCGAGATCAGCGAATCATGAAGGGGAGCTAGCCTCCTGGCCAAGACCTTAGCAATAATTAGATAGATCCCATTCGAGATAGAGATAGGACGAAAGTCCTCGATGCGATTGGCCGCAGGTTCCTTGGGGATCAAAACAATAAGGGCCCTATTAATTTTATCAAACCCACGGTTTCCATCATAAAATTCGCGCGCAACCTCACGTCATCAGCAACAACGTCCCAGAAATCACGGTAGAAGGCCACTGGAAACCTGTCAGGTCCCGGCGAACCGTCCGCGTTAAGGTCCCAAACAACGTCTTTGAGCTCTGCCAAAGAGAACGGCTTAACTAGGCCCACCGCATCCGAGTCTAAGATTGAAGGAGCCCCCCGGCCCGACCATCGCCACCTGTGCAACGACTGGCACCCAAAAACATTCTTGAAATGTGCCACCAAAGCCTCACCCATATCCTTGTCCCCATTAATGAGGGACCCATTCACCATGAGAGAACGGATGTAGTTGAATCGTCTTCTTCCGCTGGCCATCCGGTGGAAGAACGCAGCATTAGCATCACCTTCCTTGATCCACCTCAAGCGCGATCGCTGACGCCATTCGAGTGTCCTTTTTTGATCCTCCGATTTGACAATATCAAGGGCAGCAGCACGCTCCAATAGCTCCTCCGTTAGCAGTTCTCTAGCGTTCTCCGTATGATCCAGCCGCAAAATAGCATCCTCCACCGCCATCCTAGCCGCCACACGGGCCAGGCGCGAGTCCTTCTTGAATGACGCCAAGAGTCTTCTCAGCGAGGCAAGCTTGTGATCCAATCGACGAGCAGCGGAACCCACAAACGAAGTCTGGTTCCAGTGGTTCTTGACCAAATCTTTGAACCCTGGCTCCAATAGCCAACACCTTTCATACCGGAAGAGACCCCGAGGATGGAGCTCTTCCCTAGAATCCCACACAATTGGGCTATGATCAGAAAACGAGCGCGACCGAGATGACACCGAACACAAAGGGAAGGCCTCCATGAGCTTGATATTCGCCAAGAATCTATCAATCCTCGATCGAGAAGCATTGTTCCTCCAGGCATTAGAAATATCATTGGGCACCAGTCCCTCCAAGGCCAGGTCGGCAATGAGCTCAATAAAGTCGCGTGAGCCCGGGTCCTGCCCCCCGCGGCCACACGACCGATCAGAAGAGAGGGCAGTGACATTGAAATCCCCTCCCAGCAGCCAGGGAAGACCCTCGAAGTCAGAGGCCGCCTCCCGCAGATCCTCCCAGAGCTCCCGCCGGAGTATGTGGCAAGTAGGCGCATAAATACACAAGAATGCAATAGAGGCATTAGAGTCGCCCCGAGTCAAGACGACCATCAAAGAATGTCTTCCAACGAGCATAGAGGAGAAATAGAATATTGCCGAGCGCCAAGCTAAGATAATGCCACCCGACGCCCCATTCGCATCCACCGTGCGAAAGTCATCCAAAGCACCCGCACCGAAAGAACGCCAAATGGAGTCATCCACCCCCGTAAGTTTCGATTCTTGAATAAAAGCAACATCACATTCCCACTCAGAGAGACGCATCCCCAAAGCACGCCGCTTGTCTGGTTCACCGAGTCCTCTAACGTTCCATGATAGAATCTTCATTAAAAAACCAAGGGAGCGTCCCCCGATAAGAGAGAGGCCTGCCGCCTCCGCCACCGAATCTCGCAACGTCGAACATGATGCGACCATGGGGTCACCAAGGCGGGAATGGATACGCCTACTATAGCTCTTCCCAAATCGTGAAGCGGGTGATCTTCCCACCGCAGAGGGAGTGTCACCGGTCCCTGCGGTACCAGCCAGAACACCGGCATCGCCAGCCGCACCAGGCGGAGAAATAGCCGAAGTAGTCGGAGAGGATGGAGCAGAGTGAACCTGAGCCATCACAATAGAGGAATCTATTTCGTCCAGATGGATCCTTCTGGGCAAGGCCATCGAAACAGCGGGCCCCAGAATAGTAGAGACGGTCGCCAAGGAAAGAGGGTCCGATAGCAGAAGCGGGTCGGATGGAACCCACATGTGAGGCCACGATCCGAAAAGGGCGGATCCGATAGGGGATCGCATAGAATGAGTGGTCACGTGCCCCGAGATAGACAAATGCATGGAGTCAGCCGACAGAATAGGCGGTTGTAGAGAATGCGAATCGACCTCGAATGAGCCCAGAGCCATGAAACCGCGCCTGTCAGAATCCGCACACATCTCCCGAGAAGGTCGAAAAAGCGGTCCAGGTAAGATACACTTACCAGGCGTCCCTTCGGAAACACCCCCAAAGGCGGACACATGGCAACCAGAAAATGAACTGTCGTCCCCCACGTCCAGGTCATGGATGCCAACATTGACAGCTGGAGACGGCAGCGAAGTCGCCGGCGACGCCGCATGCGAGAGGATAGAGAACTCCAGCTTGAAAGTCCACCAGCCAACCTTCAAGGATTCGAAGAAGACGTTATCACGAGCTTTGACAAGGAAAGACGGAGAGCACTGCAGTAGAATTGTAGCACGCGTCCAATTCACGCCAGGCGATAGACCATCGTCGAGCACAGCCAAAACTTCCCCCCAGTCCCCCACCACCCTGGAGAGGGCGAAGATCGTGCGAGAGAGGAAGGGCACTCCCCGCACTTCCGCCATACAGACATCCGTGATAAAGGATGCTCCGTCTGCGACCCTCAGTCGCCTCCACGCCACATCGCCATCACCATCAAAAGAGAGAAGCCTTTCCCGCTGCTCCGGGGAAAGACCACGAACGCAACAACGAGATGAGTCCAAGATGATGAAGTCCCCGCTAAACTGAGGACCCAAGAACTCCATGGTGTTGGACCGGATCACTTCCCAGTCCATGCCAGGCCGGCATAGGAGCCCCACCGCGACTTGGAGGCCAACATCGGCACGTAATCTCCCCGCCTGAACCGCCAGCCCATGCAGCACCTCCCCATGCAGCGCCTCCCCATGCATCGCCTCCCCATGCCTAGACTCCCCACCTACCGGCTTCCCATGCACCGCCAACGACGAATATGAAGCTTCCGCCACATCGCACCCCACATCGCACCCCACCGCGGAGCCACCACGAGAGAGAGCACCCACCCCCCCTGAAGATGTACGACCAACGCCACCGCCCATCGTCTGCGCACCTCCACCCACCACCAAAGCATCAGGACCCATCACCTTGGCGTCGCCTCCTCGCACCACCTGCGCAAAGGAGCGAGAGGCCCTGACACTGAAGTTGACATCAAGTCCTTCATGCAGCCCCAACCCATGCAACCGAGACCGAGCCCTACTCCCGGTGCACCCACGAGAAACACCAACGACCCTACATGAGGACATGCGATGACCCGCATTTCCGCAAGCATAACACCGAGGTGGAAGACGGCAAGCGGAAGCCAGATGTCCATGCATTCTGCAGCGGAAACACCTCTTCCCCGGCTTCTTATGCGATACCATCACCCACCCTCCTTCCCCGGTCGCCCGCTTATCGCCAGACGCTTCTACACGCTTCTCACCACCCTCACCACACGAAGAAGGCCCATCACCACCCCCTCGGCTGTCCACCTTGCTCCCCCCAGCAGGGAGCGCTCCACCCTTCGACCTCATCGAGCTCGCCTCCCCACCACCCTTCACTCGCCAGAAGCCCTTCACGCGCTCCATCCTCCCCACCCTTCGACCTCGTCGAGCTCTGTAGAGATAGTTTCTAATATTATTATATGTTTATGTACCTTGTTTCTATTTCTCTCTTCTATTTAGACATCCATGTAATTTACCCTTAAGGCCTCTCCCTATATAAGAGAGCCTAGGGTTTTTCTATGAATCATAACGAAGACTCCTTTCTTCTAACATGGTATCAGAGCCGCCTTAGGGCTCTCCTCCCTTCCCCACCCGCCGCCCCTCCTCTTCTCTCTCGTCTAGCCGCTGCCAGCGGCCTCCATCGGCCCCAGCGGCACCCAACGCCCTCCCCAGCGGCCCCCAGCCGCCCTTCCCAGCGGTACCTAGCCACCAGCGGCTACCAGCCGCCCTCTCCAGCGGCCCCGCCGCCCCTACCAGCGGCACCCAGCCACCCTAGCGGGCCCCCGCAGCCCTAGCGGCACCCGCCTGCCGCCTCCAGCCGCCCCAACTGCCCCTTGTAGCCCTGGCGGCACCCCCATCTGCCGCCGTAGGGCTTCCAGTGGCCTCCAGCAGTCCATAGGCGTCGTTCTCGAGGCGATTCAAGGGCTGTAAGCTTCCTTGGAGGCGTGCCCTAGACCCCTCTTCCCTCCGGTTTATGGATTTGAGTGTGTAAAAGTCTACACACGTACTCAAATCCGATGCAGTTGGTGTAGACGTTCATCACAGTGTCTATTCTCCCTTCGTCTTCTTCGAGCAGCAGTATGTCAGAATCGAAAGTCGATTTGCCCTCCACCGGCGCATTCAAAGGTCCGGCGCCAATAGTGAAGATGGACGGGTCTAACTATGAGCTATGGGCTATGCAGTTCATGAGCCTCATGAAATCAAATGGTAAGAAACACATTCTTACCGAGGATGAGCCTGCGGAGAAGACAGGGATCTATGCCTCATGGGAGGCCGATGACGCTTACGCAAAAGTATGGTTGTCTGGTACGTTGACGATGGAGATAGCTAATGATGTCCTCCATCAGCCCACTGCTAAGGCAATGTGGGACATCCTTGCTGCTACGTATTCGCAGGTGCGAAATGAGACAAAGATGTTGCAGCTTCAACATGACATCTTTACGATGAAGCAGGCCGGCAGACCTCTCCATTCTCTATACACATCCCTAAGAGGGATGTTCGAGAAGCTATACAGTACCATTCCTCTGACTGCTACTCCGGAGCAGCAGAAGACGTTCCGGAACACCACCATGGTGGGCGTTCTACTTGCTGCTCTCGACCCTGAGTATGATGCTGCACGATCACAGATTCTAGCAGATGCAGTCATTCCTCCAGTGGAGGATGTCTACAGGAGGCTCAGTCGTATTCCAGTTTCCTCCAGCTCTTCTACTCCACCCCCATCTGCGATGGCAGCTTCGCGTGGGAGAGGTGGACCACCTTCTGGGCGTGGTCGTGGACGTGGCCGTGGACCTCAAGGAAGAGGCAGTCGAGTCAGTCAGATGTGCTCGTATTGTCACAGAACTGGACACTCAGAGGAGACATGCTACTCAAAGCATGGGTTCCCAGCATCGGCACGGGTTGCAGAGCATTCACAGTCTCCACTACCGTCTACTGCAGATCATAGATTTGACGAACTCGTGGCCCGTCTCCGTGATATTATGCCACATTCTTCTGGTGATTCATCTGGTGGCTCTTCAGATATTGCTGCCACAGCCTCTGCCAGTTCATCCGCCGCAGCCAGTTCCTTAGGTAGATCATCAGCCCTCATACCTTCACATGCTATATCTGACTGGGATATAGATTCCGGAGCTACACATCATCTGTGTCGAGATAGAGGAAGAATACAGGCCTACAGGGCTATTCCTCCAGGTCGCTCAGTACAGATAGCAGATGGTTCCCACTCACCCCTTGTTGGCCAGGGGGAGGTTTTCTTATCCTCCACTATGCAGCTACAGAATGTTTTACATGCCCCTGAGTTCTCACTGAATTTGCTGTCTATTAGTCAGATTACAAAGGATTTGAATTGTCGTGCTATATTTGACCCGTCTTCTCTCATTTTTCAGGACATACTCACGGGCAAGGTGATTGGCTGTGGCTCTGAGCAGAACTGTGTATATCGGCTGGTTCGGGAATCCTATGCTGGCGTCTCCACTCACTCGCTGGACCAGTCTCACCTTACATTTGGCATCTTCGTTTTGGTCACCTTCCGCTTCAGAAGATGCGCCATCTTCTGCCCCAGATCTCTCCAAGTTCGTCGTTTCGTTGTGAAACATGTCAGTTAGGAAAGCATCACAGGTCGAGCTTTCCAGGTCGTCAGAGTCAGAGCAGTAGCTCCCCTTTTGAGTTGTTACATATAGATATATGGGGTCCGAGTCGTGTTCCCGATCACCAGGGGCACAAGTTTTATCTTGTGGTAGTAGATGATTTTTCTCGTGTCTCTTGGGTTTTTCTTCTGAAGAATAAGTCTGAATCAGGAGATGTTATCAAAAATTTGATCAATGAAGTGCAGAATGTTTTCTCTTCGTCAGTCAAATATGTTTCGGAAGTATAATGCCCTGGAATTTTGTACGCGTTCTCTTTCTCAATTTCTGTCATTGAAGGGTATTATTCATCAAACCACCTATGCATATACATCCCAACAAAATGGTGTGGCGGAAAGAAAGCATCGCCTCTCTTGGATATCACTCGTACCTTGTTGATTCAAAGTTGTGCTCCTATTTCCTTCTGGGGGGATGCTGTCCTTACTGCATGCTATCTGGTCAATAGAATGCCGTCCTCTGTCCTTGGAGAAAAGATACCCATTTCTCTTATTTTTCCAGACAAAGAGCTATTCTCACTGCCACCACGTGTCTTTGGCGCTGTGGCGTTTGTCCATCGTCTATCTCCTGGACTTGACAAGCTCTCTCCAAGAGCAGTCAAGTGCGTCTTTGTTGGGTATTCCAGAACCCAGAAGGGATACCGGTGTTATGATCCTACAACCAACAGGTACTTTGTTAGTGCGGATGTCACTTTCTTCGAGTCGGTTATGTATTTCTCGTCAGCTGGGGACAGAATGGTACCATCCACCACCACTGATGATATTTTGGTTCCACCACCACCTGCTTGTTTTTCACCTGAGTCGTCTCCTGTGTCAGTTCCTATGCCAGCACCACCGCCACCACCACCTCCACCTCCACCCATTCCACGGCGAATCATATCACCATTTCCTAACCACTAACGCGTCCGGTCAGGTCCCGCTCAGACAGCAGATCAGCCAATCACTACGCCTCAGGTATGTTCAGATGATGTTACTACTGACGGGTCAGGTTCGGTACATATGCAGGATGACTCCTTACAGGTGGACCCAGATGATGATCTTGATGTTCCGATTGCTATTCGGAAACAGAGACGACAGTGTGCATCCTATCCATTTGCTTCACAGGTTTCCTTCCACCGACTCACAGGTGATTCCAGAAGTTTGCCACAGCTTTGTCTTCCGTGGCCATACCACGGACATACCAGGAAGCCTTGAAGAGTGAATGCTGGAGATTAGCTATGGAAGAAGAAATGGGGGCCTTGCCAGTCCATGGCACATGGTCTTTGGTCCCTGCACCTCCTGATGCATCCGTTGTGAGCTGCAAATGGGTCTTCACAGTCAAATATCATGCAGATGGCACATTGGATAGGTACAAAGCACGCTTGGTCGCCCGTGGATTTACACAGACATATGGCGTTGATTACATGGATACATTCTCTCCAGTGGCGAGACACTCGACTCTCCGTATCCTCCTGTCTGTTGCAGTGGTTCGTGACTGGAGCATTTATCAGTTAGATGTCAAGAATGCATTTCTGTACGGGGACTTACAAAAGGAAGTCTACATGCAGCAACCACCCGGGTTTACTGCTGAGGGGGAGAAGCATATGGTCTGTAGACTTCACAAGGCTATATATGGCCTTAAACAGAGTCCACAAGCGTGGTTCCAGAAGCTGTCCAACCTAATTGAGCACCAGGGATTCAAGAGGTCCAATGCTGATCATTCGTTGTTCGTCCAGAAGTCCTCAGCAGGTACGGTTGTCATAATGGTCTATGTGGATGATATTCTTGTTACAGGAGACGATATTCAGGGCACAGCGAGGGCGAAGGCATTCCTAGGTCGTCAGTTTGTTACAAAGGATCTTGGAACCCTAAGATATTTTCTGGGGTTGGAATTTGCAAGGAATGCACATGGTTTGGCGATGACACAACGGAAGTACATTACAGACTTCCTGGTTGAGACTGGTATGGATGGGTGCAAACCATCAAGCATCCCCATGGACCCCAGCATGAAGTTATATGATGGTGATACTGATGAAGTGGGTAAGAGGAGATATAGAGAGATGGTGGGAAAACTCCTCTACATTACTATAACCCGTCCAGACATTGCATTTGCAGTTAGCCGGGTGAGTCAGTTTATGGAGCAGCCCAGACAGGTTCACATGGATGCTATACACATGATACTGAGGTATCTGAAGTCTACTCCAGGATTAGGGCTACTATTCAGAAAGGGTGCAGACTTTCAGCGTGTGCAGACGCAGATTATGCAGGATGCCCTAAGGATAGAAAATCAACCTCAGGGTTTGCAGTTTTTGTTGGAGGCTCTCTGGTTTCTTGGAAAAGTAAGAAACAAACGGTGGTGGCAAGATCCAGTGCGGAATCCGAATACAGGGCAATGGCCCAAGCCAGCACGAAAATGATGTGGGTTCGCTCCGTATTAGAAGATCTACATGTAGCTGTACCTCTACCTATGAAGCTTCAGTGTGACAATCAGGCAGCATTGTTCATTGCCAACAATCCAGCTTTCCATGAGAGGACCAAAGCATATTGAAGTTGACTGCCATTACACCAGGGACCTGATCCAGAGAGGATTGATATCCACGGCCCATGTTAGCTCAGGAGATCAGACTGCCGATGTATTCACCAAGCCATTGCTCAGAGGACCTTTCCAGAGATGTCCATCCAAGCTGAGCATGATCGACATCTATGCTCCACCTTGAGGGGGAGTGTAGAGATAGTTTCTAATATTATTATATGTTTATGTACCTTGTTTCTATTTCTCTCTTCTATTTAGACATCCATGTAATTTACCCTTAAGGCCTCTCCCTATATATGAGAGCCTAGGGTTTTTCTATGAATCATAACGAAGACTCCTTTCTTCTAACAAGCTCGCCTCCCCACCACCCTTCCTATGCCAGATCCTTCAATACTTGAAGGACTCTCCTAGACAATGTTCAGAAAGATGGCCTAGACGGTCACATATGCGATAGCATATGCATAGGTGGTGACACTCCCAAACCGCATATACATTATTCGGTGCATATATAGGTTTGGCGAGTGCGATCGCCTCGAGTGGCTATAGGATAGAACCCCATCCCTTTAACTATCAGCTATTGTTGATGCCCTTAAGGATTCAACTTCAGCTGTTGTTATTTCCCTTCAATCTTTAGATGCTGCTATTGTTGTTTGTAGTAAATAATAATATTTGTCATTTGCTTTCTATTGATTATATAATAGTCTTACATTTATTTAAGTGTTTTTATCATTTGTGCCCCTCTGAGATATTGCAATATCAGTTATGCCCCTCCTTTTTTTGGAATATCAGTTGTGCCCTTGACTTCTTGTCGTTCTATCACTTGTGCCCCTCGGATAGCTGCCGTCCATCTCCAATGTAAACATACGTTAACTTTAGGGACACAAAAGGAATTAAATCAAAAAATAGGTTAGAAAGGTCCTCTCGCCCCTCCCTCCTCCTCCTCCTCCCCAGCCTCCTCCGCCCCCTTCTCCTCCTCCTTCCTCCTCCCACTCCCCAACCAACTCTGCCCCCAGCTCCTCCCCCTTTTCCGTCCCCCCTCCTCCTCCACCCCATCCTCCTACACAAGATCCCTGCCAAGCCCCGCATCAGCCCCACTTTATTCCCCTACCCCACCCCTCGCTCGCTCCTCCAACAGCTGCTGGGACATCGGTATCTCGCCTGGCTACTCATCAACACATGTTTCTCCTTTGAAAGACCGCCACCAACCAATCATGAATGGGTTTGTTGTCGGCCTACAAAAGCTGCTGCAATTCGAAGACGAGCCACTACAATTCGACGAGGTGCTGAAGGACATCCGGATGTTTACCTCCTCCTGCTTCTACTCTCGCTAGTTCTAGGGTTTGGGTACGAATTCCCGTTGGAGTTTCATCGATGGAATCTCCAACGAAATCGAGCCACACTAAGAACGGGTCGTGAGGTGCCTCCTTCTAGGGATCTTCCTGATCCTGACTCGCTTCATCTACGGTGTCACCATCTACGGTGAAAAGTGCGACTCCCGCGTTTCTGCTTCTTCTGTTGCCAGAGGTGGTGGCACTACCCGATGTAGTGGGATTCACTGAAGCAAAGGCCTTCACCCACAGTGGCAACAAGTTGGACCCCGTGCGATCTACCAAGAAGTGGCAGAAATCTGTCGTATTTTATCACTTTGGGGGAAGCTTTTCCACGGGGGAGGGGTCCGAGGGCGTGGGACGACAGAGGAGGGGCCATAGCAGGAGGATAGGTGGGGGGAGTTTATAGACAGTTATGCCTCTCTTAAACCTGACCATGGTTTGAAAAACTCATGGTTAAGTTCAACTCATTTATGGCTAAAGTAACGGAGGGGCACAAGTGATAGAACGATAAGAAGTCGGGGGCACAACCACTATTCCAAAATAGAGGGGTATATCTGACATACAATATCTCAGAGGGGTACAACTAATAAAAATCCTTTATTTAATTCGTTTATTTATTTTGGTTTCTCTTGTTATTGCCCTTGAAGCTTTCAAGCTTCAAATGCTGCTATTGTAGTTTACTAATAATGTTAAGTTTAGTTATTCAAGTTTCAAATGCCGCTTTTGTTGTTTTCGGTAAATGTTAAATTAGTTATTTTTTGACTTTCAGTTGATTTTATAGTAATACGATCTCTCATTTATTTAATTTCATTTCTGCATCTGCCTGCAAACTTTAAATGATGTTAATGTTATTATTTTTGTTATGAAAGATGCCAATTTCATGTTCTGAAATTAGTTCATTTTTATTTTCGAATTGGTTTATTTTGTTATATTTCATAAAAATTTTTTTTGTTCTTATTTTTTTCATTCTAACAATAAATTTTGAGGGAAAAGAATTGATTGCATTAATGAGAGGTCCTAGGGGTTCTCTTATATAGGAGAACCTATTGGGCAAATTACAAGAAAATAAAAGAATCAGAAACAGACAAAAATAACAATATAAAGATAACTATTATCTCAACACTCCCCTCAAGCTTGAGTGTAGATATCGATCAGACTCAGCTTGGAACATCTTTGATAGGGTCCTCTAGCTAGGGCCTTTGTAAGTACATCTGCTGTCTGGTCTCTAAAGCTAATATGCATATTAGCGATAAGACCCTTTTGTATCATGTCACGAGTGTAGTGATAATCCACCTTTATGTGCTTCGTCCTCTCATGAAAGGATGAGTTGTTGGCAATGAAAAGAGCAGTCTGATTGTCACATTGGAGGTGCATGGGAAGAGACACCTCTATAGTCAGGTCAGTAAGAACATATTTAATCCACATCATCTCTGTGCTAGTCTGCGCCATGGTCCTGTATTCTGACTTAGGCACTTGATCTGGGAACCACACCCTGCTTCTTACTCTTCCATGAAACCAGAGATTCCCTATTAGCACAACAAAGCCTGATGTAGACTTCTATCCTTTGGACACCCAACATAATCTGCATCCATATGTGCCTCTGCTGAAAAGAAGTCCCGTATCAAGTGAAGTCTTCAGGTATTTCAGAATCATATGGACTGCATCCATATGTGCCTGTCTGGACTGCTCCATAAACTGACTCACTTTGCTCACAGCAAAGGATATGTCAGGCCTGGTAATAATCACATATAATAGCTTGCCAACAAGCTCTCTGTACCTCCTCCTATCGACCTCCTCAGTATCATCATCATAGAGCTTCATGCTCGGGTTAACAGGAGTAGTGGTAGGTCTGCAATTTGCCATGCTTGTCTCTTAAAGAAGACCTGTAACGTAATTCCTTTGGGTCATCACAAGACCTCGTTGGTTCCTGGCAAGCTCCAAGGAAGTAACGTAATGTCCAAGGTCCTTGATCACAAACTGCTGACCTAGGAAGTCCTTGGCACCCTGAATGCCCTGCTCGTCATCCCCTGCAACAATAATGTCATCAACATAAACAAGAATGACAATAGTACCTTGCTGGCTCCTCTACACAAACAAGGAGTGGTCGGCAGTCTATCTCAAAAACCCCCTGCTGCTCTATCAATTCTGAAAGCTTCTGGAACCATGCTCTTGGGCTCTGCTTAAGGCCATAGATAGCGTTGTGTATCCTGCAATCATTTTGACACTCCCTCTCAACAGCAAACCCAGGAGGCTGCTGCATTTAGACCTCCTCCTGTAGATTACCATAGAGGAAGACATTCTTTCACATCAAGCTGGATAAAGGGGCCAATCTCGTGTCACAGCAACAGAAGTAGAATACACAGAGTAGAATGTCTGACAACTGGAGAGTAAGTATCCTGATAGTTCACCCCATATGTCTGGGTGAAACCACGTACCACAGGTCTCACCTTATAGCTATCCACATTGCCATCCGCACGGTGTTTCATAGTGAACACCCATTTGCATCCCTCAACATATGCATCAACTTGAGTAGAAACAAGTCTCCACGTACCACATGACTATAGTGCAGTCATCTCCTCGTCCATGGCCAACCTCCACTGACTGTCCTAAAGAGCCTCCTGATATGTCTGTGGTATCTCCCCGACTGATAGTGTCAAGGAAATCTCCTGAAATCCTCTGATCACCTGCTCAAGGAAACCTGGGCTGCAAGAGGATGAGTAGCGCACTTGCATTTCGGCCTACGCAGAGCAATCGACACATCAAGACCTTCTGCCAAGTCCGTAACCTATGAGTTTCCCTCTTAAGAGGGCACCTGCTCATCCTGTATGGAATCGTGCTGCACATGCAACTCAGTAGTGCCATCAATCGAAACAATGTGCTCATTACATACCTGAGGCGTGCTGGATGGTGGGCAAGACTTGTGAGCAAGGGGGAATTGTGCGAGACCTGTGAGTAAAAACACATGGCAAAAACTCCACTGGCTGTCCTGAAGAGCCTCCTGATATGTTCGTGGTATCTCTATGACTGATAGTGTCAAGGTAAATCTCCTGAAATTGTAGAGATAGTTTCTAGTATTAAATATCGTTTTCTTATCTTTTTGCTATTTCTCTCTTTTATGTAGACGTCCATGTAATTTACCCTCAAGGCCTCTCCCTATATAAGAGAGCCTAGGGTTATTCTATGAAATATAACAATGACTCCTTTCTTCTAACATGGTATCAGAGCCGCCCTAGGGCTCTCTACCCATCGCCTCTCCCTTCCCCACCCGCCGCCCCTTCCTCCTTCTCTCGTCGAGCCACCTTAGGGCTCCCATCGGCCGCCAGCAGCCCCCGCCAGCCCCCCCAGGGGCCTCCAGCGGCCTCTGCCGCCCCCAGCGGCCTCTGCTGCTCCTCCGAGCGGCCTCTTGCCGCCGCCAATCCCCCACCCAGCGGCCCCTTGCCGCCAGCGGCTCCCTGCCGCCCCCTCCCAGCGGGCCCCAGCCCCCTCCCAGCGGGCCCCAGCCCCTTCTAGAGGCCTCCAACCGCTTCCCAGCGGGCCCCGGCCCCTCCTAGCGGCCCTCCAACGCCGCCACCAGTTCCAGCCGCACCAGCGGCGCTCCAACAGCCGCCGTAGGCCCTCCCCTGGCCTACACCAGTCCGTAGCCGGTGTTCTCGAGGCGATTCAGGGCTGTAGGCTTCATTCGAGCGTGCCCTAGACCCCTTTTCCCTCGGATTTATGGATTTGAGTGCGTAAAGGTCTACACACGTACTCAAATCCAATGCAGTTGGTGTAGACATTCATCAACGTGTTTGTTTTTCCTTCGTCTTCCTCCAGCAGCACTATGTCAGAATCGAAAGTCGATTTGCCCTCCACCGGCGCATTCAAAGGTCCAACGCCAATAGTGAAGATGGACGGTCTAACTATGAGCTATGGGCTATGCAGTTCATGAGTCTCATGAAATCAAATGGTAAGAAACACATTCTTACCGAAGATGAGCCTGCGGAGAAGACATGGATCTATGCCTCATGGGAGGCGGATGATGCTTATGCGAAAGTATGGCTGTCCGGTACGTTGACGATGGAGATAGCTAACGATGTCCTCCATCAGCCCACTGCTAAGGCGATGTGGGACATCCTTGCTGCTACGTATTCGCAGGTGCGAAACGAGACAAAGATGTTGCAGCTTCAACATGACATTTTTACAATGAAGCAGGCCGGCAGGCCTCTCCATTCTCTATACACATCCCTGAGAGGGATGTTCGAGAAGCTCTACAGTACCATTCCTCTGACAGCTACTCCGGAGCAGCAGAAGACGTTTCGGAACGCCACCATGGTGGGTGTTCTACTCGCAGCTCTCGATCCTGAGTATGATGCTGCAAGGTCACAGATTCTAGCAGATGCAGTAATTCCTCCAGTGGAGGATGTCTACAGAAGGCTCAGTCGCATTCCAGTTTCCTCCAGCTCCTCTACTCCACCTCCATCTGCGATGGCAGCTTTGCGTGGGAGAGGTGGACCGCCTTCTGGACGTGGTCGTGGACGTGGCCGTGGACCTCAAGGTAGAGGTCGCTTCAGTCAGATGTGCTCGTATTGTCACAGAACCGGACACTCCGAGGAGACATGCTATTCAAAGCATGGGTTCCCAGCATCGGCACGGGTCGCAGAGCATTCACAGTCTCCATTACCGTCTATTGCAGATCATAGATTTGACGAGCTTGTGGCCCGTCTCCATGATATTATGCCACATTCTTCTGGTGGCTCTTTAGACGTTGCTGCCACAGCCCTCTGCCAGTTCTTCCGCTGCAGCCAGTAGCTCAGGTAGTTCATCATCACACATACATTCCCATGATATATCTGACTGGGTTATAGATTCCGGAGCTACACATCATCTTTGTCGAGATAGGGGACGATTACAAGCCTACAGGGATATTCCACCTGGCCGCTCAGTACAGATAGCAGATGGTACCCACTCACCACTTGTTGAACAGGGGAGGTTTTCTTATCCCCCACTATGCAGCTACAGAATGTGTTACATGCTCCTGCGTTTTCACTGAATTTGCTGTCTATCAGTCAAATTACAAAGGATTTGAATTGTCGTGCTATTTTTGACCCGTCTTCTCTCATTTTTCAGGACATACTGACGGGCAAGGTGATTGGCTGTGGCTCTGAGCAGAATGGTTTATATCGGCTGGTTCGGGAATCCTATGCTGGCATCTCTTCTCACTCCGCTGGACCAGTCTCCACTTACATCTGGCATCTTCGATTTGGTCACCTTCCGATCCAGAAAATGCGCCATCTTCTGCCCCAGATCTCTCCAAGTTCGTCGTTTCGCTGTGAAACATGTCAGTTGGGAAAGCATCATAGGTCGAGCTTCCCAGGTCGTCAGAGTCGGAGCAGTAGCTCCTCTTTGAATTATTACATATAGATATTGGTGTCCGAGTCGTGTTCCCGATCACCAGGGGCACAGGTTTTATCTAGTTGTCGTGGATGATTTTTCTCGCGTCACTTGGGTATTTCTTTTGAAGAATAAATCTGAAGCAGGAGATGTTATCAAAAATTTGGTTAATGAAGTGCAGAATGTTTTTTCTTGCTCAGTCAAGTATGTTCGAACTGACAATGCCCTGGAATTCTGTACACGCTCTCTTTCTCATTTCCTTTCATCGAAGGGTATTATTCACCAAACCACCTGCGCATATACATCCCAACAAAACGGTGTGGCGGAAAGAAAGCATCGTCACCTATTGGACATTACTCGTACCCTGTTGATTCAAAGTTGTGCTCCTATTTCCTACTGGGGGATGCTGTCCTTACTGCATGCTATCTTGTCAACAGAATGCCGTCCTCTGTCCTTGGAGAGAAGATACCTATTTCTCTTATTTTTTCCAGACAAGGAGCTCTTCTCTCTGCCGCCACGTGTCTTTAGCGCTGTAGCATTTGTCCATCGTCTTTCCCCTGGCCTTGACAAACTCTCTCCCAGAGCAGTCAAGTGCGTCTTTGTTGGTTACTCCAGAACCCAGAAGGGATACCGGTGTTATGATCCTACAACCAACAGGTACTTTGTTTAGTACGGATGTCACCTTCTTCGAGTCAGTCATGTATTTCTCGCCAGCTGGGGACAGAATGGTACCATCCACCATCACTGATGATATTTTTGTTCCACCACCACCTACTCCGAGGTCACCTGAGTCGCCTCCTGTGTCAGCTCCTTTGCCAGCACCACCACCACCACCACCACCACCACCACCACCACCACCACCATTCCACAGCAAATCATATCACCGTTTCCTAACCATTATACGCGTCGGCCGGGTCCTGCTCAGACGACAGATCAGCCAATCACTACGCCTCAGGTATGTTCAGATGATGTTACTACTGACGGGTCAGGTCCGGTACATATGCAGGATGACTCATTACAGGTGGACCCAGATGATGATCTTGATGTTCCGATTGCTATTCGGAAACAGAGACGGCAGTGTGCTTCCTATCCATTTGCTTCACAGGTGTCCTTCCACCGACTCACAGGTGACTTCCAGAAGTTTGCCACAGCTTTGTCTTCCGTGGCCATACCACGGACATACCAGGAAGCCTTGAAGAGTGAGTGCTGGAGATTAGCTATGGAAGAAGAAATAGGGGCCTTGCAGTCCCGTGGCACATGGTCTTTGGTTCCTGCACCTCCTGATGCATCGGTTGTGAGCTGTAAATGGGTCTTCACAGTCAAATATCATGCAGATGGCATGTTGGATAGGTACAAAGCACGCTTGGTCGCCCGTGGATTCACACAAACATATGGCGTTGACTACATGGATACTTTCTCTCTAGTGGCGAGACACACGACTCTCCGTATTCTCCTGTCTGTTGCAATTTTTCGTGATTGGAGCATTTCACAGCTAGATGTCAAGAATGCCTTTCTGTACGGGGATTTACATGAGGAAGTCTACATGCAGCAGCCACCCGGGTTTACTGCTGAGGGGAGAAGCATATGGTCTGTAGACTTCACAAGGCTATATATGGCCTTAAACAGAGTCCACAAGCGTGGTTCCAGAAGCTGTCCAACCTAATTGAGCATCAGGGATTCAAGAGGTCCAATGCTGATCATTCGTTGTTCGTCCAGAAGTCCTCGGCAGGTACGGTTGTCATAATGGTCTATGTCGATGATATTCTTGTTACAGGAGACGATGTTCAGGGCATAGCAAGGGCGAAGGCATTCCTAGGTCGTCAGTTTGTTACAAAGGATCTTGGAACCCTAAGATACTTTCTGGGGTTGGAATTTGCAAGGAATGCACATGGTTTGGTGATGACACAACGGAAGTACATTACAGACTTTCTGGTTGAGACTGGTATGGATGGGTACAAACCATCAAGCATCCCCATGGACCCCAGCATGAAGTTATATGATAATGATACTGATGAAGTGGATAAGAGGAGATAAAGAGAGATGGTGGGAAAACTCCTCTACATTACTATAACCCGTCCAGACATTGCATTTGCAGTTAGCCGGGTGAGTCAGTTTATGGAGCAGGCAATACAGGTTCACATGGATGCTATACACATGATACTGAGGTATCTGAAGTCTTCTCCAGGCTTAGGGCTACTATTCAGAAAGGGCGCAGACTTATCCATCTCAGCATGTGCAGACGCAGATTATGCGGGATGTCCTAAGGATAGAAAATCAACCTCAGGGTTTGCAGTTTTTGTTGGAGGCTCACTGGTGTCTTGGAAAAGCAAGAAACAAACGGTGGTGGCAAGATCCAGTGCGGAATCCGAGTACAGGGCAATGGCCCAAGCCAGCACAGAAATGATGTGGGTTCGCTCCGTATTAGAAGATTTACATATAGCTGTACCTCTACCTATGAAGCTTCAGTGTGACAATCAGGCAGCATTGTTCATTGCCGATAATCCAACTTTTCATGAGAGGACCAAGCATATTGAAGTTGACTGCCATTACACCAGGGACCTGATCCAGAGAGGACTGATATCCACGGCCCATGTTAGCTCAGGAGATCAAACGGCTGATGTGTTCACCAAGCCATTGCTCAGAGGACCTTTTCAGAGATGTTCATCCAAGCTGAGCATGATCGACATCTATGCTCCACCTTGAGGGGGAGTGTAGAGATAGTTTCTAGTATTAAATATTGTTTTCTTATTTTTTTGCTATTTCTCTCTTTTATGTAGACGTCCATGTAATTTACCCTCAAGGCCTCTCCCTATATAAGAGAGCCTAGGGTTATTCTATGAAATATAACAATGACTCCTTTCTTCTAACAGAAATCCTCTGATCGCCTGCTCAAGGAAACCTTGGCTGCAAGAGGATGAGTAGCGCACTTGCATTTCGACCTACACAGAGCAATCGACATATCAAGATCTTCTGCCAAGTCCGTAACCTGTGAGTTCCCCTCTTAAGAGGGCACTTTCTCATCCTGTATGGAATCTTGCTGCACATGCAACTCAGTAGTGCCATCAGTCGAAACAATGTGCTCATTACATACCTGAGGCATGTTGGATGACGAGCATTACCTGTGAGCAAGGGAGAATCGTGCGAGACCTGCGAGTAAAAACGCGTGGCAAAACTGAATCCCAGTAGAAGGTGGAGCCACATGAATAGGTGTAAAGGCGGGAGTAGGTGTAGGTGGTTGTGGTGACTGAGGAGGTGGCGGTAGAGCAGGAGTAGAGGGAGATGGAGGAATGGCAGTAGGAGGTGGAGGCATGTAGATCTCATCGTCAGAGTCAGACGAGGCTAGTCTGTCATCTGTAGGAAAAAATATATAATAGACTCAAAGAAAGTAACTTTAGCACTGATTAAGTACTTCCGCCTTAGCAGATCAAAGCAACGGTACCCCTTCTAGGAACAAGAGTAGCCAACAAACACACATTTGATAGCTCTAGGAGAGAGCTTGTCACGACCTGGAGAGACATCATGAACAAAATCAACAAATCCGAACACACGTGGTGTAAGGGAGAAAAGATCCTTCTTGGGAAACACAATCGAGAAAGGAATCTTCTCTCCCAACACAGACGAGAGCATGCGGTTCACCAAATAGCATGCAGTAAGGACACATCGCCCCAATAAGAGTGAGGAGCACGACTCTGTATCAACTAGTTTCTGGTCACATCAAGTAAGTGACGATGTCTGCGCTCGGCAACACTGTTCTGCTGGAGATGGTTCACCAAATAGCATGAGTATTTGTTTATATGCGTTATTAGGGAGATGGGTAAATGGATACCTCATCCGGAGTTTAATCCCACATCTACCGTCTGTGGGATGTGGAGACTCCATGTGGGCTATATATAACCCCCCACACCCATTGTATCCAGTGAGAAAAGCAATAGACCATCATCCCTTTGAGGCGTTCTCCCGTGGTTTCATCCCGCTCCCTAGGGAGCATGGTTCCACGTAAAAATCTCCGAGTTCATATTTTATCTTTCTGTTCTTCAAGCTCTGTTTATCATTCCGATTTCGCATTTCTAATGTTAGAAAATAGGAATACAGAAGCGTATCATAGAAATAGAAATATAAACTTGGAAGAACACATGCTTTAACGAGGAATTCTACTCCCTAAGGAGCGGGATGAAACCACAAGAGAACGCCTCAAAGGCTGATGCTTCTATTGCTTTTCTCACTGTATACATGGGGTGAGGAGCTTCTTATATAACCCTCACTGAGTCTCCACATCTCACAGTTGGTAGATGTAGGACTAAATCACTGGATGGGGTAAATGGATCCTGGAGAGATCCATTTACCCATCTCCCACATAAATGATGCTTAACCAAATACTCCTACACTCCCCCTCAAGCTGGAGCATGTAATGCTCAGCTTGGACAAACGGAAAGAAGACTCAACTCATGCTACAAGACACTACAAACAATATCAACTCAACGCGTACAACGGTCGGCTGCTGTCTAGGACGTTGCTTCTCATGCCGTGTAGGTGAGGAGGACGAACAAGCTAGAGTGTAAGATGAATCTCCTTGTCGGAGAGCATGTGCTCTGTACCTGCGCCTGTCAGAGTCACTGCTACTGAAGAATGAGTCTATATATGGAGAACTCTGGCCTGCCACAACATGTGGACAACTGCTCCATCTTTGAAAGGGCCGAACTGAAAAGCCATGTAGTGCAATCCTCGTTGGAGTCCACGGTCGCTGGAGAATGGAGTCTGAAAAAGTCTCCTCGTCAAAGAACTGGATTTCTCTCATATGACACAGAGAATAGTACTCTACTATGGAGTCCCTATGAATCCACATGAAAACCCAATGTTAGGAAAAATAGAAAAGATGTTTATTCCATGGAGCCCTAGGCTCTCTTATATAGAGGAGAAGACAATGGGTAAATTACATAAGATAGACATGAAGATATAAAAATAAGAAACTAATACTAAGAGCACTTAGAATTATCTCTGCACTCCCCCTCAAGATGGAGCATAGATGTCAATCTTGCTTAGCTTGGAACAACACTTCTGAAATGACCCTCTGAGTAATCACAAATATATCTCCAGACCCATCATTAGAAATCATGTTATCAGAATAAGCTTGAGGCATGCTGGATGACGAGCGATTACCATGAGCAGAGACAGGTCCATGGTTATAGAATTTTGGTAATGGTGGAACAATGTGGGATTGGGTAGAAGGTGGTGGTGGTGGTGGCAGTGTTCGTACAGCATGCACAGGCAGAGGAGAAGATAGGCGTGTGAGGTAGCATGTAAACCTCACCTCATCATCAGAGTCTGATGGTGCCAACCTGTCTCCTGTAGGGGTGAAAAACATTACAAACTCAAAAAATGTGACATCAACACTGATATAATATTTCCTATGCAATGAATTATAACACCGATATCCCTTCTGGGTCCTGGAGTACCCAACAAACACACATTTGACAGCCCTAGGAGAGAGCTTGTCAAGACCTGGAGCCAACTGGTGTACGAATGCAATAGAACCAAAAACACGAGGAGTAAGTGAGAATTACTCCTTATCAAGAAAAACAATGGAGAAAGGAGTTTTCTCACCAATAACAGACGAAGGCATGCGATTCACCAGATAACACACCATAAGGACAACATCACCCCAAAACGAATGTGGTTCACGACTCTGAATAAGAAGTATCCTAGTGATATCAAGTAAATGGCGATGCTTTCGCTCTGTAACACCATTTTGCTGAGAAGTGTAAGGACATATTGTTTGATGAATAATGCCACATGATGAAAAGAAATGAGATAGAGTACGTGTACATAATTCCAAAGCATTATTTGATCTCACAAATTTCACAGAAGAAGACAAAACATTTTGTACTTCATTGATAAAGATTTTGATCATATCCCCTGCTTTAGATTTATTTTTCATTAAGAAAACCCATGACAAACGTGAGTAATCATCAATTGTAACAAGATAAAACCTGTGTCCCTAATGATCTGGAACACGACTCGGACCCCAAATGTCAACATGAAATAATTCAAAAGGGGAGCTACTGCTTCAACTCTAACGATTAGGGAAGTCGATTGATGGTGCTTCCCCAACTAACAAACTTCACACTGGAAGGAAGACCCTGGTGAAATCTGCGCCAAGATATGACACATCTTCTGGAGTGGGAGATGACTGCCAAGTAAAGGGAGAGACTGGTCCAATAGAAATAGAGGACGCGCCTGCATAGGGAGTTCTTACCAATTGATAAAGACCACCCTGCTCATGGCCATATCCATTCACCCTTCCTGTAAGAATGTCCTGAAAAATAATAGACGACGGGTCAAAGATAGCTCGACAATGCAAATCCTTCGTAATCTGACTGGTAGATAACAAATTCATAGAAAAATCAGGGGCATGTAACACGTTCTGCAGACGCATTGAAGGTGTCAAAGTAATCTCCCCATGTACTGTGATTGGGGAATGAGTCCCGTCGTCTATCACCACAATTGTTCCTGGGAGAACCTGTCTGTATGTTGTAAGCTGACCTTTGTCTCCGCATAAATGATGTGTCGCCCCAAAGTCCATAATTCACTCTGTAATCTAAGATCCATAACATGATGTAAAGGCATAAGTACTACTTGAGGTGCTGGCCGTAGCAGAAGTACTGGTGGAGGCTGAAGCTGCGACATCGGAATGGCCTCCTGGAGATGGTGAAGGAGATATGATATCTCACAGTCTGGCCACAAAGTCATCTAATCTATGATCTGAAGTAAGAGCAGCGGTAGACTCAGCCTGCTCCGCTACACGGACTGATGCTGGGAAACCATGCTTGGAGTAACATGTCTCCTCATTATGACATGAGCGATGACAAAATGTGCAGGGCTGACGAATGTGACCTCCTCTACCACGAGATCCTCGACCACGAAAAGAAGAAGAGCCTCCTCTGTCTCGGGAGGCTGCCATCGTCGAAGAGGTCTGACTAGTGGCAGTGGATGGAACGGTAATCCTGCTGAGCTGGCGGAAAGCTTCCTCCATAGGAGGAATAGTGGCATCCACATGAATCTGAGAGCGAGCAGCATCATATTCAAGATCTAGGGCTGCTAGGAATACACCAACCATAGTAGCATTCCTATATGTCTTCTGTTGCTCCGAGGTAGCCGTGAATGGCATGAAGCTGTGGTGCTTGTCAAACATCCCACGCAAGGATGTATACAACGAATGGAGAGGCTGATTATTTTGCTTGATAGTGAATATCTCGTGCTGAAGTTGAAGGATCTTGGTTTTGTTGCTTGCATGAGAGTAAGTGGTTATGAGAATGTCCCACATAGCGTTAGCAGTGGGCTGATGTAACATATCATTGACGATCTCTATCGTCAATGTCCCTGAAAGCCAGACTTTGGCATATGCATCATCCGCCTCCCACGAGGCGTTAACCTCAGTCTTCTCCACCGGCTCCTCCTTAGTAAGAATGTGCTTCTTACCATTTGACTTCATAAGGCTCATGAACTGCATAGCCCAGAGCTCATAGTTTGTCTCGTCCCTTTTGACAATAGGCGTTGGACCTCTGAAAGCGCCAGTGGCGGGTACATTGACTTTGTTCTTGGACATATTGCCTGATATAGAAGACTAGGATTTTGCAGACGAAGGAGTGAATGTCTACAAAAACATATGTAGATTTGAATGCATATGTAGACTTATGCACCCAAATCCATCAAATAGACAGGGAGACCGATGCCGACGATGGAGCGGCTAGAAAGCATGCCACACATGGAGGTGCTGCACACACAAGGGCAACATGCTGGGTGGTACGTGATGGTGCGCGGGACGACGCGCGAGGGCACACACGCGATGATGCGCGGTGGAGCAGTAGTGCGCGGGACGCGGCACGCATGGGACAACGACCCATAGGGCGGCGCGCGTACGGATATGAGGGCGGAGGGTGAGGTTAGGGTTAGGGTTTTGGGTACGAGAGCTCCAGCCTAGGACCTTCACTCTGATACTATGTTAGGAAAACTAGAAAAGATGTTTATTCCATGGAACCCTAGGCTCTCTTATATAAAGGAGAGGCCTATGGGTAAATTACATAAAATAGACATGTAGAAATAAAAATAAGAAACTAATACTCAGAATACATAAAATTATTCTCTCTACAATTATCAGTATGAAGATATTTGACATTAGCAGAAAATATTCTTTATTTCATTAATAAAATATTTGATCATGGATCCAGCCTTAGACTTATTCTTGAATAGAAAGACTCAGGAAAGTCTAGAAAAATCATCACCAGCCACAAGATAAAAATGGTGTCCGTAATGATCAGGAACACGACCCGGATCCCAGATATCTAAATGAAGGAGCTCAAACAACTGAGAACTGCTCCACTCTGACAGGATGGAAGGATGAACAATGATGCTTTCCAAGCTGGCATGCCACACACTAAAATGAAGATCTTGTGGAAATCTGAGGGAGAACATGACATAGCTTCTGCAAAGAGGTGACCAAAATGAAGGTACCACATATATGGAGAGATTGGTCCAATAGGTATAGTAGAAACACCAACATGAGGAGGTTGGATCAGTTTGTAGAATCCTCACTGCTCCCGACCACATCCAATCACCCTGCTCGTGAGTATGTCCTGAAACACAAGAGACGATGGGTTAAAGATAGCACGACAATGCAGATCCTTAGTAATATGACTAATTGAAAGTAAATTCATCTGAAAGTCAGGAGCATATAAAACTTTCTGAAGACGCATGGATGGCGTCAAATGCACCTCCCCTTGTCCTGTAATTGGTAAGTGGTCTCCATTGGCAATGACAACCCATCTACTAGGTGGTATGGTCCCGTAGGACCTCAACTATGCTCCGTCTCCAGACTCTTCACAAAGATGATGAGAAGCACCGGGGTCCATAATCCACTCTGTCATATCTACACCATTACTACCTGTGAAAGCATAAGTGTCGGAGTATTTGATGTGCGTCACTTATGAGGGAGATGGGTAAATGGATCCCTCCAGGATCCATTTACCCCATCCACAGTTTAGTCCCACATCTACTAGTGGTGGGACTTGGAGGCTATGTGGAGGCTATATAAAGAGCCCCAGACCTCCTGTATCAGATGAGAAAAGTGCAATGAACACATACATCCTCTGAGGCATTCTCCCGTGGTTTCATCCCGCTCCTTATGGAGTAGGGTTCCACGTAAATCCCACTGCTCTTATTGTTCTTTATCTTTTTTCATGTTTTCGCTTCCGCTTCCTATTTTCTAACATGGTATCAGAGCGGGTTCTATTCTCGGGGAATTTATGTTCATTGTTTTTATTCGAGATTCGATTATCAGATTCATTGTTCATTGTTTTTGAATATTCATGTTCGCAGTTATGCTCGGGGTCGTTAAAGTTCCAGATTGTATTTTAGGGTTTCATTTTGAAACCCTAATTTATGCACGCATCACGCGCTCCAGGCAGCGCCGCAAGATCGCCTGCCAATGGCATCTCCAACAGCATATGTTTTGATCCAGGCGGGCTTCACAATGCCTCTCGCCTCCTCTCGGAGGCGCGCACATCTCCTGGCGGTGCACACAACTCCGTTCATCTCACTCGCGCACCATCAAAGAAACCCCAAGCGCCCCATCTTCGTAGCCTTCTGGAAATCGTGCGGTGCCCCATCTTCGAAAAAAACATAGGTGCGAGCCTCTAGCCTCCAGTTCTGCATCCTCCAGCCCTTGCGTTGCAGCGATCAGACAACACAACGCGCCTCTCATGGCGTGTATCTTCTCCGAGTCCAGGCCGCCGCACAACGCACCTCCTGCAACAAACCCTAGGCGACCCCCTCCCTTCCCATCAAGGGCGACACCCCCTTCCATCGTGCTGACCTAGTGATGAATACCCATTCATCACTCTTTATTCTTTTATTTTAGCTACAAAACCTATGCAAAACACATTGTAGAGATGTGTAAATAGCATAAATTATCAATAAGCATGCATTGTGTAAATTACATTAATTAACATGTTTTTGTGCATAAATAAAAGAATAAAGAAATAAAAGAAAAAGAGGGAAATATTTAGAATAAATATTGAGTGACCTAATCCCAAGGGAGGGCTCAGTATGGGCCTGACCGCAAAAGAATTCAAGTAGAGAGAGATAGGGAAGCTCAATTATGTGTATATATACCAATATATATAAATAAAAATTATTTTCCTCTTAATAAAATAAAAATGGAAAAAACAAAAGAAAAATAAAAATAAATAAAATTTCCTTCTTCATTGTACATAGACTATGGTACAAAAATAACATATCTATTTATTTCCCCTTATAAATAAATAATAAAAATGCAATAAAAATATTTCCATATTCCACATTTCATGGTGTAAATAAATAAAATAAAAATAAAAAAAATAAAAAGAAATAAAAAAAATAAAATAAAATCAATTCCCACCTTGTAAATATACCATGTAAATATGTAAATATACCTATTTATTAACCCTATGTAAATAAATAATAAAAATAAAATAAAAATACCCTTTTATTCCAAATTTTATTATAAATAAATAAAATATAAAATTAGAATAAATACATGTAAATAAAAAATTAAAAAATTAAAAATTAAAAAATAAAAATAAAAAATACATATATGTATATACCTACATATAATAATAATATAATGTAAATACATAATTTTTATTTCAAAAAAATAAATAAAAATCACTAAAAAATTATTTGAAAATAAATAAACATTTTTTATGTTTTAAGTTTTTTAAAAATAAGTCATTTATTATTTTTAAATGAATTTCCAATTAATTGCTGAATGACGGCCTGTGATTGGTCCACGGGGGATTGTTGACCCCCGGTCAACTCTCCCCCTGGACCAGTCAACTCGGATCTGTGCGCCTGACCCGACTTCTCATAATTATCCCCGCATGATCTGAGCTCCATTCGCCTAAACCCCGGGTCCTAATCAAACTTCCTACATCCGAGATCCACGCCTGTTGGTTTTTCCTCGGGATTCGAGCTCCGACAACCATGCCCGAATCCTTCTTCTCGGACCCCTAGTCGTATAAAGCTTCGCCTCCGGCAAACTTTTCACGCCATCTTTGGCGCTGCTCCTTCATCCTAGGACCTCCATCTCCTTCCATAGAGTGACAGCTTCACGAGGAAGGTGTCGAAGAGAGGAGAGGAAGCCTTCCGCCACTGATCCGGCGACTCTTGCCGTCGTGCGCCGTCGCGAGGTGCGCCAGAGCCTCGGGCCCCGACGACCCTTCGAGGCTACGACCTAGAGCTCCGCGAGCTCGTCCCCAGTCGACCCCAACCATCAGGTAGACCCGAATCTCCTTAGTTTCGCCTAATTTTCCATTTCGCCCAAAATCGCCTTCCGCCGTCGCCGATCGATCCCGCTCACTCCGCTCATCCAATCGATCATCGGACCCGACCTCACACTCGTGAGACTCCTACCCACATTCTGCACCCACTCATCCCCCTTGGTTCGTCCCGGAACCAAGGTCCGACCTCTACCGCCGTCGCCTCGTCGGAGGTCATCCATTCCGACGCACCCGACCACCATTCCACCCCTAACCGGGTCGAGGCAATTTTCCCTCGACCCAGGAAACTATTGGTGCCCATTTGCAGGTGAATACGACCATCTGAGGGTCGCGACGTTCGAGCCCAAGAGCTTCCCTCCTCCGCCGTTGCCGGGCCGCTCCGGTGGTCCTCGGCGTCATCGGAGGATCCCATCAGCTGCGGAAGAGCTTGGCGATCACATTCCACATCCTAGCAGCTCCAGAGGAGGTCCCCACCGCGCACACGGAGCCGGCAAAGCTCGCCGGCGAGTAGTTCTTGGAGGACCCTACTCCGTCGTCCGATCATCCTCGACGCTCCGGATCCTATCTCAGCCTTCCATTTAAGGAGCGCCAGCAGTCATCAGATCCATCTGGAGTTGATCAGGACCGTTCACTTCAACGAAGGGATGCCCTTGCTTCTCAGCCGTTGATCATCCACGTGGCACCCCCTCATCCGTCCGATAATAAGGGGTAAATTATACTTAGGCCCCCAGTTCTTTTGTATTTGCAATCTAGTCTTGTAAATATTTTTCTCAGTTGTTTTTATTTTGGAAATATTGCACTCTGGACCTGGATGTTTCTTGTATTTACATTATCGTCCCTGTGAGTGTGGACCACGTGCTTCGACACGTGAGGACCTGGAACTTTTGCATGATTTATCCTATAGTTCTTGCGTGTTATGGTTTGATCTTTTAGAAATAAGAATTACAGTTAGGTCCCTCCGTGCCTGATTCACGTGCGTAGCGCATGATTACTTGGACATTTTGCACGAGGGCCCCTGCACTTTCTTGCCTTGTTACTGTTTGGCCCTTGGAACATGTTTTTCTTGCATTTAGGTCCCTGTGCACTGTGAGCTTTTATTCTATTTAAAAAAAATAGAAAATTCACCCCAAATTGCGTGAAATTTGGACACGTGGCTTCTGCCACTGTGTAAAAATTTTTCTAAATTTTGGGTACATTTTTGAGGTGTTTTTATATTTTTAAAAATTCAAAAACTGTTGTTTTTGCTTCTGTCTGAATTAGAAAATCATAAAAAAAATATAAAAATTATTTTAAAAATTCTAAAAAAATTAGGATTTGCTACTTTTGGTGTTTTTGATTTCTTGTGCAATTTTGGCTATTTTTGGTTATACAAAAACCTTAAAAATTTAAAAACCATTAGAAACTTATAAAAATTCTAAAAAATCATAGAAAAACCAAAAAATACAAATTCTTTTTCAATTTTCTCTGTTGTTTATATTTGTCATAAAAATTACCTACAGGCTGGGAAAGATCCATTTGATATTTTTCATGGGTCTTTGAACTCTGGCTGGACAGATTGCTTCTGTTTTTGGCTTTATTAATTTTTAGAAAATTCTATAAAAATTGGAAAAATATGAAAAATTCACCAAAAACATTAAAAACCTAAAAAACATAAAAATATTTTGTTTGAATTTTTAGAGCATTTTAGAGTGTGTAAATAATTTGTGGTGTTTGCTTGTTTTTTCACCTTTTCCTATTTTCCTTTATTATTAAAAATCCAAAAAAAATATAAAAATAATTAAAAACCACCAAAAATACTTGTTTTTATTTTATTTTGTTTTGAGACTACTTCGTAGGCCGCAAAGCCAACTCGTGCTCCCTGAGACCGACCCTGGGTGCTATACCAAGTTAATTATATAGCCAGGACCGCTATTTCTATTTTTATTGATTTTATCTTTTTTGTTTGGTGGTCTGATTTATTTTTCTTGATCGAGCTGATTCTTCGAGTAACTGCGGTCGCAACGACCTTAATTATCTATTTACCTTAGTCATTCGGACGGCTCATCAGAATGACGCCGTTGCGGGGGAGCACATCTTAGTAGTCGATTTTGTTTTCTTTTTGTTTTCTTTTGATTTTCGCGGTTTTCCGCGGCTTTTTCTTCGTCCGCTGCTTTTCGCAGCTTTTTTTGTTTTTCTTTTCTTTTCATTTTTTTATTATTTTCTTTTATTTTGTTTTTGGTTGTTTTGAGTGTTTATTTTTTATTCGCATTTTTGTGCAAACCCTGTTCTTGTTTATTTGCTTTGTTTTTCTGGTCTGACACATCTGCTTGTTTACTTGCGAGGGCCCGAGGACCGAGGCAGCTCTTCTCGAAAAGCCGATGCAACCGCGGGAATCGGAGGCAGCTCCTTTCTGCACGGAGCCACAGGAGAGCGCGAGGAGCCGAGCAGGAGTGCGGGAGTAGTGTAGTTTAGATTAGGTTTATTTTCTGCACATTGAATTGTTGTAATAATTCAGGGACCTGGACAAGACTTGGACACTTAGACTTTCGGGGTCTGTTTCGCCGAGCACCGTGTGCTCGGGGGAGCCCACCAGATTTTTCGCGGTTTTTCGCAGTTTTTCTATCGTTTATTTCCTGCCTATTCGGTTTTCACGGTTTTGGCCTTAGCTTAGGATTTTCTCTGATTGCGCTGTAATAAGTAGGGTCTACACACCTAATAACTTGCATGTTCCTATAGACCGTAATTGGACCATCAATAAAAATTAATAAAAAAGACTATTTGGTCACTTGAGGGGTCCCACGCCGCTAGAGATCGTATTCAGCGCTGGCAGGACCCGTTGTGGCGGGCACTGATCGACATCCGAGACCGGACACCGACCCCTCCTGTTGACCACTTAGCCATTGTTGCTTTCGTGTAGAACTGCTCTGCTTAAGGCCGATTCCCGTGCATCATATAGGTAGTTTCCTTTCTTTCTTTAAATTGTGCGCGGATCATATTGCATGTAGACTGCTGGAGTCAGGTACGCCTTCTATCTCGTTCATGCATCATTGATTTCCCGCGTATCGGCTTTTTCGACTTCTCCCCCCGTTTTTGGACTTTAAATAATCAGGAGAACCGAAAAATTCGTTAGGCGATTTTTTTTTGACTTGAAAAATACCTAAAATAACAAAAGTATAAAATTGGGACTGTTAACTAAACTTGACCCTAATATACATTCACCTGAAAAATTTGTCTTGGGGAGAGCAACCCCCTCATTGTCTGGTTTGCATGTGCGAGAGAGTGACCCATACCCTAGGATAGAGTCATATCTGAATCTCCTTCAGACTGCTGCTTCTGGGCTAGTCGTTCTTCAGTGAAGATCGCTCCGGTCTCCGGTAAAGCGTGCCGCGATATCCTTAACAGAGCGAGCCAATCGGGTAGCCGGTAAACGGTCCGCGACTTGTACTGGCTGGGAAAGATCTAGCTCGGGATCGGGATAGTCTCATGGGGGAATCAGATTCCCAACATGTCACGTAATCGCTCTGCTATCTTGACTTGATCACCTAATAAAAACTGACAAGTTAATTGACCGAACTCTTACGGTCTTCAGCTCGCGTTGAGTAGGTGAACTCGGGGTATTGTTTGGTCATCATAGTTGTTTCCAGATCCCATCCGCCCGACTCGCCAGATCAAGATGATGGGCAGGAGGTCCCTTAGGCAGCTTCTGGCTGCACCGCTTTTCAGCACTCCCGCCCGTTCATCTAGGTTGATTCGCGAGAGCCGAGACCCACTCTCCGAACCCGAGTTCGATTCCGCCCTGTTCCCCCTCGATCACCCTTCTTCTGTTTCTGAGATACCAATGTCAGATGAGAGACATCAGACTGATTTATCGGCACCTGAGTTTAGGTCTTTTGCCTTTGCAGAGACCATGGCCGGCAGCAACGACGACCGCACTGGAGGTCCCCGAGCAGAGCAGACATTTATCATGGACTAGGGTGCGATCAACACCACCCTAATCGCCTCTCTCGAGACAGTGCAGCAGCAACTTAAGGATCAGGGTGCATTCATGATTGAGATGAGGAGAGTGATGGAGCAGATGAGAGCCGACCACGACTAGCGCGGGCCCGGAGACGGACTGAGGAGATCCGACGATGCAGCAGCAGCCGCAGCAGCCGCCGCAGCAGCAGCAGCACCAGACTAGCCGAGACCGATGTGGGAGTTGCACAACCCCGGGTCGACTTTGACGCACCGTTGGGTGGTACTACCAGCCATCGTGGGGGACTTCAAGTTCCCCCCGAACACCCTTCAGCTCCTCCTCAGGTTCCATGAGCTCACCACTGAGGAGCGCCATCTACATCTTCAGGAGTTCTTGATGATCTGCAGCACCGTCCACGATCGTCAGGTGGACGAGGATACGATTCGGATGATTGCCTTCCCTTTTTCACTGGCAGATAGAGCAGCCACCTGGCTGAAGCATTTGGGGAAGTTCGTGTACACCTGGGAGCAGCTCCGCACCGAGTACTTGAACAAGTACTATCCACTCGGGCGGACGAACGCAACGAGGGCCCTGATCAGCAACTTCTCAATGCTCCCTAATGAGCAATTCCGCGAGGCATGGGAGAGGTTTAGAGAGCTTACCGACAGATGCCCGCACCACGAGATCTCGAAGCCGAACTTAGTTCAGAGCTTCTTCTGCGGGCTGACACCAGAGCTGCAGGGCCTGGTGAATGCTTCATGTGGCGGGTCCTACTTCGCCAAGGACAAGGATCAGGTCTGGGCCATCTACGAGGAGATGGCCGAGAACTATACAGTGATGTCCCAGACCCGACTCTACACTCAGGGATGCCCCTAGCCACAAATCGTGCAGTACCAGAGGATCGCACGGGTTGACCGGTCCTTCTACTTCGTCAGCGGCAGCCGCACAGGCCGAGTCCACAGCCGCCGACATGGGCATTATCAGCGAGAAGCTGGACCGGATGGAGATTATAGAGAGGAAGCAGTGCCAGGGTATCACGCAGATGGATCAGATGGCACAGACGCTGAGTGACCTGAAGACACAGATCATGTGTCTTCAGGAGGCACAGACGGCTCTCAGCCCCGTCTTCAGTCACGAGAAGATCCGAGTGGCAGTGGCAGCGGCAGCTCGTCCCAACGCTTCAGCTCCAGTCAGCCTAGACAGGTCCACCTTGTACAGGCGGAGCCGTACCAGTAGCTGCAGCCATACTACCAGTCACCACCATCCCCAGACACTCAGATGGTGGTTTACCAGCCGGATCATCCTCTAACCGTACTCCCTCCACCCATCTACGAACAGGAGCCGTTGATGGACGTCAACGGGATTTGGTACGACCGACCCCAGCTCGGTATCCGACAAGACCATCCCGGATTCCGTTGGTCAGCCGGAGGTGCCAGTTCCCAGTAGCAGCCTCCAGTTCAGGGTGGCCAGTACGACTGTCAGCGAGATCACCAGCAGCACCAGCCCCCGGTACACCACCAGCAGCAGTCATCCCACCCACAACAGTATGGTCCTCGTCTCTATCAGCAGGGACAGTCTTGGAGGCGAGAGCAGCCTCAGCCGCAGTATCATCCCCAGCAGTACCCCTCTCACCCGCACCAGTCACAGCAGCAGTCTCACTACCAGCGAGGCCACCCGTCAGGTTCTCATGGGCCATCCTATGAGAACCCCATCTTAGATGACCTAGCCCGCCTCGTGACAGAGCAGCAGGCTACTTTTAGATGGGAGATGGATGAGTTCCGCTAGGAGATGCGGGAGATCGTGAGAGGGAAGGCCGCCATACCTGCCTAGAGTGAGCCCAACCCGAACAACCTGAAGAGGAAGTCTGAGCAGGTAGATTTCACAGAGTATGCCACTCCGAGTGATTCTTTTGGTGATATGTCTACATATCTATTTGATACTAACTTTGTCACACTTAGGAGCGGTAGGATGCCAGCAGGCGGCGCCTTGTCTGAGCGACATCCCCAGACCACTTCCAGAGCGCCAGACGAGGAGGAGCGCGGTACTGATGCCGCGAGAGATGATGACGGTGGTGCTGATACCACCATGGATGCTGATCCCACCGACGGTACTGATGCCGTCGCTTCACCAGATGGAGGAGGTGGTACTGACGCTACCATTGTTGCCAAGCCAGAGCGCGGTGCTGATGCCGCGAGTCGACCTGCCGAGGGTGGTGCTGATGCCACCATTTTTACTTCTGCTAGTCCTGTAGTCTTTCCATCTGTTCATGTATCTCAGGACACTTCTGGCAATAAAGGAAAGGGTTTATGTTATTCTAATCCACATGTAGTGCATGATGTATGTGTGGATTCTGCCGTGCTTGAGCAGCCTATACCCTCTCCTAGTCCTTCATCTGAGAAGGACCCTGTGATCCCCTTTCCACGAGCACTTCACATGGGAAAGGAGAAGAAAATAGAAAATCCCAAAAAGAAACAGCAGGTAGAGTTCAGCCATCAGATGATCGATAGATTCCACATTCAGCTGACTCTCCAGGAGGACTTGGAGCACATCCCTCTACTCCAGAGATCACTCAGAGACAGGACCACAGTTAGGAGGAAGAGGAGGAACCATCAGTCTGAGATCCATGTGCTTACCAGGGCCACGTGTTTCGCGATTCAGAACCGTCTACCAGCCAAGAGGCCAGATTCAGGAGTCCCATATGTCAGATGCCATATCCGTGAGCAGAGGTTCGACCGCACTCTATTAGACAGCGGTTCTTCGATCAACCTACTTCCGACAGCCCTTCTCGACCGCTTCGAGTTGGGCACTCTACGACAGAGCAGGACAGTCCTTCAGTTTACTGATCGATATGTCAAGAGGCCGAAGGGGTTGCTGAGGGATGTTGTAGTCACGATTCAGGGCCTGCACTTCTCCGTAGACTTCTTTGTGTTGGGTATGGAGATCCCTGAGTCTGTGACCGATACCCCCATCATTCTAGGTCGCCCATTCTTGATCACAGCCAAGGTAGTGACCGACCATGATAGCGGGAAGGTATACTTTCGCGTCGAGAGCGAGAGTGTACAAATAGAGACGGTCGAGGACATCAGAGCCAGAGAGTCAGATTGCTCGGAGCAGATCACAGATTCAGAGCAGATGACAGAGTCAGGGCGAGACATCCACCAGGATTGTGATTTTGTGATCATAGATGATGAGGCAGTTTGGGCAGATCCAGTCACACAGGCCATCCTCTCACCTTCAGAGTTCACTGATGCAGAGACGCCATCAGAGGAGAGCTTGGAGAGCGCATTCCTGGTCAAGGATACTTTTCGGTCAGCAGAGCCGGGTCTTGACCGCGAGACAGAGTTTTTCTATGAGTCCGATTCAGATCCCTCGGAGTCAGATGTTGATTGAGCAGAGTTTGATGATCTTATACCATGCCTGACTTCCATTGAGCCTGCTGCTAGGGAGGAGGTTGATGCCATGGAGAGCAGAGACAGTCCAGTAGAGCAGCCTTCTCCAGATACTGATTGTGAGCGAGAGTTTCCGTTCTCCCATGCAGATTTGGCAGCATTCACTCAGAGCTTTCAGAGGCCAGATCCGCCAGCACCTACTAGTCCAGAGTTGAAGCCACTTCCTGCGTCGCTGAAGTATAGGTTCCTTACGGGTGAGCATGAGATGTACCCAATCATTATCTCCGCCGATTTGACTGGAGAGCAGGAATCCCGTCTGATGGGGGTTCTTGAAAAGAACCGCAAGACGATAGGATGGAGTGTAGCCGATCTCCAGGGGATAAGTCCGGCCCTGTGCTCCCACAGTCCCACTATATCTATCTCGAGGATGAGGCAAAGCCGTCGCGTGAGTTCCAGCGACGACTGAACCCAAATCTGAGAGAGGTTGTCATGAAGGAGATCTCGAAATTGTGGAGCGCCGATTTTATCTACCTCGTCTCCGACTCCAAGTGGGTCAGTTCGTTGCATGTGGTGCCCAAGAAGACGAGCATCACTACAGTTGTCAGCGAGTCTGGAGAGGAGATCGCTACCCGGGTACCCACTTCTTGGCGGGTCTGCATAGATTACAGACGACTCAACCAGGCCACCAAGAAGGATCATTTCCCCTGCCCTTTATTGATCAGATCATTTAGAGACTGGCAGGGAAGAGCCACTACTGCTTCTTTGATGGGTACTCCGGTTATAATCAGGTGGCCATCGCGACAAGACTACCTTCACCTGTCCCTTCGGCACATATGCTTTCAGACGCATGCCATTTGGGCTATGCAACGCCCCTGCGACATTTCAGAGATGCATGTTGTCTATCTTTTCGGACATGGTGGGGGAGTGCTTGGAGGTCTTCATGGATGATTTCTCGGTCTACGGCGACGGATTCGACTCCTGTCTTAACTGCCTAGACCGAGTCCTTCAACGATGCATTGAGGTTCACATTGTGTTGTCTTGGGAGAAGAGTCATTTCATGGTGACTCAAGGGGCGGTGCTTGGCCATATCATCTCCAACAGGGGCATGGAGGTTGATCCGGCCAAGGTGGATGTCATTAGAAAACTCGCTCCACCGTCCAACCTGTGGCAGTTACGGTCTTTTCTGGGGCACATCGATTTCTACCAACGCTTCATTCATGATTTCAGTAGGATTGCCCGACCGTTGACTAATCTGCTGACGAAAGACACCAAGTTCCTTGTCGATGACAAGTGTCTTTCGTCGTTTGAGACTCTCAAGAGATGTGTTGTAGAGGCTCCTGTTGTTCAGCCGCCTGATTGGTCTCTTCCATTCGAGATAATGATGGATGCCTCCGATTTTGCCGTAGGGGCCGTGCTGGGACAGAGGAGGGATGGAGTCCCATTTGCCATTCACTACGCTAGCCGTACATTGGATGCCGCACAGTGGAACTACGTAGTCACTGAGAAGGAGATGCTAGCCGTGGTTTATGCCCTAGATAAGTTCAGATCTTGCATTATCGGATCTAGAGTGACCATTTACACTGACCTTACCGCCATCAGGTACCTCATGGCAAAGAAGGATGCCAAAGTCAGATTGACCAGATGGATCCTTCTACTCCAGGAGTTTGACATAAAGATTAAGGATAAGCCTGGAGTCAAGAATGTGGTGGCGGATCATCTCTCCCGATTAGAGCATCTTGAGAATTCTGAGCAGACTGTGCCTATTTGTGAGACCTTCCCAGATGAGGCGATCCTTGCTATCGCCTCTCTCCCGTGGTACGTCGATATTGTGAACTTTCTTGTTGTTTAGAAAGTCCCACATAATTGGCCCAGGAAGAGGCTTGAAACCTTCCTCGCGAAGGCCAAGTTCTACCACTGAGAGGATCCCATCCTTTACCATGAAGGAGGGGATAGCGTCTGGCGTAGGTGCATTCCTCAGGAGGAGCACCATAGCGTCCTCACTTACTGCCACAAGATTGAGGCAGGAGGACATCACTCTGGGAGGAGAATGACACAGAAAGTGCTCCAATCTGGCCTATGGTGGCCTACCCTCTTCAAGGACTCTGATGAGTTCGTGAAGAGGTGTACTGACTGTCAGGGGATGGGCACTTGTGGACAACGTGATATGATGTCAATGCAGCCCATTCACTTCTGTGAGGTTTTTGATGCATGGGGCATCGATTTCATGGGTCCATTCCTTAAGAGTCAAGGATTCGAGTACATTCTGTTGGCCGTTGATTATGTTAGTCGTTGGGTTGAGGCCATCCCCGCCCGAACCGTAGATGCTAGGACTGTTTGCCGATTTTTGAGGAAGCATATCATTTCACGGTTCGGGGTACCTCGAGTGTTGATATCTGACGGGGGGTCTCATTTCGTCAACGACAAGGTAAAGACCCTTGCTAACGAGTTCGGCATAGACCATCGAGTTGCCACTCCATACCACCCTCAGACGAATGGTCCTGCCGAAGTGTCGAACAGGGAGATCAAGACTATATTGCAGAAAGTCGTCCGTCCTGACCGAAAGGATTGGTCACAGCTTTTGGACTCGGTCTTGTGGGTATATAGGACGTCTTTCAAGACACCACTGGGCATGTCTCCCTTTCGCCTCGTTTATGGCAAGCCGTACCATTTACCTGTTGAGCTGAGACATAGGTCACTTTGGGCTGTCACTGATATACTTTCGGATCCATAGAGTGTAGGAGATCAGAGGAGGGCAGAGTTAGCAACCTTGGAGGTGCTTCATGATACCGCCTTCTCAAACAGCCTATAGTACAAGGAGAGAGTGAAGGAGTGGCATGATTCTCATATCAGCCACAAGCATTTTGAGCCAGGACAGAGAGTATGGCTGTTTAATGCTAGGCTTCGTCTATTTCCAGGGAAGCTACATAGCAAATGAAAGGGACCGTATTTGGTGAAAAAGGTACACGACAATGGGAGCATTGACATATCTGAGTTGTCTTCTGAGAGTACCTTTTGAGTGAACGGCCAGCGGCTCAAGCCATATCTAGATCATGAGTCGCGGGTCGTTGATGTTGCCCCGATTCACTTTACGTGAGATGTGGTCTCTTGACTCACATCTATTGCATCTCACGCCTGATTATCACTGTTCTTCCGACTTGTATATATCCAGTTGTCCATATCATTCTATTCTTTAGTCCCACATCCCTTTTCTCATCTTATGATTATGCTATACTTAGGGTGTACTTTACCCTAAGTATAGGGGGGATGTAGGACTCTCGGGTATTCTTTTGAATCATTTCTACCTCTGTTTTTGTTGCCTATACTTAGGGATATTTTACCCTAAGTATAGGGGGGCTAGACACTGTACATCTACAGCCTACTATACTTAGGATTAGTTGATCCTAAGTATAGGGGGAAAGGCCGAGATCCTCTTACATTTCTATTCTTTCATTCGTCTTTGTATATAGCCTTCCTTTTCACTTTCCTATACCAAGCACGAGTTATGTCTTCATCGCTCTTGACTCTGAGGACATCGTTTGAGCTAAGTATAGGGTGTGTGTATATATTTCATATATACTTTAGCCATAACTCGTACTTTGTGTGAGTGTGTTAATAAATAAAAATGGCTAAAAACCCAAAATCCATAAAAATTAATTTTTTTTCTTGTAAATACATATTCTTTTATTGCACATACATAGCTATTGTACAAAATTATTTTTGTAAAAATGTTTGAAAAAACTTTTTGTGTAAATAGTGTGTAAATATGTGCATATCAAAATTATGTATATAGTACAAAATTTTTCTAAAATGTTTTGAAAATCAAAAGTTTGCAAAAACCTTGTGTAAATTTGTGTAAATATTTTGCAAAACTTGCATTCATGCATACATTCATGGTTTCAAAACATTTTTCAAAAATTTTGTACATGTGTAAATATTTGTAAAATTGCATCTTTGTAAATATTTGTATAGTTTTTCCTGGATTATAGTTGACATTTAAACTAGGCTGGAATTAAATTGGAAAATGAAGCTTGATTAAGATCTTAATCCACCTAATTATAAGAGGAACCTTATAGGGCTTAGGGTTAATGCTTTTCAGGTCTACGGTGACTTAATTCTTTGAGCCCACTAGGCTATGATCACATGTCATCTCAATCGGCCTAAGTAGAGCACTTAACAACACATACATGACTCATATAGACAATGGCTTGACTTGGACCCGTACTTTACACCGAGCTCTCTACAGTACGGAGAAGGTGGTGAGGAGGCAGTCTTCCTTGACTTGGGGTAGCATATGAGGGTAGTACTTTTAGGCGGAACCTCTCTTCTTCTTTTAGTGAAGGAAGTGCGTCTCAACTTGGTCTGGTTGCCATGAGGTCTAACGACAGGAGTTGTGGGTTGCGATAATGCTTCAAAAGAGGGATAGTCTACTGGCTCAAGAGGAAAAACTCTTTATGTACATATGCTGCACCTTGTAAATATGTTGTACCGATGCACTTGAAAAAAAATGTAAAAAGAAAATAACTCCAAAAAAGTGGTGGGTCTGATAGAAATTGATAATCCCACCGGAGTATGTATATAGTGCAATAAGCAAAGCTTGAGACTCATGTTCCATCTTATGTAGCCTGCAACAGGGAGACTTAGCTACACTGGTTGAGCTCCCAAGGATACATGGCTACACTGGCCATGGTCCATTCTCTTCTTCCCCCTCTTCTTGAGCCGGTTGAACTTGAACGTAGAAGGGAATACCCCGCTCCTCGAGGAAAGAGTGGCCAGACTAGGGTCATAGAGTTACCTTGTTGGGGAGGGTTGTCAAGTTGCTACTTCTGAGGTGGAGAGCTATACATCACATACACTGTACAAGGAAAGATTCATGGTCTTCAGGGTTTGTGTATGTAGACTTGTTCTGATCTGGATTATTGAGGAGTCCTGACTATAGATTAGTGGATCTTAGAGGCTGTTAAGTTTTAAACCTAAGTCCAACTAAGGTTCCGACACATTAATAATCCAAAGATTTGTTCGAGCTCCATATTTCAATTTAATGAAGGCAAGTTTAATAATCGGCATTGATCTATGCATTTCTCCTCTTTTTCTTTTTCCTTTTCTTTTTCACTTCTTTTTCAAATAAGTGTTTGCTAAGGGACTAGCAAAGTTAAGTATAGGGGAGTGATGAATACCCATTCATCACTCTTTATTCTTTTATTTTAGCTACAAAACCTATGCAAAACACATTGTAGATATGTGTAATAGCATAAATTATCAATAAGCATGCATTGTGTAAATTTCATTAATTAGCATGTTTTTGTGCATAAATAAAAGAATAAAGAAATAAAAGAAAAAGAGGGAAATATTTAGAATAAATATTGAGTGACCTAATCCCAAGGGAGGGCTCAGCATGTGCCTGACCGCAAAAGAATTCAAGTAGAGAGAGATAGGGAAGCTCAATTGTGTGTACATATACCTATATATATAAATAAAAATTATTTTCCTCTTAATAAAATAAAAATGGGAAAAACAAAAGAAAAATAAAAATAAATAAAATTCCCTTCTTCATTGTACATAGACCATGTGTATAGAAATAACATATCTATTTATTTCCCCTTATAAATAAATAATAAAAATGCAATAAAAATATTTCCATATTCTACATTTCATGGTGTAAATAAATAATATAAAAAATAAAAAAATAAAAATAAAATAAAAAGAAATAAAATAAAATCAATTCCCACCTTGTAAATATACCATGTAAATATGTAAATATACCTATTTATTAACCCTATGTAAATAAATAATAAAAATAAAACAAAAATATCCTTTTATTCCAAATTTTATGTTATAAATAAATAAAATATAAAATTGGAATAAATATATATAAATAAATAATTAAAAAATTAAAAATCAAAGATACATATATGTATATACCTACATATAATAATAATATAATGTAAATACATAATTTTTATTTCAAAAAAATAAATAAAAATCGCTAAAAAATTATTTGAAAATAAATAAACATTTTTTATGTTTTAAGTTTTTCAAAAAAATAAGTCTTTTATTATTTTTAAATGAATTTCCAAATAATTGCTGAATGGCAGCCTGCGATTGGTACACGGGGGATTGTTGACCCCCGGTCAACTCTCCCCCTGGACCAGTCAACTCGGTTCTGTACGCCCGACCCGACTTCTCATAATTATCCCCGCATGATCCGAGCTCCATTCGCCTAAACCCCGGGTCCTATCATACTTCCTACATCTAAGATCCACGCCCGGTGGTTTTTCCTCGGGATCCGAGCTCCGACAACCATGCCCGACCCCTTCTTCTCGGACCCCTAACCGTATAAAGCTTCGCCTCCGGTCAACTTTTCACGCCATCTTTGGCGCTGTTCCTTCGTCCCAGGACCTCCATCTCCTTCCCTAGAGTGACAGCTTCGCGAGGGAGGTGTCGAAGAGAGGAGAGGAAACCTTCCGTCACTAATCCGGCGACTCTTGCCGCTGTGCGCCGCTGTGAGGTGCGCCAGAGCCTCGGGCCCCGACGACCCTTCGAGGCTACGACCTAGAGCTCCACGAGCTCGTCCCCAGTCGACCCCAGTCATCAGGTAGACCCGAATCTCCATAGTTTCGCCTAATTTTCCATCTCGCCCAAAATCGCCTTCCGCAGTCGCCGATCGATTCCGCTCACTCCGCTCATCCAATCGATCATCGGACCCGACCGTCACACTCGTGAGACTCCTACCCACATTCTGCACCCACTCACCCCCCTTGATTCGCCCCGGAACTAAGGTCCGACCTCCACTGGCGTCGCCTCGCCGGAGGTCATCCATTCCGACGCACTCGACCACCATTCCACCCCTAACTAGGTCGAGGCAATTTGCCCTCGACCCATGAAGCTGTTGGTGCCCATTTGCAGGTGAATGCGACCCATCTGAGGGTCGCGACGTTCGAGCCCAGGAGCTTCCCTCCTCCGCCGTCGCCGGACCGCTCCGGTGGTCCCCGGCGTCATCGGAGGATCCCATCAGCTGCGGAAGAGCTTGGCGATCACGTTCCACATCCTAGCAGCTCCAGAGGAGGTCCCCACCGTGCACACGGAGCCGGCGAAGCTCGCCGGCGAGCAGTTCTTGGAGGACCCTCCTCCGTCGTCCGATCATCCTCGACGCTCCAGATCCTATCTCAGCCGTCCATTTAAGGAGTGCCAGAAGTCATCAGATCCATCTGGAGTTGATCAGGACCGTTCGCTTCAACGAAGGGGTGCCCTTGCTTCTCAGCCGTTGATCATACACGTGGCACCCCCTCATCCGTCCGATAATAAGGGGTAAATTATACTTAGGCACCTTGTTCTTTTGTATTTGCAATCTAGTCTTGTAAATATTTTCTCAGTTGTTTTTATTTTAGAAATATTGCACTCTGGACCTGGATGTTTCTTGTATTTTCATTATCGTCCCTTTGAGTGTGGACCACGCGCTTCGACACGTGAGGACCTGGAACTTTTGCATGATTTATCCTATAGTTCTTGCGTGTTATTATTTGATCTTTTAGAAATAAGAATTACAGTTAGGTCCCTCCGTGCCTGATTCATGTGCGTAGCGCGTGATTACTTGGACATTTTGCACGAGGGCCCATGCACTTTCTTGCCTTGTTACTGTTTGGCCCTTGGAGCATGTTTTTCTTGCATTTAGGTCCCTGTGCACTGTGAGCTTTTATTGTATTTAAATAAAATAGCAAATTCAACCCAAATTGCGTGAAATTTGGACACGTGGCTCCTGTCACTGTGTAAAAATTTCTCTAAATTTTGGGTACATTTTTGAGGTGTTTTTATATTTTTAAAAACTCAAAAACTGTTGTTTTTGCTTCTGTTTGAATTAGAAAATCAAAATATAAAAACTATTTTAAAAATTCTAAAAAAATTAGCATATGCTACTTTTGATGTGTTTGATTTCTGTGCAATTTTGGCTATTTTTGGATATACAAAAACCTTAAAAAGTAAAAAACCATTAAAAACATATAAAAATTCAAAAAAATCATAGAAAAACCAAAAAAAAATACAAACTCTTTTTCTGAATTTTCTCTGTTGTTTATATTTGTCATAAAAATTACCTACAGGCTGAGAAAGATCCATTTGATATTTTTCATGGGTCTTTGAAGTCTGGCTGGACATATTGCTTCTGTTTTTGGCTTTATTGATTTTTAGAAAATTCTATTAAAATTAGAAAAATCCGAAAAATTCTCCAAAAACATTAAAAAACCTAAAAAACATAAAAATATTTTTGTTTGAATTTTTGGAGCATTTAAGAATGTGAATAATTTATGGTGTTTGCTTGTTTTTTCACCTTTTCCTATTTTTCTTTATTATTAAAAATCCAAAAAAAATGTAAAAATAATTAAAAACCACTAAAAATACTTGTTTTTATTTTATTTTGTTTTGAGACTACTTCGTAGGCCGCGAGCCAACTCGTGCTCCTTGAGACCTACCCTGGGTGCTATACCGGGTTAATAATATAGCCAGGACCGCTATTTCTATTTTTATTGATTTTATCTTTTTTGTTTGGTAGTCTGATTTATTTTTCTTGATCGAGCTGATTCTTCGAGTGACTGAGGTCGCAACGACCTTAGTTATCTATTTTTCCGCGCCTTTTTCCTCGTCCGCGGCTTTTCGCGGCTTTTTTGTTTTTCTTTTATTTTCATTTTTTTATTATTTTCTTTTATTTTGTTTTTGTTTTTTTCGAGTGTTTATTTTTTATTCGCATTTTTGTGCATATACCCTGTTCTTGTTTATTTGCTTTGTTTTATCTGGTCTGACACATCTGCTTGTTTACTTGCGAGGGCCCGAGGACCGAGGCAGCTCTTCTCGAAGAGCCGACGCAACCGCGGGAATCGGAGGTGGCTCCCTTTTGCACGGAGACGCAGGAGAGCGCGAGGAGCCAAGCAGGAGTGCGGGAGTAGTATAGTTTAGATTAGGTTTATTTTTTGCGCATTGATTGTTGTAATAATACAGGGACCTGGACAAGACTTGGACACTTAGAATTTCGGGGTCTGTTTCGTCGAGCACCGGTGTGCTCGGGGGACCCCACCAGATTTTTCGCGGTTTTTACGGTTTTTCTATCGTTTATTTCCTGCCTATTCGGTTTTCACGGTTTTGGCCTTAGCTTAGGATTTTCTCTGATTGCGCCGTAATAACTAGGGTCCACACACGTAATAACTTGCCTGTTCCTATAGACCGTAATTGGACCAACAATAAAAATTAATAAAAAAGACTATTTGGTCACTTGAGAGGTCCCGTGCCGCTAGAGGTCGTATACAGCGTTGGCAGGACCCGTTGTGGCGGGCACCGATCGACATCCGAGACCGGACACCGACCCCTCCTGTTGACCACTTAGCCATTGTTGATTTCGTATAGAACTGCTCTGCTTAAGGTCGATTCCCGTGCATCATATAGGTAGTTTCCTTTCTGTCTTTAAATTATGCGTGGATCATATTGCATGTAGACTGCTGGAGTCATGTACGCCTTCTATCTCTTGCATGCATCATTGATTTCCCACGCATCGGCTTTTTCTACTTCTCCCCCCGTTTTTGGACTTAAAATAATCAGGAGAACCGAAAAATTCGTTAGGCGATTTTTTTGATTTGAAAAATACCTAAAAAAACAAAAAACTATAAAATTGGGACTGTTAACTAAACTTGACCCTAAAAGACATTCACCTGAAAAATTTGTCTTGGGGAGAGCAACCCCCTCATTATCTGGTTTGCATATGCAAGAGAGTGACCCGTACCCTAGGATAGAGCCATATCTGAATCTCCTTCCGACTACTGCTTCTGGGCTAGTCGTTCTCCAGTGTGGATCGCTCCAGTCTCCGGTAAAGCGGGCCGTGATATCCTTAACAGAGCGAGCCGATCCGGTAGCCGGTAAATGGTCCGCGGCTTGTACTGGCTGGGAAAGATCTATTTCGGGATCGGGACAGTCTCCTGGGGAATCGGATTCCCAACAGGTTACGTAATCGCTCTGCTATCTTGACTTGATCACCTAATAAAAACTGACAAGTTAATTGACCGAACTCTTACGGTCTTCATCTCGCGTTGAGTAGGTGAACTCGGGGTATTGTTTGCTCATCATAGTTGTTTCCAGATCCCATCCACTCAACTCGCCAGATCAAGATGATGGGCAGGAGGTCCCTTAGGCAGCCTCTGGCTGCACCGCTTTTCAGCACTCCCACCCGTTCATCTAGGTTGGTTCGCGAGAGCCGAGACCCGCTCTCCGAACCCGAGTTCGATTCCGCCCTGTTCCCCCTCGACCACCCTTCTACTGTTTCTGAGATGCCAGTGTCAGATGAGAGACAACAGACTGATTTATCAGCACCTGAGTTTGGGTCTTTTGCCTTTGCAGAGACCATGGCCAACAGCAGCGACGACCGCACCAGAGGTCTTCGAGCAGAGCAGACATTTATCATGGACCAGGGTGCGATCAACACCACCCTGATCGCCTCTCTCGAGACAGTGCAGCAGCAGCTTAGAGATCAGGGTGCATTCATGATTGAGATGAGGAGAGAGATGGAGCAGATGAGAGCCGACCGCGACCAGCGCGGGTCCGGAGACGGACTGAGAAGACCCGACGATGCAGCAGCAGCCGCAGCAGCCGCAGCAGCCGCAGCAGCAACCGCCGCCGCAGCAGCAGCACCAGACCAACCGAGACCGATGCGGGAGTTGCACAACCTCGGGTCGACTTTGACGCACCGTTGGGTGGTACTACCAGCCATCGTGGGGGACTTCAAGTTCCCCCCAAACACCCTTCAGCTCCTCCCCCGGTTCCATGGGCTCGCCATTGAGGAGCCCCATCTACATCTACAGGAGTTCTTGATGATCTGCAGTACCGTCCACGATCGTCAGGTGGACGAGGATACGATTCAGATGATTGCCTTCCCCTTTTCACTGGCAGATAGAGCAGCCTCCTAGCTGAAGCATCTGGGGAAGTTCGTGTACACCTGGGAGCAGCTCCGCATCGAGTACTTGAACAAGTACTATCCACTCGGGCGGACTAATGCAGCGAGGGCCCTGATCAGCAACTTCTCCATGCTCCCCAATGAGCAATTCCACGAGACATGGGAGAGGTTTAGAGAGCTTACCGACAGATGCCCGCACCACGAGATCTCGAAGCCGAAAAGCCATATGCAAAGCAAAAAAAAAGAGGCGCGTACAAAAGGAAAAAAGTCATACGCAAAGAAAAGAAATTTTTTTTAAGAGGCGCGTACAAAAAAGCCGTATGCAAAGCAAAAAAAAATTCAATAAAAATGTGAGAAGAAAAGCCAAAAAAAAAGACTGGCTTATTGGTTTTATGTTTTTTTTTCTCTCCTCATTATATTGTCTTCTCCCAACTTTGTCGATGTCTCTGTTTTCCGACAAGTATGGGAGAAAGGGGAGTTTATGTAGAGTCACTGGTCTATTCAGATTTATATCCAGAGATAGTTATTCCAGACCAGCCGGATTGTTCAAACTCTACAGAGTATACTCGACGCTAGATTTTTCCGAGTCTCCAGTTTCAGACATGTACATGTATGTGGTCTTTTCAGATGAGCACATGCTTGCCATCTTTGTAGTGGTTCGTCCCCATCTTTCTTCTTGTTATTTTGGCCAGAGTTTTTATGTGAGCCATAGTGACTCCAGAGTAGAGGACCATTCCCTATGCCATGTTGGCAAGGGTTTTCATGTGGTATCATAGGTCCTCCAGAGTAGTGTACCATTCTCTGTGCCAGATGGGAGAGACCCAGTTCTCCGACGAGGAGACTTTTTTCAAACTTCATTCTCCAGCGACCGTGGACTCTGATGAGGATTGCACTTCCACGTCTTTTTCAGTTCGGCCCTTTTTTTCAGAGATAGAGCAGTTGTCCACATGTTGTGGAGGGCCAGAGTACTCTGACTAGGAGACTCATTTCTAGTTGCAGTGACTCTGACAGCGCAGTTCAGAGCACATGCTCTCCAACGAGGAGATCCAACAGACTCACACTCCAGCCCGTTCGTCCTCCTCACCTGCACGACATGAGAAGCAACGTCCTCGACAGCAGCAGTTGTGTGCATTGGGTTGATATTGTCCATAGTGTCCTGTAGCGTGGGTTGAGTTTCTTTCTGTTTGTCGAAGCTGAGCATTGCATGCTCCAGCTTGAGGAGGAGTGTTGGAGTATTTGATGTATGCGTCACTTATGAGGGAGATGAGTAAATGGATCCCTCCAAGATCCATTTACCCCATCCACAGTTTAGTCTCATATCTACCAGTGGTGGGATGTGGGATTTAGAGGCTCTGTGGAGGCTATATAAAGAGCCCTAGACCTCCTGTATCATATGAGAAAAGTGCAATGAACACATACGCCCTCTGAGGCATTCTCCTGTGGTTACATCCCGCTCCTTACGTAGTAGGGTTCCACGTAAATCCTGTTGTTCTTATTGTTCTTTATCTTTTTCCACGTTTTTGCTTCCGTTTCCTATTTTCTAACAATAAGCGATACATGAGGAGCTCGAAGAGGCTCTGCTGCAATTGCTGTATCTGTAGTGGTGATTCCTGTAGCAGGAGTCATAATCTCTCGAATATGAGAGACGATGTTATCAAGGCGAGGATCTGCCTAGGAAGCAAGAGTATCTAAAGGCTCAATCTGTTCAACCACGCGATCAGAAATGGGATATCCATGCTTCTGGTAGCATGTATCCCCTGCATGTCCTCGTCGACCGCAAAATGTGCAAGGGCCACGCGGACGCCAACCTCCTCTGCCACGAGGAGTGCGTCCTCTAGATTGGGTCGTCACTCCTCAGCCACGAGAAATGACCATAGTTGACGAGGACTGAGGAGTGGTCGTAGGAGGCATGATAATCTGGCTGAGTCGGCTATAGGCCTCCGCCATGGGTGGTATGGTATCTCTAGTGAGAAGCTGAGTACGTGCTGCATCATACACTGCATCAAGGTTGGCCATGAAAATTCCAACCATCGTGGAGTTCCTATATGCCTTCTGCTTCTCAAGAGATGTCGTAATAGGCATATAGCTATGTAGCTTCTCAAACATGCCACAGAGTGAACTGTAATACACGTATAAAGGACGACCATTCTGCTTGGCCTTATAGATGTCAAACTGTAGCTGAAGAATCTTGGCGTCATTCTTTGCTTGAGCATAGATGTAAGCTAAAGTGTCCTACCTTGTCTTGGCAGTGTGCTGGTTCAGAATATCATTGGCTATCTCTCTGGTGAGTGTCCCACATAACCAAACACACGCATACGTGTGATCTTGCTTTTACGAAGCATTTGCCCTAGTCTTATCTGTTGACTCTGGATCTGTCAGTATGTGCACCTTGTTGTTGCATTGCATGAGGGCTAGAAACTACACGGACCACAACTCATAGTTGGTCCCATCCATCTTAGCGATAGGAGTCGAGCTCTTGAAGGCTCCGGACGAAAAAATGTCGCCCTTTTTCTCTGACATGATGGTAGAAAAATGCCGAATAACAGACCTCAACTGGGGAGTAGATCGGAATAAACGAGTCTACATGATCATACTAAGGATTGGTTGTAGGTGGAGACTCATACAGCCATCCTCACCAATCTTCTTTGCTTGCTAGAGCTGAAAATCATGATTTGTAGGTCTGAAATCACGCTTTCCAATCAAAATTAGATCGCAGAACAACTCGCAGATATGCACAGAGGCATACGGAAGGGCTGACGGCAACCTAAGCGGTCACGACGACGACCAAGAGGAGCTGAGGCGGCAGCCTGGGGGTCAGGGCGGCAGCCCTGGGGGTGGGGGCGGCGACCCTGGAGGCCGAGCGATGATGCTGGGGGCGGGTTAGCGGCCTTGGAGGTCGGGCGGCGATGTTGGGGGCTGGGGTGGAGGCCGAGCGGCGGTCAGGGGGTGGGGGGGTAGGGTTAGGGTTCGGTGGGGTATGAGAACTTCGATTTAGGACCGTCGCTCTGATACCATGGTGAGGGAAAAGAATTGATTGCATTAATGAGAGACCTTAGGGTTCTCTTATATAGGAGAAGAACCTATTGGGCAAATTACAAGAAGAAGATAAAAGAAATAGAAACATAAAAAAAGAACAATAATAAAGATACCTAATATCTTAACAATAAATATGCCAACTAATTCCACCTCGCAAATCCTAGTTGTGAGGAATCCTTTTATGTAAATGGATGCCTTTTGAAAATATTTTGGTTGATGTCACATTTTACTTAAAAGTATATGCTATATATTTTTTTTCTATGTTAATTTTTCGAACCATAAATATCTAATATATGAATATAGGGATATTTACACCTATAACCCTGAGTAGTTTCATAATAACCCAGGATTCCTCGATAATTCATAATTACATGAGAAACCCTGAATAATGCTTAACTCTTCCATGACATAACCCTGTGTTATGTTTCGTTTGGAATATCCGTTATATTTGACAGTTTATGTTAAAAAAGACAAAATTGCCCATAATGCTCAATCTTATTTGCAAATCATGCCCTCTTGTTCTCTCCTGCATTCCCATGGTGAGCAGGTCACCGAAGAGGAGCGTTAGCAGGCCGTCTATGAGGCCACCACCAACCCCACCCTCATAGCCCCTGACCAATAGGGTGAGGGAGGCAGAGGCCTAGGGGCCCACAGTGGCAGCCAAGAAGAGGGACAGGAGCCTTGAGGTGGGGATGGAGGAGGAGCGATGAAGGGACTGGAGGCATGGACTGAAAGGGGGGCGACTGAGGGGGAAGGGGGAGGTGTGGGCGGAGGAGGGAGGTGGTTGGTAGCGGAGGTGGAGGGAGGTGGCTGGCAAGGGAGGTGGCTGGAGGAGGAAGGTCAGGGATGGTAGGAAGGGGGTGGGGGGTGATCGACGGAGGAAGGTGGAGGTGGTTCACCGGAGGAAGAGGGAGGGGGCTGGAGAAGGAAGGAAAGGGGGTCGACCGAGGTGGGGGGAGCTGGAAGAGGAAGGGGAGGGGGAGGTGGTCGACAAGGGGGGTTGGGGGCATACTGCTGGAGTAAGAAGGATGAGGGGTGGGGTTTTTCTTCTTCTTCTTCTTCTTCTTTTTTACTTTTAGCTAACTTCAACCATTAGATTGTGGATTAGTTAGATTAACTCAGTCGTCTTGTTGAGTTAGTGAATTAAACTAATGAAGGGATATGGATATAAAACGGAGCACTTATTCGGGGTCCTGGGTGTAATCATGAATTATCGAGGGTTCTTAGGGCAATTACGAAACTACTCAAGGTTATGGGTGTAAATATCCCATGAATATGTCAATATTTTTTATTTATTTTAAATCAAATAATACAAACTACATATACTTTCGCATATACTTCCGCTTATTCGCTTTAAAGCGACTGACTGAACGAATAACACATACTGACTTTTGAACCTTGCTCATAGAAAATGTCCTTTCTATGGGGCGAACATGCACACTGACATCATCGATTACACAGATGCTGATTATGCAAGTTCTCCCGAGGACAGAAGATCTAGCATTGGTTATGCTATGTTAGTTGGAGGAAACCTTGTTACATGGTGAAGCATGAAGTAAACAATTATCTCTTGATCAAGTATAGAGGCTGAATAAATGGCAATGGCTCAAGCCACATGCAAGATTACCTGGATAGTCTCTTTTCTACATGAGCTTGTACTCCCTACTATAACTCTCATTCCTCCATAATGCGACAAAAAGTCTGCTACATATATTGTTACCATTCCTAATTTCCATGATCAGACTAGGCACATTGAAGTAGACTGCCACTTTATTCGAGATACAGTACGAGGAGGGAAGATCACTACTACGCACATCTCCACGGATTTCCATCTTGTTGATATTTTTACCAAGGCACTATCAAAGAACCATATATCATGGTTGACTTACAAGTTGGGCATGATCGATAAATATATTCCAACTTGCGGATGAGTGTAGAAGTTATTTGTTTGTGTTATTTGTTTGTATCTCTTTATTAGTTGAGTCGATTCCTATTTGTAACCCTTCAGGATCTCTTATCTAATTATCACCACTTGGTCTTTAGGGTTTCACGCTATGTAAGAAACTCCATACCCCTTAATAAAGTTCATTCCATTCATTGTCAACACTTCTCCACATACAAATTATGACAAACCTCAGCTTGAATATACATATATATATTCCTACAATGATACATTGAACATAAAACACATTGTTTACATCATGCAATCTTATCCCAACATAGTCGCACGGGATAATATCTAAGGTTATATGTGTTGGAATCACGTGAAATAAATTCACGTTATGCGAGGACTCAATATAGTATATCTATTACTGTTTACGATTTTTTAGGATAAAAAACTAACCAAGAAAAAATAACAGAAGATTTACCTCAGTTTTGATCGAAATCACATTTCTACGGGATTTCTCTAATACGAAATGATATTCAAATGCAACAAAACTTGGGCGACATGTTTGAGGTCAAAACACATGGTGTACATCTTCATGGTGTGCACCCCATTTTTCCTCAAAAAAATGTTTGAGGTCAAAACACATTCATACATGAGGTGTACAACAAAAACATCAAGTGTCACAAAAATAACGCGAATACGAAAATTACAGTAAAAAAGCAATGTCTCATGAAGGGGAATGCATGGCCGATCATAAAACGGAGTCAGATCCAACTTCCAAGGCCTTCAACTAAGGATCTGAATTCATTTAATGGAGGTTGTACCTGACACGCCTTAGTATTATACGGGAAACATGGATTGTATCCGTAGAGTTGTACTCATTGTATATATGAATAGCAAAAAAATTAGATTTCCATGTAACCACATGATATAAAACTTTTTTGTCATTCTCTGCACCATAAAACATAGAGATATAACTTATGAGGTGTTTGAATAGTTAACGGAAGGGATCCCTTGGTGATGACCATGAAGGGAAGTTCACGACAATGTGGGGGGAGGGGGGGTAGGCACCGGTAGTAGTGGCAACAATGAAAGATTTTGCATTTGATATCAAGCAGAAAGGTGGGAGATGTTTTCTTATTGGAATATGGTGCCCCTGGGCTCCTTATACAAGGAGATCTCTAGGGTTAGTGTATATACCCAAGGAAGGTCATATCACGATATATCGAGAGGAAGGAGATATCGATATTAGGGTGCATATCGACGATATATGACCGATATATCGATGATATATCACCATATCGACCCATATCGGTAAAAAATAACTGATTCAGTACAAGCAATCCAGGATATCGATCGATATCGCCGATATTTCGTAGATATCTCTATATATCAATGCTATTATTCATGCAAGCTTGATTCCACTACTTATCTTGCTACACCTAGTATTAAAACACTATGATTTATATATAATTTCTTTGAACATCGTCTAGTCTTAGTGGTGCAGCGAGACGCCAGTTCTGATAGAAGGGTATGGTGCAACAGGAGGGTGCATACAATAGTTCTTCAACTTGGGGATATCCAATCGATTTTAATTCATCTTCTTCCCCCCTTCAAGAATATTATTATGAATTATTTTTTCTTTAAAAAATGCTATTATGCTCTTTATTTGTTTGATTTCCAAATATAGTTCTAACATTTTGTTTATGGATAATATGTGATGCAATATAAGTTGTTGATGAACTCCATTTCCAATATCTATAAGTTAACAATCAACGTTAACAATGATATGCTCGATATGACAGATATGCGCAATATAAGGGTCATAGATGATCGATACGTGTAATATAAGTATATATTTGTAAGTTATTCAGTGTTATAAGAACTTGGATGGACTACATTTCCAATATCGATAAGTTAGCAATCAACAATGACAACAATATGTTTGATATGATCGATATATGCGGTAGAAGGGTCATAGATGATCAATATGTGTGATCTTAGAGTATATTTGTAAGTTATCTAGTGTTCTAAGAACTTGGATGAACTCTCATTTCCGATATCTATAGGTCAACAATTAACAGTACCAACGATATGTTCGATATGACCGATATGTGAGTGTTGGGAAAAGTGAATGAGATAATCTATTCCATAAGCCCTAGGCTCTCTTATATAGGAGAGTAGCCTATGGGTAAATTACATAAAGAGAATAACAGAAAAATAAAATAACGAAGAGGTACAATTATTCTATATGCGTCAACACTCCCCCTCAAGATGGAGCATAGATATCAATCATGCTCAGCTTGGACGCACACTTCTGGAACGGGCCTCGAAGTAACGCCTTGGTGAAAATATCAGCAGTCTGATTCTCTGATGTGACGTGAGATGTAGCAATGAACCCCTTCTGAATCATGTCACGTATGTAGTGACAGTCAACCTCAATGTGCTTGGTCCTCTCATGAAAGGCTGGGTTATTTGCAATGAACAAGGCGGCCTGATTGTCACATTCCAACATCATAGGAAGAGGTATATCAAGACATAGATCTGCAAGTAAAGATTTCACCCACATCATTTCTGTGCTAGCCTGGGCCATAGCCCTGTATTCGGATTCAGCACTGGATCTAGCTACCACTGTCTGTTTCTTGCTCTTCCACGAAACTAGAGCATCTCCAACATAGACTGCAAATCCTGATGTGGACTTCCTGTCCTTGGGGCATCCTGCATAGTCTGCATCCGCACATGCCGTGATAGAGATCTCCTTTCCTTTCTTAAATAGCAAGCCTGCACCTGGAAATGATTTTAAATATCTCAGAATCATGTGTATTGCATCCATATAGGCCTGACGTGGTTGCTCCATGAACTGGCTCACACGACTCACTGCAAATGATATATCAGGTCTAGTGATCGTGACATACAGTAGTTTGCCTACCAGTTCTCTGTACCTTCTCTTGTCCACCTCTTCTGTGTCATCATCATACAGCTTCATGCTAGGATCCATTGGTGTCATAGCAGGTCGACACCCTAGCATACCTGTCTCACTCAATAGATCTGTAACATACTTCCTCTGTGACATTACTAATCCATATGGATTTCTAGCAAACTCCAGCCCCAGAAAATATCTAAGGACTCCCAAGTCCTTGGTGACAAACTCGGTCCCCAGTCTTTCCTTTGCCTGCTTAATGCCCTGGTCATCATCACCTGTAATCAAGATATCATCAACATAAACCATGATTACAATGATACCTCTAGCCGTCTTCTGTACAAACAAGGAATGATCAGCATTGGAGCGTTTATATCCTTGTTTCTCAAAAAGATCTGAAAGCTTCTGAAACCATGCTTTGGGGCTCTGCTTAAGGCCATTGATGGCCTTATGTAATCTGCATACCTTGGAATACTCCCCCTCAACAGCAAAACCAGGTGGCTGTTGCATATAGACTTCCTCCTGCAAGTCGCCATACAGAAATGCATTCTTCACGTCCAGTTGATAAAGCGGCCAGTCTCTAGCAACTGCAACTGATAACAGGATCCGTAGAGTGGAATGGCGTGCCACAGGGGAGAATGTGTCAAGGTAATCTACCCCGTATGTCTGTGTGAAGCCACGTGCAACAAGGCGTGCCTTGTACCTGTCAATGGAACCATCTGCATTGTGCTTCACTGTAAACACCCTTTTGCAACTCACCGGGCTGACATCTGGAGGTATTGGAACCAATGTCCAGGTTCCTCTGGATTGAAGTGCCGCCATTTCTTCTTCCATTGCTAGCCGCCATCTAGTATCCTGCAGAGCATCATGATGATCCCGTGGAATGTCTGTAGCTGAAAGTGCCAATGCAAACGTCCTGAAGTCTCCAGATAGCCTCTCAAAAGACACAGCTGCTGATAATGGATATTTGGCACAGCTTCTCTTCGGCTTGCGTAGAGCAATTGGAACATCCAAATCATCTGTATTCTCACCATGCTCCTGCACTACATCCTGCTGTAAAATGTCGTCAGATCCATCAACATTAATATTTTCATTACATACCATAGGCGAGCTAGTTGACGGGTCAGGACCATGAGCTGGAGGAGGCATGCGGGTGTAATGGAATGGTAGTGGAGAGACTAGCGGTGGCGGTGGTGGTGGCGGTGGTGGTGGCGCTGGTGTTGTTTGAAGTGGTGGCGGTGGTGCCATTAATATGGCATCAGGAGGTATAGGTGGTAGCTGCATGTCTCCAGATGCTGAAAAATACATAACTGATTCAAAAAATGTAACATCTGCACTGATCATATACCGCCGACATACTGGATCAAAACACTTGTACCCCTTTTGAGTTCTGGAGTACCCCACAAAGACACACTTGACAGCCCTAGGAGAGAGCTTGTCAGTACCAGGCGACAACTGATGGACGAATGCGACTGACCCAAACACACGAGGAGTAAGAGCGAACAAATCCTTGTCTGGGTAAATGAGGGAAAAAGGAATCTGTTCATTCAAGACAGACGAGGGCATACGGTTGATTAGGTAACATGCAGTAAGAACTGCATCACCCCAGTAGGAGTAGGGAGCATGACTGTGTATAAGAAGAGACCTTGTGACATCAAGAAGGTGACGGTGTTTTCTTTCAGCAATCCCATTCTGTTGAGATGTATGAGCACAAGAGGTTTGTTTAATAATCCCTTTTGAGGAGTAGTAATTGGCCAAAGTGTGGGTGCATAACTCTAAAGCATTATCACTTCTCACAAGTTTGACAGATGTGGAGAAAACATTCTGAATTTCATTTAGAAAATGGATAATAATATTTCCTCAGATTTATTTTTCATAAGAAACACCCATGACACTCTCGAGAAATCATCCACAAATACAATATAAAACCTGTGTCCCTAATGATCGGGAACACGACTCGGACCCCAGACATCTATATGAAACAACTCAAATTTGGAGTTACTACTCCGACCTGGACGACTGGGAAAGGACGACCTGTGATGCTTTCCCAACTGGCATGCCTCACACTGGATAGGTGTGTGAGAGAGACTATAGGGTAGAACTCGACACAACTTCTGAAGCGGTAAATGACCAAAACGCAGATGCCACAGGAGAGGAGATACTTGTCCAGCAGGAGAGGATGTGGTTCCAGCAAATGGGGTCTGGTTCAGACGGTAAAGGCCTCCTTGCTCATTGCCATGACCAATCACGTTGCCCGTACGGATGTCCTGAAAAATCAAAGAAGATGGATCAAAAATAGCTCGACAATGGAGATCCTTCGTAATCTGACTAACTGACAACAGATTCATAAAAAAATGTGGTGCATGTAGGACATTCTTAAGCTGCATAGAAGGTGTCAATCTAATCTCCCCCTGACCAGTGATAGGGGAATGCGTGCCATTAGCAATCACTATTGTCCGTCCTGGAGGGATCTGAGTGTATCCTGTAAGTAGACTCTGGTCGCCACATAGATGATGTGTAGCGCCCGAGTCCATGATCCATGGCAGTGTATCAGATCTACTACTGTGGAGTGCAAGTGTACTACCTGAAGTACTAGTAGATGCAGAGGCAGAAGCAGCAGCATCAGTATGACTCTCTGTAGTCGGTGCTGGACCAGATGGTGGGATGATGCCCCTGAGGCGGGCAACTAGATCATCAAATCGTTGATCCAAGGTAGCAGCAGATGGGGGCTCTATCTGCTCAGCCGCTCGTACAGATGTAGGGAATCCATGCTTCGAATAGCATGTGTCTTCATTATGTCCGACTCGGTGACAATATGTGCATGTTGGCCTAGTGCGTCCACCCCTTCCACGAGGTCCACGGCCCTGGTGATGAAAACCGCTGCCTCTGTTTGCCGCCATAGCTGAGGAATTCTGACTCGCAGCTGTTGAAGGCACTGTGATCCTACTCAATCTGTGAAAGGCTTCCTCCATGGGAGGAATAGTCGAGTCCGCCAAAATCTGAGACCGTGCTGCCTCATACTCTGGATCAAGTGCAGCGAGAAACACACCCACCATCGTCGTATTCCTGTATGTCTTCTGCTGTTCTGGCGTGGCGGTAAGAGGCATGAAGCTATAGAGCTTCTCGAACATCCCTCTCAGTGATGTGTAGAGAGAATGTAAAGGACGACCGTTCTGCTTTATTGTGAATATATCATGTTGTAGTTGCAGGATCTTCGTTTCGTTCTTCGCCTGAGAATATGTCGCTGCCAGGATATCCCACATGTCTTTGGCTGTGGGTTGATGTAGAATGTCATTGGCAATTTCAATAGCTAATGTGCCAGATAGCCACACCTTGGCATATGCATCATCGGCCTCCCATGAGGCATGGACTCCAGTCTTCTCCGCAGGCTCAGGTTCGGTAAGAATGTGCTTCTTACCTGTAGACTTCATCATACTCATGAACTGCATTGCCCACAGTTCATAGTTCGTACCATCCATCTTGACAATGGGCGCTGGACCACGAAATGCGCCAATAGACGGGATATCTGCCTTGCTTTCTGACATACTGGAGACGGAAGACTGGAGCGAATGATAGAAGATAATCTTTGTCTACAATGACATAGACGAGATTAGTTGCATGTGTAGACCTCAAGCAACTATCCCCATGAATGTGCGCGTGCTACGATCTGCACACGCACAGGAATGATGAAGATGCACGCGGTATGCGCACAGCGGTCTGCGCACTGTCTAATACCCTTCACGCGCGCTGTGCGCAATCACGCGGTATCTGCACACAGCGATCTGCACACGCGGTATGTGGCCTTCACGCGCAGGTGCGCAATCGCACACTGTAGATGGTGCGCAGGCGCGCTGGAGGATTGCGCAGGCGCACGGGAGATGGTGCGCAGGCGCACTGGAGATGGTGCCCCTCACGCGCAGGCGCATTGGAGATGGTGCGCTTCACGCGCAGGCGCACTGGAGATGGTACCCTTCACGCGCAGGCGCACTGGAGGATCGCGCGCAGGAGATGATGCGCACGTGGCGTAGGCGCAGGTGCGCGGCCTCGTGCGCAGGAGATTGTGCGCTGGAGAAGATGCGCAGGAGCACCGACGCGCGAAGGAGGAGAGGCGGCGGCGTTGGAGGCGCGCCGATCGAGAGAGAGAGAGAGAAGGAGAGAGATAGGGCCGGCGGGTGGGGTGGGTTAGGGTTAGGGTTTCGAGAACTCCGGTCTAGGACCGTCGCTCTGATACCATGTTGGGAAAAGTGAATGAGATAATCTATTCCATAAGCCCTAGGCTCTCTTATATAGGAGAGTAGCCTATGGGTAAATTACATAAAGAGAATAACAGAAAAATAAAATAACGAAGAGGTACAGTTATTCTATATGCGTCAACAGTGAGATATAAGGATCATAAATGGTTTTTATGTGTTATTTAAGTGTATATTTGTAAGTTATTTAGTGTTCTAAGAACTTGGATGAACTCCATTCCCAATATCTATATGTAAACAATTAACAATATCAGCGATATGTTCGCAATAATCGATATGCTATGGGGTATAAAAGACCGATATGTGTGATATAAGTGTGTATTAGTAGGTTGTTTGTTATTTTAATATCTTGGATGATCTTAATTTCTGAAAATGGCAAAAAATGCCTTTTTTGAGCCATTTTTGTCATTTCCACCGATATCGTCAATATATCTGCGATATATCCCGATATATCCTTTTCCGGGTGGACCGATACGATATTGATATTGATGGGAGAAAAGAACTGGATGCATTAGACGTACCCGAGGGCTCTCTTATATAGGAGAATAGCCCTGGGTTAATTACATGATAAGTACACTGATAAAAAGAAAATTAGACTAAGCCATACATAGTACGATAATTTACTTAACACTCCCCCTCAAGCTGGAGCATATATATTTATCATGCTCAGCTTGGAACAACACTTCTGAAAAAGGCTTCGTACTAGAGCCTTGGTGAAGATATCAACTGTCTGATCTCCTGTAGACACGTGAGCTGTAGATATGAGCCCCTTCTGGATCAGATCTCGAGTGTAATGACAATCTACCTCAATATGCTTCGTTCGTTCATGGAAGGCAAGATTATATGCAATGAATAATGCAGCTTGATTATCACATAATAGCTGCATAGGAACAAGAACATCTATGGAAAGATCAGTCAACACCGATCTGACCCACATCATCTCTGTACTCCCTTGAGCCATGGCTATGTATTCTGATTCTGCACTTGATCTGGCAACTACAGTCTGCTTCTTGCTTTTCCATGAGATAATTGAGTGATCAACAAAAACAACAAATCCAGAAGTAGACTTTCTGTCCGTGGGGCATCTTGCATAGTCAGCGTCTGCACATGCTGTCACCTCCAATGAAGTGCCCCTACTGAATAGGAGTCTTGAACCAGGTGAGTTCTTCAGATATCTCAAGATCATATAGATGGCATCCATATGAGTTTTTCTGGGACACTCCATAAATTGGCTAATCTTGCTCACTGCAAACATAATATCCGGTCTGGTGATAGTCACATATAGGAGCTTCCCCACTAGCTCCCTGTACCTCCTGCTATCGACTTCTTCAGTGTCATCATCATACAATTTGACATTTGGATCCATAGGCGTCATAGCTGGTTTGCACCCAGTCATACCTGTCTTAGACAAGAGATCCATGACAAACTTTCTCTTGGTCATTACAAGACCCCGATGATTCCTGGCAAATTCTAACCCTAGGAAGTAACGAAGGGTGCCAAGATCCTTGGTCACAAACTCTTTCGCTAGGATCTTCTTGGCTACCTGAATGCCTTGAGCATCGTCTCATGTTACAATAATATCATCTACATAGACAAGAATGGCAATTGTACCTCGTTGTGTCTTCTGAACAAGTAGAGAGTGGTCCGCCGTGGACCTCTTGAATCCGTGTTGCTCTATCAATTTTGATAGCTTTTGATACCAGGCTCTAGGACTCTGCTTAAGTCCATATATGGCCTTATGTAGCCGGCATACCTTCTGTGACTCCCCCTCAGCAGTAAACCCAGGTGGCTGCTGCATATAAACTTCCTCGTGAAGATCCCCGTATAGAAATGCATTCTTCACATCAAGCTGGAATAACGACCAATCGCGTGAAACCGCACCTGCTAGCAAAATTCGGAGCATAGAGTGTCTCGCCACTGGAGAGAACGTGTCTTGATAATCCACCCCATAAGTCTGGGTGAAGCCACGGGCCACCAACCTTTCCTTGTAGCGATCCATGCTTCCATCCGCATTATGCTTAATAGAAAATATCCATTTGCAACTTACTATGGAAGCACCTTGTGGAGGAGGGACAATAGACCATGTCCCACGAGTTAAGGCTGCCATTTCCTCTTCCATCGCCTGACGCCACTTGCTGACCTGTAATGCCTCCATATGTGTTCTGGGTATAGTAACCACGGACAGGCCTACAATAAACCTCTTGTATTCATCTGAAAGATTATCCAAAGAGACATGCGCTGCAATTGAGTATTTAGCACATTGGCGATGTGGTTTCCTCAGCGCAATAGGAATATCCAGATCATCCTCCACATCGTCCTCTACAGCAGGGTCATCCTGTCAAACTCCAGGGCCATCAGTAGAAACAGTGTTATCATGACATACCTCAGGCGTGCTGGAAGATGTGGATGGCTGATGAGCAGAAGTGTTAGTAGAAGGCCTGCACGTGTAAACAATGGGTACAAATTTCGACTGAGGTGGTGGTGGTGGTGGTGTAGGTGGTAGTAAAGTTTGTCTTTCTGGATCGGCTGATGAGGTCGATGGAGGTGGAGGAACAACAATATCGTTTGCATTGTCATTGGACAACCTGTCACCTGCAGGAGAAAAATACATGGTAGACTCAATGAAAGTGACGTCCGCACTCACATAGTATCTCTTATTCGTCGGATCATAAAATCGATACCCTTTTTGAGTACAAGAGTACCCAACAAACATACATTTGATAGCCCTCGGAGAGAGCTTATCACGACCATGAGTCAAATTATGCACAAACGCAATGGACCCAAAAACACGAGGTGTGAGGGAGAAGAGTTCCTTCTCGGGAAACACAATCAAGAAGGGAACCTTATCTCCTAGAACAGTGGACGGCATGCGATTCACCAAGTAGCATGCAGTGAGAACTGCATCCCCCCAAAAGGAGTGAGGGGCATGACTATGGATCAACAAAGTTCGGGTGCCATCAAGAAGGTGACAATGTTTACGTTCTGCTTCACCATTCTGTTGCGACGTGTAACTACAAGAGGTTTGATGAATGATTCCCTTTGAGCTGAGGAAATCCGCTAAATGCAGTGTTGAAAACTCTAACGCATTATCTGTTCGGATGACTTTGATCTTGGTAGAAAAAATGTTATTAACTTCCAGACTGAATTTCCAAATAATAGCACCTGCTTCAGACTTTTGTTTTAACAAGAATGCCCAAGATAATCTAGAAAAATCATTAACTGCCACCATATAATACCAATGTCCCTGAATATCAGGTACACGACTTGGACCCCAAATATCAAAGTGAAATAGTTCAAAAGACCGACTACTGTGACGACTCTGACGAACATGAAACGAAGACCTATGATGTTTCCCAAGTTGACATTCTTCACAATCCAATGCAAAACGGGTAGATATCTGCGGCAAGACATGAGACATCTTCTGCAGAGGCAGATGACCAAATCAGAGATGCCAAAGGAATGGAGAAATGGATCCTGAGAGAGCAGTAGCGGCGCCAGTACAGGGTGATATTGCAAGCTTATACAAGCCATTCTGCTCATGGCCACCAACAATCTTCCTGCCCGTCAGTATGTCCTGAAACACAAAAGTAGAGGAGTCAAAGATGGCACGGCAGTGTAAATCTTTTGTAAGTTGGCTAATTGATAACATGTTCCTCTGAAAATCTGATGCATGTAAGACATTCGAGAGCCTAAACGAAGATGTCAGGGTGATCTCTCCCTGACCAATAATGGGTAATCAGACCCCATTGGCAATGACCACAGATCGACCTGGAGCGAGTGCTCTGTAGATAGTAAACCGTCGTCTGTCGCCGCACATATGATGAGAGGCTCCGGAATCCATAATCCAGTCTGTCAGGTTCAAGCAAGTGGTAATGGTATGTGCATAAGGGGTACCTGATGAGCTAGAAGATGCTCTGGCCGAAGCTGCAGCATCCGCAGAACCTGGAGATGAAGACGAGGGTGTAACAATCAAATCATGAAGGCGTGAGACGAGATCATCAAAGTGAGCAGCTGGAAGAGGTGCAGGTGTAGTCTCAGTATGCTCTGCCACCCGTGCAGTGGCGGGATACACATGCTTGTGAAAGCACGTCTCCTCAGAGTGGCCCGGTCGATGGCAGTGAGTACAGGGGCCACGGTGTCTGCCTCCCCCTCTACCTCGAGGTCCACGACCTCGAAAATGTGACGCTCCTCCTCTGCCACGAGTGGCAGCCATAGCTGTAGGAGTAGTCTGTGCTGCAGGGGCCAATGTAGTAGGAATCCTACTCAATCTCTTATAGACCTCCTCCATTGGTGGGATAGACTCGCCAGTCAGAAGTTGAGTACGTGTAGCATCGTACTCTGAATCAAGGGAGGATAGAAAGACACCAGTCATCGTAGCATTTTTGTAAGCCTGCTGTTGCTCCGTACTGGTAGTGATCGGCATGAAGCTATGCAGTCTCTCGAACATGCCTCGTAAATGAGAGAAATGTGCATGTAAAGGCTTCCCATTCTGTTTTGTAGAAAATATGTCGAACTGTAACTGGAGAATTTTGCTCTCATTCTTGGACTGCCCATATGTCGCAGCCAGGATATCCCACATTGCCTTAGCTATGCGTTGGTTCACAATATCATTTGCAATCTCCGTAGTCAGTGTCTCAGATAGCCAGATACGGGCATATGCATCATCTTGCTTCCATGTCGCATTTGTTCCAGTCTTGTCCTCCGGCTCAGATTCCGTCAGAATGTGCTCCTTGTTGTGACACTGCATAAGGGTGCGGAACTGCATAGACCAAAGTTCATAGTTGGTCCCATCCATCTTGATAATAGGGGTTGGGCCTTTGAAGGCACCCGAGGATGTAAACACGTCACCCTTGTTGTCTGACATGATTGAGGAAGCGCCGAGGACCGATGTAGAGAACCACGTGAACTGTCTACAGAATCATATAGGAGGGAGGTTGTATGTGTAGACTCATACAACCATCCCTAGACCATGTTGAGGCGCCGACCTAAGTTATGAGTCTCCGGGATAGGTCGGCTAGGCCTGCAGAGGCTGTGAGGACAGCAAGGCCGCACCGGAGTTTAGCACAATGTTACTCGGGCCGCTGGCAGTTTCTATCCGGGCCGCTGGGACGTTAGCATGGTGTCCCAGTGGTGCACGTGATCGCCGGAAGGGCTGAGGAGCCGATGAGGCGGCGCTGAATCGGCGGGTGGAGGTGCTTATGGTTAGGGTTTTGGGTGGTGGTAAACGAAACCCCGATCTAGGACCGCTGCTCCGATACCATGATGGGAGAAAAGAACTGGATGCATTAGACGTACCTGAGGGCTCTCTTATATAGGAGAATAGCCCTGGGTTAATTAAATGATAAGTACACTGATAAAAAAGAAATTAGACTAAGCCATACATAGTACGATAATGTACTTAACAAATATCGATATGACCTTCCTTATATATACATGAAGAGACATCATAATGAGAAAATGACATGTGTATCCCTTATGGGGTGGAACAAAGTATCTCTCAACACCATATGATACGTGTTTAATCGATTTAGGGTTTTTATCACATGTTCCCTTCTTAGATGTTGCAATATCACTTATGCCCATCTATTTTTGGAATATCAGTTGTACCCCTGACTTCTTGCTCTATTATCACTCGTGCCCTTCCGTTAGTTTAGCTGTTAATTTAATGAGTTGAACTAAATCATGGTTTATTCAAGGCATGGTGTGGGTAAGATGGGCATAAGTGGAAACCCTCACCTCCTCCACCCCCTTCCTTCACCCCACTCCCCGAGCCCTGCGGCCCCCTTGACCAAAACCCCCTTCTCCTTCACCTCTTCTCCCTCTGCATTACCTCCCCCCCTCCCTCCCTCCCTCCCTCCCTCCCTCATCGACCTATTCCTGAGAAGAAGAAAAAGGAGAATGAAGGAGAACAAGGAACTATGGGGTCGATTTGGGGGTTTAATCGGAGAAGAAAGAGGATGAATAGTGGAATCTGAGGCTCAAGAAGAAAGTGAGACATAGAGGAAGAAAAAGAACGGAAAGGAAGGGCCTCAAGACCTCAGCAAGAACAGAGGAGTAGCAACTCATCGACTGAGTGCAATTTGACTCTTGTTTACCGAGTACAAGATCGTCTGAAGAGCACATAGATATCGGATTTTTTCCGTCTTCAACACATCAAGGACGAAGCACCATCAGATCACCAATTCCTGTGAACATCACCTCTAAGAAATCTAGAAGCAACCCATTTACTATCTGTCCATGTGAGACTACCTTGAGCCTTGCAAGAACAACAATATCCTCTCCAGCTTGTGACCGCTGACCTGCTAACAGAGTAGCACTAGCCTTTGTTGCTGAAGAACAAGACAAGCGTCAGTCAATCTTTACCGAGAGAACATGAGACACATCAGATCCAGAAAACTATTGAATTACATAAACTTCCCACTCTTGTCGTAAGTCGAGATCTGAGTCTTTAAAAATAACACAACCAATCTAAATGCACTCTAAAGTTCACATAGACAGAGACCACTAAAGGCAATTGAGCAGCCTGAACTCACCTAAAAGTCAAGTGCACCATCAGAAATATCGTCCTAACTAACACATTGCATAGAAAATAAATTGACCTCCCTGCACCTGAAGGACGATGTCTGAAGGTGGGAGCCTCATGGCTGTGGGATCCTGGTGCCCTCCAACTGGGTACCCAAATGCCAAAAATGGGGTCTTTCTATCATCACGGAAAGACCCTCGAGAAACATAGACAGCAACACCTACCTTTCCACACCACCAGAGCCACTCATTGGAGTTGAGAACCAGAAGCCTCTTTCAACAGACATCATCAAGACGAGATCAACAAAATGCAAAATTTTGGCCCTAAATCCTTCAAAACAAAAGTTAGGTACTCTTCTCCAACCCAAATTAGAGATGAAAAATGCAGATGTAGAAAATTCCCTCTGATTCGTCTTCCCTATCCAGAAAAGGGGAGCCAGATCCCACATGTCGAGATTTGCAACAAAATAGCACTAGCCCTCTTTGTTGCTGAAGAACAAAGCCGACGTCTGTCAATCTTTCACCGACAAGGATTTCAGCAAGGATTTGGAAGGCCTCAAGACCATGGCAACACATGTCGAATTTGGCAATCTTCTCGTGAAGCTCGCAATGGTGATGGTGCACCAGATCTCGCAGTGAAAGGAGTAGTCCGTTTAGATAGGAGGAAGAAGTCAGGGGCAACTATAAAATTACATATCTACCTTAAAATTTCTTTCTAGTTACCCTTTTGTCAAAAAGTTAACGTCCATTTGGGATGCAGATGAACGACAACTAACTCAAGGGGCACAACTGATAGTGGAGCAACAAGTCAAGGGCACATTTGATATTCCAAAAAAGGGAGGGACATAATTGATATTGCAACATCTAAGAGGGCACAAATGATAAAATCCCATAAATGTAATCGCTTTTTCAAACATTTCTTCATTTATATTATTTGTGTTCTTTTATATGTTAATTTAGTGATATAATTTTTATATTTTTGGTAACAAGATTAAATTATGTGTTTATTGGCATGACTTTATTTTAGTTATGATGAATAATGATGATGAATCTGATACTCAAGAGAGTCCTTAAGTGTTGTTCCACTTATCTTGTTGATTGCATGTAATGATTTAGGCTCACGACTTGAGAAGTCAAAAGTTTCATGACAAGTCCTCACTTTGGTCCGGGAATTGATTATCGTAACTGAATCGTAGAGGATCGACAAATTCATAACTGAGAAAGTGTGAACAGTTGAAAGGCTCAAAGCAATGAGCATACTTTATGCGTCCCTAGAGATAATTTAATGAGTCGGCAATATTCGTCTCATCTTGTCGATTCCTCATTCTGAGATCTACTACTTGGTCTAAGGAATGCCCTCTTTGAGGCTGCATCAGAAACTCACATGGCTAGAATTACTCGTAAATATAATAATCTCGTTGCAAGAAATACCCGTGATGAACCTCCTTCAATGTTCTATGGTAATGCAGTGTGCCGACCACCCAAAAGAACATGGTTCAAATCTTGGGGCGGGCAGATGTGCATGTTTCCCTTGTTTCAAAAAAAAACAAGAAATACCCATGATGACTAATACAATACGACCTAACTGCATGAATACATAAAAGATACTTGGGCAATTACTAACATGGTAACTGGTAACAGAGCTCAATTTGAGATAAAAATAAAATATATGAGACTGTAGGCTGTCTGTTTCCATGCAATAATTGAATTATAGAAACAGTAGCTTTCGATTTGGAATTTTGAATAACAATAGCAGCAGCTAAAAAGCAAATATGCCTCTTAGAGGTGGCATCTAGCGGTACAGCCCACCAGCTAGTCCATTAAGAGTAAACCACCTACTATCAAAGAGCAGTCCTTCCGCCTTGCATAGCAGCACCACATGCAATGGCACATGGTGCAAGATTGCCTCACCTCCCTGTCATGGCTTCACATGAGCTGAGCTGGGACCTTTCCATGAAACCCTTGGCTGAAGGGCTTCGAATGGAATCTCCTTGAATATGAACCTATTGCTCTTAATCACCTTGTTATCAGAGACCAAATTTAGCCCATGGCTGTTTACAATCTCGATGAAACTGCAATCACGGACCAAATTTATAACATGTTGAAATCAAGGCGTTAAATGTCGGTTTCGGTCACCATTTCGATGACGATAAAAAAAGAATTTCGATGGAATTTCGATCAAATTTCAATCGAAATTTCGATCATTTCGGTCATTTTTTGTACTAGGACCCCCATATTTCGGTCATTACGGTCGAATTTCGATTTCGACTGGATATCGATATTCGACAGAAATTCAACCGAATTTCACTGAAATTTGAGGCCATGGTTGAAATTATCCAACCACAGAATTATTCTGAATTAAATATATATTTGTAGTAACACCTTATCACAAATGGGAAATTCATATGTACATGCCATGGAGCCTACTAGAAGCTATGGTTCTCTTCACTACGACAAATGTGGAATGTGTAGGTTTTTTTTTTTGAAGTCAACAAAGGGGGAAGCACTCGTTGGTGTTCACCCCATTTTATTCAAAAAGCCGTAAAGAGGTTTTACAAAAGTACAATCGCCCAGAAACCAACCGCGAAACAAAATAAAGCACCCACGACCAGAGCTGCGAGGCATGGAACCATGCCTCCACGGCGCACACATACGGCGGTCCTACCTAGGAGACCAATCGTTCACAAACCGATTAACTTGAATCGCAATATTCTCCTTGTAAAAGCGCTGTCCCGCGAAGAGGGCCTCGTTCCTCCCCAACCAAATGCTCCATAAACACGCGATCGGGCGCAATAGCTCCTGATGAGTCTTCCCAGTGGAAGAAGACAAGCTGTCGCAGAAGGCCGTGCAAGAGGCAATGCTGAGCCAATCCAAATCCGACCACAGATCACGAACGAAGCGGCATTGTAGGAAGAGATGGTCGTTGGTTTCCCGCTCCGTGCCCCACAGTCCGCAAATGGGCCCAATATTAGCAAACAAAGAGGCGCAACGATCGCAAGTGAGAAGCCTCCCCCTGCGAAGTAGCCAGAGAAATACTCCGATGCGCTCAGGAACCTTGAGCTCCCAAAAGAACTTGTAGTCACGCACAAGAGCCGCGTCTGCCTCGATCGAAGGAGGAACAAGAGCCAAGTACGCCTTCCTCATAGAGAAGGCCCCATCCCTCCATTGCCAATGATCCCTACCGAGAGAGGGCTTGCTGACATCCGCGAGGAACGCCAACAACGAGAGAAGATCCTCCAAGCGGTGCTCGGAGAGGTTTGCGGAGATCCGATGGGCACCAACATGTCTCGCTCCAACACGAAGCCACCGTAGCGTCCTTGTCATCGGCCAAAGCAAACATACGGGGAAGAAATCCTTAATAGGACCCCTGCCCGACCAATCATCAACCCAAAATCTGTAGAAGTTGCCATTTCCAAGCACCGGTTTAAAAAGAGATCGATTTTGATTGAAAACCTTCAAGACCCCCCGACCAAAATTGGAAAGGAGGGCCGTAGAAGTCGCCCGCTGAACAGGCAGGAAGCCTGCGCCCATCGCCTCCCTCAGTACATCCAGCAAGAAGCTATCCTCATTCCCCCAAATCCGAGCGGCCCATTTGAGCAGAAGAGCATCGTTAGCCGCATCCAAACGCCTCACGCCCAAGCCCCCCAACCGCTTGGGCCTAGATACGTCCTCCCAACTCACCAAAGGCACACACCTACTCCCCTCGCCCTTCCTCCCCCAAAGGAACTCCCTCATGCACTTCTCCAGCCGCAACAGAATCCCCTTCAGCATGCCTCGCACCGAGAAGAAATAAATAGGAATAGAAGAGAGTACCGCTTTAAGGAGAACAAGCCGCCCGCCCCTGGATAAGAGAGCCGCACGCCATCCAGACAAACGCGCCTCCATCTTCTCCACGACAGGTTTCTAATCGCAAATCCGGGCGCGACCCGTAGCCAGAGGTTAGCCCAAATAGTCGAACGGGAGCTCCCCTGGGGCGACACCCAGCATCCTGCTGCTTTCGAGGACCTCCGCATGCGTCAGGCCAAAAGGGACCATCTTGGACTTAGTCCCATTGATCACAAGGCCGGAAGCCTCACTGAATAAGTCAAGAGTAGCAGCCATTCCGGCGACCGCATCCGGCCCACCCTCAATAAAACATAAAGTGTCATCGGCGAACTGAAGAATCAGAACATGAAAGTCCCCCAAAGAGCAGCCACGTGTGAGCTCGGCCGCAGCCACGCCATCGATCATGTGTGGCAACACGTCGACCGCCAACACAAATAGAAGGGGGGCGAGAGGGAACCCCTGACACACCCCTCGCCTCTGTTGAAAAAAGCTGCCGACCGAACAACCATTGAGAAGCACAGAAAGGGAAGCCGTAGACACGTATCGCCGAACCCAAGCGATCCACACCTCGGGGAAGCCTCTCCGCCTCAAGACCGACCAAAGGAATCGCCAATCAATGCAGTCGTAAGCCTTCGCGAAATCAATTTTCCAAAGAATCCCCTTCCTTGCAGACTTCTTCCAAGCTTCCACCAACTCAGTGGCCACCGCGAAGCAATCAGTGATTTGGCGCCCCCGAATAAAGGCCGCCTGAGAGGGGAAAATCAGCGAATCGAGAACGGGAGCCAACCGCCGAGCCAAAACCTTCGTGATGATTAAATAAATACCGTTGGAAATTGAGATCGGCCTGAAATCATCAATACGATTTGCCGAATTGGACATTGGAATTAACACAATAAGCGCCTTGTTAATTCGGTCGAAGCTATGGTTACCATCACAAAATTCGCGGGCAACCTCCAGAACATCGTGAGCCACCACGTCCCAGAAGTCCCTGTAGAATGCCACCGGGAACCCGTCAGGTCCTGGGGAAGCGTCAGCATTAACGTCCCACACGACCTCCTTAATCTCAGCCAAGGAGAATGGTCTAGTAAGAGCCTCCGCATCAGATGAATGGATATGAGTGGCCCCCGGCCATTCCAACGCCATACGCGCGGACCGCAAAAGCCAAAAGCACTCTTGAAATGGTTAGCTAAAGCCGCGCCTAGCTCCTTATCCCCCTGGATCAGGGAACCGTTCACCATAAGAGAATGAATATTATTAAAGCACCTTCGCCCGCTCGCCACCCGATGAAAAAACGCGGTATTCGCGTCACCCTCTTTAATCCACCGCAGCCGCGACCGCTGTCGCCACTCCATGACCCTCTTCTTATCCTCCTCCCTAACGACATTGGCTGCATCACTGCGCTCTACCAGCTCCTCCGAGCGCAACTCCCTCTCACCCTCCAAGCGGTCCAACCGCATGATCACCTCCTCCGCCGCCCTCCGCGCCGCAACACGCGCCAGACGAGATTCCTTCTTGAACGTAGCCAGCACCCTCCTCAGAGAATCGAGCTTATAAGCGAATCGACGTGCCGCAGACCCCACAGACGAGGTCTGCTCCCAATGGTTCTACACAATGTCCCTAAAGTTCTCCTCCTTTAACCAGCACCTTTCATACCGGAATAGACGCCTGAGGCGAAAGTCATCCCCGGAATCCCACACGATAGGAGTATGATCAGAAAACGCCCGTGGCCAAGATGACACCACACTTAAAGGGAAAGCCTCCATGAGTTTGATGTTCGCAAGGAACCTATCAATCCTGGATCTAGAGGCATTGTTCCTCCAAGTGTAAGCGATGTCGTTGGGCACCATCCCTTCCAAAGCCAGGTCCCGAATGAACTCGGAGAAGTCGCTGGAGCCAGGGTCATTACCCCCACGCCTGCGGGTCCGATCATCAGAGAGAATAGTAACATTGAAGTCGCCCCCCAATAACCAAGGAGTATCAGCGAAGGCGGAGGCCTCCTCCCTTAAGTCCGCCCATAGGTCCCGCCGCGATACATGGCACGCTGGCGCATAGATACAGGTGCAAGCAATTGAAGAATTAGAATCCACACGATACAAGACCACCGTAAGAGAGTGGCGACCAACGCGCACCGAGCTACAAGAGAACCTCGCCGAACGCCAGGCCAAAATAAAGCCACCCGACGCGCCAACTGCGTCCACAGAGCGGAATGCATCCACCGGGCCCGCACCGAATGACCGCCATGAAGAATCATCCAACCCTGCCATCTTGGACTCCTGGATAAAAGCTATGTCGTAGTCCCACTCAATTAGACGCGCCCCAACCATACGCCGCCTGTCAAGGTCCCCGAGCCCGCGAACGTTCCAAGATAAAACCTTCATGGAGAACTCACTGACTTTCCCCCAACACGAGAGAGACCGGCGGCCTCCGCAACCGTGTCGCGCAACGATAGACAAGTAGACACCAAAGGCTGACCCCGAGCTAATAAAGCACGCCTTGAATAGCACTTCCCAAATCTAGACGAAGAGGCGATCCCCGCCTCCATGGAATGTGTAGGTTACCGTTACACTGGTTTCTTTTTGGGATAATGCCATCATTAAATGCATGTGTTCTCATTTAGTAGAGTTGCGAACCAAGTCTAATTGTTTTATTCTTTGAGATTTTATCAAAATTGCCCTTTTTATGTAGCCGACCCTACTTAAAGCGGGAGAAGGCTTTGCCTTTTTTTAAATCAAAATTGCGACTACTTTATAGTTTTGAAAACAGGTCTATACGATATTCTGAACATGTTTTCATTATTCGGATTGCAGAACATTGTGAAACACCACACTCGCTTTGTTTCCCAGAAACCGGCAAATGTTGTCCTATCAAGCATGGAAGTCATTGCTCAGTCTATGGGTTATAAGACACATATCCGGAACTACAAGGTAGATTGAAACATCCTCGTGATGGTTGAAACATCTACTTTAATTTCATTTTTTAAATATTTAGTATCTTAAGTATTCTGTGTACAGATGAGGATGGAAGGACTTTCAGCAAATAAAACCTCCCATGTCAATGTTATTCTGGAGGTTCATTTTGCCAAAATTCATCTAATTCTCTATTATCACTACTTTCAAGTTCCATTAGTTTCTAGCTTATGGCCTTTATGTGCCAACCATTTCTACGCAGGAAATTTTATTGTTCAACATCTTTAACGTGGTTCATTTTTTTTCAATGGGCATAAAAGCAGATATTTGAAGTTGCACCATCATTTTTCATGGTAGAGATCCAGAAAACTGCCGGTGATGCAGTTGATTTTCTCAAGGCAAGATATTTCTATATGTTGGATTTATATATTTAGCGTGCTGCAATTTGGTATCTACAAATTGAATAAGATTTACATTTTATACTGTAATCGTTGTATATGCTGTCAAAGTTTTATTAAAACTATAGCTTTTGTATGAATTCCTTATTTTTTTCATTTTTTCTTTGATTTTTGTAAAACTTCTGTTAAATTTTATATGTTGTATTGGAATTTTACCTAAGCACATATTCAATACCAATCTAACTAAATTAAATACCTTCGAATCTACCATGATTTAGATTCAATTCATTTTAAAGTTTCTAATCCAAACTCTAACCAACTAGATTTTTGCTAATTTGAATTCGTGACTCTTTTTGTGTTTTGTATATTCAATTTTGGTTCTTTCTATTTTGAATTTGAAGTGATAATTGATGGTTAAAGCATTTATAGATTATTTTAATAAAGTATAATATAATTTCGAAGATTTTATTTATAATTCAATTTTAAATATGGATATCTAAGATAAGTAAAACAATTTTACTCTCAAGAAAAATATCCAGCATATAATATATATTACATAAGATTCCTTATTTTTACAATTATTATATGCCTCTTGCAATTTAAATTTACTATTTTTAATGCAATGGAAGAATTATATGTATAAAACATAATTCTTTGAGGTCGATTAAAGAGATATAACATTATTAACAAAAAGTTGAACTCATATTATTATCATTGCATGTTGAGGTAAGACATACCAATTCTTCTATAATAAAAGTATACAAATTAATCGTATTATTTCGAAAAACATGATTAGCTACAAATAACTTAGCATGATAAGACCACTTCACATTTCGTGATGATCATCAATATATAGAAAGTAAAGCATTGAATCACACAAAATTCATAATTTACAAAGGAACAACCTACATGTTGGTGTGAAGGGTCTGTTGATTACTCGCGTGATGATCAATTTTTTCTTAACAATGATAATAATTACTTTCTATTGATATGCAAGGATGAACAACACAACGAGAACATAGGAGGGAAATCTATGTAGGATGTGACCCATAACATATGATAATGAAGAAATCGATGTAGGACGATTATCATCTTCATGTGCAAGGAGACAATGCCATTTTCTACCCTAGGAATTATGGGTCTTTGGTAAAGAATGAAAACATAATTTTAAAAAGTAGGGTAAGGCATGTAGGAACACTGAAATATATGTGAGATGAGGATTTAAGATAAAACTGAAATCTATGTTCTTTCTTACTAGATGTTATGGCTAACACTTTCTATGGAGAGAAAATAATGAGTCGCTTATTCATGAAGCCCTAACGATCTCTTATATAAAGGAGAAACCTGTTGGGAAATTTGCTTAATGTAATCAGAAAGAAAAGAGAATACATAAAAAGGATAAACTATAACTAATATCTCAACACCCTCCCTTAAGCTAGAGCATATATATCAATCATGCTCAGCTTGGAACAACATCTATGGAATGGCAAAGAGAATACATACAAACAACAACAACAACAAAGCCTTTTTCCACAATTAAGTAGGGTCGGCTACATGGATTCTTCGCCTCCATTCAGATCTATCTTGGGTCAATCTCGGACTTATATCCAAAAAACTAAGATCCCTTCGTATAGTCTCTTTCCAACACTTCTTGGGTCGTCCTCGCCCTCTCTTAGCCGGTTCAACATCCCAACACTCGCATCTCCTAACAGGTGCATCAGTTGACCTTCTTTGCAAATGACCAAACCATCTTAAGCAGTTTTCTCGCATCTTATCCTCGATCGGAGCTACACCAACTTTCTTTCTGATTGCATCATTCCGAATTCGATCTTTACGTGTATGTCCACACATCCATCTTAGCATTTTCATTTCTGCTACAGCCATTCTCTGCACATGTCTATGGTTCATAGGCCAACATTCAGAACCATAAAGCATAGCAGGTCTCACGGTTGCTTTGTAAAACTTTCCTTTAATTTTTAAAGGAATTTTCTTATCACAGAGAACAGCGAAGGCTCCTCTCCACTTTAGCCAGCCTGCATTTATTCTATTAGTAACATCTCCATCAATTTCCCCATCATGTTGCAAATTAGATCCCAGATATCTAAAAGAATCTCTCTTCTGAATGTTATCGTCACCAATCTTTACCTCGATTTCTTCACCATTGCTTCCATCAAAGGTGCATTCCATCTATTCCGTCTTAGCCCTACTTATAGAAAACCTTTAGTCTCCAATGCATGTCTCTAAACCTCAAGCTTCTCATTTACTCCATCTCTAGTCTCGTCAATCAACACAATATCATCAGCAAATAACATACACCATGGTAACTCATCTTGAATGTGGCTTGTCAACTCGTCCATAATCAAAGAGAATACATAAAAAGGATAAAAAGATAACTAATATTTCAGCCCCCCCACCTCCCCCCTTAAGTTGGAGCATAGGTATTAATCTTGGTCAGCTTGGAACATCTTTGGAATGCCCCTCTAGTTAGGACCTTGGTGAACACGTCTACTATCTATTCTTCTGAGCTGACATAAGAGGTGGAGATGAAACTCTCTGAATCATGTCTCGAGTGTAGTGATAGTCTACCTCGATATACTTTGTCCTCATGCAAGGTTGGGTTGTTGGCAACGAAAAAAGCAGCCTGGTTGTCGCATTGGAGGTCCACGGGAAGAGGCACCTCAACAACCAGGACAGTCAGAACGGATCTGACCCACATTAGATTTGTACTCCGCTATGCAATGGTTTTGTACTCTGACTCTGCACTAGATCCGGCGACCACCGTATGCTTCTTGCTCTACCATGACACCAAGGAGCTCCTTATGAATACTGCAATGCTAGAGGTAGACTTCCTGTTCTTGGACAGCCAACATAATCTGCATCTGCTCAAGTTGTAATCATGGTTTTAAAAAATGTGCCTCGAGGTGCCCGCCTCAAGCAGCCTAGGTGAGGCGTGCGCCTCTAGGCGCTCCCTAGGCACTGCCTCGGGCTGTACATGTTTGTTATCCAATTTTTCATATTAATTTTTATGATATCTTAAGTATGATATTAATTATTAACAATTTAATTTGTTATATACTCATATATATAATTTCTGTACTGTTATATACGCCTAGTCCCCCCCCCCCCTTAGGTTCGTTGACCGGACAGCGAGACCTCCGTGCTGGTAGGGTATGGTGCGACAAGGGGGTTGCATACATTAGTTCTTCAACAAGGTTTAGAATGGTTAGGATTCAAAGCATATCAATATATATGTTAGTTATATAACATATATAATACAAACATAAACATATTGTATGTTGTGTGTTAGAGTCAAATTATATTTTACTATTCCATTGTAACCCCACGGGGGTGGGTATTTATGTACTGTGTCCTTTTGTGCACCCTAGGATTTAGTCCTATATAAGGACCCCTAGAGCTGATGAATAAACAATTATGGTATTCTGTCATCACCTTTTCCACATGGTATCAGAGCAACGGTCCTAGACCGATGGTGTTCTGACCTAAAGCCCGACGCCACTACCAATTCCTACTCCATCCCTTACGTACTGTCGGTCCTAACAGGCCCTTTTGTGCGCCTGGAGCTTTGCTGGGGCTTCCAGTGACGCCCTAGCGCCGCTAACAGTGCCCCTTAGTGTCGCTAGGCACCTCTAGTGTCGTCGCAGGCGCCCTTGCGCTGCCACAAGTGCCCTTGCGCTGCCTGAAGTGCCGCCTGCAGGCCCTCTCGCATGCTTGGAGCTCTGTTGGGGCTCCCAGCGATGCCCTAGCATCACTAACAGGCACCCCTAGCGTCGTTGTAGGCTCCCCCACGTTTTCTGAAGCACTGCTCCAGCCCCTCTGGAAGCATCGCCAGGCCCCCTGGATCCGCCTAGAGCCCTGACTAGTCCTGCCAAGGGTTCCTAGCACTGCTCGGAGGCACTGTAAGGTGCCCTAGCACCGCCTCATGCACCTTAGGACCACCTGGAACGTCGCCTCGCTGCCATAGCACCGCCTGAACGTGCAGACATCCCTCCATCTGTGCAATATTACTATGAATTATTCTATATTGCGCGGCTAGGCACTTGATGCTTGACTAAGAAAAGCTATATCTTCTAGGTCACTTTTTCTTGACCTAAGCTGCCACCAAGACATCCTCTGAGACCAAGCCCGTGTACCCTACTTCTTTGATGGTACATGGAACTTCTATCAAGTTGAAGGGCTCCGAAAATTATGTTCTATGGTCTCGGTCATTCAAAGTGTTTGTCGGTGGCTAGTGCAAAAGCTATGTTCTTACGAAGGTTCCTCCTGCTGAAACTGACAAGGACTAGGAAACCTGGTTTGTTGACAATTGCCACGTTATCACTTGGATGACGAAAAACGTCGATCCAAATATTGATACTAATCTTCTTTACAAAGACACTGCTAAGGCGATGTCGGAAAACTTTGAGTGTAAATATTCTTAGAAGACGACCAAGTCTTGTCTTTCTGACATATACACAAGGATCTGGTCTATTACTCAGGGAGAGTCGAGCCTTATCGAGTACTTCAGGCTTCTTACGAGCATATTTGAGGAACTTCTTATTTTTAGGCCAGCATGTTATGATAAACAGGTAGAACATGTTGAATGACAGGTTTACAGTTTTCTTTCAGGACTGAATCCAAAATATAAGCCTATGAAAGATCATTTTCTGATGGCTGATACTCTACCCTCCCTTGAGACCATCTTCGGAAGACTACATGAGCTAGAGGCTCTAGTTCAGCTCTCTAACATCCACACATCCATAGAAACGACGGCTCATTATACCTCCTCAGGATACAGAGGGCATCAACACTGTCAATGAGGATGGGGTCGTGATTCTGGACGTGGATGCGGTCGTGAGTCTGGACACGGTCGTTATTCTGGACGTAGACATGACCGTGGACGTGGTCGTGATTCTTCTACTGCTTGGTATCTAGCATGATTGCACTGTGGACACTGGAATCACCCTTCTGACCGTTGTTGGGCAACATTTGGGATGCAACCTAATGCCAACAATGCCTATGATGAAGCATCTTATGATGCAATTGAAGATACATCTGCTCAGCAAACTGGAGGGGTACAAACTCCATTTACTGCTTCTGAATATGCTCGCCTGCGACAACTGCTGCAAGACTGCTTCCTCTGTCGATGACAATATTGCCTCTGTTTCCCTTGCTAGCCTAGCTACTACCTCAGGTATAGTGGCAAATTCTGTCTCTGTCTCTAAACTTGCATGGATTATTGACTCTAGAGCATCTACTCATCGGATCGGAGAATGAAGTTTGTTCATGTCTTTCCAACTGTCTTCCTCGGTGAAGACTGTTCGTGTTGTTAACGAGGATCTTTCCCCAGTTACTGCTGTCGGTACCATTGATTTCTCTTTCAAGCTGCATATGACAGATTGTTATTGTGTCCTTGCCTTTCCTCTCAATCTCTTATCTGTACATAAGTTATGCTGTGAACTTAACTGTCGTGTTATTTTTAACGAGTTCTGCTGTTATTTTCAGGATATCCAGACGAGGTAGATTTTGGGTGAGGGGCATGAGAGGAATGACCTCTATTACCTCAACATCCCTTCTGATTCCAATTTTGTCGTCGTTGTCTCAATCTCTGAAGATCCTCTTCTGTAGCACCTTCGTCTGGGTCATCCTTCTGCCAAGGCCCTCTCTATGATGTTCCCTGAACTCTCTATGCTCGAACCCTTTGAGTGTGAGGCGTGTTAGTTCGGGAAACATCATAAAGCATCCTTTCCTGCACGAACCGAGCCTCATCGCTGTGCTCCTTTTTCTCTCGTCGTGATATCTGGGGACCCTGTCTGTTTCGAACTCCGAGTGGTCATAGATATTTTGCTATCTTTGTGGATGACTACAGTCAATTATCCTGGGTTTTCTTGTTGAAGGAGCATTTAGAAATTAATAACATTGTCAAGAATTCCTTTCACTATGTCAAAAATATTGTCTCCACTACTATTCAAAATTTTCATTCTTATAATGCATTGGAATTTACACAAAATGATTTGACATCCTTTGCCTCCCAGGACGCCATCCATCAAACCTCTTTCCCGTATACCTCCCAACAGAATGGGGTAGCAGAAAGAAAACTATGACATCTCCTTGATATTGGCTACTCTCTTCTCACCCAAATGATGGTTCCCAAGACCTATGGGGAGATGCTATACTCACTGCTGTCCACCTTATAAACAGGGTCCCCTCTGCATCCCTAAATGGCTCCACTCCTTTTGGCATATACCCAATCGACTCACCCTTCCCCATGCTTGTGGGGATTTTCGGATGCACAACATTTGTTCACAACTTTCAACTGTCGATAAGTTATCTCCACGTACGATTAAATGTGTTTTTCTAGGTTATTCTCAAACTTAAAAAGGGTACAAATGCTATGATCCTTCTTGTCATCGCTATATCATATCAGTCGATGTCATTTTTTTTTGAACAAAGTAGTTTCTTTACTTAGGATGTGTCAGACATACCATTAGATCTTCCTCCTCCACCTATTGTGATTAAAAGAAAACATGTTTCTACTCTTGTTCCTGTTCCTCTACGTGTTCCTTTGTTGCAGGAGAATACACCATCTTCAAGTGCTCCCACCAATATTGCCTCGGATGATCCTCAGGAGCTTCCAATCGCTCTACGCAGAACTAAGTGGCAATGTACACTTCATCCTATGTCTCATTTCATGTCCACTGATAGCTTGTCATGTTCTGACAAAAGATACTCTTATGGCAATTTCTGTTCCAAGAGACCATCATAGTGCACTGCAAGATTTTGGATGGCGAAAGACAATGGATGAAGAGCTGGACACTCTCACTTCTAGAGGGACATGGGATCTTGTACAATGTCCCCAGGAAACTAAACCTGTTGCATGTAGATGGGTCTTCACTAAGAAGCAGTCTCCATATGGTTCTATCGATAGGTTGAAAGTAAGACTTGTGGCGAAAGATTTTACACAAATATATGGAGTTGACTACTTCGAGACTTTTTCTCCTGTTGCAAGGATGGGATCCATAAGGACCATGATCTTTGTACACGTGAACACGGGCTGGCCTATCTTTCAATTAGATGTCAGGAATGTGTTTCTGTATGGTGATCTCGAGGAAAAAGTTTACATGATGCAACCTCCAGGTTACGAAGTCGAGGGGGATTATGTCTGTCGACTTCGCAAAGCAATTTATGGCCTGAAGCAAAGCCTGAGGGCTTGGTTTGAGAGACTAAGTACAAACATCGACACTCTGGGATTCTAGAGAACTAAATTTGACTACTATGTTTTCGTTAGAAAATGATCAACTGGTATTGTTATACTTGTTGTTTATGCAGATGATATGGTTGTTACAGGTGACGATGATAAATGGGTGTTAGAGACTAAGACTTTTCTGTAAAAGGTCTTTGTCACCAAGGATCTGGGACAACTTCGTTATTTTTTGGGCATAAAAGTATTACACACTAAGAAGGGACTTCATATGTCACAAAGAAAATACTTCTTAGATATATTGACTGAGGCAGTGTTACTTGGGTGCAAACCCTCTGGCATTCCTACAGAACCGAGGAAACACTCTACCTCCCTTGATCCTCCCTTTAAGGACACTACACGATACAGAAACTTGGTTGGCAAACTTTTGTATCTTACTGTTACTAGGCCAGACATATCATATGCCATGAGCAGAGCTAACCAAAACATGGAGAAAGCTTGTTACATCCATTGGCATGATGTTCTTTAGATCCTTCGATACCTGAAGGAATCACCTGGACGTGGCCTATTGTATGGGACAAATGGATACACTCAAGTTGTTTCATATGCTGACGCTGATTATGCAAGCTCACCAGAGGATCGTCTCTCTACTACGAGCTATGCTATGATGGTAGGAGGAAACCTTGTTAGTTGGAGGAGCAAAAACTAGACAGTAGCCTCCCGATCCAGTGCAGAGGCAGAATACACGGCAATGGCCCAAGCTACATGTCAAATTGCTTGGCTACTAACTTTTCTGCAAGAACTTAGTGTTCATATCACCACTCATTCCTTTATACTGTGATAACAAATCAGCTACTTACATTGCTACAAATCCTTTATTCCACGTGAGAGCCAAGCACATCGAGATTGACTGCCATTTTGTTCGTGATGTTGTACGAGGAGGCAAGATTGTTACACCACACATCTCGACAGACCTTCAGCTTGCAGACATATTTACAAAGGTCTTATCAAAGAAGGGCCTTTCCTGGATAGCTTCCAAGTTGGGCATGATCAATGGATATACTCTAGCTTGAGGGGGAGTGTTAGAGAGTACAACAGATTATGTTCCACTATTCCATTGTAACTCCACAAGGGTATTTATGTATTTTGTCCATTATTGTAAAAATCTCCTGACTGCCCCGACTAGTAGGTCCGACTAGTCTAGTCGGTGGGGTGGCCAACCGAGTACTAACTAATTCCAACTAAGGCTAACTAGTCAATCGATTTTTGCTTGGAGATACCATTTATTTTTTATTTTTTAAAGCAAACTTATTCTAATATGCTTAATGTTTTATTTAAATTCAATTTCTTCTTTTGTTTCATTATGATAATATAAAAAATGCACAAATCTATGTAAATATATAAGAATATACACGCAAAAATGAATTATATATTTAAAATAATTAAAAAAATTCAAAACCTGTTAAAGCCTAACTAAATCCGATTAGTCATCCGACTGCCGATTAGTCCTTAGTCAGTGTCCCAATCGATCGAGTACCGACTACCGATTTTTGCAACCTTGATGTTTTCCTTTTGAGTTCTCTAAGGTTTAGTCCTATATAAAGACCCCTATACCTCGTGAATAAACACTTATCGTATTCTCTCATCACCTTTTCCACATTGTGTATGTTAATAATTGTAGAGATATTTCTAGTATTTATGTACTTATGTGTCATGCTTATTTTCATTGTTCCATCTTATGTAATTTACCCATAGGCTTCCTCTATATAAGAGAGCCTAGGGTTCCCTGGAATAAACACGTCCTCTCTTTCATATCTTCCAACATGATATCAGAGCCTCCACCCTAAACCCTAGCCGCCCCTCTCATCCCCGCCGCCCACCCCATCCCCGTCGCCTCTCCTCCTCCCCGCCGCCCCTCCTCCTCCCCGACGCCTCTCCACCCCGCCGCCTCTTCTCTTCATGGGTATGAGTGCATAAGTCTGCATATGTACTCATATCCCCACATGTTTATGTAGACGATTCTTCATTGGTCTACAAACCCTAGTTCTTCGCCTCTGCCAACTATGTCAGAAAACAAGGTTGATATGCCCTCCATTGGCACCTTCAAAGGTCCAGCGCCAATAGTCAAGATGGATGGGACGAATTACCAGCTCTGGGCGATGCAGTTCACGAGCTTCATGAAGTCCAACGGTAAGAAGCACATTCTTACCGAAGATGAGCCGGCGGAGAAGACGGGGATTTACGCCTCATGGGAGGCTGATGATTCGTATGCCAAGGTCTGGCTTTCTGGCACTCTGACAATGGAGATTGCCGATGATATCCTACATCAGCTCACGACTAAGGCCATGTGGGATATTCTTGCTGTGACGTACTCGCAGATGAGGAACGAGACCAAGATCCTCCAACTTCAACATGACATCTTTACGGTCAAGTAGAATAGCCGACCGCTGTATTCGTTGTATACATCCCTACGGGGGATGTTTGAGAAGCTTTACAGTAACATCCCATTGACGGCGACCCCTGAGAAGCAGAAGACGTTCTGGAATGCTACAATGGTGGGGGTCTTACTAGCAGCCCTAGATCCGGAGTATGATGCGGCTCGCTCGCAGATACTGGCCGATGCTACTATTCCTCCAGTGGAGGAAGTATATCGACGACTCAGCCGAATTCGGTTTCTTCTCCAGCGTCTACGCCACCTCCTTCAGCGATGGCTGCTTCCCGAGGCAGAGGTGTCCCCTCCTTTTTTCGTGACCGTGGACCTCATGGTCGAGGTGGCCGCTACCGTCAGCCATGCATCTTCTGTCATCGCTCAGGTCATGCGGAAGATACATGCTATTCTAAGCATGGTTTTCCTGCATCTGCCCGTGTAGCCGAGCATGTTGTGCCCACACCGCCATCTACTTCAGACCAGCGGTTTGAGGATCTTGTTGCCAGACTACGGGATATCATGCCTCCTGCCACTACTGATTCACCAGGAGGACACTCAGACATCGCGGCTTCATCCTATGCCACCACGTCAGCCACGACAAGCACATCAGGTAGCATATATGCCTTTACATCATGTCACAGTTCTGATGTTTCGGAATGGATCATGGACTCCGATGCGACACATCATCTCTATCGGGACAGAGATAAGTTTACATCCTACAGGGAGGTTTCCCCAGGGAGATCGGTAGTAATAGCCGATGGGACTCATTCCCCCATCATTGGACAGGGGGAGATCAGTTTGACACCCTCCATTCGCCTGCTGAATGTTTTGCATGCTCCTGATTTCTCGATGAACTTACTTTCTATTAGTCAGCTCACAAAGGATTTGCATTGTCGAGCTATATTTGACCCATCATCTCTTATTTTTCAGGACATCTAACGGGCAGGGTGATTGGTTGTGGTTGAGCAGGATGGTCTTTATCGGTTGATTCGCACCTCCTATGCTGGTGTCTCATCTCGTCCAGTGGATCTGCTTCTCCCTTTACCCGGCATCTACGTTTTGGTCATCTTCCTCTTCAGAAGCTACGTCATATCTTGCCCCAGATTTCACCGAAGTCTTCTTTCCAGTGTGAAAATTGTTAGTTGGGAAAGCATCACAGGTCTACTTTCCCTCGTCGTGAGTCTAGGAGCAGTCGCTCCCCTTTTGAGTTATTGCATGTTGACATTTGGGGTCCGAGTCGTGTACCTGATCACCAAGGATACAGATTTTACCTAGTGGTCGTCGATGATTTCTCTAGATTGTCTTGAGTCTTTTTATTGAAAAATAAATCTGAAGCGGGAGATGTAATCAAAAATCTTATCAATGAAATTTGGAATGTTTTTTCCTCTAATGTGAAGATTGTGCGCAGAGATAATGCATTAGAATTTTGCACTCGTGCTCTTCCCATTTCTTCTTGTCTTGTGGCATTATTCATCAAACAACTTCTGCCTACACGTCTCAACAGAACAGTGTTGCAGAGAGAAAACGTCGTCATCTCCTTGATGTGGCTCGGACTTTACTCATTCATAGTTGTGCTCCTCTATCTTTTTGGGGTGATACTGTTCTTATGGCGGGTTATTTGATCAATCGTATGCCATCTTCTGTGTTGGGTGAGAAAGTTCCTCTTTCTGTTGCCTTTCCTAACATGGAATTGTTCTCACTAACTCCTTATATTTTTGGTTCAGTTGCGTTTGTCCATCACCTCACTTCAGGGATTGACAAGCTCTCACCTAGGATGTCAAGTGTGCGTTTCTGGGGTACTCTCGTACTCAAAAGGGCTATCGATGCTATGATCCTGTGAATAACAGATAATATGTCAGTGCTGATGTCACCTTCTTTGAAAATGTCATGTATTTCTCGCCTACAGGTGACAGGATGACTCCTTCCACTACCGATGATGACATTTATTTGCCACCTCCTCCTGTATGTCAGTCTGATCATATACCTATTCCTGTTGTGCCACCACCGTCACCATCATCACCACCACCTCCACCACCGCCAGTACCACCTCTACCGAAATTTTATACTCGTCGTCTGAATCCTGCTCGTGGAGGCCGTCATTCATCCGCCACGCCCTAGGTATGTCTAGGTGATATTAGTAATGATGGGACTGACAATGCACAAGTGCAGGACAATGATGTACTAGTGGATATTGCTGATGATTTGGATGTACCTATTGCCTTAAGAAAATCCAAGCGGACGTGTGCGTTTTATCCACTTGCTTCATAGGTTTCATTTCATTGCCTCACTGGTGATTTCCAGAGATTTGCTTTTGCCCTATCTACCGTGGAGATACCACAGAACTATCAGGATGCCTTGAAATACAACAGTTGGCGGTTAGCCATGGAGGAGGAAATGGTTGCATTGTGATCTCGTGGTACATGGAGCTTGGTTGATGCTCCCCCAGGAGCTTCTGTGGTCAGTTGTAAATAGGTCTTTACAGTCAAATATAATGCGGATGGTAGCCTTGATCGCTATAAAGCAAGACTAGTGGCCCGTGGATTCACTCAGACCTATGGCGTGGATTATATGGACACTTTTTCCCCGGTGGCTCGTCATTCAACTCTACGTGTTCTTCTCTCAGTGGCAGTGGTACGTGATTGGCCCTTATTCTAGCTTGATGTTAAAAATGCCTTTTTATATGGAGATCTGCAGGAAGAAGTCTACATGCAGCAGCCTCCGGGGTTTGCTGCTGAGGGGTAGTGTCATATGGCGTGTAGACTTCACAAGGCCATATATGGTCTTAAACAAAGTCCGCGGGCATGGTTTCAGAAGCTTTTAGATCTCATCCAGAAGCAAGGGTTCATAAGATCAAATGCTGACCATTCTTTGTTTGTCCAGAAGACTCCCAGAGGTATTGTTGTTATTATGGTATATGCTTATGATATACTTGTTACGGGAGATGACATACATGGGATAAAGATGGCAAAAGCATTTTTAGGCCATCAGTTTGTGACGAAGGATCTTCGTACTCTACGATACTTTCTAGGATTGGAGTTTGCAAGAAATACGTAGGGTCTTGTGATGACCCAAAGAAATACATTACAGATATGCTTGTTGAGACAGGTATGATCGGGTGTTGATCCTCTACTACTCCCATGGATCTTAGTATGAATCTATATGGAGATCATACAGAGGAGGTTGACAAAAGAAGATATAGAGAAATGGTGGGAAAACTTCTCTATATTACTATCACCAGACCTGACATTGCTTTTGCAGTTAGTCGAGTGAGTCAGTTCATGGAACAGCCCAGACAGATACACATGGATGCTGTATATATGATACTAAGATATCTAAAATCGTCTCCGAGTGCAGGATTGTTGTTCAGGAAAGAAACAAATCTTTCTATCTCTGCTTGTGCTGATGCGGATTATGCAGGATGTCCTAGAGATCGAAAATCTACCTCAGATTTTGCAGTATTTGTTGGCAGTTCCTTAGTTTCTTGGAAAAGCAAGAAACAGATAGTGGTGGCTAAATCTAGTGCCGAATCAGAGTACAGAGCCTTAGCACAGGCAAGTACGGAGATGATGTGGGTTTGAGCCGTATTAGCATATATGCATATAGATGTACCATTACCCATGGAGTTACAATGTGATAATTAAGCAGCATTATTTATTGCTAATAATCCTGCATTTCATGAAAGGACGAAGCATATTGAGGTAGACTGCCACTATGCCAGGGATATGATTCAGAAGGGGTTGATTTCTACTTCCCATGTTAGTTCTGGAGAGCAGACTGCAGATATTTTTACTAAGCCATTGCTCAGAGGGTCGTTTCAGAAATGTTCTTCCAAGCTGTGCATGATTGAATTCTATGCTCCATCTTGAGGGGAGTGTAGAGATATTTCTAATATTTATGTACTTATGTGTTATGCTTATTTTCATTGTTCCATCTTATGTAATTTACCCATAGGCTTCCTCTATAAGAGAGCGTAGGGTTCCCTGGAATAAACAAGTCCTCTCTTTCATTTCTTCCAACAATAATATATGTTAGTCGCATAATTTTGTTTCGCCAATGCACATAAAGGGAGGTACTGTATATCGACAAGAACTTCACCATGCCAACATTAATGGAGGTTATAATAAGCTTTGCATTGTATATGGATGACAATACGAGTTAGGATTCAAAGTAAATCATCCAAAGAATATTATATATTCTCATGTTCATAGTGAATATGTTGGGAAATATATAAATGTATAATTTTATAAATACACATATATATAATTGTGTTTAGTATTTGTTAGAAAATAGGAATGCGGAAGCGGAATGATAAACAAAACATTAATACAGAAAGATAAACTTGAAGAACAAGATTTAACGTGGAATCCTACTCCCTAAGGAGTGGGATGAAACCACGGGAGAAGCCCTCAAAGGGGCGGATATTGCATTCCTTTTTCTCTCAATGGATACAAGAGGTCGGGGCACCTTATATAGCCTCCACAGAGCCTCCAAGTCCCACCACTGGTAGATGTGGGACTAAACATATGGATGGGTAAATGGATCCTGGAGAGATCCATTTACCGTCCTACAACTCGTATGGCGCATAACCAAATACTCCAACACTCCCCCTCAAGCTGGAGCATGCAATGCTCAGCTTGGACAAAGAGAAAGAAACTCAACTCACAATACATGACACTATAGACAATATCAACTCAACGCGCACAACTGCCACTGCTGTCGACGACTTTGCTTCTCATGCCGTGCAGGTAAGGAGGACAAATGGGATGGAGTGTGAGTCAATTGAATCTCCTCGTCGGAGAGCATGTGCTCTGTACTGTGCCCGTCAGAGTCACTGCAACTGAAATGTGTCTCCTCATCGGAGTACTCCGTCCCACCACTACATGTGGACAACTACTCCATCTCTGAAAGGGCCGAACTGAAAAAGGCCTTGGAAGTGCAATCCCCGTCGGAGTCCACGGTCGCTGGAGAATGGAGTCTGAAAGTCTCCTCGTCGGAGAACTAGGTCTCTCCCATTTGGCAAAGAGAATGGTACTCTACTCTAGAGTACCTATGATACCCCATGAAAACCCTTGCCCACATGGCATAGGGAATGGTCCTCTACTCTGGAGTCCCTATGGCTCACATGAAAGCTCTGGCTAAAACACAAGAACGATGGGGACCATACAAAAGATGGCAAACATCTGCACATCTGAATGAAGATCGCATACTTGTGCGAGTCTGAAACTGAGCTGTAGAGTCTGGACATTTGGCTGGTCTGGAATTTCTGAATCTGGAATAGACCCGTGACTCTACATATACTCCATCCCATACTTGTCGGAAAATGGCATCGACAAAGTTGGGGGAAGAAGATGAAAATTGAGGAGAAAGCAAGAAACCAAATAAGGCGATAATTTTTTCGGTGTTTCTTCTCAATTTTTTCCTGTTATTTTCATCATTTTTTTATAGCCGTCATTTTTTTTCTAATCATTTTTAAGCCGTGTAATTTTTTTCGTTTTTGCAACACAATTTTTTTTGCAAATTGCGTACGGGTTTTTTGTATGTACGCGCCTTTTTCGAAAAACACACCCCCTTTTTTTCATTTCGAACTTATGCGGCCTCCTCTTTTTTTTAAACGTGGGGCCACTCTCAATAAACAGAACCCCCAATTTTTTTAAACTGACTGAGCGCCCCCCCCCCCAACCCCCCCCCCCCCCCCCCCCGTTTTTGCTATACGACTGACACTCTATTTAGGATTCCCTCATGGGAACCCTTTTCTTTGAAACACACCATCGCCGCCCTGTGAACTCAGAGGAGGTCGACCGGGACTGGCCGCCGCCGCCGATGGGAGGGGTCATTCTTGCAGCTGCCACTAGGGCTTCGGTGCCTTGCGCTTGTGGCGCGAGGTCTGGAGGAGTCAGCGGGGCCTTCACGCAGAGCAGCGGGGCCTTCAGATGCTCGAGCACCATCGCTCGGGACCTTCAGAATTCGGGTCTCCTCCTGAAGCTCTTCTCATCCCCTACTCGCCGGTGCAGCCTGGAGTTGAGGGAGAAGGGAGGCGCCGCCAGGGGCTCTTGCCGTTGTTGGCGACGCCGCTGGAGACTAAAGAGAGAAGTTCCACCTCCTAGGGGAGTCCCGTGCGCAGGGGGGTGCGCGTTGGGGCTCGCATGGGCCTGGGCTTCGAGGCGGTAGCCTGATGCATTAACTTTGTGTACGCCGCCTGGGATCTGGAAGAGGGCGCTGGGGGTTGCGCAACATGAATAACTTTGGGGCGCTAGGGGGAGTTGACACTGAGCGATTCGATGCGTGTGTTGCCTGGGATCTGGCCTGGGGCCTGGATACGCGAGGGGAGGCTGTTGCGTGGAGATGGAGGCCGTGATTGAATGGTACGCTGCCTTTGGGGCACCATACGCATCTGGTTGGAGAGCAGGATGGCCTTTGCCACCAGGAGCGAGATGGCTAGGGCTTGCGGGATCCCCATCATATGGGAGAGTCGACGACGAGTTGTGGGCTGACCGGATAAACCAAGGGAGGGGCTCTGGAGCGTGCCGCCTGCGGCTGAAGATGAACAGAGATTGTTGTTCCTGATTGGAACCCTAGAACTTGGATGATCACCGGAGGCTTGAAGAATCAAACCCAACAAAAATTAGGGTTTCTTTGAAAAAAAACCTTAGAACCTCTCGAACAAGAACTATCATGAACAATACATGAATAATTTTTAAGAACAATTGAGTCTCGGATAAAAACAATGAATCTTGAAATCCTCGAGAATCCAACCCGCCCTGATACCATGTTAGAAAATAGGAATGCGGAAGCGGAATAATAAACAAAACATAGAAATAGAAAGATAAACTTGAAGAACAAGATTTAACGTGGAACCCTACTCCCTAAGTAGCGGGATGAAACCATGAGATAAGCCCTCGAAGGGGTGGATATTGCATTCCTTTTTCTCTCAATGGATACAGGAGGTCTGGGGCATCTTATATAGCCTCCACAAAACCTCCAAGTTCCACCACTGGTAGATGTGGGAGTAAACATATGGATGGGGTAAATGGATACTGGAGAGATCCATTTACCCTCTTTCAACTCATATGGCGCATAACCAAATACTCCAACAGTATTTCATGTATATTTTCCTATATAAATCGTGACTTACGCCTCTCCTCATCAAGGAAAAACCGTCTCGATGTGCCTCAGATTTTTTAAAATCATGGTTGTAACGACAAGGGATAGACACCTCAAAATCATATGGATTGCATCCATATGTGCCTGTCTAGGCTGCTTTATGAATTGACTTACTCTGATACTATAAAGGATATATCTGGCCCGATGATGGTTACTGTTGGAGTATTTATTATATGCATCACATGTATGGGAGATGAGTAAATGGATCTCTCCAGGATCCATTTACCCCATCCATGAGTTTAATCCCACATCTACCAGTGGTGGGACTTGGAGGATCTATGGAGACTATATAAGGAGCCCCAGAACTCCTGTATCCATTGAGAAAAAGCAATGAAGCATATACCCCTTTGAGGGCTTCTCCCGTGGTTTCATCCCGCTCCTTAGGGAGTAGGGTTCCACATAAAAAATCCTTGTGTTCTTAAATTTCTTTATCTTTATTTCTGATTCTGCTTCCGCTTCCTATTTTCTAACATAGTATTAGAGCGGGTCGTTCTTGGTTGATTTTGAAGAAATATTTTTGAAGATTTATTTTGTTTATGGTTTTTGGAAATTCCATTTTGACGTTATGAATATTTGTGTATTTGGGATTTGCTCAAGATCATGTTCTTGGATTTCCTTTGAACCCCTAAGCATTTTACATCCCCTTTACGTGCATCGCAGAAGCAGTCCAATGGCAGCATGATTCCAGATCCTCCAAGTTCCACGTGAAGCCCTTTGGGTGGAGCCACTCCAGATCTTAGACTAATTCAATCATTTCCATAGGGTGCTTACGACCATTGGAAACATCTGCATCTGCACCATCGCGATTGGAATCGTGTTCTTGTTCATTGTCACTTGATCATTGGAGGCATCGCAATCCATCTCCATCAAGCAGCTGCAGTGGCTATGCTCCCTCCATTGCGAACTCCAGGCGGCAATGGCCGCACCGCCATCTGGTCCAGGCGGTGGATCCGCAGGCAGGCGATGACTCTTCTCCCTCCGGCGACACCCTTCTCCAAGAAACCCTGGTATCTTGTCGAGCCAGGTGGTGACTCTGCATCGATTCCAGGCGGCGGCGCCCGCATCGTGCCCGCCTCTCTGAGCGCCTGCCCCCTCCACGAATCTTCTATCTTTGCATCCAAGCATCTGAAGCCAACTCCACGCGGCACCCCATCCTCCCCATGCCGCTATTCCCCTGCGACGGTGCAGGAGCCCTCCAGCAGCACCCCTAGTCGAAGCCGAACCGCCTGCTTCTTCCAGTCCATGGCGGCGCATGAAATGTCTCCCCCTAGGGGCGCTTCGCCACGCGCTCAGGCAGAGCCATCTCCAACAGGAAAGCGGCGCGGGCCTTCGACCACTTCCTCTTCTTCGAACCTCTTTTTGCATCTCCAGGAGGGAGCTCCTCCATCGCACATCCACAGAAAGCCCCTATCGTGGCAACGCATGAGATAAGGAGGGTTCCCTTCGGGGAACCCTAAGGGTCTGCGGCATTTTAAAAAAAGGGATAATTACACCCATAACCCTGAGTAATTTCGCAATATCATTCATAACCCTGCATAATCGCAAGTTACATGGGAAATCCCGAGTAATGTTTAACTCTTACACGGTATAACCCTGTGTTATGTTCAGTTTGGTATAACCGTTAAATGTGACGGTTTCGGTTAAAAAGACAAATCTGCCCTTTATGTTGAATTTTATTTATAAAACATGCCATTATTCCCCTCTTACTCCCCTGCACGTCGGCGACGACCACCCAGCCTCGCCCTTCCGATCGAAGCTGCAACCCCCCTCCCCCCCCTCTTGTACCGAGCTTCCCCCGAGCTCTGCGATGTCGTCTGTTCGGCCGAAACCTCCGATAGCCCCCACCTGCAGGCCTCCTGCGTGAAGTCACGGTGCATGCGGCTGGTTACATGTATTTCTTGATCACGAGGCATTACTGCGTGAAGTCAAACACATGGATCGGCAGCTAGATTGAGAATTTCGAGGAACGGAGCATATGGACGGGATACGTATACTCGATGTACTGGGCCATCGTAACGCTCTCAACGACTGGATACGGAGACCTTCACGCGTGGAATACTGGGGAGAAGCTGTTCAACATAATCTACATGCTCTTCAACATCGGCCTCATCGCGTACATCATTGGCAACATGACCAACCTCATTGTTCATGCATCAATCCATACCTTCCTAATGGTAGAAATTCTCAATAACAATGCCAAAAGCTCACATGATATTGCTGGTATAATACCAATGTTATCATCACAGAGGGATACGATCAACGAGGCTTCACATTTCGCCAGCACAAATCGTCTTCCTGAGAGCCTAAGAGAGCAGATGCTGTCGCATCTTCGGCTCAAATTCAAAACCATGGAATTGCAGCAGGAGGAAGTGATAGCAGATCTCCCAAAGGCAATAAGATCGAGCATCGCGCAACATCTCTTCCAGAAGACCCTAGAAAGCGCATACCTCGTCAAAGGAGTTTCCGAGGACCTTATTCTCCACTTGGTAATCAAGCACCTTAACTCACTACTGCTTAATTACAAGACAGAAGTGTCATCTGCGAAATACAAAACTTTTACCTGCAGGTTCCAGAAATAAAGGCAGAGTACTTCCCACCAAAAGTTGATGTTATTATGAAGAATGAAATCCCCACAGACTTCTACATAGTCGTTTCTGGCGCTTTGGTGAAGTAATAGGCGGTACTTTGACAATGGTATGATCGCTCCGTCGATGGCTCCTAGGCACGATAATGCTTGGCTCGATCCGCAGAAGGGCATGGTCGCTTCGAGACGAAGGTCCCATGACGCCTTTACAAGAACCGGAAAGGTTGTCGATGGTCGTAGCAGAATGGAGACATTAATGAATGACACTCCGTCTCTTGTTCAGAGCAATCAAATGTAGATCTAAGATGCCATCGAAGCTTCACTCCAAGTACCTGAAAAAGAATCACAAGTGCAACTGCTACGGGAAAGGACTGGGAACATATGAGCCTACCTCCGCCGTGCCATTGAATCAGAAATCACGGAAGAACCCACGTCCCCGCCAGCTTCCACCATCACCTCCCTCCCCGTCGCCAGCCTCCAGCACGACAACCCAAAACCCAACCCCCCGCCTTCCCTGCCAGCTTCCACCACCTCCTCATGCACGAAGCCCCTTCCCCCATGCCTCCAACCTCCAGCACGACAACCCAACCCCTAACTTCCCTGCCAGCTTCCACCACCTCCTGCAAACCCTTTGCCTCCCCTCCCACCACCAGCACCCCGCACCCCCCCTCCCCCGCTGTTAGCCTCCAGCACGACAACCCAAAACCCAACCCCTGCCTTCCCCGCCAGCTTCCACCACCAACTCCTGCACGAGGCCCCCCTCCCCGCACCGACCTGCAATGAAAGCCCACTCCACCTATTTTTTTATTATTTCCTAACCGTTGGATTGAGGGTGAGTTAGATTAACTCATTCATATGGTTGAGTTAACCTATTAAACTAACAGAGGGTTATGGGCGTGAGACAGAGTAACTATCCAAGGTTTCCCATGTAATTCGCGATTATGCAGAGTTATGAATGATATTGCAAAATTACTCAGGGTTATGGGTGTAATTGTCCCTAAAAAAATAAGAAGAAAAGAAAAGTATAAAAGGAGGGAACCTTAGCGGCGGCACGATAGATGGGATTCAGGGAACCCTAATGCCTCGTTTTAAAAAAAAGTGTATGACGCAAGTGAAAGTAGGGCTTCTTTATAAAAAAAGAGGCGCATAAAAGAAAAAGCCGTATACAAAAGATTGAGAAAAAAAGGGGAGGAATTGAGTTTAAAAAAAGGAGATTGGCATTAAAAAAAATGATGAGAAAATAAAAGAAAAAAATGATGATGCCGTAAAAAAATGTGATACGGCTTATTGGTATTATGTTTCCCCATTATCTTGTCTTCTCCCAACTTGGTCGACGATTGTCATTCCGACCAGTATGGGAGAAAGGGGGAGTATTGTGTAGAGTCACATGTCTATTCAGATGTTTTAAATGTCAGATCTTCATATTCCTAGCCAGTTCAGATTTTCCAGACTCTATAGCAGATTTCAAACTCGACGATCAGATGTTTTTTGAGTCTCCGGTTTCAGACATGCACGAGTATGCGGTCTTCTTTTCAGATGTACACATGTTTGCCATCTTTTGTGTGGTCCCCATCATTCTTGTTTTGTCGGCCAGAGTTTTCATGTGAGCCATAGGGACTCTAGAGTAAAGGACTATTCCCTATGCCATGTTGGCAAGGGTTTTCATGTGGTATCATAGGTACTCCAGAGTAGAGTACCATTCTCTGTGCCAAATGGGAGAGACCCAGTTCCCCGACAAGGATACTTCTTTCAGACTCCATTCTTCAGCGACCATGGACTCCGACGAGGATAGCACTTCCACAACCTTTTTCAGTTCGGCCCTTTTCAGAGATGGGGCAGTTGTCCACATGTTGTGACGGGCCAGAGTACTCCGACGAGGAGACTCATTTTCAGTTGCAGTGACTCTGACAGGCGCAATACAGAGCACATGCTCTCTGACGAGGAGATTCAGTTGACTCACACTCCGGCCTGTTCGTCCTCCTCACCTGCACGGCATTAGAAGCAACGTCCTTGATAGCAGCAATTGTAAGCGTTGAGTTTATATTGTCCGTAGTGTCCTGTAGCGTGAGTTGAGTTTCTTTCTGTTTGTCCAAGCTGAGCATTACATGCTCCAGCTTGAGGGGGAGTGTTGGAGTATTTGTTATATGTGTCACATGTATGGGAGATGGGTAAATGGATCTCTCCAGGATCCATTTACCCCATCCATGAGTTTAGTCCCACATCTACCAGTGGTGGGACTTGGAGGCTCTATGGAGGCTATATAAGGAGCCCTAGGCCTCCTGTATCCATTGAGAAAAAGCAATGAAGCATATGCCCCTTTGAGGGCATCTCCTGTAGTTTCATCCCGCTCCATAGGGAGTAGGGTTCCACGTAAAAAATCCTTGTGTTCTTACATTTCTTTATCTTTATTTCTGATTCCGCTTCCGCTTCTTATTTTCTAACAGTTACATATAGTAGCTTCTCAACGGGCTTCATGTTCGTCCTCTTGTCTACCTCATCAGTGTCATCATCATATAACTTCATGCTTGGGTTCATGGGAGTTGTGGCAGACTTGCAATCTGCCATGCCCGTCTCAGAGAGATCTTTAATGCACTTCCTATGGGTTATCATAAGACCTCGCTAGTTCCTGACAAACTCCAGTCCAAGGAAATAACGTAGACTGCTAAGGTCCTTGATTACAAATTACTGACCAAGGAAATCCTTAGCTGCTTGAATTCCCTACACATCATCCCGTGTAACAATGATAACATCAACATAAACCAATCTAGCAACTATACCTCTCTGAGACCTCTGAATAAAAAGTGAATGATCTTTTGTCGATTTCACAAATCCCTGTTGCTTTATCAAATCCGAGAGCTTCTGAAACCATGCTCTTGGACTCTGCTTAAGGCCGTAGATAGCTTTATGAATTCTGCAAACCTTCTGACACTCCTCAGCAGCGAATCCATGTGACTATTGTATGTAGACTTCCTCATTTAAGTCAACATAGAGAAACACATTCTTCACATCAAGTTGATATAGGGTCGGTCCCATGTCACTGCAACAAAGAGAAGTACGGAAAACAGAGGGAGAGCACAATAAGATACTTTATTCAAGCGGTTTAGGGGTCCTTTTATAGGATGGGACCCTAGAGAGCTCAAAAACTGGGAAAATGCATAAGTACCCCTGGAGGGGTTACAATGAAATAGAAACGTAAATACATCACTAACACTCCCAACAAGTTGGAGCATATCTGTCGATCATGCCCAACTTGGAAGCTATCCACGAGAGGCGCTTCTTAGGTAAAGCCTTCATGAATACATCTGCAAGCTGAAAATCCGTCGTGATGTGTGGTGTGATAATCTTTCCTCCTCATAAGACATCATGAACAAAATGGCAACCGATCTCTATATGCTTAGTTTGCTCATGAAACACAGGATTTGTTGCAATATAAGTAGTTGATTTGTTGTTACAGTATAGTGGAATAGGAGTGCTGACAACAATACCAACTTCCTGCATGAATGTCAATGGCCAAGTGATCTCATAGGTAGCCTGATCCATCGCCCTGTATTCTGCCTCTGCGTTGGATCTGAATACTACAGTCTGCTTCTTGTTCCTCCAAGTAACAAGATTTCCTCCAACCATCATAGCATATCCTGTAGTGGAGCGACGATCCTTAGGTGAACTCGCATAGTCAGCATCAGCATAAGCAATATCATCAGTGCAACCATTTGTCCAATAGAAGAGGCCATATCCTGGTGATTCCTTCAAGTAGCACAGGATCTGAAGAACATCTTGGTAATGATTGTAACACAACTGCTCCACGTGTTGGCTAGCTCTATTCACAACGTAGAAAGTATCATGCATAGTGAAGTAAGGTAAAGGAGTTTGCCAACCAGGATCTTGTATCGTGTAGTATCTTCGAAGACAGGATCAATGGAAGTAGAGTGTTTCCTCGGATTTACAGGATTACAAGACGGCTCGCATCCAAGTAATCCAACTTCAGTCAGGATGTCCAGGCAATACTTCCTCTGTGAGAGATGGAGTCCCTCTGTAGTGCGTAATACTTCTATGTCAAGAAAATAGCGAAGTTGACCAAGGTCCTTGGTAACAAATATCTTCTGAAGGAAAGCCTTGGTCTCTAGTACGATGTCATTATCATCACCTGTGACAAGTCATCAACATTAACAACAAGTATGATAATACCAGTTGCTCATCTTCTGACAAATAAATAGTAGTCAGAGGTTGTTCTCTGGAAGCCAGGAATGTTGATTTCAGTAGTAAGTCTATCGAACCATGCTCTCGAGCTCTGCTTTAGACCATGGATTGCCTAATGAAGTCAACATATATATTCCCCCTCGATTTTGTAACTAGGAGGCTACATCATGTAAAATTCCTCCTCGAGATCTCTGTACAGGGAAGTAATGAACCATCAATTCGTTAAGTCAATATGTTTTCGTTGTAATACGAGCAATGCCAATCTATCAGAATCGAGCAATGTGATCTCTGTGAAGAGTGGCTCAGTTATATTTATACCTGGATAAGTCCAGGGTCGAACACAATGACACGAGCTAATCAGATTATTTAGTTATGGTTTAAATACCTTGATTAAGCTGCTCAATGGAATCTCGGTCAATAGTGGAAAAACAATATGCAATAATGAATTTTACGATCTTTTATGCTAGTCAAATATGTCAATATGTAACAAAATGCAATGTAATGGAAATAAGGATGCACAATCAGAAATATAATAAATACTCATGAATTAGATGCTCAAGTAATTTAACTTAGTCCATCAGATCAATCAATCCAAGGAAATGCAAATAATTGGATGCTCTCTAATTTAATTTGTTAAATTAATTCGTAAGCATCTTAGTCCCTGAGCACACTCCTCAATATTCCTATTTAATCAAAAGAGCATATAGTTTGTGGTTACTTTACAACTCAATCAAATAGGAATTATAATGACTAAGATTAATTTACTTTAGATTAAAAATCCTCTTTATAACTTAGATTGACTTTCAAGCAAGTTAACCATCATAAAAGAGACAAGGACAACGTTCTGTAAATAAATGATTCAATTTTCTCCAATTCAGACCATACAGAACAACATATGAGCGAACATAAAAATATGAATCCAATGAGATCGAAATCATAGAATTCGAAATTCAATTGCTCAAGATATTCGATTATCAATTCAGGTGTTTTTTTCAAAGAAAATATAATTTAAACTTAACAAAACATCATAAACAAGTCCTTAATGGACTAAAATGAAAATACACAAAGCCGGCGGGCTTTTCTTGAAGTTTACCCCATGAGGGGGTACTGTTGGAATAAGGAGCTGATGGGTGTCAGATGCAAAATCTCTAGGAGGACACGTGCGGGGCTCGTGCAATTCTAGGCTTGGAGCGGCATTGAGGTTCGAGCCACGTTGGCGATCCGGGCTCTTTTCGGATCAGGTTCGAACTTATCCTAGCCTACATGTATGGAGATGCGACTCGGGGAAGCTCTGAACCATCAGATCAAGGGGATCTAACGATACATGTATGTTGAGGGGTTCCTCCCTCCTCTGTGCACGGTGGTTACTAGCGGGTCTCCGGCAACTCCTCTCCTTCTCCCTCTTCGTCACGGCTCGCTGATAGTAGAGGAAGCACGTTGAAGTCTTGGAGAAGGAGTGAGATCTACGGTGTTGTGATGAAATTCGGTGAAGGCTCGTCGGAGCTGGAGGCTGAGAATATGAGATCAGCGCTTCTTCGAATTTCCGACCAATCAAGAGCTTCTTGCTGTCTACAGAATTAGGAACTATAGCCGAAGCAAGTGAAATGAATATGGGGGTGAAATGGGGGCTCGGATGAAGGGGAAAGAACGAAGCCCTAATGAGTTCATCTCCTTTGCGAGGAGATGAAAAGGGTCGATCGGTGAGAGGTCATGGAGGAAGAAAGGGATAAGCGAAGTGGTACGTTAAGATGGCTGAAGTGAGGGCGATGGTGTGGAGGTGTTTAGATGTGTATGAGGGTGAGTGTGTAGGTGGAATAAATTTAGAGAAACACAAAGGGGGTGATACTGGGGTGTACCTGGAGATCAGAGAAGAAACTCGGAGGCGATTGGGAAGCCTGGGATCGAAGCTTGGAAGCTTCTAGTCCTCGCTCGACACATCGGCAAGGCGTGGAGTTTGAGTAGCTCTGGAAGACAGGCTGCGACGAAGGACTGCACCTTTGGATCTTATAGGAGACAATACTTGGTCTTCACTCAGCCTAACTGCCACTCTCTTTCACCAAAGGAAGCAAGGGGGCTTGGAGTTGTCTCGCACAAGGGTGGATAGGGGAGAGCGGTTGACTGGAGAGGATTTTTGTTCGGAAGAGGGGAGGTTGCAGGTGGTTGCCGGAGGTAGTTTCAACCACCTCCAGATGGTTCACGTGAAGGAGAAGAGGGGTTTTGGATAACTGGTGTGGGTCAGGTTTGAACGGAGAGCATAATGGTGCTAGAGACAAGGAGAGAGGACACACGAGGTGGTCAAAGAATTAGGAGGAAGTTGCCCCAACGAAGGGTCGCAACCCTTCGTAAGGGCAATTGCAGAAGTTAGGGGACGATTCTGCTGCCGTATGATCTACTGATCATGCGGTTGAGAAGAGGGTGCTTACGGACAGAAGTGATGCACCTGGTCAAGATGATCAAGTGGCTAGGAACGAGGTGGACTAGAGTGATTAGGGACCGTCTGATCTAAAGATCAGACAGCCTACAATTGAGGCGGAATTTAAAGAAGAGGCGGCTACGTGTCAGCTGAAGATTGAGCCACGTGGCGCAATCAGAAAATTAGAAAGTGAAGAAAAGAATGTAAAATCAATAAAAAATAATTAAAGGCTTCAAATTTAAAGTGTTCGACATAAAAGTTATAGATCTTTTCAGGATCTACAATTTTCACGTAGAACCCGAAGTCATAATACATCATATACACATATGTAATATTTTTGTAATTATTTTTAAGGATTAAAAATATTTCTTTTATTTCTTTTATTATTTTTTGGTATTTTTATATAATGAATAATATACAATATATTATATGCAATATTGTCATTTTTATGGGATTTTAATATTGTAAAACACAGAAATAAAGAGCACAATAATTGAATTATTTATGTCCATTTAATTAACTATTTTCACAAGGTTAATTGTCAATTTGATTTAATTATTAATGAATCTTTTTGAATTGTTTAAGAAGGAGGGATAACAAATACAAAATATGATGATAAATCACGGATTTATTAGAAAGCATTCTTCTCATCAACTGAAAGATAGGTTAGCCCTTGTTTGCTACCACTGAAAGAATAGTCCGTATAGAGCCCATCCATGCAATAAGAGAAAATATCTCGATGTAGTCAACCCCGTATGTCTGCGTAAATCCTTTAGCCACAAGCCTTGCTTTTAATTTGTTAATGGACCTGTCTGGCGACTGCATAGTTGTGAAGATCTATATGCATGCCACAGGTCTAGTCCCCTTGGGACACTGCAAGATCTCATGTCCCTCTAGAAGTGAGAGCGTCCATCTCCTCATTCATTGTCTGTTGCCATCCAAAATCCTACAAAGCACTATGATGGTCTCTAGGAACAGAAATGGTCACGAGAGCATTTGCATATCTTCTGTCTGTGGATGATAAGCTAGCAGTAGAAGTGAAATGAGATATGGGATGAATAGTACATGGCCTCTTAGTTCTACGCCGAGCGATGGGTAGCTCCTGAGGATCATCCGGAACATTAGTGGTGGGAGCATTTGAAGATGACATATCATCCTGTAACAAAAGGACAAGTAATGGGACAGGTGGTGGTGTAGATGTATGCTTGCGCTTATACACATTGTGTGGAGGAGAGAGGTCCAAAGGAATATCTGTGACATATTGAGTAAAGAAGGTAGTTTGTTCAAAAAATATTACATCTGTAGAGATATAATACCGATGCCCAGCAGGATCATAGCACATGTAGCCTTTTTGTATATGTGAATAGCCAAGAAAGACACATTTAATCGCCGAGGAGACAATTTGTTAGTAGTGAGAAAATTATGGACAAAATCTATACATTTAAAGATTCTCAGACGTAGAAGAAAGGGTGACTCAGTTGGACATAGTAATGAAAAAGGGTAGAGTCATTCAGAGATGCAGAGGGGACCTTGTTGATAAGATGGACGACAATAAGTACTGCATCTCCCCATTAAGTTTTAGGAACTTTCATCTGAGTGAGAAGGGAACGAGCAATGGTTAGAAGATGCCTGAGTTTCCTTTCCTTTACCCCATTTTGCTGGGAGGTATGGACATGAGATTTGATGGGTTGTACCTTGGGATGCAAAGAAGGTTGTCAAATCATGTTGAGTGAATTCTAAGGCATTATCAGAATGAAATATTTGAACACAAGTGGAGACATATTTTTGATATAATGAAAGAAATTCGTAACAATATTATTGATCTCCGAACGTCGTTTTAATAAATAGACCCAAGAGGATCGACTATAATCATCAACAAAAACTGCAATACTTATATCCCCTCAGAGTTCGGACCATACATGGTCCTCATATGCCGCAATGGACTAAAGAAGAAGGTACTTCACGATGAGGCTTAGTATGTGTAGGAAAAGATGCTCCATGATATTTCTCGAATTGACATGCCTCACACTCAAAAAGGCTTGCGCTTAGAGAGTTTAAGGAACATCATGGAGATGGTTTTGGCAGAAGGATGACCAAGACAAAGGTGCCAGAGGAGAGGATCTTCAGAGATAGATGCCACGCCTGTAAAACTAGAATCAGATGGGATGTCGAGGTAATAGAGGCTGTTCCTCTCATGCCCCCTACCAAAAATCTGTTTCATCCGGATGTCCTGAAAATAGCAATAGAACTCATCAAAAATAACCCTATAGATAAGCTCGGTACATAACTTCTGAACAGATAATAAACTGAGTGGGAAAGCATGAGCACAATGGACTCCATTTACTCAGAGTTTGGAGGAAAACTCCATAGTGCCAACAACTGTAACAAGTGATTGAGCCCCGTTGGCAACCCGAATAGTCTTCACAGAGGAAGACGATTGTGAGAAGGTAACATACTACCTTCTCTCGTCAGATGTGTAGATCCTTCTGAATCAATAATCCAAGAAGGGTTGGAGGCAGAGACAGAGTTACCTATTATACTTGAAGTGCTAGCCAACTAGCAATGGGAGCATAAGTAGTATTGTCACTGATGGAGGAGTTTTGAAGTAGCTGCCTCAGACAAGCATATTCAGAAGCTGTAAAGAGTATCTGCGAGTCACTAGAAGGATCATTGTGTGTGAGCTCAGCAATATCATAGCATGCCTCATATGAAGCTGACTCATAGGCATTGCTGGCATTTGGATGTATGCCAAATTTTGCCCAGTAATGTTCAGATGGATGATTCCAACTTCTACAGTCTATGCACACCGGATAATGAGAAGTAGTAGGATCACGTCCACGGCCAAAGTCACGGTCACAGCCTGACTCGCGACCACGACTACGACCAAAGTCACGACCTCATCCTCCCTAGTAGCTCTGTTGTCCTCTGTTTCCAGACGATGCATAGTGAATCATAGTCTCTGCAGATGGAATGGTGGGAGGACGCCCAATAGGTGACTCAAGCTCCTGAAGACGATCAAAGATGGCCTTAGTCGTGGGTAGTATACCAGTTGTCAGAAATTGGTCCTCCACAAGATTGTGTCGTGGATGCAGTACAAAAAGAAACTGATAGACTTGCCATTCATCACATTCTCCTATCTGCTTATCATAACAAGTTGGCTGAAAAATGAGAAGCTCCTCAAACAGTCTCGTGACAAGCCTGTAGTACTCATCAAGACTGGAATCTCCATGAGTAGCAGACCATATACGCATATATATATCCGAGAGCTGGGACTTAGTTGTCTTCTTGGACCAAGTATGCTCAAGACTCTCCCGCGTCGCCTTTGCAGTTTCCTTGTAGAGGAGATTTGATGCAATATTTGGATCAATGTTGGTGGTCATCCAAGTAATAACCTGGCAGTTGTCAACATACCATGTATCATAGTCCTTATCCATCTTCTTGGGTGGATCCTTCGTAAGAACATAGTTCTTGCATTGTTTGATAGAAGTGCCTAGTACCACCAATGAACACTTTGAAGGATCGAGACAACATCACATAGTTCTCAGAGCCTTTCAATTTGATAGAAGTGCCTTGTACCGTCGCAGAAAAAGTCGGGTACACGGACTTGATTTCGGTACATGTCATGGTGATTGCGCAAGTCAAGAAAAAGTGACCTAGAAAATATCTGTTATCTTAATCACGCATAAAGGTGAACTATATCACTGTTTCAGACCTTTGTTGGGTCTCTACGGTAGTAGAATGGGGCTAGGATGCTACAGATTTGCCTGGCAGATGAACCATTCGCATAATATTCAAAAGCTCCTAGTGGAAAAACTAAGTTGCCGCAGGTTCTTTGAAGGGTGCAAAACCCCGGGAGGAGGATCGAAGCCTCCTAGCAAGATGTACAGCAACATCGTCGGTGCTTAGGAGGAGCAAGAAGCTCCTTACCGCGGAGCACGACCTCCTTGCTGGAAGTTTTAGGGTTGTTGGCAGCAGATAATCCCCCTGGCTCGAGAACGGTTTTGGCGTCGAGCTAATGCATTGTTGTTGCCTTGGAGGAGCAAGAAGCTCTTTGCGGCTCCACAGGACCTCCTTGTTGGAGGTTCTACGGCCTCTGGTGGTAAATCATGCCCATGGCAGGGACTCGGGAACCCTCTCACGGCGAGCTAGGATGCTGCCGATGTTATAGCACACGTATGGGCACCCTTGGCGGAGGACTTAGGCTCTTGGCGGAGGCTCTAGAGAACCTCTAGGTCGTATACCCTTCCACGTGGCCCGAAGGCTGGAAGGAGAGGGGCCCACGCAAGGTTTCCTTTGCGAAGAAGCGACGAGAGGCTGGTTGCGGCGGTAGGATCTTGGTCAAAACACCGGTCTAGGATCGTTGCTCTAATACAATGTGGAAACAGAGGGAGAACACAATGAGATACTTTATTCGAGAGGTCTAGGGGTCCTTATATAGGACAGAACCCTAGAGAGCTCAACAATCGGGAAAATATATAAATACCCCTAGAGGGGTTACAATGAAAAAGAAATGTAAACACATCACTAATAAGAAGGTCCTGCAGTGTAGAATGCCGAGTCACTGGAGATAAAATATCCCGATAGTCCATCCCATATATTTGGGTAAATTCACGAGCCACAAGCCTCACCTTGAAGCGATCTATGTTGCCATTTCCTCGATGCTTTACCGTGAAATCCCAATTGCATCCCACAAAAGATTATGTTATAGGAGTTGTAACAATGCTCCACATGCCACGTGACTGTAACACAACCATCTCCTCCTCCGTGGCAAGATGCCACTGACTGTCTTGTATCGCCTCCTGATATGTGATATATCTGTGGTATCTCCACAGCTGATAGTCCCATGACAAATCTCTTGCAATCCTCAAAGAGTCGCCCCAAAGAAACATGGGCTGCAAGAGGATAGGTAGCATAAGTACGTCCTCACTTCCACGGAGCTATAGGCACATGAAGATTACATGCCTCCTTCTCAACCTGTAAATCACCCTCCTGAGGGGGCACTTGCTCATCTTGTAAATAAGCTTGATGCATGAACAAATCACTAGTGCCATTAGTAGCAATAATGCGCTCAATACATACCTGGGATGTGTTGGATGATGGGGAAGGTCCATGAGCAGGTGCGACCGTGTGAGGCTTGCGGACATAGAAGCATAGCAATAGTTGGTCGAGGTACTGGGTGGTGGTGTAGGGGTAGCCACATGAGCATGCGGGAGTGGTAGTAGAGGTGGTGGTGCCATAGGAGGAGGAGGAGGAGGCATATATACCTCCTCTCCAAAGTCAAATGCAGTCTACCCGTCACATGTAGGAGAGAAATACATGACATACTCAAAGAAGGTGACATCATCACTAATATAATACTTTTGTTGAACTAGATCGAAGCAGCGATACTGTTGAGATATTTGTCTCTCTGAGGTTTATTTATATTTCATATTTATCTTGTCTTCTTTTTATGTAATTTTCCCATATAGCTTTTCTCCTATATAAGAGAGCTCTAGGGCTTTGTGTAATAAACAATTCTATTTTTCCTTTCCACATGGTATTAGAGCTACAGTCCTAGGTCATTGTGAATGGAGGCGAAGAATCCATGTAGCCGACTCTACTTAATTGTGGGAAAAGGCTTTGTTGTTGTTGTTGTTGTGGTCATTTGCAAAGAAGATCAGCTGATGCACCAGTTAGGAGATGCGAGTGTTGGGATGTTGAGCCGGCTAAGAGAGGGCGGGGAAGGCCCAAGAAGTGTTGGAAAGAGACCATACGAAGGGATCATTGTTTTGTGGATATAAGCCCGAGATTGACCCAAGATAGATCTGAATGGAGGCGAAGAATCCATGTAGCCGACCCTCCTTAATTGTGGGAAAAGGCTTTGTTGTTGTTGTATATTTATTTTTACTTATGTTATTTATCTTATGACTTTACATATTCGTTACAAGAAAACATCAACTAAAATTTATGTCAATATTAAACCTACTCCGCTAACTGTATAATTATGTTATTTTAATAAGATTTTCTTGCAGTATAATTGTAGTAATTCGGTATTCCTTTATGCTTCAATGGTTGTTGCTATATGCAATAGTCTTATATGAACTTATTCCATTCATAGCATAAGTACATAGCATTTATTTTTTCCGCAAAAAATATAAACTAAATTTTTTCATAACATAATTTTTTTTTCATTTTTTAATGTTTAAAATGAAATAGTAAAACTTGGTATTTTTTAAATCATATCAACTCGATTTTTGTTTCGCCGCGAAGCGTGAGGTACATCCTAGTGTATCGTATTACAAAGTGCATGAGGGGGTCTATTCCCTATTTATTAGCTTATCTATAAAGCCTTTTTTATTCTTTTGAAGAAACTTCTTATAATGCGAGGAGAGATGGCAATTCATACGTTGCATCGGATCAATCAAATTAAGGGGCCATAATGGCTCCTCTATACCGATTTTTCTCCTCTACGAATGGTCGGAAAAGACCAAATTAATGATGACAGCAGTTAAAAAATATGATGCAGCTCATTAAATATTTTTCTTGGATGCATCCATGAAGTAGGCGAGTTCACTTAACATGGGAAACGAGTAGGTCTGGTTCTTTGCTAATTTCTTTTGATTGCATGTATTCTCTGCTATTGTCGCCTACTTAAGTTTCCTTTTTATATTTGCAATTCTAAATATTTTACACCTTTGTTCTCTCTTTTGTTCAGTTTTACAAGAATTTATGCAGTAAATTAGATGACATAATCTGGAAGCCACCCCTCGAGAAAAGCAGCAAATCTCTCGTCACCAAGATCTCCAGGCACTGAGGCATCTTTTCCGCCTCAAGTTGCTGCAGTTACTGATTCGAGGTTAGGCAAATTTACTTGATGAATGAAGGACTCCTGAAATTCGATATGTTGTCTTACTAATGAATATTTATTGATGAGCTCTTGCCGGTTCTGTGTGCTAATGTTAATCGAGTGAATGGCTTTTTACCAATCTCCACGATCAGAGTCCTTTGAATTGGTGCCCTCTATCAGGAAGATACTCAAAGCTTGTTGTACAAGATCAGGATCTTGTGAGTGGTGCTCTTCTATTGGAAGATGTTTAAGTCTTAGAGTGTTGTTAAATGTTAGTGTTTGTACATTTACATAGTGAAAATCCGAGCTTCCTTATGCAGCTTGATAAGCAACAATGTAAATAGTGAATATCAAAAGTGAACAATGAGAAAGAAATGCTTCGGATATCATATAATTCATATTGGATTTGTAATCAGGGGTTTGTATATGCTTGATATTCAATTTGTCTCAAGGATAGCATGTGGCTTCTTGGTAGTCAATGAATCATCCTTTTCTGTCTAGATTGTTTTCCAAATTCTCGTCCAGTGCACTCATTCTTGTTCATTACCCCTTTCTTCAAGTGGTTATCTCCTTCCTCTTGTTCTTGGAATTTAACTTCGCAAGCAGTAGTTATGCACTAATTTGGTGCCTTTTATCTGACTGCTACCTTCAGCTATATTCAGTTAAAACTGCACACATTGTACAGGAGAATTTTCCGATGAGATCTGGTCTTTGTTCTGAGAAAATCTACGCACTTAGTTATGGATCTCTAATCGAGAGGAAAACCAAATCCACTTAAGGGTATTTTTTTAGTTGCTGAAAATATATCTGGGTCATTTTCTTCAACTTCTCTGAAACTTCAGTGATTGAAATTTCAGATTTAATGGCAATCCCTCTCCCTTTCCAATACTGACTAAGGTAGTTGTGTGTTGTGCAACCTCTCCAAGATCTTCTAGTTGGTCTTGAGCCCCTCCTGCTGCTTGTTGATGCAGCTGACCTCGTCCTCATCTATGAACCCAACTCTGTGATGCGGCTTTAGCACCGTCGTCTTCATCATCTTCTTCATCCTCCTTTTCACCATGTTGTCCGGCTGTTAATTGCTTTGTTGCAGATCTACTGATTCACTCATCATTGTCTACAAGACACTTTTTCGTTGAACAATGAGACCTGTGTAAAAAAAAATAGTTTGCAGAAGGTAAATAAATTTTAAAATTTTTTTACTCATCTGTGTATGCCAATAAATCGTCTGGTAACCCATTTCTACCAGTTAATGTAATACCCGTTAACATTTTGACGTCATGGTCCTCTAGGTACTATTTGTAGCATGTTCCCTTCAAATATTCCACATTCTGAGAGTAAGAATCAAATTCTATTCAATCCATAGAGGTCTTCCCTTAAAGTTCGATAAAGTGGAGATGCAAAGAAGTATCGATGATATGGAAACACCTCGCACAACTCCGAGCTGACACATGGCACGATCAACAATTTAAGATAATATAAAGAGGTGAGGGAAGGACTTGATTACATCATGTTACCCTAAGGCTCCTTATTTAGATCGAAGCTTAGGATTAGGGTCATATATATAGTATCATAGTTGTCAAAGTACTAGTATGCCCTCCAAGTGGGTGCAACATAACATATTGCTCAACACTCCCCTTTAAGATGGAGCATATATATCAATCATGTTCAGACTATCACAATATTTTTTAAGTTGTTTGCAAGCAAGTGTTCGGTGAACATATCGAGTTTGATCTTTAAAAGGTACACCGCGAGTACGCAACAATATTCTTTATATCTGCTCTTTGGTGTAATGGTATTCAACTTCCGCAAATTTAGTATGTTCATGAAACATAGGATTGTTAACTATATGTATAGCCACTCAATTATCGCACTTAAGCTCCGTAAGGTCAGTAGGAGTGAAATATATATGAGTACATATGACATCCCCACTAATTCTGTTGCAGCATGAGCCATAGCTTTGTATGCACTCACAGGACTTAAGCAGGAGACAACTATTTGTTTCCTCCAAATTGCCAAGTTCCCTACTAGGTGTAGAAATCAGTAGTAGATTTTATATCTAATATACATCCTCTATGTTTGCATCAGAATAGTGTATAAGAAGAAAAATGTTTCCTTTTGTGAACACGGCATATTCTTAGAGAGGACTTGATCTATCTGAAGATCTCATACAAACATCGAAGTGTGTTAAAGTAGGAAAGTCTATGAACTAGCCCAGCTTGCCTATTGCAAGTGATATGTCTAGTTGTATGATGGTTATAAATAGTAATTTGCCAACTAATTGTTCGTATCGGCTTGTATCTTCAATCATTCCTGGTTTATACATGTGTCGTTGGATCCATTGGTATCGAGCCATTGATAACTAATTGTGCAGGTTTTCTAATAATGTTGAATCGTAGCACCCACAAAATTCAATATCAAACAAAATTATATAAGAAAAATACCTTGGCTTAGCCAGGCAAATGTATATAGGTCGAATACAAGGATTCCAACTATACTCGATTTCCAGTGACCTAATTTAGTTTTGAAATCCCACCTCATGTGCATATTTTAGTTTTTTAATTGATTTTTAGTGTTTTTTTCTTTTAATTTATTTTTAGTATTTTATTTTATAGCTATATTAGTAGAATAATATATATATCATTTTTTGTTCTTGATCTTCTAATTTATTATTTATTTTATAAAAAAATGATTTAGATAATAGATAAAATAAAAAGAAAATGATTCAATATTTACTACTATATATGTAAAGAAAAGGAAAGAAAAAGGGAAAAGAGAGTTTCAAAATACGATATGAGTGATAAAATAGATAAAATATAAACAATATTTTTTGTATTTTTAATATTTTTATATTTTTTGATGTTTTTTTAATAAATGAAATTATTAAAACAAAACAAAATAGAAGTTTAAAAATTAATGGTATAAATGCAATAAAAATCAAAACTAAAATATTGCAAGTGTGCTTCTATAGACTTTATTTTTTTTTTGAATTTATAAAGATAAGCTAAAAAATTAAAATTCAAAAATTGAAGAAGCATAAAATATGATAGTTCAATTTTTAAATATAGAAAATGAGATGGAAAAATTATTCACAAATCGTAGCATGTAGGGCAATGTCACGCTCCAAGGTCCAAATATTCAGCAATAAACATCCACATCATACGATTCTACATTCGAAATATTAAACACTATAATTTATGTGAGAGTAGTAAATAAGGAAACACAATCAATATATTTTTTTTCCATTGATAATCAATGTTCAAAATAAGTATATTGCCATACATCACCATCACGTCCCTCAAAAAGTAACTATGGGCAAAATAAGACAAAAGAATAGACACTAATTGTACAACAAAAATATATGAAAGAGTCAACCACGAGCCGCCTACTGCTACGGTTGTTTCTCCTGCAAACCTATTGATTTCACACGAATAGGTTTATGAGCAAAGTGCTCGATACGGATAAAACCAACTAAAAGAGGTAAAAAATTGCGCAAGAAATAGTGATTGTAAGGAAAGCAACTACCAATAAGAAACAAAATGACTACTAACAAGTACTCAACGGGAAGTGAACATCTTAATGTGTAGCCCTGCCATGTAGATTATCACATTTAAATTATTTAAGGACTATTATTGTTATTTATATGCCTCCTAACTAAGTTCCATACATTACACATGAGATAAGATAATTGATTTAAACCATGATGAATTTAGATCTGCTCATCATTGGTAAGAGTTCACGATGGTAGGCAACACGGTAGCATTAGTAATGGAAATAGTTTATGGTCTTGAACAGGAGGGTCATACCATTTTAATCCAAGATACATTGTATCTTAGGGTTGAGTGGTCTCCGTAGGCATGCGTGAAGTAGATGCACCTAAACTAAGTTCCCAACACTTTTCGTTACTAACCTCCCCACTTTCCTTCTAGCTTATCATTCTCATTTCATTGATAGTTGTCTTGTCCTTAGAATTAATCATATTTCAACTGTATCGATCTAATTGCCAACCTGATGAGATAAAATGGTTGATTTGTTGTAACATGATCAACTAATATCCACTACTCGTCGATAATAGTCCACGACCGTAGTGCACAAGGTAGAGCTCAAGATTTGATTGTAGGATCTGATTTAACACTCATTACCCAGTCGGGAAGACCTACGACTACCTTCCATTTTTCTCCGACTACGGGCTAACCGATAAAACACCTCCTTCGCTAGCGACATCCTAGAACTCCCTTCATAGAACCAATACGAGAAACCAACTTGAGCGATTGGCTCTAATTGCCCTACGTATTAATCCTATGATCGAAAGCAAAGACAAGATTACTAGTCACATGTCCTCGAATGTCGTCACGTAACCACTGGAACAACATGAAGGCACAATCGAACTATGTATATCAGAACCAACGCAATTGCTGGGGTCGTAGCCATCTAGTTGTCTACCCGAGAACCCAGGGGTACATGCCCATCCCTTGAGGTCGCTATTGCCAAGTACCCATGGCAACATGGGAACTCCATCCATGTGTGAAACTTCAACTCGGAAAAAGTCATACATGGAGATACAGAAAGCACGTGGGGGTTGCATCTGCGGTGCAGAATAGATATCTCAATATTCATAATCACTACGCATTACTTACTACATTACCTCAAAAGATTTTTCAGTCTCATTGATCTGATAAGGTAAACAAATTGCCAAGGCAATCCAAACTACTACTAAGATCCCTATGAGGGTACATAGAGCATGTGACCATCATATGTATGCATATTAAACATACGAAACTATACAGACATATAGGTGTTCACTGTCTCTTTTCTTGCTCACGCAAACTCTAATTCATGTCCAAGAACAACAATAGGTAACTTCGTATTTGAGTTGATTTAAATTTCAAAAATTCCCGTTCATCGGAGATATACCAACTTTTACTTATTGTAACAAAATACTGACTAAACAAAATTGGGGTTGTTTCATTCTCATGTAATCGTTCAAGTCAAAATGTAAATTGTTCCGACCAATCATAAATTGCATAGAACACCGATTTGCTAGTACTTGTGTCTGTTAAAAATAGTCCTAGATATGAAACGCCCTTGGACACACGAAGAAAATGCCGTAATGGATGAATGAATGCATTTATTGTTATGCATACACAGGGAAAATATTGTTTTTTCGTTGAAAAGAAATGCGCATTCGTGATTTGAATAGAAATGACTCTAGAATCTCATCAATTTGACAAAAGGCAGAAACACCCATAACGATAGATCCAGGAGAATGCAGAGGGCATGCGAACATCATCTACATCCGCATTAAACAACATCTCAAACTCCACAGAAAATTTCCAACACGCGCTCCCATATTCAAAACAGCAACTATCCACATCTCATGCTTTAAATAAACTTTACCTCCTAATCTCGCTTACAAACTCTGCTCAAAGTTTTTAAAGCAAGATCCAATTGGGAAGTCAATTCTGATCAATCCCCAACGGTCGCATTGAACCCATAACCATTTTGACACTCCACACCCTAATCTCTCACAGCCCCAATGCGATCCGATACGAAATCAAAATCCAACACTTATGGAATAAAAAGCGAAAAACGACAGTGAGGGGAGATTCACACCTTGCAAAAACGAGAAATCAGTCCCTTGTGACGATCTCTTCGCGTGGATGTTCGTGGCTTTGCGATCGGCCTTCCGGCGGTGGTACGGTGACGCTCCGACGAGTTCTAAGACGGAGATCAGGTGACCCAAACTTAGAAAATGAGGTTTGGTGCAGCCTACTCACGCCCAAGCCCCTTTTATACTCGGGTTTGAATAACCGTATCCGGATTCAGATCCGGTTCAAGCTCAGGTTTATTTACCAACCACAAACGTAAAACCACATTATTTCCTTCGTCTGTTGTCGGATTTCAATGTTATTGATACCGTTGGAAAGGTCTTAACGAGTACTACACAATAGACTACTTGTTTGCTAAATCTAGATATTGGATCTGAAATCTAAAAGGAAGTGAACAAAAGTGTATAAGAGTCGGACCAAAATTTGTATCTCGAACCGTATCGTGACCCGATTTGCGTGGACGGCCAATATATATACCGTATTTTGTATTTTAATACTTACGTAAAGTCTCAGGGTCTCACAGGCAATCACAAGGTATTTTTGTTTTTTAAGGACATTGTAATGAGTACAAGAAAAATCCACAATTTTTCTGAAATAAATTCATTTATGCTGAATTTTCAATATTTTTCGTAAAATTAGTCTAAAAGTTTTGTCGAGTTTAAGACCACATTATATCTAAGATTCACTTCAGAAATGATAATTCTATGAACTTATATGGAATTAGGAAGCTCGGAATGCAATTTTAACTCAAGAAATTATATATAATCCATTCAACATGCAATCCACAAGCTAAGATGTCAAATGAAAGAGCATTAGTGCAGAAACATGTAAAAATTAAAATAATAGAAACTGGAGCTCTGAGTTACAAAACATGGGGTTTCTGCAATATTTACAAACAAAAACAAAAATTTTAATGATTAGCCTAAGGCTGTATTTGCTGTTCTAAAGACTCGGAGGGGTATGAATGTGAAACGCCTAATATCACGTGCTTGGGGCGTGCTCTCCAGGTAGCAGGGACCTTCTTGGAATTCTGATTAGGGTCGAGGTGTCGTTTCTCTTATCACGTGTGTTAGACTCGCGATCAGGCGTTGAAGTGAATGCGAGTTATAGCAGAAGTGTTGTAATATCTTTTTTTTTTTGCGATTTTGATTATAAAATCTAAACTTATATATTGAATTTTAAATCGATGCTCTACATATCCTCCGAATTCCGTTCAAATCTAAGTTTATTTTCTATTTTATCTTAACGATGAAACATTCTGTCAAGATAAACGCATCATAAATTCTATTTAAAAAAGATCCAAACTTAAATCTGTAATTTTATATTTTGGGATCGAAATTGTAAAAAAGCAATAAAAGAGATTACAGGATCTGATGGTGCAACGACCGCCCCGTGGAGTTCCCGCGGTGAAGATGCGATTTTATAGCACGGGTCTGACTGATCAAGCATCGAACGATCGAGATAACAGACACGAAGATGGGATGAATGTGGCTTATATCTTCAAGCACGACAGCTGAGATGATAAGAGTGGGTGCTGATCGATCCAATAACGGTTGGAAACCAATGGATCCCTCTTCTGGTTCTGCTGCTGCTCGATGCTAGTGAAGAGGTCGCAGGCCTCCAGTGATGCCTCCAATGGTGTGCTTCGACTTCTCCTTGCGATAATCCTCGGGTTTCTCTTCCAGGATCAAGGTGGGCAAAGGCTCTAAGAGCAGGTCCTCTGCATCCGTTGATGGATCTCCGATAGATGACCTGCAGAGGAAAGAATGGGGCTCAACGTTCAGCAACCTCTATTGGAGAAGGTTATTGCTGTTACGCTCAAATACAGGGATATGAGAAGAGCGATGCGCTGATCCGAGATGGTGGAGGAGAAAGTCTCAACTCCAGCCACCGTGCATGGTCGGAGGTGGCCAGATGGTGATTGAGAGAAGGTGAAGCACTTACCAAGAACGAGAAGTGCTCGTCGTATCTCAATAGGTGCTTCCTTAGCTCTCACCCAAGATTACATGAGCTGGAGGCTTTTATGATGATAACAGATGAAGGAAAATTTCCAGCTCTTGAGTCTGTATCAAAGAAAATAGAACGGTAAAAATAGTTTTGGAATGGTAGTTCGTAAGGATTCGGAGGAATGTGTAGTTGAATGCAAAGTTTTTGGATTGGATTGCTAAAAATTGGTAATCGAAGAAGAAATCCTATATATCATATCAATTTATGCACCACATATTGATTTATCATAAAGGAAAACAAGATTTTTAAGATGATTTAGGTAAAGATTATGAAAGGAATCCCATTTAGAAATGTGAATTGCATAGGCAGCGATTTCAATGGACATATGGGATTGGATGCTACGTAGTATGCTAGTGTTCATGAGGGGCCATTGTTTTGGAGTTATAAATAAAGAGGGAAAAGTCATTCTGGATTTTGTAACAACTTATGATCTTTTCATTAAAAACACTCTCCTAAGGAGAGAGACGGCCATTTAGTCACTTATAAGAGTAGCTTAACTAAAACATAGATATATTTCTTTGTGATGAGGAGATGAGATCAGTTGTACTGCAAAGATTTCAATATAATCTTAGGAGAGAGCTTGACATTTCAACATCGCATGCTAGTCATGGATGCGAATATAAAAGGGTTGGCAAAGAAGAATGGTTCTCAAGACTATTAGAACTACATGGTGGAATCTTCAATGAAGTAAGCAAGCTTCAAGGAGAAGGTTGACTTATATTGAAAATGTAAGGGAAATGCTAACGAGATGTGGGAATAGTAACATCTTGTATCTTGGGAGTATCCAAAGAGATGCTAGGTGAGTCTAAAGGAGGAGTTCTAGAGCAAAAAGAGGCTTGGTGAGGAGTAAATGTGTCCAAGAGAAGCTTAAAATAAAATAGCTTGCTTTAAAGCTATGTATAAGGATAGAACATAGGAAGTTACCGCAATCTGCAAAATAGAGAAGAAGGAAGCAAAAAAGGCTGTAAGTGAATCTAAGATAAAATCCTATGAGATTTTGTACAAACAACTTAATTCTGAGGAGGCCAAAAGGATATATTCATATTATACAAAGAGAAAAGGACCACATATCTTACTCAAGCAAGATGCATTAATGATGAGGAAGGACATATGCTTCTTACTTATAATGATATAGAGACTAGATGGAAGTGGTATTTCCACGAGCTTTTCATTGGGCAAGGAATAAATATATAACATGGGGAGATCTAGGTCGTAGTGAATAGTTATTGAATCATGCAAGCAATAGACGAATACAAAGTAAGGAACTGGACAAGGCTTTGAAGGTCATGAGACCTGATAAAAGTATATGACACGATGAAATTCCTATTTCTTTGTATTCAGATTATGCACTGGATCTAGAAAATACTGCTTGCTTCTTGCTTCTCCAAGTGACTAGGTTACCACCAAGATAGGGGCAGTAACTAGAAGTGGACTTTCTGTCATTAGGTCACCCTGAGAACCAAAACATGCCATAATATCAAGTTTCTTTCTACAAGTAAATAACATGCATTTCCCTAGAGCAGATTTCAAAATCTCAAAATCATCAAAAGTACCTCCTAATGCACTTCGCACGGTTTATCCTGAACTAGCTTTCCCAATTAACATCAAATGAGATATCATACATAGTAATGATAACATACATGAGTTTCCCGCTAGGCACATGTATTGTTTTACATCAGCATATATAGGGGAGTCTTCATACATTCGTGCACTAGGATCCATAAAAATAGATATTTTCTAAGCCCCTAAAATTCTTGTCTCATGTTAAAGATCCACAACGTATTTCCGCTGTGAGATAATCATGGGACCTATATTCCTTGCGACTTCGATACCTAAGAAATAACGAAGCTCTCCTAAGTCTTTGGTGACAACGTGTTTTGCAATGTACATTTTAGTATATGTTATGCCACTATTCTAACCCCTAGTTAGAATTATGTCATCAACATATACCAATATAGACATTGTCCCTTTCTATATTTTCTTGAGGAATAGAGAATGATCTACCATAGATCGAACGAAGCAAACTTTGGACACAATGTCAGATAGTTTTTGAAACCATGCTCTGGTGCTTTGTTTGAGATCATATATTGCTTTATAGAGTCTGCACACCTTTTGTTACTCCAGCTTGGTCTCAAAACTAAGAGGTTGTTGCATACATACTTCTTAATATAGATCTCCATACAAAAAAATAGTTTTCACATCCAATGATGAATACCCATTCATTCACCTTTATTCCATTATTTTATCTTTAAATCCCTAGGTAAATACATTAAGAAAATCTAACTTGTACAAATTAACACACTAACCGTTGTCTATAAATAGTACATAAATGCATGTACCAAAATCAAAAATAAAAGAATGAAGAAAGTAAAAGAAAAATAAATGAATGAAGTATCAAGATGTTGAATGACACTAAACCTCGAGACCAAGTCAATATTGACTTGGTCGACAAGGAATAAAGTAGGGGGAGATAAGGGTCTACACTGCATAGAGAAACCCAAATTTATCCTCTTCAAAATAAACCATTTTACTTGTTTTTATTCGACATTTTGTACACCTAAAATAAAATGATATACATAAAACTTGTACATAAAAATATATAGAAAATTATAAAAATAATTACATATAAAAATAAAGCACAATGCAAATGGGATATACAAATAAAAAAACTACAAACAAAACTTCACAAATAAATATCGTCTCCATATGAACTTACAATTTACCAAAATCACATCCATTGTATTCTAAATTAAATTATCTATTTAATAAAAGTACTTTCATTTAAAATGGAGTTAATATGCAAAAGCCGACTTTCGGTGGTCCTATTGTACTATATACATGTATATTTTATATATTTTAATTTATTTTTTATATTTTTACTATTCTTATATTTTTAAATACTTGTTTATATTATTTAAAATATATTTAAAATATAAAAAAACCATCAAGAATACATTAAAATAAATAATGCATTAAAATATATAGGTGCACTATACCTATAATGTACATACATAGATTTACTTAAGTATGTAAATAAAATTGGAAAAATAAAATAAAAATATGTAAATATGTATTTAATTATATTATAAATATATAAAATATGTACATATAATAATTAAAATTAAAAAAATAAAATAAAAATAAAATACTTAAAATATAAGTAAATAAACATATGTATATACTTGTAAAAATCGACGCCTAATAAATAAGGATCTAAAAATAAATAAAAATAGTCATAAAGAGTTTAAAAAATAAGAAACATTTTTCATGATTTGAATTTTAATTAATAAAACTATATATTTTTTATTACTGAATTAATAAGGGGTTTTCTCTCTGTTTTATCTTTGACTTGGGTTGATGTGGACCAATCATGTCTCTCCCTTAGTTGACCCACAGTCAACTATCCTTGCCTAACCCTAGCCCCTATCAGACTACAACCTCCCATCTTTGCCATTTTTTTGGAGCTCGAGCCTTTCATTTTTTGGGCTTGATTCCTTCATGAAACTTATGCACCTTGGCATGTCTACCGCACCCTACTCTTAGATCCGTCATGCATACACCTATTCGATCAGAAACCCTAATTCTTTACACTACCTCATCACAATGTAAACATTTTCCTCCTCCTCCATTCTTTGATTTTTGGTCTGATTTTAATCCCTAAAATTGTTGGATTCCACAACCAGACTGGCCCTTTGTGATAAGAAGCATGCGCTCCTAGATCCACAATGCAGAGAGGGGAGGAGGATGGTGATACACCATTGTTGGAGCCATGCTCCAAGAGGTTCTACATTTTGGCTTCATAACCAGGTTTGAACTATTTAACTCGCTTTCTAGGTAGACTCTATTCTGCATTTTTATTTATGTATTTTATTTCGTGCATTTGCTTGATTGTTTTAGCTTAACTTCCATAGTTTAAGTCCATCGGAGCTCTGGATCTCCAGCCACTGTCCACCACTGTGAGCCTCTGTCCCGACCACCTAACTCCTCCAGAACCTTTCCCTTCACATTCTCTACCTTCTCAGCCACTCGGACAATCTCGATTCGTCATGAATCGATCTCCCAACCCTCCTTTCATGATCCATCACTAGAGAGGTTTCACCCCACATTCCATTTCTCGATGTTTTTGTGCAATAAAAGGGTTGTTGAGATTGTCATTATGCCCCCTTGCTCCTTATACAGGTACACGCACTACAGAACCCCATCTGGGGGTGAATCAACTCAGTACAGGATCCTCCAGGTGCTTGAGCTTTCGCGAGCCTCCAGATCCCCATCGATGGGACCTAGACCTTCTTGAGAAAGACATTAGCTGTATAGGAGCATCAAATCTATTATGAGATAGCCAGAAGTACCCTAGGTGGCCAGAGCAACATATTATCACCGATCGAAGCTTTCCCAGGCAGATCTTCTTCCTAGTTCTTCTAGGTCATCACGTTATCGTCCAATCAGGGGCATCCTCAAGATGTAGCAGCCATCGTCAGATCACAGCCCATTCCAGCCGTCATATCTGCCTCCAGATCTAATCTCAGTCAAAGATCCATGAAGCATTATGCGTGCATCCAAACTGTACACGCGTTTAAGTGAAATCATCCAGATCGTCCATCGACACATCCTTAAGGGATAAATAACAAGAACCCCATCCACCTTTTTTGTATTTTTATTTAGTCATGCATTTATTTATTTACAAGTATTATTTTGTGGAACAATTACAATTGGACCCTGAGCTTTATTATATTTGCATATAGGTCCAATCCACATCACCTCACATGGTTCCCCACGTGAGGTGTTTTTTGTCAAAAAATTTTAGAGGCCTTTATAGTTTCTGGATCCATTTATATAAAAATTTAATGTTTCTATATATTGCAAGCATGTCCTTGTAAACTATAGCTTTTATTTTTATGTATATTTGCCTTTATAAATATTTTTATTTCTCCAAAAACTATAGGAAAATTAATATAGGTTCTTGGATATTGCTTGTTCACATATATTTTTTGCATGACATTTTGATTATTTGTCCTATTTCTTAACAATACAAAACACGCATTTTCTTCCTGCCCAATTATTAAAATAATAAAAAATATAAAACCATTTCTAAAATTTCCTAAAAATATTATCTTTGTTATTGTATTATACACCTTATATCCAAAACACTAGAAAATATAAAATATCAAACCAAAATATGCAAAACTCAAATAATTTCAAAAATCAGTAAAAATTCTTTAAAAAATCCAAAAATATACCCTTTTTGTAATTTTTTATATATTATATGCTATATAATAAAAATAGTTTTGGCTTAATTTTGGACTTATTTATATTTATTAAACCTAAAGCTATCTCAGATATTTAATCTATACATTATTTTGATATATTTAATACTTTAAAAATATACAAAAATTAGTAAAAAATCTATAAAATATAATAGCGAAAACATAAAAATATTTTATGTCATGTATTTTGAGTATATTTATATATATTTAAAAATATAAAACTATATACTATATATACCTTATATTACTTATATAATATATAATATAAGTATTATTATGTCTATATTTATATTTCATTTTAGAAATAAAAAAGAAATTAAAATTATGCAAAATTAAAAGAAATTAAAATTTTAAAAATGTTAAAATATAAAAAAAATAAAAAAATCCATAAAAAAATCAAATATAATCAAAACCTATATAAAGAAGAAAGAGCTAAAAAATACAAAAATAATTATTATTAATTAGAAATAGTTATTACTAATTAACCTACCTAACAATTTTTTCTCTAGAATTTGGCACTCTATTGCTTGTCCACTATACACATTTTGTAGAGTTTAAATAAAATAAATTTTGACTCCACACATATTTTGAAAGCATTATCTACATTGTGGGTTTATTGCTGTTATTATCGCAGTGATCGGGTACCATGTGCTGTGAGAGCAGCCGATACAACGAGTGCTGGATTCGACTTTTCGAACACCACATACCTTCCAAGATCCGACATTAGGTACCTCAGTCCTTTCGATATCAACAATTGGATCCATTGTCGGGGAACAACACGTAGGATAGTTTGTACATATTACCCGTCTCATTTTTTATCTTTATTTCTTTTATTTCAGCAATTATTTATCTGTTCTAATCATCCTCTTCTGATGACTTTGTTGCGAGGGCTTGTTTTTCGAGGGAGAACTTCCTAGGAGGACCGATGCACCAAAGAAGTAGAGATTGGCTTTCTACTTTGGAGCCGATAGGAGAGAGCACAAAGAAAACCAAGGAGAATATTAGAGAAGAATATCATTAGTATAGTTTTTATTTCATTCTTTGGTGAGAAAGAGACTCTATATTATTATTTGTAGTAATAAATGGACAAACACTCAAACTCTCGGGCCTATTTTACCAAGTGTCTGTTAACTTGGGGGCCTGCGTAGCTTTTTGCATTTTTCTCGCTTTCTCTCTTTTATTCCTCCCTATTTTTCTCTTTATTTTTTTATTTTGTTTTTCGTGTTTTCCACATTTTTTCCTGTGTATAGTGTTCTTGAAGCCCCTAGATATAGGTTTTTATTTAGCCAAGCTAATGAAAAATGATAAGATGGGAGTCGCTAAGTAATGACCTAACAATTCAGGCTCACTATCGTTGAGGAGACTACTCAAATCCTCTCGTTGTTCAACAATTAACCCACACAAGTAATTAAGCAATTAAGAGAAAGAGTTAAAATTTATTATACCCTACTAAGATTGTATAATGATAAGCAAGTAGGAGTCGATCACATGAAGCAAAAGAGTAGAGCAGGCAAGATACAAGTCAAGCACCGAAAATCTTCTCAAACACTTAGTCAAGTTGCAAGTTTTGTGGGTTTTTAATTTTATATTTTTATTTAATTTTTATTTTTATATTTTTTATTTTGATTTTTAATTTTCTGATTTTGTATTTCTTTTTATATTTTATATTTTTTTTAAAAAAGATATAAAGCTATATAGAATACGTACAATATAGGAAAGAGAGAGATAGTATATATAGAAAAATAGGGAAAATAATCAAAATATAGGAAATAAAATTTTTTTGTGCTTTTTATATTTGTATAATATTTTTTTGATTTTTTAAGATATTTTGCTAATTTTTATATAATTTTAAAGTCCAAAACACCCTAAAAAAGGAATAAAATAAATGGTCGAAACTAACTTGGAGATGAAAAATATAGAAAAGAGTCAAAAAATCTCCAAATTAAGTTGTATACAAAGATAATAATATAGAGAAAATTCAAGAACTAAAAATAGATTTTTAAGATTTTTTAAAGATTTCCTATATTTTCATAAAGGTTTTAGGGGTTTTTCAAATTTTATGAGTTTTCTTTTGTATTTTTTTGTGTTTTTTGGTCTGAAGTTGTAAATTACTTGAATAAATGTGAAATATATATATATTTGGAATTTTTTAAAAAGGTTTTATAATTTTTATATATTTTCTAATGCAAACAGGGAAGAAAATGGCTTTTTTGATTTTTTTAAAAAAATAATAAAATACTTCAAAAATACAAAATAAAAATATGGCATTAAAGTACAATGCAACAAAGACTTAAATCTATTTTTTTAGATTTTTAGAGTGTTATAGATGCACGAAATAAATAGAGACAATAAAAAGAAAATACAACACTAGCAGGGGTATTTTTGTAAATATCGAGAAGTGTGAGGGCCAAGTTGCAATTTTCACAGAAGATATATAACTTACTATTTTGATCCTTTGATCGATCAGAAATAACCAAAGCCGCTAGGATTTCCTACAACAATTTCAAAATCACGTGCCTAGACATGTACACCTAATAGGGTTCAAAATGTAATTTCCAAAAAAATATGGGGGCAAGCTTGCATTTTCTCCAAAAAGTTATAACTTAATCAACTAGTTTCTGGACTGAATCGATATTGCAAGAACCCCAAGGGTCTCCTCGAAAATGCCTATACCTCACGTGTGCCAGGCATGTGAGGTGACATGTCTGGGGACTCGGATGCAAATCTATAAAGTTCAGGGGATGTTTTATAAAAATTATAAAATTTATAAAATGATAGAGGAAAGATTAAGTACTAATCTTAAATACAAAAAGGAGAAAGGGTGTCGAAGCAAAATACGCCTCCAAGGCGCGATCCGACGGTGTGGGTGAAGTCACTTATCCACGTGTCAAGCAACTGACGGCCGATGACGGTTGACCTCCAATGGATGGGATTAGATCGATTGGGGTGATCAGACGGTGAAGACACGCGGAGATCCAATGCCTAGGATCGAAACTGGGCCAACGTTCATGTTCAAACGGCGGGGAGAGGGAGAGGATGAATTGGGGGAGAACACTAACAAGATGAACTTCGTTGAGCCTGATCGACCTCCTCCGGCCTCCCTACAAGCTCCAAAATGGTCGTATGAGTTCCTGCGGTGATCTTCTAGCTGCTGGTGGCGTCAAAAAGGGATGGCGGTCACTAGAGCTCGTCCACGGCGATGAGGTCGAGGACGAAGCCCAGGTTGGTCCAACGAGAGATAAAATCGCCCTCTTTCGATTCAGACACCTGCAGGAGACATTAATAAGGTCGGAGAAAAATGCCCCGACCATCTTGTGGGTGAAAAGGTGGCGTACGGTGGTTCGCAAAGCCTCTCCAGCGAGCAGCGGATAAGAAGAGACGGTCAACTTGCTCTTTGCGAGAGCAAGGTGGGTTGAGGTGTGTCGGGTGATAAGAGAATGGTGAGGGAGAGAATGGAGGTGCTAGGGGAGTCGGAGCGTGACTGCAGTGGTCGGCACGGAGCGACGGAGCCGGGGCTTTGGTGATCAAGAGATTTTAGGGATTTTGCATGAAACGACAGATATTTGACGCTATAAAAGATCTACGCTACTCTACGGTATTCTAAGGAATTCAAGCTACAAAGAAAAGGGGATAAGAAGCTCACTAGGGGCACGTCGGAGTGAAGCTCTGGCAGAGTCACTCCGGCGAACTCGATCGGCCTCGATTCAACACCAATCACCAAGAGAAGATTCGCATCATGCTCCTGTTGTCACCAGGAAGACGGAGGAAACCTTATAGCTGTGGAAAAGTGGCGGAAGAGGGATCAAAGATCAATGGGAAGTCAGAGGTGGTTCTTAGGCACGTTGACGAGCAGGTCCAAAGGATGAGAGAGATCTCACGAATCCGCGACACACTCCTCGAGATAATCAAAGGGCGTGCAAGACCAGTCCACGAGGAGAAAAAGTCGTGAAGATCGCATCGCAAAATGGTGAAAGGGTGAGCCTCGAAAAATCCGTGACAACAGGCAAAAAATGAGTTTTTGACATGAACAGGAGGGGGGTCAGACAGTTGACCCGCGGTCAACTGTCCAAGGCACCTGGTTGGTCCACGTGGACCAAACAGGAAAAACCTCCTGAAAAAGAATTCAAAATTCATTTAAAAATAATAATTGATTTTATTAATTTAAGATTATAAAATAAAAATTATTTATTATTTTAAAAAAGTATTTTATTATGATTTTTATTTATTTTTTCGAGGTTTAGAATTACAAGTTTCCTTTTAGGGGTTATATATAGGTATATTTGTCTATATATTTTAATATTTTATTTTTATTTTATATTTTTAATTTTATTAATTAAATTTATTATTTTATATATTTAAAACATATTTTTATAAACTTAAATATATTTTTATTGTATTTTTCTGATGTATTATATACAATTAAATAAATAGTTGTATTATCTATATAGGTATACATATTGGTATTGTACCTATGTATTTTCTCTACATATTTTATTTTTGTGTTTTCTTTAGTGTTCAATTCTAGTTTTAATATGTATATATATATTATAAATAATAATTACAAAATTATAAAATTATAAAAAAATGAATAATAAATAAAATGAATATTTTAATCGGTACTAGTATACAATAGGGGTTTAAAATCTAAATTTCACATCGTAACTCCAAAAAATATGAAACTGCCTTCATTAAATATTTTATTAAAAGTTATACACAATAAAGTGATTTTGATACATTTTGAGTTCTTATTTAACAGATATGGATCTGGGAAGTTGGGATTTTGGAAATTTATTTAGACCATAACTTTTTATCTTGAAGTTATTTTTGTATGAAAAGAAAAACAAATAAAAGAAAGAAGAAAGATGGATTAAATTTAATTATCAAACTTGTCTTCACAAAATCAAAGTTTGGAGCTTAAGTCAGACTTTTGGAATTTTAGTGCGGGCAGAACCTTAATGGGAATCGGATTTGAAATTCAACAGCCTTTAAGAATCATAAAACCCTACTCAAGTCTCCTCAATAGCCAGGCCAGAAATATTTCAACTCATACGCAAACCCTTACAACTATGAATTTGACTCGTACAATGTAAGTAATGGTGGCTCTCCCCAATTGAAATGTCAAAGAGATTGACTTCTCCAGTCTGATTACCCAATGATTCCCCAATTCAAAAACTCCTTCTTCGAGGAGCAGGGTATTCCCTTCTAAGTTCAAGTGACAACCAACTCAAGAGGAGGGGGTGAAGAGAAGAATGGACGGTAGCCAGTATAGCTATCTATCCTAGGATGCTAGACCATTGTAGTCAAGTCATCCAACTGCAGGCTCACATGATTTGACTTTGTAGCTCAAGCTTGCTTATTGACTATACAACATATATACACTCCGGCAGGCATTTTATTTTTTTACAGGCCCATCCACTTTTTTGGAGTTTTTACTTTTTGCCTTTTTTTTCAAGTACCATTTACAGCAACATTTACATAGGGAGTTTTTCCTCTTGAGCCAGTAGACTATCCCTCTTTTGAAGCTTTATTGCAACCCACACTAACCTGTCTTCAAAATTAATCATCACTAGACGGGTTGGGTTGCACTTCCCTCCCTAGAGGAGGACAAATGTTTCCCCTTGTGTGCGTCTCATACCGGCAAATCCAACCCCCTCACCACTCCAACTGATTTGAGCCAAGTGAAAGGTGCATGTGTTCAAGTTAGGTCATTATCAACATGATTCGTGTGTGTGTGCTCCGAAATACTCTACTTAGGCAGTCAAGAATCCATTTAACCAAGTCTCATGATCCTCAAAGAATTAAGTCAACTAGACCAGAAGTAGCTTAATTCCAGCTCCTATAAGGTTCCTGTTAACTAGGTAGATTTAAGGTTCAACCAAGCTCCAATCTTCGGATTTTATTTAGGCTTGTTCGATTATAAAACTCAATCCGAAAAATGCTAATGTCATGAAAATTCTATGCAAAATACAGAAAATATTTTTGTGATGCAATTTTCAAAATTTTGAACTTTTTATGGATTTTTGGAAAGGATGATGCATATGCATTTTTTGTATTTTCAAAAAAATTTCTCAACTATTTTTGGGATTTTTGAAAATAAATTATTTTTTAAATAAAAACTAGGTATACATATTTACACAGGGATGCATCTTATATTTACAAGAATTAGGTTTTAAGAATTTACAATCGTAAGTGGTCAATTTTATGTATATAGTATTTTTTAGTGTGATGTGTATATTCCTTAAACTTATTTGAAAAAAGTTTTTCAAACAATTTTTAAAAACTATTGTCCAAAATATTTTTTACAAAATATTTTACAAATATGTACACACGTATGAAAATCATTTTGCAAAGGTTTTTTCAAACAGTATATATAGATTTTTAAAATATTTTTGCAACAATTTTAAAACCATTTGCAAGTTGTTTTCCAAACATTTTTATTTCGCACAAAGAAAATAAATTTTCAAAATAAAACAATTTGAGTGGAGAGAACAACCGTCTGATGGAAAACCACTTTCACGTTCGGTTCAGAGAGCAAAGATTGAAAATATTGAACAAATCATTTTCCAAATAGTTTTCAAAAGATTTTACAAAAATATTTTCAAACTATTTTTCATCATTTTGCGAAAAAAACATTTTGACCTAATTTATTAATTAGTAATACAAAAAGAATTTGAGGAATAATAGCATCTTTTTATTAAGTATTTTTAATGAATTAAATTAATGTTTTTATGGCCATAATTAATAAAAAATACGAAAGAATGAGTTATGGCTAAAGTATATACGCAGTATATACGACCCCTCTATATTTAGCTTGAGCTATGTCCTCATAGATCAGGGAGAAAAGAGAAGACATAACTCGTACTAAGTATAGAAAAGTCTAAAGAATAAAGGGATAGATAAACGAATGAATGAGAAGTTAGCCACCCCCCTTTACTTAGGATCAAATAATCCTAAGTATAGTAGACTGTAAAACAAAGCAGGAAGGGTCAAGGGTGGGAATGAACAGATCATACTCAGACTGTCTCCCCCTATGCTTAGAGTAAGATATCTCTAAGTATAGACAAGAAGAGGAGACAATGGAGAGGATCAAAGAATGAAAGTAATCGGGGTGCACCCCCCATACTTAGGACAAGGTATGTTTTAAGCATAGAAGAAGGACAAACATCATTTTGGTAGAAAAAGAAGATAGAAAAGGAAAAGAAGAAGGGAAGAAAAGAGATAAAATAGGGAATATGAACACGTAGGGTGCACATCCCCCCTACACTTAGGATAGAGCACATCCTAAGTATAGCACTGATGAAGGGGATGACACATTTTCGGTAGAATAAGAGAGGAAAGAAGGAAAAGAAGAAAAGAAGAAGAGTCATTCAAAAATGTTTTGTTATGCTTTGTCTTCTCCTGCCACTTCAGAAGAACTAAGTCCATCCTCATAGATCAGTTGAATAGAGTCAACGACAGACATAAACGTAGCATGTTCAAGGTAAGGCTTTAGAAGCTGTCCATTGACTACAAATGGTTGTGCATCAGCTGACAAACTAGATATCAGTACGCTTCCATTGTCACGTGCATGCCTAACTATAAATGCCCCAGTCCATTTGCTTTTCAATTTACCTGGAAAGATCTTTAATTTCGCATCAAACAACCACACCCTCTGACCCGGCTCGAAGGGTTTGCAGCAGATATGCTTATAATTTTATATTTTGACCTTCTCCTTGTACATCAGTCTGTTGTCGTATGCATAGTCTTTTAATTCCAATAATCTGTTCAGATCCACTTTTCGATTCTTATCGGCTTTCTCAGAATCCAAATTACAAAAGTTGATGGACCATAAAAATTTGTGAATTAACTCAACAAGAAGATGACATGGCTTACTATACACAAGGCGGTAGGGAGACATTCCCAAGGGTAACTTGTACGCGGTTCTGTAAGCCCAAAGAACTGAATCATGCATCTGAGACCAGTTCTTGCGATCCGGACGCACAAGCTTTTGTAAAATAGTCTTGATCTCCATGTTTGAACACTCAGCTAAGCCATTGGACTGTGGGTGGTATGGCGAAGCAACACGATGTTCTATGCAGAATTCTTGAGTTAGCTTTTTCACCTCTCTGTTTATGAAATGACTACCCCTGTCAGATATTAGAATCTTGGGAATCACGAACCATGCGATGATGTGATCTCTGAAAAATCGACCGACAATTCGATTGTCGGTGCGGGTGGGAATAACCTCCACCTAGAGACTCACATAGTCGGCAGCAAGCAGAATGTATTCATAGCCATGGCTGTTAGGAAATGGGCCCATAAAGTTGATGCCCCATGCATCGAAGACGTCAGATATCTGAACGAATTTCAAAGGCATAATGTCTCTCATTCCTATGGTTCCGCCCATATTCTGACAGTCAGTGCAACATTTGACATAATCTTCTGCATCCTTGAATAATATAGGCCACCAAAGGCCACTCTGAAGAACTTTTGTTGTCGTTCGCCTTCCTGAATGATGTCCTTCGGAGTCTTGTTCATGGCAATATGCGAGGACACTTGGAACTTCCTCCTGAGGAATGCACCTCCTCCAGATACAGTCTGCCCCCCTCACAGAATAGATATGGATCCTCTCATTGGTAGAAATGGATTTTAGACAAGAGTTTGTCTACTTTCAACTTCGGCCAATCCTGTTGGATTCTCTTGGTCACTGGATAATTCACAATGTCTGCATACCAAGGGAGCGAGGTGACTAACAGAATTGCCTCTTCTTGAAAGGTCTCTGTGATTGGTTGTAAGCTCAACTCAGGAGATTCTGGTTCAGGAAGTCTAGATAAATGGTCGGCCACCACATTCTTTACCCCAGGTTTATCTCTGATTTCAAGGTTAAATTCCTGGAGGAGAAGGATCCACCATATAAGATGTTGTTTGGCATCCTTCTTTTGTTGTAAATACCGGATGACCGAGTGATCTATGTAAATGATCACTTTGGATCCAAGGAGATAGGATCTGAACTTTTCCAAGGCAAAGACTACCACCAGTAGCTCCTTTTCGGTGACCTTGTAGTTTTGCTGGGCTTCATCGAGCGTTCGACTAGCGTAATAAATTGCAAATGGTACATTATCTTTCCTCTGTCCGAGCACAACACCAATGGCATAATCTGGCGCATCTGTCATTATTTCAAAAGGCTGAGTCCAGATCGGTGGCTGCAAGACAGGGGCATGGATGATAAGTTCCTTCAATTGATTAAAGACAAGGAGCACACGATCATCCACAATGAAATCATTCTCCTTACCTAGCGACTTAGTCAATGGTCTAGCCAATTTACTGAAATCGTTGATGAATCCTTAGTAAAAACCGACATGGCCTAAGAATGACTTGACTTGCTCGATTGTTGTAGGTGACCCAAGTTTAGAAATTACCTCCACCTTAGATGGGTCAACCTCCATCCCACGTTTAGAAATAACGTGACCCAACACAATTCCTTCGGTCACCATGAAGTTGCTCTTTTCCCATGAGAGCACCAAATTTACTTCACAGCACCTCCGTAAGACTCGGTCTAAATAATCGGACATTGATTGAAGGAGTCCCTGTAGACCAAAAAATCGTCCATAAAAACCTCAAGAAAGCTGCCCACCATGTCGACAAAAACCGCTTGCATACACCTTTGAAATGTGGCTGCGGCATTGCATAGCCCGAACGGCATCCGTCTGAAGGCGTACGTACCGAAGGGACAGGTGAACGTGGTTTTCTCTTGGTTTTCCGAAGCTATAGCCACCTGATTATACCCAGAGAATCCATCCGAGAAGCAGAAGTATTCCTTCACGGCCAATATCTCAAGAATATGGTCGATGAAGGGTAAAGGAAAGTGGTCCTTCTTGGTGGCGAGATTAAGTCTTCTGTAGTCTACACACACTCGCTAGAAGTGGGTACTCTGGTCGTGATCTCCTCTCCTTTGTCGTCCTTCACAATGGTGATCCTTGATTTCTTTGGCACCACATGCAGAGGGCTCACCCATTTGCTGTCGGAGATGGGATAAATAAATCCCGCATCGCACCATTTCTAAATTTCTTTCATAACAACCTCCCACATATTTGGATTGAGTCTTCTCTGAAACTCTCGGGAGGGCTTGCTATCTTCCTCAAGGAAAATGCTATGCGAGCACAAGGATGGATTGATCCCATGGAAATCCGAAGTTTTCCAGCCTATTGCCTTGAGGTTGTGTTCAAGAATCTCCATCAGACGAGATTCATAGTCTGCGATCAGATGAGCATTAATAATGACCGGGTACATGTTAGGTTCTCCCGCAAGGAAGGCATACTTCAAATTGGAGGGCAATTGCTTCAACTCTAGAGGAGTCAGAGCAGATTCAGTAATAACTTCATCTATTAGAGCGGGTGGTGGTTCTTTCATCTGTTCGTTATCCACCATGCATTGTTCATCTTCAGGATCAAAAAGTTTGCAAAATTTTTTTAAATAATTTCCTCCTCATCGCAAGATTCTTACGTATTTTGTTTTTGGTCTTGAGGGCATATCGTCCTCATAGGAGTCTCATCCAGCGTATCAGCAGAAACCTCATTCAGATTGACAAGGGGAAATTTGACTGCACGCTCTAATCCCTCCTCGGGACAAAGATATTCAAGGATCTCATTGTCATCCATAAAGAGATTAGTATCGTGAATTTTGGTTAGAAAGTCACAGTCTTCAGAATAATCAATCACCTTTGCACATGATGCAGATGTTCCTTATGGTGGTCCTACGTCACACAGGGTCTCTATTTTGATTTTTTTGCTGCCAGCGCCGAAAGTAATATCTCCAGTCCCATAATTCACCACTGCGTTCGAAGTCCGCAAGAATGGTCATCCAAGTATAATCGGGATTAGGAGCAATGGATCGGGATCGTCCATATCTAATACGACAAAATCATCCGGGAATTGCTTCCCCTAAACCGTGACTATCACGTCCTCCAACATGCCCCTAGGCCGCTTGACTGATTTATCTGCAAACTATAGGATCATCTTGTGGGTTTGAGCGGTTCTAGCCTGAATTTTTTGAGCAGTGAGGCTAGCATCAAGTTGACAGAAGACCCGCTATCTAGCAACGTGTGTTCGAACTCTTGATTGAACATCTGACAACGCACAAGAGGTGCTCCCATGTCTGGCTTCTTATCCGGGAGGTTACTGATAGCATTGATTGTGGCCATGGTGAGAATGTATTTTTCAGATCTGCCAACCTTACTTCTGGAGTTATGATGATGAGGTATGCGCCTAGTTGTGCCTGCATCTTTCAACCCTTTCTTCACAGCGGGCATGTACTCAAGATATTTCATCAATGGCATGTTCAAGACCAAATTCTGAATAATCTCAATGATGGCAGGGTCAGACAAAGCATTTTTAAAATTTTTCATTTTTTTGTGTTTTTTCATTGCTTCTGGAAAAGGAATATTTACAGAATCTCCAATAATGTCATTCAAAACTGTGTCCATATTGTTGTTTACAGGTAGATGGTAAAGAGGTATAGAATCATCTACAATGTGTGGACCAAAAACTGCAGGCTCAACTTCTGGTGCTGGCATTGGACTCATTGCAGTTACATGATTCTTCGTGTCAGGAATCGTTCTGGGGCATGTGCAGGCGTCTCCAATGCTGGCCTGCCTCCACTGAGGTTGCTATTATCTTTTTGTATTTTAGTGTTTTATTCATTTTTTGCGATTTTTCTATTGGTGGTGCTGCTCCAAAAATGCTTCTTGGCCCTTGTGTTGGTTGGACTGACGATTCCCCGTCAGATGCAAGACGCTTTCCCTTCATCGTCGCTGATGGATGGAGTGTCCTACCACTTATGAGAGTAACAATATTAGATAGAAAGCAACTTAATTCACCTGAATCGGGTTGGATACTATCAGCTACCTGATCCTTGCATCGGAAATTGTTAGGGTTAGCTTCGACTTGAGCAGGAATGGTTGTTTTCGTAGCCGTCAAGTCATCGATCTTCTGGTTCATCTCAGCCATGTTTTTCATCAACTGTTCAAGGCACGCAAGGGCCAGATTTACCGGCACAATCTCGGAGGTCTCCCCCTGTTGGGGCCTCGGATGCGGATATGACAGGTGAGACTGTGGCTGGTATTCCTATGAAAACTAGTGAGGAGGACGGTTGGAGGAATACTGTGTGTTCTGCTGATGAAGCTGAGCAGCCGGTTGCTGATGATATCCTTGATTGCAATATCCAGACTGATGAGGACCGTTCTGATAGTTATGCCTCCAGGTGTTACCCTGAGACGGAGGCTGGTGTTGATATGAGGGCTGGAAGGGTCTCCCACCCTGCTGCTACTAGTGATAGGGCCAGTTGTCCATGTTCTGACCCAGAGAATGTGCCTGAGGATGGGTCAGTTGTGATTCATTATTCCACACACCATTGATTTCCTGGATCAGTGGCGAAGGTTGAGAGAACAACTCAGAATAAGCTGATTGGGGCTCTAGATGATATACAACCATCTATGTTGGGGCTGCGGGGGCTGCTTCAGAACCTACACATAATACACGTGCTGAATAGGCTCGGGTTGCGGTGGAGTCAGCTGAGGCGCTTGATTCAATGAAGGCCCCTTCTTCTCAGTGGACATCTCGGTAGTGGCAGACATAGAGTTGCACATGTTGGCATTCAAGGCTCGGACGAGCTGCTCCAGCTACTGGGAGATCAAGTCGAGCTTTTTCCAAGCCCTGGGTCCTTTTTTCAATCACTGACAATTTTTTGAGGTCCTGCGACCTCTTCTCTATGATATCTACCTGGGACAGGTGGCTCCCTAAGATACTCAGGTTGGAGCTCTCGTCCCTGTCTTCGGCATGGGTGGCCATGTTTGTTGGCTTACTGATGGTGGATGGCATCTTCATGTACACGCGCGACGATGATTGAGCGGCTTCTCCTTCAGCCATTTCCTCAAAGACATTCCACACCATGTCCGCCACTGCAAGTGGCATCAATGAGCTTTTGGCTTTCAAGCATCATCCTGCCAAAGAAGTATTGTACTAGACTAGTCTTTGGAATCTCGTGGTGGGGACACTTTTCCTAGAGATCTTTGAATCTTTCCCACGCTTCATGAATAGTTTCGTGGGGTTGCTGGTAGAAGCTGGAGATGCGAGCATGCATCTGGTTTAGATGACCGAGCGAGTAGAATTTATGTAAAAAATGCATATTTTAATTCTTCCCAGGTCGTGACCACCTTCCCCAAGTGGTCGACCCAATATAAGGCCTTATCCTGTAATATGAAGGGAAAAGCAGTCATCTTGACTACCCCCAATGGAATACCAGAGTAGTGAGGAGTAGCACAGATGTGATCAAACTTTTTTAAGATGGATATATGGTTCCTCAGTGGTGTTCCCATGGAATGTGAAGCAGAGACAAAAAATTCAGCTTCAGCTCGAAGTGGGCGTGAATTTGTGGAATTTGGATCCACTCATTGACACGACCCACTCTAGGGTTGTATGTCTGCTTCAAAGTCGGCTTCAGCGGCTGTGGTTCTGCATCCATTCTGTCAAAGTTGGGTCTTCCCATTGATAGTTCATCTCCAGCACCTCCAAGATTGAACTCTTGGTCCGGATCTGGCTCATCCTCTCGTCTGCCATCTCTCACATTAGCCCTCCTCCTCAGATCATTCAACATATCTTGGAAGGTGGTCTGGGCCAGGGCTTGGTTAGTCAACTTCTTCTGAATTGCTTGTATGGATGCAAGCAACTGGCTTTTGACCTCATTTTACGTGGTATATTGCCCTTCCCCAAGATTGACTTCTGCTTCAGGTTCGGGTTGCGGTCCCTTTCCTCGTCCACCGGCCATCACTAATTCTGCTTGAAGTTCTGGCTCAAAATCAGGTTCTCAATCTGCACATGGAAAAATGCCCTGATCAGTTTGAAATGCAGCACCAGATGGAGAGAAGTACTATGTGTTAAGGTCAACACAGAACTTTGTTAAGGATGGCGATGTGTAAGGAGTGAAATCAATGGCCATCCAGAACGGACATAGTTTGGGAAAAGAGTGATCCCGATTTATTGTAGAAGGCGGGGAGTCTAAAGATCGGTTCACGGAGTTCAAACCTGGTTCGCGGGAATCACCAGTCTCAACTAAACTGCTCATTCGTCTCCATCTCGAAGGACAATAGGATAATTGATGTGGATGAAAGATACGGAGATCAAGAGGAAATAAAAGGAGTGTAAAACAGTAGAACGGCTCTGATGAACCACGAATTCAACCCTTTAGGAGTGTGGGATTTAACACTAAGAACGTTGCAGTCGAGCTGAATTAGGTCGATCAAAAACATCTAATTGGATATGTCAATAAAATCAGATGGTCGTATTTTTATTTTACTTGGTAAGAAACCAAGGTTGAACTCAGGGATACGAGCCTCTCTCGTGATTATTCAGACTTTTATTAATTTATTAAGTGTTGAGTTAGAGAACAATAGGTCAAACAATGCAAGAAGACAAGATGATGCATTAAAGAAACATGGATCTATGCATTTTTTATTTAACTTTTAATCATGCAATTAGATGTGATGAAATGCAATGAAAATATGCCCTAGATCATAAATACTGAGCCATTTAAAATGAAGTCAAATCAGGGTCAAATAATAAAGCACTCTTCATTCTTGTAAAAATTAGGCACGAGAATCATAGAAATCAAGACACGTAACAAATAAAATAACACATTAAATTTCGTAGTGTCAAATTGAAAATACAAGCATGCCATAAAGAAGACAACAAAGAGAGCTTCAAAATGCCACTGAAATCGTCTCAATCGGAGTTACGACGCTCAAGATACACATAAAAGAAGACAAGGGCATAAACGCAAGAAAACATGGAAGATAACTAGCAAACAGATACCTGGGAGGGACTAAAATGTAAATACAAGAAAGTTCATGACCATCGTTGTAAATGACCCACACGTATAGGGGTATTTTTGCAATTATAAAAACTTATGAGGGTATAAATGCAAAATACCCACTGTGCATGTGGCCCGCACGTGATTCCAGGACCTGTATGCAAATTTAAAGAAGTCGGTGGGCCTCTGTGCAAATTGTCCAGGTCGCACGTGACCGGCACATGCTCTTCTAGGCTCGGGAAGACTCGGAGGCTCGGAGAAGGCTCGGGGTAGCTTCGGCTAGGTTCGGAACGTGCGAGCCTCCAGGCTTGGGGCTCATGTGCGGCTCGGAGTAGCTCAAAGCTCTGGGGAGCTCGATGCAGGCTCGGTAAATCCGAACCTAGAGGTCTGGTTATAGGCTTGGAGGATGTTTGGAACTGACGCATGGGCACCTATCATCCGTCAGATCAAGATGATCCGACGTCTCCTGTGTTTCTTGAAGTTGGTGGCGTGTCCTCCTTTGGATGAACAATGGGATAATATGGTAGTTGTGCTTTCTCCTCCACCAAAGGCTAGTGGCGAGTTCTGATCTCCGGCGAAGGCCCCTCGAGCTTCACCGCATTCTAGCTTGCTTGATGAAGGTCCCCAGAACTCAGTTGAAGATTGGTGATGTAGCTGGAGCCCATGGGGATGCATCGAGCAACCTGGACATGACTAACCATGTCTGAAGGACGGAGGCGGAGCTGCACAAAAATATCTTCGGTGAGGATTCCGACCATTGAGGTCTCGAGTACCTGCAGTATTAGTTTGATAGCCTAAGCGAAATGGATGCAAGTGCGACTGAGATGGAGGAGCTTCGTGCGAAGGGAATGGAGCCCATATGGGTTTCACCGCCGGAGAGTGATGGTGAAAGTGACGGAGGGTGACGGGGTTCTGGAGAAGAGAGGGATGTTATCGGGAGTGTGCGCGTGAATGGTGGAGGCGAGGCGGAGCTCGAGGAGCGATCGATGGAAGATGGAGAGGGGTGTAGCGACCTAATTAATTAAGCAAAAAGTCAAGAAAAAATACAAAGGAGGTTGGAGGAGCTTACCTGGTCGGAGATGAATGTAGCGGCTTGGGCTTGGGGTTCAATCGAACCCGGGTCTTTGCTGGACCCCGTCAGCCATTTGGGGCAGCTCGAGCGGGCTAGAAGCATCGCGACGCCGCCATGGAGGGCGGCGGGTCGACACCGGAGATGTAGGTCATCTTCGCTCGCTCCTACCACCTCCCTTTGTCACAGGGAGATGGAGGAGAGATGGGCCTCACCCCGCATAAAGGTGAACACCTATAGATCGTGGAGTAGGCGGCATATTTGAAGGGAGGAGGTTGGCAGTTCAGGTGGTGGCTGCTGTGATTTGTGGGGTCGAGATGGCGTAGTGGAGAGGTTGACATGGGTGGAGTGATGGCTCGCAAGGATGAAGGATGATGGGGGAAGGTCGTGGTGTGGTCGGTGAGTAGAGATGGTGGATGGAGACGCGGAGAAAAAAGGATGGGGAAAGAAGGTTCACGAGATGGTGAACGTGGGAGAGAGGGCTAGCGGGAGGTTGACGAAGATGCTATGGCCGTTGGATATTAAGATTCAACAGCGGACAGTTGGTCGCTAAAGGGCGGTTGCGATTTGATCCAAGGCTGTCCGATCTCAGAGTCATGGGCGCACCATGTGTCATGATAAGATAGAAGCATTGGCGGAGGATCCAGATCTCAGATGGAGGATGATCAGAGGATTGGTGACGTAAGTGAAGTGAGCGTCTAGGATGGAGAAGATCGGGCGGTTCAAACACTGCCACGTGGCGTACGGAGGGAAAGGCGCCGACGGGCGACTGTGATGAATTCTTGGGTATGATCTGACGGCCGGGGATAAAGGGTGTGCGTGGAGATCATTAGACCGTTGGATCAAGAAGAGATCCAACGGCCAGGAGCGAGGGTGGCAAGGTCAAAGGCGTCGGGCCACGTGGCTCAACCAGAAAGAGCCACGTAGCCTAATCAGATTATTAGAAAGAAGAATTTGAAATATGAAGGGGCAAATGGCGAATTTGAGAAAACTCAAAACATGAAAGTTGTAGATCTCGATGAGATCTACAAGTTTCATGTTGACCAAAAAATGGAGATGAGGTCATTTGAAGATGCAACATATTTATGAGGGCATTTTTAAGGCTAAAATACCACAATTTTTTATTTGGGATATTTTACCCAGCAGACCCTGAAATCTTTCGAAATTACCTCTACGACCTTTGAAATATCATAATTCCTCCAACGACCCCGTAATCTTGCTCCGTCTTACCCTACAGACCCTCCTGTCAATTTTAACTACATTTGAGTCAGTTACTTGGGTTAGTCGTGAGTTAATCTAACCAATTAACCATCGAACGGTTACGAGGCGAGGGGGTGTTGCAGATCCGGGAGGGGGGCATCCGCCGGCTAAAGAGGAGCAGGGAGCTCCGTCAGCGGCAAGGGGGGTCCGGAGCACCGTCGGGAGGGGCGTCGGGGGGGGGGGGGGGGGGGGGGTTGCACCGGCAGGGGGTGGGGGGCGGGAGCACCATCGGAGGTTGGGGGCGGGGAGCACCATCAGGCGGCGCGGGGGTTGCAGCGGCAGAGGGTGGGGGGCGGGATCACCAACGAAGGTCGGGGGGAGGGGGGTGCCTGGGAGGCGGGGAGCACCATCGGGCGGCGCGGGGGGGTTGCAGCGGCAAGGGGTGGGGGGCGGGAGCACCATCGGAGGTCGGGGGGAGGCGGGGCAGTGCCTGGGAGGTGGGGAGCACCATCGGGCGGCGCGGGGGGTTGCAGCGGCAGGGGGTGGGGGTGGGAGCACCATCGGAGGTCGGGGGGGGGGGGGGGGGGGGGCGGGGCGGTGCCTGGGAGGCGGGGAGCACCATCGGGCGGCGCGGGGGGTTGCAACGGCAGGGGGTGGGGGTGGGAGACACCATCAGAGGTCGGGGGGGCGGTGTGGGGGTTGCAGGTAGCGTCGGCGGGGGGGGGGGGTTGCAGGTCCATCGGCTGAAAAGGAGCAGGGAGCTCCATCAACGGCAGGGGAGCCAGGAGCGAGGGGCGGCGCGCGGTGGTGGGGGGCAGGGGCTTGAATAGGGGACCTGGGCTGGGGTGGGGATGATCGAATGGCATTCAATGTAAATTTACTAAACAAAATGGGTATAACATAAAAAACTTAATGGAATCTGGTTACCTTTAACGGATAAATTAACGGGAGTAAACCACAGGGTCTGTAGGGTAAGGGTTAGCAAGATTACGGGGTCGTGGGAGGAATTATGATGTTTCAAAGGTCGTAGAGGTAATTTCGAAAGATTTTAGGGTCTGCTGGGTAAATATCCCTTTTTAATTTTGACATTTTTTTTGTGATTTTAAATTTATTCAAGACTCTGATAATTACAAGACTTTATCTGGTTGTTATTGACACACATTTAAGCAAGGGGGTTAAAAAATGTAAATTAAGATGATGAAATCGAGTTTCATCACCCCCTATACTTAAACTATGCTCGTCCCCGAGTATCAAGAAAATGAATGAATTGAATTAACCCCCTTGTGCATGTGAGTACAGGATCCAATCTGTTCAAGTCCACTCAACTTTAGAGGTCCAAAATTTTAGAGCTCAACCCCACCTTAATCAAGAGGCACCCAATTCCTCTAATTATCCAGACTCTCTCTGATGTAAATATAGACTACGGGTATGACATTTAGTGTTGAGTGCGTTCACGATAGTAGACTCAAAACTTCATCCAAGGTCTTTGGTCCGAGAAACTCTCCTAAGGACCCCAATCCTTAACACTAGGGAGTAAATCAAATCTTGCATCCAGTCCACTGTCTCTTTAGTTGTCAGACTTAAAAAATGTAGATGGAAGGCCAGTAATGAAGGGTATGGGATCGTGTCATTTCTTCTCTCCCTCTCATTGGAACAAGGATTCTCTCTAGTGCTTTTTTACGCAACACATTTTTTTAATGTTGATCAAAGTGTCCGTCAAGAGAAGTTGGAGCCGTCTGCACTTGTTTTCCTGGGAATACACCGGGATGTGTCTTTTTTGAGTACCTATTGTACCTTCTACACCCAGACTTGTAGCATTTACGATGTAGAGCCCTTTTTTGGTGCAAGCCCGACTCCTGGTCCTATTAGTGGTGGTCCAAGTGGACACTTTGAAATGGTTGGGAGCGCTTGCCTTTGGTGGAAGCTCTTTGATATGTAACTTTGTGGAATGAGAGCTTTTCTTTGACATTTCATTGATTTGTAGTATTTTTGTCTAGCTCCACTGTTTTTATCAAGAGTTGGTGCACACTGATCAACATTTTTATTTATTTCACACCCTGACACTTAGGTCAATGTCAAGAGATTAGTATAAGAACCAAGTTCTCATATTGACTAAAGTTGCTGATACTCAGGTTTCATGAAGCCTCCGGAGATTTTATCCCATCTCGAGCATCATTAGATCAAGTCTAGAGTCGAATCCCTTGTCCGAATCCCTCAAGTGAAGAGTCAACTCATCTCATCGAAACCGCAGTCGTGCATGTGATGTGCTAATCATATTCCTATGGTCTGAGACTAAGCATGAAATATAGCATGCAAATCTAGAAATCTAGGGGAATATGGATGACTAAGTCCAAGACCCTGATGGCTAAGGCCGGTTAACCTAAAATCTTAAGTCCTCATAAAATCAAGTTTTCTTGAACATTTCAGATCCTGGGTGGAAGTGTGGAATTTAGAGGATTAATCCAACTCCTTCATTCAAAAAACACTTTTTTTAACTTCAAGAGATATTATGACTACCTAAACTCAATTAAGTAGATGCATCTGCATTCAGCCAGTATGGGTGTAAGTACAGGCCGGAGCCCGTTGCTTGAGGACGGGGCCTTACGCGATGTCCTCTAAACCACCCACTTTGCTAAGGGCGAACCCTCACTGAACGCGGCTACTTATTTGGGCTTAGTAGTCACTAATGACTCTTAAAGGAATTTTGGATTTTCTCATTTTTATGGATTTTAAATTAAAGGTTAGAACACTGGTTAGACTCAACTTTCCTTGAAATCAAAAAGAAAATTTCAATACCATATCACACCAATAAAAAATTTTCAAAATATTTTCAAAAGACTTTTCAAAATAAGAGAAACTCATTTTTTTCAAATCATTTTCAAAAATATGTTTATAAAAATAGTTTAACATAATATGGAAAGCTTTGAAAATCATTGAGTCCACTTAGTTCAAAGGATTTTACTTTAGTCAAAAAGTTTTAAATTTTTCAAAATTTTCAGATTATAGCTAAAGTAAATATATTGTATATACGATATACCCCCCTATACTTAAACTTTGCTATGTCCTCATAGCACTAGATGACACAAGTCCATAGGTCCATTTAAATATAGAGAAATATACGGGAACTAAGGAGCGCTCCCCCTATACTAAGGTTAGAAATAACCTAAGTATAAAGGCAAGGAAAGATGAGTGGAGCAAATCATAGAGACTCGAGTCCCCCCATACTTAGGTTGAGATTAGCCTAAGTATAAAGATGGAGAATTGATATTGGGAGAGACCCAAGGTGAAAGAACGAAGAAGAAGGATGGATATACAAGTGAGTGGATGAATCTGCGGAGATTAATGGAGTGTCTACAGGCTCTGGGGAGAGTATCGGAGCAAACATGGATCAAACAAGCATACAACACACTTCAATTTCACCAACTCACACATGAAATCAACAGATGTTGGTTAATTTTCTGTCCATTTTATTGTTGATTAAAACACCTTATTTTACGTGAAAGGGATGCTAATTAAAATCAACTGCGTAAACGAGGGTGTTGCTCTCCTTAAACAATATTTTACTCCATTTTTAGGTTGACTTGCAATTAACAGTCCCAGTTATTTAAGGTTGTCACTGAATTAAAGTGAGCACATAAATCAAGCAATCATCGTCTACTGTCCATTCCCATTTTCCATTAACCTAGGTGATCAAGCTAGGAGGGGAAATCGAGAAAAACTATGTAATTGATAAAAACCATGATCTATGCTAAGCGAGAAATCATGCAGTGCTTTGCAAAAATACGTGAAAACTTGGACTGTTTTGAAAACCAAAATGATATGTATGCAAGTCGATCAAAAGCCGCACCTAACATGCTTCTATTAGCGAGGAAGAATGTCTTTTAAATTTGGCTAAGTGAAGCGAGGCTATATGCGTCTATATTATAGTGTGTCCTACCTACGAACAAGCACATAAAAATTGAAACGATGAAATAAGCTCGAAGAGCCGCGTGCCTGGTCCTATGTCGACACTCAAGTGGGGACGATCCCCACACAACCACATTTGTCCGTTTACAATCGTGAGTCTTCAATCGAAGACCGCTATAAAGATGATTATTACATGATAAAATGATATGCAAAATGACATTTTTTTCTTTTTCTTTTCGACTTGCTCCAAGCATGCTTTTGCGGCTCCTCGTAGCAGGAAGCATCTGCTCCTCGCCTCCTTGAACAATCATGGGCCCTGTCACAAAAGCAAAGGTTTAGAGATCAATCGAGAAGAAAATTTTATAATGCAAAATAAATGAACAAATTGACCTATATAAAAGAAACACTTAATTAAATACATAAAAATCCAAATAATATAAGAAATGAGTCGTGTCCCCGGCATTGGCGCCATTTGATGAACTACGAATTCAGCCCTTTAAGAGTGTGGATTTAACACTAAGAACGTTTGTAGTCGAGCTGAATTAGGTCGATCAAAGACCATCTAATTGGGATATGTCAATAAAATTAGATGGTCGTGTTTTTATTTTACTTGGTAGAAACCAAGGTCAAACTCAGGGACACGAGCCTCTCTCGTGATTATTCAGACTTTTAGTAATTTATTAAGTGTTGAGTTAGAGAACAATAGGTCAAAAAATGCAAGAGGACAAGACGATGCATTAAAGAAACATGGATCTATGCATTTTTTTATTTAACTTTTAATCATGCAATGAGATGTGATGAAATGCAATGAAAATATGCCCTAGATCAAAAATACTTGAGCCATTTAAAAAAGTAGTCAAATCAGGGTCAAATAATAAAGCACTCTTCATTCATGTAAAAATTAGGTACGAGAATCATAGAAATCAAGACACTTAACAAATAAAATAACACATTAAATTTCGTAGTGTCAAATTGAAAAGACAAGCATGCCATAAAATAAGACAACAAAGATAGCTTCAAAATGCCACTGAATCGTCTCAATCGAAGTTATGACGCTCAAGATATGCATAAAAGAAGACAAGGGCATAAACATATGAAAACATGAAAGATAACTAGCAAATTGGTCCCTGGGAGGGACTAAAATGTAAATACAAGAAAGTTCAGGACCTTCGCTGTAAATGACCCACACGCATATGGGTATTTTTGCAATTATGAAAACCTATGAGGGTATAAATGCAAAATACCCACTGTGCATGTGGCCCGCACGTGATTCTAGGACCTGTATGCAAATTTGAAGAAGTCGGTGGGCCTCTGTGCAAATTGCCCAGGTCGCACGTGACCGGCATGTGCTCTTCCAGGCTCGAGAAGACTCGGAGGCTCGGAGAAGGCTCGGGGTAGCTTCGGCTAGTTCAGAATGTGCGAGCCTACAGGCTTGGGGCTTGTGTGCGGCTCGGAGTAGCTCAAAGCTCTGGGGAGGCTCGATGCAGGCTCGGCAAATCCGAACCTAGAGGTCTGGTTATATGGCTTGGAGGACGTCTGGAGCTGACGCGTGGGCACCTATCATCCGTCAGATCAAGATGATCCGACGTCTCCTGTGTTGCTTGAAGTTGGTGGTGTCCTCCTCTGGGATGAACAATGGGATATATTCATCCAACGGTAGCTGTGTTTTCTCCTCCACCGAAGGCTGGTGGCGAGTTCTGATCTCCGGTGAAGGCCCCCCGAGCTCCGCCGCCTTCTAGCATGCTCGATAAAGGTCCCAGAACTCCGTTGAAGATTTGCGATGTAGCTGGAGCCCATGGGGATGCACCGAGCAACCTAGACATGACTAACCATGTTTGAAAGACGGAGGCGGAGCTGCACAAAAATATCTCTGGGGAGGATTCCAACCATTGAGGTCTCGAGTACCGATTTTGCTTCATTAGTAAGCGATAAGTACCTGTTGAAACCAAATCCATCCCAATCTTCTTCCTCTTCATTACGTATTTCACAATACAATAATCAACTTATAATTTCCTTTTTTATATTGCAAATAAAGAGTTGATTGGGAGCATGTCAGGAATATGTGGCATTATGAATTGAGAATTTGTTTATGATAAATATAAGCCTTTTTCATCCACACTAACATGAGACACATCTGCAATGTCCACATGATATTTATTAATGGCGAGTTTATTAGTTCAAAAGAACTCAAGATCAATAGTCATGTGATCAGTGCCACAACTACTAATGAATTCACTAATTTTCATCATTAGTATTTTTTATTCTTACCTTTCTAAGCAAAAGAAATAAGGGCAATGATTGTGAACCTCATCATAATATGCATTTCAAATCCTTATCTTATTAAGGTAATCTTTGAGTTTTTTAGGTTTTCTCTATGGCAATCTACCTCATATTACCATCAATTTGATTGGAGATAGTAGTAGCAACCTTTTTGAAGATCTACTTATTGTTCTTTCGGTTGCCTCTTCTCCCTGTAGGATTTCTACTGGGATGGAGCTTTTAAAGAAAATCAATAAAGTGACCATTCTTTTTGAAATAAATACTCACTCTATTTTGCTTCCTAGTATTGTTGTTCCCTCGATACAAGAGTGTCAAGTGGTAAGTGTCTTGCAAAGAAAACCAACATATAACCATTATTTTTGCAATAAATACACGCCCTATTTTACATTCCATCATTGTTGTTCCCTCGATACATGAGTGTATGCAAGTAAGTGTTCTTCACCTCATTAGAAGGACTTGTCATCACATACTTTCTCCATTCCTCATCCTTAATTTGATACTATACTTATGAATGTGTGAACTCTAGAATTAAGATCTGACTCTTGTTAATTTCAAACTTAGAGTATAAATGATCGAGAAAGATTGAAAACCATGTTTTTCCACTCTTTAGGTCAATTTTTTGATATATGTTATCATTCTGAGACTCCTCGGAATGATTTTAAATCAATCTATTGGGACATCGAAAGATCAAATTGAGCTTTGACGAACAACTCCTCCCATTGATGAGTATAAAACTCAAATTTATTGATAGTTGTGCATATCCTTCTTTATATAGTCATAGATGCCTGAAAACTCAGGTTTTGCAAGATCTCTGGTCACGTCTGCAATGACCGATGATGGTTCATTGATGTGTGGTGTAAATCATATCTTTTGGAAGATCAGACGGTCGCTTTTGCACACAATTGAATGGTCTTGATCAAAACTGGAGCTCCTCCTTCAATCGGAAGGTGGTTTCTCTCCATGAAAACAAGGAAGAATAGTGGGTCTCCCTTGCCTTCGATCAGTCAATTCTCCCCCCTCCAAGTGTCTCTCTCTATGATCTAGTGTCCTCACTCTCAAGGGAGGAGTATGTTGTGGTTGTTGTTGTCAAAAGGCTCCTATGACCACAGAGGAGGCCCCAGGAGCTGGAGGAATCTCCAACATCCAAGGACCATGGTTCTCTGACAAAATCATCTCAGATGAGGCCTTAGACCTCAAGTACCTACAAGGGAATCTCAGGCAAACAAAACGATGGTTCTTAGGGGTCTGATCTAGGGAAATGGGTCGGAATGGAGTCGAGCGGAGGTCTCCGACAAAGGGCGACGGAAGGAGACATGATCTCCTGATCCAGAGAGGATCAGGGTGAATGAGATGGTTCGGAATGTAGCAGAAGTGATGGGGAATGAAATGGCGGAGGAATGGGGGTCGATGAATGACTGAGGGGCTATGAAACGGTGGCCAGAGCAGAGCTCTGACGAACTATGGGGATTGATTCTACACTACAACAGTCTATTCAATTGTAAAATATTTCAAGAAATTAAATCTAATCCTAATAATTACCTAATCTACGCTTACACTATGGCTTAACCGACCAGAGCGGGAGGCGGGAAGAGCTCAGCCAAGAGGAACTTCGATGGACCTGAGTCTCGTCCTTTCTCATCGCACGTACACTGCTAATCACTCGGGGAGATGTTGTCACCTTGCTCGACTCGAGGGTGGATCGATCTGAGAGGTATAGTGATTACAGGACGGATCAAAATCAAATGGAGTTTCGGTAAGGGTTTATGTACACACGAAGGTTGGCTCGGGAAGAACGATGATTCAACGGCTCTCAAATTAAGAAATGATGCGTGCGTGGTAGACCATAGATCGAGGGACAAATTGTGAAAGAATTGTAGCAAAAGAATGAAAGAATCTGGTGGGAAAATCGAGGAAGTACGCACCCTAATGTTCTGACAGAGAATGACAAAACAAAAATAAAATCCCTTTATAATTCAAATTAAAATAATAAATGATTTTATTATTTTTTGATTAAAATAAAAAAATATGTATTATTTTATGTAGTATTTTAATATGATTTTTATTTATTTTTTTGAGATTATTTATTGTTTGTTGCTTTTTACAAGAACAATTATATGTATATTGACATATGCATTTGGTATTTTATTTTTATTTTCTATTTTCTATATTATTATTTTAGATACTTAATTTATATACTTATAAGTTATTTAATCACGTATAAATATATTTTTGTTGTATTTTTCTGAAGTTATTTATACACTTAATAAATATAGGTATTTATTATATAGGTACATTATAAGTATGTTTATCTATATATTTTTAGTATACTTATTTATTTGATTTTATTTTTAGTGATTTTATTTTCGTTAATTATGTACATGTATTATAAATAATATTTTAAAAAATATAAAAATATAAATGAATGGAAAATATAAAGAGTAAATATAATGAACGTAACATACATGTATATTGCACAATAAGGTTCCATAACCTAACTTTTGCATCTTAACTCCAAATTGAATGAAACCTCCTTCATTAAATAGCTTATTAAATTTTATATATAAGTAAAGGATGAGTTTGATCAATTTTGATATCGTATGGAGAAGATACATATATGTGAAATTTGGGATTTTGGCTTTTTATTCTGGGTGTCTAAGGCACACCGTGCTTTATTTTTTAGTGAAATATTTTTTGTATTTTTTATGTATTTTTATCCACAACTTTCATGTACAAAGTTTATTGGTTTAAAGTATAAATAACAAAGAATCAAATAGTTTCTAAATTGAATTATAGGGAATAAAAAATAGCTTTTTTATTGTATTTTTGACCCTTATCTCTCCCTATTTTATTCATTGTCAATCAAGTCAATTCTTGACTTAGTCTTGGGGTTTAGAATCATTCAATACCTTTGCTGTTTCATTTCTTATTCTTCTCTTTTCTTTAGTCTTTTATTTTAGCAATTAATAGACTATTTTATACAATATTTATAGCATAAATAATATATGTTATTTTGCACAAACTAATGCTATTTAGATGCATTTGACTAGGGATTGAAGGCAAAATTGAATGAGTAATGGTGATGAAATGGAGATTCATCAATGCTCTCAAGGGATTATCCACATCTCACACAAACTTTTATAAAAAAGAAAATAGGATGGATATTAAAGGATGTTGGATTGACAATCTAAATCTTTATATGATTGTCTTCAAGAGACTATATTTTTCAAGAAGGATCTCTATCTTTAGGCTTTGGATTCAATCCATTTATGTACCGATCTATCCATAGTCTGTGATTGCCATCTCAACAACAATTATCCATAGTTTGTTTAATGGAGGTGATTTGGACATAATAATTTTATGTCCTCACAATATCTTCGATATCAATTTTGTTTTCTATTGCGATTAGCGAGAAAGCCCCCATGTACAGTTGTTGTGATTGGAACAACCCACAAATAAATAGCAAAATACAAAAGATAAATAGTGACCACATCTAGTGATTTTTGATCGACTGTATGGTAAGCTGAAAATGAAAAAAAAAATCGGAAGTCCGTTGATTTAAGATTTACTGATTAGCTATTGGACTTGAACCAAATTTTGGCAAAATGTGTGCGCTACCAAAGAGCATTGTTAGGTATTATTGAAACACAACTAAGTTGTAATGTTGCCCAGCATCACCGAAGAGTTTTAGCTTTGAGATATTGCATAACACCCCGCAAAAGTGTAAAACCAAAGCTGATTAGGTTGCAACCAAAGATAGTGCACGTCCAAGGGAAAGATGCCTATCGTTTCAACACACCATCATCAACTGAAACGATCTCTAGAGATAATGCTAAACATGAATACACAAATTTCTTCAGTAATACACAAATTTCTTCAGTAATACACAAATTTCTTAACATTAGATATCATACTCAATTTTATGTTAATCATAGAATCATGTCGTCCCCTTTCCAAAATCGTATTCCTACTTTTCGTAACACTTTTAGTTACGATTTTATTTTATTTTCATAATGCATGTTGTCCTAATTCTTTCCAAAATGGATTATTTTTTTTGTCAGTTCATATTGTTGGATGGGAGGCTGGAAATGGGGGCTCTTCCCAACTCTAGTGGGCGCGACACCCATTAGATAAAATATCTACATACACACATACATGCATGCAGGCATCTATACATACATACATGCATGCATGCATGCGTGTGCATGTGTGCATGTGTGCATGTGTGCGTGCGCATGTGTGTGTTGTGTGTGGAACTTTAAATGAGGTGGGAGCTTTTCTGAGTATAGAAAGCCAATCTTGATTTAGGTATTTCCTTTATGATTTATATTTTTTGTTTCATTGATTTAATAGTAGACACTAATATTGAAATAATTTTCCTCATTTTATGCCTCATCATATATGCTTATGATGCATGGATTATATTCTATCATTTAATCTGGATTGTGTACTTCTTATTCTAGTTATTCATCTCTTTTTTTGTTATATTTATATCATTTATTGTATACATTAAAACCCTTTTTCTTCTCGTTTCGTATATAATAGAAACCCTAACATGTTAATACATATTACAAAAAAATAATGATAGATTAAAAGAATATCATACTTATATTTATTCAAATATTATAAATATAACCAAAACACCAAAAATATTGAAAAGAAGTAGAACAATAAAAACACACAGATGTTACACACACAATGGTCTTGAGTACATCTGACTAAAACCATGATCATTGAACTTCACAGTCTCCTTGAGTTCGGTCTTTGATTTACCATCAAGTAAAAGATAGGCACTCCACACACACACGCGATTGCATAAAATTTGGGTGGACTTTTGACTCGTCAGTTTTGTAAGATTAAACTTTACTCGATTACTCTAAATACATTTGGCTTGAAATTTTCATGACAACAACGTCAATTGATTCCCTTCGAATCGGGTCAATATTTTGATTTTTGGAAGCAACATGATAAGCCGATAGAGAAACATTTCCAGCCTTAAGTCTAAATGTGGATCGGGATCTCAGCATTTGAGCGATCACATGTAGAGCCTCTCGACCAGGCCTCCATCTTTGCGTAGGATTACTCGAGGTGACCAAATCTTGACAGTAGAAACCCAATCGATGGACAAATTGTGGTCGAACACTCGAAACTTACTTAAAACCATTAAAGAGCCCCAATTATTTGAAGCGGCACATGAGACGTGCATTATAGGGATGCAAATGGATGCATACGGCTTATCCATTTTTCTAATACAAATACGGATGTGGATATGGATATTGTCAGATATTAAAAGTATGTGATATTTACACCCATAACCCTGAGTAATATCGTAATTACCTTGGAAACCTTCTATAATAACGAATTACACCCAAGACCCTGAATAATACTTAACCTTTACATGGCATAACCCTGTGTCAAGTTCCGTCTTGATTATCCGTTAACTTTGACGGAAAAAAATTTATGTTGACCATTTTACCCTTCGAAACACACCATATTTATAACATGATGCCATGCTTTAGATCAAACAAAATCATATCTCCCTCCATTAGGAAAGCTGGCCCGCTCTCTCCCCGGTAACTTGTCCCACTCCGCCCCGCGCCTCCGCTCCGAGCTCGCGAGCTCCAGCACCCCCTCCCCGTGCTGGCGAGCTCCATCTACCAGCCCCGCCCCCCAGCTCGTGAGCTCCATCTCCGGCCCTGGACCCCATCTAACGAGCTCCAGGCATCCTCTGCAAGACCCCCCCGCTACCCAACGCCCCCCCCCCCCCCCCTTTCCTCCTGGCAGCCAAGGCCGGCCCCCGACCTCCCCTGACCGGCAACAGGCAAGCAAGCCCGACCCTCCTCAACCCCCCCCCCCCCTCCCACCCGCCTCCTCCTTGCAGTCAAGGCCGACCCTCCTGGGCAGGCGAGCTCCACCCCACCCCCCCCCCCCATGGCCTCCTCTACAAGACCCACCCCGCCTCCTCCTGGCAGCCACGACCGTCCCTCCGCAGCCAAGGCCGACCCTCCTGGGCAGCCGAGCTCCATCCCCCCCGGCAGCCAAGGCCAAGGCCGACCCTGCTGGGCAGGCGAGCTCCACCCCCCCCCCCACACCCCCCGTGGCCTCCTCTGCGAGACCCACCCCCGCCTCCTCCTGGCAGCCATGGCCGTCCCTCCCTGGGCAGCCAAGGCCGACCCTCCTGGGCAGCCGAGCTCCATCCCCCCCCCCCCCCCGCCAGTGGCCTCCTCTGCAAGACTGATGAGAGTCTAAAGATCGAGTTTCGCGGCCTTCACTTTTTAAAAGAAGAAAGATGTCGGTTGTAGCGGAAAGCCGCGAAACGGAAAGTGTTTCGATCTTTAGACCTATCAAACAAATTTACGGTTTTCTGTCGGAAAACCGTTCACTATTTATTTAACCAGGCAAGTGTTCCTGGGTCGAACTCAAGGAGGCAGAATATATTCCCAAATTTTCTTCTCGTAATTTTATTTTAATTCTTCTCTAAGTCGGAATGCTTTTTGGTGATTTTTAATTTTGTTATTTTTATTTGATTTTATTCTTTTCAAATTTTTATTTAATTTTCAAAAAGGGCTATTTTCCAAAAGATTTACTTATTATATAGTAGGTGGATAGAATATAGGTGATACTATATAGTATAGGTGAATGAGATTCGAGCCGCGTACTCGAACTACACAAGAAAACGAAACAAAACGAGGCGGTTTTCGAGAAAATCAAAACACGTTAAAAACTCGTCGAGAAGCCGCGAAAACTTTATACTAGATAGCTGGGGTAGTTGTGTAACTACCCTCCAAGAATCGTCGAAATCCGAGGTCAAGAGAGCAACATACAGCCCCTACAGCCCAGGGGCATAAGCGTAAAAAAACTAATTAAAATTGTTCTCAAATTGGTCCTCAGGGACTGTTCTGCAACAAAAATACAAGAATTCTTACATTTAGGTCCCTGTAGAGGGACCTAAATGTAATTATTGAAAACTTAAGAGGCGGGTTTGAATTCTGGAAAACCTGACTGGGGTTAAGGTGCAAATTCTCCACCGTTTCGGATTGCACGGCCGAGATTAGAAGATGCAGACGTCGATCAGACGGCTCTCGCGATGCCACGTGTCGCCAAACTGTACTCCCTTTGTTCTTGGAGTTGTTGGAGTTCTTCGCGGACGGCTTCCTTCTCCGATTTCTTCCGGGCGCTCCCCGACGATTCAGACGCTCCGGCGGGGCCAGAGGGGTGGCTCCTCCACCCCTCGAGCTCGCCCGCGGTAGAGATGGCGGTGGCGATGCTCCGATCGACGGCGGAGTGACGATGAATATGGCGGCCTTGACCACCTGGTAACTGAGCTGCACGGAGATCCAATCTTTGGAGAGGAAAATCGACGATGCACGAGGTCCAAAAAACCGAAGCAAACGCCTTGCGTGATTCCTGGAACTGCAAATAACATATGGCTGTGCTCGATTCTTGTTGAACCGGCCGAGAGATTAAGAGATTAAACCTCAAAGTTTGAAGAAAAAGCATAAACTTCCAGCCAAATAACAGAAAACGTGAAGATGGTGATGGTTTGATGAATGATTTGGATCGAATGGAAGACGAATCGAAAGAACTCTTGATGTTGCGTGAAAGATGGGTGATTAGTCTACCTAAAGATGCGATTAGCCATGCTAATCATGGCTCGGCTATCGAGAAAGAAAATTGCAAAGATGAAGGAATTGACCTGGGGACTGGAGGTGTATGACCTCCTGATGGTTGCTCGACGAGCGATCTTCTCGGAGCTGCACGCAGCACGAGGCGGCGATTCAAGGGCGTTGCTCCGCCTTGGAACTCTTCTCCGACGATCCTTCTTCACCGCGAGCCCTTCCCTTGGCGCTGTCACCGCTCGAATGGGTTGGAACAAGATGGGGAAGTTAGGTAGTCGGTACACCCTGGAGCTGGAGCTTGAAGGTTGAAGAAGTTGTTTAAAAAATGGCGAACTTGGGGCCCTTATATAGGGAGTTTACTTGGGCCCCAAGGTGAGATCGACGGTGGGCGAGTTAGAGGGTTGTTAGGAGTAGGGGACGAAGGGTCGAGATCGGTCGGAGAGGTTGCGGGCTGAGCGGAAAAAGAGGAGAAGTTGGCCGGTTGAGCAGCTGGGTGAACAGCTTCTTGAAGGAAGAAGCTCCAGGTGCTGACACGTGTCAGCACCTGGTTCGCCCAGACTTTATAAATACTTATAAATTAATTATAAAATAGCTATGTACATTATTTCAAGTAGGTGTAAATACAAGAAAGTTAAATAATTTTATTTTCTAAATTATGGTATACTTACTTTTAATATATAATAAATATTATTTAAAATATAAATATTTTATTAATAAATATGTATGTATAAATAGGTTTTGAATTTTTAATTTAATAAATAATTAAGTAGAAATTAATTTTATATTTTATTAATTATTAGGGTATTAAATAAGACTTGTACGAACTTTTATGGATTTTTATGAATTAATTTACATATTTTAATAAATAGAGTAAGTGTCTATATAGGTCAATTATACCTATATTTTGAGGTCTTTGATTTTATAAAAATAATAAATAGTTTCCAAAAATTATGAAATAATTTATGGTGAAACTAGAGGATCATGAAGTAATTTAAAAATTATAAAATTAAGAAATTAATAAATAAGGTGTGTTACATAAAATAAATAGCCCAGAAACCCCTTTGTCTTTTGGTCCCAAAACCGACTTTTTGCAAACGGACTCCGAATTCAGTGAAATCACCTTTATTAATTAGATAATATTATTTTATGAACTTTAAAGTGAGTAGAGTGAAATTGGAGTTCGTATGAGGAAGTTATGATGTTCGGAAGTTGAGATTTTGACAATTTGTAAGCTGAGTTTCTTGGCATATTTACAAGGTAATATTTTTAACTTATTTTTATATTTTTATTTACATTTTTATGAATAATTAGGAGAAAGATTTGATGAAGAATAATTAAGATGAAATAATTAAAATTCTTTGAAGTTTTGGATTTATTTTATAAATAGTGAAGAGTGTGTATTCATGTGATAAATTATTTTTATTGGGTTTTCTTTCCTTATCTCTCCCTACTTATTGGTGTGTCGACCAATCCATGCTGACTTGGTCTCGGGGGTTAGGCTATAAATATATCTTACAGTTATATTTATAGTTTAAGTCATATTACATATATATACATATATTCCATATGCCTTTATCTTTCTTTTTCTGGTTCTTTATTTATTTACATGAATTTAGTGGTTAAAAGTGAATATTTACACATGAATGGGATTTTGTTAAAGTATGAGAATTAGTGAGTTTTTACATGTATTTGTTAAGGGTTTTAAAACAAAATGCGACAGAAAAGTTAATGAATCATGGATTCATCAAAGACCCACCCCCGCCTCCTCCTGGCAGCCATGGCCGTCCCTCATGGCAGCCAAGGCCGACCCTCCTGGGCAGCCCCCCCACCCGCCCGTGGCCTCCTCTGCAAGACCCACCTCCGCCTCCTCCTGGCAGCCATGATCGTCCCTCACCCCCCCCCCCCCCCCCCCCTCAAACCCTCCACCTCCTCCTGGCTGGGCAGGTCCCTGCCCTCCATCCGCGCGCCCCCGCCCCCAACGACCCCCTCCCCCCGGGCAGCCCATCCGCACCCCTGCCCGCATCACCCGTGCGCCGCCCCCGGGTCCCCTTCTAGTTCGGAGCCCATCCCACGCCACGCCCGTCAAACCCAAGCCCCCCCCCCCCCCCCCCCCCCGCTGCCATCTCCGCATGCACCTGCACACCCTCCCCCACCCGGTTCGGTGCTCGGAATGCCCACCCGGCCTGCCAGACCTCAGTTCGGAGCCCGCAACCTCCCCAGGAGAGGTCGGAGCCCGCAAGCCCTCTCTTCTCGTCACCCACCTTTTCCTCTCCTTTCTTTATTTTTCTTTCTTTTTTATTTTTGTTTAATCCCAACCGTGAGATTGCATATCGGTTAGATTAACTCAGCCATCTAGTTGAGTTAGTGAACCAAAGTAACGGAAGGTCGTGCATGTAAAACGGAGCAATTATTTAGGGTTTTCGGTGTAATTCATTATTATAGAGGGTTTCTGGGGTAATTACGATATTACTCAGGGTTATGGGTGTAAATATCCCTAAAAGTATTTACCATATCCTTAAAAATAGATACAGATGTAAAACAGATACTGATTGCACAAAGTAATACTAGAAGTACTTTATAGATTAGCTTAAATATACATGTATTGAAAGGAAAACATATGATGCAAATATACTTAATGTGCTTATATCATTAAAAATATACCAAATATGGTGAAAAAAGGTATAGAAAAAAGGTATATGGAGAAAATAGGATTACAACACACCATCACCAACATAGTGTATTTGTACATAGATAAGGCTAAACATGATACCTGGTGAATCAATGTCTAAGAAGACTGATTTCACTACAAGTAATGCTTGGATACAGTGTAGAAATTAATACAACAATGGATGCAAAGAATTAAATGGACAAATTCATCTCAATAGATGGGAAAGACTACATGAGGGGATGTCCCAGAGCACACGTGTCTGAGATTTTTATTTTGTAGTGGAAGAAAAAAGATAATGGATTACCCCGTTTCATGTTTGTATTCTAAAGTGATTCCATGGAATCCTTAATTTCCACGAGATTGGATTGTCGTCGTGTTTGAGAGGCTATCTGATGAGTTCACTGGCTACATTAAATTTAAATGTCTCTTTATTTTTTTTTAATCAGCATTTCAGTGCAATTAGATGGCGTAGACAATAAGTATAAGTGTATAATCCAACATGGCCAGATGTCTGCTGTACGTACCAGACATTTGCATCAATTTAAAAACAACCAGGTCTTTATTAAGCAACTGATTACATTTTTGACATAGGAAATGATTTGCTCATAGGAAACTCTAATTCAATGTCCAAAAAATCCTTTTTACATATAAAAAAAGTTTGGATGCAACTAGTGGCTGTTCAAAATTCGTCTGCCTGTAGTACCAGACGGAGCAGTACATATGGAAAAACTGAACAAAATGAGAAACTTGATGTATGTGTGTGTGATTCTCGATCGTAAATATGCAGTCAGCACCACCGCCATCTCTTGCTGCTGCCTTGCGCATCCTCGTGCTCTATAGTGTCAGCAGAACGCTTGCCCGGGGACCGCTGTGGTGGCGCCAACCGCTCATCGTCTCCGAGCAGTGGGTCGGGCGAGAACTGTGACCGGGGTGCCGACCACGGGGTCGACACAATACGGGGCATCATTGCTGTAAATTAGGGACGGCTCGGAAGGGAGTTGGCTCAACTGTTGGATAGAGCGATTGTGGATCCTGCTGTGGGAACCGGATGATTGGCATCGGTGGATATCCATCGTCAAAGAGATAATCAGTTAATTGATCTGTGGTTTCCCAGTCAGGCACATCAGCAGCAACAGCAGCAGCAACTAAATCTCCTATGTCAAACGTCACATCAGCAGCAGCAGCAGCAACTAAATCTCCTATGTCCAACATCCTATCTTGAGTAGCGGAGATTGGCTCCTCTGGTAGAGCAAAGGCATCATCGATATTCTGATCCTGAGTCGCCGGGATGGGCTCATGATCGGGAAAAACAACACCATGAGGATCCGCAGTAAGCTCATCAAGGGAAAAGCACCACTCTGTGTTGACGTCATCTTCCTCACTGGTACTTTCCCGTGGAGCATCTGCATCAATGGGAATGGCGTCAATGGAAACCGCAGGAGGATCACAAGGATGGGCGCGATTCTTCCTCGGCGTCGTGTAGACGTTGTAAAGAGCCACCGTGGAGAGCCGGGCGGAGGAGCAGAACCACGCGCGGTACTCAGTGGCCAGGAACTCGCTCTTGATCCACTCTTTGTCGTCCGGGGAGTTCTTGATGCGAAACTCAAACTTCCGCATCTCTCCTATCTTCTTTCCTTCCGATGTCCGGACATGTTGCACCTTGGTAGTGCGTCGCCACTGCCCTCCCTCGGCGATGCGGCGGTGATGCGTGATGCTGTTGCCCTTGGAGGATGTCTGGAGCGTTGAGGAGAAGAACCAGCAGGGCGACCCGTCGAGGAGCAGGTCCTGCGGGTGGCGGCCGTAGATCTCCTCGTACCGCACCTGCCGAGGAATGTCGCGGGCGGTGTTCCCTCCGGTGACGAGCAGGTAGAGCAAGAGCGCTTCGATGTCGGTCGCAATCATCCCGAAGTGGTAGCCGAAGGGGACGATGTCCACCATGGCCTCGGGGGAGTTCTTGGTTGGTGGAGAGAGAGCGGGGAAGAGGAGGGTTTCAATCAACTGGAATGGACGATAGTAAGAGCTGGCGTCTTGTATCTTAATTACATCCCTCTCTCTCTCCAATTAAGGAAGTCAACTGTCTCTACTTGGGGAAAATCGTAATCTGCATTCTTCCTGACCTGACCGTTTCTTTCAGTTAGCATCCTCGTGCGCACTCTTTCTCCGTTGCTCAAATTGATGCGGATTTCGATAATCTTGGGATAATAGGATTACTTTATTCTATCTTCTAATCGCACCCTCTGAAATTCTAACTCGCAAATTGGGTTGCCGTATTATTGTCGAATTGATTCTGTTGGACTCCGTCCACATAATCTGAAATCGATGAGGATGATCTCGTTGGCATGAGGATTACATAGGTGTATTGTGTGTATTTCAAAGATTATTATTTCGAGTTGCAACAAACATTATTTCGAGCTTCAGTGGTTTCAACTCTATCTATTTGGTTAAGTAGAAGCAATCAGTAAGAAGTATAACCTTTTTGTGAATAATTGGTGTCTGAATTGTTAGGAGAGTTGAAATAATCAGCAAGTTATCATTTTTATGCTATATAGTTAATAATTATGACAAGTATATGATTTTGATACTGAATTTTTTTTGTTTTGAAAGTGGTTAAGAATATTATGGTTATAGAATGAGACATCCAACCATTTATTTCCAATACAAGAACCTAGATCGAAACATTGGCTGCCGTCAGATAAACATGTAATGATACGTATTAATGACAAAAAGCCGCTGGGGGATGCAATCACGGATTCAATCTTGACAATAAAGCCGCTGGGGGATGCAATCTTTTTTTTGCTTCACCGTTTCTTTCTGTTGGACTTCGGGATGAAAATGCATATGGTATCCGACCATCATCGTATCAGTTTTCAAGATGAAATTGATATATATTTTTTATTTTATCATACGGATACGGATATCAATTTTTATTTTTTTTACATATACCATTTTCAATTTTCTTGAGGATTTGGATATGGTTACTAATTTTTCCGGCGGACATGGATACGCGCATCTGTATTACTAGTGTGTGTGTGTTTGTATCATAACCGTGTATCAATTAATTATTTTTCTTCTAATTATTTTTATTTGTAAAAAGAATATTTTTGAGTGTATCCAAATAAACTTATAATTCTACATAATTACCTTCTAAATTGTGTATCAGGAAGAATATATAAAAGATTCTCCGCTTTACAAACATATATCTCGTTACTCAAATTAGCTATTCTAATTATGAAATTAGATTTTGTTAGAGTTGTACTCTATTTTTTTATCATCTTCTCTATAAATACCCTCTCTCTCTCTCTCACTCTACTTGTTCCTCTAAGCTCATCAAATGCGTGTAAAGCTCATGCGAGAGAGTTTGTAGAAGAAGAGGATGAAGAAGGGAGGAGGAGAAGGAAGGAGCAAGGGAGATGGAAGATCCACCGTCTCTTTTTATTTGGTTAGATTAACTCAAGTTTAACTCAAGTAATTGATTTCAATAAAGTTAAAGCTGGCAGTAGGGTATGTGGGGTAAGACGGAGCAAGTTTTCAAGGTCGTGAGAAGAATATTGATGTTTCAAAGGTAGAGACGGTAATTTACAAAGATTATAGGATTTGTGGGGTAAAATCCCTTCTTTTATGTATTTTTAGTGTTAATAAGATGATATTTGTCACGAATATATTTTATACTAAAATGTGGTAGTGATGTGTATTTATATGTATTGGGTAAGGATTTTAAATTAAAATATAAAGATAAGGTAGATAAATCCTAGATTCATCACTATTGCTTTATATTCTTAGTTATATAGACTAGATCTATAATAAAAAGAGTCCAAAATCTTCTTATCCGATGTATTTTGCAAAATTATTTTGTAGGTGCCAATGATATATTTTAAGCAATAGGCCTACATGATCTCAAATAGTGGAATAAGAGATATAAGACCGATGCAAAATTATAGCTCAAATATCCATTATTGTAGAAAAACTACACAACAGAACGATGGATAATGGATTTAGGATGTTGCTAATACATGGAAAGAAAAAAGAGCGAATCACAAGTCCAGAGTACAAATATGGAGGAATGTTCACATTTACGAGCATTCATAAAGAACATGATTAGTACTGGTAAGTTTGGTTGGGTTAAGTACTTTAAGAATTTTTTAGAACGCAAACTCTTCGCGATGCCTACTCTTTAGGGGAAAATGGGCAAGAGCTCCTTTAAGAACAAGAATATTGTCTCCCCTATGAAACCCATAATGATATTGCATCGAATTTTTTTTGTTCAACCCATGTAGAGAGTCTAAATGATTGGATGCAATCTTGTAGAGATCAATAACTTCTCAAAATATACATGCTTATTCCTTTTTACGACCAAATAATAAACTTTTGAGAGCTTTGTAAACTTTTTTGGATAAAGTAAATATTATCTCATCTAGACACGCAATATGAGTCATAATTCTATGTGACAACACTGGTGTAATAAAATTATCCATGGATCATATATAATTCTTGGTCCAATCATATTGATTTTAGACACAATTTTTCCCGTAAAAAATGCTTAAGAAGAGAAATTCATCTGGACTTCATATGGGCAGCTGACCAACAAGTCAACATCTTTACAAAAAACCTTAAGCACAAAAAAGTTTGCTTGTATTAGAAGACAATTGAGATTATGGGTGTTCTCCATGGAAAAACAAACAAGAACAAGAAGAAACCAGTGTGAGATCTCAGAACCCCAAAATATACCCATTACCATATTCCTCAAAATGTTAATCCTTTAACTTGTGATTGTGAACTAGATAAATGTGTAAATCAAGGTGCATAAAATGCATATATACTATGTATTTCTATTGTCTTGATGAATAAGGGAAGTGTATCAAATTTTGTCTCAACACAAATCTAATACGATTTTGCCTCTACGATACCAGTATCCATAAGGAAGGTCCACCTACTGACGGAGTGAGAAAGCATCGAGAGACCTGGAACATGATCTTCATATCCATATCTCTTTGAGTCTGGCTTAGCTTCTGGGCTCAGCACTTCATCTAAGACTTTCGAGTTGATCTCATTCTCTTGATAGACTTTCAGGAAGGCCGTCAGGTGAGCATCGCGAGAAACGTGTATTAGAATGTTCTGAAAGTCTCCAACACTCATTCTTTCCCAACCTCCTATAGTACCATCTTCTTTATTGATTTTTCATAAGAGAATCAGACTAATTATTAGTTAACATTCTATTCTTCTTCCTCGAAATAGAAATAAGATCATTGCCATTATTTCTAAAAAGGGTAGGTAGCAACATAGAAATATAATATAAAGGGATTTTCTACTTGTGCTCTTTCAAGGTTTCCCAATAGTGTTTATGCACCTTCCTTTTTACTTATGCCCTTACAATTTTACAAAATTCACTATAGGACACGTCCATTAGTACAACATATGAGCGCACGTGTAACAACGAAAGGGCAATACTGAAAAAAGGAATATATGGCTGCAAGTGAATTGCAAAAAAAATTAGCGCATAACTATTATTAAAAAACTCAGAAGATGGCTTGTAAAATCTCCAATAAAAAAGGATAATGATCATGTTGTGTGACTACATCGAAGTCAAAAAAATGGAGTTAACCATGTTGTTACAACTGCAGCTTGAAAAGCAAGGAAAGACAAGGACATGCGGAAGGCATGAATAATTTTTGCAGTCAATATTGTCCTAAAAAGGGAATATTAAGCCGGTGTATAGAATTGTTTTATAGATAACTCATTGCCACTTGAGGTGAAATAAGTGATGGCTCAACTAAACTTTTGTTCTTGACCACGGATTATCTAACTATATTTTTATTGATGATAATGTATCTAATCAACAATACACAAGCAAGAAAAACTATTAAATAAGAAATCACACACAAATTTATAGTGGTTTGGCAATTAGCCTACAGCTCTCACGAGGCTCCCTTCATTTATTTAATGAAATGTTCTCAGAATGCAATAAGTGGCTGACCCTAAGGACACTTATATACAACTATGGGGTTTTTTGATGCAATTTTTTAGCACCCATTTGGCGGTCACTACTGCAATCACCATCATCCATCATACACTATTTTTTTTCTGGTAAGTTGCTTTGCATCAACTCAAATATGGATTTTTCAACATGGATTTGATTAGAATCCATGTTCTCATAATGAAATGTTCTCAGTGGCAGCCCCTAAGAACACTTATATACAACTCTAGGGTTTTTTATGCAAATTTGAGTACCCATTTGGCAGTCATTGCTACAATCACCATCATCCATCGCACACTTCTTTTTCTTGTAAGTTGCTTTGCACCAACTCCAACATGGATTTTTCAACATGGATTTGACAAGAACCCATGTAACCGATCCTAATTAAAGTGAGAGAAGGCTTTACCATTTCTTAAGCTACTTTGCAACTGCAATATTGACTCCCAAGTTCGTAGGAAACAAAAATATGTGATCTCCACCGGAACACACAACCAACTACTTCCACATTTCCCTGCAAGGACTGCAGTGTTGCCAGGAAAACCATACTTGCAATAAAGTTCATCGAGGCAGCCAGTCATGTCTATTCTGTTGTAAGGACCTTCGATATCCTTCGGAACAGATCCTTGAAGCATGAAACAACCCCTACTAGTGCCTCCATGTTTACATCGAAAACCAAATTGGCATCCGTGAGGAAGGTTCCTGTGCACTAAACATAATGAAGTCAGGAAAAGAGTACCACATATTCTCAAATACTACAGGCAAATCACTGCGCGGTTCTCCGCTAACTTTTGCATATGCATGTAAAACAAAAAACAAGTATAACAAGAATCAATAGGATGGGATATTGTAAAAACTAGAGCGGGCAACAATATCAAGAAAATCAAAGTTTATGCAAACATGAGACCAAAAATTTTGATTGTATCCCACCTAGAGCAGAGTAGCCATATATTCATCATCCCCATTCACTATTGCAATCAAAATTTCTTTTTTGGCCATTGAACATACATAGCATACTATGGAATGTTTCACATCTCAATGAATGAGGAGAAAAAACATTTCAATAAAATTCAATAATTACAGGTATTTGTTAGATACGTGTTTCAGTGGCACTATATATAGCTTACATGTCATGGTCGGTTCTGCAACTACACTACTATGTATTTTGTATTTACGCACATTTAAAGAAAATTGATTTATTACCAAAAAGGACAAAATTCATCCATGGAACTTCCATCTTCGTTGGAAAACATGCACTATTTGGATGAGAACACCACCCTTGAATCATCATCTTCCCCCACTGCAACAACCCTACTGTGTGTGAAGTTGTGTGCACGTGTGAGGGACAAACAACATGGTAGCAAGGCAAGGCAGAGAAATGTGAGGAGATGGATTCAATAGGGTGCAAGTGAGGTTGAATTGTGTAATAAAAATCTCGATCTCGCACTAGCCTCAAGGTTTGAAGAACGAAAGGCGGAATGAGGCGTTTTCCCTGGAAGCAAGACGAGGTTGTAGGCTCGAGGTGGTCGAGGAGTAAGCCTCAATTTGTATAGGAAAATAATTACAAAATATATAGTAAATATATTTATTAGTGAAATAATCTAATCTGACAAACATATAATATATAACAATGTAATATATGATGATATTATGAAGATAAGAACATGAAAAAAAAGATATGTCAATGCCATAAACCTTTCTACTAAAGTCCTACACTGTCAAAAGGAAATCATTAGCTATAACTATCAGTAAAATATTTATTAAAAAGGGATTGGTTATAGTTGTCAATAAAGATATCCAACTTGTTGATATGAATCATATGATTTGAATCCTAACCGTATGTTCTACTGAACCCAGATGAACAGTTTGATGTCTCCATGTGCTACCATACCCTACCAGTACAGGGGTCTCGTTGGGTATTCGAATCTACATGCAGTTTCTTATATGTTTAAGGGTATAATAGTAAGAGTTTACCGAAATAATTGGACATGTTAATGGTAAATATGAAAGAGGACAAATTTAAGCATTCATCTTGCATAAATATATACTCAACAACTAAGCCTCTATTGCCATCTGAAAATACCAACATGACTAATTATTTTCTTTACAAATGCTTGAAAAAAATCCCTAACACATCACCTTGCGCCTCGCCTCGCCTCAGGCATCCGAGGTGCACGCCTCAGCCAAGGGTCCAAGGCGGTCACCTCGAGGCTCATTAGCTCCGCCCCATTTCACCTCAAGCGTCTGTGCGCCTCAAGGCACGTTTTTTCAAACCATGACTAGCCTAGGTGGAGGTGACAGTGTTAATCTAAGATGGCGATGGCACCCTCACGAAGAAACAATGACGATATAATGCAGTCAAACATTTTGCTTTTTATAGATATTTACACTTACCTTTCCAAGTTTTAGGTGCCGATGGCGCCCTCACGAAAAGACAATGATATAAGGCAGTTGAACGTTTTACATTTTTATGGATTTTTGCTTACCCTTCCAAGTTTTGCAGTTACACATATGCCCCTAGATTTTTTTGCAATTATATTTGTGCCCCTACGTTCTTGCACTAGTAATAGTTATGCCCTTGTGTTAGTTTTTTTAAAATCAAAAGGGGGAAACATGATATGGTGTCCACCCCATATATATATATATATATATATATATATATATTAAAAGGAAATGGGTACTTACAGAAGCCAAGACTCTAGAAGAGTCTTTGCATGGAAAAAAACATTCTCGACATAAAATCGATCATCATCAAAGATTCTACCATTTCTAGCCAACCAAATGGCCATATCGTTGCAATCAGCAACATAAGATTTTCACGAGGGCGCAGATTTGCAGTATTAATGGAATCCCATAAAGTCTCAAGGTTCTGAACATTCATCCAAGAAAGTCCAGGATCTCGCCAAATGGACCGAATACAATCACAATGGAAGAACATGTGATCAATGGATTTTTGTGCCATGTTGTAGAGAGGGAAAAGATTAGACACACTAGCAAACAGTCTGGAACAACGATCCCTAGTCAAGATGCGTCTCCTACGAAATAGCCATAAGAAGATGCAAATTATGCTTTGTACTTTCAACTCCTAAATGGATTTGCAGTATCGGACCAGGACAGCATCAAAAGAGGATGTGGGTTTATCAAGGGACTTGTAGGCCCGCATTATCGAAAACTCCCCATCCCACTACTTCCAGTGATCTCTAACACCCAATGGACCCCATATTTGGCTAAGAGAATACAGAAGACACATAAACTCCTCCATATGTTGATCTGAAAAATCTGAACAAAAATAGGGCATCCAAACTCCATCATCCCAACACTCATTCACCATAGCACCTTGAGGAAGATAGGGTGAAGAGACGGGGGAAATCTAGAGATAGGTGTGCCAGCGTCCATCCAAGTATCAGCCCAAAAAGCAAATGATGATCCACCCACCCACAGACGCCAGGAAAATATCACAAAACTATGGCATCGCCAACGAATGCCCTTCCGGAAAGCTGAACAATATGCAGAAGGATTGTGAGCCATACTCTCTTATCCCTGGACATCATAAAATCTTTTAAATAAGTCTACAACAAAGGTCCTCACCCTTCCCCCAAATTCTAACAACCCAGATCACTAGAAATGTATTCATCAAGGCTAGGCGAGATATGCCCAAGCCACCAACAGCTTGGGGAGAGTAGCAGTTTTCCAATCAACCAGATGGGTACCCCTCTCATTCTAGCCAGTATTGGACCCAAAAAATCTTCTCATAATTGTTTCAATGCGTCAACAAACTCCACTTGGCATAAGGCGGGAAGACATGAATAAAATCAAAATTGTTGAAGGAATCGCCTTCAGAAGCACCGGTCGCCACCTTTTGATAATACTCCCCTTCCAACCTGCAAGTCTTGCCTCCATCTTCTCGATGATTGGGAGCTAGTCGGAAATTTTAAGCATGCCACAAGTTACGGGAATCCCTAGGTAGTGAATAGGAAGAGCAAGCATGAGGTTATTCATCCGAAAACCCAAAAGGGATAGCCGTAGATTTGTTGTGACTAAGAAGCAATCCAAAGAGTTCCCCAAAAATCTCTAGAGTCTCTATCATGCCCCTTGCCTCTTCCCTACACAATAAAGAATATAGTATCATATGCGTATTGAAGTAGAGGCACCAAAATGTCCCCCAGGGAACACCCACTAATGATCTCATGGTCTGTCACCTGACGCAACATGCAAGCCAACACATCTACCGCAATGACGAAGAGCAGGCGACAAGAGGACAGTCTTGTCGCACACCCCTTTGAGGCTGGAAGAAGCATCCTTCTGAGCGTCCATTCACAATATCAAGTAAGAAGCTAAGGTAATGAATCTTTTTATCCAAGTGATCCAAACATTTGGGAAGCCGTGACGAGCTAAAAGTAGACCAAAGAAAGCCAATCTAATCATGTGCTTTAGAGAAATCCACCTTCCAAAGAATAGCCTTTTTGTGCTTCTTTTCCCCGTCTGCTAAAATTTCTGTTGTCATAACCAGACTATCGCCAATCTGCCTTCCGGGGATGAACGCAAACTGAAAGGGGAGATGATGTGGTCCAGCACAACATTGAGTTTATTTGCTAGACTTTGGTATCGATCAGGTAAACGCAGGGTTTTAAAAACCGAATCAGACATCAAACCAAGCAAGTGTCGATTTTTATTTTTATGGTCGGACCAATGGGACCGACCGGTCGAACCGGGGATGATGTCAGCAGTTCATAAAAATCAGAAAAGAGGTGAATCATTGTACTATTGGTTTGGTTAGTATGGTTTAACCGGGTCAAACAGAGTTAGACCGATAATATAATACAAATAAATATGAAAATGCTACATCATATCTTTAGATGATATGTATATATATACTTGTGTCCTTCCAAGTTTTTCTGATAACACTTACACTCCTTTTTTTACAATTGTGTGCCCCCTTATATTTTTACAAATGGATAGTAGTGACATTTTATTAGTACATGTGTGCTCATATTATACCAACATAAGGATAATATTGTGGATTTTTAAAAAATATAGAAGCACAAAAGGACATTGCTAAATGTTAGGGGTATAAATGTTATTAGAAAAAACTCAAAAGGGCATAATAGACATATTTTGTAATATTCATGTGTATGTGATGTATAAAATTAATAATTTTTAAAACTATTTAAACTTTTAATTAATAACAAGTGTTTTAAATTTATTACTTCTATAGCTATTGACAACTATTCTTCCTTTGTTGTTGGAAGTAGACAAACTCATGTAATATGTGAGAAGAGAGGCAATGCTTATATGGAAGGAAGTGAGAGGTGATAATGGGTCATTGACATATGTTGAAGGATAAGAGATAAAGGAGTACTATATATTATGAGTTAGAATGAGAGTAGATTATGAATAGTTTTTAAAAGTTTACATTTTATTAAATTATCGAAAATTATTTTTTTGTCAAAGATGGATGGTCGAACCAGTGATTTGGTTCAATTAGTTCAACCAAGTTTAAGCGGTCTAATCGGGTTTTAATCGATTTTGACCGGTTTTTATTTTCTAAATAAAAACCGGTGGTTGGACTATTTTTTCAATTCTTGGTTGAACCGGTTGAACCGGCCAGTTCGGTTGGGTTTTTAAAACCTTAGGTAAACGGCATGGGAAAGAGCAATAGGGCGAAAGTCTTCAACACATTCCGAGCCCTCCCTTTTTGGGAGGAGGCAGATGAGGGCTTTGATGACTCTATTGAACCTCGAATTTCCTGTTGTAAATTCTTGCGTGACTTCCACAACCTTGTTGCAAACTAGGGTCCATAATTCTTTAAAAGAAAACTGGGAAACCATCTGGAACCTATGCTCTATCTACATTAAGGTTCCAGACAGCGGTCTTTACCTCTTCTATAGTAAAATTTTATATCAAATGTATCGCATGATGGCTAGACATCTAGGATGCCTCCAGACCATCCCATTTCCAAGATCGGTGCTCCATACGTCGAGAGAATGCCCTAAAGTGCTCCACCAATGCCACATCAATGTCTTGATCGCCTTCTACTCTTCTTTCGTTCACTATCACAGATCTAATAGAATTCTGACATTGATGTCCACTTGCAACCCTGTGAAAGTAGCTGGGTCTTTGCATCACCTTCTTTGTACTATCCATGTCGTGGCCTCTATTTCCATTCAACCACCTGCTTTTTGTCATCCAACTTGATTACCCTATGTACAGTCGCCCGTTCACTGAGCTTTACTGACTCCAGATTCCTGTCATCCTCAACCCCATCCAATCTACTGATTATAGCCTCAACGGCCACCCTCACCGCTCTTCTCTCATCATGTGTATCCTATTAAAACAAGCGAAGCTGGGAGTGTAGAGAAACCAACTTTTGTGCCAAGTGTGCCACGGCAGAGCCATTGCAAATCGTGGAACTCTGATGGTCTGTGACCAAATCCCTAATGTTTTCCTCCAAAAGCCAGGCTCTCTCAAATATGAAGAAAGAACAAGGCAATATGCCCTCGCCAGATCCCACACTATATATGATCTAACAATAATCTTGGCCTGGAGGAAATTGAAGACAAGGGAAAAGGTCTAAAACTTCTAGAGATGCAAGGAACCGATCAATTCTAGAATGGGACCCAGAATTCCTCCAAGTATACTTCGTATTTGTGGCGTCAAGAACCTCTGATTCAAGTCCATCAATAAGCTCCGCAAAATCCAAAGATCCAGGATCTTGGAGTGACATTGAAGTCACTGCCTACATCCAACCAAGCAATCCCAGGAGAGAACATTTTGTGTCATGCAAGTCAATCCACAGATCTGGATGTTGTGCAGGAGTCGTTGGGCCATACACATAAAATCGAGAAGTGAGCCAGAGGAAATAGTCTAAAGGAGGACCGTCAACGTATGTATTCCTCTGAATTCGGAAACAAAGGAGAAGATGGAGCTCCTCCAAGCAATAACTAAGCCCCCTGCACTTACGACAGCATCTATAGTTTAAAAGTCAGAGATATTTCCAACGTCCACTGAATTCCATACAAATTTGTGCACAATGCAAGTTTAGTTTCTTGAAAGAAGAACAATGTCACATCCCCAAGTGTTCAATAGAGAGTTGATTGTCTCCTCTTCTTTGGACCACCCAGACCCCTCACATTCCATGTCAAGATCTTCATTTAGTAACTTGTTTTTTCCCCCTGAATCTAGATCACTCCTGACACCTGACAACCTGCAGTTTAATGAACGAGATCTCCTTACCTTTCGTTGTTGTGGGAAACATGTTTTCATATCTCTATATCTCTTTGACCTCTCCCCAACCTCTCGGTTCGTTATAGAGGATGATGGTGAGTTCGAACCCATCAGAGGGGGTACTGAAGACGCTTACTCGAAGAAGCAATCAGATTCCCCACCGCCTGCAAGGTATGCTGCACACAAGTCCCCTCTTGTTGCTGCAACGGATGAGTATTCACTGTAACAACTTCCAAAGGGGTTCCTAAGGGGATCTTCTCCCTTGATGAACAGGGAGCAGAGCCCCTGAGGCCAATTCTTCGAAGAGGCGAATTGTATGCGACGGAGGAGGGATGAACAAGGGATCCAAAGTGCCCCAATCTGGAATCTCCTCGAACAGACAAAAAGCGAACCCGGTACTTGCGAACCTAAAAGACGATTTGGACAGAGCTTCAACACCAGCATGGGAAGTGCGGGAAGTTACAAGGTGCCTTTTCGAATCTGGATCCCTGGGTTGGAATAAACATGCATTCAGTTTCAGTCCGGATGAGTTTCATTCAGCTTATCTGGTCTGGACCCTCTAGTGAATAATACACAACCTGCTAGAGGGGTCGCACCTCTCCTTTATAGTAAATGGTGAAGCCACCCGCGTACAGATCTCCTTCGCAAGGAGGTCACATAAAGCCCTACAATCTGGGAGTAAAGACTCCCCCAAGGCCTTAAATGTCGCATTTCGATTTCATATAGGTAAAGTTCGGAAAGAGAAATTCGGTGGAATTTCGGTAAAATAATCGGAAATTGGATATATTACTTGAAAATTCATTTTTTTCTAAAATTAAGATTTCTAATATTATGTAACTAAATAAATGAGATAGAAATACAAAGTTATTTTATAATAGTAAGATACTAACATGATATATTACATTAAATTTCCATCCAATCTCTCTAACAGTAAAAAAAGTAGTATACTGCTCAAAATTAAAATCATATTTGGAATCAGAATTAGAAGCCATTAATTTCACCTCTTGAATATGAAGAAAATGGTGATATGTGCAATAAATAATAGAGAAAAATATAGGCCAACAAAGAGTAGTAACAAAATGATACCTTATGTAAGAAATTAAAGATTGAAATGATATGTTAGAACTTGTATCTAACCAAAATACTTTCAACATAGAAAATTATTTACTTTTAGGAATAAAATAAGGCACACACATACACTCACAAGCACAAATCTTTGTAACATGTATGTCTAACAGATGCATTGTATAGCTTGTGATCATAAAATATTTGCTATACAAGACACAACAAAACCAACTAACACAAAGAACATGTATAGCATTCACAAGCACAATCTATATCCAACCTGATAGTAGGCAAATACATACAATTTCAAGATTTTGAAGGTTGCTAACAACCTAGCCCTCACACAACATACACTCTCCTTCTACTAGAGAGAAGGCACAAGAAAGTAAAGCCTATAAATTTCGGATTTCGATTTCATTTCTCCATGTCAAGAAAGAGAAATTTTGGAGAATATTGGTAAAATCGTCACAAATCTTGGAAATGTTTCTAAACAAGATTTTTCCCAAAAATTAAAGTTTTTAGTATTCCTAAGTCAATAAATGCACACTTATTTGCAAAATAGAATTATAAATATAAGTTTTTAAGTAATATTATTGTCATAATCATCACACATGTTGATATGAAGAGTAACATGTTGCCTAGAGTCAGAACCGTATGCTAAACTGGAAGCAAAAGTCGTGATAATCGCCTTGTCAATAAAAATGAGATGACACATATAATAACTACTTATCAAAACACAAACACATATCGAAGTAAAGAAAGAACAAAAAAATAAAGCTATTCAATTATAAACTTGAATTTAACTCTTAAATCTTGTGGCTAACTGACTTAACTCGGATTTAGATCAAAAATTTAAAAACTAACTGAAGAAAATTTCTCAAATAACAAACTCTAACAACTTAACATCAATGAATAAATAAGTGAAAATTTATTAATATACGCAAATTTTGATGAAAGTAGTGAAGGATAGATTCCTTATTTTTGTTATTTTGCCGAAACGACGTGCAATTTCGATAAAATTATGTTGACATTTCGGTGATATTTCCTTGTAATCCAGAAAAAAGAAATAAGGTATCATTTTGATTTCGGTGACATGGAGAAATGGGAATTTCTGAGAAATCCGATGGAATTTCGTTGAAATTTGAGGCCATGGACTCCCCACGGATATCAACATATTGGAACTGAGACTGAGATGTCATTATGAAGGGAACCGGAACCATCGTGAATGTTAACACTATGATGACAAAGATGAGAGGTGCGAGAGGACATTCCTACCTTACCTCTTGCCGAAGCTAGAAAAAGCGACCCTACAGTTTCTCATTCACCAGAGCCAATTACTATGCAGTGGTGAGGCATCTCTTCATTTACTCAATCGAAGTATCCAGGAAACCTCTCCTGACAAGTGAAGCCTGCAAAAAATGCCAATCCATGTAATCAGGGGGCTCAGAGAATTCCACTGTCTAAAGCGTTCCCTTAAATAACTGATGCTTCCCAGTCATCTACCATCTCCATGGCCGTTACGAGACTTTCCATTATCTGGCTGTCTGGGATGAAAGAAATCTGCATTGAAGAGATAATCATTCACAACCAGACCAAAGCTTGTTATCAAGCACTTTTTTCCTCAATGAGATGTGCTGAAGCCAAAATTTACTGTGGAAAACTCCTCAATCACTTTCATGCATCATCAAGGATCACCTTCCAAAACTTTGAAAGAAGAAGATCAAGAACTCATCGGGACGAAGCAACCCAGCAACATTCATGTTTAGGACTGCAGTCTTCAGGTCGTCGGCCTGCTTCTAACAGAGTGTGGTAGTACAAGTCTCCTGCAAATCTCCAGTCCCCGTGACTCTTCCGCAAAACTTACGAAATGGGTCATTACCCTCTATTCCACCTCCCGGTCGCTCTGGGCCCAGACCCCATCCACTACAAGAGAGTTCATATTGTTCGTACGCCTGCTGACAGCAATATGAAATAATGTGGTATTTGTATTTCCATCCTTGAGCCAAATCTATCTGGACCTCTGCGTTCGCTCTCTACTTCACACTTTTCGCCTCTTCCATCACCAATATTTGCTGGATCTTAAATCTCAAGCTCCTCTCTGCTGAGATCTCTAGTATCCTCAATTTTGTCAAGTTCAGAAATATGCTTCCCAAGGACTTTTTCCACAACGAGCTGTAAGCTTTTGTATTCGATCAACATCTTAAGAGCTGCCAACTTTAAGCCTATTGGAACCATCGCAACGGCCATCTATCTCATAATTCCTCCAGTGCTTGTACACAAGATCCCTGCAAAAAACCACTGAATATGCCTCAAGTGATCCAAAACCAGAAATAGCGCGAAGATGTTTGTGGGTAAACAAATTGCTTTTATAAAATAAAGTCTAATTTAATTTTGGTTTTTATCGATTGATACTTTTTCATTATCTTTAATAGTAGTTCAAGAGCGGAAACTAAATTCTGCTAGCAAATCTCCAAAACTCACCTCACCCAAATTATAATAGATTTAGAATTAGTGGCCACATATCAGTGAAATGAATGCTATACATATCTTGGATCTAGGATAACTCTATATTAGTGAATTTTATGCTCTATATCATCGGGATGCTGGTTATTACTTATTTTTGTGGATCCTTATTTTATCAAGATTTTAAATTAGTCTTTTTGCTTTGAATAATCAATATGTCATAAATTCATTTTCACCTTGGACTGCGTTGAAAATTTTATCTAAGGTTTAACTTTTGACTGATTGTGGTTCTATCAAATTTACCTTTCAAAGTTGTTTTTTAGTGAACTTTTAACCAGTATATTATCCCTTACAATTGATATGCTGGATTTTGGTAAGAACGACTTAAGTATCACTCTCCTTGTAGACCAAAATCAAATAAATGTTGAGTTTACTTCATGAACTTTACTCTTCATAGTCATTTTTTCCTACTGTTTTCAGGTTTGGACAACTCAGGCTGCCGATCTTGAAATTATTGAGACCTCGCTTCGAGAAGGTTATATACAAAGCATTTTCAATTTAAAGTGGCTTAACCCTCATTTGTTTATTCTTGTTAGAATGCTTTCTTTTATATATTAGTTTTTGGGAGATAGTTGGGGTTCTGCTCTATAGATTTTAGATGTGCCATCCTTAATAGATTTGATTGTGCTTTAATTGATAAGTAAATCAAAATTTTTCTTTATAATAATGATTAAAGTACACAAGTACATTGTATTAGTATAGGAAAGTACAATTAACAAATGGATACATTTATGTGGAATTGCACATTGGATTGATATAGGTTGGCTGATGTGAAATGAGCTTCATGTATTTTTTATGACAGAGGATACCTTCAGAAGTGAAGATAAGTGTTGCAGTAATTGTTGCCCTGTGAATGCTATAATTTGACGTTAGAGCAAGAAAAATGACATTCTTGTAGTCAATTTGGAAATAAAAGGAGCAAAATGGGGTTGTAATTGAGAATGAGGGACATTGGATGGAAATTGTTGTACTTGGCATGTGGTGTGCACTTGTCTTGATTTTAGTATGAGCGTGCACTAACATTCTTAATTACTTTTAAAATTTGCCATCTTTTACTCTAAAAGGCATGTGATATAGTCAGTTGTTGGCATGCATATAGAATATTCCGAAGACAAAAGGTTTTGATGCTAGGATTGCTGTGTGACCATCGGATTACAGTTACTTTAAAAATGCCGTGGCACCTATAGAGAATAATTTTAGCATAATTGTTTCTTTGAAGAGGATACAATGATAATTGATTGATATTTACTGCTATTTGTCATGTAAGGGTTTATTCCTTATGTTTTCTTTTCTTTTATTGTCAAGGACATACTTTATATTTGGCATATACTTTGTAATTTGGCATATCCCTTTCCTCATATATAAGGAAGTGTGCCATACTTGCAATTTGGCATATCACATTCCTCATATACAAGGAATGGGGCCATATCTTTGTGAAATAAGAAGATTCCATTATTCTTTATAGCATTAGAGCGCATGCCTTAGGGCACAACTTACAAAGAATCACCCATCCTTACTATAGGCACAAGTGTAAACAACAAAATGTGGGAGGGGGGGGGGGGGGGGGGGGGTGTTCCTATATACGCCTCATCCTCTCCCCATATTGCCCCTTCCAAGCCCCCTTTGCCCCCAACCTCTCCCATCTTGGTCTACTTGAACTCTCAACCCTCGCATAATTCCTCACTGCCACCAAAAACAAGTTATCTGCTTTGTAATGAAACCCATTTTTCACTACGTCTTACCTTTTAAAAATTTGCTAACTATTAGTGGATTATTTGGAGCAACGACTTCATAAAATCATTATCAACAAGCATCTGGAAGGTGCTAAACCTTACACAATATTTTTTAACAATACAAGATGTATATTTAGAAATCGGGACTTTCGATTGGCTAAAGAGGCTGCAGAGGTTGTGGAGATGGTCAATATATTTCAACAACTTAGGTTGGGGCAACACTTTTGAAAATGAGATCAAAACATCCATCTCAACATGCTTCTCCCCACCAGACTAACTCTAGTTCGACCTCCTCACTCGCCCGACAACATGTGCCTCAACCATAACCTCCTTTTCACCCCCCACCCTCTTTGCCCCAAGCTCCTCCTTAAGCACGACGATCCCATGTTTGGAGCTTTGACTCAACCTTCGATGGTGCCTCCATGCCCTTCGGCGATTTCCCAGTATCAAGTTAGACACTAGCCTCGAGGCCTTGGAACTTGCTTTAGGAAGGATGATCAATTTAAAGATAGAGTGAGTCTATTCGGGAAATCATTGCTCCTAGCCGAACCCCTCTAAGCTTTCTTCGGCGCATATTAGCTTTGACGGTTTTGCTTCCTCTCTTAGGCCACTTTCCTGAACTTACCCCCGCAACACTCCCACTCCAAGTTAGTCCTGCTGAGCAAGATGCATTGCTATTTCCTCTTCGGTGGATGCACCTTCGCCTCACTATGACTCAGGACAAATTCCAACATCTCAGGGAAGGGCCAACAGTGCACGCCCCATGATGTCAAGAATGTTGGGCATGAGATCAAGAATGCAAGAGCACACATGAATAAGTTTTTTACTAAACAGACCTTGTGTTGAACAAACCATGGTCTAGTTTATATTATAAATGGACAACTAACAACGCTGCATCAGCTTCGGGAGGGGCAGATCCTTCCGCTTTTTTAATTTCAAAATCCTCCTCTTTTGGAAACCAGAGATCTCGGGTCACCTTTGCCATTTGAAGAAGGCAACGATCATTACATGGTGTGGCGGAAGTAAATAAGATGTCTACGATTCCAGAAATCTTTAGGGAGTTGTCTGCTCTCTCTGCGTAAACAGTACAAAATCAGCTTTTATCCCTTTTGACCTATCAAGCATGGAATTGGAAAAGTGTAGGATAATCCTTCTATGTGGGAGCTCACCTTTAGCATACTTGGGGCTTCCCCTAAGCAAGTGAGGTGGTACCTTTGGTTGACAAGCTTGAGCAGAAGCTATCTAGTTGAAAGACTACTTGTCTCTCTGTGGAGGGCGACGGGTGATTTCAAAGGCAGTCCTCTCAACAATTACAATGTTCTCTATCTCGACTAGGATTCTACTGATGGTGAGTATCATCGGCTTGAGGTGGTCTTGAGGGAGATTAGCCAGGGCTAACTCAAGCAGGGAAACACATGGTGTACCATTTGTTGATCAAGAGTCTGCCATGAGGCATATGGCCGAGGGAGGCCGGGGTTTATGAGGCCTGAAGAGACGAATAAGGCTCTCTTCGCGAAGTGGATATCTAAGATTTAGGGAATGGTGATGATTTGCTTTGCAGGTGTATCAGAGGTCTTTACGGGATCTCCTCATTGATTTCTTCTACATTTTGTTAGATCTTGTTTCCTACATAATTCTGGAAACTATTTATTCCTTGCTTCTGGAGGTGGCTTCCATGTTGAGGCTTATCTTGGGTGATGGTCATATCTTCAAATTTCCGATTGATGATTAGTCGAATGATGGCATCATGAGTGTTCGCTTCCAATGCTATTCACCTCGGCAGCTGATCATGAGATGGGCATGTTGGAGGGCCTGGGTTGGTGGGGTAATGCCCACCTTTCGACTCAGACCACATGCTGCAGAGTTTTTTGAGGCCGACAGAGGATTTGGACTACATCAAGGGTCTCTTGTTTGAGGATCAATGACAGTGCGAAGATGGTTACTTTTTTTGAAAGCAAAAATGATACCCCACCAACAGGCATCACCCAAAAACCTTATATTCATGAGTTAAATATACAGCAATTACAGAGAATCCCTTTAGGATTCTAGTATGCTCTAATATATTCCTCTACATAAAATCTTTCACCTTGGAAAATCTCCATCTTCCTGGCCAAACACATGGCCCACATGATGGTCGTGACACGGAACCCAACATTATTTATCTCGACATGCTATTGATTCAAAGAATCCCAAAAGACAAATGCAAAGCCAGCTAAAACCATGTCCAGATCCACCATCCCCCACACCTCCCTGGATGAGCCGCAAAGAAAGAACAAGTGATCCACATCCTCAAGCACCTCCGAACACCGCTGACAAGATCCCTTTGGCCCTTAAAAGAACTTGGCTATTCGAGCCCCCATTAACACACGGTCTCACCCTCTCAAGCAAAGGACCACGCGAGTGATCCTCCACCTCCATGCATCCATGAATTCTGCTGAAACAATTCTTGAATCAAAGATTGTGATCATATAATAAGCCGTGTATGCCTTCCGAGCTGGGAAGCAACTATTCACCCAAGTGAGTGATCATGCCCAACCGTTGCTCCCTACCTTGGAAAGAACCTCCATCAACACTATAAACTCCCTCACCCTCTAATCTGACAACTTTGAAGGTAATTAAAGACATCAACCATCCCATCACACGCATCACCAACAAACAGAATTAGAGACATCAACCATCCCCATCCCACGCATCACCAACAAACAGCCCACCATCTACAACAAGAGCGAAGAGACGAGGAAATTGGTTATAAAATACACTGTGCACGATCCACTCATCAAGCCAAAAATGAAAATATCCCCCATCATTCAAAGTTGGTCCGAGGAACTGTAACACCGCAGGCAACACTGAACAGTTACCCTCCAAAAACTTGCTGGAATGCGCACCATTCCCTCTTGTCAGGAAGATCCGTCGACACACCATATATGCCACACAATAAACGCGTCAGCAACCCCAAATCCGCCCCTTATCGGAGACACCACCTGCATTCAATAAGATCGTGTCCATCTCTAAATTCCTCACCCCAAAGTCCATCGTCCTCTTTGCAAACATCATTGTTCCTCCATTTCACCATAGGAATCCCATGAACCTCGTCGTACTCGCCTAAAATCTGCGCATCAGACTCTCCAACGTCCCGAACTCTAGCAGGAAGCGGGCAAGTAAATAAGGAAAAACACCGAAATAGTATAAGCATCGCCTTCAGTGACATAAGACTTCCACCCCTCGACAGACACGACCCCCAACACCCTGCAAGATTACGCTCATCATCTCAATCACATGTAACCAATAACATTTGTCTCAACAGCCACTCACCAGATGCCTGGCGAGGGTGGAGGTTTGCAGGTCATCCTTTCTTTGGTTGTAGGCACGCGGCGGAGGTTTGGAACTGCTCTAGTGGCAATGTGGTTGCATGGGACATGTCTACTTTCTGGGATTATATCGGGACGAGATGGAATGGCATTGAGAAGAAAGATCGAGAATTGTGGCCATGGTCTGGATCATTTGAACGGTCATGAATGGTGTGATCTTCCAATGGGATCGTTTCTATGTTGAGAATGTGTTGGCTCACGCTAACGTCCTGAGCGACGGTTGGGAAATGTAAAGTGGTGTATGAATATGGGTGGTAGTTATTTAATCATTTTTCGGTGATATATGGTGAAGTTTTCAGGCAAACATCTATACGGTGAAAGACTTTTTCCTTTCAAAAACAAACCCACTCACCAGGACGAGGACCAAAAAGACTATAGGAAGGAAACCCCTCTAGGTCCAACGAGACACTAAGCATACCTCAACATCCACCACCTCTATTTCAAAAGGACCAAACATAGTTTATCAACATTAATCTGCAATCCGGATACTATAGCAAACAGATCTAAGAATGTAGCGGCACACTTCACCTCCTTAGCACTACCTTCAACAAAGAAGATGGTATCATCAGCATACTGAAGTAGCGGCACAAAAATGTCCTCAACCTTGAAACCATCACAAAACTCCCATCAATTGCATGAGTGACCATTTTGGAGAAGGCATCTACCGCAACAACAAGAAGTAAACGAGCCAAATGGACAACCCCGTCGAGCCCCTATCTAAGGCTAACCCCCTCATATTCTTGCCACCCCTCTCTAAGGATGAAAGAAACCCCTCACGTTCTTGCCATTAGCCAGCACGAGAAGGAAGTCATCGCCACACATCTCGTCAAACAACCATTTCCACTCATCAGGGAAAGCCTCACGTGAGAGGGAGGACAAATAAAATGCTTATCCACACAATTATATGCTTCAGAGAAGTCAACATTTGAGAGCAACTCCTTCAACTTCTTTCATCGCCAATCAGCAACAATCGCAAATGCCATCATCATCATTCATCTATGTCTGTCAGGAATGAATGTTGTTTGAATGGACACACTGACGGAGTCCAGCAACACGCAAAGCCGGTTCGCATGCCTTGACCCGCAACGGGATCCTCCACCTTCAGAGGTGTTCTAACTCCGTAGAAAACAATACATGGGTCATAAACAGTGGCCATGTACAGGGACCTTGTATGCTTTCCAAATTGAAAAACAACATCAACTCAAGCCCAGTGGGAACGCCCAATAGGAATCCTTCCCACCTCTGAAAGAATTCCAACAATACCATAAAACCAGCCTTCTCTGACCAGAAAAACTCTGAACAGAACTAGGGTACCACCATCCCCATCCTCGGTCTTACCAACAAACGCCTTTATCCGCCACCAATGCGAAGAGACGGGGACACCAATCACAAAGGGAACCATGCCACGCCCAATCATCAAGCCTGAAATTGAAGCATATCCCGTCACCCAGTCACGGATTGAAAAAATGGAGACCCTAAGCAGCACGGGACATACACCCTTCAAAAAAATTGACGGAACATGCACCATTGAAATCTACCAAGATAAATGTGTCTGAACACCATAAATACCACGTAGCAACTATGTGTCGGATCTGAATCACGCACTCCAAGCTACTCGCCCCAAGACCACCATCCTCCTTTACCAGCATCATCGTCCTCCAGTCCACCAAAAGTATCCCATGAGCCTCGCTAGTACTCGCCCAACAGGAATATGTGCAACGAACTCTCACATTGCCCTCAAGTCTGACAAGAAGCAACCATGTCGATAAAAAATCAGCATAGCATAAAGCACTACGTTCAAGAACATAAGAAGACACCCCCTCTCAACAGACAAGATGCCCTCCAATCTGCATGTTTCTATTCCATGTTATCAAGCACTTGGAAACAAACCACATTGCTCATCGCCCACTCACCAGGGGATACCCCAGTAACTAATAGGTTTCGTCTATAGTGCCCTTTCTACAACCCAAGATACGTAACACAAGCCTTAATCTCCGCCTCCTCCATCCGAAGGAATAAACACGTACTTGTCGCCAATAATCAACAAGCCAGACACCATTCCAAACAGATCCAGGATCGCCTCAGTACTCTCCACTGCCCTAACACCACCCTCCATATAAAAATGTATCATATGCATGATGCACTTAAGGCACCGAAATGTCCCAACTTTGAAAAAATCGCATACTTCCCAACTACCGCACCAGAAACCATGCTGGAGAAAGCATCTGCCACAATCACAAGATTCGTGAAGCCAACGAGCATTCCCGGTGCACCCCTTTCTAAGGCTGGAACAGACCTCCCACCAGCCTACCATTCAACAGCACCTAGTAGGACATCATTATCAGTCGCCTCTTTATCCAACCAAACTCTTCATCAATGAAACCTCAGCACGAGATGGAAGCCCAATAGGACCTCTAATCCACACAATCTGTACGTTTTTTTAGGAGAAAAAAGGTGCCAACTTCGAGAAGACACCTCACCCATAAATTTCTATAAATTCGCATTAATAATCAAAAAACAAGTACAAGGACCAAAAGATTTGAAAACTTTTTGCATGTTCTAAGACATTCTCAATTTATATTCTTTCTTCCTGGAAGATGACCAATTAATGTGTGAGCCCCATAAACCATAATAAAGCTTCCACCCAAATCTGGTGGGGTTAATCCAGTCCAGCCCATCATGGATTCCCAAAAACCAACCTAGTTAGAGGTTGTCACCAAATCCACATGTGCCACAATCCAGACCTCCTTCGAACAAAGCAGTTCAAATAAAGAGCTCAATGTCCTCCGTCTATGAACATCCTTGGCATATGTCAAAAATGCATGGGAAAAACCTAACTCTACGCTCACCGGTCATTAACCAATTCATCCTCAATAACTAGATGAAAAACCGAACACGCAGTGGAACCTTCCACCACCAAATGTCTCTGAACTGATCCAAAGCGATTCCAAGATAAAAGATCCTCTCCTAGTAGGTTATATATGCCTTCCTACTGAGAAGTGTCCATCAGCACATGATAAAGATATTTGTGGTGCCAGGAAAGCCCCCCAGTCTGGTAAGACCTCATAAGATGTAAAAAGTTTGCAAAGCATTGATCTGATAGGGTAGGATGAAATGAAGAAGCCGACCTCCCTCTCCCAGCAGTCCCTCAATGCATGTCCAGTATGGGATGCTAGAGCAAAGAGCTAAAAAACGAACCCTAAGTGCCCCCTCATGTGCCCAATCATCAGTACATAAGTGAAAGGGCTGCACTATCACCCAAAAACAAGCTTTCATGAGTAGCACCACCCGAGGAAAAATAGAGCAGAGCCCCTTCAGAAGTTCGAGGGAAAGTTCGTAGCCTCCTCCTATGCAATGAGATCCTTAGAAATCCCATAGATCGAGCAGATCCATTTTATAAGACAGATCGAACCTATCACCCTGTATGTGGGGTCACCCACTTGCAATGATGTTCCATGTCATTCTCCAAGATAATCCATGACACTCTCATCCTGCATGATGGGTCTTCCACCCCACCAAAGGCATTGCTTGGATCTCCCGGAAGAGGAACAAAAGAAACACTGTTCAATGCCTCCAACATCCCCCAAACCCCAACAGGCAACATGCATGTAGACAAGAAAGAAACCATTATAGCAAGGAGGATTGCCTTTAAAAGCACCAGACGTCACCCTTCCGACATACATGTCACATGCTAACTCGCCAAATTCTGCTCCATCTTCTCAATCACAATCTTATTATTGTTATCTACCAACCACCAATGGTAACCCAAGTTAAACGATGGGGAGAACCCCCGGTTGTATCTGAAGGGAAGCCCACAGGCCTCCATCTCCTCCTCATCCAAAAGGGACAAAGGATACTTGCACGATTGATCCGCAAGACACAAATCATCATAAATAACTCAAGCACATTATAAGTGGATCCGGTTGCCCTCGTCGCACAACTAAACGGACCTCAGTTTTCCTTTCAAACATTGTTCAAGCCTCAAGGTTGCGAGTCTAGCTCACAACTGTCTGATCCAATGATTGTGCCTTCAGCAAGATTCTGGTGGAGCATCAAGGAGGTTGTGGTCTGCATTGAGGAGAGTTCAAAAACTGGCATTGCTTGTCGCAAGGTACGCAAGAAGCATGATCTTAAGCTTCGTGTCCCAACATCATTTGCACTTACCATATGCAAAGCTGATCGTTGGAGGGTGTTCACACGATGTCGTCAAAAGCAACCTTTGAAGTTGTGGTCGCATATACTGAATGCTTTTGGAGCGGTTGTTGTATCAGTGGTAGGGGGTGTTGATGTGTCAGTGGAAGGGGTTTATTTTGTCGATGGTAGGGGGTGTTGACATGTCGATGGTAGAGGGAAATGATGTACTGATGGCTTCGGTGGTGGAATGCTTGTGAAGGTTGGTGAGTGTGTTGTGGGCAATGACCATGAGAGGTATGTAGCCCTAGAGGAGAAGTGTGTCGTGAATGCGATATGTGTGGGGTGGTGTTGTCGGTGGTAAACCCCTCTGTTATTGAATGAAGATTGTCTCATGGAATGTTCGTGGAGCCAGGCAGATAAAAGGAGAGCGATGGGTATGCTTTTGGAGAACTGGAAGGCGAATTTACTTTGTTTGCAGGAGATAAAGATGGAGGTTTGGAATCAGTTCAACTGGCGTGAGCTGGCTAGTTCTCACGTTATCGAGTACAATGTGTTGTCGTATGTCCACCTCTTTTGTAGAGTTTGTAGGTGAAATGGAAATGGAAGTGTTGGATGCTAGATATTTGAAAGTATACCTGGAGGAACACCTCTTCTAGATCTTTGTTGGAGTATGCATCATGTGTATATGGGTAATTGGATCGCTCCAGGGTCCAACTACCACACCCTCTTATGTTTAGTCCCAAATCTACTAGTTATGGGACTTGAAGAGTCAGTGGGGACTATATAAGAAGCCCTACACCACCTATATCATATGAGAAAAAGTGAATGAACACATCAACCCTTTGAGGTATTCTCTCGTGGTTTCATCCCGCTCATTAGGGAGTAGGGTTCCACGTAAAAATCATGGTGTTATTTCATGTTCTTATTATTTATCTCTGATATTGCGCTTACGCATTCTTCATTTTCTAACATGGTATCAGAGCGGGTTCGATTCTCATATATTCTATTATGTTCATAGTTTGTTCAAGAATCGAGATTTTGTTCTAGGGTTTATATCAAAACCCTAATTTTGTACATTGTTTATTCTTGGAGATTATTATGAAGATTCATAGTTCTGAAGACTTATAATTCATGACCTGTTCAAGCTAGAGATCTAGGGTTTTCATAACCCTAATCCTACAACGGCTATCTCGAATCATGTTTTATGTCCTTGTTCAAATATGTTCCAAAGTGCAAGAAAGTTCAAGAGTTCGTTTTCTGGAACCCTACAGATCAAGCCCAGTGCAAATGATAACCCCATCGACCATGATGGGTTCCGCAACATTCGATACCACGATCTATCCTTTTCCAACAGCGTTGTCGCATCCTCCAGAGAGAAATCTCCAGTAGCTCTCTCACAGGTGGCAAAGATTAGGGTTGGGCATTGGGCTGGGCCGGCCCGACCCGGCCCAAAACCCGACCTGCATAACCCGACCCAAAACCGAACCTGAAACTTGGTGGGTGGGTTGTGAGCCTCAAAATGAGCTCGTATTGATTATCGAACCAGGTTCGAGCCTGAGAAGGTCCGAACCCACAAGCCTGATAGCCTGACTTACACGATATAATTATATCCAGTATTATTCATGTTTGCTCCAAAAATCATCTTCTAAATTTGATATCCTTATTTCGAGATTAGAATAAATACTTAGATCCATTAATAATCATATCTATTAGCATGTATCGAGAACATTATTACATTAATATGCAAGATTATTACATTAATATGCAAGAATGGAATCTACATGTACAACTGTAAGTAACCAATCTGTATTGGGTCATAGTGCCCGCATCTACAATAGAATATGTAATGGTGAATTGAATGGTGGTTTAAATCGCCATATTTTTTACCACATTCTATTTTCAACATACAACTATTGTCAGAATCATGAAATTAGTTGGCGTACTTAAAGTACTAAACATGCACATATGCATAAGAAATAACTAGATAAACACAAGAAGAACGAAACACATGATATTGGTGTACATAGGTGTTAAATTGGGCCGGCCAGACCCGAATCCGACCCATTTTGTTTGGGTCAGGTTTGGGCTTGGGCTTGGAATTTGAAAATAAAATGGGCCTAGGCCCGATCTATTAGCCCGTATACTTAAATGGGCTTGGGTCGGGCCAACTCAAACCCGACCTGACCTGGGCCGATACCCAACCCTAGCACAGATCCAACCGCCTGAACTCAAAAGCATTTACATGCAAAACCTTCATCGAGCACAAGCCTCGATCGAGATCTGCTTGGAGGAGACCATTAATCGAAGCACCATCGTGGGAGCCCCCTCGCCTGGCGGTAATCCTCCAGCGAGCACCACCCCAGGCGAAGGCGCAACTTCCTAGTTGGCGCATCCTCAATAGCAACTCCATCTTCTTGATGATAACAACAAGCCTGCATGTCCTTCGTACGCGACCCTTTCTTCTTCCTAGGCGGCGTAGTGTGAGATCATCGTTTCCCAGTGGCGACGGCATCGTGGAATACCAAGCAGTGCCACCTCAAGGTGGCGATCGCATGTCCTTCAGATCCAAGCGACGCACGCCCTCCTCCCAGTAACGATGCGTAGTCGCATCTCGTGGGCTACGACCGAGGCAACGAGCCTCTTCTCCATTGTGTTGACGGTGCATATCAGATGGTTTCCCAATTGGGAATCCTAGTGGTGAATTTTTGGGGAAAAATGATCAAGCGTTTTATTCCAAGAACCCTAGGCTCTTATACAGGAGAGCAGTCTATGTAAATTACATAAAGCATACACAAGTAAAGAGAGTTAAGAAACAATCCAAGAAACGGGAAATAAACACGGTAACATAAATACATCTCTACACTCCCCCTCAAGATGGATCATAGATGTCGATCATGCTCAGCTTGGACGAACACTTCTGAAAAGGTCCTTGGAGTAAGGCCTTGCTGAGGATATCTGCAGTCTAGTCCCCTTAGCTAACATGAGATGTGGAAATAAAACCCTTCTAAATCATGTCACATATATAATGGCAATCAACCTCAATGTGTTGGTACGTTCATGAAATGTTGGGTTATTTGCAATAAATATAGCAGGTTGATTGTTACAATTCAATGACATGGGAAGAGGAACCTCTATGCGTAGATCTGTAAGAACAGCTCGACCCACATCATTTCTGCACTAGCCTGGACCATAGACCTGACCATAAGAGTTTATTTCTTGCTCTTCCATGAGACAAGAGAATCTCCAACATATACGGCAACTGTGGTGGACTTCCTATCCTTGAGGCACCCAGCATAATCTGTGTCTGCGCTTGCTGAGACGGTGACCGACTTGCCTTTTCTAAAAAATAAACCCGTACCTGGAGATGATTTAAGGTACCTTAGTATCATTTGTATAACGTCCATATGTACCTGACGCGGTTGCCTCCATGAACTGGCTAACTCTGCTAACTGCAAATGAGATATTTGGTCTGGTACTCATAACATAAAGGAGTTTTCCCACCAGTTCTCTATACCTTCTCATGTCTACTTCATCGATGTCATTATTGTACAGCTTCATGCTTGGATCCATAGGTGTAGTGGCAGGTTTACACCCAAGCATACCCGTGTCACTGAGCATATCAGTGACATATTTCCTTGGGGTCATTACTAGTCCTTGCTGATTTCTATCAAACTCCAGTCCCAGAAAGTATCAGAGTTCCAAGATCATTGGTAACGAATTCACGACCCAACAAGTCTTTAGCCATCCTTATGCCCTGTAGGTCATCTCTTATAGATATCATCAACATATACCATAATAGCAGTCATACCTCTGGTAGTTCTCTGTTTAAAAAGAGAATGATCTCCATTGGATCGTTTGAACCCTTGTTTTTCAAATAAGTTTGAGAGCTTCTAGAACCAAGCACTCGTGCTCTGCTTGAGTCCTATGTGGCCTTATGAAGTCTACATACTTGTGTACACTCCCCCTCAGCAATAAAACCTGATGGTTACTGCAAATAGACTTCCTCCTGAAGATCTCCATATAGGAAGGCATTCTTGACATCAAGTTGAAACGGAGTCCAATCTCAAAGAACTACAACAAATAAAGAATCCGTAGGGTAGAATGACGCGCAACGGGGGAAAACGGGTCCAGATAGTCCACCCCATATGTTTGTGTAAAGCCTCGTGCAACTAGTCTGACCTTGTATCGATCAATGCTGACATCTGCATTTTGTTTCACTGTAAAACCCATTTGCAGGCTCACTAACGATGCCCTAAAGGTGCAGGTACTAGACTACATGTACCTCTAGACTTTAGAGCCGCAATTTCCTCCTCCATGGCTAGATGCCATCGACTGTCCGTCAACGCCTCCTAGTAAGTCTGAGGTATGGCCACGATGTTCAAAGCAGCTACAAACTTCCCAAATCACATGTCAGACGCTCGAAGGTGACATGAGAAGCAATATGATATGAGGCACAGGATCGTTGTTGTCTCCTAATAGCACGGGTCAATCCAGGTCATCATTATCATTCCTGCCACCACCCTGATCATTATCCTCCTGAGAGAAGCCCTGTTGAGAATTATTATTAATCCCATTATTAGAAGTAATGATATTAGGACAAACCCTTGGGAGTGCTGGATGATGGGCCAGGAACATGTGCAGGAGCAGACCGTCGACTGTAATGATGTGGTAGCGGTGGAATTAGAATAATAGGAGGTGGTGGGGCTGATTGTGGTGATGGAGGAGGTGGTAATGGAGATGGTGAGGAAGGTGATTGATGCATGGGCGGAGGTGGAATGTAGACCTGATTATCTGAATCTGAAGAAGTCAACATGTCACCTGTAGACGAAAAATACATGACAGACTCGAAAAATGTGACATTTGCGCTGACATAATATCTCATGTGTAGCGGATCATAGCAACGATAACCCTTCTGAGTTCTGGAGTACCCGTCAAAGACGCATTTGACAGCCCTTGGAGAGAGCTTGTCAATCCCTGGAGACAATCGATGACAAACGCAACATATCCAAAACATGAGGGCTAAGAGAGAACAACTCCTTGTCAAGAAAAACAAGTGAAAAATGACTTTCTCCCCCAACACCGATGATGGCATGCGATTAATGAGATAACATGTCGTGAGGACCGCATCACCCCAGAATGAATAAGGGGCACAGCTCTGATTAAGGAGTGTACGGGTGACATCACAAGGTGACGGTGCTTTCTTTTCAGCAACACCGTTCTGTTGAGATGTATAGGCACACGATGTTTGATGAAGAATACCATTTGAAGAAAAGAAATAAGACGGCACATGTGTATAGAATTCAAGCGCATTATCAGTCCGTATAATTTTGACAGAGGTTGAAAACACATTCAGCACTTCTCTAATAAAATGCATTATGACATTTCTAGCATCAAATTTATTCTTCAACAAGAAGACCCTGACAGACGACTAAAATCATCCATAGCCACTAAATAAAATATGTCCCTGATGATCGGGAATACCACTTGGACCCCCAAATGTCTACATGGAAAAACTCAAAAGGGGAGCTACTACTCCGACTCTGAAGACTACGAAAGACTGACCGATGATGCTTTCTTAATTGACAAGCTCATAGTTGAATGATGAGCGTGGTGAAATCTATGGATGGACATGACACAGTTTCTGAAGTGGGAGATGACCGAAACGCAGATGCCATAGGAAGGGGGAAATCGGTCCAGTGAAATGGGATGATAGACCAGCATACGGTGTATGGACTAGTCGATAGAGTCTGCCCTGCTCAAGGCCACATCCAGTCACCCTGCCCGTAAGAATATCCTGACAAACAAGAGATGATGGGTCAAAAATTGTTCAACAATTTAAATCCTTAGTAATCTGCCTGATAGACAGTAAACTCATAGAGAAATCAGGAGCATGTAGCACGTTCTGCTATCGCATAGAAGGTGTCAAGGTGATCTCCCCCTGTCTTGTGATAGGGGAATAAGTCCCATGAGCTATGACCAAGGTTTAAAAAAGTGCGAGGCGGTTCGAGGCATTTCTTCGAAATGTGAGGCGAGGCATAAACCTCGAGGTGGTTGAGGCGTAAGCCTCAATTTTTTAAAAGAAAAATTAAAATTATGCAAAATACATTAAAATATATATAATAATGTTAAGTTTGCCAAAACATATTCAAAATCAATTTCAAACTAGTAAAAGGTACAACACATAAGCGATGAAAGCATAAAAGTTCAGAAAACTAATATTAGGCACGCGATTGTTTCCGCTATTCACAACAACACATAAAAGCTATTCACAACGAGCCACAAAAATCGTCGAAGGACCTCGAGCAAACCCAGTCAAGGCCAAGGTCCTCCCACAAACCGACAGTGCAAGAACAAGAAGAACAAGTGAAGAAGAGATGATCCACCGATTCGATACCCACCCCGCATAAAGGGCAACAATCAGAAATTGTACCAAAGAAGCGCGCGCAACGATCCCTCGTCATCAAACGCTTACGCCTAAGAAGCCAAAGAAAGAAGCCAATCCGCTCGGGTAGCAGAAGACTCCACACCAAGTTACAGTCCCCCATAAGCACCTCAGATTGAGTAGGAGGCGGTCTGTGAATCGCTGTGTATGCCTTCCTGACCGAGAAAGAAGACGCCCTCCACACCCAGTGGTCTCTGCCCCCCCCCCCCCCCGGAACTCACAGATAGCCAAGGAGTCACACATAAGAAGGAACTCCTCCAACCTTTGATCCGAGGAGTTCGCACAAAATGAGGCATCCAGTTTCCATCACACCAGCACTCAGCAACCCTCGCATCCCGATCCGTCGCCAACGCGAAGAGCCGAGGGTACCGACTGGTGAGTGTACCATCCCCCGTCCAGTCCTCCGTCCAGAAGGCGAAAAAGAGCGCGTTACCCAACACAGGCCTGAAGAGATCATGAAACCGAGGCAGCAATGAAAGAATTCCTTTCCAGAAATGGGACAGCGCACCACCCAAAGCAAGCCCACCCAGCGAGGAGCTAGAGCAGTCTAAATGCGTTGAATCATATCACAGCATAAATCCTCACCGCTACCCCCACAATCTGGATATTTATTTCAAAATCAAGGCTTCATTCATAGCATCCAAACGCTGAAAACCCAACCCGCCCTCAGCCTTCGTCAAGGTAATTGTATCCCAGTCAACCATGCATGCCTCTAGTCTCCTGACCGCTCCCGCGCAAAGGAACCTCCTCATCACCCACTCAATACGCGATCGAATCCCCTTGGGCAAGATGCACGAAGACATGAAGAAGATCAGAATCGCAGCAATAATCGCCTTCAAGAGGACCAGCCTCTCCCTGGAAAGGATAGAGGACCGCCAGCCCGCCAACTTGCCCTCCAGCTTTTCGACAAACCGGGAAGTCAATCCGCCAGTTTGGCCCTGCCGATCGTCAGCGGCAAGCCAAGGTAGCGGATAGGCAACTTGTCACTACCCACCCCCAGCTCCTCAGAACGCATGCATGCCTCCTCCTCAGAGAACGCAAAAGGCACCAGAATAGATTTGTCCCGATTTTGGACGAGACCTAATAACTCACCGAACAGCTCCAGCACGACCGCACTGGTTTCCTCCCTGCTGCCTTCAATGAAAAAGATAGTGTCATCCGCATACTGAATAATAGGAACACTGAGCCCATCCTTCGAGAAATCGGAAGGCCATTGCTTTGAACCTGGGAAACTAAGCAAGCCAGCACATCAGCGGCAATGACGAAGAGAAGAGGGGCCAGAGGGCATCCCTGCCTGACCTCCCGTTGAGGCTGGAAGAAGCCACCCTCCAGGCGGTCATTAACAAGGACCGCCAAAGAAGTCATGGTAACACAACGTTTCATCCAAGATATCCAGACGTCTGGGAAACCCCCGCCTATGCATAGCCCCCCACAGAAAGCGCCAGTCAAGAGTATCATATGCCTTTGCAAAATCCACCTTTCAAAGCATTGCCTTCACACCATGCCTCTTCTAGTCCGTAACGATCTCAGAAGCCATGATCAAGCAGTCCCCGATCTGCCTACCCGGCACAAATGCCGACTGGAAAGGAGAGATAATGTGCTCAAGAACCCTACTTAAGCGGATAGCAAACACCTTGGCCACAATTAGATATAACCCATTGGAGAGTGCAATTGGCCGGAAATCCTCAATATGCTCGATGTACCGTGTTTAGGAAGGAGAACGACCAACGCCCTATTAACTTTGTCGAACCCAGCGTTGCACAGACACATCTCCTGAATCACCTCAAGTATCTCCACCGCGAGCAGATCCTAGAAATCCTTATAGAAGGATACCGGAAAACCATCCGGACCGGGCGCCCCATCCGCGTTTAGCGACCAAACATCAGCCTTCACCTCCTCCAACGTGACTGCCGGAATCAGACTCGAGGCGTGCTCCCCAGATAGCCGCGTCACCCCCAGTCCCGACCATCTCCATCGACGAAGAAGAGTCCTCGACGAGAAGGCATGGAAATGGTCCGCAATCACCCGACCCATCTCGCTGTCACCATCAACCCGGATACCGCCCACAATGACCGAACGTAAAGCGTTGTCACGACGCCTTCTATTAGCGATTCTGTGAAGTACGCAGTGTTAGCATCCCCCTCCTTAAGCCATTTGTGTCTAGATCTCTGCCTCCACTCTGCAATACGCTTCTTGTCCTCCAGAGCCAACTGCTTAAGAGCATTTTCTCTCGGAGCCAAGTCATCGAAAGACAATGGCCCCGAATCCCCCAATCTATCGAGGAAAGCAAGATCCTCCTCCGCCGAAGCCCTGGCCACCCGACGGGCCTCGTGCGACTCCTTCTTAAATGCGTAGAGCCTCCCCCGCAAGGAGACAAGCTTTTGAGCAAACCTCGAGACAGCCGAACCAGACACAACCGGAGAGGTACAGTGAGAAGAAAGCAACTCACAAAAGGAGTCCTCTAATAGCCACGTCTTTTCAAATCTGAAGAAACCCCTCTGGGGCGACTGCTCCCCCGAGTCCCACATCAGAGGAGAGTGGTCCGAACGAGTCCGGACCCAAGTCGAGGCAAAGGATAAAGGGAAGAGATCCATGAGCTTCGAGGAAGCCAAAAAACGGTCGTGGCGAGAGCGAGACCCCGAGTTCCGCCAAGTATATTTAACATCCGTCGAGTCAATCACTTCGAGCTCCAGAAGGTCCACCAGCTCCACAAAATCCGTCGACCCCGACTCCTGACCACCACGCAAACCGACCGATCGGAGGAGAGCAAAGTAACAGTGAAGTCACCGCCAACCAGCCAAGCGGCCCCCGAGAAGGAGGCCCTAGCCGAACGCAAATCATCCCATAACTGTTGTCGAGTCCCCGGCTGGCAAGGCCCATAGACGCAAGGGACCACAATACTCGCCGCAGAGGAAAGGCAATCCAAGTGAACGGTCAGAACATGAGTGCCCCTTAGCTCCAAACGAAGCACAAAACTCTGATCCCTCCACGCAACCAGCAGGCCACCCGCAGACCTAACCGCGTCAATCGCATGAAATCCAGAGAGAGCCCACGTCGAAGGTGCGCCACACCTCCCCCGAACAAGATTGAAGTTTGGTCTCCTGAAGCATAATGATGTCGCAACCCCACTCAAGGAATCTAGAACCCAAAATCTTCCTCTTTTCCGGGTAACCCAGTCCTCTTATGTTCCACGAGAGAATCTTCATTAATAACCAGCGCGATTACCCCCGAGGCAGATGACGCCCACCATAGCAGCCATTTGCGTTTTACGCTCAGACACTGGCGGAAGATCGCTATCCTGCCTTCGCAAACGTGGGCGCCTTCTGTACCTCTTTCTAACCCGTCGGCAGACGGCCCCCAAGGAGGCCAGTGCCGAAGTCGACTCCTCATCGGAACCCGCAGGCAAGATGGGCCTCACAGCAGGCAAACCACCAGCCATCGCCACGGGGCTCCCACTCCCGATCGGCGACAGAGAAGGGCGCGCCGTAGGGGAGGAAACTCCAACCGGGCCCAGACGACCCAGGCACCCCTATGACAGTGCTCAGGTCACCTCGAAAGCACAAAGGAGCATCCAGAGCCCCAGTCGGGCCCTCCGAGGATAAAAGATCTGAATGTAAGATTCCGAGCATAACCGGATCCGGCGATCCGCCGCCATTAGGAGCACAAACCGCCTGCGAACATATCGCACGAGAATCCAAATCCGTTGAAAGGGAGACCGCAGACCCGCCATGCACGAACCAATGGTGAACAGGCGGTCCCTACAAGTGGGACGAGGCTTTGGGCTCCCAGGAGATACAATCAATAGGGGTGCAGGTCCCAAAATCGATCTTCCCAAAAGGCGTCAGAAGACAAGACGACACCAGCTGAAAAGACGGCGCATACGTGGCGCCAGAAGCGATGCAAACCGCCCGCTCACCAGAAGTCAGAGCGTCCCCAACGGAGATAACCCGGCAGACGGACCGACTCCCCCAGAAAGCGGACCATCCCCGGCGGCAACACCACTGGGGCAGGAGTCGACGCCTCCGCCCCGGCTCCTCGGCAGAGACGGCTCCAAAGGATCCAAGAGACGAACTTGCAACGGAAAACGGAAGCAGCCTACGGCCAACTCCGCCGAGGAAGAGAGACAGACTGAATCCGGGCACTCCATCAGCACGAGAGTAACCTCCGGGTCTAAGCCCGGGAGCGTGCCATCGGGCAGAATTTGCAGCACCGAGCTAAGCCTCCGAAGAAGCGGACCCAAGCAAGGCACCGTGCGTGACAAGACGGTACCCTCGCACTTCTGCAACCCTCTTGGAGACACGATCAACAACACCAACCGCAAATCTTGGAGACCTCCATTCAAAGCCACGCGGGCCCTTCTCGCAAGCAGTTGCACCCTCTGAGGCTCCGCCAAACCCCTCGCACGGCACCTTCGAGATCCCAAAGCCACCATGTCCCCGATAAATGCACCATCAAACTCCTTCACTAAGGCCGATCGCACCTCCTCCACAGAGGAGAAACCCTCCACCCAAGAGCCGATGAGGAGCCCAACAGCAGTCCCCAAAGAGAGAGTCCTCGAGCCTCTGCCTTCCGCAACGCAGCCCACCGTGCTCATCGCTTCCGCCTAAACCCACGAGTCACCGCCCCAAAACCCCACAGCCGCCCGCAGACTGCCAAACTAGCAGGAGGACCGTTGATGGCCCACCTTCCCGTACGAGAAACATCTCGAAGGTGACGCACAGGTCGCCGCCAAATGCCCTCCAAGCCCAGACCTGAAACACTTCCTACCGCGCTTTCGATGGGACACAATCTCCCAGCCATCTTCTGACTTCTGACTCCCCTCGTGAGGTCGGTACCCATGCCTCCACTGGCAGAAGAGATATGTGCGCTGGAGGTCCTCCGCCATTCCGTCGCCCCTGCCTGAATCACCCACCTCAGCATGTTCCGTCTTTTTCTCTCCATCGTATCCTCCGACAGTGCAGTGTACCTACCAACTCGTTTTCAGAAGATAATCTGATCGTGGATGTAATATGATAAATTGAATATGATGTATACAAGATCATCGAGCTTCACTTGTTTCAAGAAATCTCTTCTCTTTGCATGGACATATTTATAGAAATATGCAAGGTTTAACATAGAAACAATACTAGCAAAAAAATGTATAACATTTATGGTAAAAGAAGGTCACATGCAAAGTACATAACCTAAAAATTAAAAAAAAAAAAGACATGCGCTTGAGGCTTACACCTCTGCCTCGCCTCGACCGCCTCACCACCTCATACACCTCACAGTACCCTGATGCATACACCTCAGAACTTCTGGGTGAGGCTTAAGCCTCGAGGCGCTTTTTGTCAAAAAATGCCTCGAGGCTTACGCCTCATCGCCTCGAGGTGCGCTTTTTAAAACAAAGGTTATGACCACTATCCTTCCTGGAGAAACCTGCCTATAGGCTATGAGCTGACATCTATCTCCACGCAAGTGATGTGTGGCACCAGAATCAATAATCCACTCCGAGATATCTGAACCATGATAAGAAGTAGAGGCATGAACAATACCTGAGGTGGTTGCTCCTGCAATAGCGGCAAAGTCCGAGATGTTCTCTGAAGCAAGTGTTGGAGTACTAGATATGGGCACAATGTCTCTCAATCAAGACACAAGATCATTATATCGATAATTCGATGTGAGTGGAGCAGCTTGCTGATGCTGGGCTCGTTCTGTTGCATATGCTGACGCTGGAAAACAATGATTGGAGTAGCATGTATCTTCTGTATGATCAGATCTATGACAATAGGTACATTGTGGTCCGCGACCACGTCCACCTCTACCATGTGATACCCGTCCACAAAACTGAGATGAATCGCCTCTTCCACGAGAGGCTACCATGGCAGAAGAATTTGGCGCTGGAGATGGAACATTGATCTTGCTCAACCTCCGGAAGGCCTCTTCCATGGGAGGAATGGTAGCATCAGCTAGTATCTGGGAGGAAGCGGCCTCGTACTGTGAGTCAAGCGAGGCCAGTCAACCATCGTAGCATTCTAGAATGTCGTCATCTGCTCTGGAGTAGCCGTGAGAGGCACGAAGCTATGAAGCTTCTCAAACATTCCGTGCAAGGTAGTATAATGTGCATGTAACGGTCGACCATTTTTCTTAATAGTAAAGATGTCATGTTGTAGCTGTAAAACTTTCGTCTCATTCTTGGCATGTGACGTGGCATCAAGAATATCCCACATAGTTTTGACTGTGGGCTGGTGCAGAACATCGTTCGCAATATATGGTATCAATGTACTAGATAACCAGACTTATACATATGCATCATCAACCTCCTATGAGACATACAACCATATCTTCTCCGTCAGCTCTTCCTTATTAAGAATATGTTTCTTACCCATCGACTTCATTAGGCTCATGAATTGCATGGCCCACAACTCGTAATTTGACCCATCCATTATGGGTGATGGACCTCAGAAGGCGCCTTTAGTGGGGATATCAACCTTGTTCTCTGACATCTTGCCAATCGTAGAAGACGAGGATCGTAGACTTGATACGGTAAATGTCTACACTATCATAAAGGAAGTTGGTTACATGTGTAGACTTAATTGCAACCAATACCCTCAAAGAAAGCAGTGCGACTACGACCCTGATCGCCGGAGATGTAGCGGCAGGGACCGCCGGATGCGTTGCGGGGATCGTGGTAGGGACGGTGAACCACGGGGGCGGTGGGACCACAGGGTCACAGCCAAGGCCTCAAATTTCGACTTTGGTCACCATTTCGGTGAGTGATCGAAACGAAATTTCGACCGAATTTCGATCGAAATTCGACCGAAATTTTGGTCAGTTTTTTAATAGGGGACCCCAAATTCTGATCGACATTGACCATTTTGGTCGAATTTCGGTCACCCACAAAATCGAGATGCGACCGAAATTCTTCGAATTTCGCCGAAATTTGATCCCATGATCGCAGTGGCCGAGAGGGCCAAGGGGGCAGCGTGAACTGCGAGGGCGGAGGCCGCTGGGCAGCAGGAGGGCGCACGAGAGGGTGGAGGCCCGCGAGAGGCAAGGCGGTGTGGGGCTAGAGTTAGGGTTTCGAGTACAAGAGCTCCGATCTAGGACCGTTGCTCTGATACCATGTTGGGAAGAAATGATCAAGCGATTTATTCCAAGAACCCTAGTCTCTCTTATATAGGAGAGCGACCTATGGGTAAATTACATAAAGCATACATAAATAGAGTTAAGAAACAATCCAAGAAACGGGAAATAAACACGGTAACATAAATATATCTCTATGTGAACAAATAGAAAAGGGCATGATGGCCTTTTATTTAACTGTTTTTGTAAGCCCAATTGGGCTCAGTTGTATTTTGGGCCCAAGTGGGCCGAAAGTCTGAAAAATGAAAAAAGGGGTGGGACTCACCACTAGAAAAGATAAAAAAGATGGGCCGTATTTTTTTGGCCCTGTTTGGGCCATGTTTCAAAAAAATGGAAAATGTGCTTTTAAAAAACTGTATGCTTAAAAAAAGGGAGATGTGCGTACACAAAAAAATGTACGAGGAAAAAATGAGTCAGCTATAAATAAAAGGAAATATCCAGAAAAAGGTATCCTACAAAAAGAATCCGTACGAAAAAATGATTAAAGAAGGAAAGAAGAAAAGCCAAAAACAATTGTGATGGCTTATTGGTTTTTTGGTTCTCCCCATCTTTTCATGTCTTCTCCCAACTTTGTCGATGTCATTGTTTTCCAACAAGTATGGGAGAAATGGGGAGTATTGTGTAGAGTTCTACAGGCCACATTTTCATATTCTCCAGATTCCAGGCCAGCCAGATTTCAGTATTGTTGGGATTCATGAGATGGCCAGCGTCCGTGGAGCATTTTTCATTTCGAGCATTCTTGTATGCAGGAGGTGGGTTTTGTGAGAAGGTGATGTCATGTTGGCAGGAGTCAGTGGTAGCAGGGTCAGCTTCAAGAAAAATGGCAGTGAAGCTCAAAGCTTTACGTGACAAGCTTACTTCGTTTAGGAGGGAGGCTCATGTGTTGCAAGGGCAGTGAAGGGAATTAGCTCAGGCAAGGGTTGTATGACTTGATTAGATGGAGGACTCTATAGTGCTACTAGAGAAGTTGGCTTTGAGACGCGAGCATACTCGCATTCTCTTGGAGGACAAGAAGCAGGAAATGGAGCGGAGGCAGCATTCGAGGCAAATAGTTGAAGGAGGTGGATGCAAACACTAGAATCTTTCATGTGATGGCCAACAACCACTGGGATCGAGGTGAATAGTGAGGAGTTAGGTGCAGATTGTGCCATCGGGGATCTAGTGAGGCGACATTTCATTGAGATCAGCAAGAGAGTGCCTGGTAGCAATGCTAGATGGTTGAGAAGAGATCTCCCACGTTTATTATTAGAAAATGGGAATGCGAAAGCGTAATCAAAGATAAAGAATAAGAACAATGAAGAACGCCTGGATTTTTACATGGAACCCTACTCCGTGAGGAGCGGGACGAAACCACAGGAGAACGCCTTAAAGCGTTGATTCTTCTATTGAAGTTTCTCATCTGGTACAATGGGTACGGGGCTTCTTATATAGCCCCCACTGAGTCTCAAGTCCCACAACTAGTAGATGTGGGACTAAGTCACTGGATGTGGTAATTGGACCCCGGAGGGATCCAATTACCCATCTACACATGATGGATATACTACAACATTCCTCCTCAAGTTGGAGCATGCAATGCTCAGCTTGGACACAGAAAAAATGTCAAACTCACAATACAAGGCACTACAGACAATATCAACTCAACGCATACTCTGTTGTCGGTTGTTGTCGAGGGCGTTGCTTCCCTTGCCATGCAAGTGAGGAGGAACAACAAGGATTGAGTGTGACTTGAATTGAATCTCCTCGTCGGAGAACATGTGCTCTATATTGTGTTTGTTAGAGTCACTGAAACTGAAATGAGTCATTGGAGCACTAAGGCCCGCCACATGTAGAAGACTATGCATCATGTGGATAACTGATCCATCTCTGAAGGGACGAACTGGAAAAAGGCGTGGAAACATCCTCACCAGAGTCCATGGTTGCTGGAGAATGAAATCTGAAAGTCTCCACGTCTGTGTCTCTCCCATACTGGCTCAGATAATGGAATCTATACTCTAAAGTCCCCTATGAAACCACATGAAAACCCTAACCCACAATGGCATAGAGAATGAGATTTCTACTCTGGAGTCCATATGGATCACATGAAAACTCTGAGATCAAAAACAAAGATGGGGACCACATAAATAATGATCGCATATATGTGCACATCAAACTATAGACTCAAACCAATACGAACATCGAGTTTGAATCTGAAAATCTGAGTCTGAAATTTGGCCTGGAGAATGTGAATATGAAATCGAGCCGTAGAACTACACAATACTCCCCTTGTCTCTCATACTGGTCGGAATAGAAGACATCGACCAAGTTGTGAGAAGACCTGAATATGGGGAAAAACAATAAATCACATAAGCCGATCTCACTTTTTTTCAACTTTTCTTCTCGCAAATTTTTTTCGCGATTATTTCTTCCCCTTTTTTATAGACGACTCCTTTTTTTATCCACATACGGTTTTTTTGTGTATGCACCTTTTTTCTTAAAATAATATCTTCTCGGCCAAAATAATGGCTCAAATATAACTCAGTCCAATTAGACTTACAAAATTGCCCCCCCCCCTTCCTTTTCTTTTAATATTGGACCCTCCCCTTTTTTTGTTTTTTACAGAGCCTGTTGGGCAACAAACAAAGAGATGGGAAATGCTTCCCTATTTAGGGTTCCCCTCAAGGAACCCCATCCCACTCGATGGGGTTTTTTGTATCTTGGATCTCACCACCGACTGTGGTACCGCAGGAAGAAGATGACACACGGGGAGCAGCAAGTAGGTGCCTTGGAGATGAGGTCTCGCAGGAGGAGGGCTTTTTAGATGATCGCCGAAAAAGATGGATGATCGGGGGCCACCTTCGTCAGGCAGGGATCGGATTGCGAGTACGAGCCTTGGAGATGAGGTATCGTTGGAGAAGGGCTCGTTGGATGATCGCCAGGAAGAGATGGACAATCGAGGGCCATCTCTTTCTTTGACAACACTAGGGTTTTGAGGAACCTACTGCTGCCAACTGGAGAGCCATCGCTAGGGTTGCGCAATGGGATGTACCTGGAGGTTTGCATGGATCGCCTGGATATGTTGCGTGAGAGAGCATCTTGTATGTGTGCCTAGAGATACGACTAGGGTTCTGCCTAGGAGTGTGCGTGCAAGTATTGCTCGTGTGTGTCGCCTGGATTTGAAAGTGAAACCAAACATCACCGCATGGGAGGCCATTTATTATTATTCTTCTTCTTCTTTAGAACTACATCTAGGTTTCCACGCGGAAACCCAACATCATCATGCACTAGCTCGAGTTTTAAGGGCACCCGATTTGATTTGGAGTCGTGTCTGATGGGTGTCCCCTGGCTTGATTGACATCTCTTACTGTCGAGAAGAACTGATCGGAGATTGCAGGTGTTGCGTGCGGATTATGTATGCAGAATTAGGGGTTTCATCGGAAACCCTAACATTTTTTGAACAAGGCAAGGATCGGCTTGTTGTGTACATGAACTCCGTGATGATAATGTTCAGAACTTGACACTTGACAGGACTCGATCATGAAAAACAAACAATCATAAATCTTGAAGAATAACTCCATGACTATAAAGGATTTCCATAACTTCGAATAACAAAAAATATAGCAATGACGATCTTCAATACTAGGACAATAATATAAGAATAATCCTCAAGAATTAAAAACCATAATCGAACACGCTATGATACCATGTTAGAAAACGAGAATGCAGAAGCGTAATCAGAGATAAAGAATAAGAACAATGAAGAACACCCGAATTTTTACATGAAACCCTACTCCGTGATGAGCGGGATGAAACCACTGGAGAACGCCTCAAGGGACCGATTCTTCTATTGAAGTTTCACATCTGGTACAATGGGTGTGGGGCTTCTTATATAGCCCCCACTAAGTCTCCAAGTCTCAAAACTAGTAGATGTGGGACTAAACCACTGGATGTGGTAATTGGACCTTGTATGGATCCAACTACCCATTTACACATGACGCATATACTTCAACATTTATCTACCTTGCCGTCTGAGGAATTGTTACGTCATTTTCAGCCTTTTGAGGTCAAGTGGGCAGTTTTCAATCTTAAGTCTGATGGATCCCCAGGATCGACGGCTTCTCAGTGTTCCTTTATCAGGAGTTTTGGGACTTGGTGGGTGAGGAGGTGCTAGATGTGGTTAAGGAATTGCGACATATGAACAGTGGTTTTGAGCGGTTGAATCGTTCCCTTCTTTACCTTCTGCTAATGAAGGATGTGGTTCGACGGGTTGAGGGCTTGCCCCTTTAGCATTGACAAATGTTGTTTATCTGATTATCGCTAAGGTGTTGTCTAACATATTGTGAGAGGTGTTGGGTTCTATTATTGACGTGGCATAGACAACTTTCATCTCTGAGAGACTCATGATGGATGGGGTGGTTTTGGCATCTGAAATTGTAGCCGAGTGGTGGAGGAAGAAGACCAAGGGGATCAGGTAGAAGGTGAACTTCTCCCATGCTTATGATTGTGTGGATTGGCATTTCATATAAGCGTCTTTGCGTCGTAGAGGCATTCCTAGTGGGCAGATTGATTGGATGAAGAGATGTGTAAGGATAACCTCCTATGCAGTTCTGTGAATGGTAGACGGAATGGTGGTTTCTTTCAACCGCAACGGGAGATCAAACAGTGATGCATTTTGGCACCTTTGCTTTTTTGTTGCAGATGCTCCGGTCATAATGGTGTTGTAAGGCAAGAGAGGCTAATTTTCTTGGCCGGATTTAGTACGAGAGGGATTTTTGTTTATGTTCTCCAATATGTTGATGACATTATCGCCTTCGTAGAAGGTGAGGTTGCGACTACGGGGGGATGGCCTTTGTACTCGAGTTATTTAGGCTTATCTCGAGATTGAAGATTAATTGTTCCAAGTCTGCTTTTGTTCATTTGGGGATTGTTAAGATACTTCTGTTATGATGTCTTTATCTATATTGTTTATTTCTCCTGTCTTGTATATGTAATTTACCCTTTGAGCTTTTCTCCTATATAAGAGAGCTCTAAGGTTAGATGGAATACAACTTTTTATCTTCCTTCCACATGGTATCAGAGCGACGGTCCTAGACAAGCGCATGTGCCCTAGAGTCCTACCCCCACCAAAACCCTAGTCACCACCCACGTGCACGCGCTTGCGGTCCGCGCGCATCGCCGCCAGTCCACACGCAGGCCAGCACATGCGCCTGCGCCAGTCGTCTCTGTACGTGCATGTGCATTGCACGTGCACCTGCGCTTGTTCTCGCGCCTGCACCTGCGCCTGTGCACCTGCGCTTGTTCCTGTGAATCGTTGCGCGATCACGCACCTCCGCCTTCGCGTCATCACGCGCCTCTGCCTCCGTGCCATCACGTGTGTTCTTGGGTACCTAAACTGTGACGTGAACATCTAAAACACCCTAGTTACCCAAAGGAATCTCCAGAAGAATGGAAGAGGTTATGGTATGAGTCTAAACCCACAACCATCTTCCTGTATGTCAGTGTAGACGATGGTATTTCTTGTTGGTGACCCAGTCTTGGAGATAGTTGTCATCATGTCCGACAACAAAGCAAAAGTCACATCCCTGGGTTCCTTCAAATGTCCAGCACTCATCGTCAAAATGGATGGAACCAATTATGAACTGTGGGTCATGCAGTTCATGAGTTTGATGCAATGTAATGGCAAGAAGCACATCCTCACGATAGAGGAACCACGTAACAAGACTGGGACAAATGCCTCATGGGAGGCGAATGATGTGTATGCTCACGTGTGGCTATCTGAGACTGTATCCATGGAGATAGCTAATGATATCCTGAGCCAGCCTACTGCAAAGGCTATGTGGGACAATCTTTCCGCTACATACTCTCCGGCGAAGAATGAGTCGAAGATACTATAGCTCCAGCATGATATCTTCACATCGAAACGGAATGGTCACCCCCTTCACACCCTCTATACTTCTTTGAGGGGTATGTTTGAGAAGTTACATGGCTACATTCCCTTTACTGCTACACCAGAGCAGCTCAAGGCATACAGAGACTCTGTGATGACTGAAGCCTTTCTAGCAGCCCTGGATCCTGAGTATGATGCAGCTCGTGCCCAGATCCTCACTGATGCTACCATACCTCCAATGGAGGAGGCATATCGCATATTGAGTAGACTATATATATCATCTGGTAGCACTTTACAGTCTCAAGCATCTTCAGCTATGGCAGTATCATGTGGTAGAGGAAGCCCTACACCATATCGTGGTAGGGGAAGCCCCAGCCGTGGCAGAGGAGGAGGTGGTCGATCCCGTCAACAGTGCACCTATTGTCACGGGTCTGGCCACTCAGAGGAAACCTGTTATTCTAAGCATGGGTTTCCTGCTTCAACCCGGGTTGCCGAGCAAACACAACAGGCTGGGAGTCCATCACCTGTATATGACCAAAGATTTGACAAGCTTGTGGCACGACTAAGAGAGATTATGCATGTTACCTCTGGGTCAACCGGCTCTCCTTCATGGTCCTCAGAGGTAGCTGTCTCAGCATCAGCATCCACGTCAGATATAGAATATGCCTTTACTAGTTGTTACAGGGCAAACTTGTCAGAATGGATCATAGATTCAGGTGCTTCTCATCATCTTTGTGGTGACAGAGGCCAGTTTAGTGTGTTTCATCCGACTCAATCTGGACGATCTGTTGTGATAGCAAGGGGGACACACTCTCCCATTAATGGTCAAGGGGGTGCAGTTGACTTCTGCACTGAGGCTTCAGGATGTTCTTTGTGCTCCTGAATTTTCTATGAATTTATTATCAACTAGTCAAATCACCATAGACTTACATTGTCGTTCCATATTTGATCCATCTGCTAATGTGTTTCAGGATATACTAACGGGCAAGGTGATTGGAACTGGCCGTGAGCAAGGGGCCTCTAAAGATTAGTGCAGTCTTCATATGTTGGTACCTCTTCTTTTCGCACTAGATCTGTCTCTCCATATATGTGGCATCTTCGATTTGGTCATCTTCCTCTGCAAAAGCTAAGTCACGTTCTTCCACAGATTTCTCCTCGCTCTACTTTTCAATGCGAGGCCTGCCAGCTTGGGAAGCATCATTGGTCCACGTTCCAAAGTCGTCAGGGTAGAAGTAGTCATAATCTGTTTGAGCTCCATTTTGATATTTGGGGTCCCAGTCGTGTCCCAGATCATCAGGGATAAAGGTTTTATCTTGTTGCCATTGATGAGTTTTCGGGATTGTCTTGGGTATTTCTCCTTAAGAATAAGTCTGATGCAGGTCATGTTATCCAGTTCTTTATTAATGAAATAAGGAATATTTTTCCTGCAAAAGTCAAATTTATTCATTCCGATAATGCATTAGAATTTTGCAGTACGCAGCTTTCTCAATTCCTTAAGTCATTGGCATTGTGCATCAGACATTTTGTGCATATACTTCCCAACAGAAAGGGTAGCAGAACGAAAACACCGCCATCTGTTAGATATTACCTGAACTCTTTTGATTCAGAGTCGTGCTCCTTATTCATGCTGGTAGATGCGGTTCTAACCGCTTGCTATCTGGTAAATCGTATGCCCTCTTCAGTGTTGGGAGAGAAGATTCTGTTCTTGATTGCATTTCTCGAGATGGATCTTTTCTTGCTAACGCCTCGTGTTTTTGGTTATGTAGAGAATTTGTTCATCAAATGTCTCCTGGTCTTGACAAGCTCTCTCCCAGAGTTGTCAAATGTGTGTTTGTTGGGAATTCCAAGACCCAAAAATGATATCGTTGCTTTGACCCTGATCGACGAAAATACTATGTTAGTGCAGATGTCACCTTCTTCAAGTCCATTATGTATTTTTCCCCCACAGGTGACAGGTTTACTCCTTTAGATGATTGAGAAGAGGTCTATATGCTTCTTCCTCAGTCATTATCACCTACGACATCACCTCTACCACTATCTCCCCCACCGCCACCTCCGTAGGCATGCGGTGGAGTAAAATGCATACTAACTAAGTTCCCAACACGTCCACTAGCTATATCTAACCACTGTGGTGGTAGCTCGTAGTCTGATAAGGATGATTTTCATGATATGGTATTTTCTCTTTGTCATGAATTACTGGTGGAACAGTAACTAGCTCAACGGAAACCAAGCTCAACTACAACCAACTCAACTGTAACCAAGCTCCCATGTAACCAACTCAACTGTAATTAATCTCAACTTTATCCAAACTCATTTGTGACTCAATCCAATCTCAAATGTAACTCTTCTAAATTCAACTGTAACTGATTCAGATGTAGCCATAGAGGATTCAGATGTATACATAGATGATTCGGATGTAACATCGCCAAGTCTGCTGGCGAAAAGTAAACAAAACTCAAGCGGTGAGGTAGCCTACAAAAATGCTCTTCTGTCCAGCCCTCTAAGTGAAAGTGCAGTCCAATAGAGGGATAGGTTTACTCCAAAACTACGCCACTAAGACGGGTGAGAGAGACTCTCCGGAAAAGTCACTCTAAAAGAAAAACCAGCTCGATCGTTATGGGCCAATGAGCTCGAAAAACTAAAACCAAGGGCCCTCCAACCTAGGTACCCTAAAGAACAAGAGTCAGTGGAACTGGTCTTTAAAAGAAAACTTGTGGATCCCAGAGAGGCGTAAAAACTGCGAGCGCTCGCAAAAAATCGAGAGAAAGACTGGGATCCTAGACTCGCGCACTAAGCGGTCGCTGCCCTAACTGGGCTTCCTATCTCCCGCCCAGCTGAGGATCACCGCACCCTCGCACAGTCAGGTATAAAGGTCACCGTAACTGGCACTCTTAATTATTAGTCATCAATGACTTGATCCCTCATCCTTTCTTAATCTTTTAAGTGGTTGATTGTACAGATCTAGATCTTTTTGATCAACGATCTTATTGATATAATTGATTCATCATTGATTTTACTTATTCATCTACCCCATCATTTCTCAATATCTTCAATGGTTGACTTTACAAATCTAGATATTTTGTCACTACCTATCTTTGGTGATATGTAGAAATAGTAGAGTATACCTAAAAGATTAATTTATGAAGATGATCGGTCTTTGTGGTCACATGTTATTATTTCTGAAATCATAAGATTACCATCTATGCTTTGGATATGGATCTAGCTAGTCTTTATCACTTTGTTTTATATGGTACCTATACAAGAATCATGTCTCAATTGTACCAGTTCCAGTTGAGACATCAAAGGAGGGGTGTTTTCTGATCATTTGCCATAACATCCTATATATATAATAGATTGTATGAATAATATACTATACATAATGATCAATTGATTGATGATTCCTTATTCGTAAAGATCTTGAGAAATCATTTGTTGACTTTGAGAGAAGAGTTTTAATATTTTAAAAGATGAATGCTCAGAAGATGTCAATGCTATATAATATAAAGGGGTTATCGGGAAGCTATTACATATCACTGTGAATCGCGTAGACATTGCTCGTGTAGATAGCAAAGTAGGTTAGTTCATGGGTCACTCTAGGATGTTGTTTAAATGCTACACATATACATTATGACTGCATTAAGAAAGGACCATCTCTTCCTCAGCAAGGAATCTCTGGGTTTCACCATTTGTGCATATGTATATTATGTAGGTTATCATGTAGACAAGAAACCCATGATAAATTTTAGTTTATACTATGGATGAAACCTCATCACATTGCACAATAAGAAGCTGGAAGTTGTAGCCATATATCGTATAGAATATGAGTATAGAGCCTTGACTCAAGCAACTGTAAAAGCTATATGGATAGATCCTTAGGGGCATATGTTATTATAGGAGCCTCTATCCATGCAACCAAATTGTGATATTTATACTGCATTATTCATAGATACAATATTATTTTCCATCAATGGACCAAACATATGGAGGTTAATGGCACATGATCATCTGTTCGAGCAAGTTCATAACAATCACTCTATGAAGCTCCATGTTAGCAATTGGAATTCTTGGTTGGTGTGATCTAATGCTTGTTATGTTTTGGTCGCAATCTTGAGTTGTTGTCTACAGCTCATCTGTTGGGGGACGCAACATTATTTTAATATGAATTCTGTTCAGTTTATAAGCATTGGCATCATCCTTATTAGGATTTCATCCAAAAGTAATGCATCTTTAGCCACAAGTGCATCAAAGTATCTTATGATCGACTCTAGGACTCTCTTTATCATTGAAAATAGTAATTGAATATGTCCTTGATGTAAATAACACGCAATTGATTAATAGGGAGCTATTGCTTTCGATTATAAAGGTAAATCATCCATTTTTGAGGTTGAATTTTTTAAGGAATTTTGGAGGCTCGGTAACTTGTATTAGATTCTTTATTTATGAATTTCTTCATCCTTCTCAGGATTCCATACAAAAATGCATGTCATTTTCCCCCGAATTTCTATTTTTCTGTGCTAAAAAATTGTGGCTAATTAATGGCCTGAACTTAGGTTAATTTGCATGCTAAACCTAAATTTTTATCCTCAAAATGTTAAGAAATCAAGAGCATATATAATGGTTATAATGTTTTGATGAATTACATGTAAAACTTCACATTCTGATCTAATGTCAGAGGCAATTTAAGGGATTGAATCATGCATGGAAGTCAGCAAGAGGAGGGGGAAAGATTGTACCTTTGATCCTCTAAGTTTGGAGGGTATTTTTGTGGCTTCATTTAACATACAACAATAGCTAAAATACCTGATGGACAACAACATAAAAAGGAAAAAAACCGAATTAGAAACTTCAGCATTGACTTTAATGAGAGCAAAGAGGAGAGGGATTTGTACCTTCAGATATCTCCAATTTAGAGATCCAAACTTGCATACGGCAACCTGTTCTTGACAAGAGCTTCAGTTTATTCAGATCCGAATGTTACAGTGAAGCATCGGGATGACGGTACAGTAGATAGATACAAGGTCAGATTAGTTGTTCATGGATTCACCCAAACCTATGGGGTGGATTATCAGGACACTTTTTCTCCTGTTGCATGTCACTCTACCCTGTGGATTCTTATTGGTGTTGTTGTAGATCGTGATTGGCCACTTTTCCAATTGGATGTCAAGAACGCTTTATTGTATGGAGATCTGTAGGAGGAGGTTTACTTGCAGCAGCCACCTGGGTTGCTACTGAGGGGATGGTGTGTGATGCAGCGTGAACTGGAGAAATAGGGCCACATTTTCTCTACTTTTATCCGTTAATTTTATTTACGTTTATTTGAGTTGTCGTATTTTAATTAAATAAACGAGATCGTCTGTGATCTCAATTAATTAGTTAAAGATTTGAATTTCAAATTAGTCGGTTGGTCGGTTAGAGTCAAATTAGGATAATTAGTTTCAATTTGAATTCGAAATTCTATTTTTGTAACCTCATCCCTCCTATATAAAGGGATGATAGGCTATTGTTTTAGATAGTTAAGTTGATAATTAAATTTGAGATTTTATCTCCCTCCTCTCCCTTCTCCTTTTCCCTCGACGCGATCCCCACGCTTCTCCTCTCCAAAGTCCCTCGTTTTCCGACGAGTTTTCTTCTCTCAGCCCTTCCAATTTCTTCTCCACCAAATATCCCCACCTTCAAATATTTTTCCGCCGTCACCGAAATCCTCATTTGCATCATTTGGTATCAGAGCATGGCCTACAGATCGTCCTCAAGATCTGACGATCCGTCCAGACGTTCGCACCGGCATGTATCGAAGGACTATCGTTCATCGGAACGAAAACGACGAGCCAACGACGCCTACAACAAGGAGATGATGGACGAACTGCGTGATCTCCAATCCAAATGTCAAGACTTCCAGTCCAAATGCCGAGACATTATGGCCAATTTCGAGACCCTACTCGCCGCCCAATCAAAGCCTCCAACCACCGAAGCCGTTGTCCAGAGTTTTGATGAAGAAAACCTCACTGTGGAGGAAGATTCGATCGCTGTCCAGGCCATTCCAAAAGGAAAAAACGGCGAAATACTTGCTGTCCAGGTATTTTCAGATCTGCTATCGTTGGAAAAATCGGTCTCCGAGCCACACACGACCCTTCCGCAGGTTCCCGACGACATCATTGTACCTCCTACCATCCCCGTTGACAGCCCAGCACCCCCAGCCCCGTCAACCTTCCCCACCCCTCCCGGGCCCATCGCGATACACCCCCTACCCCGCCGCAGCCTACCCAGGCCTCCCCGACTCTCGCCGCATCGCCCCAGTCCGCCGCCACCCGCACCTCCTCGGCGAACCCCCTGCCCCACCGTTGTCGCTACCCCCTCCCTAGCAAGTCCCATCCCCGACTCCAACGCTCCCGCCTCCAGTCCCCATTTTCGTGCCTCCCTTATTCCCCCTACCCCACCACTGCTACATGTTGGCCCCATCGCCACCACCCTATTGCTCGTCCCCCATGGGCCATCGCCGCCGATGTCGCCTCCTGTCGCCATTCATCCACCGCCATGGAAGACGAACTCCCCACCGCCACCGTCGCCGCAATGGAGAAGGACGAGTAACCCTAATATCGGACTTCTCTTTGAAAGCATTCGAATCCCACAAAAGTAAGAACTAGAAATTAATTAAGAATAATTGCCATGAAGCCCGTCATCCCACAAGTATTTATTAAATGTGCCAATTGGAGGTTACATTATGTTATGGAATGTTTTTAAATGAAGGGAAATAAAATTTGCGAGGACGCCCTCCAATTGAAAAGAACTATCAACGTAATGCTGAATTAAGGAGAAAGGTTACGCAAGTGGAGCAAATTATTCAACGAATTCAGAAAGGACTCTCCGGCACAGCGCATGAAGATCCAGCAATTCGTCGAGAGACGAATTTTTTCAAGTGGAGGAGAGTTGATGCAGCGTGAACTGGAGAAATAGGACCACATTTTCTCTACTTTTATCCATTAATTTTATTTACGTTTATTTGAGTTGTCGTATTTTAATTAAATAAATGAGATCGACTGTGATCTCAATTAATTAGTTAAAGATTTGAATTTTAAATTAGTCGGTTAGAGTCAAATTAGGATAATTAGTTTCAATTTGAATTCGAAATTCTATTTTTGTAACCTCATCCCTCCTATATAAAGGGATGATACGCTATTGTTTTAGACAGTTCAGTTGATAATTAAATTTGAGATTTTATCTCCCTCCTCTCCCTTCTCCTTCTCCCTTGCCGTGGTCTTCACGCCTTCTCTTCTCCATCCCCTCGTGTTCTCGACGAGTTTCTCTTCTCAACCCCTCCATTTTCTCCACCAAAAATCCACCATCAAAATATTTTTATTTTCATCGTCACGCAAAATTCCATTTTGCATCAGTGTGTCGTCTTCATAAGGTTATATATGGCCTTAAGCAGAGTCCAAGGGCTTGATTTCAGACGCTCTCAGAGTTGATTGAACAGAAGGGATTTGTCAGATCCACTGCAAATCATACTCTTTTTGTTAAGAGAAATCAAGAGGTATTGTAGTTGTTTTGGTTTATGTTGATGTCATGTTATCACTGGCAACGATGAACAGGGAATTCAAGCAGCTAAGGATTTTCTTGGACAATAGTTTGTTACCAAGGACCTTGACACGCTTCGTTACTTTCTGGGCTTGGAGTTTGTATGAAATCAGCAGGGTATGGTTATGACGCAAAGGAAGTAAGTTGCTGATCTTCTATCTGAGATAGGCATGACAGGATGTAGACCAGCTACTACCCCAATGAATTCTAATGCTAGGCTCTTTGATGATGACTCTGAGGAGGTGGACAAGAGATGATACAGAGAGCTGGTAGGGAAATTATTATATGTTATTATTACCAAGCCTGATATATTTTTCGCTATGAGCAGAGTGAGCCAATTCATGGAGCAACCTAGGCAGGCACACATTGATGCAGTGTGCATGATCTTGAGATATTTGAAGTCATCTCTAGGTGTAGGCCTTCTTTTTACAAGAGATATGTCTCTCACAGTTACTGGGTGTGCATATGCAGATTATGTTGGGTGTCCTGAGGACAGGAAGTCCACTTCATGCTTCATTGTATTTGTTGGTAGCTCATTGGTCTCATGGAAGAATAAGAAACAAACCGTTGTTGCTCGGTCTAGCGCTAAATCAAAATATAGGGCCATGGCCTAAGGGAGTACAGTAATGATGTGGGTCAAGTCTGTCTTGACTGATCTAAAGATTGAGATGCCTCTTCCTATGCATCTCAAATGTGATAATCAAGCAGCCCTGTTCATAACTAATAATCCAGCACTTCATGAGAGAACAAAGCACATTGAGGTAGACTGTCACTACACTCGTGATTTGATCCAAAAGCGGCTTATTTCAACGTCTTATGTTGCTTCAGGTGATCAGATTGCAGACATGTTTACCAAAGCTCTTGCAAGAGGTCCTTTTCATCACTGTTGTTCCAAGTTGAGCATGATAGATATATATGCTCCAGCTTGAGGGGGAGTGTTAAGATACTTCTGTTATGTGTCTTTATCTATATTGTTTATTTCTCTTGTCTTATTTATGTAATTTACCCTTTGAGCTTTTCTCCTATATAAGAGAGCTCTAGGGTTAGATGGAATACAACTTTTTCTCTTCCTTCCACAAGGATGAATGAGGAGGAGGTGGTGTTGTGCGAGGTTGTTTTGTAGACGTAAAGGGGGTCTCTTCCTATCTTGTATCTAGGATTGCCTCTTGTGGAGGGCAAGCTTCGGCAGTCCGACTGGCTATCGATTATTGAGAGGATGGAGAAGAATCTAGCGAGTTAGCATGCAAATTATCTCTCGAGAGGTGGTCAGCTAGTGCTATTGAAGGCGGTTCTTTCAGCCATCTCGGTGTTTTTCGTCTACGTACTTGTTATCGGTTGGAGTGAAGGGGAGGTTAGAGGGGTTATGAGCAAGGTTCGAAAAAACGAAAGGCGGAACGAGGCGTTTTCCCTGGAAGCGAGGCGAGGCGTAGCCTCGAGGCGGTCGAGGCGTAAGCCTCAGTTTGTATAGAAAAATAATTATAAAATATATAATAAATATATTTATTGGTGAAATAATATAATCTGACAAACATATAGTATGTAACAATGTAATATATGATGATATTACGAAGATAAGAGCATGAAAAAAGAATATGTCAATGCCATAAACCTTTCTACTGAATTTCTACCCAATCAGAAGGAAATCATTGGCTGTAACTATTGCTAAAATTTTTATCTAAAGAGGATTGGCTATAGTTGTCATTATAGATATCCAAGTTGTTGATATGAATCATATGATTTGAATACTAACTATATGTTCTACTGCACTCAAATGAAGAATGGTCTGATATCCTTCCTGTGTCACCATACCCTACCAGTACAGGGGTCCTAAATTTTTTTCTTATATGAGTATTCAAATTCATATACAGTTTTTTATATGTTTAAGGATGTAATAGTAAGAGTTCACTGAAATAATTTGGCATGTTAATGGTAAATATGAATGTGAAAGAGGTCAAATTTAAGCATTCATCTTGCATAAATATATACTCAACAACAAGACCTTTATAAACATATGAAAATATGAATAGGAATAATTTTTTCCTTTAAAAAAATACTTGAAAAAGCCCTCACGCCTCACCTAGCGCCTCGCCCCGCCTCAGCGCCTCGCCTCGCCTCGACCGCCTCAGGCATCTGAGGCGCACGCCTCAGCCAGGGGGTCTGAGGCGGTCGCCTCAGGGCGTTTTCTCAACGCCCCGTTTCGCCTCGACCGCCTCAGCGCCTCGAGGCGCGTTTTTTTAAACCATGGTTATGACACATTTTTTCGAGGAATTCCTCTGGGGAGTTTCAGGGGATACCTTTGGAGTGGAAGACTTTAATGATGAAGATAGAGGATGATGGGTTGGGAATCCGAAGCCTGGAGACGATGAATAGTGCCTTGTTATCAAAGTGGGTGACCCAAATTTGGGAAGGAGGATCTGATTTGTTATGCAAGACTTTATGCTCGATATATGGGGTGCCTCTTGACCCCTTCTCACATATACTGGTTGCGCATTTGCATTCCAATTTCTGAAAGGGGATCTGCTCGGTGCTTCCTCATGCAATGCCATTAATGAGACTCATGGTTGGCGATGGTTGTGGGTTTCATTTTTGGTCAGACAATTGGATCGAACGAGGTGCTCTATGTATACATCATCCCAGACTTCTCGCTCTGGCATCTGATGCGGGTTGTTTTGTGAGAGACTGATGGGAGGGTGGCAGTTGACTCCCTCTTTTTCACTCCGCCTTGTCGAATCAACGTCTTGTGGAGCTTCTACATCTTCTAGAGGCCATGCCAGCTCGCTATGGAATGGTTGACTTTGTTGATCATTTGTCATGGGCTGAGGGCACTTCACGATACGAAAGGTATCTATGACTTTCCACTCGTTGAAGGTTTTTGATCTGATGGTGGCTTTCGATCGCTTTGTTGACATTTGGAGATGGAAGATTCCGTTGCACGTCAAGATTTTTATTTGGTTACTTAGAAGGGACCGACTGCTGACAAGTGAGAGAAAAGCACAGTTCTTTTCTGGTAACAAAGGCACATGTGGGTGTTATTTGGTAGAAGAGGAGAATGTTGATCATTTAGTTTTTAGATGTATGGTTGTAGAGAAGGTATGGGTAACAGTACTTGTTCATGGAGTCCATACATCTCGCTGGGTTGATTTCTTGTTATCCCCAGATGTCTTAGGTCATGGGAGCAGTTTGACCAAGATCGAAGGGGCTACTATTCTTTGATTTTTGTAGCTTGCATGGAATGGTTCTATATTCAGGAATAAGCATATGTTTTTTTTAGGCTCAAAAAAAGGGGGAGACACTCTTTGGTGTTCGCCCCAAAAATGTATAAATGAAAATTAAAAAGACTTTTTTTGTGGAGAATGTCATAGAATGTCATAGAACATGCAAAAATACTAAAGACTTTTTTGTTAGAGTAACTATTTGTTATTGTGAATATATATAAACTTAAGGGTAGGCACCTCCTTGACGTCGTACCATGTTTTTCCATCAAAAAATACAAGGTTGCAAAAGTCGGTAGTCGGTACTCGGTCGGTCGGGCCACAGATTAAGGTTTAATCGGTAGTCGGAAGGCTAATCGGATTTAGTCAGACTTTAATCGGGTTTGAATTTTTTTTATTATTTTAAATATATAACTCATTTTTACACATATATTTGCATATATTTTGTATATTTTATACTATTATAATGAAATAAAAGAAGTATTTGATTTTAAATAAAACATTAAGCATATCATAATAAGTTTGCTTTTTAAAAAAAGAAAAACATAAAAAAAACCAAGCAAAAAATGATCGGTTAATGTGCCTAGTCGGCATTAGTCAGTACTCGGTCGACCACCCCACTAACTAGACTAGTCGAATCTACTAGTCGAGACAGTCGGGCGACTTTTACAATACTGAAAAAATATAAAAAAAATTGGTGAAGCCTTCTCCCACTTTAAGTAGGGTCGACTACATTTATTCTTGCTCAAATCCATATTGAAAGATCCAACTATTTTTACGCTGAACGCAACCCCCACAAAGAGATTTGAACCATGGTCTTTTGGGTGGTAGGCATACAGCACTATCACCAGACCATTGCAGTAGGTATAGGCCGACTTCATATATATGTTTAAAATAATTCAAAATTTGGTGAAGCATTCTCCCACTTTAAGTAGGGCCGAAAGTAGGGTCGGCTACATGAATTGTTGCTCAAATCCATATTGAAAGATCTAACTATTTTTACGTTATTTATTGGCTACCTAATGCAACCCGCACAAGGAGGGATTTGAACCTTGGTTTTTTTAGTGGTAGGCACATTGCACTACCAACGGGCCATTGAAGTGGGTATAGGCAGGGATGAGCATCGGGCCGGGTCAGGCCGGGCCCAACCCAGCCCGAGCCCAGTTCCAATTTACAGGCTTGCAGGTCGGGCCTAAGCCCGTCGAATTTCTGAAATTGCAGCCCAAGCCCGAGCTCGGCCCGTAAGTATATGGGTACGGCCGGATCGGGCCGGCCCGCTATTGAGAAAAAATATTTTAAACGTGAATATAATACACATTTAATATGCAAATATACATATTGAATATGTATTCCTTCAAAACATAACATAGTTGATGTCTAAACATCATAGAATAACTGTAATGTAAAAAGGAAGATCCACCATGATATTAGAAATCAGAAATTACATATGAAAAAAATCCCGAGCCTACACTCGGGCCTATTCTCAGGTCAGCCTACGGGCTTCGGGCTCGGACCCAAGCTAGCCCGAACCCGACCCGAAAACTAGATCGGGCCAAAAATCAAGCCCAAGCCCGCTCATTTATCTCTCGAGCTCAAGCCGAGCTCGGGCTTTATCGAGCCGGGCACCGGGCTGGGTCGAGCCGGCACAAAAATATGTCCATCCCTAAGTATAGGCCTACTTCAAATATATATTTAAAATAATCCAAAAAAATCAAAATCGAATATAGGTAGAGTAAATCTGATTAGTTATCCGAATACAGATTAATCACTAAATGACCCCGCCAGCCAACTACCGACTTCTACAACCTTGGTTGCAGGAGGCATCATGCTCTTGCATCCTCGTCATCTATTGTAGGCCTCCTCCATGGGAGGTATAGAAGCACCCGTAAGAAGCTGGGTGCATACAACATCATAATGTGAGTCAAGTATCGTCAACAAAACTCTGACCATAGTGGTGTTCATGTACGCATTTTGTTGCTCTGCTGAAGAGTTCAAAGACAAGAAGTTGTGAAGCTTCTCAAACATGCCCATGAGCCATGAGTAGAAAGCATGAAGGGGATGACCAACTTACTTGGCTGTGAACATATCATATTGAAGCTACAAGATCTTCATCGCATTCCTCATTTGAGAATACGTGGATGCAAGGGTGTCACACATTGTTGTGGTGGTGGGCTGATGAAGAATGTCATTGTTTATCTCCGTGGTTAGAGTACCAAATAGCCAAACACAAGCATACGCACCATCTTGCTTCCATAAAACATTCACCCCAGTCTTGTCGACTGGCTTTGGCTATGTCAAAATGCGCTCCTTATTATTGCATTGCACAATGCTCATAAACTGCATGGACCATAACTCATAATTGGTCTCATCCATCTTGATGATGAGCCAGTGCCTTTGAAGACATCGAAAGAGGATAAGTCAACCTTGTTCTTCGACATGATGATGAAGTTGGGAAAGGATGAGACTAGGGTTGTAGATCAATCTGAAGATGTGTACATGTTGAGAGAATTCGTATATATCTTTGTCTTTATTTATATTTCTCATGTTTTTCCATCATCTTTATGTAATTTCCCCCTAGAGCCTTTCTCCTATATAAGAGGGTTCTTGGGCTACGTGATAAATGACTTTTCTTTCCACATCCTCGACATGGTATCAGAACGACGGTCCTAGAGCGGAGCCTATGACCTAATCCTAACCCCTAGAAACCAAGACCCCTCACGCGCCCCTCCGCACGGGCCGCCGCCTTTGCCCTAGCTTTTCTTCTCTAAAATTCCTCCACGCAGGGGTCGCTGCCCATCGCCGCCTCCCTCCTCGCGGGGGTCGCTCCTCGCGCGCTCAACTTGCACGCCCATCTCCACGCCCGTGTGACCCCTCACGCGTGACCTCGCAGGCCGCCTCCACGTGTGGGTTGCCATTGCCCCTCGTGACTTGCACCCTTCGCGGGCTGCAGGCGCCTCTCGCAGGCCTCCTTGCAGGCTGCCGCCCCCGAGGTTATCTCCTTATTGCCCCGCTCATCTCGATCTCGATTTAGGTCCCTTTTTGGACCTCTAGGGTGTGAAGTGATCGTCTAAAAAAACACCCTAGCCACCCAAAGGCAGTTTCAAAGAATGGAAGAGGTTGTGGTATAAGTCAACACCCACAACCATCTTCCCATATGTTCATGTAGACACAGGTCCTATTTGTTGCAGTCCTAGTCTTGGTGATAGTTGTCATCATGGTTGATAACAAAGCTGATATACTATCCATGGGGGGTTTCAAAGGTCCAGCCCCCATCGTCAAGATGGATGGCAGAACTATGAATTGTGGGCCATGCAGTTCATGAGTCTGATTCAGTGTAATGGCAAGAAGCACATCCTCACGGTGGAGGAGCCAAGTTACAAGATTGGGGTAAATGCCTCAAGGGAGGCAGATGATGCCTATGCACGGGTATGGCTATCCAAGATGGTGTCTACAGAGATTGCAAATGACATACTGAGTCAGCCTACTGCAAAGGTTATGTGGGACATTCTCGCTGCGACATACTCTCCAACGAAGAATGAGTCGAAGATATTACAGCTTCAACATGATATCTTTACATCAAAGAAGAATGGTCGACCCCTCCATACCCTCTACACTTCCATGAGGGGCATGTTTGAGAAGCTACACGGCTACATTCCCTTGACTGCTACACCAGAGCAGCTCAAGGCTTACAGAGATTCTGTGATGACTGGGGACCTGGGGTCTTTCTAGCGGTCCTTGATCCTGAATATGACTCAGCTCGTGCTCAGATTCTTACAGATGCTACCATACCTCCAATAGAGGAGGCATATCGCAGACTCAGCAAGTTGTCTATCTCCTCGGGTGGTAATGCGCAGTCTCAGACATCATCAGCTATGGCTGCATTTCGTGGTAGGGGGAACCCTACTCCATATCGTGGTAGGGGAGGATCTACGCGTGGCAGAGGAGGAGGTGGTCGATCACGTCAATCGTGCACCTTCTGCCACAGGACTGGCCCCTCTGAGGAAACCTATTATTCTAAGCATGGGTTTCTTGTTTTCGCTAAAGTTGCATAACAGACTCAACAGGTTGGGAGTTCTTCTCCATTTACTGATCAGAGATTTGGTGAACTTGTGGCCAGACTCAGGGAGATCATGCCTACTCCAGGACCATCCAGCTCTCCTTCAGGATCCTCAAAGGTAGTTGCCTCTGTTGCTGCGTCTTCTTCAGGTATAGTGTATGCCTTTACTAGTTGTTACATGGCAGATTTGTCAGAATGGATTATAGACTCAGATGCATCCCATCACCTCTGTGGTGATAGAAGTCAGTTTAGCGCTTTTAGTCCAACACAGCCTGAACGATCTGTTGTGATAGCAGATGGAACACATTCTCCCATTACTAGTCATGGGGAAGTGCAGCTGACTACTGCGATGAGTCTTCAGCATGTTCTTTATGCTCTTGATTTTTCAACGAGCTTATTATCTATTAGTCAAATCACCAAAGATTTATATTGTCGTGCCATTTTTGACCCATCTGCTGTTGTGTTTCAAGACATTCTAACGAGAAGGGTGATATGCACTGACTGTGAGCAAGGAGGTCTCTATAAACTAGTGCAATCTCCTTATGTCGGTGCTTCTTCCATTCGTACTGGGTCTGCGTCTCCTTACATATGGCATCTTTGTTTTGGCCATCTTCCTCTGCAAAAGATGTGTCATGTTCTTCCACAAATTTCCCCTCGCTCTACCTTTTAGTACGAGGCTTGCCAGCTTGGGAAGCATCATCGGTCTACATTTCATAGTCGCCCGGGTCGAAGTAGTCATGGTCTGTTTGAGTTGTTTCATTTCGGTATGTGAGGTTGTGTCTTGATCATCAGGGGCATAGATTTTATCTAGTTGTTGTTGATGAGTTTTCAAGGTTGTCACGGGTTTATCTTCTTAGAAACAAATCTGATGCTGGTTCTGTTATTAAGTCCTTTCATCATTGAAATAAAGAACATTTTTTCTATAAAAGTCAAGTATATACGTTCTGACAATGCATTGGAGTTCTGTACTAATCAGCTTGCCACATTTCTTACGTCTCATGGTATTGTCCATCAAATATCTTGTGCATATACTTCGTAACAGAATGGAGTGGCTGAAAGAAAACACAACCATCTTCTTGATGTTACAAGGACCCTTTTGATCCAAAAGCATGCTCCTCATTCATACTGAGGGGATGCGGTCCTAATTGCTTGTTACCTTGTTCATTGTATGCCCTCTTCTGTTCTGGGAGAAAAGATCACGTTCTTGATTGTGTTTCTCGAGACGGAACTTTTCTCTCTCATACCTCGAGTTTTTGGTTTTGTGGCTTTCGTTCATCAGATGTCCCCTAGTCTTGACAAGCTCTCTCCTAGTGCGATCAAATGTGTGTTTGTTGGGCACTCCAAGACCCAAAAAGGATATCGTTGCTTCGACCTTGTTCGACAAAGGTACTATGTTAGTGCTGATGTAACCTTTTTTGAGTCTATTATGTACTTCTCTCCTACTTGTGACAATCTCATTTCTTCTGAGAATGGGGAAGAGGTATATATGCCTCTACCCTCGATCTCTACTCCACTACCGCCACCACCTCCATCAGCTCCTATGTCTCCGCCACCACCTCCATCACCTCCTATGCCTTCTTTTCCACCGCCACCACCTCCACCACCTCCATTCTTTCCCAACATTTATCAACGTAGACCTCGCGCTCATGTGCCTCACCAGTCATCCAGCACACCCGAGGTATGTTCTGAACATTTGAGTTCTAATGGCAATGGTGATTTGCATATACAACATGTGATGCATGATATCCAAGATGTTACACCTCCTTTGAGTACTGAAGATCTCGATATGCTTATTGCTCGACGAAAGCAGAAGTGTGTATGCACTATGCATCCTCTTGCTTCTCATGTGTCCTTGGATCGCCTTTCCGGGGAATTTCAGAAGTTCGTTCTGGGGTTGTCAGCAATAGAGATACCACGTTCTTATCAAGAGGCGCTGCTGATTAATCAGTGATGTCTAGCAATGGAAGAAGAGATGGCGGCTTTACAATCTCGAGGTACGTGGAGCATTGTGCAAGCTCCTCCAGGTATGTCTGTTGTTGGCAGCAAGTGGGTGTTTACTGTGATACATCGTGCATATGGTACAATTGACAGATATAAAGCCGGGTTTGTTGCTCGTGAGTTCACCCAAACGTATGGGATGGACTATCAGGATACCTTTTCACCAGTTGTGCGTCATTCCACGTTGCTGATTCTTATTGCAGTACTAGATGTGATACATGACTGGCCGCTATACCAGCTGGATGTGAAAAATGCTTTCTTGTATGGTGATCTGTAGGAAGAAGTTTATATGCAGCAGCTACCAGGGTTTGCTGCTGAGGGGGAGTCTACTATGGTGTGTCGACTTCACAAGGCCATATATGGCATCAAGCAGAGTCTGAGGGCTTGGTTTCAGAAGCTCTCAGAGTTGATTGAACAACACGGTTTTGTTGGATCTACTGCAGATCATTCTCTCTTTGTTAGGTACGGTTGCTTTCTAGTTTATGTTGATGACATTGTTGTTACTGGTAGCGATGAATAGGGTATTCAGGCTACCAAGGAGTTCCTTGGACGATAGTTTGTGACCAAGGATCTTGGCAAGTTATGTTATTTTCTTGGCTTGGAGTTTGCACGCAGTCAGCAGTGTATGATTATGACGTAGAGGAAGTATGTTACTGATCTTCTGGCTGAGACATGTATGACAGGCTGCAGACCTGCTACTACATCAATGGATCCTAATGCTGGACTTTATGATGATGACTCTGAGGAGATAGATAAGATACGATATAGGGAACTGGTAGGAAAGTTGCTTTATTTTACTATTACCAGGCCTGACATATCATTTGTTGTGAGCAGAGTTAGCCAGTTCATGGAGCAACCTAGACAAGGTCACATGGATGCAGTTTGTATGATCTTGAGATATCTAAAATCCTCTCCAGGTGCAGGTCTACTTTTCAGAAGAGACACGTCACTCTCAGTTACTGGATGTGCTGATGCAGATTATGCTAGGTGTCCCAAGGACAGGAAGTCTACTTCATGCTTATCCATGTTCGTTGATAGCTCCTTGGTCTCATGTAAGAGTAAGAAACAAACTGTTGTTGCTCGATCTAACGCTGAATCAGAATATAGGGCTATGGCCTAAAGGAGCACAGAAATGATGTGGGTCAAGTATGTTCTAACTGACCTTGCAGTTGAGGTGCCTCTTCCAATGCATCTCAAATGTGATAATCAAGCAGCTCCATTTATAGCTAATAATCTAGCCTTCCATGAGAGAACGAAGCACATCGAAGTTGATTGTCATTATACTCGTGACTTGATCCAAAAGGGGTTTATTTCCACCTCCCATGTTGCTTCAGAACAGATTGCATACATGTTTACCAAAGCTCTCGTAAGGGGTCCTTTCCAGCGTTGTTGTTCCAAGCTGAGCATGATAGACATATATGCTCCAGCTTGAGGGGGTGTTGAGAGAATTCTTATATATCTTTGTCTTTATTTATATTTCTCATGTTTTTCTGTCCTCTTTATGTAATTTCTCCCTATCTCCTGTATAAGAGGATTCTAAGGCTATGTGATAAATGAATTTTCTATTCACATCCTCAACGGTATAAAATTATATGGGGTGCAATTATGTATACAGATTTCGAGGCACAATTATACCCATTAACATGTCGATGATGTTCTAAGGTTGTCCGTATGATTTTGGAGGTCTGAAATTACCTAGAGAACAATAAAATTGGGCATTAAATGCCTGGAATGCACGTGGCATTACCACATGGAGATGCAGTAATGGTGGTGGCCATTGGAGAGCGGCTCTAACAGCTGGCAAGGAGAAAAATGCCGTGGTGGCATCAAACTAGGGCTGCGCTGGGGCCGCTAGGGTTCTGATGGTGCATTGGAGCAGCTGCCAGCAAGAGTTGTTGGTCTCCGTTGGGACTGCTAGTGTAGAAGTAGATACAGCTGGAGCGACAAAGGATGCCACTGGAGGTGCTGGAAGAGCAGCGAGTTGCCGTTGAACATGCTCGGCGACAAAGAGAGGGCTGACAATGGACGTAGGACGATGCACAGGGGGTGGAGTCGGCGGATGGGGTGGGGATGCGAGGATTTCAAAGCTCTAGTCTAGGACCGTCGCTCTATACAATGTGGAAAGAAGATAATGACATTTATTACGAGAGCTACAAGGCTGTCTTATGTAGAAAGGAGAAATCCTAAAGAGAATTATATAATAGAGATGAAATAAAATAAGAAAATAGAAAATACTCTCAACGATTCTCAACGAAATGGTAGGTTTTGAATATAAAATTAATGATATTAATGATAGTGTTATGTTTTGTATATTGACTCAATGAAATGTTACATTCAATGCTTTGCTCCAACTTCGTTGAGTTGCAAAGTTATATGTTTATTGTTATATGAATGACAGTGATATTCCTGAACTAACGAACTCTGTTTGGATGACAGTATATATGTTTATTGTTTAGGGAACGCAAAGGTTATTCCATTTCCACGTTCAGTTGCAGCAGGAGATATAGCAACCTTTGGGTTCTATCTGCTACCCAAAAGCTGCCTCCTGCGAAGACGGAGTAAGCAAAAGCCGCTTTAGGAAGGTGGATTCCTCCAGAGTCATAGCTGCCTCCACTGGAGGTGGCTTAGTAAGTACGGAAACCGCCTACACTAGAGTTGGCTTCGCTGTGGTACTTAACAGAGAAAACCTTTCATCCACCACATATGGGGGATAACATTTCCGTAATTCTATCAAAAAGTCGGGAGTCGCACAATATTCACTACCATTAACATCAAAGGGAAAATGGGAAGAAGAAGCAAAAAAAAAAAGAGGAGGACTTTACCAATGGACGACTTGTCTCATCTTTGGTTCAAAAGCTTCCACCTGCAGAACGTAACAACCAGTCAGATAGATGACGTGATACCTACAGCGACTAGAAAGGTGCGAAACGCCTGACCTCGTGCGGCGAGAGAGGCCGATACGCGCGGCCTGTGCGAGGCGGAAGACGTTGGGCGGCTGCAGCGAAGAAGTGGCGGACGAAGATAAGGGCCTCCAGAACCCACGGCGGCAGCACACACGGCGTTCATGTCCTCCCGCCTCCCTTCTCGGACCGGAAGGTTGAAACCTCATCTGAGTTGCCTTCGGATACAAGATAACTGCTGTGAGAAGGTGGTTTGGTGTATTACGTGTTGTAACCTTATTCGTTATGGAATTATAACCCAGGAATGTACGGAAGTATACCAGGTTACTCCCGGACAATCACGGTGTCCATGAGAGGGGGTATCCCAACCATTTGATTATGACTATCTTAGGTTCGTCCCGCTCCAATGGGTATCTTATTATAACGAGTATTTGATTAATATCAACGGATAATGGGTACCAGCATGTACTCGTAAAAGTACTATCTCTACTAAGAGGAATTACATATTTATTGATGGAATATTAATCAAGAGGCAAAATTGAACATTACATGCGCATCTACGACTACGATTTCTACGTGTTGGCGATTGGGACTGGCAACTATGATCCGGCAGTGGATGCAGGCAAGTTCAACAAGGTTGATCCGCCAAGGAGGAACACAATGGAGCTACCGACAAGGTGGGTGGTCATCAAATTCATGGCGAACAACCTCCAGGGTTGTGATGCACTACTACCTTAACATGCACCTAACATGAGGGCCGGACATGGTGTTCCTCATCGAGAACAGGGAGGGGGAGATGAGAGCTTGGAGCCGCCGCCTGCGGAATCTGCTCGAGTGCTTGTGATTTCAGGATAATAATGCTCTCGTCACATATTTTGACTTGTATAGCATTCTATATATGATGGAATTTCCATACATACCTTATTTATATGTTGGGTTTGTAGCATATGAACAGTGTCCATAGAGGAAATATCTCCAACATTTTGTCGAATAAATTAACAATGTGCAACATAAAAGGCATATGGAAAATGTGCCATTTCGATGGCATTTTGATACATCGACGAAATCGATTTTTTGGCGATATTGAAATTAGGCAAAAAAAACTGAGTTGTGATTTTATTTGGGTCATTGATTTACTTCATTCAAAATGGATAAATGTACAAATATGTCGTATGAAAACCATCAAATGCATGTAAATTTAATCAATCTATATCATATTAATTTATATTATTTTTGTATCATGATTTGTATCCATTCATGTCTATATCTTTTTTAACGATTTGGTAATACATTTTCTATATTTACTTATACTTGTATCATCATCCATGTTTATATTTTAAAAGATATAAGAATAATGTTTATATATCGATATTTGTACCTAATCATTTGCGTCGTTTAAAATAAATAGGCAGTAAAAGCTTATAACATGGTACATGTGGGTACGCGTTAATTCAAACGGGTTTTTTGGATGGATCACGGGTCATGATATAACGGGAACTTGACCCATCAGTTTCAAATTGGTACCAGTGAGTTTAGGATCAAAATGAGCGGGTCAAGCTGGGTACTCACTGACCCGAAAATATTTGAACGCACCTAATGATATCGTTCCTTGCAACCCTATTCAATTTATAATAAAATGACTTTTAATTAAATTTTTACATTGATTTTGACCAGAAAAGAAGAAGACAAACGGATCTCCTCTAGAATTATAGGGACGGGTCGGGTAGAGCAAAGTCAGCCATACCCAAGCCCACATGACGTATCAGGCCCATCGGTCGGGCCTAAGCTTGTTTGATTTTTTGGCTACCCAAGCCCGTGCTTGGTGCACGATCCTGTGGATCGGGTCTAGGTTGTCCTATGAAGTGTGTGAAGTATATTAGATTTTTCATATCACAAAGAATTTTCAGTTACATTTCTTTATACTCGTTGCCATGTTACAAACTTTTGTTCCATAATAACTATTTCCTTGCAGAATGATTTGGATAGTAATGGAAGAAACACATATATAGCTTGATCTACAAAAACACGGAATAAAGTGAGATATAGGATCAAGCGACAAAAAAACAAAGATAGATATTACTCCATGTCCGTGAGGTTTGAAATCTGAGATAGTCGTTCGTACACGCGAGGTGGGGGTCATGTGAGAGGTTGGGCATTGATGAGGATGGGGACCAACAACGAGCCGTGTGGACCTTTTGTTGACCTTACATTAAAGCCTTAGAAGGCTTGAAGCAGAGAGGGAGCTTAGTTTGAGGGTGTTGCCGATTGGGGTTGAGTTGGGGTTTGGAACTGTATGTAAGGATGAGGCATGAATGGGTGGGGCATGGGGGAATTTGGGACTGGGTGGTTCCTACTGACCCTAAAATGTCGAGTTGGCCCTAATAACAAGCCTTGAATGGGTTGTCCACAGACCGCTATATATTCCATCGATGTTTAGAAACTCGGACCCGGTGGCTGCAAACAGACTCGGACCCTCTAGCGCACTGTATATAACTTATGGGTTGGTTATGCATTATTGGTGCATATTCGGTCCAAGTAATTCGCATATGCAACTGCATATACGATTTCATATGTAATAGAGCATAAGTAGCTGAGTTGTTGTATGCTACCATACCTAACCCGATACCTGATAGATAGAACCCACATTCACACCTTCGATGTTATAAGGCTCCAACAACAGCCCTCCCTCACCTTCCACGCTACGAAGCACTAACCTCATCTCCGCAGAAACCCTCTGCCTCCAGTGTGCTCCTCCAACACCTACTCCTTCGCCTCCAATGTGCTCCTCCGCGAACAGTTGCTCCTCTGCCATAGTTGCACCTTCGTTTGGTTGCTCCTCCGCTTGAGCTCCCTCGCCACCTTCTTCTCCTCTATTTGGTTGCTCCAAGGGCACCACCTTCTCGAACTTGTTGTCCTCCTCCAAGATGCGCTCTCCATTTAGCCGTAAATAGTAAATCCTTCTCGATTTCATTTTTTTAAGATATAACTGTAAGCTCGGGATTGATCCAAGATAGATCTGAATGGAGGCGAAGAATCCACGTAACCGACCCTGCTTAATTGTGGGAAAAGGCTTTGTCGTTGTTGTTATAACTGTAAGCACACTTCTCTGAAATATTTTAATCCAAAATACATCCATTTGAGATATAACTATGTGTTTATATCCAATTTTCAGGTAATCTTTTTATAGCATTTAACCTTAAATGTGGTTTTAGTTATATAAGCACATAAATCTTTTTGCAGCATTTAACCCTATATGTGATTTTAGTTCATTCTGATTAGGAAAAGTTAAATGTGATGGAGCATTGTATCTCCTACTTGTATATTGGTAATCTATACAAATCAAACATGGATTTAGGTGAACTTGTGCATGAACCTTTGAGCCAACATTCTTAGATTTTTTGTTATGAATATTATGATCCACTCTTTTGAATGGATGAGTTTTGAAAATGCTTTGGTTGAATCACATTGTATAAAAAAATCTTTGCTTCGTATTTCTTCCATGATATTTTTTTGAAACATAAATATCTGATGTTTGAATTTATTATTATATTTTTAATCATTTTTATATTAAAATAATAAAAATCGCATAATCTATATATACTTTCGCATGCCCGCTAACTTGCTTCAGACTGCCTGACTGAACGAATACCGCATACAAGCTTTTTGAACCTTGTGTGCCGCAACTCAGGCTGGTATACCGAGCGTCTGGTTTGGGTTAATCTGTGCGCAAACCCAACTCGGATTGTTAGATGAGCATAAAAAAGCCCATCCCCGCCCATATTTCTCCCTAGCATGGGCTTGGGTTAACTTGGTGGGCCGGGCTTCCGGTTAGGTCAGGTCGGGTCTGACATATCCAATGGGCAAAGTGGATATCCTCTCCATGATAAAAGAGATATACAGGTCAATTCTCCATCGCATTCACCCAAATAGCAAATACGATCATTCGAGATTTATATTTCATTGATCATCATGACCATGGATTATTCTATTCTTATTTCTCCAATCCTGTGGAGATTTGTAACTGATGTATTTATCACAACAGTCGTTGCCTCCAACAACCTTAAACTTATGCTCACGTGATAAGTACGATAATATAGTGCAAAGATTCTTGTTATGTATAAAATACCAACCTCGTACGATAGAATAAGACAATGTTCTACTATCGCTAGGCACTAACATTTTAGTGGATTTAGGGATAGACTACTACAAATAGATAAGATATGTCACATATCAAACATTGCCTCACATCTTATACTTACAAGTTGTGAGTGTCAGTTATAAGTTGTGGGTATTAGTGCTTAACAACTTGATATTAAGTATTTAGGATAGTCATCAACTTATAAAGTTGGGTCCAAGCTCAACAAATTGTCAAACTTAGTTTTTCAAGATAACGGTTCAAATCTAGACACGAGAAGTTACAAAGTATATTTGTTTCTATTGATATGAGTCTATGCATATTAATTAATGCATACCCACATTATTACCCAGTATATATCAATGATTTTTACATGATTTTATTCCTCGCAAATGGGCAGAGGAAATGAGAAGGAAGTTTGAGTGTCAACAATGTGTTGGAGTAGGATATATAATAGGAGGTAAAGAGAATGAAAGAAATTGATTTCTTTCCTTTTTAAGAGGGATCCCTTGCATAGGAAAACTCTGTTCTCTCATCCATTTGTTAAAGCTCAGGAATAATATACATTAACATTAAAAATATTTTGAACGCTTTCATTATCTACCTCCTTATATTCCTAAAGATACCCCAAAGTGAATTTGGAATAATTAACATGAACTATCATAGCGCTCATGCTGCCTTTTTCTCAATTTCTTCTATATTTTAGCATTCAAAACACTCACGATTCTATTTGTCTACAAGTTTGTTTCATTCTAGAAGAAAAAACACTAGCAACAGAGTGATTCTTCTGCAAGTACAGTCTCGGCTCATCTTTATTACTCATTAATCACTGGTAGAAGATGTATACACCTACAAGTTGATGCGTCAGAGACAGGAATGAGGGAGAGACGGAAGGAGAGGGCGTGGCTATGACAAAGGGCCTGTGAAGGTGTGAGGTCATGGATGAGGGCTACCACCAATGGAGAAAAGGGTTGAAAGGCCACCAAATAAGAAGAAGCGAGGGGTGGAGTATTGTGATTCATTAAAACTAAGTTTTTGTTGTGGTGCGCATGACCGCAAAGCTTCTGTTTTTTGATGCGGAGTCAAAGGTCACCACAGCATAGATTGTGCGAGGAAGACTTCTATCCATCCTGTAATTCCTACAGATTGTGGTTGATTGCCCTTATCGGGAAAGATCTCACCAAACCAACAATTCTAGTTGACATCGAGATTATGTCGGACGATAGGAGTCGAGGAATGGATGCATCGGTTAGGATGGCGGTTGTGTTTTACTTCAGGCGTTACACCTTCTGAGGCTGTGCATTGCTTGGAGGTCGGTCGTGCATGATTCCTATTATTGGTCGATGTGATTTCACCCCCCCTCCACCAACGGTGTCTATTTCAATTGGGAACCAACACATTACGTCAATGTTGAAAAGCTCGTTGGACGTGGATCCCCCCACTTATGCATAGCCTTTTTCGTAGCCAGAAACTACGGAGGAGATTGGGACGAGAAACTCGAAAATTCAAACCTCAACCTATTTGGAAGGTGTTGATTACTCCTATGTGAGCCTTTTATGGGAGACTACGACGACTATGCTTCTTGATTTTAAGGTTTGCCTTCCAATGCTTGATTTTAGAGAGATCTGAAATAAATAGGTGTCTAAATCCGAACATGTTTTGGGTTTCTGGACTCAAAGGGCCAAATACCCAAATACCTCTTGGCCAGGTAATTAAACATGTTGTTACTCGGACTTCGTTGTATACAATGCAACCCGTCATTAGACAAAAAGGAGGTCCTTGAAGCTATCATGTTGGGTGGTGTCGCCCCTCTCCTGTGATCGGATGATACAATCATTTATGTGTTCTCGGATGTCGTGGTCTCGGTTCTACTTAGAAGGTCTGTTGATATCCCTGCTCTTCAGGTCTGTTTGGTAACTGGGTTGGGTTGGGTTGGGTTGGAGTAACCTCCTGTGAATAGTAGTTGTTTGGATGGTTAGGAAGGCTGAAGAGAGTTTGAATGATAAATGTGATGTGATATGATATTGATTATGTGTCATATTAACTTTTATTATAATATATTTTTATGTTCACTTTTTTTATTTGAATGTGGTTAAAAAATATTATAACAAAGAAATTGTGTGATCCATACAACTAATTCCAACCCAAGAATGCAGTGGTGGAGCATGGGGTATGCGAGGTTAATCCGAGATAACCTAGCAAAAAAAACGAGCCCTTCGGATTCTGTGGAGATGGGGAAAATTAACGATAGGAGGATAAAATGATATTGACAAAGGGAAAAAAACACATGCTTCTCACATATGATGGTGGTCCTCAAACCACCACAACTAGGATCATTCTCGCCAGGAGAGAAAAAGCTGACAGTGGCACATGTGGCCGGGGTTATTCCAACCTCAGGAAGAATTTGATTTGTGAATGAAGATCTTAACTCAGAATTTGAGGGGTATGGATGATATGGAGAAGCGAATAAGTATTAGTTATCTTTTTCAAGCATGGTTTTGTGATGTTGTGATGCTAGAAGAAACAAAGTTTTGTACAAATGAGTTGTGGAATTCTTTGTAATCCTCAAACTTATCAGCGTTTAGAGCTTTGGATGCCTCTGGAAGTACGAGAAGGATTATAATCTCATGGAAAACATACTTCCTTCTCTTTATCTCATAACACAAGGGGAGATGCGTTCGGTTCTACTTCATAATTGTCTCTCTGACACCCCCTTGGTTTTTTCATGTATCTACGATTCGTCTACACCCTCTTGGAGACCAGATTTGAGGTATGAAATCCACATTGTTAGAGAAAGATACCCTACACAGGCCTGGCTAGTTGGGGAGACTTCGGTATGTTGCTTCTCTCTTATGGCTTCCCTCATATTCGGGGAGGGTAGGATCTAGGATCCATTGAGTTTGTAGAACAGATTGATGAGTTGCAATTGGAGGTAATTGATGTGTCTGATACACACTATACCTTGTGGGACTCAAGGTCATGCTTGAGGATTTACTGTTTTCTAGCATCAAATGGCTGATATACAAGTTCTCGTTGTCCACAACATCATATCGACCGAAGACTAGGTCTAATTTCACCCTTTAATATGGGAATTTGTGGAGAACTAGGCGCATTGATCTTTTTTAGATTTGAGAGGTCTTGGTTTCTAGAGGGTTGGTTCAGAGATTTGGTTTTCAAGCATTGATCATGTATGAATTGCACGAGCTCTACAACAGCCAAGGTTCAGAAAGTCGGTATGCGGTATTCCTTTGGTCAGGCGGTCTGAAGCGAGTAAGCGGGCAGGCAGAAGTATATACGGAAGTATATGCGGACTATGCGGTTTCTATTATTTTAATTACGAATAATTACCAATATAATAATAAATTCAAATACTAGACCTTTTATATTAAAAATAAAAATATAGGTATTAAAATGTGAATATTTTCAACCCAAGTTCGAAAATATTTCCAAAGTTGTCTACTTAGATAAAAGAGTGGATCATAAGATTCATAACAAAATATCTATGACAGCTCAAAAAAGGTTCATAACAACTCAAAAAAGGTTCATAGTTCATAACTTCACACACAAATAATCAAACTCCTAATCTAAATCGTCAAAAACAACATGAGGAATTTCATCATCGCTGTCAGTGTCAGAATCCGTGATAAATTCTTCTTCCTCCTCCACACTCGGTAATGCATCCATGTTCCTTGGGCTCCTCCTATGCTACATCAATTCATCTGCTCCACTTGCCTCGGCCACCAAACTCCATGTTAGTCCTGAGCCTTGAAACACCTCTTCTTCGTCTTCCTCTTGTCCGATCCACTCACTTACATACATCCTATCCTTAGAAACAAATGGGTCTCTTCCCTTCTGAGATTGTTGCTCCCTCAATTTTGAGTTGAGTTTCACAAAAACCAAGTCATTCAGTCTCTTGGTTTCAAGTTTATTCCTCTTCTTGGTGTGAATCTGCAATGCAAGTATTCAATGTTAATTGATTAAACAAACATTAGTCTAATCAATAATAGTAAATCCTAAATGTGGTAGCCTACCGCAGCAAAAGAGCTCCAGTTCCTCTCACATCCAGAAGACGAGGGTGTTAGCTTCAATATCTTCATTGCCATCACCTTCATGTTTGGTGTCTCGCCACCAAATAGAGACCACCAATTAGCTAGAAGAAAAATTAAAGTCAACTCCTTATTCTTTTCATGTACTTGAAATATGTATAAAGCATATATTAGAAATGACACATCACACATGCTACTACCTGGATCGAACACATCTTCTTTGACAGATCTCAACTTGATAGCAAGGGGTTTTCCAAATGCACCTTCTCCATTTTTGTAAAGAACCATTTCTTTTGTTGTGACGACATCTTGAACTTCTAAATTAGGGTAAAATATATCCAAGCAATACAAAAATCCATCTATGATAAAGCTATCTTCAGAAATAGCTTTGTCATCATCCCTATAGAAATAAAAGGGGTTGAGATAATAAGCTGCAAGGTGAAGCGGACTATCTAACCTCCCTCTCGACTTTGAATCAATGGCATCAATATACAACTTATATGAATGCTCAACGTCTTTGAAAAGACTCTTTATCTCCTTCTTTGCATCTTCAAGCCCTCCATACACAAAACTCAATGATGGCCTCCGATCACCATCAACAACACGCAAGAGACGAACGAGCGGGGAAAAGATCTTCAAGGTTAAGGAAACTTGGCTCCAAAATGTTGTACTAAGAACAATTGATCCAACAGTTTCACCTTTCTTTGTCCTGGACCACTTGCACAATTGATCCAGCAGTTTCACCTTTCTTTGTCCTGGACCACTTGCACTCTCTCCATTCATCAAAAGAAAACATCAATCTCAACTTCTCTTTTTTTCAAAGACACTTTGTAGCGTGAGAAAACAAGTGGCAAATATTGTTTGCCCTGGTCTGACTATCTCACCCTTTTGGGTAAAGTGTCGCATCAAGCTGAGCATCTTTACATGGCTGTAGATGAAAATAGTTAGTGTTCTGGCCTTTGCTATGCAATTTTTGACCTTCACCTCCTTTCCAATTTCTTCAAGCATGAGATATATACAGTGAGCAGCACAAGATGACCAAAATATGTTTGGATATTTGGTCTTGAGGAACCTCCCAGCCGCCATATTAGCAGAGGCATTATCAGTCACAATTTGCAGAACATTGTCTACTCCAACCTCCTTGATGCAATCCTCCACCAATGAGGATATGTATTCAGCAGTATGTGCATCAGCTGAAGCATCAACAAACTTCAAAAAACATTTGCCCAAACTGCAGTTAACACACAAGTTCATTATGCTTCTTCCCCTCATGTCGGTCCATGCATATGTCATGATGGAACATCTGCTTTTCTTCCATGTATCCTTGTGCCCTTTCAAAAATTCTTTTGTTTCTTCCACTTCATCCTTCAACAAAGGTTCTGCAGTTTCATAATAAGATGGAGGCTTATAGCCGCTTCCGTATTGGCCAATTTCTTCGCACATGCGTATGAAGGAATTCTTAGTTGCCACGTTGAAAGGGATATCACATTCATAGAAGAATTTGGCTACATATTTGTTGACACTGTAGGATATGGTTAGATCCTCAAGCGCATCACGGAAGCGTGAGCGTCGTATCGAATACGAAGAGGAGCGGCTAGTCGCACTAGTTGCTCGATGCAGCATAATTTAAAAAATTTTCATACGACGAAACCACATGATCCAAGAACACTTCTTGGATCGTTTCGTCTAAACCAGAAAAAAGTAATAGGATTACCTCTTGAAGCGTGGTTGCGATCAAGTCTCTAAACGAAGAGACCTCCTGTCTCAAGTCCGATCCGACGGAGGAGACGCTTGTGAGTGCGGGGATGAACCGCGTGCTTCTCGCAATCCATGTTGATGATCCAAGCGGTGGATCTCCGGATCTCGACACATGAGATCCGGCATCTTCTTCATGAGCGAGGCGCATCGAAGTAGACGGAGATCCACGAGCAGACGATCGGGCAACATAACGACGACGCTACGGTGATGGAGACTTCTCTCTAGGTCATCCATGGTGGACGGCCATGAGAGAGGGAGAGAGAGTAGACGTGTAGAGAGAAAGAGAGAGAGATGCGCTTCTCAAGCATTATGTGTTGTAAAGAGAGAGCATGGTATGCCTCTCTATTTATAGGGTTTTGGGATCCATGGATCTCAATCCATGGGACATATAAAATCAATGGATGAGATTGATTTATGTCAATCCAATGGTCAAGATTGTTGTTAGTAAAAGCCAACAACTTTAGATTAAAATATATTTGACAAAATCAAATATAAATCAATCCTAAATACACATAAATAAATAAGGAGAGAATATACATGGAGATTACATCTCCATGTACATTAAGGGGGGACGGCCACCCATTCCATATAGGAATTGGGTGCCGCCCACCTCTTTCCTAAAGGAGGCAATCTCATGGATTTCCATGAGATTGCATGCATCCTTGAATTTCTCTCTTATTTATTTCCAACAACTATTTGTTGGTATTTTATTCACCAAAAATAATTCTCAATTAATTTTGAGAATATTGCAATCTTGACATTGGAAAATTGCGAATCACATTCACAATCCAAAACAACATATAATTTATATTATCAATTAATTAGACAATCTGTATCCAATACATATTAATAATTAATCAATAAATATAAATTATAATTAGCTCTCTCTAATACATTATAAATCACATTTACAATATATTATGAATAATTCGATATTACTATCCACATTATTCTTATCCATAATAATTAAATCACATTTAATTATATTGGATAACTTACTCTCATGTGCTCAAATAATATGAATCACATTCATCTTTTGATAATCAAATCACATTTAATTATCTAAGATAACTCTCCTTATAATATGAATCGAATTCATATTATTCATTATAATTAAATCACATTTAATTATCCATTTTCTCAATGCTCGGATACATCAACAATAGAATTATCCATGAACTCTTTCAAGGATAATGCGCGAATACTTGGAGATAAGGACATGGAGATTGTATTGTTCCACGTATAGTGACATGGATATTGAGATCATATCTCAAATCCAGATCGCGGGCCTCCCATAGATGCTTGATTAAATCAAGACTGCAAATCTAATCTTCTCATTGCATCTAAATCACATTCAGATCAATGTCCAACATTTGGACTAAGATTACTTCTCTACTGAGAGGAGTCACTAAAATCCATACCCGTTTCATCACTCCCTAGGAATGGAAGCGTCATGGTTATACAATCGTTTATGATCACATCACCCTCAGGTATTCCTAATACCTGTACATCCTGCATACTGGAAGACTCAGAATAAACCCGAAGTATTAGATCAACTTTACACTGTCTACTTCAGGGTTCTATCAGTAAGTTTCTCATTCGACCATTGGAAGTCGGTATCGATCATATACTTTCCAAAAGCATATATCATACCTAGGTCTTAATCATATACTTTCTAAAAGTATATATCAAACCTACAAATTCAGTCAAGCTTCCAAAGCGAGACAACCATGCGCATGGAATTTGATTCTTCCCAATATCTCATGAGTGAGCTCATGTCTTCCGGTTTAGTAACTGAACCTGTATGATCCCTTTGAGAGATCGTATTACTCATATGCCCTTATATGCACACCAGCGCGCCGCTGTATAGACCTTGATTAGGTCATCAACCTATTGGTCTGCCAAATGTACATACTCAAACATATAGTAACACATCTGTCTCCGTCAGAGGATGCGTGCCTGTATCGTGAAAGCATACGATATAAGACTTTGGTTATCTCGATCTTGTTAAGTCAACTCTTTGACCTAACTAATCTGACACCTCCGAATCTTTATTCCTATGTAGAGGACCTGCATCAAGAGGTCGGTCAGATATCAGCCTAACTGAGATAGGATTTCCATCTCCTACTCTGGCTGGAGATCATCTCTTAACAATCATTTGACGGTGCTTGATAAATCCTCAATCTAACCCTTTAGATATTCATCCAAGCACCAGCCTTTATGATTCAATAGTTGAATCAACAACTGTATGATCATCAAGATGGCCATGGTACATAACCCTAATTGTACTAAGGGACCTATTATGCAAATTATTCATTCTTCATCTCAGATCAGGGAATGATATTCGCAATAACATTTATTGCATAATGGCTCACCGTGGGCTCGCATGTCCAACAATCTCCCACTAGCCCAAAGAGCCATTAATGGGCTAATCATTTAAACCCGCACTCATGTGACAATCATAGGCTATTAAGAAAATAGCTAGGTAAGTTGATCAATCACTCTGTTCCCGCTAAACTACGCCAAGTCCTTTTACGACACTTGCATATCCCCAGTAACAGTGCTCGCATCTAATGCGAATGTTGCATCTCATGCAGTCAATACTCAATTTTGTTAAAGCTATTATAGGGTCCTTGACACTATAGCTTAATAATTGTTATAACCAATATTTCCATAATCCTTATCAGAATACCTTTATCCCTGGAGATCTCTATCTCCTAAGGTATCTACAGTTAAGACCCTTATAGATCACTATCTACAAGGTTTTAAACTTTTGAAGATAAGACTTTGAGATCACTATTTCTAAGTTTCATCATCTTTGAAGATTTTGTTATTACTGCAGTCAAGTGTTTTATCTCCACAGTAGGATTAGTAACAGTTTACTACTCCTACTGCATGGCAGACTTCTGGCTTTCGTACACATCTAGCATATACCCAGCTTCTCGGAACTGATGCACAAGGGCAAGCAGTTTTAACATTCACATCTTTAACTCTTTGAGGTGCTATCCCTTTAGATAGGCCAGTACCATATCTTAAGGGAAGGAAGCCTTTCTTGGAATTTTCCAGAAAAATGGAATAGATCCAAGGTGTACTACTAATGTGACGGTCCCAATATCCTCTTCTCTTTGCTTCTGAACGACTTCAGAACTAAGATCTAAGAGGTATCCTTGAGATCATATCTCAAGGTATGGAACAACCAAATTATAAAACACTTATTATCATCCTTATATCATTCCAAATGATTAGAATAATATCTACATTTAGCATGATGAACACAATGGCACTCCCACTAAGCTTCACATGGTTCATCTAGATTCTATCTGAAATCATAACATTTATAATTTCATCAAATCTTATGTTCCAACTACAAGAAGCTTATTTGAGTCCAAAGATGGAGTTTTTTAGCTTGCACACCATGCTTTCCTCAAACAAGAAGCCCCGGGGCTATTTCATACGAATATCCTCAGAGAGGTATTCATAGAGGAATGCAATCTTGACTCACATCATGAAGATGTCATAGTCAAGTTCTGTAGCTATAGTTAGCAATATTCTGATGGGTTAAAACAAGGTCACTGGAGAACATGTCTTATCGCAAGCGATGTCTTCTCTTCGGTGTGTAGCTCATGGCTACGAACCGTGCTTTGAAGGTCTCTACCTTCTCATCAGGTTCCCTCTTTCTCTTGAAGATCCATTTACACCATAAGGGGTCTAACCCATATAGTTAGATCCTCGAGGGTTTATATACAACATTTGTATATGAAGTCTACTTTAGACTTTTATTGCTAACATCCATCTTTCCATGTCATGATCCTCAGGAGCTTCATCACATGAAGTCCGATCATTTTCACATGGAATACATCCTCAAACTTATTTGAAGAAGTATTAGTGTTTCATCTTCAATTATTCTTTTAGTTTCCGATTTCAGGAGGCTCATTATCTTCTCAAGATTAAATGAGTTCCTTTACTTCATTTTCATCTTGATTCTCAAGAGAGTCATCCTCTAAGTATCACATTCTCAGAGATGAGATCCTTTAAGAATCTCAAGGTCATAAAGTAGGTATCCAATGCCATCCTTTATTTTCCTAATGAAGTAGCACTTTCTAGTGCTAGATTCCAGCTTAATTTCATGGAACCTTATTAAGGATATATAATGTAGTCTCTACCACACATATATATACCTAGAAACTAAGAGATAATTATGCTAAGATTAATCATTGATCAAATCATGTCACACATGATCAATTGTATCTCCCTACAACTCTATTGAGTTAAGATTCTTTAGGAGGATTGAGATAGGAATGATATTCACATCTCCATAAGGTATTCCTTGAATTCATCTAATAAGTACAAGCTACCTTGGTTAGATCAAATTCATTTCATCTTCCTTCAAACTTTGGTTCTAAACCAAAATTGAGAAATCTTTGAACATTTCAAAGTCTTCTAAGTGAAGAGAAGAAATCTCATATCACAGATAATCATTAATAGATATCATATATCCATAATGCTTATTCTGATATAGGTGATTCACATACATCAATATGTATGAAATCTTGAATACCTTGACATCTTACACCATTCCCAAGGAAGGGTGCATTGGACATTTCTACTATTGAATACAATATTCACGAGTATGTAAGATTTGAACCTTTAGACAATCTAAAGTTTCATCTCTTATCAGTCTATTGATCATATCAACAGACAAATGTCCAAAATGATGCCAGATCATTGTCAAAAGATCTTCATCCTCCTATTGATCTTTAAAGGTTTAGTATTTAGAAATGTTAATGAACCATTCATTAATTTTCTAATTTAGTAGAGTCCACTAGATTTTAGATTACTATCTGAAATTTCTCCATCATAACTTTTTATGATAGATTTATTACATAATTCATGTTTATATCCAACTATTAGAAATAAACAATGAGTTGTATTCTAATATCTAGGTCATAGAGACATTCTCTAAGACTAAGGGCTCCCACTGAAAATATAAAGTCTATTGATCCAATGGAAATTGTTGCAACAATTGCATTACTTCCAACATGGATGAGCATTAAACCTTAAGATCAAATTTCTAATATTCTAATACAGATGCAACCAATTGCAAGTGTCATTAGAAGACTGAGATACACTTATTAGACTTTATCTTATCAAATAAGTAAGTTAATATCAATGATTATATGTAGATTAATCTGATGTACTATCTGATTCCTTCTCTAAGGATTCTAGATAGATTTGATAGTCATACTATCAACACATCAACTTATTGCAGTATTGGCATTCATCCAACTCTTTGGATGTCATATGAAAGTCCTAGAAGTACAATCAACTCTTTGACTTTCCTTCGTACTTAGGTCCAACCCATGCTTCCATTGCGCTTCCTTTATCTATAAGCAACCATTGCTCAAGACAAAGGATCTCTTATGTCAAAATCAAAAATTTCAACACAAGAGTATTTCAACATGCTTCATTCAATTCATACAATATGAATATTATGAAGATTCATGAATGACTAGAGTATAAATAGTAGAATGATGACACTCATCGTATCTACATTCATCTAAACTCTTAAAAGCATTAGTTCAGGTAGGTATTCAAATAACTCTGAATACATCATCTCTTATAGAGCCACCATTCGGCATAATGCAGAGAACCATGTCATTCATGATTATACGTCGAGAGCACATATGTATGCCAGAACATCTTCTTAGATTTTATAAGGATTATTTGATAATTATGATCATTATCGATATGTCAGTTCAAAAGTACATTCGATGAGATCAAGACTTATAGAGACATACAAACCCTAGGGTTTTAGTCCTATTGTCTTATTTAATTATCATTCCTCGTTATTATGAGGAAACTTGCACATTGCAACCACATACATTATGTGTCCAATTGCAAGTATAATATCTGGATCAAGGGTCCAATCCATGATATTTTACTGGTTATTATTGAGTATAATATTGAGTGGGTTTAATGAAGGAATATCTGAAATAAGAAATCTGCATAAACATATATAAATATATAATTTACTTTGATTTAGGAATTTTTATATCAAAGTTATCTTGCCATGTTAACAATGAAAGTTCATTCCCTTAATCACTTTCAATGTAAGAGATATACTTACCATTATATCTCAAGCAAGATCTGGGATCTCCTTCCTTATCTTTGTTACATCCCAATAATATGAGAGCATGTAACTTGGATAAAAAGAAGCGGGAACACATTCCGCCTTGCAAGTTCAACTTGCATCTCCCAATTCGGTCTTTAACACCTGGGCCCACCACCCCTAAGGTGATGTTGACCCGTCATTAATTGAACCAACCGTCAACATGAATACAACTCGCTATGCGCAATCCTGTCGCCCCAATAATATGAGGACCCGATATTGGGGTCACTACGCATACGTCCTTACTCTTTCAAGAAGCGACGAGCTCGATCTAAATGGATCGTATGCAGGAGCTGTCACTTCGGACATGCGTCTCCCCCCTACAATATCTGGCAACGGAACCCTTCGCCTTGACGGGAGACCATGGATGTCACTTATGTGATCCTCCATATCTTATTCAAATTTAATTAATTTCTATGAATCACATTCATATAATTAATTCTTCCAAGGGAATTATCAACTCTAATCATATTAGAGTATTCTAATTGGACATAATCAACTTAATTATATTAAATTAATTATCAATCCAATTCAATCAATCAAACTTGATTGTTATACTTGAATATATATGGTATTATTCTCAAAGTACGTATTAATTTGTATTTTAATAATTAAAAAAATACATCTTGATCCCTTCTGCATTATCCCGGCCCTACCCGCTGTCATGGCCAGTGCAGGCGAGAGTGGGACGGACCACATACATTGCAACCCCCTACCCCAGCGATCTCCGACTAGTTACCATATCCGCCTCGGGAAAGGATAAGGCCAAATTGATCAATTTGTACTTAAGATGATCATCGGTTCTTCAATCGAAATTATACCATATAGTAATCAAAACAATTTTTGATTATAAGTAAATTTGCTAGACAAATTCCCAATCCTATTCAAGCAAAGAGTTTGATGATTGTGTTTCCAATTATGATCTAGATCAAATCTAATCAATTATTGGTTAAGGCCAAGTCAATTAAGTAAATAATCATCTTCCAATATTTCTCAAATATTTTTCATAATTATTTCTTGAAACTAACAATTAATTTCATTAATTGACAATCACATGATTCTTGATTAGGACTGTAATTTCAGCAGTGACCCCTACTTACTAAAATTAGCATATCTCAATCATGTTAAATCCAAATTAGACAAAATCAATTTTCATAGATTGATAACTTGATTTACGACAGAACCCAAGTGATGTTTCACGCATTTCGAGGAAATTCTAAACAGTAATTAACATTTTAATCACGTTCAGATCTACAGTTCCCGCATCAGTGCATACATGTTCATTAAAACAACCATATCTCGAGCATACGAAATCCGATTTACGCAAACTCAGATCCTATGATTTCCTTATTTAATGGAGAACAAAATCCAAGTATTAAATGCGTGTTTAAACAATTTAAACAGTGTCGAATTTATTTACTAAACAGATCTGCGAAATCAAATGCGATAAAAACTTTCGCGACCTTAACGAAACCCAAGTCGTCCTCGGTTTACGAATCATATTTGAAACCGTCGACCTAAGGCTCTGATACCACTTATAGGATATGGTTAGATCCTCAAGAGCATCACGGAAGCGTGAGCGTCGTATCGAATACGACGAGGAGCGGCTAGTCGCACTAGTTGCTCGATGCAGCGGAATTTAAAAAAATTTCATACGACAAAACCACATGATCCAAGAACACTTCTCGGATCGTTTCGTCTAAACCACAAACAAGTAATAGGATTACCTCTTGAAGCGTGGTTGCGATCAAGTTTCTAAACGAAGAGACCTCCTGTCTCAAGTCCGATCCGACGGAGGATACGCTTGCGAGCGCGGGGATGAACCGCGTGCTTCTCGCAATCCATGTTGATGATCCAAGCGGCGGATCTCCTGATCTCGACACACGAGATCCGACATCTTCTTCACGAGCGAGGCGCACCGAAGTAGACGGAGATCCACGAGCAGACGATCGGGCAACATAACGACGACGTTGCGGTGATGGAGACTTCTCTCTAGGTCATCCATGGTGGACGGCCATGAGAGAGGGAGAGAGAGTAGACGTGTAGAGAGAAAGAGAGAGAGATGTGCTTCTCAAGCATTATGTGTTGTAAAGAGAGAGCATGGTACGCCTCTCTTATAGGGTTTTGGGATCCATGGATCTCAATCTATGGGACATATAAAATCAATGGATGAGATTGATTTATGTCAATCCAATGGTCAAGATTGTTGTTGGTAAAAGCCAACAACTTTAGATTAAAATATATTTGACAAAATCAAATACAAATCAATCCTAAAATCACATACATAAATAAGAAGAGAATATACATGGAGATTACATCTCCATGTACATTAAGGGGGGACGGCCACCCATTCCATATAGGAATTGGGTGCCGCCCACCTCTTTCCTAAAGGAGGCAATCTCATGGATTTCCATGAGATTGCATGCCTCCTTGATTTTCTCTCTTATTTATTTCCAACAACTATTTGTTGGGATTTTATTCACCAAAAATAATTCTCAATTAATTTTGGGAATATTGCAATCTTGACATTGGAAAATTGTGAATTACATTCACAACCCAAAACAACATATAATTTAGATTATCAATTAATTAGACAATGTGTATCCAATACACATTAATAATTAATCAAAATATAAATTATAACTAGCTCTCTCTAATACATTATAAATCACATTTATAATATATTATGAATAATTGGATATTACTATCCACATTATTCTTATCCATAATAATTAAAAAATAACATTTAATTATATTGGATAACTTACTCTCATGTGCTCAAATCATATGAATCACATTCATCTTTTGATAATCAAATCACATTTAATTATCTAAGACGACTCTCCTTATAATATGAATCGAATTCATATTATTCACGATAATTAAATCACATTTAATTATCTATTTTCTCAATGCTCGGATACATATATCAACAATAGAATTATCCATGAACTCTTTCAAGGATAATGCGCTTTCTCTGCGAATACTTGGAGATAAGGACAGGGCGATTGTATTGTTCCACGTATAGTGACATGGATATTGAGATCATATCTCAAATCCAGATCGCGGGCCTCCCATAGATGCTTGATTAAATCAAGACCGCAAATCTAATCTTCTCATTGCATCTGAATCACATTCAGATCAATGTCCAACATTTGGACTAAGATTACTTCTCTACTGAGAGGAGTCACTAAAATCCATACCCGTTTCATCACTCCCTAGGAATGGAAGCGTCATGGTTATACAATCGTTTATGATCACATCACCCTAAGGCATTCCTAATACCTGTACATCCTGCACACTGGAAGACTCGGAATAAACCCGAAGTATTAGATCAACTTTACGCTGTTTACTTCAGGGTTCTACCAGTAAGTTTCTCATTCGATCATTGGAAGTCGGTATCGATCATATGCTTTCCAAAAGCATATATCATACCTAGGTCTTGATCATATACTTTCTAAAAGTATATATCAAACCTACAAATTCAGTCAAGCTTCCAAAGCGAGACGACCATGCGAATGGAATTTGATTCTTCCCAATATCTCATGAGTGAGCTCATATCTTCCGGTTCAGTAACTGAACCTGTATGATCCCTTTGAGAGATCGTATTACTCATATGCCCTTATATGCACACCAGCGCGCCGGTGTATAGACCTTGATTAGGTCATCAACCTATTGGTCTGCCAAATGTACATACTCAAACATATAGTAACACATAGGGATGAGAATCGGGCTGGGTCGGGTCGGGCCCAGCCTAGCCCAGCCCGAGCCCGATTCCTTTTTTCGGGCTCACGGGCCGGGCCTAAGCCCGCAAAATTTCTGGATATGTGGCCCAAACCCGAGCCCGGCCCACAGTTAAGTGGGCCAGGCCAGGCTCGGGCCAGCCCAGTACTGGTTGTGACTGATGGTAACCACCGGATTTCTGCATTTACTTTAGCTCAACTTTTAGTCATCCTGGCTTGATATCTTTTGCTATTTATGCATTAGCATTTTTGCAAAAAAATACATGCAACTATTCAAAGAGAGGGACAATTTATTTTTTGAAGATTCGGAGAGAAGGATTTACACGGCACTGATTATTCTTTCTGTTTATTTTTTAGCAACGATAGAAGCTATTATTATGTTACCAAGAAATCATAAGCTTGGGTTGTAGAAACAACTTATAGCAAAAAAAGTTTGGGAAGGTTGCAGATGACACACTTAAGTTCACTGGATGAAACAACAGACAATGAACTAGTGAAGGCTCCCCATGTAATTCTAAGTACCCCAAGTAAAGGCTCCCCATGTACTGCACTCTGCACTTGAAGAATATAGTGCCAGTATGCCAGAGCAGGTATAAGATGATCTTGATAATGATATCAAAATGTTAACGTAAACAAGAAAGCTACCTCTGAATTTTGCTTATACTACTGCAATGAGTAGCAATTTCAAAACTTGCAAGATTGTACTGTAAACATTCTACACAATTCGCATATGCTTGTTTGTTTTACAATCTTAGAATAGTAACGAGTAAACAATATGGAGAGGTTTTTCTGGGAAGGTTGCTCTTGTGATGGATAACAGAGAAGTGATGGTTGTGATATGGTTGCCAATGTTCGATCCCTATGCGGCCTCCATATGGGTTCATATGGGCTCGGGTCGGGCTTAGGATAGGTCCCTATGCAGGCCGGCCCACGGGCTTCGGGCTCGGGCCCATCGTTGCCCGAACCCAGCCCGAAATTTGATATGGGATAAAAATTAGGCCCAAGCCCGCCCGACTATTACTCGGGCCCGGGCCTGGGTCGGGCTTTAGCGGGCCGGGCATCGGGCTGGGCCGGGCCGGCCCTACCCAATGCTCATCCCTAGTAACACATCTGTCTCCGGTCAGAGGATGCGTGCCTGTATCGTGACATCATATGATATAGGACTTTGGTTATCTCGATCTCGTTAAGTCAACTCTTTGACCTAACTAATCTGACACCTCCGAATCTTTATTCCTATGTAGAGGACCTGCATCAAGAGGTCGGTCAGATATCAGCCTAACTGAGATAGGATTGCCATCTCCTACTCCGGCTGGAGATCATCTCTTAACAATCATTTGACGGTGCTTGATGAGTCCTCAATCTAACCCTTTAGATATTCATCCAAGCACCAGCCTTTATGATTCAATAGTTGAATCAACAGCTGTATGATCATCAAGATAGCCATGGTACATAACCCTAATTGTACTAAGGGACCTATTATGCAAATTATTCATTCTTCATCTCAGATCAGGGAATGATATTCGCAATAACATTTATTTCATAATGGCTCGCCGTGGGCTCGCATGTCCAACAGACACTCACACGTTCCTCCTTGGCTAGTGTTTCCTTGATAACGGATTGTCGTAATGTACCAAGTGTCTCAATTTCATCCTCATATGATCGTGGTCTTTTCCTAGGACATGTTCCTTCATATGGTGTTGTGGAAGATCATGTCGCTCTAATAACCACCTCCTCTCTCATTTCTTTCAAAGTGATAGCTTTCCCGTTCTTCTTCTTCAGAATTCCCTCAACATAATCATGTATCTCCTTCTGCACTTCAGAATCTGCCTTAGGACATGATTTGCAATTCCCTTTGATGTGACCAAGGTGTTGTTTCATTCGGTTAATTCCGCCTTTCAAGACCTTGCCACACAAGCGACAAGTCACGGAATTTGGATCTGTCTTCTCCATAAGATATGCATATTTCCATACCGGATCGGTAGATCCGGGTGGAGTAAAAAACACATTTTCTGCCACATGTGTTGGTTCTGAGTCCATGATGACCTAAATTCATGTCAAAATAGTTAATAAACTAAAAAACCACTGTAAATATAAAAAGAGATAAATATATAGATAATAAAGTGATATTCTATATGCATTCAATTCAAAATAGATACGTACACATATATCAAAGAAATATCCATATTTGTGTCTAATTTAAAATAGACACAACTTGCAAGGAAGAGAATCCCAATTTCTAAGAGGTACTTATAAATCACACTTCCCATATACGGGGGAATTTGATTTCCATTGTATTAAGTTATTAACTACCTTATTAAACATAGGAAAGGGATCGGAAGAGGAATGACAATTCCCTTCCATCCTCTATCCTGCATAATAAAGGAGACCTTAGGAAAAGTTCTAGTGGCATTGTGAACTAACATTGGAATGGAAACAACCAGTATTGAAATGGAAACATTCACTCCTTTACATTGATGGTTTAGTTTCATTCCATTCTTATAATTGCATTTCTACCAAACAAATGGGGAATACTTTTCTATGAAATTCATAGCCCAATATTACAGTATTTACAAGGCATAATGAGAACATATAAGAAGTATTCAATCATTAATAGTGGCATACACATTTTATACGATACTCATTCATGGATTTAGTGTAGATAATCATAGACAAGACTTCTAATCCAACATCTAACGTGTTACACTGTCAATCATTAACAGGAAATTAGATAAAAAAGAAGACCTCTCAAGTTATAAGAAACGTTAATGACTTGTATATTCAGCGGTTACCTGAAAGAAGTCGGCAAAAATAAATGATTCTTTTTACTCTTTATGCACATGTGAATTTGGACTCAATTCTTATATATTTTTTTATACTTAGTTGAGTTATGGCTTCATATCACTTTGTGCCATGAGGCCATAACAAAAGCTAAGTATAAGGGGGTCTACAAGATATATTACATATATACTTTAGCAAAGATCATTTTTTTAATTTTTTTTTCAAACTTTTTGAGGCTATGGGTATCGTATAACATTTTTGGAACTAATTTCTGTATAAAATGTTTTGAAAATGTTTTGGAAACTATATATATTTGACATGGTTATAAAAAATGTTTTACGAGGTTTGTGAAAATACAGATTGACATGTTTTGGAAAATCATTTGTAAAATATTTTAAAACCTATATTTATGTTACATTATTTTGAAAAATATTTGACCGAGGTTTTAAAAATGGAGTTTACTTGTTTTGAAAATCTTTGTAAAATGTTTGAAAAATTTCTATACATATGTGACAATGTATGTAAAACAGTTTTCAAAAATCTTTTCAAATCTAAGGGTGTAATTGAGTATAAATTAATTGCTTAAATCTTTAATTTAAATCAAAATAAAAAATGGAAAAATAAAAATAATAAAAAAAGACTGACTTATTAATTGGTGTCCTATCCTGACATGTCCACTATGCACTCAAGGCTTGAGATGTTCTTTAACACTTGGTTAAGGAGTCCATAGACTTAGAGTTATCTTATCTTAATCATTAGGGCCTTTGACATAAAAAATCCACACTTCCCTAGTTGTAAGATGTGTGTTCTATATTGCATGCTTAATCTCCCTTTAAAGAATTTGACTATCACTCAAAAGCACAACTGCATTCATGATTGAGATGAGTCAAGGTATCACTTGAGGGACTGGGATTGGAGGCTTGAATTTGGACTTGATCTATATGATGCTCGAGGATGGGATAAAATTAATGATGGCTTCATGAAACCTGAGTGTCGCATCTTAGCCAGTATGGGACATGTTCTCATGGTATCTTGACTTTGACCTAAAGTACCATGATGTGAAATAAAAATTAATAAGTTAATCAGTGTGCGCCAATCTTTGGTAAGAGCAATGGAGTTAGCCAAAAAGAAGGGAAGTTCCCTCACAAAAAAATTATTATGAAAAGCTCATTACGTTACAAAGCTACATCATATGAGCTAATATTCAAGGCGAGCGTTCCCAACCTTTTATGTGTCTACTTGGACCAAATCATTAGGCTTTATGAGTCAGTCTACTACCCAAAAAAGGGCTCTTCATCATTAGCGCTACAATTCTGGGTGCAAGTATATTAGATACTTTAAAAAGACGCACCCAGGTGTATTCCCAGGAAAATAAGTACATACGACTCAATCTCTTTTGATGGACACATTGATTGGCAAAATAAAGATGAAAATTGTGTTGAGTATTAGAACTTGAGAGAATCTTGTTCTAATGAGAGGAAGAGAAAATAAGTACACAATCCTATATCCACCATAATCTGTCCTTCCAACTTTGCCTTTAAAGTCTGACGAACTAAAGAGATGGTGGATTGAGGCAAGATTAGATTTATTCCCTAGAGTTGAGGGTCAGGTCCTTAGGAGGGCTTCTGAGATTGGAACTTTTGGTGAAATCTAGATTCTACTCTTATGGATGCAGTCAACACTAAGTCATACTTCTTATATAAATATGTATCTTGAGAGTCTGATCATTAGACGAGTTGAACTCCTTTTTGATTAATATTTGGATCAACTTACAGTCTTATGATTTCTAAATCTAAGTGTTCTAGATCTGATCGCGTCTTGTTTAATCACACACACAAGTCAGGGAATTCACTAATTAATCTAAGCAATACTTTATTTATTAGCTCAAGGACGAGATTAGATTAAGTATAGGGGGAGACAAATCCCGTATTTATCGTGATTAAATATTCATACTATCTCCTTTACTTTAGTTAGTCACGAAGATTCAATAACTATTAACGCTAATTACTAATTATTGTATTGTAAATAACTAACCTTAATTTTACTATATTAATTAACCATATTATGGTGTATTTTTTATGTATTTATTTCTTATTAAAAATTAAATAAAAATTAGTATAAATAATATAACATAAAATAAAACCCCCAAAAAATAAAAGATATACAAAATGAAATTATTTTATATTATTTTAATAGGTATTTAATTTTTTATCTATGTACAAATGACCTCTGATCTCTTTGACATCTACATGAAATTGTAGATCTCATGGAGATCTACAACTTTTATGTTCATGACCTTTTCTAATTCATTTTCTTTCTAATTCTTTCTAAATTTTCTTTGTTTTATTTATTATTTTCTGATTGGGCCACGTGGTGCCTTCTGAGCTGCCCACGTGGCCCACTTCTTGTGTCTGGACATGCCTTCTCTAGTGCCATCTAATAGCCCCCATCGGATGCGATCTTCACCATCCATGTGCGCCCAACTGTGGACCATTGGATTCACAGATCCAACGGTCTACAAATCTCCTTCAACCTCCAGTCGTTGCCTTTTATGTCTTCTCCTCTCCAACTTCTCCCAAATTCATAAACCACCTACAAACTTCTCCCGACTAAACTCCACTACCATTTTTTCTCATAACATCAGTAGTCCTCGCCCTAATCCTAACTTCCATTAACATCTAACCTCCTCGCATCTACAGGCGGTTAAAACCACTGTCTGGAGATACTAACTCCCACCTTCATCTTCTTCAAATAGCTCACCATCGCTTTAGGCGACGGTCTTCCATCCCTGAGAGAAGTAACCCCTAGCCATCACGCTCCTTCGTGACATGAAGAGAGAGGTAGATCGTGCAATAATGGAGAGGCTCCTTCCGATGAGACCCATGGTGGAATGCCATGCTACAACACCCCACAGAGCTGCTGCTTGAGCTTTCTCCCATGGCCAGGAGATCAAGATAACCAGAGGCTCACATCGAGCCTCAGCCCAAGCCAAACCACCTCTGCCAACGAAGTTTCTTCATGTACAAGTTAGATAATTAGCTTTTCTTCTTCAAATCTTCAATTTTCCAATCATATCGTGATATCATTTCCCTCATTTTATTTGGTCTCGGGTTTTCACTGTGCATGTCTGATCCACACATAAGACATCAATCACCACCTTCCCTTCTTCCATATCCTAACCACTGCGCTCCACCTTCTTCTCATGTATTGGAGGGGAACCACCCTGGGCTTCACCTTCTATGCCCTGATCCAACCCGTCTTTCCGCTCAAGCTTGCACTCACACACGCGATATACTTATGCTATTCTCTCTCTAAACTTGCAGGTTCAAAAGTCCTTAAATGGTCGGAAAAGTTGGATGGGTTTCGATCTAAAGCTTTTTCACTGGTGTCCCTTCATCTTCTCCAACTTCTAGAGGAAGTCACGTCTCCACCGACAGTGCTTCATCTTCGTTGACCCTCCGTGGATGATCATAACCCATCATATGAGTCTCAAGACGATGGAGGAGCAAAGGGGCTTTCATCGGAGCCTCGCCTCTTTGCAGCCCCTCAAGGCAGAGAAAAAGATCCATGGCGTACAGTTGTCGTTGGATCACGCCAATTTGGGCATGATCTAACAGCTAACAAGAAGCCACGTCTCCAACTCTGAGCCTGCAGCTTTGTTCTCTCCAAACCGCCCGCCAAAGCACATCATCTCATCACATGTCCTGAGCCACGCAACGCCACCCAAGTCTAGGATCGCATGCGCTGGATGCATGTGGGTCTCGGTAAATTGCAATGCTACCATGCTGGTCTCCATCATTGTAAAAATGCCCCCGTGCAAGGGCTCTTTATAAATTTCAGCGCTAGCTTTTCATGTTTGCATTTAGTCCCTCCAGGGACTTGTTTGTGGACTTCTGTGATATGTTTTGTCATGTTTTATCACATTTATGCCCCTGGACTATATCATGAATATCTTGAGCATCGTTTATCCAATTAAGACGATTTTAGTGCCATTTTGATCCTTGTTTCATTATCTTTAATATGGCTATGTTAATTCTCTGATTTCATGCTTAATTTTTGATTAAACTATTATAGATCAATGAGATGCTTAAATCTATATTATATGAAACTTGGTCTCTAATCAAGAACACAATTGGACTTAGATTTTATTTATAATGTTGCTTAAGTTTGATAAATCATTGTAGGATATATTAATGAGCATATTTGCATATGATTAAGTTTTATCATTATGTTTGTTATGTCATAATTTATAACATGCATTAGAATGTTTTGAAACACATTCTGTTTCATTTATGCATAAATTTATTATGTGCATTTTATCTTGCTTTGCTTGTATTCATTGTTTTGTCTCTCTTTTTTGACCTATATTATTCATCGATTGCTTGACATAAATATTAAACACTCGAATAACCGAATTATGGCTCGTGTTCCTGTATTCAACCCTCGAATTCCCATGTATATAAATTCAAGCTGAGAACCTCGTGACTGAGAATCTTCTCGGCTCTACATGATCCGTTAAGTACCCATTGTACAACAGATACAAATTAATATATGCATTTAGCGATTCATCAGGCTATATCTCCGCATGCCATGTGGCACCCCCACCTTTCTCCCCTCTTCCTCCTGCGCATGTCCTGCGGCTGACCCGACTCCCCTGTGCGGCGGTTGCGCAACCACCGCCTGCGCAACTGCCACACCTCTTTCCCCCTAGCCCGTACGACCTCCCTCCCTCCCTCTCTCCCTTTCCCTCTCCTCATGCTGACCCAACCAACTGACCCCTGATGAATCCACGATTCATCATCTTAATATCTTGATCTTAGCAAAATCCCCAAGTAAAATCCCAAATAAATATCCATAAAATCCATAAATTAACAAATAACTCTTGTAAATAAAATACACTAATTATTGTATATAAGATTGTACAAAATAAATTAACAATAAAAAAGCCGCAAAATCAAAGGAGTTTTATACCTGTAAATAGCCCAAAACTTCATGTATTTTTAATAATTTCATTTCAACTCCTTTTTACCTAATTCTTTCTCTAACTTGTTTATAAAAATGTATATAAAAATATAAAAATACAAAACAAATTTCACCTCAAATAAATGCTCCTAGATCCCAAAGAGAAAAAGCCGTAAAGTCCAACTTCCAAGCCAAATTCCCGCTCCGTCTGAACTCCAAATTCACCAAACTCACTTTTAAAATTCAAGTTAGAAAATTATCTATCCAACGGAAGTGGTTTCATTAAAATCGGAGCTCATTTTGCAAAAGTTGGGTTTTGGGACCTAGATGTACATTGTATATCATGTATATATTCATTATTTCTTCATTTTTTATTATATTTTTCTTAATTACTAAAAATACAAAAAAATCGTACGTGTATTATATTTTAATTGTACTATTTTATTGTATTTTTTTGTTGTAAATATCTCCTATTAAAAAGACAAAAAAATATATATATAAAGAAAAGCAAATAAAAAAATATGTACATGTTGTATATCTTCTTTTTGTAAATTCCCCACTCTTTTTCTTCTCTTTATTTTATTTTCTCTTTTTAGTAGCCTACTTTTATTTTCATTTATCTAATCATATTCTCTACATTAACTTCTCTCATTTCATCAACCTCCATTCAACACCATTATCCATCTAACTTCCCATTCAACTCCACCACTAATTTAACCTCCCGTTCTACTCCACTTCCATTCTAACCTCCATTCCTTCCATCTCTTTTATACACATCTCCATCCTCATTTTTTGCCTATCCGCCATTCTTATAGAAAAAGGAGAGAGCTTGGAACGTGGCGTTGGTGACAGCGGCGAAACGTCTTCCTCAAGCGACGACCTCCTTCAGGCGAGATCCGCGGAGCTCCGCTCCGTGTCACGAGTTCCTCATCGAGCTCGCTCAGCCTCTTCGATTTTATTTCGCCAATCGGATCGAGGCGACGACAGGAGTTCAGCGTAGCTGCTCCGCCAATCCGGCGAAGATTCAGGTAAGTATTCCTCATCATTCTCTTGTTATTTTATCTTATCTAATATTTTGTTTCTTTGTTGTTTTATTCCACCTTTTTTTACCACCAACTCTTCCACTTTTCCTTTCGTATATAACCACATTTATTTCCTGTTTAACAAAACAAAAAAATATAAAAATTAAAACAAAAAAAGATTTTTTGTTTAATTATAGCAGCAAAAAAAAAAAATAAAAAGAAAAAAAAACAATCCAGCTGGTTGCCGCCGCCCCCTCCATCCACAGGTAGCGGTGGCGCCGCCGCCCCCCGACCCCCGTTCTCAGCTACGGCGCCGCCCCGCCGCAGCCGCCCTCCCCTACACGCGCCGGTGCGGCCGCGCGCGCGCGGCATCACCGCCTCCAGAAGCTCCCAGGCCGCCCCTGAAGCTCCCAGGTCACCTCCCTTCAACCGCAGCCGCCGCCCCTCAGCGCCGCCTGCACCTCCTCGGAGTCCCGCGCCGCACCGCCCCTCCGCCGCGGTTGCGTGCGCGTGGGAGGCGCCGCCTCCAGCCCCAGCGGCGGCCGCCCGCTGTCCCGTCGAAGCCCTCCCCCTTTGGGTTTCTCCACCTGCGTACACACGAAGAAGAAGGTCCAACTTTTGTTTCTTTTTTTTATTTTGTAAAAATTGCAACTATTTCTCTCAAAGTTTCTGTAATTACCATTTAGTCCCTCTGCATGTTTTCTTTTGTAATTTAAGTTTCTAGATTTGCTAAGACGCCCCTGTGTTCACACTTTAATTTGGACCTTGTTTATTCATTTTTATATTCAAAGAAAAATGTCTTTGTATTGAGCAACTTCTTATCTACATTTTGACTATTTATTTGTATTTTTGTGAGTCATGGGTAATTAATTAAAAATGGTTAACTGATATTCTGTGCATTTTACCCAATCTGGACTCTTAAATTTATATCTCACACACGGTTGCTCTAAAAATTCCAAAAAAAATATATATGATGCCTTGATGAACTTACAGTCCAAATTTCATCTAAATTGGAGTTGTCTTGTGCTTGGAATAATTTGTAGAGTGGATATAGTGTTTGATTTTTAATTAAATCTACATAAATCATTTTTGTGAAATTTCAACTCTCCTGGATTGCTTATCTAAATATCTTTTTGAGATAATTTGCTCTCTGACTAAATTGATAACATGGATTTAATAGGAATTAATTACTCATTTCCACTCTGTTTTCACTAAAAAATTCATAAAAACTTCATAACTTGTCAAAAAAAATTCCAAAAATATTACTATAGCTTCCTTGCATCATGTTTTAGTTCCAGTAATTTTTTCATAGTTTTTGCTTTCTGTTTGTGTGATAAATTGCGAAAAAACCCATAAAAAGTGTGCATTTTTAGTTATTGCATTTTAACCCCTAAAATTCTAAAAAAATATGTTTTGCATTCATCATTGGATTAAGTTTACTGGAAAAATATAATTTGGCTAAATTGGATTAATTTCTCATTAAAATTAATTTGGCTAAGTTGTGTGATTTCTTAGTACTTAATTCACCCGCATCTTGCATTTGCTTTGGTTTTTGCATAAAAAATCTAAAAAAAATACTGTTTGGATATCTAGATCTTAAATTTGTAAATTAATCCCAAAGTTGTTCCTTTGCCTCCCTGAGTTCGACCCCGGACTTGCCCGGGATATAAATTAAGCTGAGACACTCTTCACGGAGATCTTCTCTCGGTTCTGACCGAATCGCTAAGTACACGATATCGTATTTAGCGACTCGTCAGATGGCGTCGTTGCCGGGGAGGCAAACGGCTTAGGTATTAGTTTAAAAATTTGGATTTAGTTTTCCATTTACTCGGGTAGTCTGACCCCCGAGCCACCTTGTATTTATTCCATTTTTTTGTTTTTGCAATTATTTCTCTTTATATTTTTGTATATATCTTGTTGTTTATCTCTCTAACATAAATTTTATTTTTCTTGCGAGGGCCCGGTGACCTTGGAGTGCATCGGAGGTCGACGGACGCGACGCGCGTCGACTGCTGAAGAGCAAGAAAATCAATTTATCTTCGAGAGAATTTTTTTATAAATTTTTGTAATCATTGTGTTGTAATAACTTAGGTAATTCGCTCTTTCCAGCGGCTCTTGTTTGAGAGCTCATGTTTGTATCCGGACTGAACTTTGGACCCGCTCGTGGTCGTGTGGTTGATTGACGTAGAATAGGACTTGCACTCGCGGCTCTTAGAGCATTTTATTAGAATATCTTTATTGCTTGTGCTCGTAATTTTTAGGACCACACATCACATTTAACGAGATGCACTTAGACCGCTGGGCTATTAGTCAAATTTAACTTATTCATCACTCGCTAATAGAACTGCTTGTCTAGGAACGGTTTCTCGTTTGCATTCATATAGTATAAAATTTCAATTCTACCTTGCATCCCGCATGTAGAGCGCGAGGATCACTGTAAGTCTTCTGAACTGGGCATGCATCATTGATTTCATTATTTGCATCGGCTTTTCTCGACTCCCTCCCCTTGGTTTTTGAAACTTAGGTTAAAAGGAAATCGGGACTGATCGTTAGGCGTGCTTTATTTGGTGGACTAATCAAGTGATAACCAAACATAAAATTGAGACTGCTAATCAGAGTTGATCAAAAAAAAATTGACTAAAACTAACACTTGTTTTGGGAGAGTAAAACCCTCATTATATGCTTGGCTAATTGTGATTGTTGAGAGGTGAGGACGCATCCCTAGGATAGTGCCCAAAACCTACTTTTGAGCCTTGCGTAACTGGATTGATATCTTGATTTATCACCTAATTAAAACTGAAAAGATAAACGGTCGGACTTTTGCGACCATCACTGTGTCGAGTAGGTGAACTCAGGGTTTGCTCTTGTGTTTGTTTGTTTTGTGTGTTATTCGGTGCACTTGCACGCTTTCTTCCTCGATCCACTTCATTCTCCCATCTCCCTTCCAAGATGTCAGAATTTTAGTCATCATATCCAAGTCACCCTTCTTCGATCATATTCCGATCATCTCCACCCACTTATTCCTCTTCATACCCACACCCCAACCACGAAGTCAGAACTCCGACTGACTTCTCCACTTCTTCGTCCTTCTCACCTACCCCACATTCTTACACCCCTGACCCACAACCACCTTGGATTGATTCACTATATTCTCGTGCGCTTGCTGGAATCAAGGAACAAATCAAAGAGCAAGCGACTGCTGAGATGAATGATTGGCATAATCAGTTGACCCCACATACCTCACTTTCACCTCGAGTTAGGACAGAACAACAATTTCCATATACACTTCCCGACTTAACCTTAGGGTACAACATGATCAACCAGACAAACCGAATGGAGAGGCCTGCATCGTATAATCTTCCTGACTTGATTGACCTGAGTGATAGAGACCACATTGACCAACCTTCATATCACCCATTCGGAGAGCCGACATATACAGGGGATTGGATTCATGCGACTGATTTACAGAACCCATGTCTACTAACTCCGTCTGATGAGGCTCCGACCAACAACTGCCATACATATGGGCCATACTCAACCCAGTATTGCACACCCGAGTCAAGGTGTGTTGAGTATAAGAGCCCGAATTCTCAACAGTATCCTCCAATTGCACAGACTTCTCTCATGATGTGTCATGAGAACCTATTGGAGGATGACATTTGTAGACCGATCAAGAGTCCATGTAGGAATGTGGATCATGGATCTTGCGGATTGAATTTTGAAAACCTGGAAGACACCGGATTGACCACACGTCATGTACAGCTGGAGTCCCTTCTACCTCCCTCTTCTACTAACCACTTTCCCTCCAAACCAGAGTCTGTACATTCTCCTAGTCCTCCTTCACCTACCAAAAAGACCAAATAAATTGAAAACTCAGAAAATACCATAAAAATTGAAAAAGGAAAAGATCTAAAAAAATTGGATCCTGCGGTTAGGGAAGCATTGGATAGAAAGTTGATCTTTGAGCTTCCCTTAATAATGGCCATTGAGCACTTTCCCGACCTTAAAAGATTTGTGAGAAGTAAATCGATGCCTAAAAGGTCGGGCAATAAGAGAACAAGGACTGAGATACATATAGTGTCTATGGCCACATCTTTGATGATAGGGAGAAAAACCAAGAGCCGCAGAGTAAAGCGGTTACCTAGATTTGATTGTGAAATCAAAGATACCACATTCACCCATGCAATAATCGATGATGACTAACCGATTAATATCCTCCCGACCTTCGTGTTTGCCAAGCTCAAACTCGGATCTGCCAAGAAGTCAAAAGAGATCATTCAGTTGGTAGATCGGACCATTAAATGGTTGAGATGAACCATTTCAGTCATCATCACTTTCCAAGGTGCTCTACTGGAGATAGACTTCACGATCACTGACATTGAGCACCGAGGAGAGTTCACCCAGTCTCCGATCATTCTTGGGAAGCCGTTCTTAGCCTTGGCTAAGGCAACTATAGATTGTGAGACTCGGGAGATCTATTTTTCTGCATTGGGAGCACTCCGACCTCACCCGATCTTCGAGGACACACGATATTCCAAGGTAACCCATAAAGTTGCAGACAGTCGTGACATTCGAGAGACAGTTGAGTCCTCTCTCTCTCTCTACTACACCTGAGATACCGACTGTCCAGACGACCATTGGTTTAGAGACTTCCTACAACCACACACCGCCTACTGCTTGCACCACCACCATGACAGCTTCTAGAGAGGACTCGCGACCAGAAGCTATCATTGAGTCGGACATGACCTTTGTGGATTGCCTTGATTATTTCGATGATCCGACACAAGAACCCAACAATATCAAGCCAACTGAGAACACTGTGCCTTATCAGAGACGTGTGCTGACCCTGCAGGAGTATTACAATGCATATGGTGACTCATCTGACGATGAACCTCTGGTCAGAACCTCACACACACCACATCCAGGACATACATCAAAGGAGACAACTGGGACCAAATTGACCAATCTTGATAAATCGGTTGCTCCATCCTCTAGTCGGTCATCTAGTAAGAAGAAGACGGGTGTTGATTCCTTGAGGTGTTCCCCCGAACTCCTTAAGACGTATCAATCTCCTCTTCCTCTTGATGCTTCAGGTTCTAGAAAACCGACTAAGAAGGTTACCTTCGATGTTTCAGAGAAGGAACTTTCTGAGGAGTCCTCATCAGGTCCGGATGAGGTGATCTACATGAGTGAGCTTAGTTCGGCTTATCTGAAGCCATATTTGAGCAAGCAGCCATGTGTCGAACCCCGTTGGACGTTCCCCACACCTCACTATTATTCTTCGGAGGACGATTCTGACAGCGACACATGTGTATACTACCCACCCCATCGCTCCCGCAAGAAGGTCCGTCACAAACCTTCTTGATCCTTGTATATTCTTACTCCTCCTTGTACATATTTTCCTTCCTTTATTCACCTTCCTCCCTCATGATTCGCATCACTCGCCCCAGTTCCGTATCGTTTTTATTTTGTGGCTATACTTAGGATGACTTGATCCTAAGTATAGGGGGGTGAGTGACCCGATTTGCTCCTTCTCTTCTTTTTATTTTCTTTTTGTATATTCTTTCCCATTCTCATCGGTCCCCCATTCTTGTGTTCTTTCCAATACTTAGGCTGACCAGAGCCTAAGTATAGGGGGGCCGATGCCCGTTGTGTATTATCCACATTTTTTTTCACTTCTATTCTTTTCACCCACTTGTACTTAGTACGAGCTATGGCTTTTTGTCACCTAGTGCCATGAGGACATAGCACAAGCTAAGTATAGGGGGACGTGTATATATTACATATATACTTTACCCATACCTCGTACTTTCAAGTATTTTTGTATATATTATACAATAATTATGGGGTGGGTAAAAAAACAAAAAACAAAAAAACAAAAAAACAAAACAAAAAAAACAAAAAAAACAACAAAATCCTCTTAAAAAACTTTCTCAAAAAAAGTCTTTTCTTATTTACCTATCTTTTTTCAAAAAAAAAACCTTTTTGAAAAAAAAACTTTTTCTAAGAACTTAAAAAAAACTAACTAATAAGTTGGTTTAATCCCTGACACAATTCACTTTCACACAAGACTAGTGATGTTCAAGACCACTTGGTTTACGAGCTCTTGAGATTTTGAGTTAACCAGCCTTAGTCATTAGGGTCCTTGACTTAATTATTCATATTTCCCTAGTTTGAAAGATTTGTATGCTATATTGCATGCTTAGTCTCTACCTTAAGAATATGATCAGCACCTCACGTACACGACTGCAGTTATGATGAGATGAGTTGAAATTTCACTTGAGGAACTGGGATGAGGGATTTGAGTTTGGACTTGATTTGATGATGCTCGAGGATGGGATAAAGTCAATGAAGGCTTCATGAAACCTGAGTGTCAGCATCTTTAGCCAGTATGAGAACATGGTTCTTGTACTATCTCTTGACATTTACCTATGTGCCAGGGTGTGATAAAATAAAAAAATATTGATCAGTGTGCGCCAACTCTTGGTAAAAGTAGTGGAGCTAGCCAAAAATATTACAAAGCAATGAAATGTCAAAGAAAAGCTCTCATTCCACAAAGTCAATTATCAAAAGAGCTTCCACCAAAGGCGAGCGCTCCCAACCATTTCAAAGTGTCCACTTGGACCACCGCTATTAGGACCAGGAGTCGGGCTTGCACCAAAAAAGGGCTCTGCATCGTAAATGCTACAAGTCTGGGTGTAGAAGGTACGATAGGTACTCAAAAAAGGCACACCCCGGTGTACTCCCAGGAAAACAAGTGCAGACGGCTCCAATTTCTTTTGACGGACGCACTGATCAACACCAAAAAAATGTGTTGCGTAATAAGGCACTTGAGAGGATCCTTGTTCCAATGAGAGGGAGAGAAGAAATAACACAATCCTATGCCCTCCATCAACTGGCCTTCCATCTACACTTTCAAGTCTGACAACTAAAGAGACGGTGGATTGGATGCAAGAAATGATTTATTCCCTAGTGTTGAGGATCGGGTCCATAGGAGAGTCTCTTGTACTGGAACCTTGGGTGACATTGTGACTGTACTCTTGTAACTGCGGTCAACACTTAAAGTCATATCCCTTATATATACGTATACAAAGAGAGTCTGATGATTAGGGAAATTGGGTGCCTTTTAACTAGAGCTTGGTTCAGCTTAGAATTTTAGGATCTCCAAAATCGAGAGTTCTTGAACGGATCAAGTCTTGTATTCACATGCACAGTCAGGGGTTAACCCAATTTATTCATTTCTTATTTGCTCGAGGACTAGCAAAGTTTAAGTATAGGGGGGGTGATGAATCCACGATTCATCATCTTAATATCTTGATCTTAGCAAAATCCCCAAGTAAAATCCCAAATAAATATCCATAAAATCCATAAATTAACAAAATAACTCTTGTAAATAAAATACACTAATTATTGTATATAAGATTGTACAAAATAAATTAACAATAAAAAAGCCGCAAAATCAAAGGAGTTTTATACCTGTAAATAGCCCAAAACTTCATGTATTTTTAATAATTTCATTTCAACTCCTTTTTGCCTAATTCTTTCTCTAACTTGTTTATAAAAATGTATATAAAAATACAAAAATACAAAACAAATTTCACCTCAAATTAATGCTCCTAGATCCCAAAGAGAAAAAGCCGTAAAGTCCAACTTCCAACCCAAATTCCCGCTCCGTCTGAACTCCAAATTCACCAAACTCACTTTTAAAGTTCAAGTTAGAAAATTATCTATCCAACGGAAGTGGTTTCATTAAAATCGGAGCTCATTTGCAAAAGTTGGGTTTTGGGACCTAGATGTACATTGTATATCATGTATATATTCATTATTTCTTCATTTTTTATTATATTTTTCTTAATTACTAAAAATACAAAAAAATCGTACTTGTGTTGTATTTTAATTGTACTATTTTATTGTATTTTTTCGTTGTAAATATCTCCTATTAAAAAGACAATATATATATATATAAAAAGAAAAGCAAACAAAAAAAATATGTACATGTTGTATATCTTCTTTTTGTAAATTCCCCACTCTTTTTCTTCTCTTTATTTTATTTTCTCTTTTTAGTAGCCCACTATTATTTTCATTTATCTAATCAAATTCTCTACACTAACTTCTCTTATTTCATCAACCTCCATTCAACACCATTATCCATCTAACTTCCCATTCAACTCCACCACTAATTTAACCTCCCATTCTACTCCACTTCCATTCTAACCTCCATTCCTTCCATCTCTTTTATACACATGTCCATCCTCATTTTTCGCCTATCCGCCATTCTTATAGAAAAAGGAGAGAGAGCTTGGAACGTGGCGTTGGTGACAGCGGCGAAACGTCTTCCTCAAGCGACGACCTCCTTCAGGCGAGATCCGCGGAGCTCCGCTCCGCGTCACGAGTTCCTCATCGAGCTCTGACGAGTCCGCAAAAGCCGTGTTAAGAAGTTGTTTTTAATCGTCAATCGTGAAAATAAATATGTGTCTTTCGTTGTAGGCGGCAATCGGAAACAGTCAAGAAATAACCACAAAATAATGATTCAATTTTAATCCAGTGGTTTTTATGTTTATTTTACTTGGGCAAGTCCCAAGGTCGATCACAAGGAGGCAAAGGAACAACCTAGATTAATGTCTATCCAATTTTGAGTTTGGTTTTCAAGGCGGTCTTTTTTTGGAATTTTTCAATGCAATATGAGATGCAAAATGCAAGTTTGGCCTATTTTAGGGACTAAAACGTAAATTTCAATCAAACAATGTCCGAAAAATACGAAACTTGGCCACAATGTAAATGAGGATGAAATGAGTGCACTGTAATTTTTTTGGAATTTTTAGATGCTATATGAATTTTTTATGAATTTTTAAATGCAAACAAATTAATTTTCAATATTTAGTTTCAATAAATATTAAACCTACTTATTTTCGAGAACAAAACCTATCTAAGATCTATCACAAGGTAATGGATCTTAGAAAAATCCTAGATCACAAAAATGTGGGGTTTAATGTCTATTAAAAATTAAATACTAAAATGTGCAAAATGATTTTTACAGGACAAAATATGCATGCAAATGCAAATCTTTTTGGGCACAATGTTAAGAATAATTAACTCTACAATGTGTGATTTTTCAGGAATTTTTAGAGCAACAGTTAATCAATTATCAATTTCAGAGCAAGAAATGGGTAAAATACGCAATTTTTTTTACAAAACAATTATTTATTAATTAACCGTCCGTCATAAAATTGCCCACAACATGTCAAAATGTAGAGAATTAAAAGATGAACAAAATGCTATTTTTAAATAAATAAAATGATGCAATGTAGAGGTCTATAATGGATGACAAACACAGGGGTACAGATGCAATAAATAACTAAATAAAACATGCAAGAGGGACCTAAAATTAATTACCAGAAGTAAGGGGGTGAATCTGCAATTCTTCCAGTGGGGCGCGTGCACAGCACGTGCCCTCTAGAAGGTGGACTGGCGCGTAAATCGAAGGAGCTCCGGGGGGTCTTCTGCAATTTACCCACGGGGCACGTGCAGAGCACGTGCCCTCTGGATCTGGGGCGTGAGTGTAATACGACTGAGCTTCAGGGGCTTCACAGTAATTTTCCCCCGCGGTCACGAGCGGGGCGCGTGACCTGGGGGGGGGGGGGCTCCGGCGAGTGCGGTGCTTCGGCACCGCCGAGGGAGCTCGTGGCGGTGTCGAGGGATCAGCCCGGCGGAGTGATGACGGCGGTGGTGAAGGTCGGAGGAGGCATTGTCGATGCGACGGCGATGGCTGGTAGACCTCTGGTGGTGCTGGCCAGGTGGTGGCTGGAAGAGACGGTGGCGCTGGAGGATCTGTGCGACGGAGCTGGCGTGTCGAAGAAGTGGCGACGAAGATGGTGGTGCCGGTCGGTGATGTCGCCTTGCCCAGCCGACACACGGCCGTGGGTTGTTGATGTAGAGCGGGCGTTGATGTCGAGCGTCGATCGGCTTGGCCGAGGCGGAGGCGTAGGGCGGAGATGGAGGCGGTTGGTGGTGTTGTCGGAGAAGACCGATGGAGGTGGCAGCGTAGTGGAGGAGCGGGCCCGGTGGCGTGGTCGAGGGTCGCTCCAGGCGGAGGACTGTGGATGTAGGTGAAGTTGTCGAAGATGGAGGAGCCCCGGTCTCCTGGAGGTGTGATCGGAGAAGACGAAGTCGGGGCGGTGTTGACGATGAACGGAGTTGGCGAAATCGAGGCGAATGGCGATGGAGATGATGATTGGGGGTAGGCGGAGAGAAGCGGAGGTCGCCGGCGGAGTTTATCGAGAAGAAGAGATGTAGAGAGAGAGAGATAGAGAGAAGAAGGGATAGAGAGAGAGAGAGAGGGATTACCGGGAGAAGAAGGCTCGACGGGAGTGAAGGCCGGAGCGGAGCAGCGTTGGAGGAGCTGCGACGAGGCACCGGGGGGGGGGGGGCGCTTCGGATCACGCCGGTGAGGGCTGTCACCACCTGAAGGAGTCGATCGGCGGATGAGGAGGTTGTTCGGTGGCTCTACGGCGCGAAGCGCGGAGCGAGGCGAGCGCGAAGGCGACGCTGCGACGAGCGTTGGGTGCTCGGATCTCGCCGGGGAGGCGACGCGGTGCTGTCACCGCCGCGAAGCTTCTCCAAGTGCAATCGGCGGATACCTAGCGTCGATGAGGCGAGTCCCTTTAAATAGGATAGGGTTACGGGGACCGCGGAGGTTGGTTGGCCGTTGGCGAAGATAGCGGGGGACCGGCGAGGCGGAGATTGGGTGCGGGCGGAGAGGTGGTCGTTGGGAGGTCAGCGCGGGGATAACGGCGGCAGTTGCGAAAGGAAGGGCGGCGGGCGCGAGGTTGGGGGTGACGCACAACGGGCCGAGATCGGACGACCAATTATGCGCCACGTGTCGAAGAGCTGGGATGAGTGCGGGGCACGTGCCTGGGTGGCACGTGCCACGCACGTGCGTGGCTTTTAATTTTTTTTAAACGAAAATTTAAAAAGCCCAAAAACCACTGACACGTGGCGGCCTCTGGGGCTGCCACGTGTCAGCTCCAGAAAAATCGAAAACTAATTGTTTTGTAAAATCAAAAATAAATAGCAAATGACCTCGGATCGAAAAAGTTTCTTCACGAAAGATGCTCATCTCGACGAGATCTACAACTTTCATTAAGACGTCAAAGCCAAATTCGGTCAAATGTGAAAAGTGAATTTTTGGGGTATCCCATGTACATAGAATACCTTGATTTTTGGTTTTCTAATTTTTTTGTCATTTTTAATCACGATAAAAATCCGGAAAAATAATGGAAAATCAAAGATAAATAAAAGAGACCTTAATCTAATTTTTTTTGATTTTTATAAGTTAAGAAAATATATACATAAAATATAGGGTCAAAAGCCGCGAAAAATACAATGTACAAAAGAGGCCCAAAACCCAACTTTCACATACGAGCTCTGATTCACTTGAACTTGGTCTTGTTTTGAAGGTAATTGAATGTGCATTAGTTCAAAAGTGAGTAGGATCAAATCGGACACTAGATGGGGAAGATATGTGGCTTTTAATCCGAAAATCCAATAACTAGGGTTTGGGTTTTTGGTCCACTTGCCAGGGTTAGTTATTTTTTTGTATTTTTTATTTATTCTTGTTAGTGATGTGTACACAGTGGAAGTGAGTTTGTGGTATGCGGTGTTAGCATGAAGGAGTTAAAAATAGGGGAAGTTAGGCTATTTACAGGTCAATTTGGGCTTGGATTTTTGGCTTCCTATTTGCAGAAATTAATGCTAAAATGCAATTCTTATGAAATCATGCATGAATGCTAATTATGCAGAATAAATGCAGAAATGCAGTTGATTTTGAGGGACTTGAGCTTTAATTAATGAGACTTAGAATGGTGAATCTGAGATTCATCATCCCCCTATACTTAAACCATGCTCGTCCCTGAGCATCAAAAAGAAATGCCATGAAGTGAAATGAGACTGGGTTCCATACCAAGATCATGAACTGAGGGTGAAAGTGAAACTAAACTCGTCCTTTTGGATTAATAGTGTGGCGGAACTTCTGTGAGACTTAGAATTTCAAAATCAACAGCCCTCAAGTTCTACACATCATTGACACAGTTTCAACTCAGAAGTCATCTTAGATCAATCCTCTTCCCAAAGTATACCCTATGAACATTGAATAACCGACTCATGTGTGTGAAGGGTTTTAGCTCTTCCCATTCAGAAAGCCGGACTACCATGCTCCTCTCCTCTCCAGTAACTCGTCCTCGGGGAGTCAGGTATTTCCTTCTAAGGTCTGTCGCGCTGTGTTCACAATCGAATGAGGGAGAAGATAGAAGAAAGAGAAAAGAACTGGAGGGTGGCCAGTGTAGTCACCTCTCCTTGTGGAGATAGCCAGTGTAGCCGAGTCTCCACCAAGATCTGCAGGTTTCTGAAGCTTGGACCTTTTTGGTCGGATTTTTATTTGGTAGAATGCTTCTATGTATTTGGAATTTTTGGTAGTTCTGCTTGGATCTTGTTGTGCCCCTACGGATATAGAATCTTTTGTTCCGTACATTTTTTGGGGTCTTAGAAAAAATTGTGCCCAGCCGTCCATCCCTTTTCCGAAGCTTTATTTCAACCCGTACTCCGGTCTTTAGATTTCCACGCTACCAGAAAAGAGACTCACACAGTCTTCCAACATCCCGTCTGGGTTGAGATAAGTGCATAGTGCGAGAGTGCGAATTAATTCCCTATTCCAGAGTGGTACCCAGAATGAAGAGACCAGGTTAGACACTAAGAGTCAAATGCTGCACACTGTCATGTGGAACTTAAGGAATTAAGTCAAAAAGACCTGAAGCTCTTAAAATTCTATTTCTCGGTGAAGTTCCTCTGAAAATTAGGTGGATTAAGGTCAAGCCCAGACCACTCTCGGTTTCGGCTCATAACTCGGTTAAGAACCCAATGACTTTTCACAGATGCAAATGCATGCGGTGATGGATGAAGTGCAGGTGCGTGAAATGCAGACATTTTTTTTGACATTTTATGCAAGGGATTTTTTTTATGCAGAAAATGGAATAAGAAGCCTTAAAAAATTTTGGGCAGGTCAGTGTTAGTGGTAAAACTTCTCTCTCTCTCTCTCTCTTTTTCAAGTTATTACCCACCCCGTAAATACATATAGACTTACGCGAAAGTACGAGATATGGGTAAAATATATACAAAGTATATATACAGACCCCCCTATACTTAGCGAGTGCTGTGTCCTCAGAGCACAAGAAGCGTAAAGAAGACATAGCTCGGGCTAAGCGTAAGAGAGTGAGAAAAAAAGAAAGAAAAAAGAAAAGAAGAAAAAGAATGAAAAGAAAAGCGGTCAGGAAATGAGGAGAGTATACACGGGTGGATGTCGGTTCCCCCTATACTTAGGCTCTGGACAGCCTAAGTATGGAAGAAGGGTGGAAATGACGCGATCAGGAATTAGGAGAAGAATGGTATATACAGATGGCATCGGTCCCCCCTATACTTAGGCCTTGACCTAAGTAGAGGAAGAAGCTGTACAAGGGAACCGATGTGGTCGGGAGGGAGGGTGGGTAGCCGATGATTAAGGCAGTTTTCGGCTGATCTTTTTGTGAGCCTGCGGTGGGAGATCGTAATGATGAGTCGGAGATGAGGCATATGATTCCCAACAATTGTCAGTGTCATCCTCAGACAAATTATGATAGATAGTGGATGAATTGTTTGAGTCAGATGAAAGATATCCATCATCGGAATTATCCTCAGAGGAGTAGTAATTGAAAGTGGGCATACTCCAAGTATTCTGGTCTTTTTGTTTTTTCAATTGTTTTCTCAGAATTCGTTCCTTCTTGGGGTCAATCAGTTTGTCCTCGGATGAATGCTCAGAAGCACCGGTCTCAGTCAGCTCATACGAAAGAATTCCAGTGTACTTGAAGAATGCAGGAGCATCAGCTTTGGATGAGTAGTAGTTAGGAACGGGAGTTGTCCAACGCGGATTGAATTTTGGATCCTTACGAAGATATGGCTTTAGGGCTGCCGAACAGACTTCACTCATGTAAACCATCTTTTCCGGACCTGATGAGGGATCATCAACTGATTCCTCTTCCGAAAGGTTAAAGGTGACTCTCTTTTTATTTTGTCGTGAAGGTGTCGGTTCACTTGAGTATCCAGATGAATAGCCATTTGAATTCTCCTTGGTCGGTGCTTGGTCTGCGTGCTTTCTCTTAGTCTTTTAAATGTTTGAGCACTCTCGATTTGGGATGATTTGGTCAAGGTATTCAGAGAATGTTGCTCCAGGGTGTGACCATGCATATCCATGCATATGTCTCAGGATCGTAGTAGAAAGATTTGTCTATTTTGAGATCCTCGGGGATTTGAATATTGGGGAGAGTCTCTGCATGTTCTTTCTCTATTGATTCGATGTTGGTGCATTCCTGAGTTGAGTTGATGTAATCCATGTAGTCAGAGTAGGTTGACCCAGGGTGTGCCCATGCATAAGTCTCCGGATCATATGATTCATATACATGGTTGTCCATGGTGAGAGCGGCTGGGAATGGAGCAGGGGGGAGATTTTCTAAACCAATAGTCTTATCAACAACCGCTATCTCAGGTGTAGTTGCAGGGTAGGGCTCTTCTACCGCTTCATGGTTACGGTTGTTGGGGACTTCGTGGGTTGCCTCAGAAGATCGTGGTTCCTCAAAGATAGGGTCAGATTTAAGTGCTTCCAATGCTGTGAAATTGATTTCCCGAGTCTCACAATCGATACTTGCCTTGGCCAATGCCAAGAATGGCTTTCCGAGAATGATTGGAGACTGGGTAAATTCTCCTTGATGCTCAATATCAATGATCGTGAATTCTACCTTGAGCGGAGCACCTTGGAATTTCATGATGACAGAAATAATTCCTCTCGGCCGCTTTATCGATCGATCCGCTAATTGTACAATCTCTCGTATCTTCCGAATCGGTCCGAGTTTGAGTTCATGGAATACAGAGGTCGGGAGGATATTAATTGGTGAATCATCATCAATCCGAGCATGGGTGAAAATTGTGTCTTTGATTTTGCAGTCAAATCTGGGCAACCGCTTTACTATGCGGCTCTTGGTTTTTCTCCTCAACACCAAGGAGGAGGCCATTGACAAGATATGTCTTTCAGTCTTTGTTCGTATCCTGCCCGACTTTTTGTTCATTAATTTATCTGTTATAAATCTTTTAAGGTCGGGGAAGTGTTCAATGGCCTCTATAAAGGGAAGTTCAAATATCAAGCGTTTTTCCAGTGCTTCCCGTACAGTTGGATCCAAATTCCTCAGATCATCTTCAGTTTTAATTTTTATGTAATTTTCTGAATTTTCAATTTTTTTGTGATTTTCAAATATTTCCATTTTTTGGTATTTTCTGGGTGGTGTGGGGGTGTGGGGTGTTCTTCAGACGAAGAGGGGCTCTGGTGTTCAGGGTGAAGGTCAGCAGCATAATTATTTTCAGAATCATCTATCGGTCCCTGAATATCCTCAGAATTTTCAATCTCAGATCCAGTTATTTCCTCATTCATTGTACTGTCCGAGCCACCATAGAATGCGATGAATCGCTCGGTAAATTTTTGAAATCTCTCCTCTATTGAATTGAATTTCTTATTTATCCTCGAAATATCATCCTCAAGATTCGGTTCATGATTAATTGTGAGAGCGGTAGGTGTATATTCGATAATTTCCTCTTCCATTTTTTCCTTTATACTGAGAGGAGAGTTTCTTGGAATATCCGAAATATGATCATTATTTTCTGAAAATTTCTCCTCAAAAATAATGGAAGGAGGCTGCTCATATAGTCTAGTCATGTGGAGTTGATCCGAGTAAAATTTATTTCTTTGATCATGAGTGGTCGGATCTTGGTATGGTGGAGCATGTCTGAAGAAGGGGTTGTCGTTCATGAAGCCTATCGAATTGGTGAAAAGAGATGGTGGTTGAGAGTTTCTTGGAGGAGGTGTTTTGGGTCTAACCGACACGAATTCATTTTCATAGTATAATTTCGATGGGTGTTTCGTCATTTTTGAGAGGAATGGGGGGTTGGATCTGTGAGAGTATTTGGACAAGAGTTCCATTATGAGGTTTAAATCAAGATAGGGAAGAGATGATTGCACGGGATAGTCAAGAGAAATCAAATGTGCGGCTATTGATCTTGAAATCGGTTCACGCATACCAATGCAAACACAATTCAAACCCCGGGTTCACCAACTCACACAATGAAGCCGTAAGAGTTCGGCTATTATCTTTTCAATTTAAGTTGGTGATAAATTCAATCTTGCAAGCCGTTTAGACGAGATGTTAGGTTTGGAGCTGGGCTCTATCCTAGTGTGCGTCTCTCTCCTCGCTGCAAGATAAAATCAAACAAT